>OZ018318.1:18902055-20162055 GCA_963969495.1 Ceratothoa steindachneri | reverse complement strand
GTGAATTTTAAAATGTTAAGATAACGGAAGTACTAGCTCTAATCAACCTTTCTTTTTTCCTATGTGGTATAACCAAATATTTATACTTATTCACGTGTTACAACTCGTGATTTTTTTACCCATATACGAGGGGCGGTAAATAAGTTTTGCGAATCGGTAGGGCAAAACAGAGGAAAGGGGATGGCTGTGTGTGGGGGTGTTAAGACAAGTTATGAAAAGTCAGAACCTGCAGCCGAACGCTCCTGCCTTGTCTATTTAAGAAGCAGTAGCTGATCGCACATCGTCAATCACAAATTTTTCAACAATGGAGAAGGTTGCGCACCGCGCAGTGGTCCAATTTTTGACCGAAGAAGGCAAGAATGCAAAAGAGATCTATGTAGGCATGGTAGCAGTGTACACCGACACTGCCCCTTCCTATGCAACCATTGCTCGCTGGAATAGGGAGTTCCGCCATGGTTGTGAGTCCCTTGAAGATGACTCCCGTCCAGGTCGCCCATCAGACGTGACCAACGAGGACAATGTGGCCAGTATGGAGAGGATGATCCTCGAAAATCGACGGGTGAAGGTCGAAGAAATCGAGCGGAAACTTGGAATATCACATGGAAGTGTTATCAACATCATCCACGACAATTTGGCAATGACCAAGGTCTCTGCCCGTTGGGTCCATATAAACTTCACGCCCCATGATCGACTTCAACGTCGTCAAAGTCGGAGGCCAGAGTTGCACAAGCTGCCATGCGCGAGTGCGGATTCGAGGAGCTCACCATCCCCCCTAAAGTCCAGATCTACATTTTATTTCGCCACCTCAAGGCTGCACTGCCTGGACGCTGGTTTGGGTATGATGAAGATGTCCAGCTCACCGTCCAGGAGTGGATTGGACAGCAATCGGGAGATTTCTAGTTGTCGGGAATTCGAAGCCTTAAGGACAATTGGCGCAAGTGTTTTGAAGTCGAGGGTAGTTATAATATTAAAAATTAATAAATCACTTTTCCTCTTATCTCGTCCTTAACTCTATAATTTTATAATTTAACTTGGTGAATTTTTGAAATTTTTCAAAATGATTTTTTTGCTTGGTGGACAAGTAACCTTCCATGTTTTTGAGGTTCGGTTTCTTTAAAACTTTTATTCGCAGGGCTGTTTTTTGTATGTTTCAAACTTTTATTAAAGTTCTTTATAAGAGTTCAGAAAAAAGAAATATAATTATCGAATGATTTGGAAGGAAAAACATACAAATCGTGAAGTTCCAAAAATTTATTAAAATTAGGGCTTTAGCGCTTTTTTACTCTCATTTCGTATATAAAACAAATTTAGAGGAAAAAAGAGATCTGACGAAGGTTTTTCTATATATTAAACCGGGTAAAATAGCTTTAAAAAAAGGGTTTCAGGGTGCTTATGTTGAAAAAAGTGCTTGGAAAATTCTCAACTATATATAAATCTTCAATGGATAAAGACAATATAATAAAAGGTGAAATAACTTAAAGGAAATGTTTCAGGGTATCTATGTTGAAAAAGGTGTTCAGGGTGTTAAAATAAAGAGTTTATAAAGGGGATTAAAAAAGCGGTTTATAATAGCAAATAGGCTGTAGCCCACACGCAGAAGGAGTGCCTGTGGAATCAAGTTCTTTCTGTAAGAAAGAATACGAAGTATGGCTTGTTTCCTTATATCCTTACGACCTCCCCTCGTATATATATATATATATATATATATATATATACATATCTGCATGCTTTGATTAATTCATGATGCAACGTAAAGGTTGGATGCAGTTTGGTATATATTTAATTTAGGTTTAAGTTTTAGGATAAAAGGTGATTCTAATATTCTTAGTTCGTTGGGATGGGGGCTATGACTAAGTATTTCAATGTTATCCAGACTAATTTCGGACTTGCATATTTTGATGTGATCTCGTATGAGCAAGGCTTCTGGTTTGTTAGAATTAGTCCTGTACGGGACGACCTTCCCCGATGCTGCTCCATGTGAAAATGGATTGACCTAATGGTCGAACTAATACAAGATGAATCGCAAGATTTACAACTATTCACCATCAGGTCAATATATATATGTATGTATATAAGCGAACCGCACAAAAAATTGGTCATTGGTGACCATAGTAAGGGCCTCTTGCACGCCACTTTGCTCCAAATGATCATGCTATGGATTCCTTGTGTAATGTGCTTTCTGAAATGGGTGGTGAAGGACCAGAATTGACGTTTTGTAGCAATTCCTGCCTGGAAGCAAATCGATTTGCAATTACAAGCCTGTAGATTCTACGACGGTCCCTGTCTGTCAACACCTTTTTCCGGCCGCAATTCTAGCGAGAGCTTTCGCATTTTGTGAGTTCTGCCATTGCTTGTAAACCGGATGGCAGTACTCGTTGAAACACTGCCAAATTCCGCCACCGCCTTCACATAATGACCTTTGTCCGGCCAAATGCAATCGCACCTTTTTGACATTCCATGACGTTGCTTTTCCGGCCGATATTATGTAGAGCTAATTTGCTATCTACAGATCTTTACGCCGTTCGCAACACAAATAAAGCTTAACTAACGTTTCTGCGTAAACTAAGCTACGCCTCTCGGCTGCCTAAGGTTCCTACACGTTTCAGACGTTTAATTATGTTTTTTCTCCATAGGTGACTAGTCTTTTGTCCGGTGAGCTCATATATATATATATATATATATATATATATATATATATATATAGTACAAGAAAAAGATAAAATTGGACGCAAATAAGCAAATGAGAAAAGAAACCGGGGTTTTGTAGAGGCCAGAGAAAGGAACATTAGAAGAGCTTAGAGAGCAGAGGGCGGCACAAGGAAGGCGATCCTTTACCGAGAAGACAGAAATAACGCCAGAGATTCAATAACTTTTATGAAAATCCTTACACGTGTAAATTTTTCAAATTTCTCCAGGTCTCGCTTACGAAGAATGAAAGACAATTAATGGCTTTATATGGGACTAAATTGGCCTCCAAATTAATTTATCATGATATCAGAATTTATTCTCTTGGAGGAATAAAAGTTATATCTGGCTTTGGATAAGATTTCGCAAATTTTATGGAGGGGGTATTTTAATTCTATAATGTCGTCGGAAAAATAACATGGATCAACGTCTCAATGTTCTTAAAAAATATAGACGTTGCGAGTAAATTGATCGGTTTTAGGTAAAAATTAATAACAGTTCCATCGTTAACTCAAATATATCTGAAATAAAGAGCAAAGGTAAACAATTATTATTATCCCATTCAACCTTAAATTTATGGTTGCATGCCTTCTCTGCCTCAGCTGATGTAAAAGTGATTTGCGAGTCAAGATGAGGATCTGAAAAATTCAAGCAAATAGGCGCAATATTAGATTATATGAATATATATATATATATATATATATATATATATATATATATATATATATATATATATATATATATATATATATATAGATGAGCTTGTCGTGCAGCCTAGATAGAAAAATACTTATCACACAAAAAGAACAGTTCATTTATGCTTTTAAGATGAAAAAATATATTAGATAGTAAAAAATAAAAATAAAGACTATATTTGTGAACAGACAAATTTCCGGAAAACTGGACACAAATATAACAGAATGCAATGCTTATATTAGAGATATGATCTAAGAATTTATTTTTACGAAGCGTTCTGTAACCCATAGAATTAGAATGAATAGAGCAATATAAATTAGATCTGAGATTTGGTAAAAAAATATACATGCCTTAGTTTTCCTTATTTCAACTTGATTTGACATTTCGTTGGTTCCTGGAGGTCTTAACGGTCTGAGTTAGCCAATAGTATTTGAGAACTTCAAGGACGCGAGCGGCGTCTTTTTAAACGATTTGAGCCATAGACTCCCAGCTAGACCTATATTGTGTGTTAACTTCACTGAAACAGGTTCGTAGCTAAAGTTTGTCGAAACTACAACTGTCACCGAAATATTTTAATTGTAATTAAATAATTTCTTTTTTCTTATACTTGCAGTTCAATAAACCCTCGTTATTCCTAAATATATATATATTATATATATATATATATATATATATATATATATATATATATATATATATATATATATATATATATATAATTGAGGCGTCTAGTGAGAGAAAGGCCTAAACGCCATTTTTAAAAATTGAGAAATAGAAGGTTAAAGTTAAAGTTTTATCACAGGAAGCTAATAACGATATTCAAGCGGGGTTTGCGGCATTCGACGGATAAAGTTAATCGAATTTTTTGTAATATAGGGGAATATTATGAACTTTGCGTGCGCGCGCAAATTGTGACAGCATAAGATAGAAATGTATTTTGGTTACTTTGTATATAAACATTAATACTAATAATAATGGATGACAGAAAAATAAAGAAAACATTATTACAATAAAAAAACAGCGTACGCACGCGCACGCACAACTCAAAAAATGCAATTTACATTTTATAAATTTTGCCTTTTGACCTCACTAAAAACAATAACATAATAGTAAAAAATATTATAGTCTCCTTTCCCATAAAAATAAATAATAATGGATCACAGATAAATAAACAGAATAAAAAAATAATACTCTACTCACTTTTGATGGTGCATTGTATCCGCGCAAGAACTTGGTCCCCTTCCCTTTCTTAATATTGATGATTAATGATTATGAGATGTAGTCAAGGACATTGTCCTCAACATCGTCTACCCTCTTTTCCTCTTCATCTTCGGGAGGAGTAAGTTGGAGGTTTTCTTGTGTGCTGATTATGTTGCGAAAATAATCCACCTTATGGCTTGGATGAATGTAGATCAGAAGATCCCTTATGTCACTGATCTTCTCATGTGCTAAAGGAATGGCACCATGGTATTTTGGGGGTAGGTTGACAGTGGCCAGGTTAAAAAGCTGCCTTGAATATCCTTTACGACCTGGCATGAGACGTACCTTGTGCTCCGTGCTTTCCTCTTCATATTTTTCCTTGATTTTGAAGCCCTCCTTGTAGTTAATGTCAAAGAGAATGACCCGAGCGTCTTGAAAATTTATTTCCTTAGATTTTCTCTTGGTAATACTATTCTGGAGTTGAGAAAAATCTAAGAACTGATCTTGATTAAGTTCGACGATCTACAATCCAGACCTAACAGCATTTTTGATGATCCTCACATAATCATCCTTGGTTGCAATATTTGGCCGCTTTCTCAACTGGAGTTCAATATTACCAAACTGGCGATCACATGGCATATAGGAATGCCCTGGCACTAAAAAAATGTTTAATTTTGAAGAACTTCTCTTGATGAATCATTTGCAGTAGAACGAGCAACATATTATAGTTTTTGTTCTGCCCCGCACAGTTGTCAGAAAGAAGAATAAGGCGAGTCTCGTCTGAATGATTCTCTGTGATCCAGTGAAATTATGAGCTGACTATCTTTCCAGACCCCCTTTTGGCTGTTACCTCTTTCCAAATGTACATCCTTGACTTTTGTGTTTTGATGCTGTAGACACCCAGGTTGTAGGTCCATACTTCACTTCTTGTAATAAGCCACACTTGTTGACAATTTGGGAGTCGTGAGTGTTTGCTGTAAATCAAAGCAAGCAGCAAGTATTTCCTCGTCGTCACCATGCCTAGCATTTAACAGCGTAAGCATGTTCAAACATTTTTCAGCTAATTGCTTATGTAATTGTAAAGTTCCTTCAAGATCCTCTCATGACACTCTGGGTAACGGATTGGTGTCATAATTAGCGATATAAGCTTGCAGCATGTCACAGTTGTTGCAGGTGTCTGTCTTGACTGGGGCAAAACCAATATTAAATTCCTCATTGAATTTCGACCAGTATTTTGATTTACTGACAGGTTGTAGATCCGGGTACGTCTTGCTCATGAAGTTTTGGTACAGCGTATAAAGTTTATTAATATTAAGATCTTAAGTCAAGTACTTCCTATTAGGGGACTTTGCCCTTGTGTAGTGTGATCCTACAGCTGGGAGTTTTTTAATGTGCTCTCGTACGGTTGCGATCCTATTTTCAGCAATTTTGATCGCAGGCTCACTTTCCCCTCTTGAATCAGGTACAGCTGTACCTGTAGCAATTTCTTTTTCCTAAACATTCTTGACCTTCCTCTCTCCAAGTTCAAAAATATGGAGAAATGCTACACGGCAGACACTAATTTCCTCTGTTCCATGCAACACGTTATAGCTGATACTATGACGATGAAACCTTCCTGCCTTTTCCACTGGCTTACGACGGCTTTTCACGGTTTTACTTTTCAATAACTTTCCCAAATACCTATTTGGGGCATTGTAGTCGCCTAATCTACAAAGACTTTCATGCAATTCATTCCTGACACGTTTAGGCACTTTATCGTTACACTTATTGGTACCTTGGCATGGCCTTCGAACTTTAAGGGCTTGTATTTCTTTTCGTGTTTTTTCACTGGTATATTCTTGGCCAAGATTTTGCTAAGTTTTAGGAATGTTTTTCTTCCATGCACTCTTATCTGCCTTTCTTTTTCTGCTTCTTGGCACTCTTTCCTTACTTGAATTACTATTACTTATTACTCCACTGGGTCCTGGTTTTTCGTGGTCATTCATAATGTCAATAAAATTAATAATAATTCGCAAAGTAATGCACAAAAATAATTCAAATAATAAAGAAGCACTTTGTTTCAATCGCGTAGGCACTTAACTGTACAAAGACTGTTTTTTCCATGGAGATTCTGTAGATGGGGGATAAGGCATGTGCTCATTGGCGCAGAGCGAGAGATATGGTTCGGACGCGTCTCACGCTGAGTGGCGTTTAGGACTCTCTCTCTCGGAGTCTACTCGTGACTTCTAACGTGAGTTGATTCAAAAATTATTCTACATACTACCACCAGACTTTGAACCTTATATATCATTCTGTAGGGTCTAAAAGTTTAAGCCGGTGGTGGTCTTTAGGCCCTTCTCTCACGAGACGCCTCATATATATATATATATATATATATATATATATATATATATATATATATATATATATATATATATATATATATATATATATATAAATATATATATATATATATATATATATATATATATATATATATATATATATAATCAAATCTTGATTATATTCCAATCTTACAACTTTTACTAAATATAAATTCATGATAATTATTACTAGATAATTATACTCTTTTTTCTACATTTGTACACATTTCTACATTCATTATCATATCTATCATTATAACGATTCGTAGAAATTATATTATATAAATATATATTTATATAAATTCCCATATATTTCACTTAATCTTTCTTCGGATGTTTTTATTACTGAATATTCTCTTTTTCTGTGCTTTGTTCCTTTATATGTAATTAAGCACATTGCTTCTATTTTTTTAAACGGATTAAAAGTAAATCTGATACAAGGATATAAAAATACTTCAATTAAAGTTCCCTTTAAGAAATACATGATTTCGTTTCAATGGTTGTTTTTAAAGTTTCTCTCTAAATATTTGCTTTATCCTCAAAGTCTAACAGTAGGTGAAAATTAATATTACCAAACACATTTGGTATTTTATCGCCTAGATAATTTGTCCATTCAATTGCATACTTGCCAGTGATAGCAAGCCTCAAGAACTTATTCTTTCTCAGTAAGGTGAATTCCTAAACTAACGAATTACTTTAGCTTACTTAGGTTAAATCGGGGACTATTACTTAATTAATTGATGGAAACCCTAAAGTTATTACTGATTTTTTAATTTTAGAGTACACTGTCCATATTAGCCATTCAACTTATTTATCTTTTTTCGTTTCGTTCTATATTAGGCACACCACATTTTCAAATAGCTGATATCATTCGGCTTTGGAACGAGTTAATCGAATTTTTATATTTTTTACTATTAATATTGTTTGCATAGATAGGTAAGGTTAGGTTAGTCTGTAAATATTAAATTTAATGAGTTTAAACTATACTATTCAATTTTGAATTAGTTGTTTTTAAATTGGTAATCTCTTTTTATCAGAAAGGGTCATTGTGAGTAACAGATTGTTCAATCTAAGAATCGTTGTTTAATTTGAAAAGCCAGAAAGATACTCAGCTTTTTACAGGAATAAAGCGGTACCAAATTAAAAGTTATGCAGCTTTAAGCAATCGTTGCACGTAAGTATTCTTGGTGACTGTACTTGATGCCACTACTGCAGACGTGTCTGTAAAGTTTGTAGGTCTCTAAGGAAATAAATGTGTTTAAGGTTGGATTGCTTCTATTATGCAGGGTACATGCATTTATCTACGCCGGATGAGTAAACCTATATATTGTAAGAAAAAGCTGAAGAGAATTTAATGTTAGAGAGAAGACTACATGATCTGCGAGTGGGATAAACGAATGGTATTTTATACACCGTAAATTAGCACACTGATAAATTGTTTTCATAGAACATATAAAATACATAAATATAAACCATTTTAAAAAGATTCTGCGCTGTTTTTCGGAGTTTTCCCGTTAAAGTAATACTTTAACTAATATTATTCTTTATTATAAATATCGTTAAATTTACCCAAACTTACCTAACCAAATTATAAAAAAATAATTTGCATCAAAATGAATATATGTGTATTTGAGATCTGCGTAATCGAATGTATTTGTGGTGAAATTTTAAAAATTAATCTGAGAGAGTTCTTACCTTACAAAAGACAAAAGAGCTAGCGTTTTTAATTGTGTACTCTTTGTAAATTTGTGAAGTTGACTAAGAACCTGGAGTCCAGTCCTCTTTGGCTTCATTTTAAACACCATTGTTAAATGATTTAAAATGCAATAATATTAAGTAAATATTTTCCTATTTTACCATCCGATTAAACTTAAATAGCAGCTATTTACTATAAATAATGTCAAAAGACTGTTCTAATGTATTCATTTGTGCCTAACTTTTCAATGTACTCTGCGCCTGCTTTCAGGCGAAGATTATTATTAATATTATTATTATGAAAATGCGGCCTATTAGGTTGCAGCCCTCTTCTTAACTATTACGTAAATTTTATTTCTTCCACACCCGTGATAGGACTTAACTCAAATTTAATTTGATTCAAAGCTCCAGTGGAAAGAAAATGTTCAGCTATTTGATTTTAGGCATTAATTAACTACGGATATTGTTGTGAGTGACAAAATAACCAAACTTGGTTTAGGTTAGCGGATATGTGAGCGCGTGCGTGTAAATCTCTGGGTATGTGGGAATAAATTTTGTAACAGCAGTGTTCTAAGTGCATCCTCTAAGGATAAGAAAGTGTCGAAGAGATGTACGAGTAGAGCTTATTATGTTGTGTGTGATGTATAAGGCCTGTCGAAGTGGAACTTAATTGGTCATGAATAATGAGGACGTTTTAGATTGCCAATAAAGGGAAACTGTTTAAAGGACAAAGATTGTCGAATGGTGCATGAAAGGTTGCTGAAAATGACACTAACAAAGATATGAGCATATAAAAAGGTGAAATATGATGAGTTTTAGAACAAAAAGCCTTCTCAACTCCTAATCCAGTGGCTTAGAAAGTGAAATTAAAGGATCCAGAGGTACCTTTATATCGGAAATCAAAGTAGCTTATAATTATAAACGTCACGTAGAAGCAGAATGGGGTAACTCAAGACGCTCGAGGCTCCTTTGGATTGAAACTTGGAGAGAGATAAGGGAATTTTATAAATATGAAATATGTTAGAAGAAAATAAAATATAAAGTAAAATTAAAGTACGACAACGTAGTAAATAGTACGTTTCTGTACTAACGCAGAATGTTTGTATAAATTTTTGAAAATGAAGACATCAAAGAGATAAAGAGAAGATAATTATAAGACCAATAAAAATCCTTGAATAACTAGGAGAATATTCCTAATCAGGACCACCTTATGAGACTGTTCTTTCTCTACCTTCAGCAGTAATATCCTTTCTGTCTGATGTCTCCTGAGGGGAAAATATTGTTGAAAAAATTATCCAAACCAAGCGTTACCACAATATCTGGCAGCTGATGTAGAAGCAAACAAACTAGTACTACCCTCTGACTACTGCACATAACGAGTATGTGTAAGCTTTACCCATCAATTCAATGATTTTGATTCCCTCTTCAAAGGAGCTGTATTTCCAAAATTACCTTGACATAAAAACAGAGCGACTGAGCAAATTCTATTTAAAATCTTTGAAATCACTTAGTTTTTATTTAATATGTTACTCATTTAGCTTTCACATTGCTTGAGTTAATTAAAAGGTTCGTATTACGGGTTGCAAATAAATTTTGGGATTATTTGGAGACTAATCTTATTTATTTTTTATTTTATTTGGGGGGGGGAGAGATATTTTTATTAAGGCAGTGACTAGTTCGCATCCCCACATATCTTATCTTTGACACTTCATAAATCTTCTTCCTAGCCACTCTAATTCCTCAAATTGATGAGTCTATTGATATATATTTTGTTACATATAGATAATATCTTTCACAAGTTTCAGAGATGAATAATTCTATGATTTTCTATTATGAGTAGTGCTCACGAAAAGTAATTTATTGTTTGTTATATTAAGGAACTCAACCGAGTCGTGCAATTTTGGAATTTCCATTATTTTGTGTAAGTTATGTCCCCATATGCGACGCTCCAAGATTCAGGGCTGTCTCAACTCTCGACTCTACACAATAAATTTAAGATTGATTAATCTCGAGATTTATCGATGTATCTATTGAGATCTATTACTTTTGTTGTTCCGACTATAGTTATTCATGACCCTCTCTTTGTAGTATCATTCTTCATCCATAATCTTTCATACAATTTGGCTTTATCTGTTTCTTAACACCCAATTGCTATTCATGAATTAAGCTCCGAATTCTATAAATATATGTATATAATTATTTTCTATCCTTACTCATTTATTTTTAACCTCGTAAATATACTAAATTTTGGTTAATAATATCATTTTAAGTTACCTTTAAACTAAAGGATCTGGGAGAGAATGAAGATTTCTAGCTTATTAGCGACTATTAGTCATTTTATCTATCTTGATACTATTTCTTTCTTTCCTATTTATTTAATTATACAGGACTTGATATAAACACATTTTATTTATCTTCAATAGTATAGAAATAATTTATTCATTTGCCGTCCAAAATATTTTTAAAATTTGATCAATACTCCCCTCTTAATGTTCTATTTCTTAGTATCACGGCGCTTAGTTTAGATCTTATATTTCATTCTAGACTTAAAATGGCGTTAAGAATAGCGCAAAACTGTCCACTAGATTCGACTCCTATAATAATCCATAAGATTTGTGATACTAATCCAAACGCTTTATTGCATAATAAGTCAAAATATATCATGTACCTAAGAAACTGTCTCGAAAACCATGATACAGCTTCTTCCAATCTCATGTCTCGAAAATCTCTAGATCGTAAGCCGAGCAAAATTATAGGACGCTTACTCAAAAGGACCAGTTGAGAAGCGAAATGGAAAAATTATAGATCCTCATCATGAATTTCTTTTTAGGTTAATAATAATAAAAACAAACACTAGAAATCACTTACATAATCATTTCAGTCGGGAAGGATAATAGAGCATATAAAACTAATGGATCTAATTTTTATATTGTTGTATGATGAAACCGGAATTTATGAGAAGAGTAGATAAATACCTAATGTTATGAGGTAGAACTTATGAATAGTCAGTACTGTTTGTGAATAGGTGATGCCTTATTTGATAAGATGAGAGAAAACTAGAAAACAAATGCCTAACACTAATGGTAATCTGTTTTGAGGGTAATGTATGAGAGAGAGTGGAAGTAATATGATAAAAAACCTTTAAACTTACTTTACATTTCACACGCTCTAACTCTTATTTCCGAGGATTCAAGGCCCTAAGGACGGGTGACACGTTGCAACCACATGTCTAGAGGCCCTTGAGGTCAGAAATGTTGTGAAAGTTGCGTGCATGACTGCTATCCAGGCAGTCAAGGAGAAGGTGTTCGGTGTTGTTAGTGTGAGTGTTGCATCTGGTGCATGTTCGTGATAAGATGAGATTTATTCTGTGTTTGTAGATTTGGTATAATGTGGAGTGGCCCGAAATTTGTTAAGAGACGATGAATCTGTGTGGCGGGTCTAATGATTTAATTGAGTCATTTATTTGGGTAGTTCATTTTGGGAACTGGTTAGTAGTAGAGTATCCAGGTGTCTTAGTGTGAGAGTTGTTATGATGTGTTTTATTAGGTTGTAATTTGGTAGCTGTGAGGGTAGATTGCAGAAAAGGTACTAGAGGTAGTTTGGTGAGAATACATTTTATGTTAAGGAGGGGGTTTTGGTGTTATATGGTGGTTCGGTGTGGAATGGATTCATTGCTCTGTTGAGGTAGCAGTAGTTTGAATGCATTCTATCATGACTCTGAATGGGTTATTATGGGCGGTTTGGAACTTGTTTTCATGTGATTCGCTAAAAGTTCGATGTTATGCTAGCGATGCGTTGTTGAGGGTGTAGTTGATGAATTATTTATATATTGTGGTAAATGTCTCCTGTTATGCGAAAGTATTATTGAAAATGATTTGTGGATATTGCTTCTCTTTGGTGCCTTCTTTGGAATGTTTGTTTTGTAAGTTTTGAATATCATATGTGTCGAATATGACTCCTAAAATGGTGGAAGTTTTGTTTACGGGAAGGTGTTGACCTTTTAGTCGGATTTTAGTGTTAGTCCTCTGTGAAAAGTCTGAGGTTTGATTTAGGGGGTGAGACTGTCATATAATTTTGTGTAAAGCAGTGTTCAATTGTGTTTGAATATATGAGGTGCTCTGCTTACTGGGCGAACTGATGATGATGTGCAATGATTGAGATATCAAAAGATAATGGTTGGTTTTGATGATTGGAGTTTGGTCTTGTGGGATGTAAAGTGTAAATAAGTTGAAATTAGTGGTGATAGTATCGATTCCTATGAGATGCCAATGAGAAGCGCCCGAGCACATTAGTAATGTGTTTTTATGTCACTTGGCCTGTTGATGGCGAAGGTGGTGTTCATGCATTTTGTGTGAGGATGTGTTTTTCTATATCTATGAAAGCGAATGGGAGAAATGTTAGTTAAACTGTCAAAAATATGTTGTGTGAAATCAATGAGCAGTTTATCAAGTGTTTTTGATAGTGTGCACAGTTGTGTGAGGGTCACTATGAGATGGATTTCTTTGTGCGTTTCATAGGTTGAATATCTAGATGATATGTACCTTTTGCAGATTGAAGGGATTGTGAATGCTAGCGATGAGCAAGTAAATTGTTGCGTGATGGAAGATATTGCCGAGTAGCCTAGCTGGTGTTGCATAATTTGGAGATTGTTGTCATTGCCAATTGATTTTTAGTTTGTGGTGATTTGATAGTTCTAATTACAGTATTTGTTAAATGGGGCTGGCTGTTCCTTTTTTATGTGTTTTTTTAATTTTTTGTAGATATTTCTGTTTCGGAAGGAAGATAAACTTTGAAAATGTTTCATGTGGATGTTGCCGCCTTGGTTATGTGTATCAATTTGCTTGTTGCGGGTCACTAGTCAATCGGTTGGGAAAGCTGTGTTTGTGTGTGTTATCTAAATTTTTTTGAGGTTTGCAAGAGTTGTTTCTAGTTTATCGCAGATTAGGATACGATCTATGTTTTGAAATTAGGTTGTTAATGTGAGTGTTGAATTATGGGATGTGTTGTATCTCTTATTGTCTATTTTTTCAGTTTTGTTTTAATTTTTTTTAGTTAATAATGTCCGCAATCTCTAGAATAAAGTTAAGGTCTTTTCTGGCATTGTGTAATGAATTTTATGCTTACTAGTGTGATTGTGTTGATGAGGTGGTTCAGATTTTTGTTTGGTTGCTAGATGTTCATAAATAACTTAAAATATATATTCTATGTGTATGGTGTAGTTTTGCCAATTTGCTTATTTATAGATCATGTATGTGGTTATGAAGGATGATGATCATGGGTGGGTTGAAAGATTATGTCGTTGAGAAGCTGTTCAAATTAGAGGGCTACTATTGTCTTCTATTTGTTTTGAAGTGCAAAGGTGGTAATCAGAGAGTTATACAGGGATAGGAGCAACTTTGTGCTTGCAGATAGGGTAGCCTGTGTAATAATAATCATATTCATAATAAAACGGTTTATATCGGATACAAACAGTCATTTCAAGTGACAAAATACAATATTTAAAAGGTATTATACAGCGAATGGGAAGAGTATTTACAAGGGTAGCGTAATGATAGTACTTACATATAATTTACAGAGAGTATGCTTATCTACAATACATGTGTTCAATTACGTTTATTCTCCTCATATATATATTTCACAATTGTTGGGATTGGGATTTTCTGGTGCTTGTTAGTACGTGATTTGATGGGGACGAGAAAGTTATGGAAGCCAGTGGCGTGGCGAGGAGGGGAAGCCATGGGGCAGTAGGAGATGACGGTGGTGAGAGTTGTTGAGCAGTTGTTTGCCGAATTGGATTATTGCTTTTTGGTAAACTGTAACGAGGGCAGAAAGTCCCAGAGTTATCAAAGCATCATCATAGCCGTTGTAAGAGGGGCCAAGCACGATCTTCAAGGCTCTTCTTTGCACTCTTTCCAACCTCTCTCATTGTGCCACGTTGAGGTTGGCAGACCAGGTTGGGGATGCATACGTAAGCCTTGGCAGTATGAAAGTCCTGTATATGCTGGATAGCTCGGATGATGGGACTCCCAGTGACTTGAGGTGGCGTAGCATATACAGCCTGAAGGAGGCCGAGGACACAACGGTGTTCACGTGCGGGTCCCATGAGAGCCTCTCATCCATGGTGACACGAAGAACCTTGGCGGATCGAACAATTTCCAGGCTGTGGTCCCCCAGCGTGAGGGGGGGATTGGGTCGGGGTGGTTGCGAGATCAAAGTAGAACGTAACAGTCTTTTTGTTGTTCCCTATCACGTAAGTATCAACTGCCCAGGTGAGGAGGTGATTCAGGGAATCTTGAAGTGGCTGGTAATTGGGGTCAGAATTTTGAAATGATTAGTAAAGGTACTATCATTTACATATTTTCACGGTCTCGGATATTGATAAGAGCATCATTAATTAGTACCAGAAACAACAGAGGATCAACTGTGGTGCCCTGTGGAATACCACATGTAAGGGGCAAAAGGGTGGACGTTGCGCCCCGTAGCCGAACAGCTTGTCGGCGGTTGGAGATAAAATTAGCCAGCCAAGCCACCAGACACTTACGCAGTCCCATGGTTGTTGTCTTGGTGATCCCTTTCATATGGTGCACCAGGTTGAATGCTTTCCTCAGGTCTATGAGTGTGACCAAAACAGAGGTTGTAAGTGCTTCTAGGCTTCCGTATATGTGATCTAGAAAGTTGAACAGGTAGTGTGTGGTTGAGGTAGCAAGGATGTTCCCGTACTGCCGTGGGTCGATTTTATGGAAGAGGTCCGAGTAAGCCCAACCTGTCACTAAACTCTCGCAGATCAAGCTTGGAATGGGCATGATTGACACAGAGCGTGTTTCATCTAGGGTGGTGGGGGAAGGCTTCTTAGGTACGGCAGTTACGTAGGATCTCTTCCAGTCACTAGGTGATTTGCACTGTTAAAGAGATGCATTAATAATAAAAGTAAGAGGTACGGAGAGCTCGTGTGCAAATTCCTTTAAAAGAGGCATAGAGAGGTCAGTGGGGGTTGTAGAACCTTTGATTTTCAATTTCTTAATTTTCTGCCAATCCTGGAACTCTTATACAGTAGGCGCTGTGGTTTGCATGGGAAGGAAATAGGCAGTATAGAGGGGTCGAGAGGGGAGAGTTGCTGGCAGATGGTGGCCAAGTGGTTGTTTACCTTGTTTGCGGCGTCAAGGGGGGGATGCAGCGGTGGCTAATGCAAGATGGGGTACGGGAGACTTTGTTCAGCCAACACAAGTTCTTTATTTGATCGAACCATTTGCTACTGTAAGATTATTTTATGTGCTAAAGTTTTCTTGGGTAGTAGTTGTGTTTTGCATATTTAATCTCATTTATTACTTTGTTCCAAAGAGGTTTGTAGAGGGATGAGTTGTTGAGGTGGGCTTGATTTCTTTGTGGCATTAACCTTTCTATCCCGTTGCTTATTCATAGAAGGTCATTGGGGTGTTGCCGAAGAGTTTGCTCAGGGAAAAAGTGGTGATAGGCTGTCGTGATCGTGGACAAGTAGTTATTCCATTTAGTGTCAACAGCGGTTACGGTTAGAGCTTCGGTCCAGGGGTAGTAAACAATCCAGTCACCAAAGGCTAGAATGGAGGTCTGTCAGAGTGTGGGGTAGGTCAATGTTGTGGCACTTTTAACAGAAGATAGTGTGGCTTTGGACGTCCACATCATGGAGAGGTGAGTGTTACTCCCAAACGGTGCCAAGGGTTGAGGGGTTTGTAGTATTCCTCAGCATCAGTCAAGATAAAGTTGATAATGT
Source organism: Ceratothoa steindachneri (assembly GCA_963969495.1). Classification (NCBI taxonomy): domain Eukaryota; kingdom Metazoa; phylum Arthropoda; class Malacostraca; order Isopoda; family Cymothoidae; genus Ceratothoa; species Ceratothoa steindachneri. The sequence continues at coordinate 20,145,669 of OZ018318.1, read as the reverse complement.
TGTTACCATGTGTGGAGAAATTGACTACCTGTTGGTGGTTGTCTCTCTCTCTGTAGTTTATTGAAATCTCAACAGATAATAACTTTTGAGCTTATGTATTGAATCTTAAGGAGGTCAAAAGTTAGGGTGAGATGATGCAGTAGTTCAGCTTTGGTGGGGGCTTTATGGGGGTGGTACACCACACAGAGCAATAGGGACGCAGTATGGCGAGGGATTGCGTTGGCGTCACCCTCACCCACAACACTTCTAGGTCATGGGGCCAATCAACTTGGAAGGGTGATGGGTTTAGCGAGTCGTGTATAAACATTACTATGCCACTGCCCCGTCTGGTAGTGTGAAGATTGTGGGACAATTGTTAGTTATTAATGTTAATTACTTCATAGTCAATTTGTTAGGCCTCTGTGATCGCTACTATGCCTGGGTCCGGAGTGTTAATGACTGTTGTCATCTCGTCCATTTTATTGCTTAGAGATGTCACATTTGATAGAAGTAATGTTGTAAGTTATAGCGTATTATCAGCACTTCAAAGTGGCATGGAGGTTTGAATGGTTTAGATTGCCTCTTACATGGGAATAACCTAATTTTGTACTTAGGAATTTTCCTTTGGATTAGCTTACCGCGTTTGCATCCGCGTGCGTGGAATAGTTGCAGGTTTTGCATTGTCAGTATTGTAGCACTGTCATGGTTACCACATCCTTTGTTCAAAAGAAACAGTTGTTTGGTTGAGTAGGCGATGCGGGGGGCGGGTTATGAATTTGAATCCGGGTGACGGTTAACGGTTGTCGGGAAGCAAATAGTACAGATTTATATTTTGAATTATTTTCCGAATTCGTTACAGGTTGCACTTAAATTTGTTCGTGTTATTGTTCTAATGATAACGATTTAGCTTACTGTCAAAATGCAAAGGTAATTAACGGAAATGAGCTAACAGGCTAGCTCTGGCGGCCATGACAAGTGCCAACATCCCGTCCGCACAGTACGGCACCTGGTTGGTCTGTTATGATTAGTGTAGTTAGAGTGGCTAGCTGTTGTGCTTCCTGGGTGCCTCTGATGTCTAATAATGGGGCGAAGAAAGTATAGGTACTGTGCATTGAATTTACCATAGATGAAAATGTTGGGGAAGTATTTTAAGTAGTTCTAAACTTCTATGAGTTTGGGTGCAGTCATTTTTGAGGGGGGTGAGGTATGTATGTATACGTTTATAAGTTTATATTGTAAGCTTTTGATATAAATAGTTATTAAATATAATCTTGTATGTGCATTGTTGTTTAGGAGAGTTTTGGTGTATGAGTTCCTGTTGACGAATGGTATAGCGAGGATAACTATGGAAATGAACGAGTCTCGTCTAATTTTGGTATAGTGTTACATAGGAAAAATGCTTTGTTGTGGTGGTGTTATGTTTGTTTCCTAGATGAGTGTTAAGTGTATTTTTTCTTTATGTATGGAGTTGTATAGCTCTACATGTTTAAGATACATTAAGTGAGATATTCATTGTGTCCATATAGTGTACATATTGTTTGAAGTCTGTGGTTGGTGTGGTCATGCGTTGCATTTCCAATTTGTGGTGGATTAATCTTTGCCGAGGAAGTCAGAACAGCTAAGGTGTTTTGATTGAACAACAAAGTTCAAGGGACTAAAACTAACCTCCTACATTATACTACCAGAGCGCGATTTTTGATTTAGAGATTTTTTAATTCGGACATTTTAAAACTGCCCTTAATGGCATAAGTAACCGTAATAAAAATTCTAGACTAGTACTGGACTAATTGGATTTAGAGCTGGAATGTACTCTTTTTTTCTTATTACTTTTTATATCCTGAATTTCTAATAATTTAAAATTTAGGGTAACTATTCCTATTACTTAAATGTTCAAAAGTAATAAAAAATATAAATATTAGTCCCAAACCTTTTTGCCATGATTTTATATGCACATTTTCATTTATTTACACTCAATGCTAAATTAATTATTAGTAATTTCTAAATTTTATAAAATTGTGATTAATAATTCCTGAAAAACTGGCATTTGTGATCTCTTTTTAAAATAGAATAAAACATCGATTTCTCATCTATAAAAAATTCTTTTATAAAGTGTTAATAATCACCTCTACTTTGTTTTTCGCATTAATCTCTGAATAAACTTCAGAGTTAAACATTATTGCTGTAATTTTCTCTCGTTTAGCTCTTTCGAATGATATCACATGTAGCTTTTTGTTAAGGTTAGTTTCGAGTAAAATAATCGTTCCTATGGGGTAATTGAGAAGCTTCACTTAAGGTATTTGGATTAAAACAATACTGTCTTCTTTTGATTGTTGAAGCTTGATGGACGATATCCATATTTGTCATCGGGCTTCTTGAGCAATTAACTTAACGAGAAATTCATGGTCATAAATTGTTCTTATTTTAACTCTAACCTGCAATCTATTGTAGGTGGTGTAGATATGTTTTAAGGGGGCATTCCGGGTGTAGTTATCTATTTCTATTGATTTTCCGCTACCATATCTTTTGCACCAATGCCATAGCAGTTTAATAAGAATACAACTACATACGTTATGATTAAGGTTATATACATTCAGGGCTCAAGTATTCAAAATATCTAAAGGTTTGGACATATTTCTTCTCATGGTGATAATTAATTTTTCGTTAACATTACACATATTTGTAGGAAAAGTACACTTTACTATATTGTTTGAAATATTGCTTAAATTTGATCTGAATTACACTTACTCTTTTAGGTAAAGAATTGTTCCAGCTTCGTTGATGAAATCGGGAACATTAGCTGCAGTCATTAATGACAATCCCCTATCTGACATGCATAATTCTTTCAGACCACCTTCAAAGGAGAGAAGAAGAAAGATCAAATGAGTTCCTTCACCCTTAAATCCGTTCAATTATTATAGGCTCGATACCACAAGATTAATAGCTAATCAATTTGGTATACTTGGATATTCAATACCAAATGTCTGCTACTGACTTTTATTCAATTCAACAGAACGTTGCTTGTATCTTCAACACGTTGCGCAACACTTATTTTATTCACTAATAAACTCTTTTGTATCAAATTTATTTTCTTAATTTGCATAATATTTATAGAGAAGTTAATACTATTACTTCCATCAATATACATTTGCTAGGTAATAAAATATGAAATTTAATTTCTAAAACATCGATACTTTGTTCTTAACTTGAGGGAAGTCTAGAGAATATTTAAAGAATATCTTGACTAAACAAAATGAGTATTTCCTTTTAATAACTTTGATTTTAATCGATAATAATGAAATATATGATTACAATGCCTATTATTTTTAACTTTAGATCGAGACTTAAGTTGTCATTTCTCCCAAATTCATTGGAAAATACTTAACCTTGTTTTTTCCTTATCGCTAATATTTATGCTCTTCATGACCAGCTCCTTCAAGGCAAAGTATGACCAATTTCTCATCAAGTTTTTTTTTTTTTATTCCTCCTACCCTTAACTCTCCCATACCCTCTTTCTCCAAATCTTGTCCTTGTCAGTTCCCTTCTATTGACCAGGAATTTCAGAACAAGAGAAATTCACGCAAAATTTCTCTCTTTAGATTTGCCGCCCCCTTACTGCTAGTCTCGCCACGCCCATCTCTACTTAGACGTACACTTCTTTTCAGGTACTTCTGTTCATACCATCCTTATCTAACCTACTACATTTATACTCTCTGAGACACCAACAATGCTATTTATGCCTTTAAAGAGTATATCCGCTGTAGCAAAGGTAAAATAAAATAATATTTCCTACAGTCTGTTTTTATTTAATGCTGGTATTTATAAATATTACGATTTTTTTTTTTTCCCGTAATCATTCCTGCCTAATTCTTTTTTTCTTTCCTGGAAGGATATTTCATATCTTCGTGGGATAATTACCTTTGCCTCTGTTCCTAGACATCTGATAAATCCATTTTCCGCTCTATCCGAACCTATCTCTCCTTCACCCAAGTCTTAACAGTGAGTTCTTCCCTGTTCTTTTTCCTTACCGCAATGGTACAGATAAATCATTCCCCTCCTTTGGTAGAGTCAACCTGAATTAAAAATTACACCTTTTAAATGAATCCTTAAGAAATCTTAAAAAACAGTTCATTTCACCACTTTTAACTTATTCAAGTAAAAGCTGGACAATAAATATAATGAATACAGAAAATGAAACATGGAATGATAAAGATAGGTGGAAAAAAAAGGAAAATGATTATAAGGGATGAGTTACAAATTAGCATAATACACACTCTTCCAACCCCCTTCACATGAGAACGGTTTTAGTTGAAATTTGCTTTAGTAGGATGGATATGATAATAAATGTTGTGGTGCGCGTGTACGCGTTATATACACACTGGCTTGCTGGCCGACCGAAATTAAGGCTCTAGCTAGGAATGGTCCCTAATAGTGCTTTAAACACACAGTAGTTAGGTCAAAGACTATTCAAACACGTCTACCAAAATATAGTTTAATAGCACGAAAGATTACATAAACATATAGGGCAAGTTAAATGGCAATGCAATTAAATATTGACGGTTCACTGCTATGATTATTAACATTTTGAGTTAAGTTTAAACCGAAGGAAAATTGATTAAATAATGAATTTACAATTATGCAAGTTGTAGAGCAAAGAAGATCCTTGAGGATCCACACGGTAAAGGTGGGAGGAGCGTGATGAAGCATGGGTTAAATCCCTTTTACCTTGGTTTGCGGCGAGTAAGAGAAGGGGGGAGGTAAGTTGGACCTTGGACTTGTGGGCATCTCACGGGATGTTGAAATCAACCTCGAGAAACTGAAGTCACGGGGGAGGGGGGCTCTTATTCTTCAGAAGCAAACGGAAGGTGCTTCAGGGATGGCTTTTCCTATCCTTAAAATCCGAAGACGTGGTGAGAAGGGTTTAAGCGCGCCTAACTATTTCCAAGAACAACACTGAGTAACGACTAGCTCTTCCTTGGCTCTGCAGCAATCACTCAATTCTTCTCTGGACGAGAATGTAATCGATTTCCTCTCGACTAACGAATAAGAGGTGCGGTCAATAAGTTTTGCAATTAGGTTTTATTATTTTTCAATAGAACCCCTCGACTTCAATGCATTTGCGCTACTTGTCCCTGAGGCTTCGATTTCCCGACAACCAGAAATCTCCCGACTGCTATTTAATCCACTCCTGGACGGCGAGCTGGACATCTTCATCGTTCCCAAACCAGCATCCACGCAGTAGAGGAGATGGTTGAGCTCTTCGAATCCGCACTCGCACAGGGTAGCTTGTGCAACTCTGGCCTTGTGGACAGGGGCATTGTCGTGGAGTAGCAGGACACCGCGTGTCAACTTGCCACGCCGCTTCTAAGAGATGCACTTCTTCAACCGAGCCAGTTACTCGACGTAATATTGGCCTGTAATGGTCCTTCAACGAGTCGCATAGTACACCATCAACACTCCCTCAGAATCCTAGAAGATGGTGGCCATGATCTTCCACGCTGAGGGTTGGGTCCGGAACTTGATTAGGGTCGGAGAGTCCCTGTGCTTCCAAGCCATGATTTCGAGCTTGGTCTCGGGATCCCAGTGATAGACCCACGTTTCATCACCTGTCACTATGCGTGACTCGAATCTCGCCGGATCTTGAATGTACAGGAGTAGCAGCTACTCCGAACTTTGACGACGTTGAAGTCGATGATTGGGCGTGAGGATTCTAGGGACCCAACGGGCAGAAACAGTGGTCATTGCCAAATTGTCATGGATGATGTTGATAACACTTCCCTGTGATTGTCCAGGTTCTCGCTCGATTTCTTGGACTTTTACCCGTCGATTTTCGAGGATCATCCTCTCCCCACGGGCCACATTCTCGTCGTTGGTCACCTTTGACGGGCGTCCTGGTGGGGGATCATCTTTAAGGGACTCAGAACCATGGTTAAACTCCCTATTCCAGCAAACAATGGTTGCATAGGAAGGGGCGGTGTCGGTGTACACTGCAACCATGCCTTCATGGATCTCTTTTGCATTCTTGCCTTCCTTGGCCAAAAATATTATCAGTGCGTGGTGCTCAACCTTCTCCATTGTTGAAAAATTTGTGACTGACGATCTGCGATCAGCTACTGCTTCTTAAATATACGAGGCAGGGGCGTGGGGCTGCAGGTCCTGACTTGTCATAACTTGTCCTAACACCCCCACAAACAGTTATCCCCCTTCCTCTGTTTTGCCCTACCGATTCGCAAAACTTATTGACCACCCCTTGTATGTTACGCCTAACTTACTGGACTGCGGCTTGAGACACAATTTGCATGTGAACTTTAAGGTGTTGAATATATACCCCGAAATTATCTACACCAGAAAAGGTTCATCGCCACAGACTTCCGTAATTGCCTTGGGTCGCGATAAGATTTTATAGCGCTAAGTCACGCTGAATACTTAATGGTATTTCCATTGTTCTAATTTCCGCAGTATATAGGGCAGACGGATTTAGAGCGGTCAACGGCGCACTGGGGAAGTCAGGGGGCGGGGGATGTTAATAAGGATTTTACGTTTTTATGAGTCACAGTTGGGCTTCCATTTATCTCATGGGATCTACTTCATTTTATCAACTCTGTCTTTTCAAAATATTAATATATACATATAAAGGGTTTAGAAAAAATAATTGGAAAATGTGCTGAATATTATTAAGATCTGGAGATTGTGGGTGCCACTCCATGTGTTGTAGCTCACTCATATGGTCTTCATTAGACTTCTTAACCACATGAGCGGTGTGTATTAGGTCATTTTCATCTTAGATAAAGCACTCACCATCAGGGACTATTGTCTGGACCGTGGGATAAAGTTGAACTTCAAAAATATTCAGATATTCGTTGCTGCCCTACTATGCAGGGCAACGATTGGACAAAGAGATTTCCAAGATATGGCTTCCCAAACCATTACTGACCCTCCTACGTGATTCACTGTAGGAAGAAGGCAGTCATGATCAAAATCTCTTCCGGGCAGCCTCCACACATAAACTCGCCCTGCAGTGGAGAAAAGAGAAAAACTGGACTCGTCGGAGAATATTACTTGTTTCAATTGGTCTTTCGACCAGCCCTTGTTGTGATCTGTACAAAAGTTCCGCCTTTTCTAAATGTTTTGATGAAAAAGCAGAGGTTTCATGATTGCAGCTCTTCCATAATATCGGGCTTTATTTATCTTACGGCGTACAGTTTGGGTCAAAACTGGGCTAGTGGGATGTTTATTCAAATCAGCACACACATTAGGAGCAGTTGTCCGTGTATTTTTCATCACAATGAGTTTCAACACTCGCCGGACTCTTTTAGCGAGCTTCGAATTCCTGTCGAAATTACTTCTCCTGATGAAGGTTTTTCCCTGCTTAAATCCTGTAATGGTCTTTGATATGTTAGCTCTCAGGACACCAAGAAGTTTAGCTGTTCTGGTGACGGAAGCTCCTACAATTTGAGCTCAACCATTTGCAATTTTTTAACTGCGTGAGGCCATGCATCTTAGCGTCTTTACCACGATCTGAAAAGAAATGATACAAATAATCATTAAAGTTGATAAATAAAACCATGTATCTACAATAAAAAAAATCCTCACAATAACATTATAATGGATATTCGTAATATAATGGCTCATTGAAATATTTGTGTTAAATTCTTCTGGTAGAACTATTTTGTCCAACCCCTGTATATATATATATATATATATATATATATATATATATATAGAGAGAGAGAGAGAGAGAGAGAGAGAGAGAGAAAGAGAGAGAGCGGACAGGTTGTAAATTGTCTATGGATGCTTTGAGTAAACAATTTATGAAGCCGAGCTGGAGAAAACTATTACTTGGAAGGAATCATTCTTGTTCTATGGCTAATTACGATGTGGGAGAATCTGTCCCAAAAAAATGCACGGTACTGCCAATATACTTTGTATTATCACTTTTGGGGCAATTAAATTAATATTACGCACCACTTTGCCTTGGGAAGGCTTTTGTGTTTAAATTTAAAATATCCTCCTAAGAAATCGCTTATCTGAAGGGATTGTCTGTTTAAACGAGGGGAAAGATCATTTTACGATGTTAAAGAATATTAAAGAGTTTCACTGTGGTACTTTTGACAAGAACATTAGAAAATACAAATTAACAGTTCAAAATTAAAGCAAATAAATCAGTAAATACTATACATGATATTTAATAAAAGCATTAATTATCATGACAAAAGATATAGATTTATATAAAGTAGAAATTTATTTCTTTGAGGAGTAAAAGGTTGGAAAATGCAGAACATATTCTTTCAATCCTATTAACACAAATAACCTATTAAATAACAAATTTCTTTCAACATTGAAGCAAACATTTTTTAGCCTCTGAAATTGTTGCTTATTTCTCATTTACTTGCCTGACCTGATAATCTCACAGTATGGAAGTTTGCAAATTAAAAGTTTAACTATTCAAACGGGCTATACATATAAGAGAATATCCCTGAAAAATTGAATGATAACAAATTTGGTATATTTTATATGCCGTTTCATGAGCTTTTATGTAGAAATATCTCTCAGCGAGTCAATTTACGCCTCCAGGTAAGACCATGCGATTTTGGGTGGAAGAAATTTCGAGTCCATATCTATATCAGAGAGGGGGATCATTCTGACCATCCGCTTTGCAGTGTCGATGACCCATATTTGGGACTCAAAGGTCTGTGGCCTTATGGAGAGATGTTCTTCACATAGGCCGACAATCCAACCTATATCGACAAATGGTTGGGGCATCAACGCCGAAATCAGAGGGGTTATAAGTCCTAGGTCTAATAGGGAGGTGCAGGGTATAGTTGACTTTGCGACTCTTTGTGCCCCTGATGGGCTTTGCCAAGTTGTGATTTGGCCAACGGAAGCGCTGCTGTAAAAGTAGGATAGGCGTCCCGAGACGAGCCGATTGAAGAGGGAAAGGAAAAACCACTTTAATCTTAGACATAGAAAAGGGGGAAATTTCTCTCATATCTAGGAGATTCTTGGAGCGGGAAAGTAAAGAGAATAAGAGTGACCGTTTCTATTTTAGAGCTTGATCTGCCTGAGGCTGCTAAGATTATTTTAAAGGAGTAATTCGTCGCATTGCATTGGAAATTTAAGGGTAAAGTTTCCCTTGGATAAGAAATTGCATAAATGTAATCAATTATACATACACAGATTGCAAACTCAAACTAAGATGGGCCTTGACAACACGACCACTCTTATTGAAGAATCTCTCATAAGTCTTTGAAGAATAGAAGATATTCCGCCGAAGTCACCTTATATTTTCATCAGCAAAGGTTTAAAGGAGCCAACGAACTAACACACCTCGTACCAAACAACTTTCCTAGCCTGCGAGCTTTAGGCCATTGCGGCATGTGGTAGGGACCTTAAGGTATATCCTGCTACTGATCTAGGTTAGAATACAGTATGAAATTGCGCATAGCCATCAGAACCTTGTTACCTATTAAGAGAAATAGTTAGAAGTGGAAAAAATATGGTATCTAATAATAAGAGGCAGAGATAGGAAATTGTAAATCCAGGTATAGTAATTTGTTTAATGAAATTAAATGTTAAAAGATCAATTCAAAACACTGATAAATTAGTAAGATATGCTAAACATTAAGGTGGACCAGATCAGGAGGAAATAAAGCAATTAAATTAATTGGCAATTAAGTGTTGAGAGGAGGGAAAGAGAGAGTGAGATTACGCGGGTGTGGAATTGAAAGAAAACTTTACCAACAATTAAACCATTACAAGTTTAATAAATAGGAAAATTAACTTCAACATTTAAAATTTGCTCGAGAGTGAATCTCCAAAAGTGAACGAGAAAAAACAAAAAGGGAACAATCTGTGTGAGATTGTAATTTTAGACCAGATTAAAGAGAAATCTATAAAATATAGAGCATTCAAGGTGAGGAGGCTAATAAGAAGTGCAGAATAGACTGACGCCACACTTCGACTTTTTTTTTATCCAAATATATTATGTTACTGGTAAAACGATATAGAAAACAATAAAGGTCCCCATAGCAAGAATTTATATAATAATTCATGTTTATTTGGATGAACATAGAAGCGAAAATAAGTTAAGGAAAATTTAAAATAGAAAGGAGAGGTTTGTGATAGGCACTGATATACTACGTGTAAGCGGTTAGTTAAGGAGAAATTAAAACACTCCGACCTAAATTAAATTATAAAGAAAAGGAAAAATATAAAAAATAGAAAGTTTAAATATACATGCATTAATTAGGCATAATAACGGAAGTTACTCCCCAAATGATTTTGATTAAGATATTTAATTTAAAATGACCTCAGCTAAAGAATTGAGCAAAGTTAAGTTAATGAGAAGAAGAAATAATAAGAAAGGCGAGGTTTGATGCTGATATATAAATATGGCAATAAGGTTGAATTTTATAAGATCACGTCCAAATATAGTCTTAAAATACTTATTACATATTAATTACATTACAGCACTTTCCAGGTGATTAAGTGAAACAATTAATTTAAGTTTTTGAAAAGTGATATAATTCTCAGTAACGATTCTCATTTGAGTTCATTATCCATCTTTGCAACATCGAGAGTAAATGAGTAAACAATGGACATTTTCCAAATTCAGCCCTAGTCGGAGGAGAATCACCGGAAGTAAATGGGTTTGTTCTGCCCGCATAAACTTTAGTGCCAATAGTGACACGATTGGGTAAAAATATCGATAATTAGACACAACTCCTTTACTATTCTCCTAAACATTCTTAATTTTTACGTCAGAATGAAAACTGGCTTTTTATAAATCTATAAGACGACTTCATCGTTATTTCGGAGAGAGCGGCTATGCTTGAAATCGATAGAAAAGCTTTCCTCGTCTAGGAAGAATTTCGCTCTGACGAAATTTCAACATGAAATAACCAGAGAATGAATATCATATACAAGACTACTGTTAGAAAGGTGTAATAATCAAAGATATGGAAATCTATCACGAAATGTGTTATATTTTAACCAGAATGCTGGCAGTTTGAAGAACAAGATCGAGAAATAATGGTGTTTGTTTTATCCGATGATATTGCTAGAGTCACAGTAACAGAAAACCTATCCTATTTAGCTGCCATCTTCACTTTCAACCAGTGGCCGACCACTCTTACACCGTCCCTGTCTAACTAAAGGTCAAACTACTCGTCACTGTTCATAAATTTCTGCTAGATGGCGTAAAAGACGCGTTCGAGAAAACGTACATGGCACGTTTTATGTAGCTAGGCGTAGCTTCAAGTAATAGATAATTCTAAAAAATGAGAAAGAAGTCACAGTCGGTATTTATCGCATTAAACCTGTGCACCTCAAAACAGCTGATCCTCTGGTCAGGTAACTCCACGTCACAAAGAATTTAACAATATAAGCGGAAAAGATACCATAAATTTTGGTATTTAAATTTACTCCGTTTTTTTTTTCTCCTTAATAATTTCATTGGCGAAGAACGGGCCAACTTATGCTAAATACTATCAATTGTTTTCTCAGATGAGGTTTACAAACGTACCGAGAAAAATCAAGCGACCAGTGAGAGTACCATACTAGCTTCCAGCTTTTTCTGGGAGAGAGGGATAAAGAGGCAAGCTTCATTATCGTTTTGACTGATAAAAAGGCTTCTTATCTACCTAACCTTCATCCATAACTTACCTTTCCTGCGAAAGCATTTCCTTTAAGCTGAAATTACGCAACACTGCCCTAAAATTAAGAGAATATGTATAAGTTAATGGAGCATTGACTCCTAGGAGTCAATGCCTCGTTGGTTTTGCAACTTGAACAAAACAAAAGTAACTAGTTATTATGGATACACAATATAGTGCCAGCAGTGGTTACGCTTTTAAAAATAATTATTTTTTTATATACTCCCTTCCTTCATTTTTCCCAAAGCTCCGACTTCCACACTTTTTCATCTTTTATGATCAAGCCTTGACTGGAAGTTGGGGATATTAAGTAGTGTTTAATTCTATGATTCTGGAAGAAACTTAAAATTAATCCCTAAAAACATCGAAACATTTTCATTACTTCAAAGATTTCTGAGATGGTGATCATGAATTTTTTTACCGAATTCACAGCCCTTTTGATATTGCATATATAGATGCACTCGAATATAATAAAATTTCGGATGATTGACCTTTTCTTAGAGCGATGTGGAAACCAAACAAGCAATTTCGAAGGTTAAAGGTATCGGGAATTGAATCAAAAGTCTAAGAACGTTGCATTCAATAGGGTCAGACAAGATTTAGTATTTTTTCTCTACTTTTATTCCAAACTGAAATTAACTTAAACTGTGATACAGAGATGGAGATAAATGAGAAAGATTGTGAAATCCCTAGATATAATTCCGTCACTCTATTGCAAACCGTTCACTAGAGGTCAGGAGGACACAATGAAATGCTTCATGTATCTTATATGCTACATCTATTGGTTTGATGCCAAACAGTCTACTAGAATCGTTAATGTTTTCTCATGCTCTTATGTATAGGATTCACACGGAATTTTTCACTCCAACCACTTTACTTATTATCAACTTGGATAGTATATATATAGTAAATATATATATATATATATATATTTATATATATATATATATATATATATATATATATATATATATATATATATATATAAATATATATATAAATATATATATATATATATATATATATATATATATATATATATATATATATATATATATATATATATATAAATATATATATATATATATATATATATATATATATATATATATATATATATATATATATATATATATATATATATATATTATATATATATATATATATATATATATATATATATATATATATATATATATATATATATATATATATATATATATATATATATATATATATATATATATATATTCTATAGGTTTGCTTCTAAGAAGGCTTATTTTGAGGTTGAGGATAAATCCCAAAATGAGACATGTAAAATTTCTCATTTAATTAAGAACAACGTTTCGGGTATCTTACCCATCTTCTGGTCTATAAAAGAGATTTAGAAAAGGTTTAAATTACAAAAATTATAATGCACACAAAGTTTAAAAATAAATTATTTAGTTAATTGAAATTATGGCAAATCGTTTGAAAACTATTGAAATTTAGATTTGGATCAATTATGGGTACTTTAAATATGCATAAATATAACACTAGTTGATGCAATTATTGGTTGACACAGATATTAGTCACTAAATGAAGCAGCAATAGTAATAAATTATTTAATAAATTGAAAATGTGAAAAAATCATTTGAAAACTTGACACTAAATGTAGATGCTATAAATATGGATAAATATAAGAATATACTAATTGGGGCAATTAATTGGTACACAAAAATATTAGTCACCTTTAGTGGACGGTAAAAGCGGAGAGACTGAGGAAAGATTATAGAGGAAACCGATTAGAGATTGGTAGGTTGTCAAAATATTTTGAGTGGTTTATGAAATGAGAAGGGGAAAAGCAGTTGAATCAGAATTTAAACTGGGATTTAGTTGTTTTATAAATAATGATTCGAGAATGCGCAGGGAAGTGGAGTCCTTTGCATGTATCCGTCAATTCTTTGATAAAATATACCATCCTCCACAAGAAATTTCCTCTGTCCCCAAGGATGTCCGCTATTGTCTACTTCCTGATATTGGCCCACTCAACCTACCCTTACGCCGAAAACTTAATAAGCTTTTGAAAAGTTTTTACACGCATACCAACTTCAAAATAGTTTTTCTTAACAACTTTCACATTGGAAATTTTTTCAGAACTAAAGACAGAATCCCACCTGAAATGAGCTGTTCAGTTGTCTATAAATTCATTTGCCCCAGGTGCCACCAGGGGATCTACATTGGCAGCACTGTTCGCTCACTTAGGGCTAGGGTCTGTTCTCATCTTGGTATTAGCTCTCGCACTGGCTCCACCTTGACCAATAAAGAAACTTCTCCCATTCGAGATCATTCAATTAAATGTAAGACCGAAATTTCCCACAAAAACTTTCAAATTATAGGACATGCAAAGGACTCCACTTCCCCGCGCATTCTCGAATCATTATTTATAAAACAACTAAATCCCAGTTTAAATTCTGATTCAACTGCTTTTCCCCTTCTCATTTCATAAACCACTCAAAATATTTTCACAACCTACCAATCTCTAATCGGTTTCCTCTATAATCTTTCCTCAGTCTCTCCGCTTTTACCGTCCACTAAAGGTGACTAATATTTTTGTGTACCAATTAATTGCCCCAATTAGTATATTCTTATATTTATCCATATTTATAGCATTTATATTTAGTGTCAAGTTTTCAAATGATTTTTTCACATTTTCATTTTATTAAATAATTTATTACTATTTCTGCTTCATTTAGTGACTAATATCTGTGTCAACCAATAATTGTATCAACTAGTGTTATATTTATGCATATTTAAAGTACCCATAATTGATCCAAATCTAAATTTCAATAGTTTTCAAACGATTTGCCATAATTTCAATTAACTAAATAATTTATTTTTAAACTTTGTGTGCATTATAATTTTTGTAATTTAAACCTTTTCTAAATCTCTTTTATAGACCAGAAGATGGGTAAGATACCCGAAACGTTGTTCTTAATTAAATGAGAAATTTTACATGTTTATATATTTATATATATATATATATATATAAAGGGGTTAATGCTTGTAACCAGCGAAGGGGCGGAGGTCACCAGTTTCGAGTTGGAACAGATATTTCTTCTCTGCTCCACGATTTCAAGTTCAAGATTTGACTTCATTTTTTGAGGGCCTCTGACAAATAAGTTTTTATTTGTATTTTTCAAATCACTTGATGAAAAATAACTTAATTTTGAGGTTTAATAAGATGAGTGACTGGAGCTTGTGAATCCCATCCACCGAAATGGATAGGATTTGTACAATGGGCGCAATAATTAAGACTGCATTTACATAATAACATTAATCTGTTCGTTAATATAATCCATGAAATTTTTTCTTGTAAACTAAATGTTAATTCGATATAGAAAATATTTTTTAAATAAAACAATGATTAAAAATTGTTATACAGAATTATTAAGACAAAGCTGCACAAAGTTCGTAATAATGAAGACGGTATTTACATGATAAATTTTAAATATACAAATGATATATTTTAAAATCTTAAACGTTACATTTTATAATACTGTGTTCAAAAATTCAGTTTTGTGCAGCTATAGATAACCTGAAGGCGTGAGTAGCAATTCAGTGTGAACGTAGAGGAACAAAACTGAGTTGCTCGAGTATAGATTTTCTTTTAATAAAACACTGAAAGAGCAGACGTGATTACAGCAAATTTTAAAAAATAATTAGTTAACCGAAATAAATAATTTGATGAACGAAATAGTCGAGCAAACTTGCAAACGTGAGTGAATGAATTGTAACCTATACGCGTTGTAATGCCGTGCATTTTAAAGTTAACTCTTTTAGTCGGTTTCATAGATGAGAAGCAGGTCGTGGTATTAGTATGCGGATCCTAATAAATGAATCGATGACCCATTGCAATATTTAACCCTACATATATGAGTGCGAATGAAGTAAGTGATGGCGCGTTGCCATAGACCGCACTATGTGAGTGCAATTAAATTAAGTGATTGCGCGTTGCCATAGCTAGCAGTATGTGAGTGCGAATGAATAAATTATAATGAATTAATGCAAACTGAAGCACCCAGATAATTTTACAATCTAGCAAGTAAGCTAGAGAGGGGTTTTGCGACATATATGTGGATGTAAGTTTAAATTTTTTCATTTGCGTCTGTTAGTGAAGAGTGATATGATTGAGAGGGTGAAATTTGCGTGGCACTGATGTTGAGCATCCAGTTGAGTCGAGTTGATGCATCAGTGAGATGAATGTGGGCTCCTTCTTGATGAATGTGATCTGATCTATAGTTGCAATTGCGTCGAGGGAATTCAATAATGACTCCAGAAAATGATGTGATGGCTTCGTAATATGATGAGATACACTCGGCGTGTGACCATTTGATGATGATGATCGCTTGAAGTCACTCCAGGTTTATCACTTGTAGGAAGAGAAGGGGGTTGATGCTTGTGGCGAGCGAACTGGCGGGGATCAACAGTTCCAGGTTGGAACAAAAATTCCTTCTTTGTTAAAAGAACACAAGTTCGGGATTCGAGCTCCTTTTTTGAAGGATCCAACAAATAAGATTGGATTTGGATTTTGCAAACAACTTGATGAAAAGTACCTTTATTTTGCATTTGAGGTTTAATAAGATGAATGGCTTGAGCTAGTGAATCCTATCCACTGAGTTGGATGGGTCACAATGACGAAGACGAAACTATTTGATTGACTATGTAGATAATGTGGATGATGAGAATAATGTGAGTAATGAGAGTCTGTACTTAATGTCCGATTGTTTTATATGTTTAGATAAGGTGAAGGTTTCTGGAGAAGAGCTTTGTTTGAATTTAATGTTTGTTTTAGTGAGAAAGAGAGAGAGAACGAGAAAGAAAGAGCAGAGATTATCTATCAAAGGAATTTTATTGCTAGATTTTAAGAAAGTAATTTTATTAGTAAAACGATAAGAATGTGTGAGAAAGAGAATTTCAGTGTATGAGACTGGCCTCGAAAAGCAAATGGAATAAAATCCACAAATGACAGCTCTGTAAGAACGGAGTTTGTTGTGACCCAAATGAAGAAAACGTGACCAAGCCAAATTCAATGGTCGCTCCAGAAGGAACACGTGAGTGTGGGTAAGAACTTGTACATGAGTGTGTTCAACTTTTGTTTAGGAAGATCTTTACACACAGACATATATATATATATATATATATATATATATATATATATATATATATATATATATATAAATATAGTCTGCATTGGGTAATAATTTGTCGCCGTTACCAGCTATGAATTCCGCACATGCGTGTTGTTTCGCGTTGGTTCTTTTCTCTTCCTATTTTATTAGCCTCAGTTGTGCATTGTCTATAAGCAAAGAAATACCATGGCTGAATTGAATCCTCCAATAATTTTGAATAAGTAATATATGCTGCCTGATATTCATGCTGGTGGTTCAAATACACACTGTAAACAATTCGTGTATATTTACCCTGAAATGTTAGCTATGCTAGCTAACATTCGTTTATTCCTAGACGTTCTGTGAAAAGATGCTTAGTCCAATTAAACATTATGTTAGATAGCTAGCTTCATCCCTCAAGCGTTAGGTAGCTAACGTTTGCCCAAGTAATTTAGCTAGCTTACTAGTTAGCTACTGTTTGCACAATTAAATTTGTACCACTTGTTACTCTCTCAATATTTTAATTGCTAAGGAGTGCGTTATTGCGTGTTCGTAGTTCGCAAATACGTTAGATGGGTTATCAATCAAATTCACATTGCATGGAGAAGCAGATAACCTAACCTAGGCTAAGGCTAGCTAGCTAAAGTTAATTCGATTTTACGTAAAGATTGCTGGGCTGGTTAAAGTTTGCTTTTAAATACAACAAATTTACCAATAAATGCTGATATTGTATTAGCATTAAGGGTTATTTTTATCAACCTGGACCCTCTTTTCGCATCAAGATTTGCAATGATTTGTTTAGCTGAAGGCAAAGCTTAATTTCTCCTTGATTTAATTGGTAAGCATCGTATTTAACACGCTAGACCTTACTCTGCCATCTACTTTTATCTACATAAATAAGTAGTGGGATTTTCAGTGTTTTCAATTGCTCCAGTATGAAGCAAGCGACTGCAATGAGAAAGCTTGTTTCAATGTATTCCAATTGGACATCATTATGTGACTTTTCCAATCGTCAAATTGGACTACATTGAAAACAGATTTGGAACTGCAGTCCCTCACAACACATCATAACATAACATAAAATAACAATTTTACTAAAGAAAAAAGCATCAAGGGCCTAGGAAAGGTCATTCAAATATGTCAAAAACACTCGGAGGAGAGGGAATGCGTCAAAAACAAAATGCATCACCATAATAATAGTAATGAAACCACCATAAAGCCCCAGGAATGAATCTAGAACCCCACCTTAGCCCTCTCCCCATATAATTATCCAATCGGTGCTTGAAAATATTTATGTTTGGACTCTGTTGGTGAAAAAATACTTTAAAAACAACCAACTTGCACCACTTTTTTAAATTTTCAAGTGGTGATTCTAGTCCTATTACTAAATTCCAACTCAAATTTGTTGCCAAAATCCCATTTATCCATCCCAGAACAGATTTTAAAAAGGCCAATTATATCTCCCCGTACACAGCTTATTTCAAATGAAAAATAATTTAGTACGCTCACCCTATTTTCCTATTTAAGGTTCTTTAGTGAAGGTATTATTTCATTTGCTCTTCTTTATACTGACTCTAGCAGGTTGATATCATATCTAAAATGTGGTGATCAAGCTTGTATAAAGTACTCTAAATGTGGGCTGACATGAATTGGAAAGTTTAAGGATAACCTCTTTAATTTGTAGCTAACATTCCTCTTAATATATCTGAGTACCCTATTTGCTCTATTCCTTTCTTCAATGCATTGCTTTGAAAACTTCAATGACCTATCTCCTATTTCTCATAAGTCCTTCTCATCCTCAAATTAATTCACCCAATCCCTATCCATTTCGAAGTTAAATTCCCTATTATCCTTTCCCATGTTAATAACTTGGCATTTTTTTAAGATAAAAAGTAATCTGCCACTTCTGAGCCCAAGATGAAAACTTATTTAGGTCACTTTGCACTTTAAAGCTACCCTCAGCTTCTTTGACTACCGCTGCAAATTTAGTGTCTTTAGCAAAATTTTATACTTTCCTATTTACAGCCTCCCAAAGTTTCTTTATAGAACCTATGAATGGGCCTACTATAACTGATCCTTGAGTTACGTCATTGATAACATCCCTCCACTGTGACCTCACCCCATTCACTACTACTCTCTGGTTCCTGGCTTTCAGCCATTCACCTATCCATTTCAAAACTTTAACACATATCCCTTGCATTTTTAATTTGTGAACTAATCTCCTATGCGGAACCTTATCAAAAGCTTTGTTAAAATCTAAATAAATTACATCAACAATCTCTCCCTTAATTAATTGTTTAGTTACATAATCCATAAAATACAGCCGATTTGTTAAACACAATCTACATCTTCTAAACCCATGCTGAGCATCATTTATTAACCTACCACTCTCTAAATAGTCAGAAATTCCCTTCCTTACTTCCTCTCATTAATTTTCAAAACTGGACAAGTTACGCTTACTGGTCTAAAGTAATTTTGATCCTCTTTACTTCCATTCTTGAAAATTGGTATTAAAATTTACTATTTTCTAATCATTTGGTTTTTCTCCACATTCTAGTGATCTTGTATATATGTCCTCAAGAGTTATTACAATACTATCTATCCCTTCCTTGAGTAGCTTAGAATGGATGTTGTCAGGTTCAGATGACTTACTAGTATTTAACTACAATATAAGCTCTTTAATTAATTCCCTATCCACATTAATGATACTTAAGACCACTTCTCTTGACCAAGACATATCATGAATTAAACACTGGATTCTCTTCTGTAAATACTGAATACAAATTATCATTAATGCCATCATATTTAATAGGCGCTATTTTATCACTGTTAGATTAATTATTAATTTTATAATAGCTAAAAATATTTCTTTGATATTTATTATTTTACACTTTTTATTATTCTTACTTAGCTCATTCCTGGTTGATCTATAAATATTTAGATTGTTAACAGAACTTTCTGCCTGTGATTTCTTGTATGTCCTTTTCTTCTCAGAAATTTTCCTAGCTATTTCCTGATTCAACCACAATGGCTTTCTACATTTCTTCCTAATGGCCTTAATTGGGATACACTGCTCCTGGACAATGTTTAATATAGTCTATATCACACTTAATCTGATTTAGCAAGTTGCGTAGTTTAACATAATTGCTCCTATGAAATTTGGAGATTTCGTAGTGTTGGTTATCATTCAACCTTTGTCTATAGCCAAGTTAAAACTAACCATCTGATGATCACTATTTCTCAATAATTTCACGACAATAAATTGCGAAACCAAGTGATCATCATATTAAAGAATAAGATCTAATATATTGGCACCCCTTTTTGGCTTTGCAACGAAGTGAGTTAGAAAACTAGACTCAAAATATTTCATAAACTTACAACTTGCTGTATCCTATCATATTTTATCAATCCATAGAGCTTAAATTAAGTCAACTGGAATAAATGTATCTGCTTCACATTCTCTATTTATTTCCTTTATCATTAACTCATCAATACCATCAGTCTGTCCAGGTGGTCTGTAAAAGGATTCCAAGTGTATTACTCTATTTTTACCAACACTCGCTTCATACTAAAGCAGTTGCAAATACTGAAAATCCTACCACTTATTTAGATAGAAGTATACAGAGAAAATTAGGTACAGGTTGTTAAATCCCCTAATTCTCCTTTAAAATAGATGGCCAAGATTAAATTCAGATTTCATCAGATAATTCATGCATTAACAAGGATCACCTGAGGATCAATGGTAGCGCTCACCAATAGGAGAGACGGATACAGACAATTCCTCTATTTCACCATTTATCTTCTGTCAAATATTAAAGGAGAATTGAGATTTTTAGTCGCGTGCGACTTTCTATCTCACATATCGTTCTGTCGGTCTCCGTTTTGCTTGAATTTTGGTAATAACATTGTAACTATTCGGTCGATACTAACGAAATTAAAACCCTTATGTTGTTTTACATTCTCTTTAAATGATATAATTAACGAGGTCCTCCCTAGGTTAGCCCAGGAATCATTTATTTTGGCCATAACATCATAACTATTTGGCTGATTCTAACTAAATTTGAAACCCTTATGTTGTGTTACATTCTCATTTCAATGATATAATTTACAAAGTCCTCCCTAGGTTAGTCGGGGAATTATTTCGTAATAACATCATAACTCTTCGGCCGATTTTAATGAAATTTGAAACCCTTATGTTGTTTCACATTATCTTCCAAATAATATAATTACCAAGGTCATCGCAAGGTTGTTAAATCAGAATAGGTGAGAGCACGCGACTTTGGTCAGCAGACCTTGTTTTTAACCTGGATTCTATTTTTCCATCTACTTTTATCTAAATGAGTGGTGGAACTTTTCATATTTGCAATTGCTACTTTACGAATTAAGGGACAGGCGTGACTGCACTGTCTTACACATGCAGATCGCAGTACCTTAGTTTGTGAACTTCCTTGATTCTGAGATAATTATACCTCACCTAAAGGGCCACCTTACCCATTAGCAATAAGTTTTCTATTACACCGTGTAACTCGATATTTGTCTTTGGATATCGATTGTTATTTTCTATTTTTTTTGTGTCTAGAATACATGAAAAAACACTTATTTATTTCAAACTTTGCTTTTTGTGTCCAGGATAATGATATTTATATGAAATTTACATAATACCTCGAAAAGGAAGTGGCGAACTTGAACTTTCATTTTTATAGAGTACAAAAAATATGACTTAATCCCAAAATAGCATTTATTTATTAAATAATTACATAAGTGGGACAATTAAAATATTAGAAATGAGTAGTTTTCCGTGATTTACGCTTAAACTGTAAATTACTTTCACGAATCAGCCCCTAAATATAATCTCAATCAGATTTTCATTATGATACTTGATACTGGCGTTCAAAGTCCAGTAGATCCTTGGAAAGCACTCGCCATGCTCCTCTGAGTACGCTCCCATGTTCTCCTTAAATTTATCAAAATGAGCGTCAAGAATATGGACTTTCAGGGACATCCTACAACCCATATTGCCGTAGTTTCTCACCGAGTTCTCAACAAGCTCTACAGAGGTTTTTGCTTTGTGATTACCTAGAAAGCCCAGAACCACTGCAATAAAGCTGTCCCCCGCTGCTCTTTCCGTCCTAGTGAGCTTCTTGGGAAACTTCTTGCACTCCATAATCTTTTTTATTAGTGGACCGATGAAGACCCCGAGAAACATGTTTATCGCTATAGAAAAAGTTATGAGGTTATTGTTGTTTGATAGAATAAAGTTGATTCTTAATCATAGGTAATCTGCAGTGCGTTTTATAACAAGATCAGTTATTGGAGAAACTAATATAAAACTGTAGTTTGGAAAGTAAAGATCAACACTCATACAAAAGGCAGAACACTTCAACAAAAAATTCACAAACACGAGCATACACAAACCTGCCCAAACCACAATTTACAACCACAACAGAACAAACTACCAAAGCCATAAAACAAGCAAGAGACAAAAACTCAAACGGTCCTGATGACAGAAAATCAAACTCCTCAAACAACTAGATCAAAACGCAATATACCTCATCATGCACACTTACAACCTCGCAATAAACACAAACAACATTCCTAAACAATGCAAAGTATGAAAAATAATCCCAATATCCAACCAAATAAAACATAAACAAAGGATACACCTACAGATCAATAGCGCTGCTTTACCCCATAGTAAAAACACTAGAAAAAAACATCCTACCTACATCACAGCCAACATCTCAAACACACCACACCAACATGGGCTCAAACTCGTGCACTCAACCACCAAAGCATTACACACAATAAGCAACATAATCACAAATGTATTCAACAAGAAGATTCCACCACAAAGCAGTCGCCCTGAAATGTCCAAAGAGTAGACTTACATAAATTTATCAACAAGATCCACAAACTCACCATACCCACCATCTTCATCAAGTAAATAGCAACCTACATCAAAAGACTACTCCAATAAACCCAAATACAAAACACAAAATTCAAACACAATAGACACACAAATTTAGGATTTTCTCAAGGAGGAGTACATTTTTCAACACTTTTCATCATCTACACCTCCGATATACCAACTCACCCACAAACGGTAAAAAATGTCCCCTACGCAGATGACATCACAATACTCTCCTCAAATAACAAACCAGGTGGATCTCTGTAAGAGACCACGGTAGGGGCTAGGTCAGCTTCTGCGATGGTTCGGGAGCTGGGGTAGCGCCTGAAATATGTGGAAAGCTCCACAACCCACTGTCAGGCCGGGGCCGGATTCGCCACCACCACTAACATTTATAATATGTAGGAGAAGAGGACATCTAAGAATTGGACTGGCCCATTCAGTGCAGGAAAATCCTCAGTGCTTGCAAGTTAGGTAAGCTAGATTATTACGTGATAGTAGTGGAATTTTCCTTGAAAAAAGTCCTAAACGTTACGTGGCTTATAAAAACGAGTAGAAACGATAAATCATAGTGTACATGAAAAGTAGAGTCGAAAATATGATCCTGTGTCTTGGCAAAATGATGGCCAAGTCTAGCAAAAACAAAAAAGAGAAACTAAATGTTTAATATGAAATATAAGTACAGTACCTCACAAAAATGAGTATGCCACTCACATTTAGTAAATATATCCTTTCATTCGCCAACACAGAGGAAATGATACTTTGCTACAATGTAAAGTAATCAGTGAACAGATTGTAGAACTAAACATTAGTTAAAGTCTGGACTGCTAGCAACAAATGTTGATACACTTAATGTAAAAATTCGATCCATGGGTGGCTACATTTAGACGGCCCGTGGAACTGCCCAGAGAGGGGATCCACAACAAAACTGTGTTCTAACTTGGACCATGGTACACCAATCTAGTGAGTTTTCTTCAAATCCGCATATTTTGGACTCACAAGTGCAGGTTCATGGGCCATCAAAACGAAGCTACCCATAATGACCTTCAATCATTTTGTAAACCAGATTAGGTAGATTCATTTCATTGGCAAAAAATGCTCCAATATGCATTAACTTAGTGGACGGGTGTAACATGGTTCACCGTAAAGCCTATCAAGTTTTCCTTTAGAGCCTACTCACCGTATGGTTCCATGGGCCATTCTAACGTGGGTGCCAATGGACCTCCATGCAATTTTGACATTATTTACTCACATTTTTGCCAGTGATTGACATGAATGGTTCTGTGAGTTATTTTGAGCTGACAGTAAATTTACACACTTATTCAAGCTGTATAATGACTGTTTTACATAGCAAAGTGTTATTTCTTCAATGTTGTCTCATGAAAGGATTTAATAAAATATTTTTTAAAAATTGATGAATGCCGTTGTACTTACTTGAGATATTGTAGGGGTGCCAAGTTTAAAATATAGGCTTACTTCAATAAGACTATGCCAACCAATAAATCCTTGTGAAAAAGTTTAAAATGACATAAATACGAGTGTAAAGCATAGTAGACCAATATTGGCATCATTTTAGATCATTACTTTGGCATTTTCCCGCTTTTTGCTGCATTGGCCTTGTCTATTTGTATGTCCTGTTTTACTTGTTTTTTGTATTATATTGTCTGTACCTTGTTTATTCCATTATAGGTCCCTGCTTTGCCTCACGCTTTTCTTATATTGTCTGTGCCTTATTTGTTTCATTATTGTGTCTAGCCTTGCCTTTTGGTGTAATTGTCTGTGCCATGTTTCTTATATTATGTCCTCCTTTTTAAGCTTCTTTGTTCCTATTAGACGGGTCAGTATATGAAAAAGGTCATCTTTGCCTGAGAAAATTGATACAAAATGGTTTTCAATAGATTTTGGTACTATTTGTAATGCTTAGTAACATACTAAATCTCTAGGAAACTAGTTTTAGCAAAGGCATAATTTTCAAGATGGAGTCCAGAATGGTACTTATGGCAAACACTAAGCTTAATAAAGTTATTTTTTCTTTCACTCATATCATAATAAATCTTACCATAGGGAAAGAAAACAGGTGTCCAAACATTTTATATTACAAGTTTTAATGGCAAACTAATTTAGATATGCAATGCAGTATAATCCTGAAAAATGGCTAAGAGTCAATGTACGGCCACGTTTGGATGGCCAGGGGAACAACCCGGTAAGTCCGATTCGCACCAAAATTGAATGCCTTCTAAATTGGCACAAAACTCACTGGAGGGGTGTACTATGGTCCAATTTAGACCATGATTATACTTCATTTGTAATTTTATATTAGTTTGTTAATTAAACGTGTAATACAGAAACGTTTGTGTTTTTTTCGCTATGTTTAGTTTCATTAAGATAAGAGTAAAGAAAAATAAATCTATTAGAGGGGAATTATGGTTTTTAGCACCTTGCACCCAATTTTTCCATATACTACTATCCAAATGAGTGGTGGGATTTACAATATTTGTAATTGCTCCAGTGCAAAGCGAAGGACTGCCACTCCAAAGCTTTTTTCATTGTATTCCAAAAGGGCAATTGGAAATGTCACATATTGACATTTCCAATTGTTCTTTTGTAAGACATGATCAGTTTGAGTCTGGTTCAACCCTGTAGAGTTGATTGTCTAATACGTTCGGTCTTTTTCGTGACAGTTATAAGCAGTGTGACTCGATTCTGTACCATCTGCATCGTCCTGTGAGAGAGTAGAGCTTACCATCTACGTAATCACGGTCGGATACACCAGGACGGAGCGTACCAAGGCCGTGTAGTTCCTGCTTAATTGGCACGTTGAAGCTTCGGAAACAGTACAGTTTCCGAGAAGTAGCCCATTGTGGAACTTGGCGTCTGAGGTACCCAGACAAGGGGCAGGACTGCAAATTCTACACTTTTACACACTGAGAACTCAGCCAGGTTTATAGAGTGAAGCGAGACCCGTCTCTATGTATGCTGGCAGGAGCATTGATAACCAAACTCTCGAGGGGTGGAACCCTCGGTTAGGCATGATTGATTCCGCGCTAACCAACAAAAAGTATACCATACAATCACACCTCGTGAGATGCACCCAGATTCACTCATCATCATCATCTCCCCATCCGGCAATCTATGTTCACTAAAGCTGCGCTGGTACGAGGAGGGGTATAGCCACTGACTTAACCTATTTAACGAGAAATCACAGCCTCAAAGAAGAACACTCAAGATATTCAACCATTGTATAACCACCTGCAGAAAAAGAGAAGAGTCTGAAAACAGAAAGGCCTCATGGGGCTCACTGGGTGCAAAATGGCCCAAGAGACCACCAAAAGAATTTCCCTGAGGGTAATCAATGGTTAGAACAAGCCAAACAGGGATAAGGTATTTGAGCTAATGTTCAGAAAATTCAACATCGCTCTTGGAATGAATCTAAACGTCCCATCTGGCTACATCCCGTTGTGCGAACGGGAAAAGGACGTAGAGGCTATTACGAAAGAAGAAGCTCGGGAAATCCTAAGAACCATTCGACTATAGCAAGCTATCCCTCCACAAATACAAGCTCATTGCAGTGTCATTTGCAGGAGACTCAATCCTTGGATCAGACAACATAATAGAGAGAAAATTAAAGAAGAAATCGAGTTAGACCAAGATTGGCTAAAGTCGTAGATGTCATCCAATAAAAAACAGGCAAGACAACAGCGACTACACCCATGTATTTAAAGTTGTCTTCGCAGAAACCTCGATGGCCCTAAATGCAAAAGAACGAGGCTTGCTTATGTTCAACGCCAAGGTGAGTGGAGACCAGATAGAACGAGAAGAATTCTTTCCAGTACTGGTTACTCCCACTGCTACAAAAGGGAGCAGCAGGCCCCTAAAGACTGTAAAAATCTTAAAGAATCTTGCTCTAAGTGCAGCGAGAATGGACATCCTTGGAGCAAAAAACTTGAGCGAAAAACTACAAGAGATGCCCCAACTGTAGTCAATACGGGATGCTCTGTCAAAATGAAATAATAAACAAAAAGAAAATGACAAGAAGTAGGAAGAGATACGCATATTAAGCCCTAATTATGCACAGGTAGCTAAAGCCGCATACAACTAAACCGAAACGAAGAAAACATATTTTAGGATAGAACAAAAAGAGTCTAAAAAAATCCTAACGTGCATCCTCTATGCTCACGTTTGGAAGCTAACCCAACCTTATTGCTTCTTAAAAGAACTTAAACAAATGCTGGCCATAAACGAAATGAGCCAAATGTGGTTTTCAGACAGCCCTTTAACAGAAGACGTCCTCCAGCCACAAATGGTTCATAATAGTGAAAATGAGATGACACCAACAAGGAAGTAATAGAGAACCAAACTAAACAACCTAGAACTTCTGCGGCAAAACCCACAGAGTCTCAACCATATAAAAAAATCACGAAGAGAAGCGAAACGGTGGAGGCGGCACCAACAGGATCTATTGACTCCTTGGACTCTTCTGACTCAGAAATTCCTAAAAACAAGAAAAGCAAAAAAGGGAAGAAAACCAAACAACACTCAAGGCGGATAGGATAAATCTAATCATTTATGCCTCAGTGAAAATCCCCTTCCCTGAAAATATGGATAAAACAAAAATTATAAACGGAGTAAATAATAAAATATACAAATTAGAGTTCGATGCATCAATCGACGTTTAATTGGTTGAGGAGGTCCTACTATGCCATAACGTTACTCTGTACTTAGACTCGTATGAGCAGGTTTCCAATTCAGAATTTATTAAAAAGAGTAACGGAAAAAAAAGAATCATCACCCAGAAAAACCAGTAGAAAAAGACCAGCATGGATAACGTAAACAATAGATTGAAGATTCTGACACTCAACGTTAATTGATGGGAGGAGAAAGCAACGTTATATAGAAATATATTCCGTATGCTTGACCCCGACATAATCCTGATAACGCAGCACAGTATTGACATCACAAGGTGTCAATTCAAAATATCAAGATACCGAGTGCTTATGAAGAATCACTCACAGCAAAGGTTGGATGGCAATGCAATAGCTGTTAGAGGGAACCTTACGTTCAAGTGTCTACCAAAATTAGACAAATCATTTGTAGCAATACATCTTTTATCATTGGTGGGGATTCTTATGATGGCTGCAGCCTATCAACCATCTCACCGAGACTATCTACCCGTCACTAACTTCTGCATACTTTTCGGGCATCAGAGAATGGCATTCTTACGGGGCGACCTCAATGCCAGATTCGAAAAAAGCACTATGGTAGAACCAACAAAAGAGACAGAAACTCGGAAATGATAATGGACAGTAAAAAAATCTAGAGGATATGGCGAGATTTCCTGACATACATCACTAGTGGATCAGACACCAAACCTAACATTATCATGACAAGCGGAGGCTTCTCCTTCAACTATCATAGCGAGTGTGGCCCAACAACTCCTAACGACCACGTTGCGATATTAACCACAATTTCACTCGTGCCGATCTAGCTACCAGTCACACCACGTAAGAACTACGCCGCCACCAACTTGGACCGTTAAAAGTCTCTTTCCAACAATTCGCTCCGGTCAACCTGATTGAGGCTACATTGGAGGATATTGACGAAGAACTAGAGAGAGTAACAACTTCTATCATCGAAGCTGACCGCGAGGGCGTTCTCAAAACATGGTACAAACTACCTCAGCCCAAATAGACAGCATCGCACATGTGCATAGAGTAGTGTATGAAGAGATCAGACGGGAAAGTACAATCGGTGAAAGAAGCGCTCTACTATGCTGGCTAACTTCCGAACTAAAGGGAGCAATAAACATCCAACAGGCTGATATCTGGCACAGCCTTATAGCCAGAATAGACAGTGAGCTGACCCTCGGCTAAATTCTGGCACCAAATCAGGAAACTAAAAGGTTTGTAAAGAAAGGAAAAGGCTCGGATCAAAGAAAACGGAAAATATATTGAGGATCTGGTGGTTCTGGAAGGAAGGTTCAGAGCATACTTGGGGAAATTCTTCTCTATCAGCGAAGAAGACAATTAAAAGTTCGCCTAGGAATTCAAACGCCATCTGATTGATGATCGGAATCAGATAATACACCGCACGAATCTAAACCACCACACAGACAAGGAATAAGAGTTGGTTGACTATGGTCGTTCAATAACAACATAGGACGTCATAGCAACTGTGAAATCGTTCAAACAAAAGGCACCAGGCTGGACGAGCATCACAAAAAATAATCTGGTAAATGCCCCACAGCAAATCATTTAGGGTATCAGCAACATATTTTACTCTTCCAAAACACGTGCTACTTCCCCAACGGTCTAAAGGTGACCAAATTAGCTTTATTTCCAAGGCTGATAAAACCACAGATCAACTGGTAAATTACAGCCCAATTTCTTTCCACAAGTTCGTGGGTAAAATCAACGAAATACTCCTACCAAATCGGCTTCAAGATGAAATAGCCACCTCGGAGCTCACAAACCACAGCAGCACGGGTTCTGAAAGGGCCGAGGAACGGAAACTGCCCTTGCTCTTGTAACAAAGAAAATAGCCCACTGCAAACCCAAGTGGAAATACGTAGACGTGATGCTGCGTGATGTACTGAAGGCCTTTGATGAGGTTTTAGATGCGGGGTCTCCAATTCGAGCTTTTGAACCTGTAGCTGAACCTACTCCTGGAAAGGGTCTTCTGTCACTATATCATGGAGAGAAAAGCCCAAATCTTCATCGAGGGCTTTTCAGAACCCGAATTAGAATTCGAGGCGGGAGATCCACAAGGCAGCTGTATGAGTACGTGGCTAGACCTCACTACTCCGGTGCAGGACGACCTGATGTATCTGCAATATGCAGATGACATTACACAAATCGTCCTTTACTCCTATAGGAACGATAGAGTTTAACCATTGGTTACAACTACCAAAATAAACAATATTAACAAATCTGAAAGGATGTGGATAATTAAAACCAACCGATATAAATTCCAAATAATCCCTAGGAATTGTTGACGTCATCGTGAACGAACAACTATATCAGTACTCGGAAGAGGATTACGTCATGAGTTTACCGTTCGCCAAGCCTATGTACAAAACCCACCTTAACACCAGAGTCTCGCTAGCCAAAAGTCAACTTCACATCTACACAAGTTCCGAACCTTAACGCTTCAAACAAGAAGAAGCTCTTTACACTCCATTGGTACGCTCCGTCCTGGTGCACCCGGCAGTGATAACGCAGATGGTAATTTTTCCTTCTTTCAGCAGGATGCATAGAGTACAAAATGAAGCCACCCTGCTAATAGCTAGAGCTAGTTGTCCTACTCTCAGCAGGATGCATAGAGTACAAAATAAAGTCACCCTGCTAATAGCTAGAGCTAGAAGAAACGACGGTATTAGACAAACCAACCTACACTCAAGAACAGGGCTTAAGCCAATCAATACGAAAGTTCAATGGCTAGAGAGAAAGACTTTGGAAAGAATACAGCAAACAATTATATCCACATTCGACAGCTTCAACATTGCAATCCCGCAGCAGAAACGCAGCAGAAGACTTGGGAAAAAATATATCAAACAATTATACCCACATTTGAGAAGCTCAACATTGCAATCCCGCAGCTGAAGCGACACAAGCATTGTTCCCAAGCGAAAGAAACTGAGCCGGAGTGGCCATAAACCCTATTTTTAAATAACCAGATCGAGAAATACAAATATAAGACCGGAGAAAACCTCAAAAGAATAATGAATATAGACTAAAACCTAAAAATGCAAACCCAACAAAGAAGAGATATACCGAATAAGACCACATAAAATAAATAAATAAAAGAATAGACAATAAAAAGAGCCGAAGTGCCCATACAAGGTGTCGAGAAACGAGGAATAAACAAAATAAATAAATTAATATAAAATTAACAAAATAGGCGAAGAGCCCATCAATAGAAAAGGAAATAAAAACTGATTTAAAATAAAATAAAAAATAAACAAAAGAGGCGAAGAGCCCATGAAAAGAAAATGAAATAAAAAGTATAAACTAATTAAAGAATAAAATAAAAAATAAATCAAAGAGGCGAAATTCACCATAAAGGAAGAGAAATAAAAATTAAATAATAATAGACAAGAATAAAATATAATTCGCTGAATAAAGTTAGCAAAAAATAAACTTGAAAGGCTAGAACGCTACGACAGAGGAATAAATAAAATTAAATAAATATATATATGAAAGGAATTTTCATACCAGCTGTTCTAAAAATGTGAACAGTGGTAACACTGGAGTGAAAAAAGGCAACAAAACAAGATGAATAATATGGAAGTAAAACGGAGCCGATGCCCTGGCAACCAATGTAACTAAAATTCCCAAACTTCTTCACCTCTATCACGCCTACCATACATTTTACCACCTAGCTCATCAAATAAATTAAAAAATTTTCATGTATTTAAGATCCGGTATTGTTTTGAACTAATTATAGAACTTTATAAGTCTACAAAATGCTCATCTTTGAGGTGGTTTCGAGTCAGATCCGATTCTATAATATAGTTCCAGCGCCACATTCCTTCAAAGTTGAGTACCTGACACACTTTCTCCTGCATACTAATGTTGTTCTTTTATATTGTTTGTTTTATTTTAAGTAGTGCTTTTGTGAATTTAACAATGCCTTCCTGCATCATTACATTATTACACATTGATTCAAATATTGGATGTTCTCTAGTTTGAAAGTGATTATGGTGCATCTGGATTGGGGTCAATCTGTCTAGATTATCATTGAGCTGAAAATTTCCCTGCACAGGATGGATCAAAGAAGGATTGGGGAGGGAGGAAAGAGGGAAGGAAAGAGGGAAAGAAAGAGGAGAGGAGGAAGGGAGAGAGAGGGGGGGTGAGGTTAGAAAGAGAGAGGAGAGAGGTATGGAAGAGAGAGATGGAGGCAGAGGTGAGAGGAGCAGTAGAGAGAAGAATGGAAGATAGAAAAGGAAGAACGAAGGAAGGAAGAGAGGGGATGAGAGAGGAGGCCAGAGCTGAGACATAGACAGAGAGATAGCAGGAAGAGGGATGGAGGTGAGAAAGCAACGTTCTGTGCGTTTAAATAATTTTTTTACTAAATGTTCTTAATATTTTTTTCATACTAAAATAATTGTCGTTTCTAAATAATATGTTTTATATTAAATTGCTTTGCATTTGCTGTTTTTTTTCCCGAGCAGATACATATGGAGTTTAGTGCTACCAATAGATTGCCTGTTAAAGGGGAATTATGTTTTTTAGCACCCTGGACCCCGATTTCCCATCTACTTTTCAATTTTTGTACTTGCACTAGTAGGAAGAGAGGGACAGCAGCTCCAAAGCTTATTTCAATATAAGCCAATGGTTCAAAAGTAAATTCCATGTGCCACATTGGAATTTCAGTCCCTCAAATACCATAACTTCCTTTAATTAAAATATTTAAATTTAATTGCTCTAAGCGGTAAATATTGAATAGTACTCAAATTCAATTTACTGTATTATTAGATATTTACATAAAAGTGCTGTACATTGAAATAAAAACACGGAAGAGTACTGTAATTAAAATTACATGAATTAGTGCAAATGGAAATGAAAAACACAGAAAAGAACTATAATTAAAATTACAGTGATGGTAGACATTTACATGGAAGCGGTTTAAATGTAACAGATAATTACTTTATTTTAATTTACAGAACCATACGAAATTTGTATTTATACTAATATTGCAGAAAATTTACAGCAATCGGCCTGCTACTCTGCTGCCAGTAGATTGATGAAAATTTCGTTGAGGATTTAATAGTGTACATTTTATTACCGATCTATTTAAACATCAAATTCACAAATAATTGTAAATTAAAATCGGAAACATGGCATGAAATCTATAGAGTAAAATTCTTTGTTCTGGCCACAATATCACTTCCTGTGGGTCCAATTTGTCTTGCTTTCATAAATTAAATTTCGTAATTTCCACAAAACTGAGGAGGCATGTAGGAATATCTTTCTCATTTTCTCCATTTGATAAAATATGTCTCTAATTTCATTTCCTCTATAATATGGTGCGAGTTTTATTTATTCTAATTTTTATCTGTAATATAGGTTAACCTTTTTTTTCTCGTTATAAACCTTTAGTAAAGGTATTAGACGAATTTCGTTCCCGCACTGCTTAGGGGAGTTTTAAATATTTCATGATCATTTAGAGATGCTCCTGTTTAATAATTTGGGCCAAATCTAAGGCGGTTTCCTCTTTTAAGCTGCCACAGGAATACCATAGTTTGTAAGCAAGAGATTTTGGTGATTTGCGGATGATGGAAGACCAGAGAAATATAGTGGTTCATCATTAAGGAAACCTGAGTATTTTTTAAAATGCATCTATGAAAGTAGTTTATTACATATTTCTATTTTTTCAAGCTTTAAAATATGTAGGTAATTTCAGGGATGGAAATTATAGGAAAAAATCAATGCTGAGTCTTTAAGGAGTTATTCTTTGTGTTGAAACGCTTGAACAGATCGCACCAGATTAGAGAAAAAAATTAAAAAAGGTCATTTGACAACATTTTCAATTCGGTTACTTGCAAAGGAGAGATGATACACCTTCGGGAAAAAGTGATCTTTAGACCACCATTTCCCATTCATAAAACCATTAGTCAACTATTTTATAGGATGTCGTGAACCCTTTATAATATATCATAAATTAAATCAAATTGCTCATGTTGAGATTTGTTTGAGTCGTATTTTCAACATTACGATCCTCGTAATGGCGAAGCACGCTTTCTGCTCCGAACTGGGATGCAACGTTCAGAATATTTATAAGTATTATCTGAACACGACATTTTTATCTAACTATGTTAAATTATTATTTGATTAAAGAGCATAAGGGGTAAAAGAATGGGTTATTAAAAGCCAGCCTTATTTATTTATTTTATGAAATGGCCGGTCCCAAGGAGGGTGCAGATAACTGAGCCATAAAACAACACGGGTGTTTATAATTATTTGTGATTGCATAAACCTCAAAATTGAACAGAAATAACAAATGAAAATAATGTTAAAGAGAAGAGTTTTAAACGATTCACCTAGATTTCATTAATGACCTTTGTATGAACACCACTTCAATAATATTAATCCAAGATCTTTTCAAGTTTAAGGTTTTTGCTTTTTGCAATTAACTTCCTGGAAGCCTTTCAAACTTTGCAGCACAGAAAATTTTTCATCTCAAATAATTCCCATTTAATTATTTCCAAGAGTGTCCTGATTTAAATGCAAGTTGTTTTTTTTATTTATTTTACTTCCATTCCAAAGAATATGGGCCTCGAATTTAGATAGGGGTTAATCAAGATTAATAGAATTTTCAATTTATACAATATATAATTTCTGTATTATTATAAAGAAACATGAATATTCTTTCTTAATTTTAAGTTCTATGAAACTTTAATTCGTTTAACGAGAAAAAACTCTTTCTAAATTCCAATTTAGAAATGTTAGATTCAAAACTGTGTATCGTAAAACATGGACAGTTTTTTATGAAATTAGTAAAATTTTATTTATTAAAAAATATTGTAAAACTATCCAATTTTGAGGAAGAAAATACTAATATTTTAAGGATAGTTCAATCAATGAATAGAAATCACAAGCTATTAGAGTTACGCTTCAGAGTTTTAAATATGGGCATTATCCAATGCAAAAAATTTGGGAGATATCAATTTCATATCAGGTATTTTTTTTACGAGAAAAATCTTTTAGGCCCTGTCACGATCGCTTCGTTTCTTATGATGCTTTTCCATTGTAACCGGTTCGAAGTTTGGTCCTTAGTGTGACTTAAAACTTCCATAATCAATCCCTTGCTTTGCTTGGTTTACCATCGTAGGAAGTGGCCTTGCAGAATAAGGCCCTATATTTTGATTAGGTGTAGTTATATTTCGAGCAAAGCCTGTCTCACACATTCAGGTTATTGACAATAAACTTGTGCTATTGGTGTCTTTCCCTTTTTACCATACCTTACATTGAACAATACTTGTATTCCAACATACGCATAGCAAATCTTTTTGGGGTGCCACTATGGTTTCTATGTTGGAACAAGAGTTCTTTTGGTGAGAGCCGAGCGTTCTTATGTTCTTTTGTCCCATAGATGCTCCCTTTTATTGAAACATGTTTTTCATTCATACTTAGCTAATTTTAGAGCCGACAACATTTTGAACTCGGGAGCATTTATGAGCTATTAACTCATTTTAAGATGATCAAGTAATTGACCAAAGTTTATTAAACTATTGAAATAACTATCCAAGACTTTGAGGCGGATTTCTTGGCCACATTATAAAGATCAATACGAATTAATAATCTATTCATATAAGAAGGATTAAAAGAATTGAAAAACAGTCTCTGCATCAGGATTGAAAAATTCCCCATGCTTTGCATTACATTTGTTGCAGTGATGCGTTTAAGAATCTTTTAAAGTATGCAATCTCGATTATGCTAATCTTTAATGTCTTGGTCCTCATAGGCTTATCTAAGTGAGTACAAAAATTATTATCTTGAACCATCGAGAGCGAAAGTCCGAGTCATTTCTGAATATAAATGGAGACCTTTAATCCTCGTAACCTATTTTATAATAACTTCAAAATATTTGGGGGAAAATGATCAGTTATTTCTCAAAACCACTAGAGTTTCCATCAATAATGAGAATGATTATAGTCATTTGACTATGGTGATGAACTCATTTGGTTTTGATGAAATCTGTGATTCGTATTCTTTTGCTTCCGTATAACAAATTGTACATTGAAATGACATAATGAATCACTATAGAAATGATAATGAAATTTGTTTATGTTGGGTGAATATGAAGGCTAAGGGTGGCTACATTAAGTAATATCACAATTTAAACACATATTTATATGATAAAATAATAAAAACGTGTCTAATTGTTTTAAAACGATCATTGTCTCATATATCGAGAGATTCGAGCTGAGTGTAACAAGAATTTTGCAATAAATGTTATTGAGATAGCTCATAATCTTTATGAGATCAACCTGACCTAGTGTGGAATTGAGCACGGATGAATTTATTGGTGAAAAATTTAAAAGGTAGTGTCGAGGTATGCCTGTGGAGACTCGCTCGGCGCAAGGGCGCATACACAAGCACGGGCAGATAGCCGATCCTGGACCGCCTGCGATATACTTTGTGGTAATTAAAGGAGTGGCGGACCTTCTCCTTGATTTTTATACAGAGTGCGATTTACGGTTGATCGGGATTTATCTAATGGCTTGCCAAGTTGCAGTTCAAAGGATATATAAAGAGCAGGACCCCCAAAATATAATTTTAATATATATATAATAAATGGGGCAATATATATTAATATATATATATATATATATATATATATATATATATATATATATATATATATATATATATATATATATATATATATATATATTAAAATAGGGGAAAAATTACGCGATAAAGATAGTTAATTAGATTGTGACAATTTATAATATAACGTTAACTCGAACAAGACATATTAATTACGAATGAGCGGTAAGTCAATTCCAAAGTGGATGCAGGTAACGATTGATTGGCTTTAATCAGGGGATTACAATACAAGATCGCTTTACCTTGAAGCGTGGTGGTGATCTGAGAGGGTGAAGACCAACGGCACAAGTCTTCGAGAAGATACTCCGGGTAGTCTTGAAGAGGACGACTCGTAGATGAAGCTTTTGAGTTCTTCTTGTTGAAGAACGAGATTTTCTCTTCTTCAGAGAGATGGAATTTCAAACACGAGACTGTTCTGTGGTTCGGCAGTAACCCTCAGACACGAAGGAACGGGAGTCTTGAAGGGGGTTCAAGATGAGAGGGGCCGTGCAGTTCTTCGGGTAGAAGGTGGCTTGATAGCTTTCCACTGAACAGGGGCCAAAATTGCACAAAGGGAGATCTGCTGGTGAGATCTTCACACCAAGGTACGACTCGAAAAGAAGTTGCGGGACTTCGCGGGGGAACAGACAAAACGGTATGGACGAAAGTATTGGCATACTCTGAATCTCCTCGAGAAATGGCGGACTCGGAGTTAAAAAGCCAGGTGGCTGTTTCAATAGTTTGCCCCAAAGCATAACCGTCCCTAGAGGATTTTCGACGTCAGTCTATGTAAACTCACTTCGAGATGACGAGTTGGATCGAACAGCGAAGATGGCCTAATGATATGTGGGTAGGGTTAGTACGGCTGCGCTCGTGGGGGAATGAGATGATAGCTCGGCGTTATCGCGGGGAAAATAGGAGAGCGAAGCGTCCGAAAGCAAATAGAGCTAGGTCGGGTGATTCAGCGCGGGACTGCTTCCTTCTCTAAGATTCTAAACTTCCAACATTAATGGACTGAAAGGGTTATTTCGTGGGGGCTTTATTTCACTCTGGTCCTTCGAGGGCATTCCTTCACACGCCTTAATTCCGAAGCGGGCTTTTCCTGATAGATAAAGGAGTAAAAAGGCATCTCCAAACATGAGAGGAGTCATGTATAAGAAAATTTTGACCTTGGTCTACAGGTGTACAATAAGTGTGGGCATTTATATTCAAGTCAACACAGCGGTCAGCAAATGAAAGAATGACTTTCGTTTAATTCCTGACGCAGGGTATATTTATTAAGCTATCTTCGTTAATCAGCAAATAAAAAAAACTATATACAAGAAATAGTTAAATGAATGTCACAAAAAATTAAATTTAAATAAAGATTAATTTATGAAAAGGGTAGTAGAACCATATTCAATACCAACAAAAAGAAAAAAAGAAACAGTCTGGAACACAGTTTTCTGTCCCTTTTATATACACTCTTCGGAACTGTTATTTCATTAGAATTAAACTCCAACGCTTAGCCTTCCGTTCTGGCTTTTACTATTCTTCAAGGAACCAATATGCGATGGTCGGTTTCGATCACGAACTCTTGACCTAACAAATATGTTTTGTATTTTTGCACGCTCCACACGATCACAGAGCCTCAAATTCTAGTACCACGTAGTTCCTTTCGCGTGACGAGAGCTTTCGGCTAGCGTACGGAAGGGTATAACTATTGCTATCTTCTTTTATAGTCGAGCAAAATGCAACGGATACCTTCATTACAAGCATCCGTCCGTATTCCAAACGATTTGCTA
Organism: Ceratothoa steindachneri; assembly: GCA_963969495.1. NCBI lineage: Eukaryota > Metazoa > Arthropoda > Malacostraca > Isopoda > Cymothoidae > Ceratothoa > Ceratothoa steindachneri. The sequence continues at coordinate 20,107,887 of OZ018318.1, read as the reverse complement.
GTGCTTGGGAGTCACAGCATGGGAGCTGACGTTAGTTTTTCCTTTAGCTGACAGAATTGGGCGGTCGCTTTTGGGTCCTATACGGAGGGTTACGGGAAACGGTTCTTTAGCAGACAGTTAAGTGGGGACGCTAAAGTGGCGAAATTCGGGACAAAGCGTCTGTACGATGATGTTTATCCTACAAAAGATCGTAATTGTTTTTTTCGTAAGCGGAAGGGGCATGTCGGCGATGGCCTTCACCTTTTCTTTCTGAGGGGCCATTTGATTTTCACCAATTTGGAAACCGAGGTATTTACTAGTGCTATAGACGGAATGGCAATTGCTTGGGCCAATAGTGAGGCCATAATCAGGAAGCCTATTGATGATGGAGCGTAGGGAGGTAGGTGTTGGTCCCATGTGCGGGTGGCCACGTAAACGTTATCAAAGTAAAAGAAGATGATATTTGGCCCATCCAGTATCCTGCGCATCATGCGATTATAGCTTCTACAGGCAGTAACTAAAACAAAAGGAAGCCACTTAAACTTAGGAAAGCCCTTTTCTGTGGAAAATGCGGTGTTTTTCCCGGCACTAGGCTCAAGAGGTATCTGATACTAGGCCTGACAGTGTCTCTCTCTGAAATAAATTTAGCCTTTTCAAGCAGGTACATTTTAACATAGGCACAGGGCAATGACTTTTACATCACTTATACATGGATACAACTGTGCTCATAGAGAACAGGTACAACTTGTCCCACAAATTAAAATACGAAAAATATCGTTAAATTGTTTGTGGTTATACTTTTACAGTGCTCAAATTTACAAGGTAAATTTGGTATATTTATGCCTCTTTTAACATAAAATTTTAAGGGACATAAATCAAATAACATAGATCAGCGAGGCTTCTATATATATTAATGCCTCTTATGTTTTACAGGAATAACGATCTATTTATTATTAATAATACAAAATATTCCTGGCAAACGCCATCGTCCTCCCGCAGTGCGTGCCCATTTCCGGTTGCTTGTTTTTTTACCCAGTTCTAGTTGTGGTGTCTTGCTCGTTGACAGAGGTCGCATCTTTTCCTGACGCAAGTTCTCCACGCAGCGACCTGTGGCTGGTCCTTCTCTGCCCACCCTGTGTCCTTGCGAGACGCTGATTATCCGGCACGTCAACATAGCTTAAGGTAGGCAATTTCGCCGGTTTTAATCGGTCTATTGAGACATTATCCTTTCTTCTATCAAGGTATTCCAGCCTACAGACCTTGCTGCCATGCTCGATCACCGGAAAAAGGCCAGCATTTAGCGCTTCGAGTGGGTGAAGAACTGCGTCTAACCGGACCCAAATATTCGTTGCATTTTATAGGTCTTGGGGCAGGAAAGGCTTAAGCACCGAGTGCAGGTGTCCTAAAGATACTCTCGCGAAGTCGATACCAGCTTTTAATAACCTTAGCATCCGATTCCGATGAGGACGACGAAACTATTGGTTTTGGGCACAATAGTGTGGTACCCGTTACTGCCTTGAAAGGGGCGAATCCCGACTCGGTGTGCAAGGCACGAATGCCCAGGAGGATTATTGGCAGTGCCAACAGTCAGCCTTGTCAACGGGCAATAATAGAGACCTCCAAGTTCCTGTTGTGTCTTTCAACTCACGCTGGCTGACAATTCTTTGAATAGCTCGGATTCGAACTCGGCGCCTCTGTCAGTTACAACGTAGAGGGGGACAAAACCCAAAGCAATCGTGGTCACACTTATGCCCGGAGTCGTTATTGCTTCTATCCACCTTGTGACTTGGTTGATACAAGAAAGTAAATATCGCATGTGCAAGGAGAAGGATTAACCCAGAAGTGTGTATGGTGGGAGCGGTCCGACTCTATCAATATGTACAATTTCGATATTGTAGGCAAATGAGTTTGGCTGAGCAGGAGTGGGTCCGTACAGATCCCCATCTTCTTTCAGGATGGCCCTACACTGGGGCAAGGTATCTTCCGAAGGTCATTTATAATCAGGGCTACCGCAGGATGACCAGATAATTTACCCACTTGGCGCAAGTAGATTCCCACAATTCACTCGACCTTGCCAATTCCGCTGGGATTAATAAGATATTTGACTCTATATCATACATTTTCCAGGCAATGGTGAAAACTAATGGCATACCAGCAGCCACGCCTGCTGAGGCCTGCCGGACTAGTTTTTCCGTGGGACTGGCGAAGATGGCATCGAGAAAGGTTGCATTTGCAAGCGTTCTCCTCTTTTTGGCCAAGTGCACCAGGTCTTATAAAAATAGGACTCCTCGCTAAAGTATAGGTGAGACCGGCAAACAACTGGTTTTCGTTTTCTCTGGAATGGTCACAATCCCTCTGGTATATTACGCGTTCTGTAATTATTATTAGGCACCGATCGTGCAAAACCTACCTAAATATTTACGCACTTAACATTTGCTCCGTTATAAAACATACTGCAGGCGGATAATGCAATACACCTTTCGGAATTTACACTAAGACACCGCTCTTTATCGAACCTAGTAAGTTCATACGCCAGTTTACCCAATTGGGCGAGATTTACAAATTTCTGAAATAAACTTTAAATTTATATATAAAATATGTATGTATTTATATATATATATATATATATATATATATATATATATATATATATATATATATATATATTTTTATATATATATATATATATATATATATATATATATATATATATATATATAAATTTCAAGTTTATTTCAGAAATTTGTAAAACTTAATTAATTAAAAACTATAGGAGAAATTGACCTGGCAATAGTTAAAGATAATCAACTATAATAATAAATTTAAACTTTGTTTTTAAATTTGTAAACACTGTAAGAGTAAAAAACATTTAATAGAAAAATGGGTTAATTTCGCTACTTACTAAATTGGATCCATCCTAGAGAGTGAATAGTGGGTTTAATAAGGGGCTAGTTTTTATAGGTTACAGTGACGCTTGGGAGAGCGAAACACTAACTAAACAAACAGTAGTTAAAAAAACAAACCAACTAACAAACTGTAGTTAAAATTAGTTCATTAATAAAGATATTGCACTTAAATCTTCATTGAGTTTAGATTTGTAGCGTTTGGTATATAACGATTCGAGGATTCTTAGGCACAGTTGGATCTCGTTAAAGGCTAATACTTTAAAATTATGAATAGAAATGCGAGTTTTACAGCTTATGGTGTGTTCCATAATAGAAGATTTATCCTTTTTAATTAAGATTTTGCTTGTGGGCAAACATATCCCCATATGAGCAGAGAACCTAGCTCCAAGAGACCTAACAGTGCTGTCAATGTAAGAGGCTCCAGTACAAATGGAACATTTAAATAAATAAACAGTATCACCACAGAACTCAAAGGGATAGCATCTTCACCTCTAAAAAAAATCCCTATTGATAATTTGTTTATAAAAACTATGTGAGTGTTGATTTATGAAAAATATTTATAAAAATAAATATGATTTTTCTTTAAAAGCATCGTTTAAATAACTCATCTCTGAAATTAGTAAATATATGGGCAATTTAAAGTAGTTTTTTAAAACTCTATCATACAGGAGTGTAGGAAATAATTTCTTTTAGTAAATTTTTTTAGCCTATTTATTGGCGTTCACTCTGATATTGATGAACGTACACCAGTATTACACACAGTTTGGAGTGTACATATTGAACAATTTTTCCCCACCTTTGAGACCATGAGGAGATCTAGATAATAATGCCTTAGAATCTTGGGATCTACGCATCATTCAATATTTGCACATTAATAAAATTATGTCAATGTCTATCTAATTTTCGCCCAAGTAGATCACCTTTCGCTGATCTCTTTCCATCTCTCTGAGGTCAGTATATCATCCGCAAATTACTCCTCAAAACCTCAAAGGAGCTGAAAAATATGCTAATTTCCACACATAAATTGACTGGATTTACATTTTCTATGCTGCTTCCTTCACTTTGTTTCTAAAATAGAAAACTTTTGTTTCTCTACCTGGAAACAATATAAATGTCACTTTCTTGCATTATTTTTCACTAAGCATATGTTCTTTCCCATTTATTTACACTTCATTTAACTATGTAAACTCTATCTCTATGAAAGCCTTAATATACATTTATGTGAATACAGCCTCGCTGGTTTTTTGCTTTTCAGTAGTAGCTATTAAATCCTCTCCTATGAATTTAATTCCTCGTTTCATTTTTTAATCAAACGTCTTTCAATGTAAATTGCCTTAAAAATAAATAAAACTCTTTCTCGAAAACGGTCTTTTTTATAGCTCCCGTTTCTCTCCACCGAGCAACAGATGCATGGAGAGATTTTGAATTCTGCTCCTCAACCTTTCGCCGTCCTCCATTGTCGAATAGATTGAGGATGATCCTTTATCCTCCCCGGCTGGTATTTTATGGTCTTAGGAAAATCACCTTTGTTACTCTGAATAGTCGTCAAAACTGCTGGGGTCGTAAGCTTTTTATAGGCGCAGCTCTTCCCTAAAAGGTTTTTATTGAATAATAAATTTATGGTGGTATTGAAAAGATGGTTACCAAATTTATTATAGGAGTATTTAAGGGCTAGTATAGTATGAGCTTAATCGTAGCAAACTCACGCAAGGCGTGGTATTTAATATCTGTAAAAATCACCTTGTCCTTTAAAATATGTGTAAGTTTAATTTCTCTCACCCCCCTATTGACCATTCAGCTTAAACTTTTGAAAAAATGAAAAAAAAATTATTCTGCCTAAATTGTCAAAGAAATATAATAGGATTTTCATTTTAATTATTCTTGAAATTCAAAAGAATGCTAAAGCATCGTCTGTAGGTATTGGAAAGGGAGGAAAACAAAGAAATACGTAAGAGTACGAAAGGAGAATCGGCGATATCGAAACTTGTATAACCCTTGATCACGGGAAAGTGTTGGTAGTAAAAATTTAGTAATGTAAATTTTTTCACCCATCTTAAAATATTGGGCTTTTGATGCGCTTGTGTATGGTTAGAGGGACTACAGAAAATATGGCTTAATTACACTGGTTTACAGAGAAATTGAGGCAAGCACAAAAATAGTTGTTCTGACCTAATTTTGGGTGTGGATTTGAGATACAAAGCCAGGTTTTACTCATCGCCTCTAGTTTTTGAAGTATAAATGTATTAGAAATTGTAGGAATTGTGTTCTTTAAAGCCATTTCGCTACCAATGGGACAATACATCCCAGAAGCTCTTCCAAAATACCTTTGGCCTAAATTCAGCTTAAATTAGTGTATATTTTTATCCCAATAATAATTCCTAATGTATAAGCATATTATTGAATATTTGGCAACTCTCTATTACTCCTCAGTTGTTTTTGATAACCAGTGAAGTGAACACGTGCTGAAAGGTTAGCATTTGTTTTATTAATTTTTTAAGAACTAATTGTTAAATTAGTTTTCAAGTATATTAGAAAATATATATCTTATATATTATATATATTAGAAGATATATATCTTGCACTTACTATATTTATGCTTTCTTTTCAATATAATATATCTACATGGCTAAATTCAAGCAAACGGGCAGCCCAAAATTTCAATCCCCCCTCTAACTAAACTTTAATGTTTTAAGACCTTTTATAACATTATTTGGCCTAAAAAATATTCTGGTAGTGAAAGGCTAAAAAAAATTAAATGTCCTATTCTTAGATTGTGAAGTTAGGGCTGCTCGACAATCATGTTACACAACAATTTTATATGTTGAACACATGTCTATATTATGCAACTAAATGTATTTTGTAACCATATATATGATTAATGTTTATTTTGTTTTCTAGATTTTTGTGAGTTAATACATTTATCTATAATGGCTTTAGGTACTTCAAAACACCGAGGATATATCAACAAAGCAAATTCTTTGTTACTTGTGTGAAGAATTCACGACAGTTGCACAGCGCCGAACAATTTCTTCCCTTCTGAGAACTGCTTACTCTCATTATTTTGACTGTAAAATTGGAGATCAGGACAAATTTTGGGCCCCACACATATGTTATGAACTCTCTTACAATGGCCTAACTACATGGTTTAATGGCAAGAGAACACCCTAAATCTTTGCTGTCCCGATGGTCTGGAGAGAACCAAAAACCCATGCAGATGATTGTTATTTTTGTCTGTTAAATAAAACTGGTTTTAATGCTTCTCCTAGAAAAAAGATAAAATATCCCAACATTCCCTCAGCTATGAGACCGGTTTCTCACTCGGATGATCTTCCTGTCCCTATACTCTAAGATAACAAAGATGTTCTTCCTTCATCAGATGAAAAAATGCCTTTAGAGGAATATTCTGCCAATTCGATCTCTTCTGAAAACAATGTCTTCAATGTCTTCAGGAGCAAGTAACAATGAGCCCCACTGGGTCACGCAGGAAGACCTAAATGACCTTGCCCGTGATTTGTATCTTTCTAAGGTGCAGGCAAAGCTCTTGGGATCCCGTCTTAAGCAGTGGAACTTTGCCAAGGCAGATGTAAGGATCACCAATTTCAGGACACGAAACAAGAACTTCAGTTCATCTTTGACATGGAAAACAGGTTGTGTTACTGCAAAAATATCTCTGGCTGGTTCACTTTCCTTGGTTTCCACACAATCCTTCAGATTGGAATCTTTCAAGCAAAGTATGAGGGCTGTACTCCTGCACAATGGTAAAAGATACCCAGCATTCCCATTTCTCACTCAGTCCATCCGAAGGAGTCTTATGACAACATTGAGCTCCTTTTGGAAGCTGTCAAGTATAACCGGTACCAGTGGAGTCTCTGCGGGGACCTTAAGGTCATTGGGCTCCTTATGAGTATATAAGCGTGCTTTACAAAGTAATGTTGCTTTCTCTGCCTCTGCGACAGTCGAGCTGTGTCAAAGCACTATAAACATAAGGACTGGTGGTATGGGAGCACTTTCGTGCCTGGTGAATACAGTGGCCAAGAACGTCCTTTGGTTAACAAGAACAGGGTGCTTCTGACTCCTCTTCACATCAAGCTTGGGCTAATGAAAAATTTCATGAACGCCATGGACAAAAATGGCGCTGCCTTCCAACACTTGTGTACTCTATTCCCAGCTCTGAGTTCTGCTAGGCTCAAGGAGTGCATCTTTGTCGGACTTCAGATCCGAGAGGTTCTGAAGGATAATAAATTTGAGGAGCTTCATACATTAAAGGAACTTAGAGCATGGGAAGCATTTAAGTCCATCTGCCATGGCTTCCTTGGTAGCACAAGGGTACTAGATTACCAAGAGTATATTAAGAAGTTTTTAGAGTCTTATGAGGATATGAGTTGCCGAATGTCACTCTTAATTCACTTTCTACACTTCCACTTCATCTTTTTGCCACTTAATCTCTGTGCAGCGAGTGATGAGCATGGAGACAGGTTCTACCAAGAAATTTGCTAAGATGGAGAGCAACTACCAATGCAAGTTGAACCCCGCTATGATAAAGGACTTCTGCTAGATGCTATTGCGTGACATTCCGGAGGCAAAGTACACATGATTGTCCCCAAAACTCACTTCTAACTGTCTGCCCTACTATGATTTGTGTGTATTTTATAATCCAAGTAATTTAGTTCCATTAATGTTCTCTATCTATGCTGATTATTCTCTAATATACCTTTGTAACAGATAAAATAAACACATTATATTTTGAATTTATATGCAGTATAATGAAAATTGAGTATATGAAAGCAAAAAAACTAGGAGTGATAGAGCAAAACTGTTGATAAATTTGAATTAACCACAACAAAATTAATTAAAAACACTTATTCACATCCTTGCCTCAGGGCTAAAATTTTAGGGGGGAAAACCAGTGTTATTGGGGAAGAGAAATAAACTTAAATTAGGTAGCGTTCTGAAATTTAAAGGCAGGCAATATGGCAGTTTAAGTCCATTCCTTCAAAATCAGGGAAACTTTAACTACCTATCCTGGTATAATGGTTTCTTGTAATAGTCCTTCAAATTAATGATTTATTCTAAAGTTGTCTTGTTATTACAAATACGTTTAATTGTTTAAGTAGTGAGTATTTTTTACATTTTTCTCGTGCTTTTCATATTTATCGAGGAATAGGTCACCTCCTAGACAATATATATATATATATATATATATATATATATATATATATATATATATATATGTATCTATTGGTTGGGAGGAAATAGATAAAGACCAAGGAAATATGTATATATACAGTTATACATACATATATCCTATAATGTAATTACACGTCCTTGCTACGTACAAGTATGTTCACTTCGTAAAAGTAATCCGTTAGTTGCAAGGCATATGAGTGCGATTTACTTCAGGGGCCGACAGCGTTTAACTGAGTTTACCATTTGCAGTTCATCGGTATATATAAAGAATGGAAACCAAAAATATATTTTTTAATAAGTCACTAGTTAACATATATACATACAGTAAATATAGGTAATGTAAATAAAGGACGACTCTGACAGAATACAGATTAGTGGGCAACCGGGGAACGTTAATTACTCTTCAATCAGATTTTATTTGTAATATTACAAATCAGTTATACAAAGGGAATATTTAAATGTCGGAAGGTGGGTCGATTATTGTGGATTAAAGCAAATGGTCGTTATACCTTTAAGAAAGAAGGCCAGCGGACGCGGCCCTTGAGTCAATATCCTTCAGCGAGTCAGCGCGAGGAATGGGGTAGGCCAATGGTCGTGGCCCCAGGTTGAATATCCTGATGGTGACGAGGATGAAAGGAGGGAGGGGATACCAAAAGACGAGTTTACGAACCATCTTGAAGACGAATGATGACATCTCTGCTCCAGAGAAGTAGAACATCAAAATCGAAACTCTTAAGCGATAGGATGGCTATTCCCATTTTCTTCGTACTGAAACAACACGCATCCGATGCCATCGTTGCTGGCATCCGCACAGATTTCAAACAATTTGTTCGGGTCCGGGAACCGCAATATGGGGTCAGATGTTAACCTATCCTTTATCTGTTGCAAGTGAAAAATTGCCTTGGGGCTCCAAACGAGGGAATCTGGGGAGTTCTTCTTTATGAGAGCGTTCAGGGAGGACGATAATGCGGCAAAGTTGGGGACGAAGCGCCTGTAGAAGGAACTTAGCTGCTTCTTGGTATGAGGAAGGGGAATATCTGAAATGGCCTACACCTTTCCTTGCTGAGGCGTTATTTGATTTTCCCCGATGTGAAATCCAAGATACTTGATATTGTCGTAAGCAAAATGACACTTGGAAGGACCTATGGTCAGACCATGCTCACGGAGCCTGTTACAAAGGGAACGAAGGGAGATTAGATGTTCATCTCATGTGGGTGTAGCGAGGTAGACATTATCACACGGTTCAGACCATCTAAGATGCGGCGCATCATTCAGTTGTAATTACTGCAAGCAGTAACTAAACTGAAGGGAAGACGCTTAAATTGCATCAGCCCATTTTCTGTATGGAAGGCAGTGTATTTCCGAACAGTAACCTTGAGGGGAATCTGAGAGTACGCCTTTCATAAATCTATCTCTGAAATAAATTTGGCGTTCTCGAACAAATCTAGGCTGTGGTCTATCAACGGGATCGGTTCGACATCGAAAACCGTCACGGCGTAAAGTTTTAGAAAGTCCACATACATTCGAAACGACTGGTCTGGCTTCCGAACCATGAAAATGGGGGAAAAGTAATTCGACGAGTAGAGTTCAAATATTCCTAATTTTAGTAAATTTTCGACCTTAGGATTGAACGCTGTACGCAAATGAATGGGCAAGGGGTAGGGCTTGGGTCGAATCGGCTCTGGTGTGGTCAAGACAATGAAATGCTCGTATTGGATCGAGCAACCCGGCTTCTCGAAAATGACGCCTGGGTAGGCCTTTAACAACTGGGAATTCTGAGCGGTCTCCTGGTGGGGATTTAGATCGATCTTCAAGGGGGGGGGGGGGGAAGGAGTCTTTATACAAACTGGGAGCAACAGGAGAAAGTAATCATTGTCATATTCTACGAAAGCTGTCTGGACTAACTTAAGAGGTTCGCGATGATAGGAGGCTTCCATCACAGCCCCTCCGTCCAGCGCAACAATATTGTTGATGCAAGCGCGGTGGTGGTAACTTTTGAAAATGTTGACGTGAAACAATTTGTTATCGGAGGCGTTTGGATGAGGTAAAACAGGAGACCACAGGCTTCGAGGACTAAAAAGGGACCTTTTCATTGGGAAGGAAGCTTATTTGATTCCGTGGGTAGGAGAAGCAAGATCTCATCACCGGGCTTCAACCGTTTTTCTTTTGACTTAAGGTCAAAATAATTCCTCTAATTTTCCAAGTTCAAGTCCGCATTTTTGTACGCAATGTCCGTGCATTCCTTTAGAAGTTTTCGAAGGTCCAGTATATATGCGTATGGGGACTTGACTTCCTCATCTAGCCGTAGATTCCAAAACAGTTCATTGAGAATGCTCATCGAGCCACGAACATTTGAGCTGTAAAGGAGTTCAAAGGGAGCAAACCTCAGGGCTCGGTGGTGAATTTTTCTGCAAGCGATGAAGGCGAGAGTCAAGTATCGATGCCATAATCGAGGCTGGGCATGGCGCAGTTTCTTAAAGAGGGTCTTCAGCGTCCCATTTAATTTCTCACAGATGCCGTTAGCGGCGGGGTGGAACAAGGATGTGAAGAGGTGATTGACTAATAAGAGTGTTCCCATATATTCCATTAGTTTCGAGGTAAGTCATTTACCCGTATCTGATAAGATCTCTTTAAGCATGCCAACGGGGTATAAGATGGAGATCAGGGCCTCCGCGCAGGTCACGCTGTAGATCTTCTAAAAGCATCGGCATCTGGCAACCTGGTCTCATAATTCATGAGCGTTAGGATATAAGAATGCCCTTCGCTCGACGGCGGGGTGTATTGGGCTAATCAGGTAAATAGCCCCTCTAAAATAGGTTTCCGACACAATTGGTGTCTTCAGTAGGGGGGGCTGAAGGAATTCAGCTTTTCGCCGTAGTCTTTAGACAAATTTCACAAGACCTATAGAAGTCGGCGATTTCTTTGGCAGCCCAGGCCAAAAGAAATGTCGAAAGATTGGTTGGGATGTCTTATTATGGCTAAATTGGCCAGCTAAAAACACATCATGGGCAATTTTAAGCACATGTGGACCATAGGAGCGAGGGATACATAGCAGGCGCGTAGGTGAGTGGTTAGGAACGGAGATGGAGTGGAAAAACAGTTCAGCCTCAACGAAGTAGGAGACCTTCTTGTGACCACGAGGGATTCGTGCTCGTTGATCCTCGCTTTTCCCACAGGGCTGTAGTGAAGGACACTCCTTTTGGGCGCTTACAAAAGACTCGTTGTTAAGAATCTCGTACTCGTGGGAAAAAGGTGATTCTAAAGGCACTGGGGGGTGCCGCATTCTTCTTTGCTGGTGCCCTTACTATGACGGGTTGAGCAACAGAACTAGGGAGAGCTGCGGGCTCGAGCCGACTAATACGGCACAGAATTTTATAGGAGTTCCTAAGACATCAGCCCAACCGGTGAAATATTGACTTTCGATGAAACAACGGACCACTGGGAACCGGTTCGCTCATCCCAAGTAGTCCTGGACTACTGCAAATTTATCATGGTTGGGGCTCACAAGGTGAAGCAACTTTCCAAATACGAGGCTGCACGTGCATCTTGTATCTCTGATCAATGTTGAAACCCGGCAACCATTAACTGATCCGGTTTCAAACTCGAGCCCACCGTGAAGTTTTTTTAAATAAAAAATAATTTGATATCCCGGGGGAGTATTCACCGTTGCAGAATCAGGCGTTTCGGGGCGAGCAGATGGAGGAAAAAGAAAGGCACTTACTTGGTGGACTTGGCGGCTGGGACCAGAACGGATCAGAAAATTTTGGGGTCCCCCCGTGCCTATAGACTTCTCCTGTGGGTGATTCCAAACTGACGGAAGCCTGGCCAAGTAGCAACCTTGCCTGAAGAAACTTTACCCTGTAGAAGTCCGGATTCATATTGATCGCAGCCAAGAACTCGGACTTAAAAGGCAAATAGTCGAGGGTAGCTTAGGCAGGGAGGGAAATACAAATATTCCACAGCTAATTATTAAGGAGGGGCACGAGTTGAGCAGGCGACTCCATCATTTTCGATATCCCAGTGGGTTATCTCAAAATCTTTTCAAAATGAGAGAGGTTAAGCATTGAAATCCTCACCGTTCTTAAATGCTAGCAGCATTAAAGCGTAGATCTAAAGGACTTCCCTTTTGGAACTAACCCAGAAAGTTTCTAAGTGATTCTTATTTAACTCCCTTAAATGGTGCCTCACCCTTTTTCTTTTTGCAACTCCTCTTTGTTCTTTTTTCTCTGCTCTTTCGTTTCTCTCTTCATCCTGGATTAGGCAACTAGCTCTTTACCAGAAAGACCAAGCATCTCACCTTGTTTCATAAATCTCTCGAAATACGGTATCTTTTTTCCTTACATGAGCCTCAGCCAATCGACTTGTTCAAGAATTTCCCGTTAAAAAAAATGGTGCTTTCGCAATAGTTCCCCAAAATTCTAAAAGAAATCTTACCCTTGTGATCGCACACACAGACAATAGCAATAAATTATAATAAATAAATGAATTCCTATACAAGCACCTGAAACAGGGCCTTTTAATCCGGCACAAAGATTACAAGTAACTCTATTGGAAGTTATTTGCATCAAGCGAACTTTAATTATGAGACAAGATTTATGGTTAATTTTCACTTCTTGGGCGATGCAGCCTTCAAAAATTATTAATGTGTAGATAAAAAATTTACGAACCTAAAAAATTAAAATAAAAACTAGCAATTAAAAGAAATTATAGTAGTTACATAGATAAACCTATTTATTTGATTAAATTTAGAAAATTCTGCCTTTAAGAATAATGTTTCCAATAAAATATAACCACAATACATTACTTTGAGAAATTTTCAGATTTTTAGGCAAATGGTTCCGGTGGCCTCCCTGACAATTGACTTTTCCACCTAATTGGAGACTTGGAATAGCTTATTTCTATCATCTTTACATTGAACCAGTCTATTTTACGATTAGTTTAATAAATAATATAATAATCTTGTAATCTAGAAGAATTCGCCATAATGAATTTGTTTTTATGTGAAGAAAATAAAAAAAATGGCTTGGATAGGTTTTCCTCGTAGTATTTTCATCATAATTATTTGAAAACATAACTAATAAACCTGAATCCTTTAAAGTCTGATATCTATTGTAAAAGGTTTTCAAAAATCAAGTGTTTTTTAAACTTACTCTGCTAAGTCAGGTTTCACTTAGATAAAATATTAAAATCATTTTCATAGATAATCGAAACAAGACAAAAAATAATAAAATTGACTAGTTACTTCAATGCATCATTTATATTATATTATAATCATAAAGATAATATAACAACAGCTAATCCCATGAGAAAAGAAAACACTGAGGATTACTGCACACCCTGTTGTTTACCTTTTCAATAATAAAAGATTGAAGATCATTAAAAGCCCACACACATTTATCAAAACATCCCTTATTCCTTTAATTTAGCGATTGGCTTCAAAATCTCCAAACTAAACTTCAATTAATCTCCTTGCAGATAATGGGTTACCTCATTAAAACACAAAATTGCGAGAGAAATTTAGATAGAGATTTAGAAAAGACACTTTCCCGAACCAAGATGCACAAAAAATAACCCCGCTAAAAAATGAAAAAAGATGCCAAACTAAGCTCCGACAAGGCGCATTCGATATCACCTTTCAGCAAAATAAGGAAAATAATGATTCACTAAACCATCGAAGAACGATATAAATAAAGACCTAGTTAATATTAGAATAATCTTTAATATTTACATGAAATTCAGATTGAAAATAAACTAGAATAAATGATGTGAAACCATTTCTCATAACTTTAAATAAACCAAGAAATTAAGCAATCAGCAACGCGATGAGATTTCAACTTTTATTTCACTTTAAGGGTATTTATTCTTATTTGCAGTTTTCCTGTTTTTTTCTCAATTTGAATACGAAAATAGGTTGTTTAAACGATCTTTACAATTCTGTTTTATCTTTAATTTTCTCCTCTCATTAAATAAAGGTATAAAGTATCTTGATTACGGGAAAATATGTCATTTGCCTAAAATAATATTGTAAACCTAAAGATTCGTAAATATAGGTTTTCGATGGGGAAATATAACAAATTTCTACAAAATATTTTTGTTAGCATTTCAAAGACCTATATAAATCTGCCAAAACACAAAATATAAAATAGTATTATACTTAAGAAAAAATAATCTTAATGATTCCCATATCCAGCTTTATTTTACCCCAATTAGGCGAACTTGGAGCGAGGTTTCTTGAACCTTCCATAATATCTTAGTACAGATGATTGTAAAAACGAGTTCAAACGGGAGAACCCTCTCTGTGGTGATTTGAAAAGTCGTGGCAGCAAGTCGGAGAAGGAATAGACCGACGTGGCTGGTTCCCTCTTTATTGCCACACATCTATCCGGAAAGGAGCACCTCTTAGGGCTGCAACAACCTACACTTATAAACATGCGTATAAATACACAATAATTATAGCGGAAAAATCAAAACCAAAAGCAATTTTACCTTGACCAATGCTACATCACTATACTCTCCTCAGGCACATATTGTAGTGTTCATTAAGAAGGATAATTTTTTGTTCCAAATTTAGTTTAGAATTTCTACTTGGTTTTATTGTTTATTTTTCATTCTTTTCAACTTTCTAAAATGTAACGTATGTTAGGGAAGTTTGGAGTTTTGGGATTTATTAGACCATTATGAGTTGGTTGTTTCATTATGTTCAAGCTTGGATTTGGGTGGTTTGTATTTTTATTTAAGGATTTTTTTGTTATTCTATGAGTTTTTGGTTATCATATGCTGTCTAAATAACTTGCCCCAGAAGAAAATTATCAATGAGAAATATTTTCTCTATCTCTATCTATCAGCATCCTTATTTTGTCGCTCATGTCGGAGAAATGGAATAATTGGGAAAATCTTGATAGTTCCTTCAGTCATTACTTAGGACGATTGAGAAGAAACATCCACGTTTAACTGAGCCCCACAAAGTTGCATAAACGTATGCCATTACATAGAAAAGGGAGCATTTTTTGTCTAGAGTGAAAAAAATCTTTGAAGTTTATATGCATATAGAGAAATAGTGATAAAGGAGGATTTTCGTCCATCGTTTGAATGAAGGTCGGGATCAATCTAGTTTTGTTGGCAAGAAACTAATTATTTGGATTATAATGGTCTCATTTACCACTAAGTTTAGTCCTGCAAATACCTATACAGCCTCTTTACAATCTATAAATTTATTAAAGTCTTGCTTATATGTATATTAGTCATAGAGATAGTAGGCTCTTATTTAGTTTTTTTTCAAATCTATTTTTTTATCTAAAATGTATTTGAATCCATCTGATGTTTTTGTTTTAATTGAGTTCTTTAAAGTAAATATAAAAAGCAGGAAAATATTTTTGTTTGAACTTAATTGGTGTCTGTCCTTCGATGTTATTTTCAACTCATCAATTCACGCTTTTTATCTTGAATGGTCGCAGAAACAATCAAACTTTTACATATTAATTTAGTGCCTAAGTAAAGTTCTCCAAGTAAATGTGAATCTTGTAGGTAATCTGAAGCTATAAAGTTAGGAACCCAAAACGTGGCATCTGACAAAATGTAGCCATGAGGACATGTGATCAATTTTTTCAAGAATTTTATTTACTATAAGTTTACAGTAAGGGTTTCACAAATAATCAATGCAAGACTTTGCACTAGGGTTGAATGTTTGGCTCGAACAGCTTTGAGCCACCCTACGATGTGAGTTTAATTTCTTCATATATATGCTAAACATTATTTTATTGTTCTAACGAGCAGATTTTGAACAACCAAATTAATCACTGAAATTAAAATTGAATAAAGTAAGACAGACGCGTGACAACCATTTATTTATTATTTCTGGATATCTTGCATCTCGCTGCCATTATTTTTTTGTAATAAAATACTAAATTGTTTCATATGTTTAAATTAACCCAATTTTCAGCAAGATAATTGAGAGCTGCAGACACCTGACCGTGAGCAATCCAGAAGAATTCCTAATAAACATTGAAATTAAATATTACATATTTGTAATGAACTTGGAGAACCAAACGCTCTAATTTTTGCACAATAAAACATATTTCAAATAAATAGCTGACGAGTAACAACTAAAATCATACACTACAAAAATGAAAAGAAATGAAAACTCTTGCTCCTACTTCTCCTTCACCTTTAGTTTCACCATTGCCTTCCATTTCTCAAGTAAAATTGATTCCATTTTAAGATTTATGTTCGTTCTTAATTGTACAATTTCTATATGTATCTCTCAATATAAAATTCAAAGAGTGTATTTCTGTCTGCCTATCCGTATTAGTGGCCTACTATCTCCCCTACCCGTGAGTTAGGGGAGAAATAAAGTTGTAGGAATTTGAAATATATCTTTCTGGTGGAGTTAACGGGGCATCCAAAATAGTGTCTTACCTTGACCTATGCTATGAAACCTTAGAAATAGGATCGCTTAGACATTTAATGATCTATCCCCCTTCCAGGGAGGTTTAGATTGTCTATAAGATTATTACAAGAGAAAGGTTTAGGCAGAGTACACCCACATTAGCCCCGTTTTCTCTCCCACCATTTGTCGTCATTAAGGGATCTCCCTTCATTGGATAAACCAGTACTCTTTTTTTTCTTCTTGTTTACAAAAATAAACTTTGAGTAGGTATTTTTTTCATAATTTAACCACAATATTTACTCAACCCGTTAATTCCTATCATTATATTCTTCATTTTACTTCTATGGGTTAATCAATTTATTTAAATTAGCAGTAGTAGCCATTTTTGTTCTAGAAGTTATAAAAGAGTGGAATAATCTTTGTAAATATATTTACCAAAGTACATGTTAAAGCCGTGAAAGTTTTTAGGATTAATTTTATTCAATGAAACCGCCGTAGGTGTCAACCATTGCCGACATGTGGCTTCGGAACGGATGCAGATATCTAGCCTAGTTGCAGTAAAAGTCATTTTGGTGTAGTAATCTCTTTACTCTGGTTTCGAAAACAATAGCTACTGCTACCAAACCTTGACTGATTTGTTTAATATTAGCATGTGGTTCTGTGAAGATTTCGGTTTACATTGCCTTATTTTAGAATTTTAAATGTTGCATGCTATTATATTAAGGCATGTTTTTGTAAACCGATTCTTGTGGAATGTATATTCGTATGATATTAATTTTAGACATATTTTCAGGAATCTTGAAATGTAATAAAACGCTTTCCAAGGTCTTCACCATTTTTAGTATATATATATATATATATATATATATATATATATATATATATATATATATATATTACATATATTTATAAACATATTAATTAACTATAATTCAGTACACGAACAAGGTTTTGCATCGCTTTAGATAGTTTGTTCTGGAAATTTTAATTTGGTTAGAAATTTTGCGAAAAATAAAGTTGTCTGATTTAAAGTAACATAAACTTAAATTCACCCTAAAGTCTTTCATATTTTTTAGGAGAGGAGATTATCTGATCTTTTTTACAATATAATAAATATGTTTTGTTGCATTGGCACTATTATCTCACTCTTTTAGTCATTCTTTTGAGAGTAATGAAAACACATGCGTTATATTTTTGGCGTGTTCGAAAAGTGTTGGGTTTTTCTTTTTTTATTTCCCTTACTTGTTTAACCGATATAAATTTTTAATCATATCCTACCCCAAAATACCATATATACATTAAAGAGCTGTAGGCAGTTTAATTTTATCAATATTTTTTAAAGTTACACTCCGATTAAAGTTCACATTAACACTAATATTTTAGAGGGCTTTGGTTCATGATCTAAATTGGTAAAATAAAGTCAAATTAAGGGCATATTTTTCGGAACTTTATGATTTTTTCTACTCAACATATACGTTTCTCATATAAGATTAGGGATGAGGATTTTTTTTTTTTAGATTTTTAACAATCATAAAGATTAGTTTTAATTCGCAATCCAACAATTCACAAACATGGTAAGCTCTTAAAACATTCCTGGGCTAACTAGATTAAAGATTTCTGTAGGATAATTGATTGGTAGTATTATGGTATAGCGACTATCCAATACAATATTTATTATTACTATTAAGGGTGAGAACTAAGGCTATTAAAGCGAATCATTCAAAGGCTGAACGCTACGTTAATGCGCGGATTAGAAAGGTCAGGCTGAGATGTGGAGTCAATTCACTTAACTAATTAGGTCGAGTTCGAGGTTGGCGAGATTTGAATAATGAGGCCGAGAGTGACGTTCAGGTTAATTAAAGATAAACATAAGAAAATATGAATTTTATTTACAAATTAAAATTAATCAAAATAATATAAAGGGAAATTAAGGATTGGCAAATGATTTATCCTTACCAGTTGTAAAATCTAAATTCAATTAATTAGTTTAGAGCTACCTGCTCAGATCCAAATGGGCTTAACGGATAAAAGAGGAAAAAGGGCTTACGGGTTGGAGGGCAACAGCGACTTCACAGGAGACTTGAGAAAAAAGTAGGGGCTTGGCAAGACGATCTTTTTGGCGTCTTCAAAGGAGGGACCCTCGTCAGTAGAAGAGTGGGAAGGAAGGGTATGGTCACTACCTTACTTCCGGGGCTTTAAAGGCGTAAGTCTTAACTTAACCTGGTGCTTGAAGGGGAAGCTGGTATCCTTGGTAATTCTCTGAAGAGGTGTGGCTGCCTCAGAGTAACTTGTATGGGGATGGGTGCTTCAAGGACTCAAAAAAGTAATATGGCACAGCTCCTTCAGATAACGGCGAAAGAATAAGCTTCCGTTTGACCATGGATGCCTTACCGAGGAGAGAGTATCCAGACTTTGACTGGGTACACACCGACTTGGGAGGAGTGATGTCTTCTGCGAGCGAGCCTTGTCTTTACTGCTCTTCTCAAGCGCGAGGTGGAGGAAAAAATCCCAGTTTTCAGAATTCCCAGAAGGCAGCTCCATGCGCCAACTGTCGGCGACAAACAGGTTTTTTGTCCCCTCTCTCTATCTCCATGACGGAAGCTGCTGGAATTTCCGACCGCATGCGGGATGTTCTCGACACTCGCTTAGATCGTACGATGTAGGGGAGGGGGCATCTGAGCTTGCTTCGTCATGTGACTCTTGGACACGTGGGGTCCGTCTA
Source organism: Ceratothoa steindachneri (assembly GCA_963969495.1). Taxonomy (NCBI): domain Eukaryota; kingdom Metazoa; phylum Arthropoda; class Malacostraca; order Isopoda; family Cymothoidae; genus Ceratothoa; species Ceratothoa steindachneri. The sequence continues at coordinate 20,088,707 of OZ018318.1, read as the reverse complement.
CCCACCTGGCTTCCTGCAACGTGTTTACAGTTGCGAAGCAAGGTGAAAAAATGAGTATCCTTCTATACGTAGGTTTACGCTATATTGAAAACTTTAAGTTTAAACCACCGCTGTGAATAATACAATCGAAAAAAGGCGAAGTATTGTTATTTTTATATTCTAATATTTATTTTATGGAGGAGAATAGGGTATTTATTAGAGACAATCAGAACTATTTGGAAATTACATTAAGAAGAAAAAAATGCAAACTATATCTTCAAGTTAAGGAAACCAAATAGCTCTAATGAGAAGAATTCGTGGCAGTAGTTTTACTTGAAAGAATTTCATATACAAGCAACTTAGCATAGCCTAAAGTAGATTTCCCATAGCTATACCAAATTTTTGCCTGTACAATCTGCCATCAAACTCACTTCGCCATTTTTAATACAGTTTTATTAAATTAATACCCTTCAATTAAATAAAATTCAATTAATTAATCATTAAAATTATAAATTGGATTTCAAGATGGTCCTTTGTTAATTTTAAAGATTTAAATATTCTTCTAAAGGTGTATTTACACTAGAGATTAAGCCCTCAGGTTTATTCACTAGTTGATGTTTGTAAAGCTTGCTCATGTTAATAAAGAGTTCAGTTCCCATTAGATAACAATGTTTATTACAAGTTATTGACAACTCTTGTTCTGGAATTAGCTCTCTTTGGCCGATTGTAAAAATGCATAATTCAATAAAAAATATATAAAGGCACATTGCAAGAAAGAGTCTATGATTTATTTTAATCATTTTCAATAAAGTTTCACAAGTGATAAGTTTGCAACATAGTTAATAAGATAACTAAACTTTCAACGAAAACCTTTGTTGATGTTGGTTTCCCCATAACAGGCCAATATATTGTACTCTATTTAAAAATTTCTCCAATATGTATCATAACAAGCTATTTCAAGTATCCTATGTTTGTTCAAACATTTCCAATTATTCATTATAAAATGTTATGTGATATAAAAATTTGATGGATGACGCGAGTGGGTTGATGGTTGACCCGATTTGGGTTGATGAGCTGATACTTTTGTGATATTCTCAACTTCATTGGTTATAGTCTATAATATTTTTAAATTACAAATAGAACTATTCGGAATGACTTGTTATAAGAACCTAGAAAGAGGTAGCAGGTTTGTAAATCAAGATTTATGTGTGTGAACCCCGTGAAAGACTGCAAACGAGTAAGAAACTTTGATCCAGACAAATTAAACGTCCATCATCGGTTGGTACCTGCAAAGTGCTAAGATCTGAGACAGTCCACAAATAATGAAATGTAACGTTCTCAATGCAATAAGGGCAGAAAGCATTGAACATTATTCCTGAAAACTCTGCAGGTGAAGTTAGAACTAATCTGACGAAGATTGCGAAGAAATTATTATGTCCTTGAAATGTTCTTAATCGAACAGTTGAACAAGAGAGCCTCTTTTCATCTGTTGTCTAAAATCTTCACCAAATGAGAGTAGGTGAAAGCTGAATCACAAGGGATAGTGGAAATGTCAGTATAAATCTCTGATCAAAAGTAATTCTAGTGCAAATAAATATAATCTCCAGTTGATGTCGCAAAATTTATTTTGGTTCGGAAACAGCGATATTGAAAAGGGGAGAGGGGAAATCTTAAATGGTGAATCTTGTAATGGAAATCAAATTATATTGCCCTGAAGATGGAATGAAAGTTGTATAAAATGCTAAAAATTGGAGAGTTTGTTGATGAAAACATAAATGATTGCCATAATATATGCTTCGACTTTGTTTTAAAATAATTTAAATATTATATTTGAATTACTATGTTCAACGAATGAAATAATTACTCTTTATTTTCAAAACTAGTTTCGGTATTAAGCCTACCAAAATTTTAGAATAAAAATATTTATGAATATAGAGGAGATACAATGAAATGCCCAAAGCTAAGGGATAGTCACCTATTATTGTGTAGGACCCACTTTTGCCCGACGAAGCGCACACTTCCAGGGTGACATTTATTCGCAGAGAGAACGGTATGTGTCTGGAGAGATTATGACCGATGCCGCGTGAATAGTTGGGGACAGCTAATCTTGTCTAAGAAATTTCCGATTGGGTTCGTGTCGGGGAAAGTGGTGGCTAAACTATTTACCTGAAAACTTCCGAACATTCTTAAGACCATTTCTGGCTAACGGAAATTTGGATCCCATTTGCTGAAAAAATAGCCATGTTTTGGGTGGTAGAATAAACCTAGGAATAAATGGAAATTATAACCTAAGGATTGAGGGTAGAGATGAGGGGACATTGACTTCTTTAGTTAAGCCAACAAACAAATCCATTACAGAAGAGATTAATATATGCCAGTATGGAACCACCATCCGCTTGCATGGTGCAGTGTTAACAACTGGTATCATTTTCTATTGTGGTCTACGCAAACCAACAACCTTACATTAAGCCCGAAACAACCGGAAAAGTGACTCATCGAGCCACGTATATTTTTGCCGGTCATTTAGCGATGTCAAGTCCCCAGATGCGTCGTAGGGGTCCGGTGTAATGGGGTTAAGAGGGAGTCATTGGGTTTACAATCTTTTGATTCTAAAATAGAGGGGGGCCACCGATTTTTAAATATTGGAAAATATGGAATTTGAAATTGGAGAGGTAAATTTGTTACGGAAAACCTAATAAATTTTAAAAGTATTTTCTTAAGCTAATCTTATATAGTCATTTTCTTTTTTTCTATTTATTATTATAACTATTTTATTATCATAATATTATTTTTATTAATTTATTGAAAAGGTTGGAGTTCAGGAAATATCAGTATAATAGATAGAATGTTATATAAAATATAGTAAAAAAGAATTAAGTAGTTTTCCGCCGCCTTCAGAAAGTATTGATAGGTTGTGGCACCTTTAAAATGATTATAATTATATATATACATATATATATATATATATATATATGTATATATATATATATATATATATATATATATATATATATATATATATATATATATATATATATATATATATATATAAACTGTACCACATTGTAGTAGAATGTGAAGGGAGCTTTTTATCATCTACACCGACCTGCTTAACTCATTTGTTTTTTGTTTTCTTGTGCCAGTTATTTTAATATATAAATAACATCATCCCTTACTCTCTCTCACTAATGGTAACAGTAATTTTCAAAAATGAGTAAACTTGTCATGATATTTTCTAAATTTTTTAAGGTTTAATTATGGAAATATTTGTAATATAAGATGTCTTCGAAATCCCTAAAAGCTATCAAAGTTTGGTTATAAATTTTGTGTAACCACAAAGTTTTCTCCTGTCAACAACAAAGCTCCTCTAAAAAGAATCCTTTGATAACTATCATATTTCCATTGGACAGAATTATCTAAAAGGGCATCCAATGGTTCAGATTCCTTGTTCAATCTCACTTCAACCACTTCACAAACTCTGAGAGTTTATCTTGTTGAATTGATATTCAGGAAAGAATCTAGACCATTGGATGTTATTTGATATGAATTTCGTCCTATTAAAAGGTAATTGTAATCAAGGGACACTGCCTAGAAGATGCTTCGTTGTTTACAGGAGGAAATTCCCTAATTTTTATTAAAAGAATTGGAAAATTACCTTGCTTTCTTGGCTACAGAATAAAAGACATGTTTGAACCAACTATGTTATTCACGAAGGATCAATGAAGTCATTGTTATTGGGTTTCAAGTTATCTCGAAGATCCTCAAGTATTTTAAAAGCCTAATTTCAACCTTTAGCGGAAACAAGATTTAACCTGCTATTACAATCAGTCAAGATGCAAACTGATAAAAAGAAGGCGGTGAAGATAACCATTTCTTTTAAGAGTTTAAGGTAGTAAATACATTTATCCAATGCTTCAGTGATGCTTCACTTAAATATCCAGTTTCTTGGCCCTAAACCCAGAGGGCTTAGGGTATGACTGGCGTCTCTCGGAGGCATAGGCACCGTCAAAATAAGCTGCGAATGCATTGAGAGCTGTTGGCGAATGAGGGAGGCGCCGGGCTCGTGCGTACACGGGAATGATGCACTGTACACGGCATAGAGCGAGTGTCATCTCCCCAGCATTGAATAGTAGGCTCTCATTGGGGAAGTGTGGAAGGCACCGATCTCCAGGCGACGACGGTGTGATGGATTGAACCCACCTTCCGCAATAAACGAACGGCTGCGGATGCATAAAACTTGCATCCATAGTCAAGATTCGAACAAACAAAGGATCAATAAAAAGTAAGGCAGTACCCAATCAGCGCTCCAAGCGCTGAACGTCACGGAACGGAGAATATCCATGGCGCGGGGACAATAGACACTAAGGCTGCGAATATGAGCCTTCCAGGTGAGGTGTAGGTCAAATACAAAACAAACCACTTTGAGGCGTACCCCATTAAGAAACAAGTATTGGTCGGGGTGGAGCCGTGGATGGCGGCAAAAGTGCACCATCTTACTCATGCCTAAGAAAGACCGAAAAATGTGCGCTTTCGCATAGCAAGATACGCGGTTCAATGCCTGTTGGAGTGGACGCTCCAGAGTTTGCATCTGGCCGCGCCAAAAGAGATCAAATTTTTTCCACGTAGATCGTAGCGAGAACATCTTCCGGCAGTACCGAGGTGATGCCGTTGATGCTCAGGACAAAGAGTGTGACACATAGGACACTTCCCTGTGGGACGTTCTCTTCTTACTCCATTGGGCTGGAGAGGGCTCTCCCACACCCGTATGCGGAATCGAGCAATCTCGCAAAAATTCGAATCTAAACATTGGAAGGCGTCCCCTAGCCCCCATTGTATGGAGAGTCTCCATGATACTGTAGTGCTATGCGGTATCATAGACCTTCTCCAGATCTAAAAACAGCCTGGCGTAGTATTGTCTACGAAGCAAGGCCTCGCAGACGGCATTTTTCAGTCGGAGCAGAGCATTCGACATGGAGTGGAACTTGCGGAAGCCGCACTGTGCAGAAAACAGATGGCCCTGGCTGTCCAGAAAAAAGGATAATCTAACATATACTAATTTTTGGGCGGAAACCGGCCGGAGTAGAGTCATCTTTCCCCGGTATGCGAAAGGCTATCACATTAGCAAATCGCCCTGAAACTTGAAGGGGACCCTCTACCCAGATCTTGTTGAACAAATCTAAGAGAAATGCCATGCTCACCCAGGTGTCGAAGCATGGCGTACGGGACATCATCCGGACCATGGCCGGTGTCCACGCCCGAAGCAAGAGCGGAACGCAACTCACTCAGAGTAAACCTGTAGTTGAAGGGTTCTCCACCTTTTGAGGTAAACTCTAGCCGGCGGCCTTCCGGTACATCTCAACTTGCATTGAATAGCGGTGGAGCAGCATCTCGGCCAGAGAATGCAGAGAAAGTGGTCGCAAAGGATTCCGCCACGGACGTGGGGTCCGAGAAGAAGAGTGGCAGGCGTGCTTCTAAATATACCGGAACCTAGCCCTAGTCCGACGAAATACACCGCATGTAGGCTTAACGCTTCTGTTTGAGGGCCGTCTCACACTCGGCCGACCACCACGGGAGTGGTTGGCGTGCAAAACGGCCACACGTTCTGGGAATAGTAGCCAGGCCCATGGCGATGAGGGTGCCGGAGTAGAACCTCAACGTCCTCATCTACCGGCCTAAACTCCTCGACTGAGATAGAGAACTTAGTCATTTCCTGAAATGCAGCGTTGTCGCAAGTCACGTCTGGGGAGGCACAGGCCTTGACTCTGGCAAGGTTTAATATTCTTGCCAGCAGGTCTTTTGAGGGAAGCGACCGAAGGGGACTGGCTTCCCTCTTCCCCCTCTAAGGGTTTGCCCTACCGAGCCACTTCAATAGGGAGAAGTAAGCCATGGGCTGCTTGCTGCCTTTCTTGGTAGTCTCCTTGCAAAGAAAAGTGGGTATACTGTGGCGAGGAAACCGTGGGGGAAACACAAATGTATTAAAGGAATGTTAAGAGGCTTTGTTGAGGTCGTTCGGGGGGCTGAAACCCGTCAGCACGGTGGCCAGGATGTCAAATCGCCGCGCCTCTTACGGGGTAGCCTATCAACAATAAGAGCAAAGTAAAACGAATATAAAATGTCATTTGGCTATGCATTGAGTACGAGCATCATAAAACTTTATCAAAGGAAATACCAAATCAAAACAGAAAGATGTCAGGAAATTTCTAGGAAATCACTGTAATTTGGCACTTCCCTGCATCATCTCTAAATATTGCTATCCGATATCATTAGTCATTTCAGTATAAATATATATATATATATATATATATATATATATAAATATCTGAAATCACATGACACGTGATGCAATAGATACATTTATACTCCCCAAAAAAGGAAAATTGGCATCACAACACTAAGGAGCGTAATCATTGAAAGCTTAAGAAAGAAAGTTATAGATATAGAGACGGACAAAATAGTGAAAACAAATTTCAACCGTTATATTAAAAATGAATAAAGGAGTAGGATTCGAACCTGTGTCCTCAAGCGCTCATCGCTATTGTGACCACGACGCTCATCAACTGAGCGCTTTAGAACACAGGTTCGAATCCTACTCCTTTATCCATTTTTCATATATATATTAATATACATATATATATATATATATATATATATATATATATATATATATATATATGGAGGATACAGGAGAAGAATTAAAAGTGAATTCCATTCCTTCTTTTGTATAATTTCAAAGTTTCGGTTTGGCACCCATTTTAGGCTAATGGAATTTTGAAAAAAGAAAAATAAAGGATCACAATTAATGAAAGCAAATACACAGAAAAATGCAGGCAATAATAATGAAAAATAAGATTATGGTAATACAGCACTTACATTGCTCTTATTGTTAATAAGTTCCGGTAAATTTGTTCCAAAGGCTCATTCGATTACTCATTGCTTCATCCAGTTTTGTTTCCTTAACTAATTTAAAGGTATTGTTTTGTTGGCTATTTTAGTGAAGCATCAATCAAGCATTGAATAATTGGATTTACGAACTTAAATCCTGAAGAGAAAAGGTAACCTTCACCACTTTCTTTTAATCATTATAAGTGTAAAACTATAGATAATCACGAAAATACATTATAAGAAAAAAGAAAAATTAAAAGATGGTCCAAATTTATGCAAACGCGAGAGGACCCAAAAGGATTTGAATAAAAATAGATCCATAAATTTGTAACGAAGGAAGATCCTAATGTTTTTTAAGACTTTTAAATAGATAAATGCAGTCATCTGCACGACAATTTATAGGAGCAAGCAAAGCGGATAAAATCAATTTCTTGGAATGGATTTTATCTGTCGCTTGCCAATTGCTATTTCTAAACAGAATGGTGCTTTTAGCGACCGCAACGTATTGCCGACAGGCTTCTATTGAGTGCAGCCTGGGCTATTAATTTCAAAAATATTCAGATTAGCTGAAGTAACTAGTATGTACAAATATGTGGATTTAGAATGCTTAACATATTAGAAGCCCTTTTTTTCAGAAAATTCCTCTGAATTTTGACGCAAACCAAGTTTTTACGTGATCTAAGTTAATTATATACGAAAGCAACTTTTAGTAGCTTTCACATCTCCGACCTATTAAAATTTTAGTTCACAGTTTATGTAGAAAATTCTCACTTGGTTAAACTTCTGGTTTAGAGGAAAGAAGAGGAAAATTCCCTCCAGTGACCTGCGGCGTTTTGTGATAAGATCATAAATGGTGACTGCTTTGATAGTTTCCCATGGTTCAATCACTTACAAGTGCCTTTGAATTGCTAAATAGCTAAATGGTGCTTCTTTAACTAGATGTCGCCGCCAACGCCAAATCTGATGGCAGAATTGAAATCTACAGGGTGAATAACCATATGTCCCATGGTCATATAGGTCATTACATAGCTCTAAATAGGTAGAATTGAACTTTCCACCTTTTGAAAAAAAAACGTCTCCTAGACCTGGCGCTTAGCAGCAGGTAAAAAATAGAGAACAGCAATCAACTGGATCAGAGGGGAAGATATGTATCTTTTTGTGGTTTACTGCAAAGTTCTTTGTTGGGACTACATATACCTATAATTTATTTGAAGAAATTTTGAGTACTATCAAGAAATTCGCTGATATATAAAACTGAAAACAATTGTTAGAGGTTCGACTTAGATTAAATTTATACAGTAGCAAATAAAATCATGCAAGTGTAATGTAGCACACATCGAACATTGTGAAGGTTTTTGAATTTCTATCAACGACGAGTTAAAATTATCCCACATTATGCAGAGGCCTGCAAAGCAACTAAAAAGACTTTAATTTTAACTACCATAGATTACTCAACTAATGGGAAGAGATTATTGATCGACTCCATAGTATAGCCGCTCTGGCATTATACAGTTCACCTGGTGTTATTCCCTGCAAAAGGTGTAGAAATGACTAAAAGATGGCAGTGTAGCTCAACTATAGGTGTTGCCAGCCCGTATTGTGACAAAGATCATATGAGGCAAAACAAATAAAAGGTGCGCAACTTGACGTCACTGAGTCACGTTAATTGACAGTTGAGCTATTAAAATTTTTTGAGTTATTAAAAGGTTTGCACTTCGTTAAATTTGATTCATTCTCTAGGGTTAATGAGTAAATTAGACCAAGAAACAATGAAATTAAATTTAAGTAAAGCGTTGTGAAATTAATGTAGTTAACAAGATAATTTATTCATTGGATTCCCTGGAAGTGAATAGTGATTATACAGAGATGCGTTTAACATCTTTAAAGTTTGCTTATATAAGTATGTCCCAGAGATTATTGAGTTTTTTTGCCTGGCTGGCCTTGAGTTGATCATATGGTCTTTACTGAAACTTATATAGAAATATGATGTTGCACTTTGAAACATACGTGATCTTGTCTTTACAATTAAATATTCTCTTACCTATTTTTTTTATTTACAATACTTAATAAAAATCTTTAGGATTAAAATGGTTTGGGGGATTTTTTAAAATATAATTTTTAACTTGAAACAGTCTTTACTGGTTAAGAATATCCTTAATGCCAGTTGGATTTTATTCCCATCAAAACTCTAAGTATTAAGACCCTTCTCAGCCATAAAGAAAACTCTCAAAAATGTTTAGGTCCTCATTAGTTTGTCAATGTTTGTGTCCAGGCAGCCAGGGCAGCTAGGTAGGTAAGACCCCCCCTCCCCTTCAACTCCAATTGAGGATAAGTATGCTTTGCAGTTTCTCCTACTTTACCAATTTTAGAGTTTTGGATTCTTGTCCAGGTGATCGTGAACTGAATATTTTGGAATTTCTATATATTTAAACCTCACCCGAAGAACTACCTACCAAAATTATTTGCCTCCGCTATTAATTATTTTAAATTTAACCAACTAGTTCCTTCCTATTTAACCAACCAACATAAAACAATAGGTTTTTCAAGTTTAATTTTTCCCCCAAACTACCACAGTCATCTTTGGAATAAACACCATACAATACAGGAATGTCTACCTGGTAATAGAATTTGCTCATGCTTATTAAGTCATTAATTAATTTGTTTTTTGTGTTTTTTATTTTGAAATTATTATCGTTTTTGTACATTTTTCTCTGATTATTTTTACCAATTAACTGTATTTTATATTTCATACTGAGTTTTTAATGCATATTTAATTCTGTAATTTTCTAAATTGGCAGAAAGCTCTGTAGGTAATGTATACAATTCGTCGTGTTTACTTTATACTACGCTTTCCGAGGAATAGGCACACCAGGTCAATCATATATATATATTTTGTTAAAGACCAGGTTGTATTTCAACTTTATCAATTTATCTTAGCACGTTCTAACTGTCGGATACAATTTTTTATATGAAGCTGAAGACTGAAAATCAACAGAGGAAGATCCATTTTATTTGGTCTCATTTAAAATATTGGGAGTTTTTACAAATTTGGGCCATGAGCTCTCGCCTTACTTCAGGCATCTTCAGACGAAGTCTTGGTTATTTTTGAGGCGGCATTGATGGAAAGTTTTTATTATTGTTGCCTCCTTTAATGGTGAGCTAATTGTTTAGGGGGCAGCAAAGAATGAAGTTTCTCTTCGTTCTTTAAAGCCTTTTATAGGTCGGAATCAGAGGGCTGCTCGCATTTATTTTAGCAGAAAATGTGCAATACTCGTTCCGAACTGGTTCTCTGTGTGTCCAGGTTCAAGCCGATCTCTTTGATAAGAAGTATTCAGAATCTTCAGGCAGCGTAGATGCGAGTATTTTAAGAGTATGGTAGTGTTTTCAACAAGTATTCTTCTTTAGAAGGAAAGTAATGTCCGGTTTTAGGGAAGATATTAAAAAGGCAAAACTTATGACTATAAAAAATTTCATCATACTCTTAAATTCAATTCTTTACTAGAAACCAATTCCATCTCCCAAAAAAGACTATCAAAGCCACGCTTTCAAAAGTTTTTAGGATTTGATGCAAAATATAAATCCAAGTCGTTTTTAACCTCTTTTCTTGATGTCTGATGTCAATAAAGACCATCCAAGTAGTTTTTAACCTCTTTTCTTGATGTTTGATGTCAATACAGACCATCCAAGTTGTTTTTAACCTCTTTTCTTGATGTCAATGCAGACCATCCAAGTCGTTTTTAACCTCTTTTCTTGATGTCAATGTAGACCATCCAAATTGTTCTGTAATCCACTAACCAAATGATAATCAGAAGGTGCAAAGTCAAGGAAATATAAATTATGAAGCAATACATGCCAACCTATTACCTCCAATAGATCCTTGGTGATTCAAGATGGGTGAAAAGATGCATTATTGTGATGGAGGACAACTCACCTTGTGTTGACACGGGAGAATTGATTTTGGCCCAAAGCTCATTCTAAACGTCGAAGTTGATTGTAGTAGAGGAAAGCAGTAATTGTTTGGATGTTTTCAAGCTGTTTAAAATGGACAAATGCTCCAATATTCCACCTAGCACTAAACATGATCCACCTCTCACCCAAAACAAGGCATTTCAAAAATTGTGCATGTAGGTGTCATGAAAGCAATGACTCACAGCAAGCAACGCTGCTGTAGTGAATTCGCAGTGGACAGTTTGTACGAGACACATTTTGGAAACAAAGAATTTTTTTTTAATTTAAAGAGCTCATCTGGCGATGCCTACTTAGGCATTAGTCGCCGTATTAAAAACTGCCTAGTACGAGTCTACTTTAAAATAAGATAAAAAAAATCCAAAAAACCCACTAAAAATAAAAAAAAGGAAAAAGGCAGCGAGCAGGAAGCAAGCTCTGGCATCGGAGGGAGGTCTGCCTCCCCCCGGTGCAGTCTATAAGTCCACCAGTCAATGTACACGAACTCATCCCGAGTTTAAGGAACAGGCGGTAGCCACCCCGCCTATCCCGGTACCAGGAGTGGAAACGTGCGCGGAGATCGCCCAGACTGGGACATTCAACAAGAATATGCCGAACAGTCTATGGGACAGTCTTCAAAGTAGGGCGTTGGCGACGGTTCCATCCATTGGCGGTGCATCCCGCAAGTTTTTTCAATTTAGAGACGACAGAAAGCAACCTGAAACCTTCACGCCATTATGGGGCAGGTCCATGGGAACAATCGCGGCGTAATGGCACGCAACTTTAAGTTCCCCTCGACCGTCTCCCGTCTTCTTTGTCAAGCAGCCCGAAGGACTGCCTGTAATCCTGCCATATAGTCGGTATGAAGAAGAGCAAAACTTTGGTCCGATCGCCGAGTCCTCGCGGACTCTTTGGCGCCCTCATTGGCGCGCTTTTTCCCCGCAATTACTACATGTCCAGGAACCCAGCAGAAGATAATCTCGACATCAGCCTGGCTTGCCGAAACCGTAGCGTCACGGATATCGTGGACCAGATGATGCGGAGATTTCAATGACTAGAGAGCCCTCAGGGCGCTTTGTGAGCCGCTATAGATTACAATCCGGTCCCTAAACCGGGCACGTCGCGTAATCTCCCGTACCGAGTGGTGTATTGCCACCAGCCCGCGAGTGCCTGGTAAAGCCCTGCTCACTTCAAACAGAGGGGATATGGCGTGAAAGCTGACCCACTATTGAGAGTTGAAATCATCCGTATACACTGGCACGGTTCCAGCGTGACACGAGCTGTGCTCCAAAAAGGTCGAACGCAATACTCATGGCGCTGTAAAAGCTTTTGGAGCAGAGGCGTGGCAACAAATAGCCAAATATGCTATCCTCTATGGTGGCACCATAGGCAGAACCATGGGGCTAACAAACCAAGAGCTATACCTATCTCTCGAAGGAGTTTCCTATCCTTAAACCCAAAGGGCTTAATGTATGACTGGCCTCTCTCGGCGGCATAGGCACCATCGAAATTAGCTGCAGATGCAGTGAGAGCTGTTGCCGACTGAGAGAGGCGCCGAACTCGTGCATACAGGCAAATAATGCACTGTACATAATATCGAGCGAGTGACATCTTCCCAGCATCGACTAGTAGGTTCTTAATTGGGAAAGGGTGGAAGCCAGCGGTCGCCAGGTGAAGGCCAGTGTGGTGGATCGAGTCCACCTTCCGCAATGCACGCTCGGCTGCGGATGCATAAAACTCGCATCCGTAGGCGAGCTTCGAATTAACAAAGGATTGATAAAAAAGTACGGCAATATCCCTATCAGCGCCAGAAGCGCTGAACGTCACGGAACGGAAAATATCCATGGTGCGGTTACAAGAGACCCTAAGGCTGCGAATATGAGCCTTCCAGGTGAGACGTTGATCAAATACAAGAGCAAGTAAACTACGCGATTCAACCACTTCCAGGCTTACCAAATTAAGAAACAAGTATCTGTTCAAACCAAAATGCAGCATAGGTAAAGAACAGAGACAAGCGCATAAATACATTAATTCAAAAGATATAACAAAAGGTAGAAAGCTAACAGAAATAAGGCAAGAGACACAAAACAATTGACAAAAGGGAAAAAAGAATTAGAATAAAAGAAAATCTTAACATTAGAAATTATGAACCTATTAAACAAACAGATATAACCCAAAATTAGAAAAAAAGCTATGGAATTCAATACAAGGTATTATTTTTTAGATAAATTTGTTGATAACAGGATCCATTTAGTAAATCAGGGAGAAATATTAAATTATCTATGAGGCTGATGAAAGAACATTAAACAATATTTCTTTTAACAAAAATATTATAATGGTACGTGAATTTATCTGAATTTCAATTGTTTACATAAGTGGTCATTATTTTAAATAGTAACCCCCCAAATTTCTATTATATTCTTACCATTTCACGTATATTTATGTTGTATAAGACTTTAATAAAGTTGCTTGGCTGTCTGCCCTCACATAGTATTTACTGATGCAGCCGGAGCATTGGACTTAATAAACGTCACCTATATTTTATCTGATATCATAGACAAGAAATGTATAATTTGGGGTGTCAAACTCAAATGTAACAGAAAGGTTTATGTTTATAGAAGTAGGGAAGGAGAGTAAGAAACCATACAAAGATAAAGCTAATACATTTAAACATTAAAAGAAATAGCGAAAGAAGTACAAAGGAATGTCCCTTTGGCCGGATTGAGTAAGTTTTCTAGAAAATGATAAGGATACACATTTCTGACCGATCTCAAAGATATATGAGAATTTATGTTTCATATATTCCGAGCTCCCGACGCTTAATGCTCAGAGAAACATAAAATAAAATGGAGCATTTATCTTTGAATAGTCACAGAATAGAATTGAACAAAAGAGATAAACTCAGTAGGTTTGTGATAGTCGAATAATATAAAACCAGAAAGATTTCTATAAGAGAAAATAAAAGGAAACGCTTATACTCTTTTCAACCTCATTGGTAAATTTAGGAGACGGAAAAGGTAAATCAAATTTTTAAGAAAACAATGCACAATTTTATAAAAAGGCTACAAAAATACGCAGTGAAGATACGGATACTACCCAATGGGAAAGTGTATATAGAAACCATTTTTATTTCGAAAATATCCATTTATATACCAGAAAGAATGGGTGAAAGACAACTTCCCACGGCTAATCCAAACTTTTAAAGAACACTATATTTTCCTTTGAAAGAAAACTTAATTATTGGTACCATGAAATCAAGCTTATGAAAATAATTAGATATATAGGAAGGTTAATAATGCCCAATTTTTCAATACACAAATTTACAAACATCTTCAACACACACTTTAGTACACAATGAGTAAATATTCAAACTAACAATGGCAAGTTACTAGAATAAGGAATAGCTTTAAATTTATTAATAGGTCATGACTTTTTGTTAAACCTGAATGAGAAATGTTCCCCACACTTGAAAATGAAGAAAGAATAATGATAATCGGGCATAATGGGAAATTTAAGTTGTAGCTATGGTGAGTTTAATTTTGCAACTAATTGAGGAAAATGGTAAATATGTAGATCGGCGGCGCGAACGATGGGACGTAAACTATTTCGTCCGTGTTCCAATAAGTTTCACATTTTGGGAGTAAATTCAAGGGGACTGCTGGCGGTGGATTTAAACACTGCGGAGGGACCCCCCTACGATTATCCTGAGTTTCAATCAATTGGGGGGTCTAGGGGGCACAGCCCCCAGTATATAATCACAATTGTTTATAAAATAATGTTCTAACGTTTATAGAAGTGAATGATTTAACCAAATCATTTCTGCGACTTTAATCGTTTTGCGAATTATAGTGGGGTTGGATGGAGGATCTGACGACAGAAATGAATGAAGTGAATTTTTATTTTTATTTTCACTTAATATTTTTTTATTATCCTTATTTGTAGTCATTTTTATTTGTTAATATATTTGTTTCCATTTTACTACTTATATTACCTTTTTTATATTATACATTTAAATATACTTAGCTAGATGGTTTAAAGGAACTAGTTTTTGTGGAGCCTTTTAAGTGGAGGAAAGAAGATTTCTAGGCGATAAATTCAGTTTGAAAATGGCTTTCGTATGTGCAATTTGCCCTTCGTCTATTGTCTAACTTTATGCTTTATTTTAGGATTGAGATAAATTGTTAACCTTTTTGGACGATCATAATTTACTTAAGATTAAAATTGATTGCGAGGTTTATGGCCAGGCATTAGAGATAATCGATCATTTTGAATGTAGATGTTCTAAAACTAACCGTGAATCAAGTGTTTGCCATTATTTTAAGAAATCGGCATTGAATGGCACCTTTTCTGCAAAGGATTCTCTTTTACCAAAACGTGAATTAAAGAAAGATTCCACGCTTTCTTCATCGCTATTTCAGAAGTATGCCCAACGCAATAAAGTAAGTAAACAGCGTTTTTGTTTGGTTATTTTCGGGCATTTTGGTACAAAAATGGCGCCGGGTATATTTTAACTAGGACTCAAACGCGCATGAATATTGATGCACGGGTAAACGAAATATAAACGCACAAAATCCACTTTTTCTGGCGAGCCGCCGATATACATGTTTATCAGGAAAATAATTTAAGTAATAGGGCAATTTTATCAATATTTATATTTCTGTCCATCCTCCGTATGACTCAAGAGTTATATATCTGCTTTAGTGATATGGAGTGACGTAGTTTTACAAATCGTTGATAAAGCAGGAAAAAAAATGAATGGCTTATTTATAATGTGAAGGCTTAGCCAAACATTGATATACGTAACTTCTAGAAATAGAAATTTACTTACTCGTGACTTAACCAAATCTATCAAAATTAGCAAACTTTCAGCAAATGTAACTCCAGACCGGTGGGAAGGACTAGGTAATATTTAGACTTCAGAGTGAAAATAAAAATAAATGTGTAAGTCTTGCTTTAATTTATTGGAAGTCGATGCAAATCTCGTGCTTTAATATTATATACGTTTGGAATGAAAAAAATCTACATCCTTTTAAATTATGGCAAATATAAATGGCGAAATTAATATACCTGTAATTAACTATGAAGAAGTTTATCATAATAGGAAGCACTGTTGTTTCGCAGGAGTCTATATGAATTAGAAAGGAATAAAGAGAATTTATAAAGAGTAATCCGAACTTTTGAAGAATATTTTTTTAGATTCAAATTAAAGTTGCAATTTGGAGTACACAATGACATAATAAAATGAGGGTCATAAACGTAAAAAATGTAAAGGAAGGTCAACATTTCCAAAATTTACCAGTAAAAAAAGATAAATTAACTTCAACGGTCCCATTGGTAAACAAAAAGCAGGCAATAGAAAAGGCAATAAGATTAATTTTTCGAATAAGATCATGGCTATTTCTGAAATTTGAATAAGAAATAGTCCCAACAATTAGAGTAAGAAATCAAATAAGCCATTTAGAATATGCGAAGGAAACTGAACCAACAGAAACTATAATCTGGCAAAATATTTAATTATGCGTTTCGACTAAGAGATACAAATAAGGAAGGAGAGCATTACTGGACTTGACTTTAGCAATTGAATCTCAAAAGTCTTTTAGTAATAAACAGACATTACTATTGCAAATAACTATTAACTTGTTAAGTGAGATCTTTGAACATGAACTAATAAGTGGATTGATGTATTAATAATACCTTCATATTATCATTGTAAGTATTCTTGTTTATTATGACGATGGTAAATGAATTATATTTTTTTTAATAAGGAGGGATGTAGTTTTAAGAATAGTGGATAAGAGATGAAAACAAAAGGATTATTAAGATGGGAAGGCGTAGCCAAACATAGGTAAGTGTAACCTTTAATGATAAAATGAGCTGATTATGTACGTCCAAAATTTATCTAAATTAGCCAAACTTATCAGGTTAAGGTAGCGAGATCAAACCAATCCTAGCAAAGCTAAAAAAAACAGTGCCGAGAACAAATAAATAGATTAACGTGGAAGAGATAGCCAATGAGAGAAGGGTACCGGTACGATTAGAATTTTTATTATTTTATTTTTCATTTTAATCTCCTTTGCGTTTTTACTTACATCTATTTCTCTTCTATATCTATGTCTATTCTTTTCGTATCTTTACTCTTCTCTCTTTTGCAATCTCTTCTCTGCTTATCTCTTTTTGTAACTCTCTACGTTCTTTATGTTTACTAGTTTTTGGATTGACCTTGCCATTCGAACCTGATAACTTTGTATGTTTGTTTCTGTTGCTTAATAGCTCCTCTCCTTCTCCATCGGTGATTACCTTGTTAAAATGTGGTGCTATATATATATATATATATAGCAAATAGAAAGAAAAAATAATGCACCTGAATGTCCAAATGAGACAAAAAACCTGGATATTTGTAAAGGGAAGAGAAAGGGACATTGCACTACAAATATCAACGGAGGCAAAGTAAAGCTCATTTATGTTAATGCAGCCGAAGAAAACAGGAAAATGATAATATAAAACAATATATCGTGGACAGAGTCGAACTTGTTTTTTCCGATTGCCCTTAATTTATCGCTTAACGTCCAGGCACAGCAAATCAAACCTTCTCATAGTGTCAGTTATCAATCCCAATATATCTCAGGGCTAAAAGATAATTCTAAGGCATTTATATATTATATCTTCAATCGATTAACAATTTAAACGCTCACTATGCTTATCACATATAAATCAAGAGCAAATGTTTTAAAAATAGCATTAGATAATCCTAATAATAAAAAAAAATGGAGAGTGAAAAATGTAGATATGTATTGTGAAATCTGGTCCGAATCAAATGCGAAACAATAGTGGCAGTAGCATAAGAGCTTATCATCTACCCAACACAAAATATAGGATCAGGTAACGTGGTAGGCCGCATTCAGAGAGCCTGCAACCTCGATAAATGTCAGCTTTCGTATTTTATCTCTCCTGTGGCTAAAACATTGTATAAAAGGATGAAAGGGATCGATTCCAAAAACACTTAGAGTAGTCCCTCGCACCAAAATATTTAGTCGACCCATTATGCGTTCTTTCAGAATTTCATTATCAACCCTTTGGTTTACCCTTCGAATTCCGATAGGAAACTAACAACTGCTTACCAATCTTTACTAGGCCTGATTTTTTGTATATATATGTGCCTATTTTTGGAAGATATTCGTTAAACTATTAAATAGAAGTGTCTTTCTACTTTGTTCTTATCGAGTAGTCCTTCCCTTAAGTTGGGAAGGAAGGAGTTAATTGAGTTTTCATTGTGTGAGAGTGGTAGTGGGTAGGTCAATAAAAGCGAGTAGACCAAGTAGTTTCAACATTGACCAATGCCTTGGATGAGTCCACCAATCAAATCAAACGGTAACGATACAAGCCAGAGTCAAAGCAAAACCATTGGAATTCTTCAAAATATATATTCGGAGAGAAAATCCGTAAATAGTCTTTGAGTATTACAAAGTTATACCCTAGAATATAAACTTACTTCATATTGGTTTACAAACGGCCAAAAATCCGTTCTACTGCGTTCTGCTGAAGCACTTTTGGATACAGCACTTTTTACTTGTTTTAGTATCTGATTGACTTTTGAGCGCTGCCTACAGAAACGAGCCTATTCTGGAAGTCTTAAGGTGAACCCAGTTTCATCCTTCAAAGGAGAGAGCCATTTTTACGTCGAAGACTCGTAAATCAATGAGGGCTTAAGCACCTCACTGCTCCCGTCCATCGCTCAGCGTGTGAACCCGCTCGGATGTCTGCCATTGATTGATTTCGTCTTAACTTTGTGTGCCACTTAGGTTGGCATAATTAAGGGCTTATGTGAACACTGGTTTGAGGCCTATCCCACAGCAGAAGCATAAGTCAGAAATTGTCTTGATACTGGGGCATAACTGCGAGTCCCGGACGGAGGAGATATCCTCATCGCCAGGGGGACCTGGCCAGAATCATAGAGGGAAGTACACTTGTCTCTATGTAGTTGGATGCAGTTATGGCGTATGTACCTGTAAGGGGGTGGCAAGAACTTAGCGGTCGTTGATTCGGCCGCTATGCATTAAGTCCACCAAGCTTAACCCTCTGAGGTCCCCACCCGAGACCCACCCCATCAATCTATCATCCATCACACTGGCAGCATACGAGCGGAAGAGCAACAGGAGAAATGGACGGGGGCGTTCCTCTCAAATTAACTGAACCCATTACCACCCCTACTCACACCATCCTATACCTCCTTTACCACACCCTAACATTTTTCACACATAAAAACATATTAATTACACTAGTTACAGGAAAAGAATATATCAGAAGAGGAACTCGAAGACCATGGAAACCCTCACTAAGAGGGTCCCCTTAAGGGCCATCTCCGGAATTAAGACCCCAACCAAGAAGAACCTTTGTGAAACACTATACATCGAACTAAAGGTGGCACTCGTTAAACTCATCGAAGTTTCATCAGGATTCTTCGCCATATGCGCTGAGACAAAGGATTTAGACCAGCTCCTATCGGAAGAGGAAGCGAGAGTACTAAAGTAAACCGGACTAGAAGCCGAAACACCCCACAAGTGGCAGTGAATAAAAGCGTCATCTGCCGCAAAGTGGAGAGCTGGGTAGGCGAGCACAAGACAGACGAATTAAAAGAAGAAATTACCCGAAGCAATCCATGGGCACAAGTTCGTGATATTATTAAATTCCGCGAACCCCCCCACGTGTTTAAGATTACGTTCTCAGTCACGGACATGGCGAGGAAGGCCACCCAAAACGGTATTCTCGTATTCAACATGAGAATACCGAGAGAAAATATCCAGTAAGAGAAATTCAGTAGGATACAAATGTGCTTTGTATGCTACAAGCTGGAAGAACATACATCGACCACCTGCCCGGATAAAAACAAGCTGTGGTGCAGTGAGTTTGCCACAGAGAGGCATAGATTCAACAAGTGCGAAAGCACCTCGAAGAAATACCTAAACTGCAAAGGAGAGCATCGGACGATGACCCTTAATTTCCCCAAGCGCCGTGAAATTATTAGGAGGAAGAAGGAAGAGGAAAGAAAAAGCGAAGGAGACAACGTACGTGAGCGCCGCTAAGAAGTGTGCAGAGATGAAGATAGCACCGGCATCTGCACATTTCAACGTAACAGGAGACCTGAGCGCAAAAATACTCATCTGCATAACCCATGCAAATGTGGCGAATGCAGTGAAGCCTGTTTGTTATAACCAATTGCTCAACGCGCTCCTGAAAGCGAATAACCTCCCGGCAGTATTCATGCCAGATGACCCCGAGTGCTCCAAAGCTTTCAAAGAATCAATCATCCAAAACAACAACATCAAATCCGGTTTGGAGGAGATGATTGAAGCCCCATCATCGGAAGAAACTGAAGAGGAAGAAGAAGAAGAGGAAAAGGCTGGAAGTGATGATGGATCCTCCTCATCTGACAGCGAAGAGGGCCCCTGCACTCGCACGCGAGCCACCAAGAGCAGGTCAAAGAGCCTGAGCCCCCCTCCGAAAAAGAAAAACCCTGGGCCGAGTAAAATCGCCCAACCAGCCCCTAGACCAAAAAAGGGGAAGAAAAAACATAGGTAAAGCAACTCATCATGTTACGTAACGGACTGAAAATAATGGAAATCAACACCAACGGCTGGACGACGAAAAGAATTCTTTACGAAAATGTATTCAGAGAAATTGATGCAGACATCATACTGATTTCAGAACACGAGATCGACACGCATAATACAGAAATGAAAATATGGAACTACGATGTGTTGATCACTAACTTTTCGCAACAGCGGTACGATGGCTCCGCTATTGCAATAAAGAAAGGGATCAAATACAAGCAGATAAGGAACTTAGAAGAATCCTACCTCTCGATTGAGGTCGAGTTCGACTTAGGAAAGTTGGTCATTGCAACCGGATATCAACCGCCAAGGAGATATGTGTTGCCTATTCACACTCTCACTGGCCTATTTGGCAGAAGAGCCCCCACCATACTAATGGGGGATCTGAAGGCCAGATGCCGAGAATCCGGTTACAGGACCATCAACGGTATAGGGAGAAGCCTGGACCTGTTGCTGGACAGAAATATTGCCCAGCGGATAGGCCCCGACTTTCCCCCCTATGTCAGAGAATGAAATGCCACAAAGACAGACATCTGTTTGGTGAATCGTCAGATACCATTCAATTACTACATGGAACCAGTCCAGGTGCCATGTAGTGATCATATAGGGATCCTACCCACTATCAATAGGAACCCTATACAAGTCCCAGCAGTAGTCAGGAAGAACTACAGAGGAGCAGACTGGGCACGGTACGCACACCTTATCGAGGCCTACGATCCGCCCAACTTGGACGAGGCAATTCTAGAGAAGATTGACGAGGCACTCGATGACCTCAATAACCAAATCATCGAAGCAGATAGGGTTTGTATCCCTCGTTCCTCATATAGGACCATCTCGACCTACGAATAAACCGAATATATGAAGGAACTATACCATGAACTGAAGATAATGTATGAATACAACATCGTGAATGCATCAGTTCACTCGATGCAAAGAAGTAAAGAAATAAAAAAAGAATTGAACCAGTTGATCCTCCAACCACAGAACAGAAAATGGGATGACGCAATCGAGAGCCTCGATCACGAAGCATCTCCCAAAGAATTTTGGAAGAAGATACAAATTCTTAAAGGATCAACTGGAAAGAAGCATAAGATCGAGCTAAGGAAAGAAAACGGAGACATCGAAGAAGAGGAAGAAAAAGTTGAAGAGATATTCCGAAGTTATTGGGAAAAGATCTTCAGTATAACTGAAGGAGAAAACGAATGACTATGACCTAGGTTTTGAAAGTAACATCATTGACGAGCTTAGCGAAGAAATAGACAAGAGACACCCTCATCACGAGGTAAATAGACCCTGCAACGGAGACGCCGAGATTACAGAAGAAGAACTACTCTGCGCGCTCCGCTCATTCCAACAAAGCGAATGGGATTGGGGTCAGAGGAGACAAGCATAAAAATGCTGACGTTCTGACCGAAGTCCAATTATCTTAAATGATTAAAAAGGTTGTGAGACGCGACAAGGAAAGCTGAAATAAAGACTACAAATGAAAAGATTTTACAACGCCTGAAATTGAGTATCAGAATGAGAAACCAAGTTTTCTTGTGTGTTTAGAAATTGCCAACGCTAACAGACGAAAACCTGTTCTAAATTACTAAATCATAGCTACACCACGGAAGATGTACAAAATACTTTTCAAATAGAAGATTTCACTTGTAATTTGGTCATACATATGCAAAATAACAAGGTATAGTATATAAAAAGAAAGATTCAGCTTTTCAAGATATATGATGAGTCTTTATCATTCAGCAAGTAAGTAACGGTTTCTACAGGACCTTATATTTAATAAAGGCAACCAGAATTTAAAAGACAAAATTATTCATAATTTCATCGGAAAGAATAGGCCACTTCAATCCCCTATGTATACTCCAAAGGAGTAATGTATATAGATGCAATTTCTTTATAGAGAAATATTCGGCAAAACCAAAATATAATAAATTAATATAATAGAATATAATAAATATAATAAATGCTCGTAGAATGTAATCTTACAGAATATGTGTTGAAGAATGTACACAAAGCCTCCTTCAATATCTGAGCCGAAAGTTCAAAGAAGAAAAATGGACAAGTGTTTTTTATTTCGCTTTACAATAGTGAACTTATTATTAAAGGTATCCAAACATCACTTGACATAGCAACAATTAAGAAGTAAAATCATTAGTATTACTAAGCGTTGGTTTATGTTAACGTTTGCTTGCCACCCAGTTCAGATTATTATGTTCAGCAGGAAAAAATACTGTGACGTCATTATTATGGTCCACATGTTTCTGTAAAGAAAACACGAGTGCAGAATTAATTTTAGAACTGGCCTTATATCTTCAAATTTAAAGTAATTCTTAACCATTTGAATTACTATTTTCACATTCTTACTTGTATTATTATGCTAATTATTTTTCATAGTAACTGTATTACTATTTTATTTGTTCAGTTTTTCTACTGCATTTTGTTGTAATTTGTTTAAAATTTAAAAACATAGTTACATAGTTACAAGGAGCAAGCAAGAACAATTTGGCTAACTCAGATGCCAGGCCCATTTTATACTAATATGTTAGTAGTCCTCTTTTGGACATTGTCATTACCATGCTTAATCATGTAATATTTAATCCACAACAGGTTTTCTTATTTAAACAATATTCTTATTCGTAAAATAACTATCAATTTTGTTTTTAAAACTTTTCATACTACTAGCATTTACTACCTCCTCGAGCAGTGTGTTCCATTTATCGATGATTTTAAAGGTGAATTTTTTTGCAAAATCTGTATTTGAAACCTCCGTCCTTTCAGCTTAAAAAAAATCATATTTTACGTTTTCAAATTTATTTAGAATTTGAATACTTCGATAAGCTCACCTCGCAGTCTCCTAGTTCGAGAGTTGGTAGTTTTAATATATTTAATCTTTCGATATATGATTTAATTCTATTTGATGGAATTAGTTTCGTTGCCCATCGTTGAATTCTTTCCATTTTATTGTTTACATGGTTATAAGTTGACCAAAATTATGTCGCGTATTCCAGTTATGGTCTTAGTAAACTTTTATATCGAGGTGTGATTATATCTTGTTTGTATTGTAAACTTCTCGCAATATATCCAAGCATTTAGTTCGCCTACTTACACGCTTCGTCCACGGAGTTAAGGTTTTACCACCCATTTCATAGTTAAAACTTGGGTAATTTCGACTTAAGTGCAAAACACTAAACTTTTCCAAATTGAATTCCATTTCCATTTATTAGACTATTCGAAACATTTATCTATATGCAGTTGAATTTATTTGCTATCGATTGCATTTAAAATTCTACCCCAAATTTTTGTGTCTTCCACAAGGCGATCACCGGCCACCTTGGGTAAATTACCAAGGCGGCCGGTGACCATATCGCTTACATAAATAAAGGAACAACAATGTTCCTAACATAGACCCCTAGGGCACACTACTAGTTAAATTTTTACACTCCGAAAATTTACCGTATATAACTATTCTTTGCCTACGATTACTAAGCCACAACATCCTATATTTTTGTTCCAGTATAAAATATTTCCTAAATACAACAAACAAAAAGGTTGGGTTAGAAAAAAGAAAAATTTACATGGCTGCTCAAAGAGGCTTTTATTCTTTTCGCTGCCTTAATGGCCTCCCTACCTTTGTGAAGTTGGGCTTCATGCAAACAATAGTTGCCCTTTCGACTTGATCTTTGATCTTTATTTTGAGGACGACATTAGAAGTGGTTTTAACGTTGCGCACAATGTGGCATGAAACAAGGTGTCATAGGTCAGGACAGATTCCGATCTTTTCTCGGATTCCTTGGTCCGAGAGGAGCGAGAAAAGTGTGAGTGGATTAAGCCGCTATGTTCGTGAGTAATTACACAAATAGCAAGAGTGCGATTTTAACGTTGGCTGAAATATTTAACTATCTTAGAGGTTCTGGGATATCAAAACTGAATAAACAAAGGAAACCTTAGTACTATACAACAAATATATACAAATTAATAGAAGGGGTTTCATATAAGTATCCAATCGGATCAGATGTACACGAGAATGATTTAAAGGGACGCTCGGATGTGGCTACAAATACCGACAAACTAAAAAACTGTTCTCAGAACGAGAGACTTGAATTGCGATTAATTCGTTCAGGAAGTCTAATTAGCGATAGGCTTAGTGAGAGAGAGAGAGGGATTGCAAATGGGAATTAAAATCATTAGGTTAACCTCGAAAATATGCGTGAAGAGAGCATCTTGCCAAGAAGGGAAAGGATCTAAAATTCAGAACAATTGACTCTTCTCGCTAAACTATCAATTAATCTGAATAGACAACTTGCCTCCGCGCTCTTGGGGTACGAGAGTCGATCGAGAGTTACGCTTCGCGTTCAGGGTAGGCTGATACTAAATTCTAAACTCTAGCGTCTGCTAATTTACACTGACTCGCAGAAAGCAACTTGCCCCGGGCGTTGGAAAGGGGAGTTCCAGTTTAACAGACGTGTCGCCGGGAGAGGTGAACTTTGGCTCGGTTGCAACAGTCTGTGATCCTTCCGTCGTGACCTCTCGGCTCTCACAGTGTTTCCATCTCTGCCACTTATCGCAGGAAGCGCTTCCTTCGGGGAGAGATTTAAGATTCTCCCGACCGTGTGGTGCTCTCTCTCCTCTCCCTATGAAATCTCCTCCCTCCCGAGATGGAACTTCCAGGGAAGAAGTTGCATCGAATAATAATAAAAGGGTTACACCTCATTGTTTTTCTACAAAATAGGATACATGTAGCTATATTCGCAAACGACTTACGAGTAGAAAAAACACAAAAAACAGGGCCCACCGGGGTACACTATATATATATATATATATATATATATATATATATATATATATATATATAAAAGTTGTACCATTAAGACCGATCGAAATTAGCAGTAAATAAAACAGTGTTAGTGGTGAAAATTTATTGATTTCACTAATGTATCATGTTATTTTAGTCATGGCAATTATGAGTGATAAATAATATCGCGTAAATGTCCGCCAAGCCTTCGGCAGCACACCTCCACTCGATTGTCAAAACATTTGATGACGTATCCGCATAGTTGTTCCTCGATCTCACCAATATGCCTTATCATCTCATCCTTCAGCTGTTGAATTGCTGTTGGCTTGTTGGCCTAGACCTTACTTTTAAAAGGGCCCCAAAGGAAAAAATCTTAAAGCGTCAAGTCACACGATCGTGGTGGCCAATTGACCTCGCTGTTTCCAGAGATGATGTGACCTGGGCACTTCTTATTCAATAAAGCCATTGTTGCATTGGCTGTGCGGCATGTGGCGCCGTCCTGTTGAAACCACAAATCTTCGACATCCATAGAATTCAACTCAGGCCCTAAAAAGTTGCTTATCATGAAAAAATATCACTCGCCTGTCACTGTAGCAGAATTTCCGGCATCATTTTCGAAGAAATACGGGCCAATGATTCCGCTAGCAAAAAATGCACACCAAACAGTGACCTTTTGTGGATGCAGTGGCTTTTAAACAATCTTCCTGGGATTTTCATCAGCGCAAATGAGACAATTCTGCTTATTACCGAATCCACCAAGATGAAAATGGGCTTCATCACTAAAGATGATTTTTTTACTAAAAATCATCATCGGCTCCTCTTTGCTCGTGCACCCAATTGACGAGTGTACAGCGCTTTAAATGGTCAGCAATCTTCAGGTCTTGTGTCAATTGGATTTTGACAAATCTTTTGTCAAAATTAGATGTAACGTTGTTGTGGAGCGGTTTAATTTCTGCGCGCGATGACGAATAGAGGTGTCTGGAACTTCGGTCACATTCTCGCGCACTGCAGCAATGTTTTCAGCTGAACGGCGTAAACGAGCATGCAATGGCGTTTTCATGTTTGCCACTGACCCCGTTTGTTTGAATTTACGATCAATATTCCCAATTGCACTCTCGGTTGGTCGATTATGTTGACCAAAAAAATCGAGAAGTGCCCGAAATGCGTTTCTGTTTGAACGTCCATTTTCGTAATAGGCTTCGATAACTTTAACACGTTGTTCGATTGTTAATTTTTCCATGGTTGAAATTGCCAAAGACTGAAATTCTTAAATGTGAAAGAAAAAGGAAAAATCGGTTCAAGTTATTGGAACACCCGTTATATATATATACAATAATAATTAAAATAAAGAAAAAGAATTTAAAAATACACAAAACAAAACCCTCCAAAACATACACGTTCACATTATACATTATTATCTGTTCATATTTGCAATCCCAAACAAAATCAATCCTAAAATCCGAACGAAAAAGAAAATGTCTCAGGATTAGTTTGGAGGGAAATCCAATGGGTTCCTTTTCAAACTATCAGCAATATAATGATCAGAGTCCTTTATATACAAAATTTTGAACTGAAATTCCTGGGGGAACAGACTTTAACGCATTAATCGCCTATTATTATTTTCACATAATTAGTTAAGATAGAGTTTTATGATCGGTCTCTTTGACCAATTCCTTACCTACGGGAACATTTATTGTATTCCCCAAACATTTGCGAGGCTGCTCGCTCAATCACAAGGTAGGTCTTTTCGCGAAGGATTAATTTTCGAGTAGTCTGTTCGAATGGTAAACAGCTTATCAGGATTGGGCAGAGGGAGGATTGGCTCCGACGCTACTTCTCAGTGAATTTTGGTGAAGTGATTGATTGATAGAGGTGTCACTCGAGGCAGTCGGGGGCCTTCTTCTTCAATAATTTGCACAAGGGAGCGGAAATAGAGGCAAAATTTCGGACGAATCGCTGATAGAAAGATGTGGAGCCCATAGAGATCGTAATTGTTTCTTTTTCGAGCGTAATAGCATTTTGACAATAGCCCGAATTTTCTCCTCCTGGGAAGCTAGCCGGTCATTCCCAATATGGAAACCTAAATAATCTATTGTATTAAAAGCGACGTGGCGCTTACTGAGTATAATCGTCAGATTATGCTCACGAAATCTATGTAAAAGGGCTTGGAAGGTATTCAAGTGCTCATTCCAGTCTAGGGTAGCCACATAGATGTTGTCTCAAAGTAGAAGGTTACATAAGGTAAGCAGTCTAAAATCCTTCTTATGATTAGATTGTAATTCTTGCATGCCTCACAAGACCAAAGAGGGGCAGATGAAATTGCATTAGTCCCTTTTCAATGGCGAAAGCCGTGAATTTCTTGACTTGTTTTAATAATGGAATTTAGTAGTAAGCCGTGCACAAATCCAGTTTTTTAATGAATTTGGTATTTTCGAGAAGATGGAGATTTTAGTAAA
Source organism: Ceratothoa steindachneri (assembly GCA_963969495.1). Lineage (NCBI taxonomy): Eukaryota > Metazoa > Arthropoda > Malacostraca > Isopoda > Cymothoidae > Ceratothoa > Ceratothoa steindachneri. The sequence continues at coordinate 20,061,042 of OZ018318.1, read as the reverse complement.
TGATGGGGATTGGCTCCGCATCGAACACTGTGACCGAATTTAATTTTCTAAAGTCGAAGCACATACGGTATGATCCATCTGGTTTCTTGACAATAACCACCGGGTAACAATAATTCGATTTTGAGGGCTCTTTGATTTTTAAATTTAATAATTTGTCGACGTCATTATTAAACGCCTTTCTCAAGTGTATGGGGAATTAATACGGCTTTAAGCGGATAGGTTCCTTGGTTGTCAGCTGGATGTTGTGCTTGAAGTAGGCAGCACAATCCGAAATTTCGGTTATGACGTCACCAAATTGATTCAGGAGCGTCAGCAATTAGTCCTTCTGAAAGGAAACAGCTAGTCGTTTATTTTTAAATCTGGCGACGAGGAATCATTGGCGTCTGGCAAGACATGTGAAGGATATTCTTTGTTTTTTTCTACCCAGGCAACTTTTACAACACTAAGGGGGTCCATGGAATATCTAAACTCCATTGACTCAGCAATTTATTATTTTCCGTCGAGAGTAATAATAAAACTTCTTCACCAAGATTAAATTTTCTCTCTTTGGATTTGCATGCGAAGTAGGTCTTGTACTTATGCAAGTTAGTATCGACATTTTGGTACGCTAATTCAGCGCATTTTTCCAACATCTGTATTAAATCAAGTGGTTAGGTGTAGGAAGACTGGATTTCCTGATCCAATTTCAGGTTGGTGAATAGCTCCTTTAGAATGCTTAAGGGGCTTCTTACATTCCATCCGTAACGCAATTCGAGTGCAGCAAATCCCATTGTGCGCTGGGAGATTTCTCGGTGCGCGAAGAGAGCTAACAGAAGATAACGGTGCCGTTCTTTGGGTTTTTCCACACGCAATTTATTCAAAATATCCTATCGATAACCGTTTAATCTTTCGCACATTTCATTTTCAACAGGGTGAAACGGGGTGGTAAACAAAGGTTTTACCATTAGCAACCTCCCTACATACTCCATTAACTCGGACGTAAATTAAAGGCCACGATCTAACAATATTTACTTTGGTAGGCCAACACGGGAGAAAATTGTAATGAGAGCTTCTGCACAGGAGATGCTTTTAATCTTTATTGAGAGGCATGGCCTCGGGGAATCTAGTGGCAAAATCGACCAGAGTTAGTACGTAGATAGGGCATTCGCTGGGGACGGGGATGAATCGGCCCGATTCATTCAATTGACACGCAGGAGAATGATTTGGAGATTAGGGTACCTTCTGTAAAGGCGCCGGCTTAACTCGGCTGTTAATCCCCGTCTTATGGCAGATATCGCAGGGACGACAGTAGCGCATAATTTCGTCTGTTGTACCTGGCCAATAAAAAGAATTAAAGATGCTTTTTGAGGTCTTAGTATGACTAAAATGCCGCAAGAAGAGATTATCGTGAGCGGTTTGAGGGATGAGATGAACATGGGAGCTGGGGACACATAATGCTCGTAACTCGGTGTTATTTCCCTCGGAGCATGCGCAATAAAGGAGATCATCTTTAATAAGGAAAGAAATTAACTTATTACCTCTAATGGCTTCACGCGTCTTATTCTGTGCCTTTGTCCAAAGGGGGTGGAGAGACCCGCACTCCTTCTGACTTTTATTAAAGTCTTTGTTCATCACATTCGGGAAGTCGGGGGAGCAAGGAGGTTCCAAAAGTGCGGGTGCTTCTAATTCCTTCTTTGCTTCACAAGGGAAATAGAAGCAAAGGGTTTGCCTTCGCGGTTGTTATGCGAGAAGAGAGGTTTGGGTTTGGAAGGACCAGTCACCTTAACGAACTTATTTTCGTTGAGGGGAATTAATTTACCTTTACAAGCTTTTGAGTTGGGAGAGGGTGGTTCCATCTTCTTTCCTTCTTTCGGATACCAGTTATGGTTAGCCGCGTAAACATCGGCTTTCTCGATGCAATTCTTGAAGGTGAGGCATTTCCGGTCCTTGACAAGGGATCTAATCTCTGAAGGAACTGGCACAAGAGGTTGATCCTTTAGGCATAAGTCGACCAAGGCATCGTAATCATGGAAAATTTTGGATGCGTCAAGCCAGAAGTTAAAATGACTCTTCAAAGTGTAGCCAAACTGATCTACTTATTTAGTTCGAATGGATGCGACAGTGCCAGAACTTCACACAGTAAGAGTCTGGGGTCATATTATAGGCTGCGAGTAACTCGGCTTTTAATGTTGAGTAATCAATAGTTGCCTCTGACGGTAGTGAGATAAAAATATCCTCTAGCTAGGTATTTATCAAAGGCCATAACTTTACTACTTCGTTTGCCTCAATATCCCAGTGATTCACCTCAAAGATCTTCTCCAAATTTGTGAGGTACGACCAAAAGGCTTCAACTTCCTTAACACGGGAAATTTTCAAGAGGCTATCTGCTGTACGTCTGTTCTTAAATTAAAAGAAAGCGTTTTGTTCCTTACCCGACTCATTTCAAGTTCGTGGGAACGAATTCTCTATCTTTCTCTTTCTTCTCGTTCTTTTTTTTCTCTTTCTCTTTTTTTCTGCTCTTTCTGTTCTTTCATCTTCTTAGAATATAAGCTAATAAGTTTTTTCCGTTGAGTCCAAGAGATTCACCTTGGACTATAAAGATCTTGAAGGAAGACATGCTGTCTTTACGAGAAGGAAAAAGAATTAAAGCACACCATAGGAATGTAGTGAGATTTGTCGAATTCGAATTACTCGTAAAACAATTGAATTACCTATATGGACGAACGGAAGTGCAAATGGGTTGTGCTTGACCCCAAAATGAAATCATAAATACAACAAACAAGAAAATTCATGAAAACAAAGGCAACTGTTTGGCACGATGTGAATTTTATCCCGTACGATCACGGAATTTTTTTTTTGTGAGTAGAGATTTTAAAGAAATCGCTCACAGTGATTAAGAGGAAGCCTCGGCGTCTATCACTTGACCACGCCAAATAACGCAAAGAACATACAAATAAACAATAAAATTCTTACTGTATCTTTCAATTATCGCAGACAGTATGAGCACTGAAAGGACAAAAATTCTACCAGGAAATACCGATGATGCACAGTCACCAAAAAAACACAAAAATAAATTCCAAAGAAAAATGTGAATGGGTAAATACAAATTTGTTTTGTAAGTAGCCTATGCAAAGATTATTCCTTCACAGTTTCTAATATGCAGAACTAGAACCAAGATTAATCAATAAAACTTAACAACAATTAAATATATGGAATTACTAATGAGGAATATATATATATATATATATATATATATATATATATATATATATATATATATATATATATATATATATATAATATATATATATATATATATATATATATATATATATATATATATATATATATATATATATATATATATATATATTTATATATATTTATGTCATAGGTCACGTCAGATTCCGATCTTTGCTCGTATTCGTTGGTCCAAGAGGAGCGAGAAAAATGTGAGTGGATTAAGCCGCTATGTGCGTGAGTAATGACACAAATACGCGCAAGAGAGCGATTTTAATGTTTGCGGAAATATTTAACTATCTTGGAGGTCCTGGGATATCAAAACTGAATAAACAAAGAAAACCTTAGTACTATACAACCAATATACACAAAATAATAGAAGGGATTTCATATAAGTATCTAATTGGATCAGATGTACAAGGGAATGGTTTAGAGGGAAGCTCGGATGCGTTTACGAATACTGACAAACTAACAAAGTATTCACAGAAAGAGACACTTAAATTGCGATTATGTCGCCTAATTAGCGGTAAAGGAAGTTTCTTGCCGAGACGGAATCAGATCCAAAATTCAGAACAATAGTCTCTTGTTGCTAAACTATCAATTAATCTGAATAGAGATCTTGCCTTCCGGCTCTTGGGGTACGGGAGGGATCGAGAGTTACGCGTCGTGTTCAGGGTAGGCTCATACCAAATTATTAAGTCTAGCGTCTGCTTATTTATACTGGATTGCTGAGAGCGGATTGCCCCAGACTTTGGAAAGGGAGAGAGAACTTGAGGTCGCTAGTGATAGTTACACAAAAGTCCTTCCCAGTATCACTCGATTCAAGAGCAGTGCCCTTAAGGATATACTGAGAATGGGGGTTTCTGAGGCCGATATGCATTACTTTGTATTTCCCCACGTTAAAAGGCATTTGTCAAGTTTCCGACCACTCCCCAGTCTTCCCAAGATCTTACTGCAGGTGGACAATATTTCCATCCTTTGCAACGTTCATACCAAGCTTGGTATCGTCGGCAAATTTGGAAATCTTGAAAACTATATCACCGTCCATGTCGTTGACATAGATGATGAATAGTAGTGGTCCCAGGACAGAACCTTGAGGCACCCCGCTAGTAACAGGCACCCACTCAGAAGCCTGTCCATTCACCACCACCCGTTGCCGCTTGCCACTTAGCCAGTTCTCGATCCAGCCGGCTACTTTTCCGTCTATGCCCAGCGCTTGCACTTTCCGGAGAAGGCGGCAGTGTGGTGCCTTATCAAAGGCTTTCTGAAAGTCTAAGTAGACCACATCCACCGCCTTGTCCCGATCGTGCTCACTGAACATGAAGTGGAAGAATTCCACAAGGTTCGTCAGGCATGACCGTTGCCTTCGGAAGCCGTGCTGGGAACTCGTCAGTTGCAGGTTTGACTCTAAATACGACGTCATTTTGTCCACCATCATGCTTTTCCTTAGTTTAACATAAGAAAAGAAGGAGACTGCAAAAGACCATTCATGGCCTACACTTGGCAGCTCCTGTTTACTGACTATCGAAGTCAGACTGATAGGTCGGTAGTTTGACGAATAGCTGGAGTCTCCTTTCTTGAAGATCGGAGTCACCTCCGCCTCACGTTAGTCTATAAGAACGCATCCGGCCTGGATTGACATGTTAAAGATAGCGCACAGATGTCATGATACTTCATCGCACACTTCCTTCAACACCTTGGATAGAAACCCGTCCGGTCCAGGGGATTTATTCGTCTTTAGGTCAGCGATCTTTTTCTTTATTTCTCCTTCGGTGAAGTCTATTGCCTCCAGCTTTTCCCTTGAGTAGGAATCCGTCGGCTGGGGAATGGGACCACACTCTTCAGTAAACACTGAAGAGAAGTAGTCGTTGAGGTGGTTAGCATTTTCTGCATCTGAATGTCTTAATGTCCCCTCCTCATTCCTTAAAGGGCCATTCGTTCGGCGGATTGATTTACGGCTGTTCACATATCCAAAAAACTCCTTGGGATTCTCTTTACAGAGTCTCGCCACTCGGAGTTCCTCAGACCGCTTAGCCGCCCTTATGCTGGACTTTACTCCCTTAGCTAGCCTCTGGTATTCGTCAAAGTCACCCGAGATTTTCGATTGCCGGTACACATTTCTCTTCTCCCTAAGCAGTTGCCCGATTTCTCGATTAAACCACTTTTGGGTGAACAAAGGACCGACGTGGGCATTTCAGAGGGATAAAACGCGATTGAAGACTCATGAATGTGGTTTTGAAACTGTTCCAAGAGTCTTCAACAGCCTCGCACTCTTCTAGTCTCGCGTCAGTCAGTCCCGCGCGTAGACCTGCAAAGTCTGCTCTTCTCAAATCGAGTTTACTTTATTTACCAGTTGCAGGCTCTGCCATAGGGACTTTGACTACAAATCTAATTAGTCGGTGGTCACTGCCACCGAGCTCTTTGCCAACAGAGAAGTCCTCAACGATGTCATCCTTAAAGGTGAAAACCAAGTCGAAGATATTGTCTCCTCTCATTGGCTCACTCACCCATTGAGTCAGGAACTCGTTGTTCGTGAACTCCAGGAGTAGTGCGTTCTCGCCACAGTGTTCTCTGGTTTCCCGGGCAACTTGTGTGTTGAAATCACCCATGACGATACACACTCTGTCTTCGACAAGTTCTCCTAGTAGCTAGTACAGATCTCTGTCCTTTTCAACGAGTTGGGCAGGAGCTCTATAAAGCACCAGGGTCCTGTATTTGGCAGGACCTATCTCTAGGTCAACACCTAGTAGTGCATGGTCGGATAAGATGTTGCAATCCGTCGAGTTGAGAGTATCCTTGACATACAACATCACACCCCCCCCTCTCTGTCTGGCCTATCTTTCTGGAAGAGCTGGTAACCAGGAATCGTGAATTCACCTTCAAAATCTCGGCTTGAGGTTTTAATCCACGTCTCCGTTATGACCACCATCTCAGGTTCCTCTGTTGCTACGAGGCCATGGAGCTCAAGAAACTTATTCCTGATTGACCTCGCGTTGAACAGAAGAACTTTTAGGGAGTTCCCCAGTGTAGGACTCCCTACGCTCTTCCGTTTCCCGGCTTCTTTTGTGCGGCAGTACCTCTCTTTGCCACATCTAAAAACGTCGTTACAGGAGTGACACGGGCATACTGTCTTATGTCCGCCTTCATTCTGGGTCGGACGCTCTTTTGCGTCCGCTCTACGACATCCTGCATTAAGTTACAGAGTACAGCCTTTCCCTTGAATGAAAGGTGCTCTCTGTCCCTTTGGTAAAGGTAGTTTCGACCGTAAAAGGTGCGGTAAGGGTCCATAAAGAAGACCCCTTCCGCCGTACAGAGGTCGGACAGGCGCTGGTTCAGGGTCACGTTCCTTGAGTGAGCTGTCCGGCTAGGACCTCTTCTTGGGAGCATCCCTACAACGACCCGTTTGCAAGTTCTCAATCCGTAGTCGTCCACGGCTCCCATGACCGTGTTGAGAATTTTCTCGCTGGGGCCTACTTTGCCTCCTCGGAGGTAGAGTTCATTCCCACTCACCATCAGGGCAACGACTGAATTCTCGGAGATCTGAGATTTCTCAGCCTCTACCCTGATGTGGTGGTTTCCCCGTCCTGGCTGGCAGCATACCTCCACACTAGTGCGAAGGCGGGCCGCTAGCAGGCGCTGCAAACCTTGTGCTTGGGAATCGCCCACAAGGGTAACCCTCGGACATTTCCGTGCAGAGGTTTGAGGCTTTCCTTGCGGAAGCGAACTTTCGGTTCCCTCTTTCTTCTCTATCTTATTTTTCTTCTTCTTTTTCTTATTCATCTTTTCCCCCCTATCTTCCTTTGTTACATACTCTTCTGTTTTTATCTTTTCTTCCTCTGCTTCAACTTTCTCTTTTTTAGCTTCTACTTCATTTTCTGTTTCAACTTTCTCTTCTTGCTGTTTCTTTCCCTTCCTTTACTTTTTCTTTGAGGGTTTATCCGTAGCATGCGGACCTAGCTCTGGGAGTAATACTGCAGATGCAGTGTTTAGTACAGGGTTTGACGTTAGCTTGGCTATTCTGACCTCTAGCCTGCGAATCAGTCCGGCGTGTTCTAATTCGAGGCTGTTAATTTTCTCCTCCAACTTCCTGGATCTTTCCTCGGAAACCCTGCATGTTTCTTTTATCTCCTTGATTTGGCCGTTTAAAATACAGTCAGTGCAGGAACTGGCCGGGTGGCATTGCGAAGAGGTGAACCTTGGTTCGGTTTACACAGTCAGTGATGCTTCCGTCGCGACCTATTGGCTCTCCGTCGGGCGCAGATTGAAGATTTTCTTGACCACGTAGTGCTCTCTTTCTCTCTCTCACTCTCTCTCTGACACGACAGTAAAATTATACTATGATTAGAAAATTAAACCAAAAATTTTAAATAATTTACTTGCTAAGCCTAGTGTAGGCTTGGTATATATTTGATTACCAATTTCCAAACTCTTCCTGTCATGAGTCTTAAAATATTTAGTCACAACAAAAAAACTCTTTTAATCAACCGAAAACAATACATTTAAAAAAGATTTCCAAAGTAAAAAGTTCTTTCAGATTCAAGTCATATAATTGACCTATATTAAAATATAATTTAGATATATAGTAAAAGAATATCTCAACTATTGTAGTTAGTTTAAGCTTAATTAAAATTAATCATTAGACTAAAGTAACTTAAAATAAGATATAAGGACAAGGGAAATTTACACATTGCGTAATAGTTTTTCCTGGTAATTGAGTAGTAATATTATTTCCATTAATTAAGCTCATTGGCTGTCGATATTTAGGCCCTTCCTGCAGGGAGGTGAAAAAGTCCTTCCAGTAGTTAGGATATTTGTTTATTTGATTCCCTTTCTTATTAAGTGCCCCTTAAACAAGGTCAATAGACATGACCTAAATCGAGTACTCTTACTTATTCTTACTTAGGACCTTAGCACCATGTGACTTTACTATCTTCAAAACTAAAATATTTCGGTAATCCGACCCATAGTTACTTTTCTTTTAATAATTCCCGGAGTATCTTTGGGAGGACCTTGCTAATTATAGGATTCGAAAAAAAATGGAAACAAACATAAGGGTTTTAAATTTCGTTGGAATAGGCCGAATAGTTACGATGTTTTGGCCAAATAACTCATTAAAAAGTAAAATGGTTACTAGCCGAACTATTGTCCGACATAGTATATTATAGAGTCGTGTGCAAGCGACTGTATAATTTACTAATATTTAATTATTTACAATTCAATATCTATCTCGAAAACGTCCTTCTGAGGATAATGTCAGAGTAAATAAACGTATATTTTGTGAAATTTATATTTGCTGCTTTAGGAATCTAGTTTTCCACCACACTCCTATTCCTGGCCTTTTTAGAACTGATGTCAGCCTCTGTCACTCATAAAAAGCCCACAATGAAATAGAGTGGAAGTCTTGTCGATTGATTTTGAGTCAGTCGATATTTTCTAGTTTGATTTGAACCGATCAACCATCGAAATAGGGATTTCTAGGGAATATTGGTTGAAATGTTACACTCGGCTCCGGATATCTGTCAGGGTTTTGTCCTTAAGGGTCTTAAATTTGCCACAAAGTCTCTACTCACCTGATGATCGGGGTGTCTGATGCAAAGTGGCTGTCTATGATGAGGAAGTCTCCTATCGCTAAGAAGGGCAGGTGTAATATGTATTTTTTGAATGTGGTGAGTTAATGCATAATTCAAACAATTAACTACATTAAATAGGTAAGTGCAGGGCTGGTAGGTGTACGCTTTCTTGTAAAAGAAATATCCGTCTACATGTAGATTAGACTACGCTAATTAAGTACAACCTCTACATCTAAATGTGATAGGAATTCAGCTTCGAGAATCCCATTCTAAACCTTTGCAATCGTAACCCGATGGAAATTTCCGGCCATAGGTTATGATTGAGGTAAAGTTTGCTGCTTGTAATTAAAATACACTAATATGGCATAGTTATTCATAAAATATAATAATGGCTACTCCAGAATTCACAGGGATCACAATCAACGTCACTGTCTCAACCACTATAAAAAAACGGACTCGCGAGCTTTTTCTTTAATCCTTTAGTGGTATAAGTGTGGTCTTCACGAAAACGAATGATGAGCGATAGCAAGGGCTTAATTTGTGTGTGCGGGGGATGGGGGATTTATGAATTTCAGCAAAAGTAGATTAAACTGTCCCCTCAAAGCTTATGTCTTACCTTGCATGGAAAATGTGTTAATCTTAACAACCATCATGAAAGAAAGGTATCGGAAGTTTTAGTTATCTATATAGTCAAAAAGAGATGCGGAAGATTTCGGGGTTAGTTTATATTGCGGATTTTTAGCGTTTGACGCTCTCCTACTTAAGGAGGCAAAGGTTTCAGCAATCTCTCGCTTGGTTCGTTAAAAGATTACTACATAGGCAAAATGACGCGTTTATTGGTTTCTCAGAAAATGCTTTGTGTTAGGCGAGGCACGTAAAATAACCCTTCATTCCAAGGCTTTGTCAAAGAACGAGTATATTTTGTAAAAGGCTCAACCAAATGAACATTTTCTCCTGACAACAATTTTTGTAAGCACTGATGTCAATTGTTGATATTAATTTTGTGGAGTAGTACTTACGAGTATTTACCTTTGTTCTAATTCAGTTCCCAAACTAATGAGAACATTCAATACTCTGAAGCGATTTGGAGAACGGTGAAACCATATTCTAACTGATTTAACTCCCCTTTGGAAAGATTGGTTTTATACTACGGAATTCTGGTGAGTCTGGCGCATCCCTACCCTGGAGAAGAATTGCGTTCTCAGTGTAGTTTAATTCGCCTAAAACGGTAAAGGATTTAGAAAGTATCTTATTTTCAGGCACAGAGTGGAGAAACAGTACTCTCTTGCTAGTTCTCAGATCAGCGCATTAATTTAGCTGGAAGTATTACGGTTCACTCCGATTTGCCTGTGTACTCGTATGCAAATGGTTTTGGAAAATCCAGGTTGCAACTTCATTCTCCACAGCAGAAAATATTTTACTTGGTTGTTTAAAGAATTTTTTTATTTTTCTTTTGCTGAATTTTATTTAATCTTACTCTTTTTCGCCATTCAAAATTTGTCTAAGGTTCAAGTTCATCTTGATTGCGTTTCACACAAAGTACTTGATATAACTGTAGAGTAACTCAACTTGAAATTAATAATTCACGCGTAATTTTTGTTTCGTTTATTTTCATGCCTTTACACATTGCCCTTCATTAGTTTTATCCTTCTGCTCGCGTTTCTTTTTATTTTCTCCCCTCTAATTCATATAACTTGCTTAAACATACTTGTTCTCTTTCACATTTTAATTTTACTACTTTTTTATCATTATATCTCTATCATACTTCTCCTTGTCCCTCCCAAAACATTTTCACATAAATAATGTGATGAGAGGTAAAGGGTTCGGTCAAATGGCACCTTGATACAGCAAAACATCCTATTTTAATGATAATTTCCCCTTAGCCTTCTGGTTTCTGCCGCTGTTTCAGACTTCAGCTCCGCCTTTGATCAGAATGATCAAAGGCGGATCATACGACCTCACTGGAACATTTCTTTCTCGCCTGTTTGCCCTAATTTGATACCCTGTCTCTAACGAGATACCTCTTGTCACCTCCAATTCCCGCAAGCATATTAGGTTTCTTTGAAGTTTGTTCGCGATTTCTAGCATACCTGGATTATATGCTATTTATAACACACAGAAACTAAGCCAGACGAGAATTTCCCTCTCCGATTTAGCCCATTTCATTCACTCGAAAGATTGAATATGTCAAAATTAGCAATAGTTACCATTAATTCATATATTATAGATGGCTGAAATTATCTCTCTGTTTAATCTCCTCTCTAGTTCGAACATCATTGTTTTTAAAATCACGTTTCAAACATCTTTAAATGCCCCGAAAATTGGCTATAAATTGAGCCGTACTAAAATATAAACACGAGAGAGAGCAAAAGTTCCCAATGAATGAGAATTAACCAGTCTAATTGTATTAGGAATATGGCTATCGTAAATATATAATATAAAGAAAACAATGAAAACATTGTTTTATTTTCAATATTAACTTGAAGTTAGCACAATAAAAACAAGGTCTGCTGACCAAAGTCACGTGTTCTCACATATTATAATTCGTAACCTTACGATATTTAAAACATTCAATAATTTCCTGACTAACCTTCGGAGGAACTTTCCTATTATATCATTCTGAAAGTGAATGTAAAACAACTTAAGAGTTTCAAATTTTGTTAGAATCAACCGAATAGTTATGATGTTATTGCCCCCCCACCCAAATAAAAATCCCGGGCCAACCTTAAGAGGACCATGTCAATTATATCATTCGAAAGAAAATGTAAAACAACATAAGAGTTTTAAATTTGTTAGAATCGGCCGAATAGTTGCCATATTGTTACTAAAACAATAAAAAAACAAAACGGGGACCGACCGACTGACATAGAAGGATATAGTCTCACGCGAATAACCACCAGCGACTAAAAATAACGGCTCTTTAAACTAATCAAAATATATCGATTTGCCTCAATAATCATTTACCAAAGGTCACCTTACGTTTTCGAATAATGAAAAATGCTTTACGTGATTTGCTCTCAAAATCAGTTAAAATAGGAATTGCATTATATCGTTACAGCAATTGAGCTTTTTATTTCTAATATTCAAATGAAATTTGTTGAAAAGATAACACCGGGGAACAATTTGAAAAAAAAATTCTGTTGAGTTAGATTGTAAAACTCAATGATCAAGACAAGCCATGGGCCCCCCATAAAGTGTGCAGGCAGTGTGTCGAGAGTTTACGGATGTGGAGCAAAGAAACACATGAAAGGTTGCCATTTGGTAACCCCATGGTTTGGCTAGAGCAAAAGGAGCATTGTACAGAATGTTACTTTTTTTTAGTGAAAACATCAGGATTTAACAAGAAAAATAAATGTAAAATAAAATATCCTAATCTACCGTCAGCTATAAGGCCAATGCCTCATTCCGCTGAAATTCCAGTGCCAGTGTTGAACAACTACCTCCTCTAAAAGAACTGAGTGATGTTGACGAACGCAGTGACAGCAATGAGGCAGATTTCGAAATTCACGAGGATTCGGTTCGTAAGGAATTTGATCAGCACGAGTTTAATGATTTGGCACGTGATTTGGGCCTATCAAAAAAAAAGATTAGGAATCCTAGCATCAAGACTGAATGAGAAAAACTTAGATGAACAAGGAGCGAAAGTATCCTACTTTCGAACCAGAGAAAGTACATTTCTGCAGTACTTTCGAAATGACAGCGGCTTTGTATAGTGCCATAACATTTCTAGTTTACTGGATGAATTAAGGCTTTCAATCTACAATCCAAATGAATAGGGAATGTTTCTTGACAGCTCAAAGCGGAGCTTGAAGTGTGTCCTTCTACACAATGGCTATTTATTTGGTGCAGTCCCTATTAGGTATTCTGTCTGTCTTCGTGAAGAACATGGAGATATAAAGAGGGCTATTGAGTTATTACAATATGCCAAACACAATTGGATCATCTGTATTGACTTTCTAATGGTGTGCTTCCTTCTTGGTCAGCAACGTGGGTACACAAAGAATCCCTGCTTTCTCTGTATGTGGGATAGCAGAGCTCGAGGGAAGCATTGGGCTGAGAAAAATTGGCCTTCAAGATCTGATCTTAAACCTGGAAACCCCAACATTCTACATGAGCCACTTGTTAACAGGAAGAATATAATATTCCCACCTCCCACCTCTGCACACAAAACTAGGTCTCATGAAGCAGTTTGTAAAGGCATTGCCAACTGATGGCGACTATTTTAAGTACATCATCTTGGCATTTCCTGGTTTTTCAATTGAAAAAAATCAAAGCCGTTGTGTTTGATTTTTTCTCAACTTCTACAGCTCATCAAAATGAACAGTTCACCGGGACTATGTCAAACCTTGAGAAGAATGATTGGTTATCCTTCAAAGACGTTGTCAAAAACTTTCTTGAAAATACACGTGCAATTTATTACACAGAAATGGTTCAGAATCTATTGGGGAGCTACAAGGTGCTTGGTTGCAACATGAGTATTAAATTACATTTTCTTCATTGCCATCTTGCCAGCTTTCTGAATGATCTTGGTGCTGTTAGCGACGAGCAAGGTGAATGATTTCACCAAGATTTAAAGGTTATAGAAGAACGTTATCAGGGTAGTTGGGATGCACATATGATGGCTGACTATTGTTGGAGCATCAAACGCGATAGTCCTCAAGTTGAACACTCCAGAAAGAGCTATAAATGTAAATTTTTCCCTTACTACTTTCACACAATTATAATTATTAATTACAGTAACCATATCCTTTGTTAAAGCATAATAGTGTTAAATAAACATTGCAATCATGCCTGTTTCTTTCATATTTAATTGTATGTCAATATTTAAAAAAGTTAAAAAACTTGACGTGATAGAGAAAAACGGAGATCAGTTTTGGATTCAGCACCGAAAAATTAGTTAAAAACAGCTATCAGAACTAACTCAACAAAAATTGTGTTCGCCAGTGAAAGAGTCAGTAGAAAACTTGTCATGTGAATTTGGTGTATGCTGTAAAACCTCCTTTCAGAATTCTCTCGGCTCAAACAAAGCCAGTCTATATGATGACAACACTTAAATGCATTTCTAAAATCTTTCAAAAATACGATATGATTCCTATTGTTTCCCATGGTTCAAATAAATAAAGAAGATGATTCCCTCACTATGGCTCTGGGGCTTGGTTTTTCATTCTTGTAGAGCCATTCACTAGACCTAAACTCCAGTGGCCAAGAACTTCTCTCTATACGGATCCTATGCCTTGATCTGGACAATATCCTCTACGATATTTTTCAATTACTAGGTGATCGATATTTGGCATTTATGTTAGCATTGTTTAACATGATTTATGAAGAGGTATCTTACCATGTTCGTTGTGAAAGCCTACCGTACTTGCTTATCGCAAGCTGGGGAAATATCATTCCATCTTGCCTGGCTTCAGTCCAATTTCACTGCATCTTTTGTGCGAAAGTTAATTTTGAAAAGGGTAAATTGGGTAGTTTGAGCTAGTCACCATTCTCATACTCTTTGTGGCTTCATTACGGTCCGCTTCATTTGTGATGCTCTGCTCCAGCTGACGAATGCTATATGCGAGGAGTTCCTTCTCTGGCAGCATTTCGCTACGGACATTTTAGATTTAAGAGGATACCACACTGATTTTTTCAACCTTTTACTACGTTAGATTATTATATATGAAATTAAAGCTCATTAACACATTAGTCGCCTGGCTTTTTTGCTCGAACTCGCCCTCTGCAAAATTACAAATGGTACACGTTATCGAAAATAATTAAAAAAAAATATTTAAATTCGTTTTTATTTATCGAATAGTATATCATTTTAATTTAAAATTATTATTGTATTGATATAATTAAAAAATTATTAATAACCTTTTACTTATTTATAATTATGATTGATAATTCTCAGTTCTTACACAAATTTTCATCAACTCCCATGGTTGTTTTATGCTTTTTAAATTAGTTACGCTTTAAAACACATATCTAATAATAGAAAACAGTGCCGCACTTGATGGAATACTATTTTATCTCTTAATTTTTTTGAAAATTTTGTTTAGGGCCTATTTTTTACCTATACAATTATATTTTCCAGACAAAATAGGCTTGCTGGTTTGTGTGCTTTCAATAACATACTAACTTAAGGCATTTTCTCGTTTTAATTGGATAAAAAATGAAAAAAATAAGTGTATTTAACTAAAAAATAAGGAAGAGTCATCAAAAACGGCGTGTTTACACAGATGTGACTACTAAATCAGCCTCTTTTCGCGCTCATGTTGTGGTGAGGCCTAGAACGGAGTCAAGTTACTCTCATTCATAAATCTCGGTTTACAAACAAAGAAGGCCAGACCTAAGTCATTTATGTATTTTAATTAGATCCTTAATCACTAACATAAGAGTTTGAAAACATTTTTGGGACAAATTACAGGACAAATACAAGTATATGCGTAAAAGGCTACAAAAGACCCTCGGGCGATTAGCTAGCACTGAATGAAGGACTTATTAAGGCCCTCGGGCGACTGATGCGTTAAAAGGCCTTTTATTCCTGCTAAAATCATAATAACCTAAAGCGCCATTTTTGAAATACAGGGGTTTGTTTCAGAACCACCCATTCCCCCCCCCCCCCCGCCTCCAGATATCATAAAAATGGCTATAGAATTAATAAAAATTAAGCATTCTATAAAAGTCAATGGTGTAGTTTTTTTTCACAAATTAACTTTAAATATCTAAGAAAATTTTCCACGAATGTATACAATTTTGAATTATCCTAATTTTAAGTACGTTCTATTCATGTTGCTAAAAGAATAATTATAGCATAAAAAAGTGCAGAAAATTTGCCAAAAAATGATAGACAAAACCAAGAAAATGCGAATTTTGAACGAAAGAATTTGAAAAGTGACTAATCAATCAATGTGCTATCCCCTTAGGGAATGGAAGTAGGGGTTTCCATTATTTTATATTTTTTTCAAGATCGTAGATTACTTACAAGGATGGGGGAGTCCTAACCGAGCCTGGAGAGCAGGAGGAGGACGTCTCGAGGGTCAATATCCTAATCGTAACTTACTTTGATGTGAGCATCAAAGCTATATGATCGGTGCTGCCCACATATTTTGTCACTTTGTTCTACTAACACACTTTATAATCTTCTTTATCGTGGCTGAGATGCCTAATGTGGAGCTACGGCATCAATTAGGGCTGAACAACCGACCACGTTATGGCTAATTGAAGGGGTTTCTGTTTCTTTTGTTGTTTAATATGGTGGGGTGACTTTGGGTCTACTCTTGTATCCCTTAGAGTAGGCTGTGTTTCTATACTCGTATGGAGAATACCTTCAACTGGTGATATCGCAAGGATTCCTTATGATTTTATTCAACTGACGCATCAAATGAGATGCAAATTTTCGCAAAATTAGGGTCGCTTGTATCCGAAACAAGAACCATCCTTTGTAGTTCTCAGCACGTAGGTTGCTGATGGGGCTAACCTGCTTAATATTTAGGGTTTCTTTGTTCGCACAAAGATCAATTATGGATGCCTTCAAATCCGGGAATCCATTACCTATGTAGGGGAATTAGATTCACTCAACCGGTATCCGGTTGGCCTTTGGTAACGTGCCTTTCTCAGACATAGTGCTTGCTCGTTGAAAAAGGGGAGATGCTCCTCATTTAATTCCTACACCGTGCATCAGGCGCAATTATGTGTAGGTTCAGCGCCTCAGTCAGGTGCCAAATAGTTCATTTCAAAGCTGCTTCTGCTAGTCAGAGAGACTAATTAAATCCTAAATCGTTTGTGTTCAGGTCAAGGCCACCCAAAGATTTAAATGCATCACTCAGAGCAGTTTCTACGAAGGCATTACCCTAGACGTGTCAGTGGAGGGTACAACATTTGAAAATTTGTAACCATAGCTTTCCTCCTATATCCTTTATAACTGTGGCAGTATGGCGTACGTATTTATTTAGTGATTCATTATGTCACACGGGATCGGTGCTAAGTACATAGATACTTCCAACTCCTGTGGCGAGAACGCACTACTCCTGGAGTTCACGAACAATGAGTTCCTGACTCAATAGGTGAGAGAGCCAATGAGAAGAGACAATATCCTCGACTTGGTTTTCACCTCTGAAGATGACATCGTTGAGGACCTCACTGTTGGCGAAGAGCTCGGTGGCAGTGACCACCGACTAATTTGATTTGTATTCAAAGTCCCCAAGGCAGAGCCTGCAACTAGTAAATCAAGGAAACTCGATTTGAGAAGAGCAGACTTTGCAGGTCTACGCGCGGGACTGACTGACGCGAGGCTAGAAGAGTGCGATGCTGTTGAAGACTCTTGGAATAGTTTCAAAACCACATTCCTGAGTCTTCAATCGTGTTTTATCCCTCTGAAATGTCCCCGTCGGTCCTCTGTTTAACCAAAGTGGTTTAATCGAGAAATCGGGCAACTGCTTAGGGAGAAGAGAAATGTGTACCGGCAATCGAAGATCTCGGGTGACTTTGACGAATACCGGAGGCTAGCCAAGAGAGTGAAGTCCAGCATAAGGGCGGCTAAGCGGTCTGAGGAACTCCGAGTGGCGAGACTCTGTAAAGAGAATCCCAAGGCGTTTTTTGGATATGTGAACAGCCGTAAACCAATCCGTCAAACGATTGGCCCTCTAAGGAATGAGGAGGGGACATTAAAGCATTCAGATGCAGAAAATGCTAACCTCCTTAATGACTACTTCTCTTCAGTGTTTACTGAAGAGTGTGGTCCCATTCCCCAGCCGACGGATTCCTACTCGGGGGAAAAGCTGGAGGCAATAGACTTCACCGAAGGAGAAATAAAGAAAAAGATCACTTACCTAAAGACGAATAAGTCCCCTGGACCGGACGGGTTCCTACCTAAAGTGTTAAAGGAAGTGTGCGATAAAGTATCACGACATCTGTATGCTATCTTCAACATGTCAATCCGGACCAAATGTGTTCCTAGAGACTAGCGTGAGGCGGAGGTGACTCCTATCTTCAAGAAAGGAAACCGTAACCAACCGTCGAACTACCGACCTATCAGTCTGACTTCGATAGTCGGTAAACTCATGGAAAGCATCATGGTGGACAAAGCGACGTCGTATTTAGAGTCAAACCTGCTACTGAGGAGTTCCCAGCAAGGCTTCCGAAGGCAACGGTCATGCCTGACAAACCTTTTGGAATTCTTCCACTTCGTTTTCAGTGAGCACGATCGGGACAAGGCGGTGGATGTGGTCTACCTAGACTTTTAGGAAGCCTTTGATAAGGTACCATACCACCGCCTTGTCCGGAAAGTGCGAGCGCTTGGCATAGACGGAAAGGTAGCCGGCTGCATCGAGAACTGGCTAACTGGCAGACGGCCATGGGTGGTGGTGAATGGAAAGTCTTCTGAGTGGGTGCCCGTTACTAGCGGGGTGCCTCAAGGTTCTGTCCTGGGACCACTACTATTCATCATCTACGTCAACGACATGGACGGTGACATGCTTGCCCAAGATTTCCAAATTTATCGACGATACCAAACTTGGTATGAATGTTGCAAAGGATGGAAATACTCCCTGCCTGCAAGAAGATCTTGGGAAGATTAGGAAGTAGTCGGACACGTGGAAAATGCCTTTTAACGTTAACAAATGCAAAGTGATGCATATCGGCCACCCAAGTTTCCAATCACCCTATATCCTTAAGGGCACTTCTATGGAATCCACCGACACTGAGAAGGACTTGGCTGTAACAATCACTAGTGACCTCAAGTTCTCGAAACAGTGCATTGAGGCGGAGAAAAAGGCCCAAGGGATGCTAGGCTATATTAAGCGCCAGTTTGGTTATCGAAACCAGGAGATTGTACTGTGCCTGTACAACTCACTTGTCCGACCGCACCTGGAGTATGCCGTACAATTTTGGAGTCCTTCATTGCGAAAGGACATCGCGAAATTGGAACGCGTACAAGCCAGGGCAACCAAGCTGATTCCCCTTTATTCGACATAAAAGTTATGAGGATAGACTAAGGGAATTAGATCTGTTCTCGCTGGAAACCTGTAGACTGCGTGGTCAGCTCATCGAAGTCTTCAAATTACTTCGAGGGTTCGACAATGTTGACTACCGGGATATTTTCAGACTGAGTGAGAACAGAACGCGCAATCACGGCTTTAAACTTGAACTGAAGCGTTACAACCGCAATCTGTGTGAGAACTTTTTCACCTACAGTATCTGCGGTAAGTAAAACGCACTTCCAGGGGAAGTTCTCAACAGTGAATCTGTTGACCAGTTCAAGTCAATACTAGACAAAGTCTTGAAAAGTGGCCGTTTAGGGACGCAAAACAATTGAGCAGCCTTGTGCCCGCTCCATTGCTAGTCCAAAGGTACCCTCTTTGAATGGACCGTAAGGTCTCTTAGGGTACCTTCTTTTCTTGTTGTTACTCCTTGTTGTTACTGCTTATGAAGATTTGGCTTCCATGCTACTTCGTTCGTGGTGAAGCCAGTTGTGCTATATATTGCTCGTTATACGGGATAACACATAGTACACGGTTCGGATCCAGGTTTGTTATCTTTTAATACTACAATCACTCTAAGTACCTTTGAGAAATTAATTGTTTGCGTCACTTGGTTTGTAGTATCCATAAACACATTGCTAGTGCGAGTTTAAAGACATCGAGATGGCTTACCTTGAATTTGAGATAAATTAATTTGTGAAAAAGAACGCACTGATATAGGGGGGGAGTTCTCCCAATACTTAGCAAACGGACCAGCATTTTGCTCTTCCCAGAATAACCACATGGCAAGAATCAGTTCGCTAAATGGAGAATAAGGGCGAATTTACCAATTAACCTCACTGTCACAAGCGTCACTCTGATACCATCAGTAAAGAGAGTTTCCTCAACAACTTCAGTCAGAATATCTACGTGAACTCTAGTCAGTCCTTCGGCAAACTTTTCAATAAGATAGGTGTGTGCAACGAAACCATCCACAGACTAGTGCTACGGGTTGTGGACTATCACTCGTACGTGCTTAAGGGCCGCCAGCTTTTTATGGAGGTTAAAAAATGAAGGTGATAATTGAATGAAGAGAAGAATTTATAACAAGATGAATGATTGCTAGTTCTATGACAATACATCGGAAGTGCCAACAGTCAAGTAAATCAAATTTTCCGCCTTATTTATGGTTCTGGGAGTGGGTAGCAGCGAGGACTACTTTATGCTTCCTATCTTCCCACAGTTACTTAAATTCAATGCAAGTATTTATAGTGAGGCGCTAGACACTGTAGTCCAGCCTTGGTTGCACAAATTAAAGATGAGAATGCCTTACGCTTTCCAGCAGGAGTTTGCTCTACACATATGGCCTGGAAGAGAGAGACGTAGTTGTTCATCTATGAATTCCATTGGATATCTTTCAGCTTCCACAAGGTCACCAAAAAGCACTCTGTCAGTATGGTAATAAATCCTGTAGTTACCAGGAAGTTGCTGCAAAACTTCTTCATTGATTAAAAGATAATATACATTCCTAGGAGACAAAATCATTCAATTCCTCTTCAATTGTTGTGTATTATTAATGGAAATTTCACCTACTAAAGAGTCTCCAACACAACAAATGGGAGTGACTTCAATATTCTCTTTAGTCCTACTCGGTTCTTCAATTCGTGGTGTTGTCGCATTGCCGATTTACAGTAACCATGTCACAAACTCTCGCTAATCAGGTCCTGCTCCCATGTTGTTGTGCAATCTGAAGAATCGAAAAAATGCCACAGATGAGATTTCTTTAGGCAAATTTCCAAAGCAGCCTCACGGATACTCCTGGATAATATTGCCAACACTTGTCAAAAATCCCCTCCTAAAAACAAAACCTTTCCTCCAAACAATTCGTCTACACCAGTAAAATATCGGAGGCACTTGTCAATAGCATGAGTGGCATAGGTAGGAATAATAGAGGCCTCATCCAGTATTGTCAAATGATGGCTCTTTAGGAAATTTGTATGATTACTCGAACCAGACCTAGGGCAGACGCTAGTCTCCGTTAGTGGAACAGGCAATTTGAATAAATTAAGTACAACTATAACTCCCGCTAGGCCGTTCCAAGCACTACAACATACTTGGTAGTTATTCCTCCGTAGATAAAAAAACACTGTGTTAAACAGTTATGTATTGCCATATCTTACAGGAGCATAAACATAGAAGCAGTTCTGTGCAGGGTTTTCACCTCTTCTTTTTTGTTGCGCTGCATCAATTACCTGATCTTTCTTTTTGCCGTAGCCTAGCTTTCTCCAAGGAAATATTTCTTTCTGGTTCATTAAATTCTGCTCGTCTTTTTGATGTTTTCTTTCTCGTGCTATCATTTCTTCTCGCTGTTTTTCTCTTATTCTTTCTCTCTATATGCGCATCGTTTCTCGCAAAGCTTCTAGTCTTCTTTGTTCTGAGTCCAACGTGTAATGTATTATAATCTTCAAAAATTAGTAATAACCTATTTTCATTAGTTCTCAAGGAATCTTTTAGGAGTCAGTCAAAATAACAAACTTTTTATTTAAAAATCTCTTTCAAATTGCTCTCTATCAAAGCCATAATCATGTCACTCTCTACATATCCTTTCTGGTTTATTAACGTCAGTAGACTTAGAGCAAAGATAAATAATCACCTCTTATTTGAAGCGCAACATTTCGAATAGAAACGCAAGCTCTGTAGACTCATCTTTTGGTTCTCTAATGATAAATTACAGGATGACCCCCCAAAAAACGAGCCACAAATTTCGATAGGCCTCATTTCGTAATTTTCTGCAAGGATTGAATTAAACTTCGGTGATAAATATTTTATTGTATTTAAAAACACCATATCAAAACATGAGTCTTTAGAGTTTTCTTTTTTATTGTAGAGCACATGTTCGAGATGATCTCCATTTAGCTCTGTGAATTTCTTCAGCCGCAGCACAAAGTTGTCGATGACGTCCTTAGAAACCGACCGACTAATGGCTCTGATTTCCTCCCTGATGTGGAAAATATATCTTGACTAACAACAAAATGATATTTATATTTACACAAAAATTGGGTTTAAAGGAAAGGGTCACCCAGACGGCGTTAAAGGTCCACACGAGATACAGGTAGGTTAATTAAGGGATTAAAGAGTTCAGATTCAGTTTGGAGATTCAAAGAGAAATTTTAAACTGGTGCGTTCACACAAATAATGGACAATGGGAAGCCAGATTCAAGATCAATCTGCAGGTCTCAACGGTTATGATTATCTTACGTGCTCGTTGCCAAAAAGGGGCCAGTTGAGGTACGATGAATGCGATGGAAGAAGTTGGTTTACCTATTGCTTCAGACGAGGGAGCACTTCTCGAGCCTTCTGAGTTGGGAACCCTTGCTGATTGACTATGGCAGAGTTCACAGATGGGGATACTTGCCAATTGACTGTGGCAGAGTTCCCGGATCGATTAACCTTCAACTCGAATCGAAATTGCGGCTGAAGAGGGGGGGGGGAGGAAAAAGAGTGTCCTTTAGCTCGTTCGCCGGAGTAGGTGGAAGTCTAACAGTGCTACTCTCAAAACTCATTTGACGCGTTATATAGGCGCCTGGAGAGGTGTCTCCAGACGCGCGGGAATTTGGGGAAAAGTCGGCGACTGCTTCGAGGGAAGGGGAAATCGTGATAACGTTGGTTGGAATGTCTAATGGATTTAAATCTTCGAGCGGAAAGCCAGAATGCTCGCGGAAAGGTGGCCGAGGGAGACGTTGAAATAAGACCCTAGGCAAATACAGCTAGGGCGTGTGATAACGGCGTCGGCTGCCTCCTTGCCCAGGTATAGCCATGCTTTCACATCTCCATGCGGCGATCTCAGGATCCACTGGGGACAGAAGGGCACCTGGTGGCAATTTGACCTTATTCTGCTACAATTATTTCTGTCGCGCCAGATTCCTCGAAGAAGAATGCTCCGATGATACCTCTGGCTGAGATTGCAGTCCATACCGTACACTTAGGAGAGTGTATGGGCTTGTTAGCCACCTCATTTGGTCTGGACGTCCCCCAGAAGACATTAATTTTCGAGTTTATCTTTCCTGCAAGATGGAATTGAGCTACATCTGTAGATGTGGAGAAATAGCTACATTAAGCCTCCTGGAGGAGTATAGACACATTCAAGCCCCCCCTCCCTTCATGAGGAGAAGCGTGGGAAAGGTAGCCGGCGAAAATGCTTTCCATGTGTGATCGCCTCGCCGCTGTGGGCAGTTGGAGCTAACATATGTTTGAAGGCGACCACCTAAGGTCCTTAAACGACGCTCTAACGATCATATGACCTACGAGACCCATAAAAACGTGGTTAGGAAAAAAAAACGGTGCGAGTCAGAAGGCACGCTAAGGAGCGGTGTGGTTACGAGCCTATAATTTGCGAGCTGACTTGGGCATCCCAGTGCCACCTCAGGAATTCTCGCTCTTCCCAGATGATAACCCACCATTCGCTCCCCCCCTTTTGCATCTGTGGCCTGGTCACTTCCCCCCTTTAGATGGGGCGGCAATCCGCCTATAAATAAGCCCCGCAAAGAAAGAGAAGAGGATTATCTGAAGTCGATACGCCAGAGTAGGATTAGGTCGTGAAGATCGATCCATCGGCTAGACAAGAAGATTATTAGAAGTCGATTCGCCAGAAGAAAGATTAATTCGTAAAGATCGACCCTTCAGCCCTACAAGACTATTTCCGTGAGAAACGATAGGATCAGATTGAGAAAATCGATCCCCCCCTTTCAGGGCCGTATTAACCTAAATAGTCAAGTTTTATATCGGTGCCATACCGAAGAAGCCTTTTCCGTCTGCAAAGAAGTCCGACTGAAGAAAAGCAAAGCCGCTCACACTCGAGTGATTCTTACATCGCAAGCACCGTAAGAGTGAGAGGAGAAGAACCCAGCCCCAACGAGCTCCCGTTCTTTAATCACGTTGAAGAATCACCCCCCTCCTCGACGAAATTTCAACCTTCGGCCACCACACTTCAAGGCGAGAGATAAGTCCTCCAGCGACATCCGGCAATCCCTAATACCTACCTGTAAGTTAACAATAACATTTATATCTCTATTGCGATAGTAGAAGTTTAGTACGTCCCACGTTTTAAAGGAGCGTAGAAACCATTATTCTTGAACCTAGGTCATATGTGTTTGTAGATGACAGTACATTAATTTAATGTTTTATGCTAAACAAATAGGGTCGTGATAAAAATACTAATTGGCAATTAGTTTGTTTATTGAAAGCCTACTTGTTTATGTTTTGTCATTCAAAATTCTTTGAGGCCAAATATAGAAATGCTTTTACTGTTGGTTTGTAATATTTAATTTAAAATACATGTTTATTTTTTGGTAAATTCTGGTGTTTCCTCTTATCCTTATGTGTTTAAAAATAGCTCTTCCTTAAGGACTAAACCACAAAAATAGCACTCTTAGAACAAAGCCTACTTCATCATAGAAGTAACTCACGCCCCTTAAAGTATACCGTTACTAAAAGGGTGTCAAAGCGTAAAGTGATCAAAGCAATGGTCATTCTACGACATATTATAAAAGTGGTGTCAGGTCTAGAGGTTTTATATTAGAAAGAACCCAGCAGTGGCTATTTAAGGAAGAGCTAACACATAAAAGGAACACCAGGAATAATAGAATATTTGACGAATGGGAAATTGGTAAAGTTAGAGGTGGATACCATCTAAAGGTAATTGTTAGGCCAAGTGGTAAGTTTCGGTGGTGGAGTAGGTCAGGCTTGATTAAAAACAAGGTAGATGACTGACATAAGCGCGATGGCATTGTTTGACCTTTATCGGAAGCAAGGTCAAAGCCTCGGACTACAAGGAACCGAGCTGAGTTCGTTTATTCAGGAGAAAGAGAGAAACGAAAGAGAGTTTATTCAGGAGAAAGAGAGAAACGAAAGAGAAGAAAGAAGAGAAAAGATGAAAATGGAAGCAGAAAAGACTAAAATGGAAGCTGATGAAAGAGAGAAGATAAGGGCCCACGAAAGAGCTCTTAGTAAAGACCAGTTAGAGGTGCAGTCAGTGTCATCTAAAACAGGAGTATCACCAGCGGCCAGCATGAAACTCCCGGAGTACAAGGACGAAGAAGATTTATGCTCATATCTCTCCCATTTTGAGAAAATATTTGAAGTCAATAATTGGGATCTAGAAGAAGATGGGGTCGCCAGACTGTTACCGCTACTCAATCGTAGGATGAGAGAGATATTCGTATCTTTACCCTCAGAAGCGACTGTGGACTATTCCACTCTCAAAGCCGAACTTCTCTCAGCTACAAACCTTAACCCGGAAGAATATAGGATGAAGTTCAGGCAGTCTCGTATAAGACCTGGACAAACGTACAAACATTTTGGCTTTGAGCTTCGTCGAAGCCTACAGTTTTGGATGGAGTCAGAAGGGGTAGAGAATGAAGTCGCTGCGGTCGTCGACTTCATGCTTAGAGATCAGTTACTAAGTACCCTACCCCAGGAAATCCGTGCATTCGTTAAGGACCGAAAAGCTTCTACCTTCAACGAGTGTCTGGACGAGGCTGACCTCCACGCGGTAAATCATCGGTTATATCCTAGGGAGTACAAGAAAGAGAAGGCTCCCTCCCCAAAGAAAAATGGGCCGCCACCCAGGCATTTACAGAAGAAGCCCTTTAAGTTCGCAGCAGCAAAAGGAACTTATAAACCAAATTTTGGAGGAGAAAAAAATCAAAAAGAAGTTAGGATTCCACAAGGATCATACCCTAATACCGGCACGTATCCCAGGAAGCCCGTCACTTGTTATACCTGCGGGATAATAGGTCACCTGAGTTTCCAGTGCCCACAGAACTCCCGAGTGAGGGAGACCTCGAGACAACAGGTGCAAAACCTGACTGCCGCGATCCCAGCAGGACAAGCTGATTCGTCCTACGTCCCCGCGCCAACATCCGAAGGGCCCCAGCAACAGGTAAACTTTCTATTCAACAAAAGTTCGCCAGGCGGCCTACAATTTGAAGAGGGCACTGTTAATGGGTGCCGAGTATCCACTTTAGTCAGAGACACCGGGTGCACGTGCATAGTGGTATCCGACAAGTTGCTGCCCCCAGTAAACCCTGCCCATAAGAAATTCGCAATCGTCCACGACTTTTTAGGACGCGACAATCGATTCCCCGTCGTGAGATGTCATATACAATGCAGATATTTCACCGGTTGGACGGACGTGGTAGTAGCCCCGATTAAGTTCTGCGCAGTACTAATCGGACAAAACCCCCTAATTCCCCAGCAAGAAGTGGCCCAACCAGTAGTCACCCGGGCACAAGAAGCCCAGAGGAAAGAGCAACCTGCTAAGTTGACCCCGAGGATTACCCTCGAAGACAATGGGTTCAAATTGACTTCCTTCGCCAGTGCTCAGAAGGAATGCCCCACTCTTAAACCTCTATGGGAGAAAGCTATTAAAGGTGAAATTCTCCAAGTGAAAGGAAAGAAGCCGATCCAGTATATCGTAGAAGACTCACTTCTCTACCGTACTATCAGCGAGGAGGATAAGGAGAACAAGAAAGCACTGTGTGTACCTCAAGAATACACGCAAAGAATTTTGAATACCGCGCATGATGGAATATTAGCCGGACACTTTGGGCACAACAAAACGGCGCAGCAGATATTCCGACACTTTTATTGGCCCCAGGCCGCAAGGGAAATTGTGGCCTATTGCCGATCATGCGACGTGTGTCAGAAGGATCCCTCCAGAGGACGGGTACCTCCCGCTCCCTTACAAAAGGTGCCCGTTATAACCGAACCATTCTTTCGAGTGGCAATTGATTTGGTGGGACCAATTCACCCCCCTTCAAGTGGAGGACACTCCTACATCCTCACTCTAGTGGATTGTGCCACCCGGTTCCCAGATGCCGTGGCCCTACGGAAGATTGACACTATTTCCTGCGCGGAAGCATTAATTTCAATTTTTGCACGAGTAGGCCTGCCTAAAGAAATTCTATCTGATAGAGGGCGCCAATTCACCTCAGAATTGATGGAATATTTTAACAAACTTCTGTTAGTCAAGCCAATTTTTACGAGTCCATTTCATCCAGCCGCTAACGGAATCTGCGAGAAATTAAACGGGACTCTCAAAAATATATTGAAGAAGTTGTGTCAAAACAACCCTACACAGTGGCACAGATTCCTGCCTGCTGCCCTTTTCGCCTGCCGAGAAATACCTCATCGGACGTTGGGATTCTCGCCCTTTGAGCTATTATACGGGAGAAATGTGCGAGGTCCTATGAGTATTCTTAAGGAATTATTTTCCAACGCGAAGCTCGAGCAAGAAATCAAATCGTCTTACGCCTACGTGATGGATATGCGCGAGCGCCTAGAATACTGCTCTGGCTTAGCTCGAGAGAACGCCGAGAAAAATTTAACCAAATACCGGGACTATTTCGATATGAAAGCAAAGGCTCGAAAATTAAAGGCAGGAGATGAAGTCTTATTATTACTCCCGACCGAAAATAATAAGTTATGGGCCCAGTGGAAGGGACCGTTTGAAGTAATCGAGGCACGGGGTCCAGTCGATTACTTAATAGATACCCCAACAGGGCGAAGAACCTATCACATAAACATGCTAAAAAAATATCACCGCCGCGCGTGCATAAAGAATATTACCCTTCTAGACGAAGAAGAACCGATGGATGCCGTTTACCCGGGTACGCCCCTGCAAGTCATACACACCGTGTGTGTGGAACAAGACGAGGAATACGAACTTCCCTCGCTCGCACCTACCCCGGAAGACCCTCGGGTGGATTTAAAGATAAATCCCCACTTAGAAATTCAACAAAAAGCGGAAATGTTGAACTTGCTCATGGAATTCCCAGAAGTCATTTCTGAAAACCCTGGATGTGCCAAGGATTTTATCCATGAAATAAAACTAAAAACTAATTCAGTGGTTCGGAGCAAACCATATCCTTTACCAATCCACCTACGAGAAGCCTTCAATAAGGAAGTCCGGAATTTACTAAAATTGGGAATTTTAGAGCCATCGGAGTCCGATTATTGCTCCCCCATAGTAATGGTTAAGAAACCTGATCAATCATTTCGGATGTGCGTGGACTTCCGAAAATTGAATTCAGTGACCGTTTTCGACGCCGAGCCCATCCCACTAATAGATCAAAATCTCCATTTATTTGAAGACGCTAAATTCATCACCGAATTGGATTTATGTAAAGCGTACTATCAAATACCTCTCGCTAAGGAGTCCAAAAAACTGACGGCTTTTGCGACCGAGAGAGGTCTGTTACAGTTTACCAGGCTACCCTTCGGACTACTTACAGCCGGTAGCAATTATAATAGGATGATGAGGCGAATTATCGCTGGACTAAGCGACGTGTCGTTTTACTTCGACAACGTGTACGTAGCTACCCGTACATGGGAGTCACACTTACACGCCCTACGCTCATTGCTGGAGAAATTGAAGGAGCAAGGTCTAACCGCCGGGCCGACCAAGTGTTATTTTGCCTACGAATCCATTGACTACCTGGGATTCAAAATAGGACAAAAACACTTGACTACCCAGCAAGAAAAAGTGGACGCCATAGTCAAGATGCCCCGGCCGAAAACAAAGAAACAACTCCGATCGTTTATGGGAGCGGCCTCGTTCTATAGGCGTTTTGTACCACACTTCGCTTCCATTGCGGCCCCACTGAATGATTTGTTAAAAAAGACAGCGTCAGACCCTGTCACGTGGAACCCCCATGCAATAACTCAGTTGGAGATTCTAAAAGGAAAACTCGTAACTGCGCCCATTCTTCGCTTACCAAATCCCAACAAGATCTTCGGTCTTCGCACGGACGCTAGTCGGGACGGGCTAGGCGGAGTATTGCTTCAATACGAAGATGACGAAACAGCCTATCCCATAGCTTATGTCAGTAGGAAACTGTTGAGTAGAGAAAAAGCCTACGCTACTATCGAAATCGAAGCTTTGGCCATAATATGGTCCATAGGTAAATTCAAATATTATCTAATAGGGCGCGAGTTCAAGTTGGAATGCGACCATAAACCGTTGTCATACTTAGGTAAAAATAAGTGTAAGAATGGAAGACTCCTGAGATGGAGTTTACTCTTGATGGAGTACCAGTACTCCATTCACTACATAAAAGGGTCCAACAATTGTATGGCCGACTCGTTAAGTCGGAACCCTGTCGACGAGTAAGGAGCAGCCCAACTATTGTATTATAGCAAAGTTAAGTGTAAATCAGTAGAATTCTAAGTAAGTAGGGGTGAGTAACCCGAGTGGTAGGTAAGAAAATCCTAAGATGGCACAGTAATATAGGAATTAATGTAAGGTCAGGTGAAATGTTATCGAGGCATTCCCGAGTGAACTAGAATTTATTGTATAATATAATGTTCCGTAAGTTACCCATGTATATTATTGTAAGCGTCGGACTGGAACCCCCATCCCTACCGTTATTTTCTTAAGAATGGAGGTAGATGTGGAGAAATGGCTACATTAAGCCTCCTGGAGGAGTATAGACACATTCAAGCCCCCCCTCCCTTCATGAGGAGAAGCGTGGGAAAGGTAGCCGGCGAAAATGCTTTCCATGTGTGATCGCCTCGCCGCTGTGGGCAGTTGGAGCTAACATATGTTTGAAGGCGACCACCTAAGGTCCTTAAACGACGCTCTAACGATCGTATGACCTACGAGACCCATAAACCCGTGGTTAGGAAAAAAAAACGGTGCGAGTCAGAAGGCACGCTAAGGAGCGGTGTGGTTACGAGCCTATAATTTGCGAGCTGACTTGGGCATCCCAGTGCCACCTCAGGAATTCTCGCTCTTCCCAGATGCTAACCCACCATTCGCTCCCCCCCTTTTGCATCTGTGGCCTGGTCACTTCCCCCCTTTAGATGGGGCGGCAATCCGCCTATAAATAAGCCCCGCAAAGAAAGAGAAGAGGATTATCTGAAGTCGATACGCCAGAGTAGGATTAGGTCGTGAAGATCGATCCATCGGCTAGACAAGAAGATTATTAGAAGTCGATTCGCCAGAAGAAAGATTAATTCGTAAAGATCGACCCTTCAGCCCTACAAGACTATTTCCGTGAGAAACGATAGGATCAGATTGAGAAAATCGATCCCTCCCTTTCAGGGCCGTATTAACCTAAATAGTCAAGTTTTATATCGGTGCCATACCGAAGAAGCCTTTTCCGTCTGCAAAGAAGTCCGACTGAAGAAAAGCAAAGCCGCTCACACTCGAGTGATTCTTACATCGCAAGCACCGTAAGAGTGAGAGGAGAAGAACCCAGCCCCAACGAGCTCCCGTTCTTTAATCACGTTGAAGAATCACCCCCCTCCTCGACGAAATTTCAACCTTCGGCCACCACACTTCAAGGCGAGAGATAAGTCCTCCAGCGACATCCGGCAATCCCTAATACCTACCTGTAAGTTAACAATAACATTTATATCTCTATTGCGATAGTAGAAGTTTAGTACGTCCCACGTTTTAAAGGAGCGTAGAAACCATTATTCTTGAACCTAGGTCATATGTGTTTGTAGATGACAGTACATTAATTTAATGTTTTATGCTAAACAAATAGGGTCGTGATAAAAATACTAATTGGCAATTAGTTTGTTTATTGAAAGCCTACTTGTTTATGTTTTGTCATTCAAAATTCTTTGAGGCCAAATATAGAAATGCTTTTACTGTTGGTTTGTAATATTTAATTTAAAATACATGTTTATTTTTTGGTAGATTCTGGTGTTTCCTCTTATCCTTATGTGTTTAAAAATAGCTCTTCCTTAAGGACTAAACCACAAAAATAGCACTCTTAGAACAAAGCCTACTTCATCATAGAAGTAACTCACGCCCCTTAAAGTATACCGTTACTAAAAGGGTGTCAAAGCGTAAAGTGATCAAAGCAATGGTCATTCTACGACATCTGAGGTTCAAAGGAGGTTAAGGAAAGTTGGAGTCTCCTGAATCTTCTTCATTATCTTGACTGCCATAACCATTCTCTGCTTCTTGTCTGAGACTGTAAGGCTCTAGTTCGTCTGTATTCTGTATGGGTAGGCCTTCACATCCATTACTAGCACTCTCCTGCAAGTCTTGCCGGAATATACCGAGCGACTGACTTCGCTTGCGCGCAGAGGGTCTTGTACTCTGTTGAACTGACTCTCTCACGCTATCGACCAGCTCAGCTGTACTCTTCCTCGGGCGTCCGAAATGGCTTGGACAATGGCACTGGCTGCATTGAGGTTCTCCACTGTCCTATAGGTCTCGAAGTGGTCGGCTCAGTCATGAATTCTGCTATTGGAGGGGGGGTTTTTCACATTCGAACTGATGCACGAAAGTGTCCTGCACTTTCTGGAACGAGCCTCTCTTGTATTAATGTTTAACGCAGTATATTCTTTGCTGGAGCTTCCATTGAGATCTAATTATGTCCACAGGCACAAGAATATATCACAAAAAGTGTGTGCAGGCCCGTTTTAGGGTGGTCACCAAATAGTACATTTAGTATTTTTATCACATTTACTACTTTTCCTACTGTCAGTGCACTTATTACATTTTCGACTTTTAACACATTTAGTACACTAAGTACTTTTAGCAAATTTAGTACACTTAGTACTTTTAGCAAATTTAGTATTCTTTACTTTTATAATATTTAGTATGTTAGCACATTTAGTACTTTTCGTATATTTATTAATTTTGGCCAATTTAGTACATTTTCTACTTAAGCATATTTAGGACATTTATTATATTTATATCATTAAAAACTTTACTACTTTTATCACATTTAGTATATTTAGCACTTTTAGTATGTTTTGTACTTCTATCACATTTAGTAATTTTCAGTACTTTTTGTACTTTTGGTAAATTTTGTATTTTTTCTAATTTAGTACATTTACTATTTTTAGTACAGTTTGTACTTTTAGTAAATATACTTTAAGCACATTTAGTATTTTTAGTATTTTTTACTTCTAGCACATTCATTATATTAATCGGATATAGTACCTGTGTATTTTTAATTAAATTTTGTACTGTTAGCATATCTAGTACATTTAATGAATTCTATTCTTTTAGTACATTTATTAATTTTTTTTTATTGAATAGATTTTGTACTTTTAACAGATTTAGTACATTTACCACATTTAGAACTTTTAGCACATTTAATCCATTTATTAAGTTTATACTATTTGCTACAATGACCACATTTAGACTTTTAGCACATTTAGTATTTTTAGAAAAGTTAGTACTTTAGCAGATTTAGTACTCTTAGTACATTTAGTTCCCTTCAGTAAATTGTGTACTTCTCAGACAAAATTAAATTTCAAACACCCAATATATATCGAATATTAAATTTCAGACACCCAACCCAAATTATCTATCATAAGAGAAGAGCGACCTGGGAGTGATCACGTCATAGCGTAATGGTCGAACGGAGGGACGGAAGTGACATAAGCACAGCATATATATTATATTATATATATATATATATATATATATATATATATATATATATATATATATATATATATATATATGAAGACATATGCGAAGGTTACGAACATTTAATTTTTCAGGCGTTTCGGTCATTAACGATGACCACCATCAGCGAATTCTGAATACAAAGAATTATTTTTATAAGAATAACTAAACACAGCAATTAAAACCAAGAGAACAAACAGGACAGGAATTGAAAATGATAACCGAAAGCAAGAAGTTAAAATGAAATATATAATCCTAAAACGTTGAAAGCAAAGGGGTGAAAATCTATTATTGCTATAGTTTATAATTTTTGTATTCCAATAAGAATTTAATCCATGTTTATTATGCATATTTTATACTCATGGAATTATTATTTAATTTAGTTATTTTTACGATATTAATCAAATTCTTATCAATAGATTTTCATCCCTTTGCTTTCAACGGTTTAGGATTATATATTTCATTTTAATTTCTTGCTTTCGGTTATCATTTTCGATTCCTGTCCTGTTTTTTTTTTTTGGGGGGGGGGGGGGTTATTGCTGGATTTAGGTATTCTTATAAAAATAATTCTTTGTATTCAGAACTCGCTGATGGTGGTCATCGTTAATGACCGAAACGTCCGGAAAATTAAATTTTCGTAACCATCGCATATGTCTTCATATTCATACTACGAATAAGGTTCCCGAGGAATGACTCCATCACCACTATATATATATATATATATATATATATATAATGCTGTGCAAATTAATTGGGACAGTGATAGAAAAATGCCAAATTTCACTATCCGTGTATTAATCAGACATTTAGTAAGAAATATGTCCTCCCTTTTTATTTTAATGAACCTCAGCAATCCGATTTGGCATTGATTCTACCGATTTATGGCTCATATTTCGTACTTCCTGATCGTGATACCAGTCATATACATATAACAACACAGATCAGCGTTTCCATTGAGGAGTAGTCCTTCGCCATGGTCCTCCGTTTGATGATTGCCCACAGATTCTCAATTGGATTCAGGTGTCCTAAGTTTCCAGGGCATTCCAGTCAATGCGATATTATATTTGAGTAGAACTACCAAATTCGAAAGCTATTTCTTCTTTGAAGTTTTTATTTGCCTCACTACTTTTTGCTATATTATCTCGATGACCTTCCGTTTCCCTTTTTTATTATCTTCTTTCTGTAGGTTAGCAAAAAAGGGTTAACGTACTGAAAACTAAAAAATATTCTTTTCTAAGGAAAAAAAATCTGTTCAAACAACCGAAAAGAGACAAGATTTTAAGAAAGGCTCCTTCAAAATAGTATTCAAACCTGGCGAAGTGTTTAACAGCGAGAGAATACATAGATTAGGTGGTTAGATGAGGCTAGCTGGAGTATTCTAGGAGGTAGAGTATGCAAGAGTCATGAATCTTTTTTCATCCGTGGGAAGAGTCAAGGTTACGTCGCTAAACGTTGTCCTAAATGACTTGGCTTAGAACATAATATATTATATTGACCATGATAGACTTTATAATAATCTAACTTGTTTATGCAGTGTGTGATTTTTCCACTCATTTTAACTCATTTTAATTTATTCAATTCGTTTGGTTTTTTCTTATATATGCTAATAGCCCTGCTTTTCACCCATTTTCACCTCTCTAGATTTAAGTTGGTCATACCATCTGATTATTCACGCTTACTAACTTTGCCCTATGAAAAATAAACAAAATTTAGTGAGCGTGAAGTTAAGCCTAGAAAGTAGAAAATTGTAAAAAGCGGTTAAAACATTTCCTTTTTTATTTATTTATGGAGGATTGGCTAATTTTTATGGACCTTAGGTGCTTTGGAAATATTATTTTAATATGAAAACTAATTTAATATTCGTTATAACAATAATGGAAGGCAGGGTACTTTCCTTAAAAATTTTATGCCTACTAAATTTGATATACGAGGAGCGGTCTATAAGTTTTGCAATTCGGATATAAGGAAACGAGATATGAGGAAACGTGTTTTATTATTTTTCAATATAAATACCCTCGACTTCAATGCACTTGCGCCACTTGTCGTTGAGGCTTTGAATTCCCGACAACCAGAAATCTCCCGACTGCTGTTCAATCCACTCCTGGACGGCGAGCTGGACATTTTCATCGTTCCCAAACCGGCGTCCACACAGTGCAGCCTTGAGGTGGCGGAATAAAAAGTAGTCGCTAGGGGCCAGATCTGGACTGTAGGGGGGATGGTTGAGCTCCTCAAATCTGCACTCGCGCAGGGCAGCTTGTGCAACTCTGGCCTTGTGGACTTTGACGATGTTAAAGTCGATCATGGGGCGTGAGGTTTCTAGGGACCCAACGGGCAGACACCTTGGTCATGGCCAAATTGTCGTGATGATGTTGATAACACTTTCATATGATATTCTAAGTTCTCGCTCGATTTCTTCGACCTTAAGCCGTCGATTTTCCAGGATCATTCTCTCCACATGAGGCACATTGTCCTCCTTGTTCACGTGTGACGGGCGTCCTGGACGGGATCATCTTCAAGGGACTTACGACCATAGCGGAACTCCTTATTTTAGCGAGCAATGGTTTCATAGGAAGCGACGGTGTCGGCATACACTGCAACCATGCGTTCATAAATCTCTTTTGCATTCTTGCCTTTCTTGGTCAAAAATTTGATCACTGCGCAGTGCTCAACCTTCTCCATTGTTGAAAAATTTGGGACTTATGATCTGCAAACAGCTACTGCTTTTTAAATAGACGAGGCAGGAGCATGCGGCTGCAGGTCCTGACTTGTCATAACTTGTCCTAACACCCACACAAACACTCATTCCCCTTCCTCTGTTTTGCCCTACCGATTCGCAACACTTATTGACCGCCCCTCGTAGGTTATTTGTATCTTCTATAATACATTCAGTTCAAAATTTTTCATTTATGATCTTCACCTTGCAGCTCATATCGTCAGTAGGACAATTTTAGGATTTATAAGGGGTCTCAATGCCTATTGGCTACCTATTATTTAAAAATCTAAACGACTGCTGGAGATTGTGTTTTGACCGCTCTGGTTAGTCCATCTTTAATTCCTTTCGGCTGTGCATATTTTTGCGTTTAACAAAGTGATGTTAGTTCTCCTCGAATCTCTGACACTGTAGTGCCTTATTTTGTTAGAAAAAGTGTGAAATGACCTTGGAAATTAATTATGCATTCCCTATTCGTTTAGTAAGTTTACGAGTTAATCCCATATTAAAAAATTTTCCGCGGATAGAAAAAGATAAAAAAATGAACATTTAAAGTCTATAATTTCTTTAGCCCAGTCATGATCATTTTATGGAAATTTATATTGAAATTAATTATTTTGTGATCGCTGTTCCCCCGTGTTTTTTCCAATGTGTGATTTTTTCAAGGGAACTTCTTTTCATTAGTATAAAGAAACTGAGATATTTATTTCCTATTTTAGTTCATTCACTTATTGATGCTTTGATTTGTTTATGAATTCTAGAAATTGACTTCTTGCCATTCCCTAGCTTCTTTTACAATTTCTTCTCTGGGAAAATAGAAGTTACCGAATATATATAAAATATGGATTTTAATTGATTCAATTATCAATTATCTCTCTAAACCTATAGAAATAGCCAATTATCTCTAGCCCTGCAATATCTGGACAGTTTTATTTTTAAATAAAAATTCTTGAAAGTATTATTCTCCACTTATCACATTATCCAATAAGGATACAAGATGAAGTTTTGGTCCATATCTCCGTAAATGTGATAATATTAAATTCTTCTGACAAAAGTAAACCTTTTATTTAATCGATGTTGTCTTTCAAACTGGCCGTGTTTGTGCACAAACATAACAAATCTTAGGTTAGAATTCTAGAAAAATTGAATGAATGCGAGACAGTTTGTTGTAAAGATCTCCCTTATGTGCTCTCCATTCTGTAATGTAGCGCGATCAGGTTCAGCAGTTCTTACCAGAATGACTCTCCCCATTCATGGAGCCCATACTATTAATTGATGAAGTGCAACTGATCTTATCAGCAGAGTACTTTATGTGTCTCCTTGCTTAGATTTGTTTACTAGTAAATGAGAATTTCAAAGTTCTATTTTATTAAAATTTTGTGAGCGTTCTTCTGGGAAGAGGAACTCATCATTATTGCATCTTTCTTGATTTTTATCATAAACCCATTATCTCTAATCAAGCACTCATATTTTTCTCCTCTTATTTTATTTCGGCTAAGATATCTGCTATCTTTGAAGATTCCATTTTCTTCAACTCCATCACAAATTATGAAATTTCCCTCATATAACAAATCTTCTTATTATTGAGCCTTTATGAAAAAATCATTCCAAAACACAATCTGTCTCGCAGCATAGAGAAAAATATGATCAAAATTTGAGAATCTACTGAACTTACGTCGTTTGCGGAAATACAAATTTTAATAACACAATTTTTTTTTTTCATATAGCCACATAGCTATATGAAGTTAAATTTTTCCTTCATACATTATTCCTAATGCTTGTTACAATTATCTTATTATTATTTGTTTTCCTGTTAGTTTGCTTCCCTTAGCTTTTATTGTACATAAACATCCAAACCTCTTTATTTTTTTTCTCCTTAGTAATTAAAGATTGCATTAAAGCAGATCAATACAGACACGGAAGTAAAAACAAACCTATAGAGATGGAAACCTTTTTATATATTGAAGGTAAAATATCTAAATTATTTGATTGACGTAGATGTTCAGGAAACCTAATTTAATTAAATGTAGACCAATGATTAGTAAATTATTACACCGAGAGTGCAAAATATTATTTCATTATGTTTATTATTTAATATTTCAAGCATTATTATAATTTATTTACTTAATTAAAATAAAAAAATGTTTCACTTCAATTATATATTAAATGATATCTGAAACTTGATTGTAAGGAATTTTTCTGCGCTAAAAACGAATTTCACCTCGGTTTGGCTCTATCAGGTCCTGGTTCTTGTAAACAACCCATTGTACCATTTTCCAGTTTTTTTTTCAAAATTAGGCCTAAAAATGAAGTCATACGTTAACATTTATTTCCAATTTTCTTGAATACATGCAGTTCAAACTATTGTAAAATTACATTATAACGATAAAAATGACTTCAACTAAAACAAAACAAAGAAATATGAGGCTTTTACTCATTTAAAACCTGCTTTTATAGGACTTTCTAGGGTATAGGTCTCTTTTCCAGCACCAGCAATAATCAGCCATCATGTGGCAATCCCAGCGTCTTTGATAACGTTCTTCCATAATTTTAATATCTTGGTGGAATCTTTCCCCTTGTTCTTCACTCACGGCACCTAAATTACTTGGAAATTAGTCAAGATGACTATTCAAAGAATGCATTTTTGTGCTCATATTGCAAACTAGCTCTTTGTAGTCCCTTAAAAGTTTTCTTCTGACTTCTTCGTAGTTATCTGCCCTATAATTTCCTAAAAAGCTTTTAATCAAGTCCACGAATAACAACCAGGCATTTCTTTCACGTTCATTCATGACATTAGGAAAACTGCTGTTATTAATTAATGTTCTTCTTTGTGGACCGTCAACAATTCCAGCCTTGATTTGTTGATATTTTTGTCGTCTTACAACCACTCTATACCATACACTACTCCTATATTATATGGGAGGGGTGATTCAATCACCTACTGCAACGTGAACCGTTGAACGAATGTTCGCAAGGATTAACCGCCGACTAGTAGGTCAACCTTGGGGCGTTAGGTTACAAATCCTTAATAATCAAAGAGAGTGCATAAATGGTTGGCAAAATTTACTTGAATAGGCCGAAAGTATCGTTCCAGGTTAGTTAAAGATGAAACAACAAAAAATATAATTCTATTTACACAGATAAAATAAGAATAATAATAGATGAAGGAGGATTATTTAAATTAAAAGAGTCTCTTTATAATTATTATAAGAAGGGATTCTTAAATGAAATTAATTGATTAATCTAACTAGCCTCAGATCAAAAGAGCGAACTTGACAATACTAATAATGGAAGGGGTTTCAGTCTTATGGGTCGATGACTTCGAGGAAGGTCCTTCTTGCGATAAGGCGAGTAAGGAACGATCCGATGAGGCAAGTGGGAAACGATCCAATTAGGTAAGTGGGGCACGTTCCTAATGAGGCAGGTGGTGCACGATCCTAACCAACCTTCCGATGAAGATAGCCACACTTCAAAGATGATGTTCAACGGGGAATGTGGAAATTTTCTTAATTCCACTAAAAGAGGAATCTTCTATTCCTTAAATGTAGTCGATGGAGATTTTCTTCGGTTTTATTTAACGAAGGGAGACTGTTGCACAAATTCAAAGGCTTGCCGTACACAGTCACTAACAATTGAATTGGGTAGCATGACGGCTGGAGAAGTCTGCTGTCAAACGAACGTTCACGGGACGAGACGATAAGGACAGCCTTGAGGTGTGGGCTAGACTCATCCAACTACATAATAACCCGAATATTTGTATGCCCGATTCTGAAGGGAAAGAGGGAGTTTCTAAAAAGGAGTCACAAGCTCCAGACATCTTAATCCGGAGGTTGAGTCGATTCATCATTTACCAGCGAGGTGCGAGAGAACGCTGCTCTTTCTCACCTCGTCACCGGGGATTGTGGGAGGGAGCTTTGGGCGATTTCTTAAGATTAGTAAATATTTTCCCAACGTTCTCAAGAGTGAAAATTCTACAATGTAGATCAGAAAATGACGTTTTCCATGGCGTGATACCATAGCGCGTGGTCTCCGATAATTTTTTTTGGAGGGGGGGTCAGTGGTTGTTCCTTTAAAAACTTAAACTTGGGAATTTCAAAATTATGTGTTGGAAACACTCACCGTTTGTATATAAAGCTTTTACATATTGTGTATGAGACCTAGTTTAATATTTGCAGAGGAGGAAATATGATTTTATCTCTGCCTACTAAAGGTGGATTAATTATTTTTTTTTTCGACAGTAAGTCATGTTCTTGCTGGCCAGATTTCTTTGGAATGATGTGATTCCTTAGCTCTGATGTATCATAAGGAAAGAAAGCAGGGATATTTAGTATACCTTGCTTGTTGCCCTAGCAAAAAATTGACCATTTTTTAGTAAACACATATCCACTCGTTCTTCCTAAATTTGATAAGTTTTAAAACAGTTCCTATATGCTTAATTTTCTATTTTAATGTTTTTGAGTTCCAAAATGGTATCGAGCTGTACAGATTGCCATTATACAGCAAGACACCCTT
The DNA here is from genome assembly GCA_963969495.1 of Ceratothoa steindachneri. NCBI lineage: Eukaryota > Metazoa > Arthropoda > Malacostraca > Isopoda > Cymothoidae > Ceratothoa > Ceratothoa steindachneri. The sequence goes on along the minus strand of OZ018318.1, from coordinate 20,021,646 downwards.
AGAACTTCTTTTGGAACTGTCTAAAAACAAACGCCAATCACTTGCATTGTAATTCTTACTGCTAGTGCTACCATAAGAAAAGTAACCTGGAAACCAATGAAAGATTACCAACGATTTTTTCGCGCACCTACCCCATCATTTTTATGGAACCAATTTTTAATCACTAGAACAAGATCTCCAGGTTGAGTTTCACTTAATCAAATTTTAAAAAAATATTAAACGAGGGGGAGATCATTGGTCAGCAAGTTGGCAAAAAACAATATTGCCCAAGTGTAAAACAAAATCTGCTGACCAAAAGTCGCGTGCTCTCACTTACTCTGATTTATGACCTTACGACTTTCAAAACTTTTAATAATTCCCGAACTAACCTTAGCACGACCTTGATAGCTATATCATTTAGAGGAGAATTTTAAACTACAAAAAGTGCTCAATTTTGTTAGAATCGGCCGAATAGTTATGATGTTATTGCCAAAACAAAATACAATCTTTCCCTGTTTTTAAAGAAATACATAGAACATGATCGGGCTTTATCAAGTCACCATCCGTAGCAAGATTGATTTCGTCTTTCACAGGTTCACGTTAAGGCTGATGAGTCAGGCTTTCTCTCTTTACAGATTCCGTTCCATGTATGCACAGCTGTTTTCACTGTCGTTTCTTATATTTGTGGCCAGACCTTCAGCTTGCATCTATTTCCTAATGTGTGCATGTTTGTATATTTGCGTGGAAACACAACGATTTTGCAATGCCTTATTACAAAATATCCTGCTTCGTGTTGATACATAAATTATCAAATTGTGATTTTACAGTTTTTACAAGCATTTGCTTTGTTTTACATTAATTAATTGTTGCAAGATTGCATATTATTTCAATGTTTGATTTATGTGGCCAATTTCAAGATTTCATAGGTTTCTTGTTGGCTCTATCCACTTTGCAGTTAGTCACCGCAATATATCCTTTGTATTTGAATTATGTTTATCATTAGAAGTTGCTAATAACCACAAAATCCTGTTTTTCCGAAATAGGAAAATCGATCGTAATTTGTACTCTGGATCAGGCATAAATTAAGTAACGTACTATAATTCTTTATCCGTGGAAATCTACCAATTTCATCAGATCCATCTTTCCTATTCCGCAGGATAGAACTTAATTATAGATAAAAAAAATCTATTTGCACTTCCATTCATTTACACATTATTTGGCGTACCTTTTTACTACTCTTTATTACTATATTGTGAACCACTAAATATTGCCATTCGATAAGGATTAAACTCTTGATCGCAATTAAATTGAATATTTAGGTAGAATATCATAGGTGGTCTGTCTTCGAATATTTTAAAGTTGAATAGTTTATTATATTTTATGAAGCCAGAAAGGTCAGTAAATGCTATATCTCTCTAATTATTAACTATTTCTTCACTCGGGGCCAACCCCGCGCCAAAGTTTTATCAAAATCCTTGAACCTTCTGAGATATTTTGTCTCTAAACAGACAGGCAGACTGGATGTTCAAATAGACAGACAGAGATACAGCCGGAAAAATATACAGATAATCGTTGGTGATCACATAAATAAACATCTGGAATATTCGGTGTAATGGATACACGAAAAAACTATACTTTTCTACTATGGTAGTGGTACATTTACTGCTTAAATAATTCCATATATGAGCGATAAATTATTAAATATAACAGTGAAAGTAATATTTTATATTGGGATTAATATCCCAATTAGGATTCAGCTTCAAACTGCGTTGGTCATTCATTAGGAAATCTGCTTATCCCCTTCATGCAAGTGACTGTATTGAAAACGCAATAGATAAGCAGAATGTATAAAAATATTTATAATAAAATATTCGAATTAATTTTTGATAACAAAAGACTTCATATTAAAAAATATTTTAAAATTATATTGATTTTTTAAGCGTATATTATCCTTTTTTTTATAGAAAAAAATAGTAGCCATTTAAAGCCTATTTATCCATCTATAGGTAAATCAGTCTATATCGTTATCCTTTCTTCAACAAATCTACCTAACCAACATATATCCCATGAATGTAATTTTGCTTTCTTTCACTTTAATACTAGTCAAACTAAATTGCATTTCATATTTAGAAGTACATTGCTTTCAATTTCTCCTCAAATTATTCCTAAAGATTCAGACATAAATAAATAAAAACTTATTAATTTAAGTGAAAACACAGTTGAGGTAATCTTTTTCCTTTTATCCAAAGACCTCTCAATGAAATTATATGAATAAATCTATATTTTTCTTAGAGAGAAAACATTAATAAAGCTTGGTATAAAATGCTAAACAGAAACGGAAATCTGGAAATATTCCCTTCTCTTTATCAGCAGCAAAATAGATTAATAATCGTACAATAATATTTCAATTTATAGATGAGAAAACCTCTATTTCATTATGACGAATTAGAATTGGGTTCTCGAATAAACATTTGAAGCGTTTTGAAGATCTCATAGAACAAATCTTTAAAACTCTCCGAAATTGGAGAAAAGTAAAAATCATTCAATTCCATTAGAAATTATTCTTTACTGATTGGCAGGTAGGAAGAATGCCACTTTAATAATTTCAAATATCACTAATTTGATAATTAATTGTTTTAAAGAAGACCTTGCTCGTTAAATCTGGCAAAAGCGAGAGCAAAGAATTAAACTGAGATTTTCTCTTTTTAAGAAGGAGGAAAGTGTGCTAAAAGAATGTTCTCTCAGTGTATTCTCGTATTGACTTGGTTTATAGCAATTTCAATAGTTTCTTAATTTATTCTATTCGCTATTTCTCTCCCTATGTTTGTTTGAGTTTCCTCGTATACTGATCTTAGTGTTTAATGCCCCTCCTTGTCTACTTCTTGTTTTTTTTTTCTCTTCTTTGGTATATTATTATTCTCCTTTATGCTATTCTTATTCTAATTAAAAAAAACATTACTTATTTTTAATGTATGCAATAGTACAAATACTATTTATAAACTTTTACCGCACAATTCTCCTTCCATTATTTGGGATATAATGCGTCAAATGTATACACTGTTCTAAACATTACTTTGGGAAATCTTGTAAAGGAATGTCAAAAGGTATATCTAAACATAAATATAATGTCTGACTTTGTGAAGAGATTTAGTAATTTTATAAACAGGCTAACTTTCGAACTATATTTGCAACTATATATATTATATATAACATATAAGCAATGAGCGCTTACTGATACAGGTTCATATCCAACTTCTTTATTTATTTTCATATAACGGTTAAAATAATTTGTCCTATCTTTCCATTCTCTACATCTACCATTTTCCTTCTTAAGCTTTTATTGGTTTACGTGATATTTTCTTAAGTGTTTTTTCCAGGTTGTGTTACCAATTTTCATTTCCTTTGGCCTATAAATACACACATATATATATATATATATATATATATATATATATATATATATATATGTATATATATATATATATATATATATATATATATATATATATATATATGGATATGAGAAACTCACAAGCTTCACTTCGCTCGTTACAAGCTCTTCGGTTTGTTGGCCTTCAGCTGATTTGATCTTTCAAATCGATTGTAATGATCTCTACACCCCCACCCGCATTCTTACACATCTCCTTATTCATTGCCCCCTTCCTTTTCCCTAACTTCCCTAATCTCTTTTCTCCTCCCATTCCAATTCTCAACATGGAGGGAAAAGGGTGAGGAAGGAGCTCATTCATAATCTAAGCTATAATAAAATTAAAAATTATTATATAAATCACGTTCTAAAAATATACACTTTGCACTCTCTCCCCCACTATCCTCCCCCGCTACTAACCCCTTCTTCCTTTCTCCCCCTCGCCAGGTCCCCTGTCTTCTCCTCCCTCTCCGAGGAATTCCGAGTGGCGAGACTCTGTAAAGAGTATCCCAAGGAGTTTTGGGGATATGCAAACAGCCGTAAACCAATCCATCGAACGATTGGCCCTTTGAGGAATGACGATGGGACATTAAAGCACTCAGATGCAAAGAATACTAACTTCCTCAACAAATACTTCCTTTCAGAGTTTACTGAAGAGTGTGGTCCTATCCCCCAGCCAACGGATTCCTACTCGGGGAAAAAGCTAGAGGATATGGACTTCACCGAAGGAGAAATAAAACGAAGATCACTGACCTAATGACGAATAAGTCACCTGGCTTGGATGGGTTTCTACCGAAAGTGTTAAAAGAAGTGAGCGATCAAGTTTCACGACACCTGAGCGCAATCTTTAACATGTCCTTCCGGACCGAATGCGTTCCTAGAGACTGGCGTAAAGCGGAGGTGACTCCGATCTTTAAGAAAGGAGACCGTAGCCAACCGTCGAACTACCAACCTATCAGTCTGACTTCTATAGTCGATAAACTCATGTAAAGCATCATGGTTGAAAAAAATGACATCACATTTACAGTTGAAGCGGCCACTGAGGAGTTGCTAGCATGGCTTCCGAAGGCAAAGGTCATGCCTCACGAACCTTATGAAATTCTTCCACTTCGTCTTCAGTGAGCACGACCAGGACAAGGCGGTGGATGTGGTCTACTTAGACTTTCAGAAAGCCTTTGATAAGGACCCACACAGCCGCCTTCTCCGGAAAGTGCGAGCACTGGGTATAGACGGAAAAGTAGCCGTTTGGATAGAGAACTGGCTAAGTGGCAGATGGCAACGGATAGTTATGAATGGACAGGCTTCTGAGTGGGTGCCCGTTACTAGCGGGGTGCCTCAAGGTTTTGTCCCGGGACCACTACTATTTATTATCTACGTCAAGGACATGGACAGTGACATGGTGGGCGAGATTTCCAAATTTGACGACAATACCAAGCTTGGTATGAACGTTGCAAAGGAAGGAAATACTGCCCGCCTGCAAGATGATCTTCTGAATATTTGGGGGTGGTCTGATACGTGGCAAATGCCTTTTAATGTAGACAAATGCAAAGTGAAGCATATCGGCCACCCAAGTCCCCAATCACACTATATCCTTAAGGGCACTGCTCTTGAATCGAGTGACACTGAGAAGGACTTGGGTGTAACTATCACTAGTGACCTCAAGTTCTCGAAAAGGTTTATTGAGGTGGAGAAGAAAGCCCAAAGGATGTTAGGGTATATGAAGCCACAGTTTGGATATCGGAACAAGGAGATAGTACTGTGTCTGTACAACTCCCTCGTCCGACCGCACCTGGAGTATGCCGTACAATTCTGGAGTCCTTCATTTCGAAAGTACATCACGAGATTGGAACGCGTGCAAGCCAGGGCAACCAAACTGATTACCTCTATCAGACCTAAGGGTTATGAAGATAGATTAAGGTAATTAGCTCTGTTCTCGTTGGAACCCCGTAGATTGCTTGGTCAGCTAATTGAAGTTTTTAAAATAATTTAAGGGTTCCACAATATTGACTACAGGGATATTTCCACACTTGTTGAAAGCAGAACAAGAAATTATGGCTTGAAACTTGAACTGAAGCGTTACAACCGCGATCTATGTGGAAAACTATTCACATACAGTATCTTCGGTAGTTGGAACGCACTTCCAGTGGAAGTTGTCAACAGTGAATCTGTTGACCAGTTCAATTCAAGACTAGACAGGGTATTGAAAAGTGGGCGTTTAACGACAAAAAGCATTTGAGCAGAGATGTGCCCGCTCGACTGCTAATCCAAATGTACCCTCATTGAATGGACCGTAAGGTCTTCTAGGGTACTTTCTTCCCTTGATACTCCTTGGTTCCCTCCCCTTCTCTCTTTCCTCGCCTCTCCACCTATCTCCCATCTACCCCCCTCCATTTTCTCTCACCTCTCCAACACTCTACCTAGAGGAGAAAAGAGGGTGAAAGGTACAAGAGATGCTTAGATAGAGATAGAGGGGTATATATAGGCGGAAAGAATGAAGATAAGGTGAAGAGGAGTGAGGAGAGCAGGAAGAGGAGTGGAGAAATGGAGAGGGAAAGTGGGGATCGGGGAAAGTGGAGGGGGAAAGGAAGGGTGGAGAGGGTGGATATAGAGGAGGGGGAGAGACAAGAGGGGGGAGATGGAAGAGGAGGGGTTTGTTGGGGAGGGAAAGGGGAGATGGGAGGGGGAGAGGGGAGGGGAGAGATGAAAAGTGTGGAATAGAGAGAGAGGATGGATGGTTGAAGAGGGGGGAGCAAAAAGGCACTGGAAATTCAGTCCAGTTTCCTCGTCTCTTTTTAAAAAAAGATTATAAATACTCAGAAAATCACGTTCCCCCCAAATATAGGGTTATATATATATATATATATATATATATATATATACTTTTCACATGATTTTTATTCTTTCTCTGTCCCTCTTTACTTCTTTTTTCTTGTCACCCGCTTTTCCTATATTTTATATAAATAGCTACAATTCATATTATAATTTGTTAGTTTTCTCGTTTGCGGAGTTCTCTTTCTTCACTTTTTTTTTATATATTAGTTTTCTTTTGTTTTCCACCATTCCTTATTAATGAACTTGGAATAAAATTTAAACTTACAAAGAATTTTCATTTCATTTACCTTGTATGCTTTTAAGCATATATATATATATATATATATATATATATATATATATATATATATATATATATGTATATATATGAAGAATTTAAATATAACGTACACGAAAAAATAATCTTGGAGAGAAACCACAATATTTTAGACCGATATATTGCGAAACCAGGCTTTGACTGAGACATCCATCATCTTCAGTCCCTCTCAAACTAATGAATACAGAAAGTTCCCAAACTAAGACACACAGATTTCCAAGTCAGAATTTATTTAGGGTGTTTCTCTGTGCAGTAAGTATGGATGAGAGGTTGTGGAATTGGCCCATTATCAAAGAACAACTGTTCAAGTGACTTTCGGGTGAATTAAAGTTAAGAATTTGATTTATAATAACAGAAGCTAATCGGCGCACTAGCTATGTTCTCACATTCGGGTAGGAAAAAAATCCTTCTGTTTGTGATGGTTTAATATAGAAAATAGAATTCTTCCTCGTTCACACGAAGTTTATCTTAAGTATAATTTCTAATTTACCTGAGTAATTAAATGATAATTCCAATGGTGAGTATACATATATGAAGCAAAAATCGTGCTCAACTGAATATAACTACAAGAAAAAGAATTACAAATGGCTGTAACTGTTATTTCAGGAATTATATTAAATGTACATCTGTTTTATAATAATTGATTAATATGCTCTTAGGTTCAATATTTCCCATTCATTCACTTCTTATCATATTGCCTCATACTTTAAGGAATTGAAGCAAGAGATTCCTTTTAGTGCAAGGTATGAACGTTGAAACGAATTAGTAGAATCGGAATAAGATACAGACGAACCTGTATAGTATAAACTTCTTCGATAAAATGAACAGTATAGGAGAAAAATAAAACAAATCAGGATAGCACTTATATGATCTTAATTAGTAAATATTTCATTATAAACACATTCGTTCTCACTTTCTTCAAAGATGATGCGGACCACAATTTATTCAGAATCAACTTGGGGATTAAAGCTTTAGCAAGGACTTGAAACAGGAGCAAATTTCAAGATAAAGAAAACAAACTGAAACTTTTTCTCCAACGTCGAATAAATTCCTGCCATTCTAAACGAGCACAAGAGATTAAACAACTTCATGAACAAATTAAGGATCATATGTAGATTACGGACCCAACCTTGTTTGGTGTCCGTATTCTATCTACATTAGGGAATGTTTGGGGTCCGTATTGTCGACATAGCAATTTTAATTAGGTTTTTATAGCTTCCCGTTAAATTTCAATATTTGCAAAGTTGCTTCACCGAAATTAAATATTATTTAATTTTCTTCTAATATTAAATCTTTGTTTACCTTTTAAATTTTCATCTCATCCCATAAAAATATATTTACCAGGGAATGGCCTTGCCGCTCCTCCCTACGGGGGAAGCTTGCGCTTCGCTACTAAGATTAAAATTTAAAATCTAAAAAAAAGCAGCCATGGTTAAATTTTTATAAATTTTCTGAACTTCGCCAATTATAATAATTTTAACAAGGAAACCCTAAACTAAATTTTCTCCCTTTTAAAATATCACATTGCTAAAATATAGTTATAGAACAAGATATATAAAAATAAATTTTCTGAACTTCACAATTTGTAATACTTTGAGTTTTAAAAAATTCACAAAAGTTCGATACTTATATTTATTTCTGAACTTCACCATTTTGTTTTTTGATATTATAGAAGAATTATTAGAAATAACTTTGATAAAAAAACATAAGTCATAACTAAACTAAGATGAAATTATTATTCAAATACTAAAGAAAAATCCCCCTCTTAAATTATAGATATAGTGATGAATTGATGATTAATACATTTTTTCAATTTGTAATACCTTTAGTTTACAATATTATTTTAACTAAACTTATTATAAATATGACCTAGATATAATAACATTTTCAATTAATCAAAGACAACTTTTTTTATATTAGTGTAGTAAAAACAAGAAACTAACCTAATGATTCAATAAATTTTAAAAAATATATTAAAGTTTGTTTTATTAATTTTAGTTAAGTTTCGAATGCTTCATTTGGGCAAGAATTGGGGTCCGTAATCTACATAAGGCCAAAGTTTGGGTCCTTATTCTCCCTATGGGTTACTTGGGTCCGTAATCTACTTTTGATCCCAAATTAAAATATCTTCTACCTAATTTGGTAATAATAATATGACAAACTATTTTAACTGAGGATTCAATTAAGACTAAAATAATAGGAAGAGATTGTTAAATTACTGAAAAAATCCAATATAATTATTTCATAAATTTATTTAAATCAACTCTTGATAGAATATATAAATATGAATAATCTAGGAATAAATCTTATCAAAGCAATAAAATCACTGAAATTGATAAACAACCGTTTCATTTGCAGAGTACAAAAGATTTAACGGATAAATGAAATTAAAAAAATTAATTGAATGAGTTGAACAATTTTATTATCAATAAACATATGAGAGGAAGGAAGACGGTCCTCAAAAATTAAACATTTCAAAGTATAAGATGGAAATTTCATCGAAAATAAGAGCGAAACATGGCACAACAACGCAGATACAGGAAACAGGCATAATAAATAGAAGAAATCAAAGTTTTGGAGTGGAAATTAAAAGAAGGAAAGAAATTTAACCTGGAGAAGGAAGAAGGATAAAATTAAATTATTTTTTATATGAACTGTGAATGACTCGATCACTCAACCGTTCTCCGCTGAAGCTAATTTGGTAACCCTTTGAACAGCAGGTAGTTGAATATATCTGGTAATATATATCTATATTGTATTGTTGGTTTCTTAGTGATCAAATATATGGTGCTATTGTGGATTCAGCAATAGTGTTTGTGGTACTTTCCTGAATATATAGCACACATATTTACATATGTCCGATATTAACCAATAATTTATCCCTAAAATTCGTTTGCAAAGTTTGTGTATACCTTACCCCATACAAATGCTGCATTAAATAATATGACTAGACATGAAGAGCAGCTTGGCCACTCCCCCTTATAGAAGAAGCTTGTGCTTCGCTGGCAGACATTAGGTCTCTGGCCTACGGCCTATCATGATTGTTTTTTTTTTCATCTAAATTTGCTCTAATAACTTCCATGCCAAAATTTAAATAAATTTTCTGAACTTAACCATTTGTAATTCTTTTAATTTTGAAAAATTCACCAAAATTCGATACTGATATTTATTTCTGAACTTTACCATTATATTTTTTGGATATTATAAAGGAATTATTAGAAATAGCTTTGATAAAAGTTTTAAATATACTTAGGTGATAACCAAACTAAAGGACAAAATCTTATTCAAAACTTCCCAAAATATCGTTCTTAAAATATAGGGTTATGGAGGATTAGCTATGAGCCAAAAGATGTGTTTAGAATATAAATGTGACCAGCTGCAGTATGGTTGGCCTTTTATGAAGAAGGCATGCAGCGTGCACCGTTTTAAGATTATGAGCCACTTCCAAAAAGTTTCCACTTGTGGACCTTTTCTCGTTAAATTTCGTATTTTATCGATTCGTGCTGAGATTTTACCAATTTTCATATAGAAACAATCTTTGAGTAACTTAACTCAAAATTTCTATGCTAATCAAATTTCTTATAATAAAACAAAATATAAATAAAGAGATAAATACGCATGGAGAATAAGAGGAGGACAAGAAAGAAGACTACCCTCTTACGTAGCCGACTAACAATCGTGCTCAACTTCATAGAAAAGCAAGTCACACCCAATTTGACGCCGAGGCATACATACAAGAATTCGCACCCATTTCCCCCTAACGTGGCTGCCTACCTAGAAGAGTCGGCATAAACCTTGATGGTGGAACTATAACTTTGCGGCTCATCAGGGGAAAGGATAAAACACTCAGTGGAAATGCTAAACGAGGTGACGCAAGAAGGGAGGCTCCAAAAGGCCCTTCCCAACAGGAAACTAAAGAAGTTATTCCATCGAAGCACCTGGAACAAAGTGGGCCAGGACAACATCATCCCAAACCTCTCTGACCACGTGCTAGCTTACTGAAAATTCAAGCCCTATCCCTGGGCCTAGAATTTGCTGTCGGCATGAAGTGATACGAGCTACTTGAGGACGTCATTCGGAACCAGCATAACGAAGACCCAGTTAACATTGGGTTCACATGAGGATTGACTTTCGCACTTCATACCGCGGCAGAGTTACAGCCATTGACGATCCAACGAAAATATATCAATGCTCTCCGAGACCTTGCCCGCAACAAAGACATAAATATGCATCATGCCAGCTGACAATGGCGGAGTTGTAGTCATCATGAAGACCTGGAGACCCTAACAGCCCTCGGAAAGTCAACAGCATTACAGCAATACAGAAAGCAATGACTATGAACAAGGAAGGAGAGAAGGAAAAAGCTCCTTCATCTTGTAGAAGAGAGCCAGTAAGCTCAGGTTATGCGAGGATCACCAAGACGTATAAACCAAACATCCCAATGCGCCTTATCACTTTTGGGATAGGTAGCACCCACAGGTTGATGGGTACACTGGCGCCTACCAGCTACTGCGCCCCCCTCCCTTACTGCCTTGTGGCTTCTGCCTTTAGACAAAGGATACCTTGATCACAAACCACAATCAGGAGTTACTATAGGCAAGCACCAACAGACCAATGTCTCGGCAGCTCCCTGCAGCTGAAGATGAAGCCTGGTGTTCTCGAACCTCTCCTGCCACTAGGGTCCTTCTCCCCCCCTCGGTCAAGATACTGATCCGAAGACTGCACACACTCCTAACCTTATAAGCCTAGTGCAGGTGGTAAGGAAAATAATGTTTTTTAGAAGACATAAATTATTCAGCATATATTCTATTAAATTGTCCCTGATGTGCTTTAAGATGTTTAATGATAATTAATATTACATAGCCTTTTTTAAAATCTAGGAATACCTACGAAAAGTAAAAAAACGCTACCTTTTCAATTTGCCCTCAATCAATTCGTCCCCGCTCTATTCCACACTCCCCGTAAGGGGCACGGCGATTTGCTTTCCTAGCCGCCGTGCTGATGGGACTCAGTGCCCCATCCGGCCTCAACTTGGCATCCTTTTTCTCCTGCTAACCCCTACTTCGTCTTCTATACTAATTCTCTTTCCCGTAAGCGGCGCGGTGATTTGCCTGCCTGGCCGCCGTGCTTACGGGACTCAGCGCCCCATCCGGCCACAGCTTAGCCTCTTCTCCTTCTTGTCTTAGTTTTGCCTCTGTACGGGTTGACGGATACAGCCACTGGAAGACTCGTCTGCGGGACCATGCCTTAGAGGAGGTTTGGTTGCTCGGGTCGTCATTTTCTTTCTGGGAGGTCTTAGCACCGCAGTCCAGAGAATATCTGTTATGCGGCTCCGCTCTTTTAAAAACGACAGTGGGAATCGGAGGGCGGGTTACCCCGTTTGGGCTGTATGGACGCTCTTTGGAATCACGATGATGGGTTGGTGCATGCCTTCGGCTCCAGGGGCAGCCCAAAATAAAATATATACTGATATGGGTAAATTTAACAAACATGTTTCCCAGAGACCTGCGGCCTCTGATCATCGTGCCTTGGAACCTGAGGGTAAACGCTTTGATACTTTTGGATCAGAAGTCGACCCTGAGTTGGATTAGGACCGAATTTTAGCCGGATTTAAATTTGTATTAATGTAAACGAAATTTAATGCTGATTTAATAAAAAATTTTGAAAGGGTGCATATACTTGTAGTTGACATTTTTGACATTTTTTCCTTCGGGATTTTTCCCCTCCGGATAGTGTATAATACAGCCATGTTATCAGTATGAATGCGACCATTAGGGAAGAGGAAGAGCGCAATTAGGGCTACTAAGTATTCTAGTAAATAGATATTACATAGTTAGTGAAGGGAATTTTTTGGTTGACCAGACAATTGCCGACTTTCCGAATTTAATTGCTAAACCCGTAAGGGAAGCATCACAATAAATTCTTAAAGGATTGCTTTTCTTCCTCTTCCAAAACACTTTAGATGTGTGAATGAATGGTAATATAGCTTGAATTTTTACCGATTTTTGTAAGCAAAGTTGTACCCATATGAAAGGTAGATTGACAAAACCTATGACAAAATTAATGAGTCCCCCTAATCTAAGCCAAAATTTCGGATGTAGATCCTTATGATTGACAAAGCCAATAGCTTTGTGGATTTTGTTTTTTAAAAGCATTGTTAGTTGATTTGTTTTCTGACCTAAGTTAATAATGATTCCCAAGTAGCACAATTGTTTACATGGTAAAAGTATGGATTTTTTAAAATTTACAGACAATGATGACCCAAGAATTTTATCTAGCCAATTCAAAACATTATCCACTTTTCCTGTAATTAGAATATCGTCCAAATAGGTGAAACAATTCACATCACATATTTTTGCCCACTCGTTACAAATGGATGACATTACATATTGCATAAGGAAAGGTGCTCCAGAAAAACCCATCGGGAGTTTACAAAAACGCCATGTTCCAAACGAAGTAATTATGCTAAAATTGTTACGCGCGTCAGGATGCAAATTTATATGGTAAAATCCAGCGTTTAGATCGATTTTTATACAAAATTCACTGTTATTTGTTTTACGAAAGACCTTTTCTGCATTAGGCAGTTGGAATTTTGGAGGTTTGAACTTATCAGTCATGGCCGACATATCATAAATTGCACGGGCAAGACTTCCTGGTTTAAAAGCAAACGATAGTCCTCTTAGTAAGGCTGACATCTTCGAAGTCTACGATGATTTTGTTGGGAAATGTGGCGAACCTGCCCAAATGTGGCCACGTAATGATGGTGCATTGATAGTCGAGGCGAAATCAAGCGAGCAGCATCAGCAGATTAAGACCTTACAGTCTTTAGCTTCTGTAGACATGTCCTCTGCTTTGCGCCCGACATTGAACACCAGTAAAGGTGTTATCCGATCAAGAGAGTTAATAGATTACGATGTTGTCAGGCTGGTATCAAAAGTTACCAATCAGAACGTTGTAAGTGCCCACCACATTTCTAAGTTTGTGAATGGCGCTAGGTTACCTCCCGCCACGATAATCCTGACCTTCAACAGATTAAAACCGCCCAAGTACGTCAAGGCTTGCTATTTTAACATACCAGTCAAGCATTACGTTGAAAACCCATGACGCTGCTTCCATTACCAACGCTTTGGCCATGTAAGCATGTTTTGTAAACAGGCAAGAATGTTGTTGAATTGTGGATTGGATTATCACGGGACAGCCTGTTCTTAACAGCCGTACTTGTCTAACTGTGGTGGAGAACACCCTGCAGCATCACAGTAATGCACTTTCTTTCTCTATAAGAGGGAAGTCATTGCCATCAGAAACAAGAACAGTGTAAGTTTTAAAGAGGCCAGAAGAAAGGTAAAAGAGATGTATGTCAAACTTGGTGTGAGCTTTTCTGATGCTCTGTCTTCTACCGGGCAAAATAAAGGGATAAGCCAGAGACCTCCTACTGGTTCTCCTTTGCCTGACCAGGCAAAAAATCCTCCCTGTCATAAACCTACATCTCTTCGTGATGTACACTCTTGTTCAGCACCTAACAGTGCTTGTGAGGCTACCAACAAGAAGAGGAACTTTCCATTTTCTCCTGGTTCCCCAAGGATGGGTAAGCACCTTGCAACCGCGACAGAACATGTGGATGTTTATCATGTTGGTCCTCAGGTGATATCCATTCCACCTCTGAACATTCACCCTGCCCCTAGAGGACCAAGCTTTTCTTCAGCTCCAAAGCCAGTTATCACTCCAGCCTACCCTTTTTGATACTGCAATGAATTTCTTCGATCTCTAAATGAGAAGGAACCAACCTTTGCTCGTTCCCAGGAGCCAACTGTTGTGGAGGTTACCACCTCAGCTAAGGATAACTCTCAAAAACTGACTCCACATCCTTCTCTATCAGCATCGAATCCACAACCTTTGCCGATGTCCTCACCATGACCATCGCCTCTACCATGTAACCAATACCACCAGCTATGTTAACATCGTCTGTTCCCTCGACATCTAAACTAACCCCTGAGGTCGCTTACATCTCTTCTTCTCCAGTGAAGACAGTTATCTCTTACAGCCACTTATCAAAATCTGATGCACCTCCTCTTAAAGAAAAAACAAAGGCAAAACTCAAGCTCCCGATGCCTACTTTGTCATACTCTAAGCATAAGGCCAGTATGACACGAACTACTTCCGATGGTAGTTCAAATCCCAAATCTCCTACCCCTAATGGTAGGAAGAAATCTACCTTTATTCTTAAATGATAACAATGTTTCTAATTATTCTTTGGAACCTCCTAGGTCTCTTTCCTGAATTGGAAGAGTTAAAGCTCCTGCTTAAGGATTACAATCCCGATTACATTGCTTTACAGGAGACTTGCTTGGGTCCTCGCAGATTACCCAACATTTCGGGTTTTGTGGGATATTATAAGAACCCTAAAGACAAAATTCATGGTTCTGCTGTCTTTGTTAACAACAAGGTTGCCCACAACCAGCTCTCTTTTAACACAGACCTACAGGCGGTTGCTGTCCACCTGTTTTTCAGTTGCTATTATTTGGTCTGCTCGCTGTATCTTCCTCCTGTCGAGGCAAGAGATACAGCTGTTTTAGCTACAAAGTTAGCTAATCTAATTTCTCAACTCCCTCCTTCCTTTTTATTGATTGGCTACTTTAATGATCGACACCCCCTTTGGGGGAACCATGATAACAACCCTGAGAAAATATCATTAAGAGATTTCTGGGCACTAATGATGTCTTCTTTCTTAACGATGGCAGCCACGCATCATTTCACATACAGACGAACAGCTTTACACGTGTGGACATGTCTCTCTGTTCACCAAGCTGTAGAGCTGGTTTTGACAGGAAATTGGATCCTGACTTGCGAGGCAGTGATCACTTCCCATTGTAATAACACCATGTACAGGTAGTCCTCCTCCACCATCTATCATAAGATGGAATACAAAAAAAAATTAAACTGGCCTAAGTTCAGGCACTTCTCGAGCCATGATGGGTCCTTTCCTGATGAAAATATTGAAGTAGCTATTGATGATCTTCTAGTCAACGTCAATTATGCAGCTAATTCATCTATCCCGCTCTCCCGCTCAACTGATCGTGGACCATAATTGCCCTAGTGGTCTGTTAAATGCTAGAGAGTTGTCACTGAATGTAAACAGGCTTGCTGACGTTACCATCGGTGACTTACGATGGTAAAGAAACGGCGACGCACCTTTCGACGAGCTCGAAAGACCTTGTTGGATGGTCACATCGCATCGATATGTTGGCAGACCCCTCTAGACAAAATCTGAAAGAGAGTCAAAAAGCTATTGAGGAAATCCAATGGCTTTAAAGCTCCCAACATTGTTCAGGCCGGAGAACTGTTTGGAGACTTGTAGAATACTTGCAATGTTTTGGCCGGATCGTTTACTAATTCTTCAAGCCCAGACAACTATTCGATCCAATTTTTAGTGCTTTAGGCTCGAATAAGAGCAACATCCTATCAACTCTATGGATCCTTACATGGATAATGAGTCTTATAACCGGCTCTTTTCTATCCATGAGCTCCACAATGGACTGAGGGCACTGTGGATCCACTGCACCCAGATTGGATGGCATTTTATATGATATGATTAGGAATATGCATCCATCCCTCCTCTCACATTTGCTGGACATCCAAAACTTCATCTGGATTAGGGGATGCTTCCCTTTTATGTGAAGGGAGGTTGTGGTTTTACCTTTGCGAAAACCCGGAAAGGATGGGACGGAACCCATCCATTACCACCCCATTGCCCTTACTAGTTATCCATGTAAATTGTTTGAGAGGATGATAAATACAAGATTCGTCTGGTTTTTGTAGACAAACCATCTTATATCTCCCTCTCAATCATGGTTAAAAAATAACAGAGTACCATCGACCTGCTTGTTAGAATGGAGTCTTATATAAGAGATGCTTTTTCAACGAAGCAGCATTCTGTTGCAGTTTTCTTTTATATTGAGAAAGCATATGATACCACTTGGAGGCGTGGTATCCTTAAGCAACTCCATGATTGGGGCCTGCGGGGGCTTTCTTTCTAGGTTTTTCGAGCAATTCCTTATGTGGCGCACACTACGTGTAAAAGTCGGAAATGCCCTATCAGAGCCCAGAAGGTAAGTTGAGGGTGTGCCACAGGGAAATGTCTTCAGTGTCACCGGCTTCTCTGTGGCCATCAATAGCATCATCGCACATCTCGCAACTCAAATTTATTCAAGTCCATATGTGGATGACTTAGCGCTTATCTTTTCATCGCCTGGACTTCTAATTGTCGTACGCAAGCTACAGCGGGTTATAAATACCGTAGCAGATAATGCTTCTTCCAAGGGCTTTCACTTTTCCGCTGTAAAGACCAAGGTTGTCCACATTTACAATCATAGATTGGTGAAATGGGACCCTTCCCATTTGTCACTCTATGGTGGCCCTGTCCCTTTTGAGCCCCATTTCAGATTTCTAGAGGTGATCATTGATTTGAGGCTTTCTTGGAGGCCTCATTTGGATGTTTTGAAAAGGTCTTGTCTGAAGAGAATGGACATAATGAAATTACTGTCACACACTTCTAGGGGAAGTGATCGACGCAGCCTGTGGCTTCTGGATTCAGCATTGGTCCAGTCGAAGCTGGACTATGGGTCACAGGTGTATTCCTCGAAAAATCCTTGAAAAATTAAATGCTGTGCGTAACCAGGGTGTGCGCATGGCTTCTGGAGCCTTGAAGTCCTCCCCTGTGTGGAGTCTCTATGCAGAGAACGGGGCTCTTCCTCTTCCTTTTCACAAGCTCAATTCTAACCTCAAATATCTTTTAAGAATTGAGCAATTACCATGGTCGCCACTATATGAGTGCACGTTCAATTTGCGAACATTGGCCTCATATGATAGATTTCCATCCCTGGCTCGCCCCTTTGCTTTGCGCATGGCCGAGCACACAGGTCGTCTAAGGGAGTTTTCTTTTATTCCGTTTTGATTACCAAAGATTCCCCTATGGTTAATACTACCTGTAGTGTTATGCAAGGGGCTTACTGGTAGGCCCAAGGATCAGTTCTTGCCTGTAGTCTTGAGAACCATGTATAATCAACACTCCTCCCAACATCGGCTTAGCACCTTTGTGTTCACCGATGGGTCCAAGTCATCGGACGGAGTTTGAGCTGCTGCTGTCTTCCCATCTCAGACCACATTGGTTCGCCTACCAAGTGCAGCTTTTGTTTTCACAGCAGAACTTGTTACCATTCTTGCTGCACTCTTTGTTATTGCTCCTATGCCATCTGGTTGTCTTACAATTTTCTCTGAATCCCTTAGTTCTTTGGGGGCACTGAGTGCTTTTGGTCTTAGCCATCCGCTGGTTTCAAAGATCTAGCGATGCCTTTTTATCTTTCTCCGATTCATAAGATTTCTTTTTGCTGGTTGCCCAGTCACGGGGGCATCCCAGTTAATAAAATGGCGGATGCTGCGGCCAAGGAGGCGGCATCATTGGGTACACTCCCATTAGCCCCAGTCCCACTTCATGATGTCTATCCCATCAACACCGAATATGTAGTCAGCTTATGGCAGAAGATGTGGGATGAGCTTCCTCCCACCAAGCTCCATTCCATAAAACCTTCAGTCCTCCCATGGCCACGTACCATGAGACCACGTAGACTGGAGGTTATTTTGTGCCGACTGAGGATAGGTCATTGCCGCCTCCTCATGGGCGCTTGATGATGGGTAGCTCCCACCTTTGTGCATCCTGTGCGGGGTGCAGCTGTCCAGCCTTCACATGTTTGCCTTGTGTCCTCTTTTGAAAAATCTTGGGAGGAGGGTCTTCCCCTTCATTACTAGGAAGATGGCCCCCCCAACAGGTTCTGCGGGGCATTTTGCCTAAGACTCGTCTCTTTCAGTGTGAATATAATTTTTAAATTTTTAGAAGAATCTAATCTTTTAGCTAAAATTTAATATATTATTTCATGATTTTATATTCTCTGTTCTTGTATCTATTGTTAATCCATATATAGTCTATGTTTTTATCCTTTGTCGAGTTCTTAATATTTTATTTTTTATATCCTTTTACACCCCTTAATGGTTTTAAATTCTTTTACTTCCATTCTATTGATCTTAATTTCATAACTTTATTTTTGTATATTCCCCTATGTCTATATTTTTATTGAGTACACTCATTTAAATTACCCATCCTTCAATTTGGCTGCGGGCCAGTCCGTTTGCCTTTGTAACATTTATTTTCGGCACTGTTCATTCATTCTACTCCACACTAGAATAAAGTTAATTTCACAATGAGTAGAAGTAAATCAAATAACTGCTTCCCTATAGAAGGTTAAAGAGAGAATGTCAAGAAAGCGCATAAATGTAAATATATATTAGGGACACAGAGTCAATCAGAAGAAAATATACGACCACTCGAATCTGCTGCACATAATTTTATAAAATAAAATGATCCTGCTCAAAAACTTAAATTTTTGAGAGAAATAATTAAAGTTCTGCAATGTAAAGATTTCTATAAATACGTTTTTTAATATTTAATAATATTTTACTTTCATTTTAAATCAAAACTTGGTTTAGAACAATTATAAAGTAACCTTAGAACGTTTTGACATGGTGCATATAAAAACGGTGTTTTAGTTTCATATGAAATGTAAGAAGGACAACGTTTATAACCTATTGATAAAGTTTCATTTCTATTGGTTTGAAATGACCGCGATCTATTTCTGGACGGAATTGTTATAGGACATGTGAAGAGGATTCTATTCTGTAATATTAAGCACAAAATACAAAGGCCTTAGCGCCTAAAAGTTTCCATTCATGGTTGTAGAAATGGTCTCCCAAAACATAAATCTACGATTATGTTATGCATTTTTGTGACTTGTAATGAGTTATTCCTTATTAACTCATCAGTAATAAACAACCAGATACTGCAGATCTATATGTTCTAAAATTATAACGATTAGAGGATGCTCTTGAAGAAAGAATTCCTTCACTCGTCAACCTAATATGTTGATTAAAAAAAAAATATCACTCTAAGTTAGGATGTTCCTTCATCAGCCTTCATATTAACCCAACATCACTCCCATCTGATTATCATTTTATTTTCATTAATTACATCATTCTAATATCAAATTTTACTCTAATATAAATTGCCAAAAGAACATCAAATCATATACCTCATCAAAACCAAATGAATTTATGAGAACCATATACACCTCTTAGTAAAACAACAAAAAGCATTGTAAATATTAGTGGAAACTTAGTGGAACCGGGAAATAATTTTTCATTTTCCGCAAGAGATTTTGAAGTTATGATAAAATAGGTTACGAGAATTGAAGGTCACAGTTTATCTTCAGAAATCACTCGGATTTTAACTCTCGTTGGTTGAAATTAAATAATTATTGTACTCACTCAGATAACTCATATAGTACCGAGGCTTTACTGAGTAGCACAAACGACATTGCATGCTTTTATAGATTCGTAAAGCCAACACTGCAAGAGGAGTAATGTACGACATTAGCCTTTTGCATCCTGATGCAGTGACTGTTTGGAAATAATTTTGATTGCTCTGATCTATATGGTCGACAATTACAATAATTAAAGGATGCTCTTGAAGAAATAATTTCTTTACCTGTCAACATAATAGGTTGATCCAAGAAGGAAATATCACTTTATTGAGGTCCTAAAATCAACGAATAAAGAGAATGCAGCTCAAAACATTCGGTAATTATCCCAATATTGTTATAAATTTTGGCTCAATGTGAATGATTACCTTAAAATTAATGGAAAGAGTTTAAAGAAGAGAGGTTGATACCTCATGAACGGTCTCTAATGATTAAGGTTGTTTGCTCAAAAATTAGCAAGGAGTATGAATGAAAAACATTTTCTAATAAAAACTAATGTAAGAACCATTGGTGCTTACCAAAATAACTATAAAACCATCACGCAAACCATAGTGGCGCCCAACGAAGGATTTTCAATAGGTTTATGGAAATAGAAGTATTGTTCACTTTGCTATTGTAAAAAGGGAAAAAATAACCCTAGTACCTCTTTGTTTTCAACAACCTGAATGTGTAAAGCAGACTCTTCTCAAAATACAACCATACCTAATTAGCAGAAAGGGGTCATTTCTGCAAGGGCACGTTCTACGATTGTAAATCAAGAAAACAAAGTGACTCATTGGGTTGTCTAAACTCACTCAAGCGTCTCACCAAACTTAGAACCATCCGACTTTTGCTTAGTTATGTAACAATAACAGGTTACCAATGAAAAACCATCATAAGCAAGGAAGCTATCGTGTGTGCGCCTGAATTATTTTTTTCTTACAAACAATCAAGTACGATTTTATAATTCCCGTTTACCTTGCATTTGATAATACTCATTCAAAATTCTGAAGCGTAACTCTAATAGATTGTGATTTCCATTCATTGAATGAACTCTCTTTGGAATATCATTATTTTGCTCCAGGAATTGGGATAGTTTTAGTATGGTTATAAATTAAGGGGACCGTTTCAGTGAATTTTCACAAAAAATTCGCAAATTCAGTGTTTTCTGCTGATCTTATTTTCTGAAGCAGCAATGTTTCCTCTATATGTAGTTAACCACTTAAAAGTGGTTGCCAATTAATTATTTATTAAATTATTTCCACAAAGAAATTCGTCGAACTTTGTCTGTGATTTTTATCAAAAAGAGGCAGTGTGTGCACCTTTCATTAGGGGGGAAGGATTCAATAATATATGTTAAATACTGTAATCCATACACAGTCTCATACACACTCATATATATATATATATATATATATATATATATATATATATATATGTATATATTTAAAGAGATATATATATATATATATATATATATATATATATATATATATATATATATATATATATTTATAGCCTCCGTACATAATATAAAGTATCTTGGGCATTACATGCTTCCTACGATCTGTTAAAAACATAAAATACTTGCCAAACTTTACTGCCTATTTTCTCGAAAAAACAAAAACATTAACAAAATTCATAACAACTCCGTTATTTATTGGTCAATTTTACTAAATAAAGTTTAAAATATTACCTAAAGAATTCTGCATAGTGTTATGATGAGTTAGTTGCAAATTTACTTGTAAATAATAAATCAGTTTGGTTGGGGTGGGCAAAATTGACGAATTTGAGGAATTTTTGACTACTCGAAGTTAAGAGTAACTCTTTCTTAAATAAAGGTTTAACCACCTTTTTGAAAGAACTTATTATAATAATATAAACGAATGTTTAATTTACCTAGAGCGTTTATTTCACAAAGATCAGTTTGTAAATGTGGGACTTATTATGTCCATGAAGTGCCTGAAAATTTAAGGTTTTTTCCTCCTCATCGATGTAGAATTAAAGGTGGGAGAGTGTCATATATTTTAAAAACTAAACCAGGTAGTCTTCGATAATAAAGTTATAATAAATAGAATATCCAACACTTAAAAAATTTGAAATACACAAGAGTAAGCCTGAAACGGTCTCCTTAATATAATTATACTATTCTCATAGTAAAACTTGCATTTTATTTAAACACCGTCAAACTTTCCTAAACTGTGAAGAATTCTTTTTTTTAGAAATTTGAATCCAAAATAAAACGTTTCTTGACAAATGAACTAAATTTTTATAAACCTTTAAATTAAGAGATAATATTCATATTTCTTTATAATAATACAAAAATTATAAAAGGAAAAAGAATGAAAATTCGATTAATCTTTGGTTACCCATTATCTAAATTCGAGCCAACTATTCCTTTGATTATGACTTGGCTCAGCAAACAAAATATGTGGAAAGAATGTAGAAATAAATGCAAGTTTAAAATAAGAACAGTCTTGGAAATAATCAAAATGGCAAAATATTTGTGATGAAAATTCTTCTGGGCTGCTAAAATTGAAATCCTTCCAGGATGTTATTTCTAAAATGTGAAAAACTTTATCTTAAAATGATTCTGCATTAATATTATCTAAAATATTGAACCATTTTTCATGCAAATGTCATTAAAAGAAACCTAGTGGATAGGTTCAAAATATTTTTTACCAATTTTACTGTGTGTAAACACTACTAATTATACACTGCCGTGTTTGTTTTATGGCTGAAGTATCTGGATCATCTTTGGGAGCGGCCATGGCAGAGTTCAAACCTTTATTAAATGAGGCTGACTTTTAGTGAGCTCTTCTTTTTTGCCCTTACTTCCTTAAATCAAATAATAATTTAACCTAGTTGGAAAAATATATGTTGTTCAGATAGAACTAATAAGTATTCTAGAGGTTGAATCCCATTTCGTAACAGTAAGAGTACCTTTCGCATGCGAGCATTGTAATAAGGAAATTAGCCTTAAAAGAATCTAAAAAATTAGCAATTCGAGTTTTAGGTGTCTGAAAAGCGGTCTAAAGACCGCTTTTCTCCGAAGCTTTCTCATCTCTACTTTGAAAGTGTCCGAATGGAAAAGGGTGGCAAATGACCGTTTTTTAATTTTTTGGTTCTTTATTGTGTCGCAATTAGTGCAAGCGTTGCAGCTAAGATTAATTAGATGCGACTACTATAATTCCCACGAAAAGTGCCAATAACTACTGACATACCTTTTAAAAATGAGAGGCAAAATTTTGTTGCTGACTACTGTAATAGCTATTATATGAGCAAAACTCTATAGGGGGTTGTTATTTTGGTGTGCGTGAGTTTGTAGAAGTGGGGTGCAGTGTGATGGTGACTGAAGTGGCTGAGTCTGGCGTGGTAGGTATCGAGGGTTTGAAGATATTAGGCCTACTTTTATTTTCCATCGAATTCGTCCTGACTCCCAATGTTTCTCACAGGGAATACACTTTTGGGCTGCACGGGTTGAAGGAAAAAGACTTAAATCGAAAGGGGCGATAAGTGGTCTTTATTCTTAGCTTGGGCTTACCTAAAATGAGTGCAAGCGAAACAGTTATAGTCCTACACGGCTGTGTGTAAACTTTGCATTAATGTTAGAGAGCTGAATCTAAGAATGCTGGATTTAAGATGTGGGAACAGCATACTTGCTAACTCTCCAGATTTTTAACCCTCTATCCCTCGATGCTCTGTATTTTACATTGAAGGAAAAAAGTAAGAGTGTGGGGGATATTTGTTACACTATCTGGGAAACCTGGCCTACCTGCGATTAAAAGGCAAGCCGGTGACGTGACTCAGTCATTCGTTGGAGGCAATGATACGCCAAGTAGCGTTGATACTCCCTTAAATTAAGTCAGTCGCTGGCGGTTAAGCTGGCGCTTAGTTTCTCAGTTCACTTTCGGACAGAGATGGATGGAGAAATAATAAGACCTGACTGTGATACTCCTCCGAAAAGAAGAAAAATTTAAAAAGATATATATATATCCTTCCAAATTCAATACAGCCTGAACTCTGAGCTACGCTTGGGGTAGAGACAGCCGGTGTAGTGCCCACCATGCATATTGCAAGGCGTGCAATGCTGATTTTAGTGTGGAGCATGCCAGGAAAAATCATTTTATAAAGCATGCTAGCTAGCACTGCCAAATATAAAGCAGTTATAGAAAGACAGAGGGATAGGCTAAAAAGGAACTCCTTTTTCATTAGAAGACAGCCAGAGGCTGATGTAGTGAACAAGGCAGAATGTAAAATGGCCATGCTGATTGCAGATAATCTGAGGGAAGTGTAGGTGGACCACTAAGTCACGGATAACAAGTAGCTTCCACAGGAAGAGAGGGTTGACAGGTTCTTCTGGGGCTTGTTAGGGAAAGAAAAGTGGTTTACAAGTTTGGCAACTCGGATGAAAGCTATGCTCTGCCTCCCTCATTTTAATGCTAGCTCACAAAGTTTTTTAGGTATGGTGAAAAAAATTCTGACGGAAAATATTTGAACATGGATACTTCAACTTTTTGGCCGTCATGTCCTGCAAGATCAATCATTCATAACACCCCTGGCTACAAGTATGATCCCTCAAAGTAAGTTCTCGCCACTGCCAAGCATTCCACCTACCAGTACAGCAAGTCCTTGAGAGACAAAGTGAACAAAGATTGAGGCTTGTACATTGACACAACTCAGATGCACACAATTCAGTATCCATTTACTGTTGTTTCTTGTTGTTTGTTCTTTTCAACTCTTTTGCACATTGTGTGCAATATTGTATTTCTGAACTCTTTTTATGTACTTCTTTTAATGTGCAATATATAATGCATGCTAAATGCATTGCAGTGTAAACACCTTATTATTTATCATTATGATACTCATTTCCACAATTAAAACTGCTAAATCTTTCCTTGTCCTCAATGGTAAACAAAATCATTTATTGAATATCAAAGAAACAACATTTTTAGAACAAGTTTCCTTCATCAGGTTAGAGTTACAAGGCAAGAAATGACAACAATTTATACGGAAACCTGGCGAAGGAACCTTGTTCCTTGGCCCGATACACCGATGAAAAAATATACCTATTTTTCACAACCCAATTTTGGCAGGTATTGAACGTATTCGTGACGCTAATAATAATAAAATAGCAAGTAGGCTATACTGACAGACCACTATTTTATCCTCTTTCTTTTTTTTATGTGTATTAAATATATATAAGCTTCTCGTTTCCAAATGGTGTGACCTCTTTTCACTTGACCTGGGCGTTGGTTGGAGCTAAAGATCAGAAATATATTCGTCAGTTCCTTTGTTGACCGTTTGGCGGAGTTACAAGAGGTATGTGCGTCTAATGAAACTACATTTTTTCCTAAGTTGAGCTAACATCCTGTATCAGAAAGACCGTTTTTGATTTCACAGAACTTTGGAAATTTTAACTAGTCAAATCAAAGCACATACCAATTCTTATTTGTTCAGCTTGTCCCCTGTTATCTATTATTGAGGTCGTTTTCGTCTGGCTGCTGTTTCCTAACACGCGTAAGTTCGTGTGACTGTGTAGGAACTCTCGCCTTCCACTTTGCTCAACTCATACTTTTCTTAATATATATACAATTACGATATAGTATTTCTCTCTATTTAGCATTGGTTCCTTCCTTATTACATGCCATACTTTTCATATATGACAATCGTTTTTCTCAAAAGTGCATACGTTTTCTAATTATCGACTAAAAGTCCTTAATAAGAAAACTATGGACTTCCAGCCAAAACGAATTTCAGATCTGAAAATAACACATAAATCTGCATAAGAGAAACACATTTTTACAAATCATTTAAAAGATCCAGAACAAGACCTAACTTAATCTAACTTAACCAACCATTACCTAATCTAATCTAAACTAACCCTACCTTACCTAACCTTACCTTACTTTACCTTCCCTTACCTTACCATAGCCTTACCTACTCTACCCTCTCCTAACCTAACCCTAATGATATTTTCCTCAACTTCTCGCTGAAACAATATTTTGCACAGAAAACTGTTTATAATGAATGTGCTCGCACTTGTTCAAATGCGGTGATTATAAAACCACGTGCCTTTAAACGCAGTAACAGAAAAGTTGCCTGTGGTTTAACGGCCTTTCAAGTCCTTCACAATTATATTACAGTAAAAGAAATTTCGATCTTGGCTAAATTTACAATTCCTGCAGCATGTAAGGCATTTAATATCTCTCAGGATTAGACTAAAGTTAGAATATCGTCATCATAGACTTCGCGAATTATGTGGTGTAGTGACTTAGAACAACCATCGCACGCCATTATAGTTCAGAATACGTAGGCGGAGATCGTAGGAAAATATAACATAACATCCTATTGGCTAATTAGTCAGGCTAAAAGTACCCCAAGAGGTGAAGGAAATACTGTAGATAGCGCCGAAAGATTTAAATTTAGCAAAATAATAAAATATTTTCGTAAAATGAATTACTACATTATTATCAAGTGCCGGAAGGTGAAAATGGTGAGTGGATCGATGCGCTTATCTGTGGCTCTTTCTACGGTTCAAGTCATCTTTTTACATAACGCCTGCCACGCTTGTGCTGTGTTTTAATTTTGTTTTTTTGCAGTGTTATTGCCTGTGCTTTCACCATTTACTGTGTTGCTTTTTTGTGCTTTTAAGTATTGTTTACTAGCCTGCCCGCATTAGCACCCACCTGTTTTTTTTCGAGTCGCCTCGTTGGTACCTCTGCTCTGTCTTGCCTCACCCACGTGTTTTTTTTCAAGTCGCCTCGTTGTTACCTATGCTCTGTCTTCCCACACCCACGTGTGTTTTATCAAGCCGCATCATTGTTACCTCCGCTCTGTCTTCTCGCCTCTCCCCCCACCTTCACCGACCGCTAATTCTGATTCGTCACTATTTTTTTCCCTCGTGTCTAGTTACTATCGTAATTTTGTTTGTTCACACTATTCGATTACTCTTTATTTTGTCTCAATTGTTGTTTCTCCCGTTATTGTGTTTCTTAAGCCATTCTACTTATATAGTTAATTTGCTTTTCTTCGACTATTGTGTCGCTTAGCCACTATGATTGATAGGTTAACGATTCTTGCCCTCAATGGAACTGCTACCAGTGTTTCTCAAAACACTCTTACTCACATTAATGCATTGCGAATTTCCCGTTCCCGCCGCCAAACTAAACGTGGTTTTCGTTTAACTGCTGCTCTTAGAAAACTTTTTTACTTAAATCAAGCCCCCCACTTAGCCCTGATTCTTCTTCACTTGCCCCTTTACCCGTTCTCGCAGCGTCTCTCCTCAATGTCAGAAGCCTCTCAAAGAAGGCTGACTACATTCATGACCTGCTTGTTAACACTACAGTTACTCTCCTTGTACTCTCGGAAACATGGCTTGCCCGTTCTGCTTGCTGTTTAAATTTCTCTACCCCTGATGGTTACGTCCACTCCCATACCTCCAGTAACTCTCGCGATGGTGTAGTTGCTCTCATTCACAGTGCCTCCTTCCCCTTGAATAATCTGCCCTCTCCCCCTCTTCTTTCTTTTGAGGTGCTCATCAATGTCTCTGATTCCACCCACTCTCTAACTCTCTTAGTCCTCTACCGCCCCCCCAGCTCCTCCCTCAAGCTTTTTCTTGATGAATTTAGTAACCTCCTCGCTGGCCTCTCCCCCACTGGTTCTCTGCTAATCCTCGGTGATTTCAACCTGTCTGGCCACAATCCTAATTTTATTGCCTTTTTTGAAATCCTTGATCTCTTCTCCCTCACCCAACACGTTTCTTCCCTTACCCACTCTCACAGTAACATTTTTAGCTTCATAATCTCTGACTGTCTTATTTCCAACCTGACGACTACAAATTTGTCCAATGCTATATCTGATCACTTCCTTATCAACTTGAACTTCTCTATCCAATTCCATATACCTCCCAAGCTGTCTCATAATCCTAAGCCTTTCCGTCAACTAGTCTCCATCGGTATTCCCTCCCTATCTAATAATGTGGCCTCCGAACTTCCTTCTATTGATGCTTCTGCCTCTCCTTACCAGATTCTCTCTTTTTTGGAGCAACCCCTTCTCACTTGTCTTGATGCCTACTCGCCCTTCGTCACCCCTTCGAACTTTCCTTTTCACTGTGGCCCTTGGTACTCTATGGAACTCCTCGTGCTAGGCAGTTCATGCGTGCCCATGAAAGAGTCCTTAGAAAGGCTCGCACCCGTGGTCAAGACACGACCCCTCTCTCGATGGCGTTCTGACTTACGACAGCTTCCTACGTGGCGAAATTAAAATCTGCTCGAGAAGCCTACTCACGTAATCTGCTTACTGATAATAGGAATGATCCCCGTACCGTCTTCCACCTGCTCTCCCGTCTTACTTCTCCAGCCCAGGTCTCCCCACCCATTAGCATAGCTACTCTCTAGAAATTTCTTGGCAGATAAGGTCACTAACCTCCGTGCCTCTCTCCCTCAGCCTTCTTTCCCAGCTCCTTCCATTCTCCCTGACTTTCCGCCTCAGCCGCTTATCATTTTCCCCGCTGTGACCGCGTTGGAGCTTACAGTCCTGCTCTCGCGTTCTAAGAAATTGGGCTCCCCAAAGGACATTTTTTTGCCTAAACTGCTATGTAAATTTCTGCCTGCTATCCTCCCAACGCTTCTTCACCTGTTCAACACTTCACTTGCAACTGGTCTTGTTCCCTCTTCCTTCAATCGTGCCCACATCCGTCTGATTCTTAAAAAGCCTCAACGGAACCCCACTGACCCTTCCAATTATCGCCCGATTTCGCAACTTCCTTTCCTTTCTAAGGTTCTGAAGAGAGTGGTTGCTTCACGCATCAAGAGTCACATGGTGGCCTGTAACATTAATTAAACCTATCAATTTGTTTTCAAGCCAGGTCACTCCACAGAAACCACCCTTCTCAATGTGTTCGATTGCTTACGAAGAGCCGCGGACAGGGGTTGTGCCTATATCCTCGTTCTACTCGACCTCTCGTCTGTCTTCGATACTATTGACCATACCGTCCTACTTGATCGTCTCCACTCTTTTCTCGGCATATATTAGGCACCGTGCCTGACTGGTTTCGCTCTTACCTCTCGTCTCGTACCCAATCCGTTGTGATTGACGACGTTTCATTTGTTCCTCTACTTTTTCGTATCTACCTTCTCCCTCTTATTTCCCTTCTCCGTATTCTCGGTCTATCCTTTCACCTCTATGCTGATGACAGTCAAATTTTCGTTTCCTCATCCCCCACATCTCTTGTCTACTCTATCACTAACCTCTTGGCTGCCTACTCCTCCATTTCTGACTGGCTCCCTACCAACTTTCTCAGGTTTAATCACTCCAAAACTGAGGTCCTTCTCGTTGGCACCCCTGCTCTTGTCAAAAAATCTAAATCTCTCTTTCCCTCGCTCACTATGGGCGGTAATACTATCATTTTCTCTGACTGCGTTAGGAATCTGGGTGTTGTTTTTGATGAGCATCTCTCCTTTAAGCCTCATATCCGCAATGTCAGCAAATCCTCTCTATGTTACCTTCGTAACTTCTCTCGAATTCGACCTCACTTTGATCGCCAAAGTCTTGAGACTGCTGATCATGCCTTCATCACCTCACGCCTTGACTACTGTAACTCTTTGTTTGTGAATCTGCCATCCTCCTCTCTCCGCCCCCTTCAACTTGTACAGAACTATGCCGCCCGGCTTCTCCTCCATAGCCCTCGCTTCTCTCCCTCGAAACCCTTGTGCATGAACTGCACTGGCTCCCTGTCAGATCCCGTACTCACTTCAAGATACTTCTCTTCACATTTAAGGCCTTAAACAACAAGGCCCCTTCTTACCTCTCTTCTGCCCTCTCGCCACGTCATGTCCTTTAGGCCCTTTGGTCATCACATGCACCTCTTTTAAATATTCCTCGTTCATCCCTCTGCTCAATGGGGGACTGCTCCTTCTCAATCTGCGCCCATATGATGTGGAATGCTCTTCCTGCTGGAATCATGTCTTCTCCCTCTCTTATCACATTTAACCGTCTCCTTAAAACGCGTGTTTTCAGTATTGCCTTCTCCCCCTCTTTAATTTCCATTGAATTTCTATTCTCATCTCAGCACAACGTGCGCTCTGGGAAGGCCTCAGACCTTGAAGAGCGCATTACAAAAGACTTATTATTATTATTATTTAAAGAATTAAGAACGGTTATGTCTTTATGGATTTAAAAATCATTGATGTCTTAAAACGTATATTATTCTAGCATTGTGTTTTTTTTAATTATTGGAAGGCTGGTGAAAATAACACTGGCCTGCGTTTAAACCTCTTTTTTTAAAGGTCAAGGGTTTTCCAACTGATTTAGGATACTTTGTGCGTAATGAATTCAAAAATATCTTTTATTTTCTTTGGTTATGTCTGGTTTATAAGATACACTCAATTTTTATTACAGCATATTTTTTCCCAAATGGCGCTATCATGCAAGAGTATATTGGCTTTTTCTTTGCCACAGCTAGTCATGCTTTACCTCAAATAACTAGTTATTCTTTCTCTTTTTAGGTCTAGTTGTACAGTACGATAGATCATAAGTGTAAGAACCATCCTAAGAAATTTTGCTTCATCTGCGGACACGTGGTTCTTTCAGACCGTCTAGCAAAAATCACGGATTTTGTGAAGAAGGCTTATTATGCTTATTTTGGAGTCAAACTAGGGGACCAGAATAAGGCATTTGCTTTCCATATCTGCTGCAAAACATGTGTGGAGAACTTACGGGATTGGACGAATAGGAAAAGAAAGAGTATGCCATTTGGTGTCCCAATGATGTTGACGGAAGGGAAATATCACGTTACCGACTGCTACTTCTGCATGACAAATTTAAGTCATCAATCGCAAAAACAAACACCATCTTCAATACCCTGATGCTCCTTCTGCCATAAAGCCAATCCCCCATGGACCAGATGTTTTTGTTCCTAAGCCGAATGTTATCATGGAATCTAGTTCTGATTCCGAATCTACTGACATGACTGATACAGGTGAGTGTGGTGCAAACGAGCACAGAAGAGGACGACTGACCGGTGCCATTGATCCAAGCTGAATTCAACGACTTGACACGAGACCTGAACCTAACTAAGGAGTCTTCCCAGCTGCTGTCTTCTCGTCCTTGAGAGAAACATTCACTTGCACCAGGAACAACGTTCTATTGGTATCAGGAACGCGAGAGCGAATTTAGAAAATTCTTTATGTTCAATGGAGTGTCCTTACTGATCTACTGTAACAATATTGCTGAACTGATAAAATTAATGGGTATGAAGTATGTTGCCATGGAATAGAGATTTTTTATTGACTCGTCTAACAGAAGTCACAAAGCAGTTCTTCTGAATAACGCAAATAAGGTTTTATCAATCCCTGTTGGACACTTGGCTGAAATGAAAGAATCCCACAATAGCATGGAACATCTGTTGTCTGTTCTCAATTACCAGAAACATAAATGGTTGATTTGTCGAGATCTTAAACTTGTTGGACTCATCCTAGGACTTTAAGGTGGGTACACAAAGTACCCATCCTTTTTGTGCTTGTGGGATAGTCGGGCTGACAACTAGCATTATGTCAGACAAGAGTGGCCATCAAGACAAGAATTAGAACCCGGGTCGAACAATGTTCTGTCCTACCCTCTGGTTTAACCAAGGAAGGTGTTAATTCTACCCATAAAAATCAAATTCTGCCTAATGAAAAACTTTGTAGAAGCACTGGACAGGGAATGTGGAGGATTCGCCGTCTTCCACCACAAGTTCAAACGAATCAGCATGGAGAAGCTTAATGCATCTATATTTGATGGTTCTCAGATAAGAGAACTCATAAAAGACTCTAGTTTTGATGATTTATTAAATCCTACTGAACCCTATGCCTGGCTGTTCCTTTAGTTAGTCAATGCAAACTTCATTGGTAACCACAGAAGTCCTCAGTACCAGAAGATGGTTGATTACTTAATGGAGAATTTCCGCAAACTTGGTGCGCGTATGTCAATGAAAATGCACTTTCTTCGGTCCCATCTGGACTATTTTCCAGAAATTTGCGGAGACTTCATTGAAGAACAGGGTGAGCGCTTTCACCAAGACATCCGTGTCATGGAGGAACGCTATCAAGGCCATGGGATGTGAACTTTCTGGCTGACTACTGTTGGTGCCTTAAGAGGGATGTGGTGTCTGCTCGGCACAATCGGAGGTCACTGAAGAGACTATTCATCCATGCGTAGCTTATTTTGTGCAATGTACTACTTATGCTATCTATTAAAAATATTTTATTAACCTTATGTGAGTAAATCGTTCCAATATTTGCTATTATGTGTTTCACTCACAACAAATATTTGGAAATATAAGAGTTTTTGGTATGTGCTCATATTTCAAAAACCTTACCTGATTGGGTAAAATGAGCATGATTTTCCAGATTCAGTGCAAAAAAATGAGCTAAAATCAGGTATTATATATTTGATCTTAAAAACAACGCAGACCAGTGTAATTAATGTATGCAAAACAACGAAATTATGATACGATACTATATGTGAAAACTAAGTATTCAGATTGATTAACATCTGTGTTAATGATCAAGTTTTAATGAAGGGAATATTAATAAACACATCAATATTAATAACTTATATATAATTAAATAAAAAGTGTAAAAATTATATACTAATGTAAAACTTTGGGGTGTAGAAAAATAATGTAAGCTGAATGTACAAATTTACAATCATTTGAAACTCAAGTTTGACGAGTGGGTGACGCCTGAATATAAATTTGGAATTGAAATGACTCAAGATAAAAATCTAAATATATGAAGACTTTCCAAGACCAGTACAGAATACCGAATCCATTGAGGAAAATTTCTTTTACTTATACAGAATTCCTGATCACTTTTGCCCCACCTGCAATCGAGAAAGAAAAATTCGCCTGTAGTGTCTCACTCAAAGGCGATTACTAAGGGAAGAGAATCGTCCGCCACGAACCAGAACCAAAACCATCAATACATCAAAACAAGAAGTGATATAAGCGCGAGAAAATAATAAATCTTTGGGCGCGTCAATATTTTTCAGGACCTGTTTATCAATTACCATCGAAATGGTCGTCGCCTCATACGAAATATGTGATATCTTTCAGAATTTCTTTAAGCGTTAATTTCATAAAAGTGGTTCGTAAGTGCATAACTGCAGAATACAAATGTTCACAGTCCTGAAATAGAAATATATCGAGTTTAATTAATTCTACGGCCCTTATTACTAATGATAATTTTCCAATTAGATTTACCTGAATTCTATATAAGAAGGCAGAACGGCCAACTCTTGGCTTATCGGCATTTAAGGCGCTTGATACAAGTAAATAAGTAGGTAGTTGCGATTTTTACCGAATATATGAACTCTACTGTATAAGGTAAATACATCCTCTTTTACTGCTATGCAGTGCCTTCAGTGCCTACATGACAATAATAAAATATTTCATCAGTAAAAGGTTCATCTTTCTTATTACAAGATTTTGCTAATTGTTTGATGGAAAATGATGAGAACTTCTGTTATATATGAACCTTTTAGCTAAAGAAGCAAAAGAAAAACAGTTTAAGTCTAATCATGGCTAAATTCTGCGCTTTAAGCTAACATTGAATGGCGTGCAACAAGCTTTAGTAAAAAGAAAAGAAGCAATCTTTCTTAACCAAAATATCGGTCCTATTACGATATCCAAGCCTTCTAAAAATAATTCATCACTTAACTTTTATGTCCTCGCTTGATTTATCAATTTATTAGTAATCTAAAATTAATTTTGGATAGACATTAGATGAATTCATTTTCAGCCTTTTCTCTTGATATTATTTTTTCTCTCACTTTATAATCAAATAACATGATATACTTTGAAACCATACATTTCCTGGTAGAAAAAGGGAACAGAGTATAAAAATAACGCAGACAGTATTGATGATTTAAGAAATACTGATCAATATTAAATTTGTGTTTTATTATAAATGTTAACTTGTGACAGATTTAATATACCAGAATGTTTTTGTATCGGCGTTCATTGAGGAAAATCAACTTAGCTAGGTTTTGCCGTAAGGCCAACTGAAATTAAATGGTCTTTTGGTCATTAATCCAACTTCTTGCAAGAACAGCAGATAAAGATCATCCACAAAACACTGAAATTAGGAACGAAAGAGCTACAGTGCTTGGAAGAAAGAGAAATGGGTAGGAGAATATAGATAAAATGAATCGCTTAACTTCCGAGCCATCGTAACTCGGCAGCCATCCTATTTTGAAAGGAAATTAGAAGACCTACAAGCTGTTTCCAATGATACCCTGAATCCGTTAAATATCCTAAGGAGTTCTAAATTAACTGATTTATATTAAAAAGGATTCGTGTCCTACGAGGGCTCGCTTATAAATGAATTAATTCTGTTCCCTGCCCTTGATAAACCTATATGCTTCCGAGATTCGTAAACGAGGTTTTGCGTAAGGGGCAATGCACCATCGTAGGAATTTTAGAGTGAGATTAGGTAATTTCTTACCATTTAAAAATATCGCGAGAAAGTTTCCTGAAAAAAACAAACCCATCTTCATATTTTAACTTACATTTGTTTAGAGAATTAGGTTTTGCAGACGAACATCTGTTCTAGCGGAGAATCTATAAGAAATAGATAATTCTAACAATGTTTCATGACTAGCTCATCAGCAACAAAGAATAAAAATTAGGAGTACTTGTCACAGAAGACATATAGAAGTAATACGCTACAACAAATAAACCTGGCACAGAGTAGCAAACTCGGAAATCATGTTTTACACCAGTATGTTCCTTAATAAACCAGGTATACTCGGCTCTTGACCTCTTTACCTTTGACACTCAACTCTTTTTTTTCTACTTTACCTCTATTTTTAAGTTAGTTTATTTCCAATATGAGAACCTGGTTGAAAAGTCTACATATACTCCATTATTTCATATTTTCTCGAAATAGGAGATTTGGGTTTTCGACTGTTATTTTGAGGATCTAATTGAGTTTTATGGGAGCACATTTGCTTCGTTTACAAGAACTTTCAACAGCGATATGCTTCTCCAAGAGGAGTAAGAAAATAAGATTGGAAAATTGAATTATGACAGTAATAAATAGGATTGAGATTAATCAAAGTTTGATTACAGAGCCACTACAATAAATCTTTACAACAAAGAATAATTTCCTTTCAGACTGAGCATTGAATTCATCTTATAATTTCCACTACTGAAGTATATCTACCTAATTCAAAGCTTGAAAGTTGGAAACAAATACTAAGGTTTCTTTCATGAAAGCCTTTTAATAGATACTCCTGTATCCTTAATAAAGACCTCAAATGTTCCCTGAGTCTTCAATCATCCACAATTAAACAAAATCTCTTAATCAGCTAATCATAGAATCCCCGAATCACCTCAACAGTGGAAAAATCATTTAATTTTGCCCAAATCACTAAACAGGAACATCTCTAATTGATCGTTAAATATTTAAAATTTCCCTAAGCGGTGTGGAAGCGAATTTCCTCTAACACCTTTACCAAAACTTAAAAACACAAGAGATGCATGTAAATAGATCTATAACGTGTAAAAATAAGGTTCAATCATATTACTTCTAAAAATGAGGATACATAAAATTCGCAGTAGATCATTCATCAAGGGGAATTAGAAAGATATTTAAATGAATAGAGAAAATGTAAAGATTATTCCCTCGCGGGTCCTGAGTTTTATTTTAATTACGAAATTTATTTTAGGAAAGCGCTGACAAATTGATGCCGCGGGACGTTTTATCGTCGCCAGAATTATGAATATACACTAACTAAGTGCAAAAATGTTGGGTGACAAATTTCTCAATTTTCTGTCGACTTAGAGTGAGAAATTTATTCTATAGATTTACCCACCGTGTTTCACATTTCAATTTGCAATTAATTTTAAATTTGATGATTAAATATATAAGTTACTAAAATGTAAAAATTATTATAATAGCAAGCCAAGCGTTGTTATTCTAAGTTATATACTGGTAGCTCACTCGACGAGCGTCCTGGATTTGATACCGAAGACGGTTTCTCCACGACATAGGCTCGAAACCAATTCCTTGATTCCATTTTACATAGCGGTTCAAATGTTTTTCTATTTTTCTCCGTTTCTAATAACCCTTTTCTTTCTTACTATAGTTCACTTAATCAATTCCAAAGAGATTTACCGGGTTGCGATACAGGTTTTCCTTTACTTGGCCTAATAACTTCACACACACACACATATGTGATTTAAAACAAAACATATATATTTTTATAAATATATATATATATACATATATATATATATATATATATATATATATATATATATATATATATATATATATATATATATATATATATAAAGAGAGAGATAGAAATAAAAGTGAAAAACAAAAATAAGATCATTTAAGCATCAATGGAGAGACAATACTAATTAAATAAGGTATACTGGCCAAAGTCGCGTGCTCTCACTTATGTAGGTTTATGACTTTACGACCTTCAAAACTTTCAAGAATTCCTGAAGTAACTTTAGGAGGACTTTGGCAATTATATCATCCGAAAAATAATGTAAAACAACATAAAAGTTTTAAATTACAGTAGAATCGGCCGAAGAGTTATGAAGATATTCACAAATATTTCCCAGACAACCTTGCAAGGACTTTGTCAATTATATGGTTCGAAAGAGAATGGGGTAGTTGACCTAGTGACAGTATAGTAAGTGCTGGTGTTGTTGGTGGTGTAATTTTTGCAGGTGCTGGTGGGCGTGGTGTACGAGGTGGTGTTGGTCGAGTTGGTGTATTTGGTGGTGTAGGTTGTGGTGGTTTAGTTGGTATATGTGGTGTTTGTGTTAGTATAGCTGGTGGTGGTGTAACTGGTTATGGTGTAGCTAGTCGTGGTGTTGGTGTAGGTGGTGGTGATGTGGGAGGTTGTGTAGGCGGTGAAGGCTGTGTAGGTGGTGATGGTGTAAGTGGTGTATGGGGTGGTGAGTGTAGGTGGTGCTGTTGTAGATTGTGCGGGTGTAGGTGGCGTAGGTTGTGGGGGTGTGGGCGGTGGGGGTTTAAGTGGTGGTGGTGTGGGAGGCAGTGGAGGTGTTGTAATTGTATGTCTTTGGGGTGTCGTTGTTGGTTGTGTAAACGGTAATATGTAGGTGGTAGTGGTATAGGTGGTGTAAGTGGTGGTCATGCAGGTAACGGTGTAGGTATGGGTGGTGTGCTGATGGTGGTGTATCTGGTGATTGTGTAGGGGCTATAGGTGATGGTTGTGTAGGTGGTTTAATTGGTGGTGGTATATGTGGCGGTGGTGTAGGTGATGATGGTGTTGTAGATGGTGGTGGGGGTGATGGTGTTGTAGATGGTGGTGGGGGTGATGGTGTTGTAGTTAACTTAGGTACAGGGGGTGTAGGTGGTCGTGGTGTAGTAGGTGTACGGCGTGTAGTGGGTGGTGGTGTAGGTTGTGGTATTGTAGGTGGTGTATGTGCAGGTGGTGTATGTGAGGCAGTCGGTGGTTGTGTAGGTGACGTTGTTGTTGGTGGTTTTGGTGGTGGTAGTGTATGTGGTGGTGGTGGTGTTGGTTGTGTAGGCTTTGATTAGATTGAGAATATAAAACAACATAAGAGTTTCAAATTTCGTTAGAATCTCCCGAATAGTTGCAATGTCATTAGAAAAAAAAGGAAAATGGGGACCGACTGACAGGCATAGTGAGATGAAGAGTCACCGGCTACTAAAAAGTGGTCCTTCTTTTGCAGCCATAACTGCTTAATATCTTGAGAAGGTGAGTAATACAACTCTTTGCATGAGCGATGAGCGATTTGTTAATTTTAATTTACTCTTGAAAGATAAATTTTTCCCATTATTTCATTTATTACACTAACGAACACCTTGTTATTTTTTTAATTGATTTACGACAATGTTGATGTGGTGAATCCAAAGTTCACTTTGGTTGGATTTGCTCAATCTTGTCAACTTTTTAATTTATCGTTATATGATGTTTTTGCTTTTTTTACATGTACTGTTGATTTATATTTATATAATGCAAAAATCTTTCTCATTTCCTTAAATAAACGAATTCTGAAGAGTTTATATGAGGCAATTTTCGATTAACTGGTATTTTTCTTTTGCAGGTGAATTAAAGGGATTTGGCCAGGAGATCTTGCAAATATAAGCCCGATGTATTCTGCTACATCTGCGACGAATGTACCGTTATTTCTAACAAGAATCGAGTCACAAGTTTCATAAAGCATGCTTATCATGCTTACGATGCCATGATAAATTTGGGGGGCCACAAATGGTAAGCAAGATATTCACCGAGCATTTGCGTCGTTGGACAGATCGTAAGAAGAGTTGCTTGACGTTTGGAATTCCCATGGTTTGGAGGGAGCTGATAGACTATATCACTGACTGTTACTTCTGCACTATCGATTTTATTGAGTTCAACACGAAGAACCGTAGCAACTTTATGTATCCTGATCTTCAATCAGCACGTCGTCCTGTAGCTCAGTGATTAAATTCCCTACCTATCTTGGGAGAAAATTCTGACAAAGTTGCGAAGATTCCTACGTTGTTGAAGAAAATGAAGTTTAATTTTCTAATTGCAAGATTCATTGCAAATTCTACTCGAGCATGAGAAAAACTTTGGTGATTCAAATAGAATTTGTTTGCTACAAAGAAATATATGCTTCATTTGGGATGCATGAAGCAGTTCAGCAAGTCGTTTAGATTCACACCTCTAATGCTAAGGCTAGACGTCTAGTGAACGGGATTCAATAGTAACGAATCTACTGTTAAAAGAATAACTAGGGATTTCACAATCTTTCTCATTTATCTCAATGTCAGCATGATTGTCAGAAATAAACAAATCTACATCTTAATTTAATTCTCTAGGAAATAAAATTAGAGATACAAAACATATTAAATCCTGACTCTTGGATGCAACATTCTAGTAATTTTTATTCAATCACAGATCTCCTTATCATTCGCAATTCCATCTTAGCTAAATTTATATCAACTGCGAAATGGCAGAAATTCTTTTCTGGTTTCCCCATTGCTTTAATAAAATCATAATCATCTGAAATTTTATATGTTTCAGTCTACCTCCATGTGAAATAACAACACGGTAATAAATTTGGTGAAAATAAATTTGTTTGCCTCCTTGAAATCTTGGCAAAAATGAAAATCTTTCGATATTCATTAAAGTCACTCAGAATCATACAATTAAGAGCCACAAAGGTCCTATCTTTCACTCGAGGCTTAGTCAGAGAAGAGGGTATGGGATTGAAATCGGAGCCTTAGGAAAACTAAAAGAAGAGAAGATATGAGAATAGAATTAGTTTCACAAGTGCAGCCTCTGCTGGGCTATAGTGTGTGACAAAATAACTAGTTGCCTTTGTTTTTTGCTGCAAAACCAACGGCAGCATTGCCTGCAAAGAGTAAATTCGGACGACTTTAACGCAAAAAATGAAAAGAGATGAGATTTAGGTTTCATTACATATGAATCAAATTATTCACTTCACAATATTGATTGAATATCCAATACAAAATAGTAAAACAAAAAAAAAATATTATTTACTCCATCAGATATTATAAACGAAAATTAATGTACTATTATTGACGTAAATATATCGCATAAATTTATTTACTGGCAAAATGAGGTACCAATATTTAGTTAAAATAGGTGATAACGCGCTGATTGAATTGAATGTTCTTTGACTTCGTAGCATTTATAAAAGAAAGGAAAGCAGAATTGCCGGAAGTAGAATTGTAGGCTTCGATGAGTGCCCTGTGGCAGGGAAAAGAGGGAGACCTTTGTCTTTGAAATGAAGTAATATAGGCGACGACCTTGATCTTGGATTCTAGGAGAGATGGAAATTATCTCATATAACGCATGAGTCGTTCAACCTTTCGTCTTCTTGGCTTAGGTAAAGATATTGAAGAAAAGGAAAACTGCGAATGAATTGACTCATCTCTCTCAACAGCCCGGTATTATTCTTCCTATATTTGCTCAGGCTAGCCTGTCCTAAACTTAAAGGGAATAGCTTCCTCAAGGAAAGTAGGTTTTGGATGAAAGTAAGTAGATAGGCACCCTTTTTTTAGGCGAAACACAGTGATGTTTCCCGCTTTATCTCTTTCAACAAAGTTAGCCAGAACCTAGCTTGACCATGCTAGCTACATATGTTCACTTCGTCTGGGGAAATAAAGGAGAGTCTTTCAACAAAGTTAGCCAGAACCTTTGTCGGGGGGATATACGTGAGAAGAGAATATTCTTTTCACTTCTATTGATTAGGCTTTTGTGACCTGGACCTCATGGACTAGAGGATGAACTATTTTCAGGTACGCATCCATTTTTTAGAATTATTCATTACTCAAACGTACGCCTGGCTACATTAAATGCGCCATATACGTTTACTCTAATGCGTCTTTCACGCCATCTAGACGAACGAACAAAGAGAAAAAATTAAGGACATGCATGAGGAGTTAGACCGTTCTTACTTCTTTATACATGGAAAGTGGAGGATTGATCCTGAAGATGGGGTCTCTCTTAGTGCGACTCTAGGAAAAATCTTATGATTTAACAAAGACCATCATATTATTGATTTTAAACTCGTAGCATATGTGTTAAAATAAAACACACCCCTTGATATATTTTCATATCTTTGATTAGTCCATCATTTTAACAGTAGTTTTTAATTTGATATTCATTCTCTAGTTATTTCCTGCTGAAATATTGACAGAGCATAATTAAAATTCTCCCTAGGCTCGTAAAGCCTCTATCCCTTACAAGCATAGACCGTCTCTCCTAAATAGCACAAATAACTCGTCTTAAAGTTTTATAATGAGCGCCACTTCAGCCTAACGGAGAGAATTAAGAATGTTTAGGAGAATATTAAAGGTGTTTTGCGAATTTTAGATATTTGTATGTAATAAAATGATGGCAGAAAATTTAAAGCATAGGAGAACTATCCTAATTACATACTTGCTTTGATTCTCCTCCTACTAAGAGAGAATTTTGAGGATGCTCAATATATAATTTTTTACTCTAAAAAGTTGTAAGCGAAAAGAGGTTTGGTGATTTATTACAGAAAATAATTAATTAAATATGCAAAATATATTAACCCAAAAATATGGATTATGAAATCATGTGAGATCTATACTGAGAATTATATGTTTCACTTAATGCAGTGGTTCTCAACTCGTTTCAGGCCATGGACCACCGGCTCAATTAAAAGAATATTGTGGACCCTTCCATATTTGAGTAAGTATAAAGTAAGCATACACAACAAGCATTTTGGCTTCAAATATATTTCTTCAAAACAGAATTTCGAAAAATTATATAAAATAATTAGCAGATAACATTTTAATCTGCAAAATACTTCTTTCAAAAATAATATCTTCAAATTACATGAATGTTTATGTATCATTTTGCCATGAAATGTATGTTAAAAAAAATTAAATAATGTAAGATTGTAAGAATAAACAACAAATATTTTTTATTTCCAATTAGATTAACTCATTTTTCCTTTCAACCAGACTTTTAAATTCTCTTTTCACTGACAAGCTTTTCAATGTTAGGAGTGGTGCTTGATAGCGCACAACGAATATCACTTTTCACTGCAAGCCGATTCTTCTGTCTCGACTTAATGTGCGACAAACATGAAAATCCACTCTCGCACAGGTAGATTGATGCAAATGGTAAAAGAAATTTGACTGCATGTGAGAAAAAATTTGGGTAACTACTAATCCTAGTGGCCCAAAACTTTTCCATGGTAGACTGCTGGTACACATCTTGAGACACCAAATCATTCTTCAGCTCCAAGAATTCCTCTTGCAGATCCTCTGGAATGCTATGAACATTTGTTGTGAATGGATTCCTGATAAAGGATAATTCATCCGTTGTCATGTTCACCTCCGGAAAGTATTACTGAAATTCATCCCGCAGCTTTCGTAAATGCTCTAGAATTTCCATCTGAATGCCTTTCTTTTCTCCGAATATGGCATCCAAATATGGAAACTGAACCAATTTGTTATCTTCGACTCGTGTGATCCAGAGTTCTAATTTCTCAAGAAAAGCCTTGATAAGTGAACAGATTTGCACCTTTTCCTTGCAGTTAAAGATTCAGTTTGTTCAAGATTCCAAAAATATCAGTAAGGTATGCAAGTTTTAATTCTGACTGTGTTAGCATAATTCTTAAATCCTGTTTCCCTTGAGACTGGAGAAATAAAGTCAACTCTTCTCTCAGTTCAAATATCCTGTTGAACACGTTCCCTGCTGACAGCCACCGTACAGAAGTGTAGAACAGAAACACCTCAAAGTCGCAACAAATGTCTTGACATAATTTTCTGAGTAGCCTGGTGTTCGCTGCTGACGATTTGATATAATTAACCGCCTTCACCAGATGATCAGGTGATAAGGTGATAAGGTAATGTTTTTGATGCCAATGCCTGTCTGTGAATGAAGCAGTGAACGCCAGTTGCCAATGAAGCACGCTGTTTCACCAATGTTTGGAAGCCTGATCTTGAGCCTAGCATCGCAGGTGCACCATCAGTGGTAACACCCACTAAATTTCCCCAATCCAGAACGTTTGCCTTAAAAAAACTGTTGACAATTTCTAAAAGATCCTGAGCCCGCGTGGTGTTGTCAAGAGTCTTACAAAAAATAATTTCTTTTTAGAAGTCTTCCTCAACCATATATCGCGCAAACACCATTAGCTTAGAGCAGAGCGAGACATCAGTTGATTTATC
Organism: Ceratothoa steindachneri; assembly: GCA_963969495.1. Lineage (NCBI taxonomy): Eukaryota > Metazoa > Arthropoda > Malacostraca > Isopoda > Cymothoidae > Ceratothoa > Ceratothoa steindachneri. The sequence goes on along the minus strand of OZ018318.1, from coordinate 19,979,034 downwards.
CAACTGTATTGCAAACAGTGTAGATTTCTTTATTTCATCCACAACTTGTTCACTGATGTCATTAGATACAGATATATCATTTAGCTGTCGTGCTGCGTCCTCGCCAACAACAAGCCTCACCATTTCTTTTGCACAGGGTAGCACAAGCTGCTCAACAATTGTATGAGGCTTTTTTTCCTGTGCGACTTTGTATACAACAATGTAGGAAGCACGCACTGCATTGGTGGCCTTTTCATGGAATTTAGCTGATGCGTCAAGGCGCATCCGCTTGAGAGATGATAATTTCGGTTCAAAATATTTTTTATTCTTTCGCAACAAATTGAGATGACACTTTTCGAGATGGAGCTTAAGCTTAGCTGGCTTCATTAACTCATTCCCCAAGACTTTGTAACAAATAACACACTATGGTAACTCCACGTCATCATTTTCTTGACAAGTGAAGCTGAATTCAATGTAGTTCTCTGAATACTTAACAATCCTTCCCAGCCATTGTTATTTTTTTAGATCTGGGGGCAGAGCAACGAAATATATGAGTTATAAGTTGAGTTTGGCAAAAATAATGATAAAACATAAATGGTAATAATACACGCAAATAAAGCACCATGTGTCATAAACAGCATAAACTATAAAACACATGAAGAGTGCAGCTGCCAATCAAGGAATGGAAATATTATCGAATAAATCTAATTTTTACCAAATATAGTTGAAGTCCCCTGGACCACCCAGAAAGTAATCATGGACCACTAGTGGTCCATGGACCACCAGTTGAGAACCACTGAATTAATCAATACGGAAACCACTAAAATGATATGCAAAACGAAAAGTATGCTTTTTGCCATATGTTAAAGTTCGTAAAGCCACAGAGCGAATGGATAGTGGTTAATTTCGTCGAGTTAATGGAAAAGCGATTGTAAATCTTGATGGACAATAGAGGAAAGTAGGTTTCGATGTGGTGTTCCACAACGATGAGCAAAAGAGTATAGTGGACACCTGCGACCTTAATATCTACTATAAAATGCATATAAGCGACGGGTACATTGGATATCAGATAAAAGTGAGAATTATAGGATGCTTTTCAGTCTCTATATGGTAGACACTTGTTGAACTTAGAATTCTGAACAACCCTGAACTAAATACATCTGCTTTAAACCAGGCGTACTCTATTCCGAATTCAGGGAATCTATCATGCTCATTATTTGGCAAATTGTTACTTTCCCATGCAAGTTTAATTCGAGCTGGAAGGAAAAGACGTTTATGAGACCTCTTATCTGCTGAGGCGCATAAAAGATTTATTTCTAAGCACTCTTTTCTTTAATTTATTAAAGAATGGTAAGATAAACTAAGTCAATAATTTCTTTTTTATCAATTTCTATTCTTCTAAATACCACTGATATAATTTAATCCTATACAAAACCTATTTTATTATACACTTCGTGGCATTCCTCCACCAGATTTACAATCTAGTTTAGCGTTCCTCTGAGTTTAGTAAGGTCACATCATAAAGATAACAAAAATCTACCAACATCTCTCCTTTCAAATCTATGTTAGTTTAATATTCTAAAATTCTTATGTGGTTTTATATTCGGTATCATTATATAACTAACATTTTTACCATGTCGGGTAATAAACTTTTGCATTTTTATTTTACAATGATAAATTTTATCTTTAAAATACCTTAAAATCATGTTAAATTGTATAATAATTGGTAATAAGCACTTTAATTTAAGATCATAATTTTAGGTTATCATTTTAACTTTAACCTTATTTCTGTATTTATATATCATCATCAAACCTCGCCTTTACTATCATTTCTTAATATAATTACTCAACCTTTTTCAATTCTTTTGGTGAGGTCATTTAGAAAAAAATATCTAAATCAGATCAGATGTTTGGGTAATTTCCATTGTTATCTTGTGCCTAGTTAATCCTTGTATGTCAAAAATTTCCATTCTTTTATAGTTTTATTTTACTTTGCAATATAATTTAGGTTTGAAAATTTTCATTTTCCCTTAACTAACTTTTTACAAATAATATGCCCTCTCCTAACACCAACCTTTCTTATCTGTTTTAACTTTCTTAATGTATTTTCTCTTTCATTTTCCTCCAAGTTCACTTCACGTAGTAGGAAAATTCTTGATATTTGCTCCTCTCTTGGTCTCCTTATCGTTTTACCCTTATTTATCGCTAGAAAATTGTCCTAACATAAAATATTTGGCGAAAAAGAACGTTTATTCTCGACATCACGCTATTCTCTACTTCTTAATCTCCTCCGTAGTTTAAATGCTTGATTGTTTTTAGGCATTACTCACTTTAAGCTCTTCTATAAAATTTACGGTCTTCAAAACTCTAACAAACCTTAAATAATAAGCTTCTATATTTAATTAAAAATTTCCCATAATATAATTTAAATGTTATTATAAAAATGCATACATATGCATCTGAATGCGTATGTATTTATCAACATTTAGAAATCTTCCAAAGCTGGGCAGAAGGTACCTTTTTAGAAATATTAGCTACTTAGCCTCTGTTGCTAAGCAACAACCAGTCAGGTAGCTCATTGTCCTTCAGACTAACAACAAGCAATCATAAAATGAACTATATTCAACAATTGAAGGTATTTATCGTCAAGTCTCATGTAGAGGGACCTACTGAAAAAGGGGCCCCTAATATTTTGTGGATAATACTCACTATAAACGAATCATTTGCTCAATAAGGTTGTCAAACCAAAAAATGGTTAGCTGCTGTATGAATTCTAGTATTCTCCCATTTCTCTTCAATTTAAATTATCTTGCATATTTTAGAGGTTTGTTGAGTTTTTGATTCGCCAGCCTATTTCCCATTGGGTTCTGGTAGCATTAGAAACTCATCTACTTATTAGCCTAAAACTTTAAATATACATTTAATCCCTTCGTTAACATTTAAACATAGGTAGAGAGACAAACAGATAATATTCTATATCTTCTACTATCAGAGTCTTACAGCGAAGTTAACTTTCTTGTTTATCATTTTCGACTAGCCTTTCGCGCTCGAGCAAATTTTACATTATGAAGATAAGATTCCTTTATCTCAACCTTTTATTTTGTTAACTGTTGGTAAGATTTTCCCTTTACTTCCACACTCGCGTAATCTCACCTACTATTTCCCTCCTCTTAATACTTAATTGTCAATTATTATTTTAATTTTTTTTCTCCTTTTGAATCTGGTCCACCTTAATGTGTAGCATATCCTACTAATGCATCTCTTTATTGACTCGATCTCTTAATATTTTTTTCTCATTAACCAAATTATGTACTTTACTTGAATTGACAATTTACTATATCTACGTCTCTTCATTACATTCCATTGTTTACCGGCTTCTAACTTTTGCGCTAAATACCCAACAAGGTTCTTATGGCTATGCGCACATTTTTCTCTTACTCTTTCCTAACTCAGTAGCAGGATATACTTTGAGGTCCTTATCGTGCTGCGATGGACTCAAACTCGCTTCCTAGGGGAGGTATTAGGTCGAGGTTTGCTGGATCGTTGGCTCTGTCCAATTCTTCCAATGTAAATATGTAGTGACTTTGCCGGAGACATCTTCTATTCTTCAGAGCCTCAGTAAAATTTCGTAGGAAAGGGGGCAAAGAAAAATAATAGCGTAGGGAAGTTGCGAACAGCTTCCCGCGTCGCTGGACCATTGTTAGCGAGCGGCGAATCCACTCCTGGTTGACTATTCATTGTCTGACTCTCATCGTTTTCTCATTCCTCTCGCTTAGAGTCGGAACCTTTTCGACCAAATTCATGGTTTCTCTCATCTTGGCTTTAATGCCACTCTGTGTTATCCTAATGTTCTTTCAACGTTAAGTTGTAGAAAATAAACTTTGTTAAAAATTAGAGTCAGTTAATTGAAATTACCCGCTTACTATAGTCACGCCATTACCTCGTTTTCTCTGCTCTCTGCACTAAAGCGTTCTCATATATTTCTTCATTTAAAGCAAGGTTAATGACTGCTATCTGGCTAGCTTAGTGATTAACCAAACCACATCTTATGCTTTACGGCGACAACTTCGCTTGTACTAGCGCTCACATTGGACACAATTCGACTTGATAAAGCCTCTCAAAGGGAGAAAGGGAAGTGGCTTAAACTATATCCTACACTTCTCTATTGAACCCAAGACTCATGACTCCACCTAGTCCGTAATGACTGATCCAAACTCTAACTCACTATGGGTCGGCATGCAAGCCCCCGTGACTAAAACACTCCAGAAGGGCTCAGGCCTTTTGAGTCCTTAGTATAGATCCTTGATATCGCAGTGGGGATAGGGATATGGATCCCTCACGCCAATGTAGATATGGACCCGAAGGTCTCTCCGTTTCAGATGGCACGGTCTTAACTGGACTTGAATATTGATTCGCTGAGAGATACATATTTTTGTTTTTATTTAAAAGCTAGTAAAATAGCAAATGAAAAATACCAAAGTTGTTATTGTTAAACTTTTCGGTGATATACTACTATATCTAGAACTCAATTCATCGTTAATAAATTGATTGTGCAGCATGGCAATAGCATTAAACACACTTTCAGACTGTCAGATTATCAGGTCAGACAAATGAAGAGAAACAAGCAACAATTGTAGAGGCTATGAGAATATTTGCTACAATGTTGGAAGGAAATTATCGATGAATAAAAGGTTACTTTTTTTAATAGGATAGTATTAACAACAAAAAACGATTTATGATAAGTAAAATATTTAATGTCTTTATTCTCTAAATCTTTATCTATTGCTATATTTTTAGGTTTTATTTTAAATATGATTTATAATTACTGATCCATTTGCTTTACTTTTCACTTGTCAATTTGTGTTTCCTATTGTTCTTCTGGAAGATCGCACAGCAAAACTTTTAAAGTTTTACCATCCTAAACCGAAATTGGCAACCGTTTCAAATAATAATCGCTGCATAGTAGCGATTGCTTAAGATAATATTTTAAAATCACTCCAGAGGCAAAGTGATGTGTGACTTTTTTAAGTTGATAGCCCCGAATGTACTTAGGGGAAGTATTATAGTGTCAGTCGTGTGTGCTCCCTTAGGGACATATTCTGTAGCCACACGGAAATAAGCCATATAACAGGAAAGATTCTTTATAGGAAAGATTTTTCTTCCGTTCAGCTTCACTCCATAAAGTATAAAGTCGATGCATCATAGAGAATTTTAAAATTTTGAAAACGATTTCCGATCCGCTCTTTTTAAGATTGTAGGAATCCATTTATATAAAATTTGTTTCCCTTCACCTTAATTCTATTTTATCTCTCCATTCCCTCGTTCTGCTGTAAATTAATTACTAACTATCTCATTGTTTATTTCTTAATACTTGATATCCTCCTCCTGTCCAATCTTTCGTTTAATTTTATCCAATAAGGATAGTGTACACTAACAGTGTCTTGTGCTTTAATCAAGGTTTTGCATCCTCCTTTTTCAAATTTTTAATACTTTATTTTTCAAATGTGGTTTGTTATATTAGCTAAAGTCTAGCCAAACTATCTGATAAATTTGTTTTACATTCCCTCATTTATTCACAATTTGATATTGTTCCTTATTTTCTTGTTTGTTTATAACTTTAAAGCTTTTTAAGTCATCGCTTATTAATTTTTACATTCCAGGGCCAAAAGTTGGGTAAAATGAAAACCCAAAACCTTCTACTAGACAAATGATTATCAGCTTCTACGACTTTTCCTTTACTGTTCAACCTTTTTACTCTCTCTTTCTCTCCTTCTCTCTCTTCCTCTCTCTCTCTCTCCCACTACGTTTGGAGAGAGCGGAAACGGGTTTTATCAGATGTCTGAGAACAGAAGAAAAGTGTAGGCAGAATGGATATGCAATATATTGGCAGCAAAGAAGACAAAGAATTAGGCAGGAATATTTACTGACAAAAAACTAAGTGTTCTGGATGAAATTAACCTGTATGGAATATTTATATTTTAACATGCTTACACAGGACTAATTATATAAAGGCTAAAATCAAAATATTGGTGTATCAGAGTGTATGAATGGAGCAGATAGATAAGGATGGTATGAATAAAAATGACAGGAGCAAAGTGTGCGGGTAAGAAGAGAGGGGCACATTAAGACCAGCAGTAGGAGGAGTCCAATCTAAAGAGAAAGATTTTGCTTTAATTTTCCTCGTTCTGCATTTCCTGATCAATAGAAGGGAACTGAAAGGGACAAGATTTGGAGAAAGAGGGTATGGGAGAGTTAGGGGAAAGAGGAAGAAAAAAACAAAACTCGATGAGAAATTGATCATACGTTTGCCTTCAAAGAGCTGTTCATGAAGAGCATAAAAATTACCGATAAGGAAAAAAACAATGTATAGTATTTTCCAGTAAATTGGGGATAAATGACAACTTCAAATCGATGTGAAGTTAAAAGTATAGGGCATTTTATCATATATTCCATTATTGTCCATTAAAAACAATTTATTTAAAGAAAATACCAACGTCTTTTAGTCAAATGATCTTTATAAATCCTCTAGACTTCCTTCGAGTTAAGAACAAATAAATAATGTTATAGACAGTTAATATAATATTTATTACCAAACATGAGTAAATTGATGGAAGTAATAGTATTAAACATAAATAAATTTTTAGCACACTCCAATCTAATACTAGCTTTTGTCCAAAAAAAACAAAAATCTGAATACCAAAGAGTTTATCAAGTTCGAAATAATAAGTGTTGCGTAACTGGTCGAAAAAACTAACGTCCCGTTGAAATGAATAAAGGTCATTTAGTATTGAATCTTCAGGCATACCATTACTATATGCTATAATTCTTGCAGTATCGATCTATCAGTAATTGAATGGATTTAAGGGTTAAATAACTCATGCGAATTTCTTTCCTTTAATGTAGCCTTAGATAATTGTGCGTCAGATCGGAGATTGTGATTACCGATTGTAGCTAATATTGCTCCCAATTTCCTCAAGAAACCTGTAACAATTATTTACTTTAAAGAGTTAGTGTAAATCAGATCTAATTTGAGCAAATTTTTAAGGGATATTGTCAAGTGTACTCTTAGTATAAATATTTGTAAAGTTAACGAAAAAATTAACAATCATCCTGAGTGGAGAAAATAAGTCCGAAACCCTAGATATTTTGAATACTTGAACCCCAAATCATATCTCATTAACTTTAAACTATTTGTTTCAATGGTGCTCTTCAAGATTTCACTTAAGAATCGATTCCGGAAACCAACACTTTTGTAATCTTATTAGAATGTTATGAGTTTGTCTCAATAAATATAGTAGCTGGAAATGAATAGGGATGGATAACTACATCCAGAATACTCCGTTAAATTAAGGAAAATTGAAGACTTTGAATTTCTCGTCAAGTTAATGGATCGATCAACCGATGTCAAATATAGATATCGTCCATCAAGTCTGTACGATTAAAAGATGAAAATTGGTTTTAATCAGAAACCTTAACTGAAGCATCTGAAGTACCTCTCAGGAAAAATTATTCTATTAAAACCAATTTAAAAAAATAAGCTATTAGTGATTTGAATATAAAAAAATAATTGAAATAAATTACAACAAGGACTTTCAACACTGAATCCTCTTCTAGGAGATTAATGCGAAAAAGCTATCTATAGCTGATCATCAACACTGTATAACAAGGATTTTGTTATAGTGACGATAAATTCATGTTGTAAGATATTTTTGGAAATATGTAGATCACGAAAATGACATTCCATTTTTACAAAATTACCCGTTTTTTGTGATCTATGAACGACAAATTAAAAAAAATTGTAAATCGCACTTAATTTATATTTATGCAGCAATTAAATTTAGCATTGATTCTAAACACAAAAATGAAAAAGACGCATAGGCAATCATGGCCAAAACTTTTGAATCTAATATATTTTTAGGGGAATTCATTCTCAAATTTTTCTTAATCAGAATAATTATCCGACTTAAATTATTGCAAATTTGTTAATGTCGTTTAATCACAATATTTTTGTAATATATTTTGATATAAGAAACGTTTGCCTATTTTTTAAATCCAGAAATGGTTCTTTCAAAAGAAAAGCGTGCAACAATTATTCCTTTGCACCATAGTGAGATGAAAGAAAGGAGAAAGTTATTAAAGGGATTGCATCAAGGATCACTTTTTTGGGGAAAATCAGTCTTTTAAACTATCAAGAGCTTCCATTGAACGCAAAGATCTCCTTATGGTAAGATCCCATGCCAAGTATCTGGTATCCTCAAGTGTTTAGCTTGCCAACGATTCGAAAGAAGCAGCTGCGAACGCTTTAATGTACAAGGTGAAGAGGAGACCTTTCGACAAAGGTCTCAAGTCGAGAAGGGCTGCAAAGAAGCCTCATCTCACACAGAAGAACATTACGGATAAGTTCACTTTTTCAGGAAATACAAAAAATAGACTGTTGAGAAATGGCGCCAAATTATATTCTCTGATGAAGCTCCCTTAGGCTTGATTGGAACTTCTGGATTATTTCTCATTAATAGGAGAATATGGAAGCGCTTTTACATGTCCTCTGTCTTTCCCTTGGTGATAGATCTGGAAACATTCCATGTCTGCGGCTGCTTCTCATCTAAAGGAACTAAAGCACTAAGAACTTTGCCCCAAAATAAGGATATGAATTCAAAATTGCACCAAATTTGATAAATTAGCACCTTTTCTCAACAGTTAACATAACAGCGCAGCTTTTCACCAAGCAAAAGCCATAACAAAGTTCTTGGTCCTAAACAACATCGAACCTTTTGGACCTTGACTCTGGACTTCACCAGATTTAAACATAATAGATAATTGTGAGCGATAATCCAAAAGAGACTAGTTTTAGGTGTTTATTGGACAAAAAAAAAACAATATCCTTTAAGATATCATCACAAATTTGATAGACACTGTATCGGACCCAACCGAATTCCCGACTGTTGGAGAAACATGGCTGAGAAACAGACACAAAGGCCTCATAGCTATAAAAGTACATTATAAATACAAAGCTTGCTCAATAATTAATGCGAAAAATGCATACCAAATAGTTATATTTTTATATACGAGGGGTGGTCAATAAGTTTTGCGAAACGGTAGGGCAAATCAGAGGAAGGGGGATGGCTGTTTATGAGGGTGTTAGGACAAGTTATAACAAGTCACGACCTGCAGCCGCACGCTCCTGCCTCGTCTATTTAAGAAGCAGTAGTTGATCGCAGATCGTCAGTCACAAATTTTTTAACAATGGAGAAGGTTGAGCACCGCGCAGTGATCAAATTTTTGACCAAGGAAAGCAAGAATACAAAAGAGATCCATGAACGCATGGTTGCAGTGTGCACCGACACCCCCCCTTCTATGCAACCATTGCTCGCTGGACTAGGGAGTTCCACCATGGTCTTTAGTCCCTCACAGATGACCCCCGTCCAAGACGCCCATCAGATGTGACCAACGAGGACAATGTGGCCCGTGTGGAGAGGATGATCCTCGAAAATCGACGGCTGAAGGTCGAAGAAATCAAGCGAGAACTTGGAATATGAAAAAAGGCGTTATCAATATCATCCACCACAATTTGGCCATGACCAAGGTCTCTGCCCTTTGGGTCCCTAGAAACCTCACGCCCCATGATCGACTTTAACGTCATCAAATTCCACATGGCTAGAGTTGCACAAGCTGCCCTACGCGAGTGCTGATTCGAGGAGCTCAACCACCCCCCATACAGTCCAGATCTGGCCCCTAGTGACTACTTTTTATTCCACCAGCTCAAGGCTGCACTGCGTGGACGCCGGTTTGGGGACGATGAAGATGTCCAGCTTGCCGTGCAGGATTGGATTGAACAGCAGTTGGGAGATTTCTGGTTGTCGGGAATTTGAAGCCTCAGGGACAAGTGGCGCATGTACATTGAAGTCGAGGGTAGTTGTATTGAAAAATAATAAAACACTTTTCCTCACATCTCGTTTCCTTATATCCGAATTGCAAAACCTATTGACCGCCCCTCGTATATATTTGAAGCTAATGAGTCAATGTATCAAGAAGCGATCCGCTTGTAGCAACTTAACAATTACAGCTATAGATTTTAGGAATATTGGTCACCAGTTACTTGGGCAGCCCGCACAAACAATAAATGTCCTTTTTACCACTGCTGGTCGTCTGCATGTCCAAAGACCAGCAGGAACCGTATCTTAGTGGCCATAATTCCTAGTCAGTTACCCCAAAACTACCTCCTTTAACGCCACAACACAAGAGATTGAGGATTCAATTGTCAAAAGTACATGAAGTTGCACATGAGTTTCGCTATCCTTTAGGATATCATTACAAATTTAATAGACTATGCATCGGAGCTAACCGAATTCTAGACCAGCGGATAAACATGGCTGAGAAACAGACAAAAGGCTTCATAGCAATAAAAAATACATTATAAAAACAAAGGTTTCTCATTAATGATAGTGAAAAATACATACCAAATAGTTATATTCTTATATATATGTGAAGCTAATAAGTCAATGTATTAAGAAGTGATCTAATTTGGGGAAACCCGCACAAACAAGAAAAGTCATTTTCACTACTGCTGGTTGTCTCCATGTAGGAAGACAATTTTGAACCTTATTCTAGGGGTCATAATTTATGTGCGAGCTTCCATAAAACTTCATCCTTTAACGCTCCAACACAAGACATAAAAGCACATGAAGTTTTGCCTGAAACTCAGTCATGCAGACAACGCCAACAAATTTCTGACTTAAAAGACCAGTAGATGCGCCCTGGTAACGTGATACTAGTCCTTGGTTCCTCTCTCTTTGTGGATGAGAGGGGAGGGGTCTAGAAAGTAGTGTAAGGCTCGAATGATTTTTTGTCATCATTTATATTCACTCTCTTACATGCCACAATACAAGGTTACGTTTAGCCTTGGGCTTTCTTTTCTAGTTTCATCTCATGTTATTATATAAGGAAAAATCTTTGATCAAATAGTCCTGACACTTGTTAAAATTTTTTGCTTCACATTATTTAAATACACCTCTCATGCATTCCTCTATCATCATAAAACAATAAGAAAATTAGAACTACTCTATTAGTTTTATTTTTTGTATTATCACTTCCGCCAGAAACGATTATGTAAATTATTTCTAATTTTCATTTTTTATAGATACCAAACTAAGAAGAAATTCATGATGATAGGAGCTATAATTTATCCATTCGGCTTCTCATCCTGTCCTTTTGAGGATCAGCCCAGGAATTTGATTGAGCTTAAGATCTTGAAATTTCTTTACATGGGACAGGAAGTAGCTAGATTATGATGGTGTTCGAGAGAGCTACGTAAGCCCATGATAACAGTCGATTTATGTATTATGCAATAAAATGTATGGATTGCTATAAAATAAATATTTTGATTTGTTCGTTGGATGGGCACCTAGAAGAAAGACTATTTTGTTGTATTCTTAAGGCCTTTCCACGTCAAGAAAAATATAAGAACCGAAGCAAATGCCCTGATAGTAAGCGATAGATCATTTAGATGGTAAGATTGATTGAAATTTCGAAAATATTTTCTACTGGTGATGAATAAAACATTCATATAATATTGAAAATGAATAAATTTTGTTTATATCATATCCTGTGAAATTAACTTAATGGGAAAGAAAGAAAAAAGTATAATATACCTAAAATTACTAATAACGTATACTATGGTAAAAATTTTAATTCTATCCAACATCCCATTCTATTGTCGCCGATGACGGGGCAGTTGAAACTAAATTAAAAATTTGTAGAAAAAAATACATGCAATCTAAATTAAAAATCCTATCTTCTCGTAGCTGGATCTATCGGAAATTCTCGTGTGCAAAGAAAAACAAACGATTGTCGATCAGGTCATGCAAAGTAGTGTGAAATCCTTCGCTTATCATATTTTTCTTTATTATATTACGTCAAAAGAAACTGGTAATTAGCCATCCATTGGAAAGAATAACATTGAGAAAACCTTTTTCTTATTGGTCTAAAATCAGATCGTTTAATTAGAAGTAAATTTTAAATTGATAAATTCATCCCTAATATGTGTAAATTTTTAACTGACACAACTTTTCTTCCAAAGAAAACAAGCGATTATATTAATAAGCAAAATTTAATATATTATACGAGGTTAAAAATAGTTGAGGTGGGACATAAAATCATGATATATATTTACAGAGTTCGGATAATAACTCATAAATAACAATTGGGCGCCAATAAACAGATAAAGACAATTTGATTCAAAGATTATTGTTTAAAATGAGAGGGTACATGAATAACTATGGCCGGAGCAACGAACGCAATAGATCTCTTCCGATACATCTAACAATTAATCATAAATTTATTGCAGAAAGCCAAGATTTCATTCAACCGTAAACCTTGAAGCTTTGCATATGAGGACATAACTTACACAAAATATGGAAATGGTAAAATTGCGAGACTCGGTTATATTCGATTCATATATCAAACAATGAATTCCCTTCTGAGGGCTATTCAAAGAGGCAGCGCAAGCAATATTTCATCTCTTCAGCATATGGAAAAGCATTCTCTATATAAATCTATAAAATCATTATGGTTAGAAATGAAAGTGTGACTAGGAAACAGATTTATGAAATGTCAAAGAAAAGTGAGCGAATGATAAGAACTAATACAAAAAAGGTCTGCTGACCAAAAGTCGCATACTCTCACTTATTCTGATGTATGACCTTACGAGCTTCCAAAATTTTAATAATTCCAGGACTTACCTTGGAATGACCTTGTCAATTATATCATTAGAATTAAAATATAAAACAACATAAGGGTTTCAAATTTCGTTAGAATCGACCGAATAGTTATTAAGTTAGTGCCAAATAATTCTTAGACTAAACTTGGGAGGACTTGGGCAATTATAACATTCGAAAGAGAATGTAAACCATGATAAAGGTTTCAAATTTCTTTAGAATCGGAGAATAGTTAGGATTTTATTGCCAAATAATTCCTCAGCTAACCTTGGGATGATTTTGGCAATTATATCAATCAAAGAGAATGTAAAAGAACATGAGGGTTTCAAATTTCGTTAGAATCGGCAGTGTCGTGGCATAGCAATTATACATATATATATATATATATATATATATATATATATATATATATATATATATATATATATATATATATATATATATATATATATATATATATATAAAGAGACAATGAGACGCTAATGGCTTGGTTCGACCAGTTGGTGAGGAGATAATGAGAAAGGGGGAGAAATCCGTCCCCCCACTCTGTGGATAATAATTATCAAAATAGGTGAGTGCAGATTAGCTTTAAGGTTAATTTGGGCAGATAGTCGTTCAGGGTTATATATACGATGCAAAGAAATAAAGTTTAATGAAAAAAAACGAAATATTAAATACATATACAAAAGAGGGTTAATTGAGATACGTGATTAAATAAATATGGAAATATTCAGTGTCAGCAAAGGGGCGAATCTAAGAGATTAAAGAGGTTAAATACCTGACTCTGATCAGAGTCTTAAAAAGGGCCACACAAAGCCGCAATATAAATAATACAATTGGTTCGGGGATACCAGATTATAATGAGGTCCCCAGCGACGACGTCTTACATGTGAGGCTAAGATGCAACAAAGGAATATGTTTTACTTTAAGGTCATTGATGGAAGAGAAGTTACTGTTTCTACCTTAGAATGCTAATGAATGAGGACTAGATTTACCTCATGGTTATCGATGAGGGAGTACTGGCGCGAATTAACGGAAGAACGGCCGTTGTAAGTAGCTGCCAATTGACTGGAGTGATGTCCATGGCGGAGAGATTCTAGCCACTGGTACCCGAATAATTTACAGAGGATCCGACTCCAGAACGTAATGTGTCTTTGTACGCGAGAGTGCTGTATTGCCGATCCAGCAGGAAACCTCCGGTTATATACGTCGTCGGCGGCGGCGAAATATCCTCGGGCCATGGCGTACCCTCCTGGCATCTGAAGTCACCCGCTACGTCTGTAGGAGGGAGGGGGAATCCTAGATAAGGAGCCAGTTGAATAACCATTCGAGCTCTCTCGTGTTCCGAATAGGAAAGGCGAGCTTAAATGGTCTCGGGTGCAGAAAATAGGCCTTGCAAGATAAACACAGATGGTTTGATAAGCCATGTTCACCCGATTCCTTCTCAGGCTTTGTGTTCCAGAGATAAGGCCACTTGGCTTTTACGAGAGTTCAAGGAGAAACTCCAGACTATATTAGACTCTATTCCTCCACAGGCAGAATTAAAATGATTTTACCGTCAAATATTTCCCCGGGTAACTTTAGGAGGACCTTGGCAATTATATAATTCGAAAGAGAACTTAAAACAACCTAGGGTTTCAAAATTTCGTTAGAATCGGCAGAATAGTTATAATATTATTTAAAGAAATATAATTCCCAGGCTAACCTTGGGAGGACCTTGGCAATTATATCATTTGAAAGAGAATGTAAAACCACATAAAGATTCAAATATCGTTAAAATCGGCTGAATATTTAAAATGTTTTACCATAACAAAAATAAGCAAAACGAGAACCGATCGACATGAGGATCGAACTGATGTTACACTTATTTGCTTCTCGTGATACGGACTCTTATATTTACTTAGGCCTTGTGAAAACTAAGCGAATAAAATAAAATTATTTTAATTTTTTGAGCTAAATGATACACATTACATATATAAATTTATTAAACCCTACAATTGATCTATGTTTAATTTCAATTATGTACAATTCCCTCAGACTTTGTTTTCAGGTGACTATGTCACCAGGGAAGATCAAGTTTCAGTATGCCATTTCTGGCGAACCCTATAATGTTGATTCGAAAAAATTTGGCAAAAGTGTTTAGCATAAATATCCAAAGAAATTACATATAATTACCCGTTTTCTCATCAAAAATGTAATAGATCTTAAGTATATCGGTGCTATAAAAAGCAGGTGGTATCATTTTGTGCTATCTAATTACAGCATTTCTTTTATAATTTTCTATATTCTTCAAAAAGTGTTTAGCATAGATACCCAAGTAAGTTATGTTTAATTCCGCGTCTTCTGCTCAAAAAAGCAAGAGATCTTTTTTAGGTTCACTAGAAACGGCTAACTAACACTTGATCTTCCCTGGTGGTATACAAAAAGAGTTAACATATTAATTAATAAAGATAGTTAAATGAATTATGTGAAGATTAACAAGTTAATCCGGGGATGACCATACAAGATCGCTTTACCTTGGAGCGCGGACTAATTGGAGAGGGGGAGGGGAAGACGACGGCGTAGGTCTTCAAAAAGATAATTCGGGGAGCCTACACGAGGAGTACTCCATGATGAAGAATGAGATTATCTTTGCTCCAGAGAGACATAATCTCAACTCGAGACGATTCTGCAGATGAGCAGGGAGTCTCAGTCTCGAGAGAACGGGATTCTTGAATGTATGGTGAAAATGAGAGGGCCGCACAACTCTCAGGTAAGAGGCGGGCTGAATAGCTTTCCTCTGAACACGGGCCAAAGCTTATCGAAGGTAGATCTGCTGGCGAGATCTTCTAGGAAGTACGATGATTCGACGACGAGTTACAAAGGTTCAGAGGAGACAGGTGGCAGTCTGAACGGAGTGAATGGTGGCTTTCAATCTCCTAAAAAAATGGTGAGCTTCGTGTTGAATACCCGGGTGGCTGGTTGTATAGACTCCTCAGGGCCTGGCGGTCCCTAGAGTATTCTTGGAGCCAGAATATGCAAACACATTTCATGATAATGAGTCGGTCTAGACAGTGAAACTCTCCTCGTGATATGAAGGCAGGGTAATGTGGCTGCCCTCGCGGGGCAATAGACTTGCCGAGTAAGCATGGGGTAAATACTATAGGGCTTTGCATGGTGTTATCGACGGGGAGGAAGGGGGTACGAGTGGAGAGGCACTGATCCTTTCTAGAGCTTTCTAAAATTCTCACGCTAGGCGATGTGGTCTGGAAAGAAGAGAGTGGTATTTTCGAGGGGGGCTTTTTCTCACGGTGGTCCTTCAAGGGCATCCCTTCAAACGCATCTATTTCCGAAGATGACGTTTTCCTGATGCGAAGAGGCGGGAAAAGGGCATCCACAAACAGGGAAGGACTCAAGTATGGGAAAATTTTGACAAAAATCTACAGGTGTATGTACAATTATGGCAGACTTTCAAATTTAAGTCGACACAGCAGTCACTAAATGAATGACTCTCGTTTAATCACTGGCACAGGGTATATTTAAAAAGTTGTATCGTCGTTAAGCAGCGCAAAAAAACACAGAAATAAAATAAATGCTTTTACAAAAAATAAATCAAAAGGATTCATTCCTCAAAGGGTAGTGGAACCACATATCAATACAAAAAAAAACAACCAAACAAAACACACATATGGACAAATTGTTCCAGGAGAGAACAAAATTTTACATGAGAACGAAAGAACATAAACATACACAGTTAAGATGGAGTTTTAGAATCATAAAAAAACTCGAGTACACAGAGTAGATTATTTGCACGAGAGTGCAATGCTTAACGCAATTTACTTCGCAATGGGAGGATCCTCGACCGGATTCCTACTTAGATAGTCTACAACACTGTTTTCTGTCCCTTTAATGTACCCTATTCGGAACTCAAACGCATAAGCCTTCAGTTCTGGCTTTTACAATTCTTTAAGTAAGCCAATGGGCGATGATCTGTTTAGATCACGAACTCCTCACCTAACAAATATCTTGGGAATTTTTGTACCCTCCCTATGATCGCTCGAGCTTCAAATTATATAACCGCGTAGCTTCTTTCGCGTTTGGAAAGTTTCCGGCTAGCCTACGCAATGGGGTAACTTTTGAGGTCTTCTTCATACTGGAACAAGACGCAACCGATGTCTTTATTACAAGCATCCGTTCGTATTCCAAAATGTTTGTTCGTGTTTGGGAGTCTCAGTATGGGAGCTAATGTTAGTTTTTCCTTCAGCGGATGAAAGTGGGCGGTCACTTTGGCGGCAATTTCTTTGGCAGCACCGGGCCAGAATAAATAACGGAAGATTCTCTGAGTTATTTTATTGTGACTGAAATGACTAGCTATTAATCCATAGTGTGCGAGTCAGGGGACCTTACGAACATGGAAACGGGGGATACATAACAAGCGAGTGAGATTTTTATTCTCAGTCCAACTAGGGCGATAAAGAAGTCTGTCGTTAATGAGGTAGGCGACTTCTTGCTTTTTTCCACAAGGATTGGAGAGTGGGGCATTCCTTTTGAGCGCTTGCAAAATTCCAGTTTTGAAAGGCTGCAAACTCTGGGGCATAAGGGGGTTCTAATGACATAGGGGGAGCAGTGTCCTTTAGCGCTTTGGCTCTCGTGATGATGGGCTGTGCGAGGGCGTTAGGGGAGAGATGTGGGCTCTGGCCGATCAACACGGCACAGAACGTAATGGAGGCTACTATCACTTTGGCCCAACTATTGAAGTATCTATATTTGAGATAGCAGCGGACCACGGTGAACCGAGACGCATGTCTTAAGTAGTCATGGACTGCTGCGAATTTATCGTGCTCGGAGCCACTGGAGGGAGCAATTTTTCAGAGATGACGAAGCAAGTACATCCGGTCTCTCTTACGTGGGGTGACAATCTGCAACAGCTAACACTTTCATTTTCCAACTCAAGCCCACCGGGGGAGCTTTTGTTGAACAGGAAATTAACTTGCGGTCTCGGGGGACTGCTTGTTGGGAAAGTTTCTAGCCTTTTAGGGCGATCGGTCGGATCAGAGAGGGAGGCAATTATTTGGTGTATTTGCTGACTAAAAGCACAAAGAAATTAGAAGTTTTGGGAACAATTTTTTTTGACATGACCGGGAACACCGTAGGAAAAAAACAAATTATGGGCCTTCGAATGTAATCCGACGATGAGGGGATTATTTATGAGGGGCTTAATATCCCTCCTTTCTGGCGGGGGTAGGTACTTGGGTTTAAAGGGACCAAGTACCTTCGAAAATTTGGGCGAATTCTTCGGGGGAAATTTCAAGCGGTTACCTTTACGTTTGGGGGATGGGGGATGAGACTTCTCGGGCTCTTTCGGGTATAGCCTGTGGCTTGAAGCGTACACATCCGCTTCCTCTATACAGTCCTTGAACAAAGACACGCGTCTATCCTTCACGAATGCGCAGATTTCAGAGGGTAGTGCAGCCATCAACTGATCACGTAAAACAAAAGCAAATAGGGAATCGTAGTCGCGCTGGACTTGTTTTAAGTCCAACCAGAACCGGAAAGTTATCTGGAGGGCTAATACAAATTGACGATATGTCTAGACGGGTAGTATTCTCACCTGGCTGAACTTTGACCTATAGTACAGTAATCAGGATTCATATTAACAGCCGATAATAATTCCGAATTGAGGGAGGAGTACTCGAGAGTAGCCTCAGCCGGAGGCGAAATAAAAATTTCTCCAAGGTTAGTATTAGGGAGAGGAAGTAGTCTTGCGACTCTATCGGCTTCAATATCCAAGTGGTTCACTTCGAAAACTTTCTCAAATTGAGTTAAGTAGGTGCTGAATCATGGCCGTCCTCAAACACTGGCAACTTTACCGATGCAGTTTGGGGGGATTTATTTCTTAAGCTAACAGCAAGGGTTTCCAAATGATTCCTATTCTTTTTCTCTTTTCTCTTCAGCTTCTCTTTGTTATTTTTCATCATCTCTTTTTTCTTTTTTTCCGTCTCTCGTGGTATATGGCCGAGTACGTATGTACGTTTGCTCCGGACATGAGTAACTTCTTTTCACTTTTATCTAAAGCTGTTTTATTTTTGCTTTGATTCTTTAAACAGTGAGAATTCGTAATAGTATATATCTATTGCCATGTGCAGCGTTTCGAGTATCTAATTAAACAGCTCGGACAAAAATATACTTTTAAGTACATAAAAAGATTAAATATTAAAACATTAAATATACTAATGCTATATAATAAAAGGATCTAATCAAAATTAATATACCAATGAATAATACGCGATTGTTGACACAAAATTCACTTTCGCACGGAATAGTAACAAACGAAAAGAATGTGCTCTGGATTCATTTTACCTTTTACTAAGAGGTAGTCTAGAGTTTGATGACCTTGAACAAGAACCACTTCTATGCCATGATTAGAGACAAGTTGGGCGGGAGCCTTCTCGTTGGTATGAGACTGGCTTGGAAAACAGCTGATCGTCTCCTTGGGTAAAAGAGATGCTTGGTGAGTCGATTCGGGAAAACCAGCTGATGCTTATCACGAGGTAGGTGGGGAGTGCGTAGCAAGGCTTCTTGAGTTGAAGATTTAAGCGAGGGGATTGGGGATGTATTGATTATTCCGATCCATGGGGGACATATTCGGGTTTCTCAATGATGAGACTTAACCAAGAGGTGAATCTTTTCTAGAATGGGAATTCACGTTGGTATTCCTCAATGGTGAGGGATATCCACGTTTTTATTGGAAAAACTGAGATAGGTTATTCTTTGGACGATAATGGTATGCGAATGGATCTCGATACCACTAGTCTACTCTTCTAAGCGACCAAAAGTCTGGCCTCGGGAAAGAAAATCTCGCTCGGGTCCACTGATTTCTTGATTCCCTGTTTAACTCAATGGATGCTCTTCTTCTCTCGATTGCTACTCCGATTTTTTTTAAACTTCTCAAGATGGAACTATATATACGTCGATTATCTCCTGGGGGGGGGGAGGAAAGGAAACGAGGGCCCACCTTTAAGCCTCTCTCCTAGGGCATAAATTTTCAACGTTGTGACAATTAGTCATTCTGGTTTACGTACAGAGAAAGTGAAATTTCGTCTATTTGGCGAAAGTAGACATAAACAATCGGAAGGAACATTTAGCCTGTTCATGGATTTTCATTCGAAAGGCTATCCAACCCTCTTATATTTATATAAACGGAATACGAAATCTGCTGATTGCAATCCTTTTTTGTGAGAGACAGACGAAGGGTCTTTGTGGCAGCGGGGCAAAAGAAAGGTTGGTGATGGAGTAAATATCAACATCTGGGGAACTTAAACGTTGCCGCTGTATAAACATTCTAGCATCTATTTGTCCTCGACATACTTATTCACCCACATTTTCTACCTTCTAAAGAAGTTAATGTGGTGTGGGGGAGAACTCATGTGCAAAAAAAAAACCACAAAAAAAGCACATATCATGGAATGCAATTCCAATTTCTACTGTTAAAAGGAAACTACAGTGGTCAACCACCATACTTAACTAAGACTTATTGACTTTGTACGCACACGCGCGCACGTACATAGACAGGTGAACGGCGGAGTTTAACCTTGCCTCCTAAGGCCAAGCAGTCCAGAACGCACAACTCAATTTAAAAAACAAACCCAAAACATCAATTACACAAAGAACAAGATAAGAAACTGACTATTAATCTGTACCTAGGCAGTTAATTCCTTAAACAAATAAACATTTAACACATTAATATCTATAAAATAAAATTGGTTTAAGACAAAAGGGAGTTTAATTAGCCCTCTGTGAGGGTTCAGATCAAGTTATAAGCTATACAATTATTGGAGCCTTTTATATAGTTTATGTTAAATTGGTATTCCATTCAAAATAGGCTCCATCGCATGAGTCTGCCGTTCTGGCGTTTGCCGTTACCCGAATATGACAGAGGCAGCTGATTCAATTCTACGTTAAACTCACGACCTATTAAATAAAAATTTAATTTCTTTATCTCAAATTATGGCTAGAGCTTCCTTTTCTATAGTTGTATAAGCTATGGGAAAATATGTATCATTGTCTTCATCTTTTACCAGGACGCAACCGATTCCCCCAACATCGGCATCGGTTTGGATTCCAAACTTCTTTTGGGGATTGGGTAGTCGAAGGATGAGGGCTGAACTTAATTGTGAATCTATGAGCGGGCCAAGGTGAGGGTTTAAATCTAACTCCGTGGACGGGTCGTCCTAGGGGATGGATAATGAGGGTAGAGGATACTCGTTATACTACTCTACGCACACCGTCATTACCACCTGAAGAGGTTCACATGGGTATAAAGCTTCCAAGGTTACTTCTTCATCTAGCGTCACAATATAATTAATACACGCTCGGCGGTGAGACCTCTTGAGCATGTTTATATGATGCAGTTTATGGCATGAGGGAGTTTCAATTATGTAATCAAGGGGCTTGACTTCCACCAGATCGTGCTCAATGCCCTTTTTATGTGCGATTATTCGTTCTCTCTCTTCTCTTTCCATCTGTATTCTTCTTTGTTTTGCTTCTATTTCCATCGGTATTCTTCTTTCTTCTGCTTCTATAATCATATGCATTCTTCTTTCTTTTGCTTTTCTTTCTATCGGTTTTCTTCATTCTTCTTCTTCTCTTTTCATCTGTATTCTTCTTTCTTTTACTTCTAGTTTCATCTGTATTCTTCCTTCTTCTGTTTCTTTTTCCATCCATATTCTTCATTTTTCTGCTTCTATTTCCGCTTGCGCCTGTTTTATCTTTTCCTCTCTTTCTATCTTCTCTTCTTCCAGGACGTAGGCAAGTAGTTCTTTGAATATTAGTCTAAGAGTTTGGCCGTGATTGTGGAACCATTCGAAAGGCGACATTTTACCTATGAGCGTCAAAAATTAAGATTACAGATGTACGCTAAAGGTAGTTATGCAAGCACGAAACTAGTAGCAGACAGCTTCTCCCAGCCTTACCCTCCACACTTTCTATTCATTGGAATACCACGAAAGTAATTAACACTATTAACGGGCTAACTACAGACAAATAACAAAATAGTATAGACTGACATTATCCTCTTATTATGTTTAATTTTCCTCGAACACTTAGACACAAATTTGTTACTAATCAAGGGGATGCAACACAATGAACTAATATTGAGTTCTTGTAATTACCTCAAAACCTCTCACTAATTTTAATGTCGTGGTATACGGCCGACTACGCATGTACATTTGCTCCGTACCTAAGTAACTCCTTTCCACTTTTCTCTAAAGCTGTGTTATTTTTGCTTTGATTCTTTAAACTGTGAGAATTCGTAATAGTACATATATATCTATTGCCAGGTGCAGCGTTTGGAGTATAAAATTAAACAGCTCGGACAAAAATATACTTTTAATTACCTAAACAATGAAATATTAAAACTTTAAATATACTAATGCTATAATAAGAGGATCTAATGAAAGTTAATACTACCAATGAATAATACGCGATTGTTGACACCAAATTCACTTACGCACGGAATGGTAACTAACGAACATGAATGAGTTTTTGATTCCTTTTATCTTTAAATAAGAGGGAGTCTGGAGTTGGATAACATTGAACCAGAACCTTTTCTATGCAATCATTAGAGACGAGTTGGACGGGAGCTGATCGTCTCTCTGGGTGACGATCAGTGCATAAATTTTCAACGTTATGACAATTCGCCCTTCTGGTTTAGGTATGGAGAAAGTGAAATTTCTTCTATTTGGCGAAGAAAGCCTATCCCACCCTCCTTTTTTATATTAACAGACTACGAATTCTGCTGATTAAAATCCTTCTTTGAGAGAGACACTCGATGGGTCTTTGTGGCAAAGGAGCTAAGGGATGGGGGAGGGCTAAAGTGTCAGCCTGCGTGGAATTTATCTGTTGACGCTGTATAAACAAACTAGCGTCTGTTTGTCCTTGAGATATTTATTCCCTCACACTGCCCTTTCATTTTTTTCTTCCTCCTGAATATATGCAACAAGATCCTTACCTGGCAGGAACACTCAAATGACGACATCTTTTAGGTGTAAATGCGCGTCCATGGAACTTAAGCAAAAGTTTAGGAAGCTCGACAATGTATCAAAATTCTATCGGAGATTTTGTGACCCAAAGATTGTACGCAATATAGAAAAGAATATAATAAATAGTTAAGAACTTGATCTCTATGTGACCAATGATTATAGGCTTTTAATTCTGCACGGAGATTAGTAGAGGCATTAAGGGGTGATTGTCCCCCCCAAAAAACACACACACCTAAAATCAAATTGGCAAAAAACAGTCACCAAAAAAAAAATGATCAATCCACTTTCTTTGGATATCATTGAAAGAACTTTGCAAACTGGAACTGAACAACTTAACAGGGAGAGGGGTAACTTGAATAAAAGGGTTCTTTCAAACAAAATATAACCCAACTTCACCTGTCACCAGCTAAAGATAAAGATAATGATATATATATATATATATATATATATATATATATATATAGCATACCAAAAGCCACTTGAAATATGCTCTGGGGCGATTAATAAAGAGGGTGATTAACGGTTGACCTGGTTTTGAGTAATGGCTTGCCAAGTTGCAGTTCAAAGGATATATAAAGAACATTACCTCAAAATATAATATTCGTACTGTGTTATCGCATGATAGGGTAGGGATGGGGAAGTTGAGTGGCGCCCGAAAGCAAACACAGCTATGACGGGTAATCCAGCGAGGGACTGATTCTTTCTTGAACTTTCTAAAATTCTCACGCTAGCCGCACTTGGTCTTGAAAGAAGAGATGGGTAATTCCGACAGGGTTTTCTCTCACGGTAGTCCTTTGAAGACATCCCCTCACATACAAAAAGGCAGAAAGTAGCTGTATGAGGCAAACAGTTTAAAAGGCATTAGGTTCTTGGAATAATAGAGCTCTTTTAAATGTGTATATATATATAGGTTAAGGAAGCAGAAATCTTTTTCGATAGTATCCATAAAAAATATAAATATTTTTGAGACAAAAGAGTAATGAAACTTGATATGGGGTTAGCATTCATATAGAATTTATCAAGTTGAAAGGAAAAACTACAATATTGTACCCTTGATAGAGAGACCTAACTTTCTATTCCATAGCTAATGTAACTTTTCTTTTGTCTTATATCTATATATATATATATTTAAAAATAAAGTAAAAGGAATTTCCAAGTATTTAATTCTGCTATAAGGTTGTTTTAATTACAAATTAATTTCCATCTATTAGCGCTCATACAAGACAAACACACCAACACTCTCTAGCAGGTATTATCATTCAGTCAATGATTATTATGAATATGGGGGGTCAAGCCCCCATTCTCCAATGGAGTAGTGCAACAAGACTATACCCATTGTTGTGTGAATTAATAAAGTCTAAGTAGTAACACAATTTACTTACCGGTGAATTTTTTCAGGAAGCAAAATTTAGATTACAAATCCAGTCAGAAGGAACACTCGTTTGATTAACAAGCATTTTACATATTACGAAGTTCCACCTAAAGAAAAGGGAAATTTTATCATGGTCCTTGCCAATTTTACACAAAGTTGTGATGTAAGGGTAAAGGCAGATTCAACATTACTGTGATAAGAATGTTTGTTGGGTTATCCTTAATTATTCTGCTTCTAATTTACCCCCATCCTGACGCTATCGCCTCCCCTGACCAAATCCTCTCATCCTTGGAGCAATCTCTTCTACTTTCCTTGACCATTTAGTGGGCAGGTAACCTGCGCGGGATAATTACTACAACTTTTTTGACGAAACGTAGTGCAATACTTTGATAGCGTAGACGGCTTGGGTTGGTTTCAGCCAATGAGTGAACTCCTTGACTATTGTTCTGCACCAATCAGAGCTCGCTAGCCCATGCGGGAGCTTGGCCAGCGCAGGTAGAATCAAGCATTATCTGTTCAGACGCCGTACGAGCCCGATCTCCCTCGAGTTCCTCCGACACACACGCCGCCCATGCCCGCAATAATGCAGTTAGGTGCATATAAAACTAATAGCACATAGCTAGATAAATTTGTTCCAATGTGATATGGGTGTGAAGTGTATAATGATGGTGAAATAAGCGGGTGTCCCGCGCGGGACCTTTGCCTGGCTCACGGGGAACTATATCAGTCCCGTAAAGGATACTGTGCCCGGTCTACGAGGAACCATATTAGTCTCGCACGGGACTTTCTGCCCGCTATAGGCATCTTATTTACGAAATGTATGGTGATTTGTTTATGGTAAAATGAACTTATGGTGATGTGGAACATTTATCTGGTTTGTGTGTGAGACCCATATGACATATGGCCTGAAAATACTGTTTTTTCTGTAAATACCTGCATTATATTTACTTTTAATGAAGGTTATGGTGCATTATTATTGTGTTTTTAGATAAATATGGCCCTAACTAATACCATCTTTCTCATTTCAGCCTTCGGCATTCTAGTCTGGGGCCAGGAGGACTTGGCAGCAGGCTCAGAGGGAAGGGGACACCCATACCCACTTCCTGATTTCCACCACCTGTTCTGACATGGAGGTGGAGAATGACATTCTATATGATGTCTTTGATTACGACACCCTGGACCCTGACTTCCTCCTCAACCTCCCCGATGCGCTCACTCTTACAATCTCAGGTAAACAATTAAAGGAATGGTTTAAAGAGCAGCAGTGTTTGTTTTGGTGCCATGTTTAGAAGGCCAAGTGCTGTGATGTTATTGGCATTTAATTTGTGAGCCACAGACTTGAAGAGAAAGGCCAAACAAACTCATGTTTTGCCGTAGGTCATTTGAATGGGTGGCCTTTAGATGGCTGCAGTGATTGTTTTGTTGCCATTTTTAAAGGGCAAGTCTAGTGATGTGGTGTAAAGGGCCACATTTTTGTTGTCCACAGGCGCTGTCACCAGGGTCAAGCTACAGCAAATGCCAGAGGAGGACAGTTAGGATGAAGAGGAAACGACTGGACCGGCTCTCAAGAAGGCTAGGAGAGCCCAGAAAGATGTACCACAAAGGTTATGGAAGAAAAAGGACATCAACTACCCTCCGCTGCCTGACTTCTCCCACCCTGCCCCTCATGCTCTTAGGTCACCCTTCGAGTACTTGCAGGACATGTTCACCACGGCCCTCATGTTAGAAAAAGAGATTAGTCTATATTGAATAGTAAATATTGATAAAGAAACATATGTACAGTAGGCCGTAGCATCGATAAAAAAATTTCAGCAAATCAACATGCCCATTTCAGGTTTTATAACCTTAAGTACACCTATTTCAAAGGATGAAAAAGTTTTTTGAGAAATACTTTTAATACCCCCTCTTTTGGACTTAAAATTGAATTATTTTAAATTTTCGAGCCAGAAAGATATGCACCATCAGAGTAGTTAGTTTGTTGTTTTAATTGCTTTTAAATACATATGGGTTGAGTTTAAACTGAAGGATAACGACAAACAAGTGAGTTGCCTGGGTATGGCCAAGTGTACGTAAATATTCGCACACAGGCTCTAAGATAGGCCAAGCAAGACGACAACTGTTATTCTTTCTAATAGTGCGATTTGAATGGATAGCGGCAGTTGCGCGACCAAGAAATATAACAAACACAGTGACAAAAATAGATTTTAATACACACGAACTAAAAAGGGACAACAATAAATATGAATATAAAAATGGTACACAAATGAGACGGAATTAAGCTCCAAATAATAATTAGATAACCGTGGTTAGGGAATTGTTAGAATGGGAGATTGAGGGTGATGAATGATTTACTTCCTTTGAAACTCGAGGATAAGCTAGAGCAACTAGGGGTAGGTCTTGGTGACCTTGATTACTCACGGGTTGTAGCCACAAAACTCATAGAGGGTTTGGGCTACTTTGCTCGAACCCGTGTTTGCGAGATGAGGGCCTCCTGTCCTCAGGGGTCACCGAACACACTTAGAAGGGCGGAGATGACTTCTCCACACTCGGCTTGAACGAGCTAACGGCCTTATTGTCCTAAGAGGTCACCAGAAGAACTTCGAAGGACGGCTTCTCCAATCCTTGATCCAAAGGCGGAAGTTGCCAAACGAGAATCTTCTCCCTGCCCCGAAGACACAGGAGGGATGTCCAGCACTTCCATGGCTTGCGACCGTGACAAACACCTCTTGGGAGATAGCTCGTTGAATTGCACTCCTTTCGGGGAAGTCGAGTCTAACCGAATCTACCATAAGCCTGGAGCGAGTACATATATATCCGGAGTTAGTCAAGACAGGGAGAGAGATTGAGACCATCTTAACCTTCGTTATCGGCCGTGATAAACCGAGCGCCTCGTTACGAGAAAGTGTCAACGGCTGGGATTAGTAGCTTAGACGTGCGACAGCGGCGGAGGCCATAAACGCGGTTCACGGCAAATCTACAAAGCAGTCTTTCGACCCGAGGAGGGAGAGGGATGGTTAAGACGACCAAGAGGAAACTTCGATATGAATTTAACGGGAACTTAGTGGCGGGTCAAAAAAGGGAGGGGTTGGAAGGGAGGGGGGAGCTAGCCGCTCGCTTTCTCTCCTTAAATACTGTCTTAGGAGGTGGAAAAATAATATTATTCAAAGGAGATTCCTCTACACTCTCTATCCAAAGACATTTTTACAGCGAAGGACACTTGGGAGCGAAAAAAGTGTCTACAATAAATTCATTAAGAGGAGAACTTATAAAGTTGCAAATTTAATGTTTACCAAGAGAAAAACAAACAGAACACTACACGGGATTTACATATGTGTAACCAAATATAACTTAATTTATACATACGCACATACAATAGCAACAAGGCAAAAAGAAAAAGGAAAATGGTAATTACCAAAAAAATGAATAAAACGCTAATTTTACTGTACACTCAGGTTGTTGGAGGGGGGTCTTCTATGGGATTCCTACCCAAGCTATTGGTTAATCAGTTGTCGGTGCCTTTAACATACATACTAAAATACGAATATACCACACTATGGCTAACGCTTCAATCTCTTTGGTGGCATACGCCTTTTCGCTATGTGACAGCTTCCTGCTAACTTATCTTACAGGATATCCCACTCCATTTTCATCATAATGGACGAGAGCACAACCTAGGCCATTTTGGGTGGCCTCCGTACGAACACCTAATGTTTTATTATGATTAGGTAATTTGAAGATATGGGCAGAGATTAACTTGTCCTTTAAATGGCGGAAGCGATCTTCAGCAGACAGGGTCCAATTTACTGGGACAGGGGGCCGTTCTTTTAAGCATGTCGTTAAGGATCGCGGCTATGGCAGCGAAATTCGGCCCAAAACGACGATATAATGAACCCAAAAACCTTCCAATAAGGCAAAGAATTGAAGCCTCTCAATAAGGGTGAGATTGAGGATTCCGTTCGAGTCAGAGTGAGGCTCCATTTGGGGCGGTAGGAAGAGACGGCAGGGGGCAATTATCATCTGCTTCTACGCGCACCGTTTGGACCATACACACGGGTTCATAGGGGTTGATGTTTCCATCGCTAGACGTGGAACAAATTGGACCTATTAGGCGAATTGAGACCCAGACGAAGGGCTCGGGCTCTCTTGGGATCTTTTGAAGGGAGGCGGGGGCTACAGGCCCTTTGGAGGTAACCTTCTGGCAAAGGTCAAAGGACTTTAAGGAGTCGATAATTCTTTGGCCTCTCCTGGCCGAAAGAAATATTTAATAACTTTCGGTGCCGTTTTCTTATGGGTGAAGTGTCCGGCCATTAGGCGATGTTTAGCTATCTTTAGAACGGGTTTGCTATTCGTTCTCGGCAAACACAACGTGTTGGTCGGGGGGTTCTGCCGCTCAACAGAAGAACGGTATACTAACACGTCCTTCACAGTGTATTCGATCTTCCTATCGCCTAGCGCCGTTTCAGTCTTCTTCTTCCTTTCTTTTTTCCGACACGGGTTGTAATGGGGGGGGGGCAATTCTTCGGCGCCTCGTCACATTCAACCTTGTTGGCGAGGTTGATTTCTGGGGACGATAGAGGTACCGGAAGCGATTCATATTTCTCGGCTTGGCCCCTGGTAACGACTGGCTGTGTAATTGATTTTTGGGAGTGCTGCGCGCTCTGTCCAATGAGGACGGGGCAGAATTTCATCGCAGCCTAGACTACGTCGGCCCATTCAGTGAAGTACTAGCACTTAATATAGCACCGTACCACTGGGAACCTGGTAGCACGACCTAGACAGTCGTGCACCAAGGCAAACCTGTTACGCTGGGGACTTACGGGGGGTAGCTACTGTTTGTTAGAAACTACTATACAGGTGGAACCTGTATCTCAAACGACGGTTAACACTCGGCAACGGTTTACTGCGCCATATTCAAACTGAAGCCTACCGAGGGAACTCTCGTTGAACAGGAAATTTAACTGTTGATCCGGGGGAGAGAGAGCAGGAGCCGCTGGCGATGCGGCTGGTGGATTAGACGAGAGGGTAACAGAGATTTGGTTGACCTAGTAACTCGACGAGGTCTTCAGTTGAGAATTTGGGGGGCAATTATAACTTAAGTGCCCAGCGTGCCACACGTAAAGCACAAAATTGGCCTATGGGGGTAGCCGCTAGGCCTGGAGGGAAGTAACGAGGGCTTCACGTCCTTTTTCTCTCGTAGCGACTAAGGCCTGTACTTGCTCGGCGCCTGCACTTTTACGAAGCCGTTGTTGCCCTTGGAGGTGCGTCGCTTCAACCCAAACTTATGTTTGGGGGAGAGGGGATGATTCTTCTTGACCTCATTGGGGTAGAGGTCGTGACTGGAAGCGTGGGCTCGGCTTCTTCCACACACTACTTGAAAGTGGACGCTCTTCTGTCCGCTATGAAGGCCCTTAGTTCGCGAGGGATGGTCGACATCAGTTGATCCCTTAGGATAAAGTCAACTAACGACTCATAATCATTTGATAATTAAGAAGAATCCAGCCAGACTTGAAAATTACGCCGAAGCGTGAATCCAAATAGCATGTAGGTTTGGCCTGGCTGTATTCGCGCAGAGCTGAACCTAACCCTATAAAATTCTGGATTCATGTCAATGACAGAAAAAGTTTCTGCCTTTAGAGTTGAATAGTCAAGGGTAACCTTGTAAGGAAGCGAGACGAATATGTTGCGAAGACGGGAATTTAACAATGGAAGTAACCGGACAACGCCATTTGCTTCTAAGTCCCAATTGTTGTCTTCGAAGTTTTTCTCGAAGTGCGTTAAATACGAGCAATAATCTTCTCTATGTATGTATGCGGAAATTTTAATGAGGGCACTTGACTCTGTTCATTTCGAAATCCTCCAGAGCTTATCTCGACTTGCTCACGACTTATCTCTCTCTCATGCTACCTAATTCTTTCTCTCTCTTCTGCTTTTGCTTCTTTCTGTGCTTTCCTTGCTACGTTTTCTCTCTGTGCTTTTCTTACCTCTTCCTCTCTGTGTGCCTTTCTATCTTTCTATCTTTGTTTTCTCTTTGTGCTTTACTTTCCGCAGGTTCATTACTAATCCTGGACGTAAGCGATTAAATCTTCCCCAGATAAGCCTAGGATCTGCCCTTGTTAATCAAACCATCGAATGAAGACATCCAGGATATGTTACTTCCGGCCTTGCACAAGTAAAAAGCTGCCAGTGCTATTGAAGCTTTACCCAAAACAAATATAATTTCACTACGACAAAAATGATTAAAATTCCTATTAAAAATCGGGCAACTAACACAAAATAATAAATAACTAACTAACGGGGGTTAGTATTACCGCTTAGCTAGTATCCTCTTTTAAGAAACTAGAAAAACTGTGGACACACAGTTTTGTTCGAATATTCTTGGTAATCCAGCTGCTATCAATTGAACTTTACGCTTCAAAATCAGATGGGAAAGACCCAAAACTGACGCCAAATAGGCTCTAAGGTAGGCAAAGCAAGACGACAACTGTTATTCTTTCGAAGAGTTCGATTTGAATGGATTGCGGCAGCTGCGTGCCTAAGGAATATAACAAACACAGTGACAAAAATAGATTTTAATACACACGAACTAAAAAGGCACAACAATAAATAAGGATATAAAAATGGTACATAAATGGGACGGAATTAAGCTCCGAATAATAATTAGCTAACCGTGGTTAGGAAATTGTTATAATGGGAGATTGAGGTTAATGAATGATTTACTTCCTTTGAAACTCGAGGGTAAGATCGGGCAAATAGGGGTAGGTCTTGATGACCTTGATTACTCACGGGTTGTAGCCACAAAACTCCCAGCGGGTGGCGCTACATTTTTAGAACTCGTGTTTGCGAGATGCGGGCCTCCTGTCCTCAGAAATCACTGAAAACCTTAGAAGGGGGGAGGGGAGCTCGTTGAGTCTAACCGAATCTGTCCAACAGCCTGTAGCAGGTGCATATATACCCGAAGTTATTCAAAACAGGGAGAGAGATTGAGACATCTTAACTTTCGTTATCGGCCGTGATGAACCGAGCGCCTCCTTAAGAGGAAGTGTCGACGGCTGGGGTCAGCAGCCATACGGGCGACAGTGGCGGATGCCATAAACGCGGTTCATGGCAAATCTATACTGCACTCAGGATGGGTCCAGTAGGAATTGCTTTGGATTGTTTGCCATGCTATGGTTTCACTAGCAGATTGGAGTATTTTTTAATGATTGATTTGTTTCAGGAATGTTTAGATCTCTCTGTCTATTTCAAAGAGAATTTTATGTGAACTCAAATGGGACCAGAATGACACATAACAAACTCTGTGAGGATATAAAAGTCGTTATTAGGTTTTTCTGTTGCCACATAAAGTCGACATATTCTGCTGGCATTAGTGAGCCAGCTTGCATGAGATATTGGCCCTGTTTTCGTGTGTATGAGATCATGATCACTTACACCACTTCTAATAGCACTGATAATTGTGTACAGGTAAGCTTTGTCCGACTAAGATCTTTGACATCTACATCTGGAAGAAGAGATGCTTTAGCAATACATTGAGCAATTTGGTGATATTGGTAGAATTTCACATGTGGTTAAGGGTTTACCAAGTGTTCCTTTCCATTGAGTTCCACTTTCTGTTGGACCAATATATTTCACGTACAGGCGCCTCACAGAAAGTTCATTTAGATGCAAGCTACAGATGATACACTGTAAAGGACGATGAAATTGACATTTCAACCCTCTTATGGCTCCATTCTTGTAGCCAGCATTAGTTGCCATGCGTTTAGCTCCCACTGCCTCTATCTTATCTTTAATATCATTTCCAACAAGGTTTTTTATCAGTCCGTCTGTAATACCTACATCTGTTCCTCTTTCAATAGTTAGATGATCTAAATAGACAGTACCTGGTTCTCCTCCAACACATAGTGGTCTTGAAATTCTTTTACTCTTTACAATTTGTTCCCTTTCTTCTTTTTAGTTAGTGTTGTGTCTCTCCTCCCATCGAAAGCAGAAATCTTTTTATCTCTCAAACACTCAGATTCACGGAAATTTCTCCTCAACTTCTGTGATGTCCTCCAGATTTTGTGATGGTCAATTACATGGGAGCTGTCTTCTGAATTTATAATGACATAGTCGAATAGGGATGCAATATTTTTAGCAGTAGCAGTTCAATATGAGAGAAAATACCGATTTGCTTCCATGGCAATTGTTGGTATTGGTATGATGTTGTTTTCTGTTGTGGCAAAGAGAAAATTACCAATTTCTACCTTCATAGACGAGAAATATAATAAGTGAATACAACTAGCCTCACCCTACGGAAAAGATCATTTATAAGCCAAATATGGCCTCCAAAAAGAGAGTGTTACGAGTTTTTTGATTTTTTCCTCATTATTTCAAATTTTTGGATGGTCTGCTCTACAAAACCTGAAATGTGCCTCAAGATTGGTTGCGACACTACGCCGTCTTATACATGTAAAATGCATATTAGTTCATTATTGTTCAGATTTCAGGGATAAACTTCAATTTCTTTTAACTCTGAGAAAGCTCAGCGGTAGAAATGTATATTCAGAGTCCAACAGTTATCAGCCCTCATGAGTACATTCATGGATCCATGCCATCTGGTCTCCATATCTTTCATCTCCTGATGGAATATCTCTCCATGCTGGTCTTTCATTGATCCCTGATTATTCTTATGAAACCATTCCATATTTAAGAATAAGTAATGCAATTTGATGTTCATGCTGACTCAGAGGTTTCTAAAAACAATCAGCATATTAAGAACAATTTCTGTGTAGTTCCTGGCCTTCTTATTGCCAAGAAACTTTTTAAGGAATAGAAATAAAATCCTTCCAAGCTTTAACTTCTAATTTATGCATTGAGTTTTCAAACTCAAGATCTCTGGTGAGCTGATGAATTTGAAGACCATAAAGATGCCATCTTTCAACATTTCCATCGTCAATCTTCGAAAGGCATGGCACAACTACGTAAAGCAGCTAAAATATTTAGGAAGAGATTTGGTTAACTGTTTGATTAAGTCGAGCTTGATGTGTTACGGTGAAAAGAGTATCCTCTCTCTGCCTACCCGAGGGTTATTTATGACGTTTTATGCTCTGCAATGCACCAATTTCTCCCAAACAAGGCCCTCCTTCTTAATGTAATATTAAACTTGGTCCATGAAATCCCACATCAGACTAAGCACGGATATTTGTGAACCTGGAGAGGTTTCCACAAAAAATTCACCATCTCAAGGTCAAAACAAATCAACTACTCTTGGTGACTATGAAGAATTTTCTTCAGTTTGTATTTTCTCGCTTCATACTTATCAATAACTGCCCAATATCTGAAGAGTACACCAAGTCCTTCGCATCGGAGAAAAGTTGAAGGTACTCTTGATTTCATTTGCCGTAGAAGGTGTTGCGTGCATTTTCCGCGAGTGTGTTTATTACTTCAATCTTGATACAAATAGTTTGTTAGAAGACATTGAGCATTTCACTTTGTAAGGCATCATGTTAGCAGCTATTATACCAACAACATATATGGTCTTGGAACAGGTTTATGTATCATTTTATCCTTTATTTTTCAGCGCAAATTTTAATGTAATCATTTCCTTAGTATAGCAAAATGAGCGAAATGAGAAAATACACTGAGAGCGATGAAAATGGAAATTTAATGTAAAAGAGGATTTAAAGCCTTTTTACTCTTTGCATTCATTTACTTTTGATCCACTTCAAAGTAAGGCAACAATGTGGTTACTCAACCATGAAGGAACCTTGAGTTATTTTCCTCCATGCACATTTCAATATAGCCATGGTTCTTTCATGCATAAAATTTATTTGAAAATTCTTTGAGTATATTTTGCTAATTTTTCATATATTTGTCAATAATTTTCTTCCAAGATATATTTAAATGGTATTACAATAAACTTTAGATATCTGATAATTAATTTCATATAATCAAATGACTTTAAATCATTTTTTATCTTTTGCCGAGTGAAGATGTTTTGTTGTGTTGGCCCCTATATTCATAGGTTGTTTCTCGCATTGCATTCATTTAGGTCCTTAATCTATAGAAAGGCTATCGCGGACCCCGGTTCACACGGCCCAAAGAAAAATACACACATAGAATTTATAGATGACCACGGATCTAAAAGCCTCCTAGAAATTTACCAGAATTCATCAGAACGGTGCTAAATTACGAGGTATACGCAAGAGGTTAAATAAATACACACATAAAAGTATTTACAGTATTATTTACAACAAAATTAAAATGAAATAAATTAATTGTTAACAAAATATACGGGGGTCATCAAACAATAAGAAAAGTCATAAATGCTTATCACCATCGAAAGACCACAAGTTGTTTTAACCTAAAAGATATTCGCGCATACAAAAATGGGTTCTGTGGATAAATTATTTAAAGCCGAAACGACACGCGCCGTTGAAGATGAAATAGACTTCGCTAATCTAGTGACAGGTGTTGGCGGAATAACTTCCCTGTCTTACGTTCCTTACTCAAAGGCCCAAAGTTACATGAATAATACTTATAACACTTAATTAATTTAAAGTGAACGTAGGAAGAAAGAAATACTTCAAAATACCTGATACCAGAGCAGTTAAGCAATAACCCACGTCGGAAACCCA
The DNA here is from genome assembly GCA_963969495.1 of Ceratothoa steindachneri. Taxonomy (NCBI): domain Eukaryota; kingdom Metazoa; phylum Arthropoda; class Malacostraca; order Isopoda; family Cymothoidae; genus Ceratothoa; species Ceratothoa steindachneri. Next base: position 19,944,338 of record OZ018318.1, on the reverse strand, counting down.
GGAGAAAGAGGCTCAGCGATGATGAAGGAATTTGACCCAAGTCCACAGGGGTAAATGCGATGACGGTCTTCGGAAAGGAGAAACCCACAGATGGCGATATCTTGGAGAAGGCGTCGAGACCACGGGGAACGATGCTTTGAAGGCCGAACGATCCAAGTGAAGGAATTTGAGATGACAGAGTTTCCCAGAAAGGAGATGGCGACGTGACGAGATCTTTCACGTGCTCAGTGTGAATGGCTTCCCAAGGAGAAAACTTTCAAACGTAACTGGAAGAGCTTAAAAATCGATGCGGCCGACAGAGGGGTAGCGACAATGCTGGCAAGAATCAATAGCAGAAAATCCTCGCTGCACGAAGGAATCTAGTACGGGTCTCCAAAAATTAATAACGCCAAGGTAAGTGACGGATAACGATTTAGTTGAGTATTCAACATACCTCTCGCAACAGAATAAAATAAAAGGCCTCAAGGCCCCATTTATATCCTTCATCCTGAAGGGAGAAGAGGGAAGTGGGGCACAACGGGGGGGGGGCTCGAATGAGTCGCTTCCCCTACGCCAATTAGACTGGTAAGTTAAAGAAGCTTAGGCCAAAAATGGTAGCCTCGAAGAAGTTCGACCTGTGGCGATATACACCATAAACTATGATGAGAAAGGGAAAGCATGGGAATCCGAGGGCCTACCGTTTACAATTTGTTAGTTTTCTTCTAACCGTTCTGGGGTGCTTTATGCCTTTGGCTGAGGATAAATATATATATATATATATATATATATATATATATATATATATATATATATATATATATATATATATATATATATTTATATATATATATGTACGACTAATGTAGTGGCATAGTAGACAACTGATCTACTTCAGGCCCAGCGTGATATCCTTTCGTCCTCGAACTGGAAGACCACATTATATGATAGATCATCCATCACTCCAAATAAACTAGTTATAAAGTTACCCCTTTATGTTAGCCTGGTTTACCGTCATAGAAAACCATTATTATTATAATTATTAATATATTAGCAGCGTTATCATGAAAGATCCAAGACAAATTGGTACGGTTAATTTAATGGCATTATTAGACAACTGATACACTATCCCATAACATCTATGTTGAAGGTCAACATGAATGTTATTTTTCCCCTTAAGGAGAGCAAGAGACAATTAATGAGAATATAATTTTACGATGCTTTATTGGATTGGCTCACCATCAGTGAGGAAGATAAATATATAAATACTGACTGTCTCATTAAAGTTCTGTCATAGATAGTGATGGAAACGAAAGGAGAGCTCTTGTGAGAGAGCAAGAAATGCGAAAGGCAAAGAGTAGAATCCCATAGGAAATATTCTGAGTCCTGAAGGTGGATAGACGAAGGTAATGCCCTTAATAGGAATTTCTACGATAGCGTCCCGTTTGTTTTTTCATTCATTTTGCTAAAAATTAAAATATTTTTTAGGAAATATTTTGTCTAATTTCAGATATTATCAATAGTATTGTCTTTTCATAGCAATACTACCTACAAACCATCATTGCATATATTGCTGTTTACCTTAATATTGAATAGGCAATGGTTTGTCTGGGATTTCGGGATGAAGTACCGAAATCTCCAAAAAGCTGTAATGTTGTGGAAGTCTTTAATAGGCAAAAGAAGATGGGACAGGGAAGTTACATGCAAGGGCGCTGTTGCCTTGCTGGGATTCGATTCAACCCTACTTTTTGTAAAAGTAATTTGTATTTATTTTCATGAGGATCTTAAAGTTGAGGTCCAAAATGTTATAGGATAGGTACCTAATATCATAAGGATCATCTCTTGATCGGCAAAAGGCAGTATCTCGACGTGACATCGAGTGCGCAACTAGAAAAAGATATAGGAAGAGATGTTGACCCATGTCATATCTATAGCGCTCCACTGTTCCCGATTTATCGGTACCGCATCTAGGGTGCGACACCCTATAAACGCTCTATTGAGTTCATCTCTGGTGAAAATGGTAGCCACGCTATTTGTTCGACCTCTACAAAATGCTCCTAAATCCAATTCTCGGCAACTTTGACTACCGATGCATTTTCCTGCCGAATATCCTACAATTATTTGTTCTACGAAATAAGTAAATGTATACAAACGATCCCAAAACAGTGCGACGTATCAGTCACTGGTCAATTACAAGTGAACTCACTGCAAACAAATATGGTACAAATACCAGCCTACGCAGTGTCTTGTTGACAACTGGTTTCCATGATCTCTTAAGGTGTGAGCCACACCCAAAACAACTTGTTTTGTTACTTATATGACCAAGCCACAAGTTACCAGTTCCCCCAGAGTCCAAATAGCCGAGTCACAAGCCCAGATGTGGCCATGTTGTGACTTGGCTTATGCTGATAACAGTAGCTATTCGGTGTCGTTTCTCTATTACCAAGTATAATTCTAGACAGGGGCCCTTGCTAACAAGCACTAACCATTGTGGTTGGCTCTTTGCTCTCTACGTTGGACGGTAATGCCTTTCATTATGTTTTCTTGATACACAATCGATACTGTTGATCGAGATATTATGAAAGTCTGCACAGCTTGAGAAATGGATTATCCCTACCATCCTGCACCCAATCTCATTCCGTTTTCGAACTGAAATAATTCATGTTTCTTTGTCTATGGTACCTTATCTGCTGCTCACTGTGACCCAAGAGATGTCAGATCACAATTAATATAGGTCTGGAAATTTGTATGAGATCATGGTTTGGTGGCAGTGCTTACCATTATTATAAACTTTGGCCCTTCAGTGTATGTATATATAAGTACATATTTGGGGTCCTACAATCTCATCTTATGAGAGCAGAACCATGGATATTGTAGAGCTTATATTAACCCACTCCTTCAACTCAATGGAGAATATTGAAAAGGAAAGAAGACTATTTTCACGTCGTTGTTTTCTTAGCTCATAGAGTACTCAAGGAGCATTTCTTCTATCTCTCCCTTATTAGGTTGACGAAGATATGCTCAGAGTGATTTATATGTATTTGCCTGGTGAATCTCAGGGAACTGATCGAGTTGCCAGGTTCCTGAATAGGAAGTGATTAATTTTTCTTTCACTTTCTACTTAATATAGGTATGCAGTTTTTATGATCTGCTTGTTTTTTGGTATCTAATTTACGAACATTTAATCACTTTGTGATGAATTGATGCAACGTGTTATTTAATTTTGTTTCTAGCATGATAAGCAACATTTACGTTTATTTAGTTAATACAAATTGATTGGACTTCAAATGTTTATATAAAGATTGGCCTCAGGTTTGAAGGTAAATTAGCATTTGACAAATATGTAGAGTGGCTACGTGCTAATGTCATTTTCCTGAAAGTTAACGCTCGACATAGAGATTCAACTTGTCACAGCCTGCCCGAGGTAGAAGAATGCTGCTCGTCAGCAATTTCAATCCAAGACAAGTGGCCCTAATATTATTATTTTCTCTTCTACGCAAGAAGTTTTATGTCTACATGTGAGCATTACTTAAAGCCAAGTGCTTGAGGTTGATCGAAACTAGTAAAATCAGTCCTAATTTTGTTGGACAAAATTAAGGAAAGGAAACCCACTGCAAATTCGAAACACTTCAAAACTAGTAAACCAGTTGCCTCATTTAGAATAAAATTGAAGTGAAAGAAAAATAAAATTAAAAACAATACACGCTATTCTGATGACCTCCAATTAAGAAAACGACTTAATCGAGTCCCTGATAAAGGCAAAGGAAGAAAACCTCTGGTTTTGACATTTTATTTCAGGAATTTTACCGTTAGGTCGTTCATTTACACGTTTGACTACAGGAGCCTGAATCCTGTTGGAATCGCTTAGTGTCATCAGGTTTCTTTTACTGAAAGCCGTTACTAGAGGTATCTTCCTTTGCCCTCTGACCTTAGCAGATTCAAACGGAGTGCGTTCGCTCCTATCATCAGCTTTTCAACAAGACTTATCTTACTGTTACTTGAAATATTTACCCGTTTATATGTTTTTCTTCATTTTCTCTTACTATCGTAACAAAAATAAAAGGAAAATACATATAAAAATGGTTATATCAGAGAGATCATTACCAGAGCAACTGAAAGATCATGAAAAATAGCCGGAATAAAGAGAAAGTCAATATGGAAGTTTACTTTCTTTTCTTTACTCGGTTTGTATTGTTCAGCAGAACATAATTTAGTCCTTACCTTATTAATTTTCTCAGCCCATCACAAGCATATCATAGACAAGACGACGTCAAGGGCATGACTTGATCGTATGAATGCATCTGATTTCATTTTCCAAAGTATTCCAGCACTTTGACGCCAAAGGTTGCATTTATTTCTTATCAAGGTGATTAATCAGCGATATAACAATCAGGTAGAATTATCAAAAGTCCGTAACTTTCAAAATATCTCTGGATACTTCGTGAAATTTGGTGAACGTGATTAAGGAATTAATTCGAGTTATTTAGAATGGCGCCTCAAACTGCGCAATGAGATGAATTCGAGTAGGAGCTTTGAAGAGTGAAGGCATCGAATTTAATTAAAAAGAAGAAATAGGATGACAATAAAACGATTTAAGCAGATATGGTTGGATTTAAATTAATCTGAAAAATACTGATGATTGAAGATGAAATTTTCTTTTTCGGAAAACCAGACATAGAGAGACGCAATGAGAAAGATGAGATAACGAGGCAATAATTCTCTTTTATCAGTACGCTATGACTAAGCAGAATTTTAATTTCTATAATATTTTCCTTTGAGACACAAATTTTCCATCCGAACCTTTACTTGTCATTTTGAGTATGATTGAACCTCGTAAATTACACCAAATTGAATCATAACCTAAAAAATATAACATAATCTTATGCAAGACAAAGGCAATCAATGCATATAAAAGGCCACCACAGTCAACTATGTACAGGCATAAACAGTAGCAGAGACCCACGATCTAATCGAGGAGGACCCAAGAAAATAAAAGAAAAGATAAGAAGATGGGTTGAAGCAAATGTGGTGTAAATAATATTCTGTTATTTTTTTCAAATTTTTTTGTAAGATAAGTTCGATTAGAATGTTAAGGGGAGGGTTTGTAGTACTTGGAACAAAACACGTTTTATCTCTACCGATTGTAGATTGAGGGATTTGGGAAAAGGTAAAGTAAAATAATAAACAAAACGAAAGTAGCCCTATGCGAGGTGCGAGCAACATCTTGCGGTGAATCCAATCTGCCATCCTGAGTCTCCAAAAAGGACACATTAAGGCGAAGTTTATATAGCACTCACTTGCTATTCTCGGCAAACTACACCATTGCCAGTAATCCTAGCAAAAAATAAAAATTCAGAGGCAAGAAAATGAATTGGTAATCGACAACCACACTAAAAAAAAGAACATCATTTAAGCTTAGCTTAAAGTATGGGGGTTCAAGCCCAATGCTTACAGCATTGGTTCTAAACACGGAAAATGTCTAGAAGACGATCGTTAAGTTTTCTAACTGTAGGTAGGGAAACTCTTTCGGGGTCTCATACTTTCCTTAGGATATTAACTTGTTTTATTTTGTTATATTAGTGAGTATTCGTTCCTTTCTGATGTCCTTATAAAAAGCCGTTTTCTAAAGGTGTGCTTCACTAGTCTGCACATACATTCTTGTATAGAAATGGCTACACTAAGCATCCGTGAGCAGTATAAGTATATTAAAGCCTCCCCCCCCCCTCCCTGAGGAGAAGCGTGGGAGCGGTAGCCGGCGAATATCCGTAACTGCCTACCCTATTTCATCTCTCTGCCTCTTTGTGCAGTTGGAGCTAACATTTGTTTTGAGGCGACCACTTAAGGCCCTTATACGACGCTCTAACGATACAATTACCTACGAGACCTATAAACCTATGGTTATGAAAAAAAGCGGTGCTAGTCAAAAGGCACGCCAAGTAGCGGTGTGGTTGCGAGTCTCTAATTAGCGGGCCGACTTGGGCACCCCAGTGCCAACCACTGCAATTATCGCTCTCCCCAGATGCTAACTCACCATTCACTTGTCCCCCTCCCCTGTGGCCTGGTCACTTTCCCCTTTAGATTGGGCGGTGATCTGCCTATAAATAAGCCCGGCTAAGAAAGAGGGAGGATTAGAAGTCGATACGCAATAAGGAGGATCAGTTCGCAAAGATCGATCCTTCAGCCCGACAAGAAGATTAAAAGTCGTTACGAAAGAAGAAGGGTCAGTTCGTGAAGATCGATTCTTCAGCCAGACAAGAAGATTAGAATTCGATAAGAGAGAAGAAGGTTCAGTTCGTGAAGATCGATCCTTCAGCCATACAAGACTATTTCCGTAAGAAACGATAGGATCAGATCGAGAAAATTGATCCCCCCCTTTCCGGGCCGTATTAACATAAATAGTCAAGCTTTATATCGGTGCCATACCAAAGAATCATGTACATACTGAGAAGAAGTCTGGTTGAAGAAAAGTAAACCCCCACAGATTCGAGTGACTCTCACATCTCAAGTTCCATAAAGAGCTCCCATTCTTTAATTACGTTGCAGAATCAGACACCAAAAGGCGTCAAGGTCATTCCCAAGAGGACTCTTGGAGCAAAAAGCCCCGTAACTCTCGCTGTCTTCTTAATTTAACCAGAGGCAAGTGTGCAATAAGAAGTGACATCGTCTCATCTCTCTCCAGCCATCCCACCTCGACGAAATTCCATGATCGGTCAAGAAAACACGCCAAAGTGAGAGATAAGCTCTCCAGCGACATCCGGGAATTCCTAATACCTCCTGTAATGTAAGTTAGAATGAACATTTATATTCATATTGCGATAGCAGAAGTTTAGTACAACTCACGTTTTAAGGAGAGTAGAAACCATTGTTCGTGAACCTCGGTCATATTTGCTTGTGGACGAGCGTACGTTAATTCAATGTTCAACGCTAATAAAATAGAGTCGCGATAAAAATACTAATCGGCAATTGGTGTGTTTACGCGTAGCCTATTTGTTTATTTTTGTCATTGTAAACGTGCGATAGGCCTAAATGCCAACAGGAATAGTTGAGATTAGCATTGAGAAAAAATAGAAATGTAATAACTGTTTGTTTGTCATAGTTAAGTGTTTAATTCAAAATATATGTTTATTTTGGTATAAATACGGTGTTTCCTCTTATCCTTACGTGTTTAAGTAGCTCTTCCTTAAGAACAAAACTACCGAATTAGCACTCTTAGATAAAAGCCTACTTCATCAAAAAAGTAACTCACGTACGACGAAGAATACCGCTACAAAAGTGGTGTCAAAGAGTGGGGTGATCCGAAAAAGGGCTATCCTGCTACAATTCTCATATCAGGTGCTGCTTTTATAGCGATGATTTGCGTGATAACTTTGTTTGCAAGAGACTGTTAATTTACAACTCGCTTAAAAATTTCTTTTTCATTCATTGATCAGCCGATTGATTTTGTGGGAGAGTTAAGTAGTCGGAATTGAAATTCGAAAATAAATTCTAATTTTACGTTGAAGACAATATCTGCTCTTAGCTTTGGAGCTTAAGTAATAATCTACAAATCATGCGAATTGTAGAAAGCAGATATGTAGGGTATATTTACATATCCTTATTCATAAATATCAATTGACAAACGTTTCTGCTACTGTTTCTGCCAAGGCTATAAATTCAAGTTATCCACTCTCATTACACTATGTTTGCACACAGAAAGGCTTAGACACTGTCAGAGATCAGAGAGAGAGAAAGAGAGAGAGAGAGAACAGAAATTTTGTCGACCCTTTTTGTTTGCCCTAATGGAAGTGCGAAACCATGAGTTGCCATGCTAGCCTAAAATCCCGCCATCGCAGAAAGCCGCGACAAGCTTGAGAGCCCGAAAAGGTCCCATTGAAAGTCGGACAAAGTTTTGCCTCGCCGGCTGAGGAACCTTCCCGCGATCGTGCTAATAGGGCGAGACTACACGCGTCTGCCCATGCGTGGGACCATGGAACTCTTCCCTACGGACGGAAGAGGGGAAACCCCCCTCGACCCCACTATAAATCCTCTGGCTTCAGAGTTGGAAGGCAGTATCCGCCACCTGCCCACCCCAGCAGTATCTGCTGTCTGCACATCCCCGTCAGTACCTGCCGTATGCACTTCCCGTTCGTACCCGCTCCTCGCGTCCCGTTGGACTCTGCACAATTTCTCGCAAAACCTCTCAAGCTCCGGGTATTCTCGTCTAATTGCGTGAGTATACCCCGTACTCGTTGTTACCCATTCGTCGAACGCAACACGCCCAGTCTCGACTCGGTGTTCTAAACCCAAAGTCAAGATCTAATTTCATCCCGTAGTAGTCATTGTTAACAGACTATTATTTTAACTTTGCGTCAAGGCAAGTCAAGGATTATTCCCTCGCACCAAATTTTAGACGTAACAGCAACGCGCAACTCTCTTGTGCAAGTGCTCTCTCTAATATACCCCCACCCACACACAGTGTAAGCCTCCATCGTCGGCTTCATGCACGCCCAAGGTCATTTGAGCGACCTTTCGGTCAGTATTGTTCGTTTGTGTGTACGGCGACCGTCCCAGCCAAGTCCCCCTCCCCCTTTAGTCGCTGACACAGATGTCATAAATTTTTTAAGCCGGAAACGAAAGTGGGAATTGTAAATAGAAATTCCTTTTAATTTAGTTTCCTTATTATACTAAAGTAATTTGGGAGTAGTAGTAATAATTATTTGAGTAAATTAATTTTTAATAAGTGGTCATCGTTGAGTTTTGCGAAAGTGTATTGTTTCGAGTTGCCACCTAGCACAGTTCTTGGTGTACCGAGAAGCAGTTTTCTTCTCTGCTCCTACGACTTAGTGTCAAGATGTAAACACAGACCCCGTTAAATATTTACTAAAATTTTCGCGAGTTGTCAAGTTTTGGTTCATACGGCGTGCAAAGCCCAATGATTTAAGTCTATAAATATTAATGGATCAATAAGCCATTATCTCGCTCCAAGATCAAGATTAATCACCATTTCACAGGCTATTAATAGTAGCTACCTATTAGGATCCTTTCGGCATATTATCCTTAGACACTGTGAATGGGATATTTAATAACCACATTATATCAGAGCAAGTAAGTGGAGATTTTTATTCTTTTACTAAGTTTATATTACAGCCATTATTTTCATTTAAAATTTAATTTAATTAGTCCTCTCGCAATTTCTTGTTCAAATTGTTCCCAGTGACCAAGTTCATAATTAAAAATTAAACAGGAAATTCGCGATAACTTGTGTACGTCTAATATGTTATATAGTTTGTTTCAAAACCCTTTTTGACGTTTGTAAAAAGAATATTAATTTGCATATTAGTAAAGATATTTAGGTACCCGTTTTTCTACTTTCCCGAAAACCTAAAGGTTAGCACACTATTTGGCCAACCTGAAATTAGGTTAATTTGCACTCTGTCTGTATTATAAATCTCCCACGCACACAGCCTTAATTTCTCTCAGTTGAGAAACGCAGGAAGGGTTGAATTCGACCCTATTCTATGACACACTGATTAAAAGCTCTGACAAGTTATTCAATAATTAAGATTTATAGAATTCGATTGCAAAAAAGGAAACAATATATTTCTACTAGTTGAGGACCTTTGATCGTTCAGAATTATTAAAATTATTCATGAAAAGAGGATGACTTCTGATAATCATCAAAAAAAGCTTCAGAAGAGAACCATCAAGAAATACCTAAATAAGATTTGTTAGAGTGAATCTAATCCGTAATGCAAAAAGTCTCACAGAAAATTAAAGGCGGATTCTAAGTACTTTCGAACTTTTTTACTTAATTATCAAGGAATAAAGAATAATTGGCACAAAGGTGGTATATATATGAAAAATAGAAGGGCAATGCCACGCCCATGTACAATGAAAGGACCTAAAATAGAAAAATGATATTAAAGACGGATGGGAAGTAAAAAAAAAATAGATAATGAGCATACATACCGGATTGTGAATACATAAAAATAGACAATTGAGACATAACTAAATTAATAAATCAAAAGGCTAAGATTTAAAATAGACAATTTAGTTATAAATAAGCATTTTAATAACAGAGTTCAGTTTAAAGTAACCGTGGGATATATTGAAATTATGCAAGGAATTAATGAATGAGGATTCAACAATATTTCTTTGAATAAAGTCATCAGATTTGTAAATAAATTTAGCCGAATTCCAATTGATAGGGGAACTGTTTTCCGATAAATGGACCAATGAAGCGCTACTGCATTACCCCATCCTAATATTGTATTTATGTTGCGTCAAGCGTACACTTAATCATTTGCCGGTTTGCCCAAAGTTTTGCTTAAGGCAAATTGAACAATCCACAAAATTAAAAGCCTCTATACTATTTTTATTATTATGAATCAATATTTTATACATGGTAGACTGATATTTGAATATAACAAAAATATTTGACTTATTTGAAATGTGGGGAAGCAAGGAAAAGGACTCAGAAAACAGTAAAACAAGGGAGTTCTTAAAATTGTATGCGGGAGGGATTTCTGTTCTATAAAAGGATTTTGGGGGGCGTTTTCTGAGTCCTTTTCCTTGCTTCTCCACTTTTTGAATAAGTTAAATATTTCTGTTATATTCACATATCAGTCTACCATGTATAAGGAGCTCTGCAAACGAACAGATTATTTGCAATTTGGCTAATTGAGCATCACGAGACTTGCCGTTCTCGGTTCCAGCGTGGAGGGTGAAGAGTGCGCAAACACACCCCTTTGGCTTACCAAAATGAGGAAAATAAGAGGAATAAGAGCTCCATCCCTCCTGAGTTTTTATGGCGGACGGATACAGTCCTTTAAGGCAGGAGAACAATCAAAGATTGCTTTATCCATCCCCGCATTGTACTCTGGCGGAGGAAGCCTAGCGCAGTAAAAAAAACATAGTCAAGAGTTGTGCGTACCTGTCTAAGTTACTGTGTATCAAGTGTTTCGTTTTCAAAACATCATTTCAAGGACGAATGCTCGATGATGTGTTTATGCAACATCCACATAACTCCTTATGCCCAATGATGCGTTCACATAATAGTTAGGATATTATTTCTAAAAACACAATTAAGCTATTTACATAATAATAACATATTTTACGTAAAATGTTTTAGAATACCTAAAGTATTTCTGGGTATATATGGGTTAAATGCGTTAACATTCTCGCTCATAAAGTTAGAAACAACAAACTCAGTAGTGACGTCTGTTTAATCATACACAGCGACAAAATAGTTCAAAATAAATGAATTGAGTGATAAAAAAATTAAAAGGTTACGCCCCACAAGGGATACCAAATCATGCACCACAATATTTCCTCGTAGGTAGAGAGGGACAAATTATTTAAAACCTACTTAAAGGCAGATCCTCAAGAATACTCTCAGTTCAAGAGGATTATGGGGGAATTCAAGGCAAATATTGTAGAACAAAGTTACGACCATCGATCGGTAGGAGACTTCACAGTATATAATGAAAAGGTCAGGGAAATATCTTTGCAGATTGATGAAGAAGCTAAACCTCTTACATTATTAATTGCTTTTCTAAATAAATTAACCACAAGATGAACATAAATAGGACTAAATTGATTAAATCATGAGACCGATTAGATAAAATTTTCAATAGGAATAAATTCAGTGATTACAAAACAGTTTTTAGCTTCAATAACTTTGATTAACTACCAGTTATTTTCCAAGAGCTATGTCAAATTAGAATATAATAGGCCTAAAATGATAGAAAAAAAACATTAATACGTAAAGTACATATTACTGAAACGCGACACCCCAATGGAATAAATACTTTCTAAATTAAGAAAGTTAACATGTTTACTGTATTATTTATTAAATCATCTTTAGGTAAACATTCATTGAAAATGCAAAAAAATAAGAGAAACTATTTCCAATATACAAACAAGAACAAAAATAAATAAAAGGACATCTAACACAGAATAAAAGAGTCTACGAAAAACTCTTTATATATAAAGCAAACATAATACAGGATATGATGATTTGAGGAGGGATTAAACATATTTAACTCAGGAAGGAACTCAACAAGAATTTTTAAAAAATAAATCAACCCTGAAACAACTTTGTTTAAAGAAATATATCTACAAGAGATGAAACAAAGCCTAACCATTAGCGTAAGAAAATTAACCCTGGAAAGAGGAAACGGAGACAAAATCAGAGAGTTAAAGGATTTCTATCAGACATAAAAAAATGCAAGTAAAGCAACTCCAGTATATAAACGCAAACGCAAAACTAAACAAAATGAAAATTTTAATAGGCAACTTTGTTAATGATAGAATCAATCGTCATAACAAAGTCGAGAATTTTAATTTATCTGAATGGCAATATAGATTCAACAAATATTTGTCAAATAATGTTGCCAAAGTTAATTATAAACTGTCGGAATCAGCTCTCATGGGGATTATAAATTTGATCCCCTGATCCAAACAACTATTTATGTTTCTTCTTTCTCTCCGTGGTTTGGATTTTGTTCAGTTTTGCGTTCGCCTTTATATACTGGATTTGCTTGCCTTGCATTTCATTATACAGTTGACAATGGCATCAATGGCTTGCCGAAACTAGTTCTGTGATTTTTTTTAAATAAATCAAACTCAAATATTGTGGTTTATATATATATATATATATAAGTGTGAATTTGGGCAGTATATTTTCATTAAAGTATGTTTTATTAAAAGCGACCGCTAGTTTCGAATTAATAATTCTTTTTTCAATCTTCTCGATTTCTCTTATATTCGCCTTTTCTTGATTGTTTAACCTGTGGATAAGCGTACTGAAGTTCATTGGGGAGTTGTGCTTGTTATTTTGCCAAAGTTAGAAGTAAATTAATGTAATTTAGCACTTTCTTTAATTTAACTGACGTGTTACGATACATTGAGTATCATCTTCAGAGTTACAATGGGAAATTATTACAAAGTATTCAGTTTATATATGTTACAAAATGTATTAACAAAATTACGTACGAAGCTATACACGTATAGGCAGGTTGGATCTAGGCGATAAAAGGTGCGAGAAGTAGGTAGCCAAAGACGGGGGTGGATTTAGTTGCTTGCCAGAGGGGATTAGTGGCTAGGGGCAGCTCTGAGTACACCTGTCCCTCGGTTCGTTTTTCTTGCGCTGGGCATGATTTCATTGGAGTTAGACTGTATGTTTGAATTCAGTAACTTCTCTTGGATATATATGTTTAGCTTCAAGGAAGAGCAGTTGACGCCTGTTGGGAGCATAGTAAAAAATTTTAGGAGGCATGTTCCGTGTACTTCCTGTGTAAGTTTTTTAGGTACACCGTTGTTCAGATGGTATGACATTCTTCTTGAGAGAGTGGTTTCGGTCATGCCGATATACGAGTTAGGTAGGAGCTCACAGTCACCGAGTTTACATGTCTACTCGTATATCAGATGTGGCCTTTGTTTCGGTTGTATCGGGAGTTTGGGATTATTTTTCATGAAGAGGGTTGAAGTACGTCTATTTTGATAGTAGATGATTAGTGCGATCTTTTTCTCAGAATATGTCGTTTTATGTACTTTTACTACCTTAGGAAATCTACTTTTCAATTAGAGATAATAAACGCCTTTTTTATGAGAGAATCTAATTTTATACAAAACATTTGTATGGTATTTTGGTATCTTAAGGAAAGATTAAAGTTGTTGGCCGCTACAAGGAATTTATAATAAATAAATTGAGCCTCAATTTCTGGAGGAGATTCTACCCTAGCCGCGCTATCATACTTATTAGGGCTTTTTTATCATGGCTACTCTGGCCGCAACTTTGCTTACGTTTGCTCATCTTTTAATTATATCGTTTTTACTATAAAGTGCTCCCCAAATCCCTTGGAGAAGAGATCTTCTCATCTTCTTTCTCTAGATTTTACGACACTTCTCCACTTAATATCTTTGTTCTTGAACAATGTCGATAATTAAAGTCTCGGCGATGTAAGTTCAGAAAGACATAGAGAAAGAGAAAATTTCGATTTGAAGAGATGCTTAACGGGCCAAAGGAGTGAAACCCTTTCCTCTGAAACTAAATCTGAAATGAGATTTTATATTCCCTCAGAGACTGCTCTAATCTAAGCACCGTCTGATAAATGCCAACCAAATATGCACTGTCATCTGAACGAAAATTGGAATAGTAAACCAAATGACTTGTTTCATCACTCTAGCCAAATTGGGGATGAATTACATATGTAAGAACTTTATTGAACAAAGAAATTGACAAGAAATGAATAGTAAGTCTGTTGTGCTCCCTATAAGCAGTTTTTCCTCTTATCTTTAGGATTATGTATGTTTTGTATAAGGTGTTATAAACTTAATGTTTCGGAGGAAAACTTTCAAGGGAATCTTTCTAATGATGCCACCTGGCTAAGACCATGCTAGATTTCCTTTAGCTAAAACGTTTTGAAATTTCAAAACAAGGAAACTTTTAGTGTGTAACCTTCATTTAAATCTACCATTACTTCCTTACTTCACAGTCAAAGATCTCTTTCTCATCTAAATATCTGATAAGAGAAAAATGTGTTTACTTTCTTGACAAATTAGCATTTCTAATGAGGTGTAATAACTTTCACACCTCATCTTCTTCGCTATTTACACTTTTCTCAACTCTGAGAAAAACTATTGTTTTTCCTGCATATGCTTTTCTAAGCTCATAAAAAGTGAGTCATTTTCTTAAGCTTTTTCATGTTATTTTTCTAGTCTTTTCCCCCTCCACCCGCACTTCCTCTTTTCAGCTGCAGTAATTGTACATTCAAAATAGACTCTCACATTTCACCCCTCCGCTTTCGACATTTTCAGTCTAAGAAAATACTTGGAACAAAGCCATTTTTTTAAGAAAAATCAATGTTCCTTTTCTTACATCTTTTAAATGCAACAAAATTTGAGACCGAAATAAGATTTTCTCGGAAGGAAATTTGCACTTTGCTCACTTGCAGCATGTTTTAGATATATTTTCAGGAAAGAAATGGAAGTTGGTTTATTTCACGAGGGACGAGCGAAATCAATACAAAATGGATGGAAAATGTAAAAGCAGAACGAAAGAATAAAGCAAAAAAAAAGAAACGGAACTATACAGCTGTTATGTACACCATCGCCCCCTCTCAAATGGATTGTAAGAAAAAAAATAAAAGCAGACTTATAATTTAAGGCTTTTTAAAAGATAACAGAATTATCTGTTATCCCCATAATTGTCGGGCAATATGTTTTTCTCTTTATCTTTCTATGTAATTTGTACTCTTTTTCTTTGCTTGTCTCTTTGGCCCCTTTTTAGTAGCTAATATTGAAACCGTCTCTGTAATCATCTTTAACAGCATTAATTACAAAGCTGATATAGTGAAATGTAGAAATTGGTGGATGGCGCTCTTTCCGGGGATTTTTCTCCTTTAAATAAAAGTAAAGTTTATTTAAAAAACTTAAATAAATCGCCATTTGAACAAACATTAATTTCTTCGTTAGTTTTTAAAGTGCTCTAGGTTTGGCACTGTTTTGGACTAACAGTTTTTGGAGATACGGCAGAGACCTCACCAGAGGGCGACTACTTAAATCAGGACATAGTTCTGGTCATGGCAGGCATTCAAGTAGTAGTAACTATTTATTGAATAAGTATTGGATGTTCAAGGGTTTATTAGAACTTTAGTTGTACTCCTTTGATAAATATTAAAGCTTTCATAGGTCCGATACGAAAGTGGACAAAGTAGTTGGTCAGCCTTCAGAGAATTCTGAGCTACACTACCGTATAAAACATTGTACTAGGTATTAATATGACAATTTTCTGTACTAGGTGAAGCCAAACGAAACAAAGGGTGTGTCTTTGAAACATAGTAGGATGATAATTGGGCGTTTTGTTTTATATTTAAATAAATCGCTGCATGAGAGTAAAGTGTGATTGGACAGGATCCGTTGATATGATTCCTGGAATGAGGAGGGAACCTAAGTTGCAGAAGATCTCTTGGCGTGTTCTAGTGACTGGAAAAAGGGTTCGATTACACAATGACAACGAAACATGCTTTCCTTCTAGGGCACCTTCTAATTCAGAAGTGGGCGCAGATCATTACTTTGCGAGAAATGTAAAGACGAACTGTTGCAAGGAAGGGACAAATCGTACGGCTTGCTCCTAAATAATGCGGAATTATAATTCTAACAATGGTTTTAGGGAAGTGAATTCCTCTGGCTTCTTAGTAAGCGTAAATTATGTATATATACTTATACACATACATATATATATATATATATATATATATATATATATATATATATATATATATATAGAAGAAGGAGCAAATGCAAGTTCTGCGGGTGATAACAACCACCACAGGGCTTTCGCCATATTTATTTTCTGCCTTTCAAAACAATTTTGAAGACAGAAATAAAGGTGCAGAAACCTTGCATTGCAGACTATATTACAATATAGTACAATATATATATATATATATATATATATATATATATATATATGTGTATTTTTCTATTTAATTCAATCTTATTGTTCATTATATTTATTTCATTAATAATAATATATCAAATTTTTATTAATGCTTCCTATGTAAATAAAGATGACGAAAAATACAAGAGTTCAAAATTCAGGAGGCATTTACATCACAATCATTTTGTATTTTTACGTACAAGAAGGAAAATATATATATTCCATCTAGGGCCTTTAAATGTTTACTTGGAAAAAAAATATAATGATGGTTAATGACCGTTTCCTCTCTCTTAATTTGGTATGGCCACGGTTAAGCTATTTAAAACGTTTCAATATAGATAAACTTCCAAATAAATGACTTCTATTTTTCGGTTCTTTATACATGCCCCTCCCAAATTTTTTTTTTCATATTCTGAGAGTCTCAACATGTCCACTGGAAGATTGCGACTAATTGTAAAAGTTTTCGTAAACCTTCTTGGTAAATCCAATTGCTAAGCTGTTATCAAATGACTTTATTTGTGGTAAGAGTCTCAGAATTCTCTCAGCAGATCGAGAAATATGGAGATAATGACAACTGACTTCAAGCGCATTCAAATAACCTTCGTAAAAAAAATTTCCATTGTGTATTTACAGAATTTTACAGTTTGCGGTAGAATAAAATATGCAATAGTAATAGAATGGATTTAGCTAGGCGAGGTAGTGCCAGACCGAGAAGAGGGGAATTTAGTGCTAGTAAAAGCTAGGATGGTTGTGAAATATCAGTCTTAGGGCAAATATTCCAATTTACTGCCTTCGTATTTGGATGCAAAGACACGGGACTTAAGTAAGAGTAACGTTTTATTTTTCCGTTTTAAAGAAAGTTAACACTCTCTTTCACAAATATTTAGGTCTATATTGTAGTCGAAAGGTGGGTGAGAAAAGTAAAAGTGATGCAAAGGACTAGCCGAGACAGAGCACCTATTTATCTTGGGGCACTAGTGTCGGAAAGGTGCTTATCCCCTCCAGTTTCCTATTTTAGAAGTGCCATTACACCTTACAGTCCATTTCGTGGAAGCTCATATATTCATATGTATGAAATGATTGCATTATATCTTAGAGACCTCTCTCCTATCATAGAATATATGCCACAAGAGTAAAACTGCTGAGGCATGAAGAAAGTTGTGTAAGTTAAGATCTTGAAAAGTCGTAAGATTACTGAAAGTGAAAATGTGTGGAATATATATAGGTGTAAAATATTATATTATGGTGAAATCAATATCGTGAGGACAAACAGTCCCTACTTTAGTTACACAGCGTCAACAGTTACGTTCCATATGGTCCGATAATTTCCCCCCCCCCCCTCTCACATGTGCTCCGTTGGCCCAAAAAACCACGATATGACTTGCAAAAAAGATAATCATCAGCAGATTTCAGAGTCCGTTTATATAAACAAAGAAGGGTGGGATAGCCTTTAGAATAAAAATCTATGAACAGGCTCACTGCCCTCTCCTATTGTTTAGATCTAATTTCTGCAAATAGACGAAATTTTACTTTCTCCGGCGTAAACCAGAAGGACTAAGAGTCACAACGTTGAAAAGTGATGCCCTAGAAAAGAGGCAAAAAGTTGGGCCCTTATCTCCCTCCCATACCCCAGGGGATAATCGACGTATATATAGTTCGACCTGGAGAAAAGAGATGGAGATTCGAGGAGGAAATCGAGAGAAGAAGAGCATTCCCTGAGGAAAACAGGGAATCAAGAAGTGGACCCAATCGGGAGTTTTCTTCCCGAGGCTGTTTCTTTTGGTGACATTGAAGAGTAGACCATCGGTATAGAGAATCACTCTCATAACAATCTCGTTCTGAGAAACCCGCTATCTTTTTTTTCGAATAAAAACAGAGATTTCCCTTACCATTGAGGAATACCAATGTGAAGTTCCACTCGAGAAAAGATTCACCTCTTGGCCAAGTCTCATTATCGAGAAGCCCACATGTGTAACCCAAGGATCGGAATGACCGTACATCTAGAATTCCCTCGCTTATATCGTCAAGTCAAGAAGCATCGCCATGCGCTTCTCACTTACCTCCAAATCACCTGTGATTCCCGAATAACCACCAGCAACGTTATCCTTCGCGCAGCGAGACGGACAACTGTGCGCTCGATTCAGCCTCTCGTCTCGAATCATCGTATCAAGGAGGTTCTCATTCAAGGTCATCATACACCAGACTCCCAATAAAATAAAGGCAAAAGGAATCCAACCTATTATGTTCTTTAGTTACCATTCAGTACTTAGGGGAATTTTTGTGCCAACCATCGCGTAGTACTCATTGGTGGCATTAATTTTTACTTAGATCCTCTTATCATACCAGTAGTATATTTAAAGTTTTAATATTTCATTTTTTTATGTAATTAAAAGTATATTTTTACCCTAGTTGTTTAATTAAATCCTCAAAACGCTGCATATGTTAATTAATATTCAATATTACGAATCCTCCCTGGTTAATGAATCAAAACAAAAAAAAAGAAAGTAAGGCACTCTAGAGAAAAAAGGGATGGAGTTATTCATGTACGGAACAAACCTACGTACATATTCGGCCGTATACCATGACCCCTACATATGAGCATTTACACTAAGAAGGAAAACTGCAATCATTGGATGTGGCCAAGAATTGTCCAGAAGTTAGCTGCAGCAATAATACAAATGCTGCACATAGAGCACTATTGATGGTACGTAAAAGGATATATAGGGAGAGGAAGATGTAAGGGTGGAGTAAAAAGAGAAAAGTGGGGGATGCGAGTGGGCGTTAAAAAAAAACCGATGAACAAACCCATACTTTATAAAGTACAACCCTGAATCAAGCTACAAAATCCGGTCGATGACTAGCTTTCAAAATTAGCCAACGGCTAAAGAAATAAGAAATAAGAGAGAAGACAGTTCCAAATAGATGTTGATAAAAAAGTTAGGAAATGTCAAGAATTAATACAATCCAGTTTGCCTCAATCTAGTTTGAGAATGCCTAGACATCTTCTTCAGGTCCTGGTGTAGCAATCGAGTCAAGGATAGTTTTCCCTAATAGGCAAATTGCGGTACAGAATCGGTAAAAAGCTAATCAATATGAGAGTAAACATTGTTCTTTTTGTAAAAGATAATCTTACATTTTTTTGTTCAAGAAGGCACATTACAAGATATTCCCTTGGATAATTCTAGATTTTCATCGTTTGCCTTAAAATATTTAGCCAATAAAAAGTCATATTTATTGGTTTGGTTCTAAATTGTAGAGTGAAGCAAATTTTTTGCATAAATCAGCTCAGATTTTCTCCATTCTTCAACACATACTCAATTTAAATCCGCAAGATTGGAGGGCTGCCTTTTCTATCTTTAATTTTCAATTCTTTCGGAAGATTATCTTCTGGATTCAAGTTTGTGTATTTACTGAGGCACTTGAAAACATTAATACGATGCCTTTTTAGCCACTCAGTTATTTGCCTTGACAAATACTTAGGCTGGTTATCATACTGAAACGGGCAACGTCTACCTATCTTGAGTCTTCTGGCGGAGCTACAGAGGTGGTCTTTTAAAATTTGGCATTATTCATCAAACTTCATTGCCTCTTCTGCGGTGTGAAGGTCTCATGTATATACCTCCCCCAATGCATCACCAGTGACAGCGTGTTTACTGTTTGTAATCGCAATTAGTTTTACGCCAATAATCTTACATGTATTTTAGTTATTGCAGAATAATCTTTGTTGAATTAATAGTCTTCTTTGAGTAACATCTCTGTGGCAAACGTTTTTTGAGCTTTAACGTACTTCTTTTACACTAGAGGAACCCTTCATGCTCGGCACCTGTGAAGTGCTTCTCCTTTCAATGTGTTGCACAGCGTAGTCTAATACTAACGTTAGCATCAATTGACACCATTCTTCAACAGATTTTTCCTTGTTCTTGTTTTTCACAATTCTCTCTAACTTAGAGCACACATGAGGCGCTATTTTTCCTCCGAACCCCCTTTTTTGTTAACTACTCACGGTTCCTTCCCTTTCCTACCCCTGCATGATGCACTTCATAGAGCTTATGAAACTGTTCCAAAAGCTTCCTATTTCCTTTGCTCACCTTGTACGCTCTTACACTGGGGCTTTTGAAATGAAAAGAATGTTCGTTAACTTTTGGCATGATGAAAGTCAGATGAGGTGTTTACCCTTTGCTTTCTTCTGTCAAACTGACTGCTGACATATGAGTCATTATATACCACTGCCCACTCCCACCTCTACTCCTCACTAAACATAAGCTAACCCCCAGAACTCTACGCTCGGGCTTCACTCCTCAACCATTTTCACCTCGGAGGTGACTATGCTGGATGATGATAATTTTTTGCTTTCCCCATCCTTTAAAACCTCATAAATCTCCTTATTATAATTACTCTAATACGTTTATTTTTTCCGTTAATCTAAATTAATTCAAGAATAAATGGTATTCCTAAACTTCCACAAGATCATTAGATGTGAATAATTTTGTCCTTCTGTTTAGACATTAATTGCAAATAAAAGATGGCTTCTTTTTTTAGTTCTGGATCTTTAGCATGGTAGAGTTCCTTAACTTCCGTGCACTACTTACTACTTTAAGATTTAATAGTTTCTTGTCTCTATTCCATTCGTCTAAGAAAAATAATTAACGTGAGGCGATGAATAATGTGAAATGTAGAAACTCCAATTTCACTCTTTTTTTCTGATAACAGCCAAGAACTATCAAATACTTGACAGCATGGATTCTTTGGTTCCTAGTGAACGAGATTTATAAGGTGGTCTCATAAGTTTCGTTTCATAAAGTTACCCCATATTTTGTTCCAAAAGAACTTATTAAGGAAAAGTAACATAAATGTCTTTACATGGCTGCTTAACCAATAAATAATGCACTTTATGTGAGAAATTGCCATACTGTTTTCCATATATTGAAGGCATAATAGCCTCATTTACGAATCTCAGTTATCGAACCGTAAATCGAAAAAAAAGACTCTGACGAGACCAATTGCCATAAAAGCTAAATATTCGAGTAAAATTATTTGTCCTAGTATATTTCTTTGAATTTTATGCTAGATGAAGGAAAAATAGAGGAAAATATCGGGAGACCTTCTTTCCCCACGTTTAGGACTTCCGAGGCATACGCATCGTAGCTCATCTCTTTTAGTAGTCTAAAAGTTTAAAATTTTCCTTCTTAGCCTTACCAATTTCATCATTTATTGCTTTCTCTCATATATTTAATCAATGTACATATTATGTTATATAGTGAAGAGGAAATAAGAGGTATTCCTGATTCAATTTCACTCTCATTTTATTTCTCTCATGTGCCTCAATTGAAGCTTTTATTGAAATCATTTTATAGAGAGTTTTATTTGCAAATCTAATTAATCCCTCCAGGCCGAAATTTTAAAACCTAAATAAGTATTTTGTGAGGTAAATATTTATGAACAACAGGAGTCTCTTCGCCACTCTTCCTTACAGGAGAAGCTTTCACTTCACAGAGAGACCTTCGGTCTTTGATTCCGTCCTATCTGGCTCTAGGAAAGAGGTTAGGATCTAAAAAAAGTTAAAAGGTTTCCAGTACATATCACCTAATAAAACTGGTTAACAACGAAAATTTTCCAAGAAAAGAGTAGCAATTTCCAAAATGTTTTAGGTCGCTGATACTGAATATCATGGTTAAAATTGTTTGTTAGCTATACTATTCATGATGCACCTACCTGTTACAACAGGTTCAAACAGGCTTGCGGCAGTGTGTTTCTTATCACACTTACAGTCTCACTGTCCTTTAGTATTATTCCACCTGTCATAGATTTGTAACCAGGATAAGAACTGGCCTCCTCACATATGCTGCAAAACTTGTGCTACTAACCTTTGCTAATGGTTTAACAGGAAGGGCAAAGGAATGCCTTTTTCTGTGCCAATGACGTGGCTGGATCAAACAGACCATATCAACAATTGCTATTTATGCATGGTACCTCTAGTACAAAAAAAAGCTTGTTAAAGAAGATAAAAGGAGTCCATTGAATATCCGAACATTCCATCAGCTATTCGCCCATTTCAACATGAAGAAGGTCTATCTGTTCCAGATGCACCAACTTCGGTATCCTTTCAGTCAGATGAGAAAAGTGGTGAGGAGAAAGCAGATAACGAAGATAGTGCTGGATAACAGATTCACCCAAATTTTGAAGAAGCACACCTCTCTAGGTCACATCTACGACACAAGGGTAACTCCTTGACCTTGGCAGGGATCTGCAAATACCCAATAATAAGGTAGAGCTGCTAGCCAGGCTATCTTATTTACCATAGAATTTTCTAGCAGCTGATGTGATAATTTCAAAACGTTCAGGACAGTCAGCAGCAGTTCAAAGATTTCCTCGTAATGTAAGGTGATTTAGTGGCCTCCAATAATATTAATGGTCTGATGGAAGCACCTGGCATCGAATACGAACATAGAGACTGTAGACTGTAGACTGTTCATTGATTCATCGAGCTCTAGTCTGAAAGGTTGTTTGCTGCACAACGGCAATAATGAACCGTCAGTTTCTGTGCGCTATGCAACACATATGAAAGCAACTTATGAGAATAAAAAACATATGTTGCAATGGATAAAATATGAAAAACATCAAGGGCAGCTCTGTAGTGACTCAAAGGTTGTTGCTCTTGTGATTGGCTTGCAGGGCGTACACATGAAAGTGAATCTGAAATCCTTGCAAGAAGTAACCACTATATCAGGAGAGACTGGCCACTTCATCCATCATTAGAGCCCGGGATAAAAAATGTTCAACATCCTCCTCTCACTAAACCAAACAAAATTTGTTTCCACCAATACTCTCAAACCTAGGGCTCATGAAAATCTTCGACAACTTCTGAAAAATGGCGACTTTGAATAAGCCCTTCATGGGAAGAAGAAAACTGCTTGGGAAACATTCAAGTTAGTGGCAAAGTGATTTTACGTGAACAGAAGGGAAGTAAACTATAAATATTTGGTGGAAAACCTCATCAAGGTTAATAAGAACATGTGATGTGACATTTCACTTAAAATACACTTTTTGGACTTACATTTAGCTATATATCTAGCGAACTGTGGGACAGTTAGTGAGGAACATGGTGAAAGGTTTTCCCAGGTATTTGAATCATGAAAAAGCAGTACTAGGGAAAATGGAGCAAAACAATGTTTGCATAATATTGATAGACATTGGCATGAAATGAATCTTCAGCCCACTATAATCTTCAAGTAAAAAGGCAGAGAATGGATACGGATTAGAGTTTAAAACATAATGACATACAGTGTACGTTTTAATAAAATAATCAAATATTACATGCCGCGTATCTTTTAACCTATATCTAATAAGAATTTTTAAGGTAATATTTGGATTCAGTGCACGAAAATACATAAGAATTAACTAATCTCATTTAAGAGGAGCACATAATATTTCCAAAATTTTTGACCAGTTTAATTACTCTAAGTCTAAGTTTTTTCAGATACTTGTTATTTTTTATGCTTAAAGGCAAGAAAAGCTTTACCAAAATTCTTCTGGTATATGGAAAAAATAATCCTCAGAACTATATATTTTCCATCCAAATTTGCTTTTCTGAACGAAAAAATAAAAAAACCCGCCACGAATTAATCTAAAAACATTTCTTGAACCTTATGATTTGTAATTATTTTTGTTTTAAAAATTCCATAACATTCAATTATCATATGAATTTTTCTGAACACTTAGAAAAAACTTGCATATAAGCTTTAAATATACCTTGATAATTTATGTGCTAAAATTCAAACCTTTACCAAAAAATTGTAGTGCTATAATATAGAGTTATGGATTCATTGCAAAGAGATGCATTTTAGTTATAAGGAACAGTTTTTCTTATGAAAGGTTTTCTAATTTGAATTATGTATTCTACACCAAATCTTAGTTATAAATTTGCTCGGACATGAAATGATTAAATAATTTAAAGTTGCAAAGAGAGATTTAGTGAGTAAAGTTCATTTGATGCACATAAAAACAAACATGTAGAAAGTTGTAAACTCTGCACACACACATACACATAAAAAATAAATCCGATGAACAAATCCATAATTGTCTTCTATTTGCGTGTGTAAATTGATTGTGAAAGTCCGTCAGTGTCTTTCAAGCTGACTCATTTCTGGAAAAAGGGATTGCAATTGGTATATTTAAATTTGTACAAATGAACTGGTACAATTTAAACGGGTACATTTGAACCGGTACAACTTAAATGGGTGTAATTAAAACATGTACTATTTAACCGCGTAAAAGTTGAACCTTAAAATTTTAAGCGGATATAAATTTAAAGGATACAATTGAAATCAGCATAATTTAAACCAGTAGAATTTTATCTGGTACAATTTTAAACGGATACAATTGAAACTGATACAAATTTAAACGGTCCAATTTTAAACGGGTACAATTTAACTTACAATCTTGAGATAAAAGCTGCTCCTTTTAGCTGCCTTTGACAGAACCCCACCCAAGAAATTCTTGTGGTCACCACAAAGAGAATGCTCTGATATTTTCCTTGCATTTACTTATCTTGGTAGAAAATAATGAGCTATAGAATAGAAAAAATTATATAATAGAAAAATGACGGAATGGAATGAATTATATATTAGAAAAATGGGGGTTAAAAAATAAAAGTTATAATCTAAGGCCAAGGATAGATCATAACTTGACGAGGTAGGTTCTAGTTTTCCAATTTTAGAAAGAATATCATCAACAAAACGTGGAGTAATAAAATTGTCCAGGGATTTATTAGTCCTTAGTGAAGCGTATAAGAAGCTTTGGCACTTAATAAAGGACGTACTTACGCCTAATGTTACCCTTGAAATCATTACAAAATAAGAGGGAGCCATATGGCATATTGTAATGAGAAATGTTTGCCTCCTTTGTTGCCTGTTTTTCTCGTAGGTTTCTATTATCTTTCTGGCTTTCCTTTTTATTTCTGAATTCCATCTAGGGTCTTTTAGCGTTGTGTATTTTATTCATTAGACGTTTTTATTCTCCGCTTCCATAATTATCTTTGTAATGTTTTACAATTCCACATCGACATCGTTTTTGCTTCCCATTTCCAATGGGATAGGTCTGTACGTCATCAATATTATCTTGTATTTTTTCCAGTTTGCTGTTGCATAGATTTTCCTCTTTGGGATAGCCAGCTCTATTGTGTTGTGTTATGATAACCACTATTTTCTTTGCAGGAAAATGTTAAAGGATCCATATGTAGATTGTAAGGCATGTTTAGACTGCTTAATAAGATGCCTGGTTTTGTAGGGCATCTTCCAGTAATGTAGGTCGGGAAATTAGGCTCAATTCTTCGGAATATATTCCTATTCAGAAACATCCACAAGGTTTTATTACTTTCGTCTGGGCGTGGGTGGGGTGGCTAGTATCCTGCTGCTATTGTAAGAGGAGAGTATTCAAATTGGATAGTTATAGCTAGATAGGGCTCATCTAATTGATTGCATTCTTGGAAGTTTAGTGCCCTCTTAATTGCTGTTGCAGTTCCATCTTGTAGACCATATTCAGAGATTTTCATCACTTCTGGGTCCATTTATATAAATAAATTTGCGTATGTAGTTTGTTTTTCTATCCGTTTGCATTCATGTGAATTATTTTAAGTTTTTAAATAGTTCCATCTTTTTCTTCACCTATCTATTTTAATTTGGAAGGCTTCGATGTGGAAGACATTAATGTTTGCTGTGAAGATTATAATTCGGATTTCCATAAAATGTTTTTCTACAGTTTCTTCATCATGATGTGAGTTAAACACCCACTGCAATGATTCATTTTTATTACATCTTCCTGATTAAATTTTGTTGGCAAGGGGTCAGTGGGGTTGACTAAAGCTCTGAGTTCAAAATCCCTCGCTTCATAGACCCATCTTCTTGTTTTGATAGTTTATCTTTGTTTAGGTCGTTGGCTGCGATTCCTATTCTGTTTTTGAGTCCGTGCTTACATTACTTTTCTCCTTCTATTTCTTATTTTTTGGTTCGTTTTCCTTAATTAAGATGAGCTGCTGCTATCTGTTTTCTCATTAGCTGTGTTTTCTTCAGTGAGATCCCCACTCATTTCTCCGATAGTTCTAAACTCAGTTTTTTAGTTTTATATGGCTTGTGGTTGAATCGAGTATTGTTTAATTTTATTTCCACAGAGGTTACAACACCAAAGATCTAAGCTGAGGAGTACACATCCCTTGAAAAACGTGAGTGTAATAACCAAATTTGATTAATTCGGTTATTTTAAGGCAAACATTTTTAAACTCGAGTTCCTGTAGTGGTAGTTTCTATGTGAGTCTTTTTTTCTTCGAAGTGTGAAGTCCTTCAGATATGAGCTATTACCCATCTTCTTCCTTGTGGTAGATAGCTATATATTCAATTTGGAATCTCTGTTTTTTCAGTACGACCTTGATTTATGCGTAGAGGGTTAGTATTACTACTCCTATTTCTGGTCTTGTCACTCCTTGTTTAATCTTGAGGGTGATCCTTCTACCTAATGGTTCCTCAAATGCCTACCTATTAATGTACTCCGCAACTCTCCTACCTTAATAGGTCTACTCTACTATGCGGCTCTCAAAGTTTTCAGACTCGTACTATTTACAAATATCGAAGTTAAAAAGGATTAAAATTAAGACGAGGATTATTTTTTCATTTATAAAAGCAAATTTCGATAGTAAAAGGATAGCTCTGTAGATTTTTTCTTTCTTACATCTTAAGAATTCCGAGAAAAGATCTTTTCTTTCCTTTAGGGCGTGTAAATAAGCATTAATTTGAAAATAACTAGAACATGAGTAAAAAAAGGCACTAACATAACCGCACGTCTGAGGTGATGTACAGAAGTCTTGTTTCCCCAAACGGAGACGAATGTTGGATGGCTTGTGTCCACCTACCGCAGATGACATTGCTCATGCTTAAAACTCGCATCGGGTGTCTATTACAGGACAAAGAAAGAGTGGTAGAAAAGTAACGAAGGATCCATATCAGCCACCTAACTGCTAAAACCATGAGAGGAGTTCAACAGGTATGTTTGGAATGTACGCCTTTCAGAGGAGAGGTCGATCACTAAAAAAACAAAGAAACAGTGCGATTCAACAAAATCCATATGGGTCCCGTTTAGTAACAAGTCCTGTTGGTGGTGAATCCGTGGATGGCAGCTGATTAACCTTACCTTAAGTACTGTTGACCGAAGAAAACTAAAACTTATACGCTTCGGCATAGCCAATGATACGATTCAGAAGCTGTTGTAGATGATGTTCCGGGTTAAGCTTCTGCACTAGATCAAAGGATTATCTTCGTAGGGCATAGGGTAAATATATTTCGGCCTTTAGCAAAAAGAGTGATATTGAGGACATTTCCAATCGCTACCTTCTCTTCCTGTCTTATTGGAGCTGAGAAAGTTTTAGTAGGTGGAATCCAAAATCTCTCAAGAACTTATTCACCCAAATTATGAATCGCTTTTTCGAGACCATGGAGTGTAGGGCCTCCATGATACCCTATCCGCATGTGGTATACTAACCCTTTCTTTGATTAATGAAGACTTTAGTCTAGCGCTGTCCAGAAAGCAAGGACTTGCACATATCAGTTTCGATCTGAAGCAGAGAACTTGCCATAAAAATTATGTGCGGGAAGTTAGGAAAATTGGGCGAAACCCATATTCGTAGAAGAATCTATCTCCACCTTCTCAAAAACAAGCACGGTAGCCATTATTTAGCAGGCTGAGTGTATATTTTCCATCCATAAACTGTTGAGAAAGGTTAACAAAATGACCATGCCTCACTCAGTCTTGTGTGGGAGTAGAACTTACATGATATTGCCCGGATCATGGGCCTTTAGCGAAAACATGACCTGCCTAAAATGTGACGGAGCAGAGTGTTAGTTAGAGAATGCGGACAAAGCTGCTGCAAGGTCTATCTTTATTTTTTTTAAGGATCTTCTCTTGAAAACGTTCTGGTGGAGATGCCCTCTTTTTTACTTTTTAGTTTTAAGTAACAAAGATAAATATTGAACTAAATTTGCCACATTATTCGAAAATTTGGATTTTTCAGGAAATTTTATATTTCGGAGGAAGTAAATGATTATTTATTCTAAAGTTATTTCATTACATCATAAATATTTAAGCCAATAATTTTCCTCTATCCAGATGGCTCGTTAAATCAAAATGTTTAAAATTTTCTTTTTTTTAAAAGTAAATGGTGATGTGTACAGTCGTGTATTAAGCTTTTTTTGTGACCATTGATAAATCTGTATGATTTCCAGTAATAAATAGATACTGAATGTAAAGGAATAGATGCCTCCCTCCCTCGTGAGCGAGCCTCTGGTCGTTAACCACAACATCCTGGCAATGTAGACGCTTTAACCCAAACTCTTAACCACCTCTCTCTAGCCCCTCGTCTCGAAAAGAAGCTGAACGGTTAAAACAGCCAAATTTCCCCCAAGAGCGGGTATTCAATTTCACCTCAGAGGCAAAATTAGAGGAGCGTCGTCCTATAGCCAGAAGGTCCCTCTGGGCTAGCTGTACGACGCCCTGAGAAAAACCGTTGGAGGAGGAAACTTCATTCGGCACGTCCCCGCATCTCCTCCTGCCTGCCCCTACCCCAGTTGGGTGTAGACGTATAATAGAAAATATCTTTGGAAAAATGAGGTAGATTATGTAAGTAAGCAAGGCTACGAAGTCTCCAGCAAGAGGCTGGGCTAACAACAGAAGGGACTAAGAAGAAGCTCATCCTGAGCTCGTTCCTGGTAATCACACCAAGCTTTAAGTTATCTTGATCAAGTTCAACTTACTCTCGTCAGAGAAACCCCCTATCCTGGTATATTCCAAAACACATAGATAGTCCTCGCCCTTGAGGAAAACCGGAACTAAGAAGAAGCTTATCATCGAGCCAATTCCTGGTGGTCACACCGTACCTTAAGTTAACTTGATTTAAGAAGCAATTTCAACTTACTCTCGTCAGAGAAACCCCTCTATCTTGGTGCACCCCAAGCACAGAGATAGTCCTCGCCCTTGAGAAAGACCCTGAGTTAACTCCCTTTAGCATTCCCCTGAGTCAAAGATTTCACCCTTGACTCATCGCTAGCCAGGGCGAATTATTCCCCAGAGTAATCTGAAGAGAAGAAAGAAACATTCTTTTACTGCACCGTGGTAAAATTATTTCCTACCGAAGGCGTGAGTCTCTCCAGCTGCCGCACGCGCCAAAGGCCTCCGTGACTTTAAAGTTGTTTCGCCCGGACGAAAACATCTGGACAAGCGGCTCGCGTCATCCAGACAACAACATTCTGAGGTGACGTAACGTTTGAGTTCAAGGTCA
The DNA here is from genome assembly GCA_963969495.1 of Ceratothoa steindachneri. NCBI lineage: Eukaryota > Metazoa > Arthropoda > Malacostraca > Isopoda > Cymothoidae > Ceratothoa > Ceratothoa steindachneri. The sequence continues at coordinate 19,914,621 of OZ018318.1, read as the reverse complement.
GACTCAAACCCGATTCTAGTAGGAAGTTATAAAGGTATTTAAACCCCGGTATTCGTTTCTGTAAATTAAGTTTGCATTTTTTTTATTATAGTGAGCTGTGGCTGAACCATCTCTATAATTTCAGGTATGTCATTTTAGAAAGCCTCAATTAAATTTATTGAAGTCATTTCTATACATTTAAGGTGTCAAATTTCGTTGATTCATATTTTGCTTTGTTTTAATTAAAGTTTTAATTTTTTTTAACAAACTTTTTTTCAATCCTCAAACGCTAAGCAAGCCACTAGGAACCCTCAAAGATTAAAGAATTAATAATCAGATAACACTAATTAAATAATAATCCTACGAAAAATATATAGCACTCTTTGAGATAAAACGTAATCGCTGAGTTTTGACGTACGTAAACCATTAAGACATTGCATTTATCTAATTTATAAACATCCGAACATTCCGAAAACATTTTGACGCGAGTGTAGCTCAAAATTTGTTCCTAATTGTGAACGGCGAATTCTCCTAGCCCTAAAAGTGTGGTCGAGATTCCACATGCAACAAGGGATGCCTCCTTTGGAATCTTGAAGTACAATCGCTTAAAGAGAATTAGAAGAGTTCCCGAGAAGCTAATCGGTAATAAAAGGGCCTCATTGGCTTCAAAAGCGGTTTACCGAAACATAAAAAACACTTCCTTTTTTATCGGGAACTTAGTGCATTATCTTCAAGTGCAACAAAATTATTCCTAAAATACCCTTATTAATGTTTACTACCATTGACTTCATAAACTTTCCTATTATTCGATAAATTTCAATCTTGTTCGTTTTTATCTACTGAATAGTTTCATGTTCCCGGCAAATTATTCCCGGCATGCCTCGTTTCATTTTATATCTGCTTTTTATCCAAGTTTTACATTCCACATTTGAAAATGTAAAAAAAAATTCCACACTACTTTACAGTCAACATTTTTTTGGCTAACTTTCTTTTCCGTGCTCCTACCAGACGAGTCACCGGCTGTACTCACGATGCGTGTTCTTATTCCTACCCTAAAAAATTAATTTCAGGTCTAAATCTTCTATCCCTCCCAAACCTAATAATCATTTTTGCAACTGTGTACTTGACTTTAAACTGATTTTATCATCATTCATAACAATACTAATAGATTTAAGGAAGATGATAATGTCACGAGTAAAGTAATGGTGCTTAACTGTTTTCCATTAAGTCTCTTTAGCAGCAAATTCAAGGGAATAGAAAATTTCTTCAATCATTGCTGTTACCAGTTCGGTGTAGATGATATTCCCTGTCTCACTTTTATATTTTTTATTATATTATACTGAGTTAAACTTAACTGACTATGTTGCATGGCTATAGGGTAAGAAAATATACTAAGTTTTGAATTTTGTTGATTTTTTTTTTAATACTTAAAGAACTAAATTGCAGTTTATTGATCCAAAAACAATTTCCTCGTCTTGAAATACTATGTAGAGAGGTGTATAATATTCATTTGTTATCCTTAGTAATAGATTATTAATTGAGCTACTGGTAGTTGTAAAAATTGTTTCTTTTTGCAGCTGATTAGCGTAGTATTTATGTTAAACTATTGGGTAGCTATTTTCTAATTAATTTAGAGATTCTCAATATCAGCCTAATAATCTGTTCTCCTGTTGTCGTATTAAAAATGATAGTAGAGAAATGTTGTAGCATGACAATGAAATCCTACTTTCCCTTAAATATTTTATAAACAGACTTGACTTTCTGAGATCAATTTTATCCTCCTCCTCTCTAGAGTCGTATCATTTTAAATGTTGAAAAGTGGGTATAAATCTTTGTTAGGCATTAATGCTTGAATTTCTTCCTCATTGTTTTACAAGTGGTAAGCTAGTGTTTGTTGGGCAATTGATACTTTGTTTTTTTTTTATCTTTATTTAATTTTTAATACTTTTTTCTCTTTGTAGATAATATTACTCCATATTTATTTAGCGATATCATTTGTTGTTTAACAATTGAGAAGGGTCGCTTTAGCTATTTTAGTGATTTTTTGTTTTCAAAAGGCATTTTACATTATATTTTTATTATATATTCCATGTTCTATACTGACTTGTTCTTTCATATTAAGGTTGAATTCAGTATATTCACTCCTTACTCTCATTTTTCAGTACCATTTTACATTTGTAGGCATTAGTTTTCCAAAAGCTTTGTTGAGTTTAGAGGACGGGGAACATAAAAAAAAATCTGACAAAATCTCAAGGATTTCTCCTATCCTTCCCTCTTAATCTATTTTTAAAGATAATCATTGTTTAGGCTGGTATATTCATTCATTTCTTCAAAGACTTCTCCCAAAAGCTTCTTCCTTGTAAAAGAACAACCTCAGATCCCCCCCCCCCATTTTATTGGAGACCACATGCGATTGTGCATCTAACTTAATTTCTTAATCCCCACTCTTAAAATAATTGTTCAGGAAACTATACTCATAGGCTATTTCCGTATTTTCTGATTTCTCTCTTACCTGGTTTTAGTCTCTCACTTGTCCACAATGCGTCCAGTGTCCGCTCGACAATCAGAGCCATAGTTTCAAATCGAAATTCTCATACTGCAAATTTGAAGACTTCAATATTTATTTAACTAATTACCAAGATGGCTTCGTTAAATCCCTTTGCAATTGACTAGAGACAACAAGCTGTTATTTTCTTCCTGGTGGACCTAATCTGTCTGGCTATCTCCTGCCTATTTCACTGTGCAATGAGATTTATCATGATAATCTGACATAAAGTATTTTACACAGCTGTGTGACGGCAACACTGTTGTTCGGGGCCGAAATTTTATTATCATTTTCCTATATCCATAACCCTGTATTATAAGAACGAGATTTTTTGAAGGTTTGAATAAGATTTTTTCATTTAGTTCGGTGGTAACGTAAGTATATTTAATTATTTTATCAGTTATTTCTAATAATTCCTTTATGAGAAGAAGAAGAAGAAGAAGAAGAAGAAGAAGAAGAAGATGAAGATAAAGATGAATAAGAAGATGAAGATGAAGATGAAGAAGATGAAAATGAAGATGAAAATGAAGATGAAGATGAAGATGAATATGATGAAGATAAATATAAAGAAGAAGAAGATGATGAAGATGAAGATGAAGAAGATGAAGAATATAAAGAAGAAGATGAAGAAGAAGATGAAGATAAAGATGAAGAAGAAGAAGATGAAGATGATCATGATGATGATGAAGATGAAGAAGAAAATGAAGAAGAAGAAGAAGATGAAGAAGAAAATGAAGAAGAAGAAGAAGATGAAGAAGAAGAAGAAGAAAAGGGTGTTCAGGGTGTTAAAATTAAGAGTCTATAAAGGGGATTAAAAAAGGTGATTAAGATTATCAAATAAGGCCTTAGGCCACACCCGCAGGGAGGCCCGTGTAACCAAGCTCTTCCTGTTAAGGAAGAGAACAGCGGCTTGTCAAATAATGCTTTCTCATTTCTTTTATAGGTTCAGCTTAATGATTATTTTTAGATCTGTTCATACTCCTTAGTTATTATCTACATAAATTTGACATCAGAGTGGGGAGATTTATTTACGCTCCCACCATGCTGACTAAGGTGCGCCTAGGGTGGTGGATTCCAACCTAGATGCCTCGAGGAGGAGGGTGACAGAAGGTGCATTCATTACTTCAAGAGAATGCCTGAAAGTCGTTTCCATTTCCACCTAAACAAGCGCTCTTCTGGCCGCCAATTTGTTTGATTGTATCCCCCTTAAGTTAAACTTTTTCTCCTTTACAAAGGCTAGTTCCTGAATGAAACCAGCGAGCCTTGCAGGCACTTTCAAACATTGAGTTCACATGCAGTTCATAGCAAAAACCCCAAAGTTGCCAAAATATTATAGACCTATTGCAAAATTAAGCCTATGAAATATATTTATGATCGACACTCAACTGGTTCTGACCATTGTTTGTGACGTAATCCGCTGGGCGAGATATAGGCGACGGAAAACACTCTTCATCAACAAGGTCATGGTAAATCCTTCGATAAGGTATGGTATGAAACTCTTCGACGGAAACTAGCCAAAAACAAGATGCTCTCTCTCTCTCTCTCTCTCTCTCTGCAGTAGAAGGGTTCTTTCACACTACCATATGGAGGAGAGTTCTCACATAAAAGGCAATAACAAAAATCTCGTGTATTCTTAGGTCACGCAGGTGTATCTTAGGGCAGCATAATTGCAGCTACGCTATTTATAATATTTACCAAGGACATCTCACGTCCACCTAAAAACTGCAAACAGCCGCACACACTCTACTAGGCTGAGTAGGAGACTATTCTTCTCTTTGGCGAGGACTAACAGTATCATGCACTCTGCTAAATTGATACTGAAAGAAAAAACAGAATATTAAGACTAGTAGCTCATTACCAGCAATCCTCTTAAGACACAGCGACCCTCTACTGCGCACGTGATCACAATATGCCCCCAAATTCAACTATACAAAAACCTGCCAAACCTTAACTAGCCAGCTCCAACAAGACTAAACTTACAATAAAATACTCGGTGTTACATTTTTAAAATACCTAGCCTTCTATGTACACCAGAACATAATTAATGCAGGAACTAAAAGAAAAAAATTGCTGAGCAAGTTCTACTCGGCAAGCCGCAAGCTAAATTTACCCTTAAAAACAACACCAGCTCGTTTATTCTTCATATACGCTCCAATTACCTTAATAGCCGCGAGTCACGCATGCAGGAGGTAGGCATAGCGCATTCAGAACTCTGAAAAGTACGTCACTCTCCTCTTCATACACTCATATCTACCCGTGAAGAAAACTAGAGGCCAATAATCTAGTTGACCTGCGGCGAAAACAGCCGATTTAGCACCTCTAGCCACTAATTGGCGCTACCTGTTGGTCACGTTATATCAAATTTGAACTCAGTAACCTCAATCAGTTTGGTTGCATTGGTTTTAGCTAGTTACATTGAGCCAGTGACTCGTTGTGAACAGAAGATGAACACAAAACGAGATTTGCAGCAGATACAAATAAATTCAGAACACTCTACACCTACAACCATACTCTTCTAACTGGTTACCTGGAAAAACTCGTGAGAGACGCCGTATATGTACACCAAAATATATGCCAGAAAAAACGATGCGCTGACACTAAGATACACAGTAGCCTTAAACCACCCACAGCCAACACCAATATAACATGAGTTACTTACCTCATGATTATCGCGTTCTCTACTGTAGCCACCTCTCCCGCCCATTCCTGCCTACCGCTCAGTCTAACACAACGCCAGTAAACAAACACCCCAAAACGTCGCATATGCGTGTAGCCACCTCCTTTGTACTCTTTATATCCCCTCTAAGTTATTTCCGTCATTTCCTTTCTAACTGCTTGGTCTCCCTGTATCCCAGAGTAATACCTCTATTTTTTTCTTATTCACACGATTCGATTCCAAAAATATTTTTCTGAAGAAGCTGGTCTACAGTGAAAAGTCGGAATAAAACTTATTTGGAATTTAATCCCCCACGTTCTCTATCCCTTATTCGTCGCCGAAAGGCCTCTCACATATGTCCAACAACCATTTCTGAAAGATGTACTTCATGAAGTTCGCACCTTTTGAGCAAAAGAAATATGAATGCATCTTGAAAACCCCATTATTTTCGAGCGAACGTGAAGCTGTTCGCAATGTGCGGGGAGGAAGTATGAAATAATATCAATTGAATAATTTTTTCAACAACCATCCAACTCTTCCTGAACCAAAATATGACCATCTCTTTTCGCGTCAGCAGAGGGTGTATATATAATATCATTCAACAGATTGCTAGAGAGAAAGTTGATCTTTTTCCTCCAGGAAGGACTTAGAAATTACATGCTCTATGGTTGCTATGGCCTTACAATCATATGGACCACCACAGATATTAAGTTCACTCGAGGCTATTTCTGAAAATAAAATAGGGAAACGTATCATAATCGATGTAAAGTAATGGCCATAAATCGACCATAAGTTTATATGCTGAAGCAATATTTTACGATTCTATTCTTAAGCAATTTAATTTATGAGCTTTAAAAAAGGTTACATGTGGGGATTATTCGTATTTTAGTGAAACTTGAGGGGAAATTATTCTGTGGTATTGTAGTCTTAAGTCTATAGTTACGAAGATTCAATTTATTTTTGCAAGTTGCCGGTGGATTATCAAACTCTATGTAAATGCAACACTAAAGTTATATTAGTAAAGACGATTATTATTTTTAAAATTCGATGAGTTGTAGCGCTAACAACAATTTTCCGGTGAAAGCAGTTTAAATGCTTTTCCATTCTAATATAATTTATTTCTAATGACAGGGATTAATCTTGTCGCACTGCACTCTGGACGCTACAAGGTTGCCTATGTTTTGGCAATTGAAAAAACCAAAGTTGAACCACATATGCCAAGTGAGGTAGTAATGCATGCGTTACTAAGTATTTGAAATCAAACGCCTTATAGGTAAGCGACAGCTCCTGTCCGGTGCAAATTTGCAAATGGACTGTGCAAAATTTCACTTTTGCCATCAATAATGTATGAAGTAGTTATTATAGAGCAATAATTAACAAGCCTTACTTGTTTCAAGTGCTCTCCCGTCTGATGAAAGTTTGCCTTTCTCTCCATAAAGGTTAGATTTCAAATAGATTCTAGAAAACGGAGATATTTCTTATTATTTCAATCGATGTCTATTCTAAATACTTTAAAAACATTTGAAAATTCAAGACAATTGGTGCGGTTAGTATATAGCAATAATTAACGACTAACACTATACAACTGAGTTGTGGTTTTAAAGGGCTATTCAAACATTCCATTTTGGTGTTAAAAGAATTCTTTAAAACCTATCTTTCACTGGAGAGGACGACGCGCGTCCCCGAGGGCTTAGGCAGTGTTGTTTGCTAATTATTGATATATATTTTAATTTCACAAATCTTCATGAATATTTCGAAATGTGCCATCACCAACATCCAAAACCTAATACGTATTTTCTATAAAAAACTAGAATCAATTTCATGGCTTTGCCTGGAGCCTAGTCATAATTATTCGTTTCTTCTTAATTGTTTCTTCCTAATTGTTTTCTTCTGAAAATGTCTTAATCATTTTAGAGAGCTAGGTAGAAAAAAATAAGCACTTTGTGATACTCGTGCAAATGAAGATGGAAGATCGGGATAAGAAATTGAAGGTGTATTTTTTGCTAATTCGACGTATGGAGTTATTTAAGTGGTCAGTAGGTTCATACCAAATCTTAGATAAGACAAACATTATAGCTCTTCCTTCTTCTTTATACCATCAAATAAAAGTTAAACAATATACCTTATTACACATTTGGCGTACAAATAAACATAATAGCCTAAATGCTTGCGACATATAATATTTTACTCTTTACAACAAAATATTTTCTTAGCTTCCGAAGTTTTCTTGCAGTGTTCACAAGCAAAATGAGGTACCCAAGGTTTGTCTTGGTCCCCAATTGGCATGCTAAAGTAGGCTTTGTAAATTTTACGCATTCTCAGAGATGCTGTCATCCAAAATATTTTGCTCTTGTTTTGATGAACTGTCCTCAGATATAAGAGAATGCATCTGCCGAAAGATTGTGGTCTCTTAATACAATTTTTCTTCTAATGAGTTCACTATGGTAGTCAGAGCTGAAATTATAGCAGATCTGTGAATCCATGTATCACTATTTCTGAAGTATTCTTATAGAATATTCCAGAAGTTTGTATAAGATTACAGGGGCGTGTTCTGACAAGCTAGAGAACAATCTTGAAATATTATAAAATTATACTATATTATAGAAACTTCTCATTTAATCTAAAATGTTTTGGAAGGTTCCCTTAAAACAACTCTTGTTCTCTGACATTTCAATGTTTATTAAAAGAGATTTCTAATTTTCTACCATGCTTTGAAAAATAAAAATCTACAGCTTTTTATATATTAGAAATTTGTCTACAAATTAATAATAATATAGCAGTATTTTCCAAATGGGCGAATTTAGAAAATCATAGAAAATCAGTGCCATACCTAAAAATGCATATTTTCCGAGCCAAATTAGAAATTTTTTATTTACTAGAGTTCGAAAAAAGTGAAAAAATACTTTGACCACAGGAACATAAAAATGTGAACTTTTCTAAGATAGTGTTTATATTATTTATTATTATTATCCGCATTGTTATTATGATAATATACTATGTACCTTTGATGATTTACTTAATTTTAATATGATTATTATTCATTTATGTGTTCACTATAAAATTTAAGAGAATAATCTTATTATGAAATGAATAAAATATTATTCTGTTAATATCAAAGTTTAATTCAAATTCATTCTCAAATAAGCAAACTTAATTAGATATCTTAAGTTTCTAATTATATTGAACTAGTTCTAATGTACCTTACAATGTGCTTACACATGTTGTAACAAAGAGATATACACAGTCAGAGAAACAAAAACATCCAACTTCTAATGTACCTTACAATGTGCTTACACATGTTGTAACAAAGAGATATACACAGTCAGAAAAACAAAAACATCCAACTTCTAATGTACCTTACAATGTGCTTACACATGTTGTAACAAAGAGATATACACAGTCAGAGAAACAAAAACATCCATACAGGAATCTCATTAATTATTATGGATATTACATCTAATATTATACCTTTTTTAATTCACGCATTGGAAATGGATTAATTAATTTACTATTTATGTCATTTAAGATTAAAATATCACCAATCCCTTTGAAAATTTGCCTCTTTGAGCTTTGAAATAAACACAATTCTGATTGAATTTGCATATTTACATTCCATTTCACCGGTTTTATATGAGAAATATAAGTAGCTATTCCATGAATTTCCTCTTGTATTGTAAAATAGAAGTTTATATTGTGTCTTATGATAAATTAAAAGTACTTGCGGTAAAATTGTTAAAAGTCTTCGTTCCTAACGTCATAAAAATTAGGGGCAGTGAGTTAAATGAGTATTAATTATGTTATGAATAAGGTAATTATTAATATTAATATCGAATTTTCTTTCACTTTGCGCTTGTGTATTGAATAAGTAAAGCTAAAATGAATAAAGGAATCTTCAAGGAAAGCATAAGGGCACGAAAGAATGGTGATAAAAGTATTTGAGCTAGCAGGTAATGCCGCATTGTCAGGGCAGCACAGACGATTACGAGCATCACTCAGGAGGAGATCGAAGCCTGAGTGAGCGTAGTATTCTCGGGATGTGGAACAGAGTCACTGAGAAAGACAAGTAGGAGCTAGCTGCAGCAAATAAGTTCTTATATTTAATATGAGAGACAGTAAAGGCCTTTCTGCATCGAATGGGCAGCCCGTGCAGTCATTGAAGCAGAGAAGTAGAACGAGATAACTTTCCACAAAAGAGAAGAGCACGGATAACAAATTGTTGAACCACTTGGCAAGTTTAAAGTGTGGGAATCCGTGATCCAACGAAATGGGAGTTGAATCACCCAAAGCGAGAGATAAAGAAAGCATCCATGTAAATATCTAGGTTGCTTTAGACATATTTGGAAAGTATTTCACTGGGCCTTGAAAATAAAACAGAGAGGAATTGCACATATGAGCAACATGAGTGTCAGAGAGAAAGAGAGAGGACGCACCTGATGGACCTCTTTAAATCCAGGCTTACGAGTCGCAAATCGCGAAGGCCGTAATGGGCTGGATGCACGATTTAGCGGAAGCCTAAGATGTGCTTAAGAGCACGAAGGGTCCCGCCGGGGATTATCTTGCGACGGCGAGAATTGGACAAAGTCCACCTCGCCTGGTGAAGCGTCTGTCCACTAGAACCCTCACCCTTTGGGCGGGGGGAAAAGCTCCTTGGTTTCACCCGTTATAAAACGTCCGACGCCGGACTTGGAGGGCATTAAGTAACTGCCTGTGTCCCGAGGATCCGCGAGTATCTGCCATCTTTCCGTCCCCGTTTGTTCCACGCGAACCCTTAAAGAACCCGTCAAGCTCCTTGTATTCTCCTAGAACTCGCGAGAGTCAACCCCATACTCGTTGGTAACCGTAACCCGAACGCGACGCGTCAACTTCTCGATTCGGTATTTTAAACCAGAACGCAAGATCCGAGTTAATCTGGCGTAATAGTCTTTTGTTAAGAGGCTATTACTATGAACTCTACGCCGTCTCTAACAAGGCAGGATTACTCCCTTGGACTAAATATTCGAGGTAACGGCAGCGTGCAACTCTCCTATAGAAGCTCTCACCCCCCCTCCCATTTAAGCCTCCGTCTTTTGGCTTTGCCTGTGCTCAAGGTCATTTGAGCGTCCCATTTGCCATTGTCCGTTTGTGCGTATGGCGGTGTATCCAGCCCAGGTAGCTCTTTGAAGCCAAGACTCGTATACGTCTCTTATGTTTATATACCTTAATTAAAACCGTTTTAATTTTGTAAATAAATTATCTGCATAGTAGTAAAGTATACTTTTATACTCAGTTTCTATTACCCCAAAACCTTTCAAGATAGCTAAGCATTGGCCAACCTAAACTGCACTCTGAAACTTAATTGCAGTCTGATTTGTATTTATAATTTTACCCACGCTCATAACGCACTATTCCACTCATGGGCCTTCTCTCCCTAATCTGAGTAATTTTGAAAAGGGTTGAGTTCTAACATCAACCTACGACGATAAGTTTGGATGCTCAGATTTTTACTCTATCGAAAAAGTGAATGTTAGGTGCTGATGTTAAACCATTAATGCCCGAACTTGAATAAGTTTGATGGCACTGATTTTCTAAATTCGCCCATTTGGAAAATACTGCTATATTATTATTAATTTGTTGTCAACTTTATAATATATAAAAAGCTGTATGATTTTACTTTTTGATGATTAAAATAGATTATTTCAGTATATATTTCTTAACGGTTTATTTTATATTAAGAAGTTTCCTAATTTGTACAACATGTAATCATATTTTCGAAGAATTAATTAGTTTGGCACTATGATTTGATAACTCAAGAGAGAGTAAGTTCTGGGCTTGTCACACACACACACACACACATCAGGTCACATTGGTAATATAAATATCTCTCACTGCACCTTAGAAACGCCACTAGAACCAGCTCTTGCTATGCAACTACAAATTAACCCATCGCAATTCATCCTATCGGAATGGATTTTGAACCTGCTGCTCTCCCTTCTAAACTTCACACATTTTATCCTTAGAATCTGACTTCTCTAAGTTTTGTGCGTCGGTACTTAAAGTCAAGCCACTTTATTTTACCTTCGCGTCTGAGGCCTCACAAAATCGCCATGGGATCCTCAAAGTTTTTTCCGCTTTCTTTCAAGCTCTCACTGCTCACCTTTGGATTCCTCTTTCACCTCGACAATGAATTCCCAAGTGAACAGTTCGAACCAAATAGAAGTAAATTTCATTCAGCTTTGATGCAAAATATGAATCCAACTAGTTTTCAACCTCTTCTCTTTATATCAACATAAGAAAATATAAATGGCTCTGTAATCCTTCAACCAAGTGACAATCAAACGGCGCAATGTCGTAAGAATTTGGGGGATGAAGCAATATTTCTCAACTAAGGTCCTCCATGATATCATTTGATATGTGTGAGGACGGGCATTATCGTGATTAAAGATGACACCCCTCCTCTTAAAACAGGAGTGTGGCTGAATGCCCAAAGCGGCTTTCAACAACAAAGTTGATTGCAGTTGTTGTCTATTAGTTTGTAATGGACAATAACTAAACATGATCTTTTGTGAAGGAAGTCCTCCTCTCGTTTGTTGCGAAATTCTGCTTCCTCGACCGATCTAAGAACTACACCATTGACTATAACTTCTACTCGATCAGTACCCGCGATATGTATACCTACTGCAGCAATAACAATCTAGTAACTACTTCTTTCTTTCATATTCTGCCTTAAGCACAAGGTTTACAACCACGAAACCAAACATAATCATATTCTTATCCTTCTTAATTCCTACAGTATAAATCATAGCAAAATGCATTTGCCATCTAAATTTTAGTCACGTGTGAGTCTAGTTACGCGCGACTCTACACTTCATTATGTCGGTCAGTCGTCATTTTGCTTTATTTTTTTTTGTAATAAGAATGTAACTAGTTAACCGTGTCTAACGAAATTTGAAACCTTTATGCTATTTTACATTCCCTTTTGAATTATCACATACACATCCTACACCACCACTACATAAACCACCTAAACCACTACCTACACCACTACCACCTACACCACTACCACCTACACCACTACCACCTACACCACTATCACCTACACCACCACCACCAACACAACTTATACCACCACCTACGCCTTCACCACCTACACTACCGCTACCACCAGCTGCACCACTACCACCTACACCTAAACCATATCTACCTACATCACGACCTAAAACACCACCACCGCCTACACCAACTACAACACCTACACCTTCATCACCTAAACCACTACCACCTACACCACAACTACCTACATCACCTAAGCCATCTACGCCACCTACACGACCACCATCTCCTCGGCCATTACCTAAACCACTACCACATACACCACCAACTATACTAATACCACCTTAACCACCACCAACTACACTAATACCACCTAAACCACCACCGCACACGCCACCATCGCCTACACCACCACTACCTACACCAACCTTATGTTGTTTAACATTTTATTTCTACAGATACATTTGCACCGGTTAGTCCGTGAATCATTAAATGTTTTGAAGGTCATAAGTTCATAAATCAGTATAAGTGAGAGCACGCGACCTGTGGTCAGCAGACATTGTTTACCACCTCATTAATCGCCAGTACTCACATGTTCGCAAAGCTATTCATATCTTACTCTTCATCTTTTTATGGAAGAGTTTCCTGTTCACATGCTCTTTTTTACTGTCTAACTCTATGTAGTTAAACACTCTTTTACTTTTTTTCTCACTCTATTGTATGTATTCAAACACAATTATTCCAAACTTTAGGATATATTTCTATAATAGTCTGGTATGCAGCAAGTTATTTAAGGATAACCCCGTGAGTGATACCCTTGAAAAATATACCATTTTAGCCTTTATTCGGCAATCCTTTATAAGCCTTTCCAAATTTTTGTTGGAGGAAGGCAGATAATTTTATGGCAACAAACCGAATAGCTTTCGTCCATTAATTTTTTTTGAGGCCCAGCGGCAGTGAGGTTCAGCGCATTCCTCTTAGCTCTAGGTGAGGTTATTTGTTTGGAGCTCACGGCATTCAGCAACCCTGTTTATGCATGCTGTTATACCTCTTTTATCCTTCTTCTATCCTTTTATCTATCGGCGAGGGGATTTAAGGAACATTTGGGTTAATTGTACTGTGGAAAAAATCTAAACGATTGTGTGGCCTCGGGGCCTCAGGGCACGCAATACCTGCAGGATTATCTGTGGCCATATGGCTTACACACATGATTTTTCATTTTAACTTTCGTTACGGATCACTCCTTATAAACATTCCGAAGGATTTGTCCTATTTGGTATTTTGCTTTATATTAGAGAGGAAAATTAGTCAAAGATGCGCATAATCATTCCTTTACCTTTTATGTTGTATTAATGCTTAGTTTTTATTCAGAAAGCAATACAAAGGTTTTTATTAAGCTTGTAATCTCTAGGTATCTTTTAACTTTCAAATTGGTTTGTTGATACTAAATGAACTGTGTGAAAATCAAATTTTATAATTTGTAAATATGGCTTCATCTTGGCTGATATTGAAAGGCACGAAAGCCATTTCTGTATACAATTGTAGGGGAGGTGAAACCTGGCTGTTATATTGCAATATTGAGCGCCAAAAGTGGTTTATCGCAAAAGTGGCATTTCTACGTGGTTTACAACAAAAATAACAAGTTATATTTTCCATTTGGCGTGATTTGAAATATATTTTTTATTCCCTCCTCAAAAATATGCAGAAAGTAACAGTAGAACTCTGTTAATAAAAAGTGCAGCATTTAATCATTGCTTTTGAATAAAAACCTTCACTGGTCAACAAAATGGTTCGCTCCTCTAAAACGATACTTGTACACACATGTCAGGTTTGACCCAAAGAAAGGTAATGCATTACTTTGGGAAGTTCTTCTTCATTTTGAAAATTCCAAGATCCTTGCACATTCTAGTTAACATTCATTTAAGTCATTACTCCATAAGCGAAAAGGAAATGTTTAGTCTCATATAAACGAGATGGAAAAGAAGCTCTAATTATATTTTTTTCATTAAATCCAAATAAATTATTCAAAAAGGATATACTTGTGCATAAATAAATGATGTTGTAGCGTTCGTTATGGGGATATAAAGTATCTTTCTGAATAATTATAATTCTTTGTTCATTAAAAATAATTTAAAATCCCTTTTAAACGTAAAGGGGATAGATTTCTTTTCAACCTTATATTTTTCAGGCGATGATTTATTCCTTTAAAATTTGAAAGGTCTATATAACGTAATTTCATATGTTCGTTAATTTAATTAAAGCTTTTTACGTGTAGCAGAATAACAGTGATTGTTTAAAAATAAGTGTATTGCTAATACAAAGGATTTATTTTGAAAAAGGAGGGAGAGATGGAAATTATGCTATTGTGGCAAGCTGGCCTTTTTTATTCATCTTTCTAAACCAGAGTAGAGAACTTATGACCCTTAGCCCAGATCCTTTCCCTAAAAAAAAAATCCGGTGCACAGTGCGTAAGATAAATTTGCTACTAATCTTTGCCGCAGGTGAGTTTTTAAAGGGCGTTCATCATCTAGATTTCTAAAACGACCAAGGATAAAACGAGGTCTGCTTACCAAATAGTCGGGTGCTCTCACTTATTCTGATTTATAACCTACCGACCTTCAATACTTTCCATAATTCCCCGACTAACCAAAAGAGCACCTTGGCAATTCTATCTTTTGAAAGAAAATATAACCTATATATGGGTTTCAAATTTTGTTGGAATCGGCCGAATAGTTATAATGTTATTGCCAAAACCAAATAATTCTCGGGCTATCCTTAAGAAGACTTTGGTAAACATAGTATTCGAAAGCAAATGTAAAACAACATCAGGGTTTTAGAGTTGGTTAGAATCGGCTGAATAGTTATGATGTTATTTCCAAAACAAACTAATTCCTGGGAAAGATGGGAGGACCTTGACAATTATATCCTTCGAAGGAGAATGTAAAACAAATTGGAGGTTTCAAATTTCGTCCGAATCTGCTCAATAGTTATGATGCTATTGCCAGAACAAAATAACTTACAGGCTAAACCTGGGAGGACTATAACATTCATATCATTCTAAAGAAAATGTAAAACAACATAAGGGTGTCAAATTTCGTTAGAATCGACTGAATATTTATGATGTTATTCCCAAGCTATTCTTGAGGAGACATTGGCAATTATAGTACTCGAAAGCGAATGTAAAACAACATAAGGTTTTCAGATTTTGTTATAACCTGACAAATAGTTACAATGGTAGTACAAATACAACAAAAAAACAAAACCGGGACCCACCGACAGAGTGAGATGTAAAATCACCCGCTACTCGACTTGCCCGCCACTAGACTCTCACATTTTACTATTAACGGTGTTCTTAGCAAGTATACATATGTATCTATATATATTTCCAATATAAAAATATCCATAATAAAAAAATACTAAAGAAAGATTTTAGTTATAAATTATTTGTTCCTTTTATTTTTTCAGAGAATTCTTAGCTCCCGTATTCTTTATGCGACACAGCAGCTGAAAATAGATATGGCCCCAATAACCGCTTAGAGACGTAAGCCTTGGCCCCTAAGCTGAACATTGCCTCGACCCATGCAATTAACAGCTGACCGATGCCTATGTATTTTATTGTATATAGAAATATTTACGCGTTAAAATTTAAGTTATCTTATCCATTATCTTGAAATGTAAGATTTAAGGATGTTTAAAAGAGGAGCATAGAGTTTTACTACAAGGCATCCTGCTATAGAATGTATTTGTGTATTATTCGAATTAGGGACGATAGTCTATAACTATAAATAACTTGAATAATTATTGATAGTATTTTTAATTTTCTATTTCTATCTAGCAGAATCATATGAGTGCCAAGCCGCCGAAACAAACAATAAGCCACAAAAAAACAACTGATAAAAAAGAAACGAAAAGGACAACAAGCAAGCTATGGTTCCTTAGAGAGACAGTATTCCTTCATGCACCTAAGAAAGCCACCGATAATTTAAAAAATCAAACAATATTGAAAATGATCGCCTCCGCCAAAAGTTCTAACACGCCATAATCTGTTATGCAGGAGCCAGGCCTAGCAAAGGGAAATCGAAAAAAAAGATTGAAAGAAGAATGGACGAACTAAAGAATGCTGCAAGGAAATTAAGTAGAATCAAAAGAACTTCTAAATACAACATCTTTAGTTAAAGCACTTTGGCGATTACTACAAAATTTTGAATCTTTTACTCCTTTCCCGTCAATCCAAAGGCCTCTTTTATTTAACAAGATAATTGAACTTCTCTGCATGATTTTTCTATGGGTATAGTTTAGAATATATTTATGTTGGAGAAAAGTGGCAATATGATTGCTATGCACGTATCAAATTGTGTAGATTCTGTGGATCTATATCAGGTACATGTCCACGGATAACTGTAAAGAGACATGTGGCTTTTTTATCTCGGATATTAAATCTGTGTTTTCTTTCTCCTTTCATCGATTTTCAAGCCAAAACTAATGAAAATTTCACAGCCTATTATTTAAATTTACCGGTCGGATAATTCAGCGCCTGCTAGATTTCAATGGCATTCCGGTCTTTAACGAGCCAGCCCCATGTTTTTATTGGCTATTCGGTTTCATATTCTCCCAAGCGACTCCATCATCACCAACTTTTAATTCGATTCGATTACGGCTGGAAGTATTGCTTTACCGTCATATCTTCCTCCTTTGCCTAAATTGGCCACTGATCCAATCGGGATGCTTTTGGCTCAAAAGCAAAACTCAGATTAAATCCTCTCATAACAAATATTTGTCTGCTGAATTTGGTGCAGCTGAATACATAGAGTAGATTATTCCATTTTTCCTCTCACAGAATACATTGAAATCCTAAGAAGAATTATTGATTATTCAGTGTACTGTATACCATCCCTACAATCATCAGTGATTATATTATTCACCATTTATTGCATTTTCACTTCTCCCTATTTACCTGCCTGATAATTACATTCATAAAATGCTATTTGGTATAGATATGAGTGGTTAACCTGTTTCCCATATTTGTAAACGAGGATTTGATATACTCATGAAAGTTTACTTTGGCACGAAACACCAAAGTAATCCAGAAAATGAGATTATATTAAGAAAATACGATGATGCATGATAGAATGAATCCAGCGAAAGCATATAAAAAAGAGTTGAATTATTAAAAATACAGAAGTAATGGATGTAATTAAATGAATAAAATCACGGAAGATGAAATAGGTATGTCTCAATATATAAGGAAAGAAAGCAGTTTAGAGAAAAGAAATCCTAAATTCTCCCCTTTTGCACATGATGAGAGTCAGAAATTGATATCGAAAAAAACTTGAGAAATAAATTCATACAATGGCAGAAGTAACAAGGCAAACTCTATCGCTGAACGTTGGTCACTAGTATATTGTTTGGAAAGAAGAGATTAATTACTCACTAGACAATCAAGAAAAAAGATGTGGCGGATACATAAGGGAAGATATTAGGCAGAGATAAAATAAGTCATAACGTACTTGAATGATTCGGGAAGATAAAAAAGATTAAATAAAGGCAGCTTATCGTTATTGAAAGGAGATTAGGGAGCAGTGATCTCAGGTGCTCTATTTACGTGTAGTAAGGTAAACTGAATAAGATACATGCATTTAAAGCTGATATCCATTTCATATAATGATTTTACGGCGAATGAGAAAGAAGGTAGAGGCTGGGGGTTGGGTGGAGGAAGACAACAAATACCCTTCAGTTTTCTGTGACTAAATATTAATGGAGGATATTACATAAAATGTGGTAAAGAAAGAGAGAGGATACGTTAATTTGTAATATCTTTTACCTCACTTTTTGTGATGTATCTCACATTTTGGTAATGCGCCTTGATATGATGTATAGAGACAGTAATGTAGACCTAAACTGGGCGAAAGAGAAATATGATTCTAATATAATAATAATTAGTAAAACGCATATAATTATCTGAGAGTAATCAATCATTCCGCCATGTTTGAGGACGCTTTTGTCTTCCTCTTCTTTTTTGTCTTTCTCCCTTGTATATCATGATCACCTTGTCTTTTTATGTTATCCCTAGCCTAGAGTTTTTCCAATTCTTCTTTGGTATGTTTTGCCTCAGGACTCACCTTTTTTCTGTCCGCACATGACTAAAAACTTCTTCCGCAATGTATAATGAGTTTTATGTGTTTTACCCTTTCTTTAATCTGCTCAGTGTCAATCCGTCTTTTCTTATTTTTTTCTGTCTCTTGCCAAGGCAACACACTTTCACCTTCTGTCTGTTCCGGAGAAGGCTTGAGGCTCCGATGGAAGCTGAGGGTAGCTAATTTGAGTAAACTATTATCATTCAGCTCTAGATCGGGATTATAACTAATGGCAATCGTGCAAAAAAAATGGCACGCCTTTAACAATTTGTGCACCCTAGACTCTAGCTCACCTTTATACCAAAATTTAACGGATAACCTAGATTTAAATTGAACCTAAATTAAATACAATTTCATTAAGAACAGTACTATATAAAATGTAATAAAGTAACAAGAAGACAATATTGTTATAACACAAATAATGATCAAAATTAAACTAAAATGCTATTGAAAGCAATCAAATTACAGAATACAATGGCAAGATTTTGATGCATTTATTTATTTTATTTTCAAATTTGCTAAGCTTTGACATGTGATTACAAAATCTTAGAATTATTGTGCACTTTTTCGCTTATATTAAAAATAATATATCTATCTACAGTGTGTTGTTATATGCTAAAATTCGACTCTTAAAAAGAAATAAATATATGCAAGTAATCAACACGATAAAACTACTCTAATTATAATTATAACGATAGTCACTAAATTCTACGCTCATTTAACCCACATTTAACTATTAAAAATATTAAATATTGTTTTATTTTACCAATCCAGTGTGTTTTGATATCATTAACAAAGGATTCTCCAATTACACTGTACAACATATTTCAGTGTAAAAAAAACCATAGATATCATGTACATTTTATTATGACTTAAGTGTGCTGAATTCAAAATTTCTCATCACGTAATATTTTTTTGTAAATTGCCGATTTAATAATATGGCAATTGATACCGATTTTCACGATACCGGTATTAAATGTACTTCGCTCCCAAATTCAGATTGAATGTTTTCTTTGTAATTAATTCATGAGTATATAATGAATCAGCATGTTTGTTAGCATTATATAATGTATTAACCTACATTTTAGTATTTACATCTTCGTTTGTAAGACCATTCAAGTGGCTCAATCTTCAAGTTCCAGCAGAAGACAGCCATTATAGCAGGGGTCCATTTTCCCTAATACTTGTTTTCTATTGAAACTATATTTTGATGGGATCTCTATGTTCTCGCATCTCCTAATTCTCAGGGAAGAAGGACAGATGAGAATGCAGAAAGTGTATTTTCGGTGCTATATTGCATCCGAGGTCTTAGTAGCACGTGATTAGGGTCTGCACTATATGCTCTTGCTGGGCCCCTTGGTGATTTCCCAGAAGTCCTTTGTATACATTTTTGAATGCTATAAGTTGACGAATCTGACGGCCTACGAATATGACTTCTTTAATCTTGGCATCACTTATTTTAGGGAAAATTGCTTTTATGTACTGGAAACGTGGCTTGTTATGTCGCAGTGCTTTGTTAAATTGCTTCATTAGGCCTAGATTTATATAGAAATGGTGAAAAAATGATTTTCTACTTCTTAACTAGTGGCTCATGAAGTACATTATGGCATCCAGGCGTCATACTTTGCAAAGGTGATCATTCTGAAAGGTACATAATGTTCTGATCTGGCCTTACCTTCACACTTGCAAAGGAAGTACTAAACTCCGTTTATACACTTTGTAGCCCATTAAGTAGGGCTATTAATTTCAGGTTCGCACAAATTAGACACTAATGCTCCTTGTAACTTATGCGGTCTAGAATAAAAGCAAGGTTACCATATGTTTCTCTAAAAATGAATGAGTGGGCAACTGGAACTGAAGGCATGGTATTCCCATTATGCAACACAATCGCTTATACGCGCTAGGGAGGGATGCATCTATGAATGACCTCCACTCATTTGGTTTATAGGTCAGCTCAAGGGAATTGAGTAGGCCTCTGATATCATTACAAGTATTCAAGTTATTTTCGAAAGTTAAGAATTACTGTAGATCAGCAGAACTCTTCCTAAATACTGTAATTCGAGCATGTTCATCCAATAGGTTCTATTGTTGCAGAAGTGAGTTCAAGAAATCTCTCTGTTGCTTAGCAAGTCTCCAGATCGCTAACTAGATCATTGAGTTCCGGTTGGATAATGAGGTGTGGTTTCTTGTCAGATTCAAACTGGGCCACATATGGTGTATGGTGAGATTCTGAATCATCTGACTTGCTTGTGTCATTGATGGTAGCAAAGAAGGCGACTGTGGTACATGAATAGCACTTGAATGTCGAACTGGGCAAATAGCATACTGAAGCTCTGAACACATGATAGTTCTTATCTTTTCTGCTGCGAGCTGAGGTGAAATAAAATAAAATCAGAATAAAAAGTGATATTACTGACTGAGATCACTTGCAGAAATAGTGTAATTTGTGTTTTTAATTCATCCATCTCTTTAAAATATATTGAAGACCAGGATAGAAATAACATTAAATATCCCACCTTAATATCTGTTAAGCAGAAGTTGCAATCCGTTGAATGGTCCTTTGGCTTTCCCTAGACCATTGGTACGCCTAACATGAAGCCAGGCCCTTTGCCTTTCCCCAAGGCAGAAAGGGAATTTATACACCTAAAGCAACATTTGAGAGGTGCCTAGCTTTTGTCTTGGTCACTCAATTTACATACCAAGTACAGCTTCTAAAGTTTTCTTCGGGTGTTTAGTCAACTGTCTCTTGCATTGTTTTAATGCAACTGATCCACATAAATAACAGAAACTGTCTGAGGAATTATTGCATTCTCTAAGCATTTTAACTCAATCTCTTGTAAAGAAAAAATACTGTAGTATGTGAAAAATAATATAAGTAGTAACAGCAACAAATATTCATTATAAAAGTAAAAATAAGAAGCATTTATAGTAAGTTACAAAATTACCAAGCGTTTCCTAAGAGATACTACATATTTAAACCCATATATCTGAAAGAATATTGAGTATACCTTCATATATTTCATATGTTAGGTTGACAAATACCTTACCAACACCCCATTAAAATTATATAAAAATTCGTATATAACTTTTAGAGTTGTCAGTTTAAGGCCAATCTTGTTTGCATTCAATCCCTAGAGAACGATCAGTGTATTTAATGTAAATAAGATGGTAATTTACGAGAAACTAAGGGTCGCAGAAATAGAGGGATTGTATATTCGTGATTTACAGTGTAATTAATAGACGACTAAAGTCAGACGATTACCTAAACTACATGATATGGAAAAGGGAGGGAAATACTTAAATAATTTTCATAATTTATTTTGCTTTCCAGTTTCCCTTGTTAAGTGGAGCCTTTACAGCTGTTTTATTACGTTTAATTCACGTCTATTTGTATTATTTTCATTCTCCAATGTCTTCGATGGATTTAGATATGTGCATGGTTGTAAATATATTCAAACCATAATGTGCCTAGGACAGTTTACTCCCCTCGAAGAGTGCTGTAATATAATATAAATGATCACACACCTTATTGTAGCCATTATGATGGATTTCTCTTATCCCTCCTCCCCAATCCCCTCACACGAAATATGGGCTGGGAATGGAAAATCAAAAGTCGGGGCTTGGCCCGGAAAACATCATTAGCTTCCTTGTATTAAACGAGAAATAGGATGTGGGATCTAATAATTATCATACATGTGACCAAACGAATACTAAGGTGGTCCCAAAATCAAGACTGAATTGACTATTCTGAACGTTTTAGATGTATGTTGAAACATTCTTTATTCTGACTGGTACCTCTGGAGAAACCATATGTGCACCATAAAGGGAGAGGGATTAGCAACCATTTCAAAGAACACGTGCCCAACAACAAACTCTCTATCGCTAGGTTGGGCAAATTCGGATTCCACTTGAAACACAGCCCTCATATTCCGTCCAATCATGAATTTCAGACTTCATTTTTTAAATTCTAGCAAAATATTATTTTTCTATGTAAATAACCATATCACTTTATAAACTCCTTCATTTATCCTCATACATAGAGCATAATAAATTTACTTAAACGGGAGACAATTTATTCATTCCTTTTAAGTTTGTGTTGTGTCTCAATTTTGGCTGTTGACATATGCTATCCAAAATTATTAAGGGAGTAGCACAAAAGGGTTATGACAGATTCATTGGGTTGAAGAACTGCACTCTTTCCATTTTTAATTAAGGATAACAGCTGAACCGTTCTAATATCATGCTCGACCACTTATTATACATCCAGCTTGATTATCTCATTGTAAAAGAACAACCTCTGCCACTCCCCCCCTTATTGGAGACCACGTGTGATTGTATCCCGCCATGGGGAACGTCACTTCCTGTTCGGGAACATTCTCAGATAATCTGTTTTATGTGCTGAATAAAAGGTCATGTCCTCCCATCAGGTACACCATGATAGTGCCAATCCTGCTCCTTCCCCTTCTCTTCACGCTACCAGTATGTCTCTCTCGTCGACCAACTACAAGAGTCACCAAGTAATATTATTCTTTAGTAAAAGCTTCCCGTTTGTTTGAAATTTAAAAATGGAGCCGTGAGCGGATGCCGTGTTTTCACCCTTGTACGGAACACTGGGTGCACATGCATCGTGGTATCCGAGAAGTTACTTCCTCCGGTCGGTCCTGACCACCAAAAATTCGCTGTGTTCCTTTATTACCTTTGCCGAATGAATTGTTTCTTTATCGTAAAATGACATATCTAATGTGACTATTTGACTGGTTGGGTCGAAGTGGTAGCAGACCCAATCACTTTTACTCTGTACTGATTAGTTAGAGCCCATAGGTTACAAGTAATCCGGTAGCATATTAGTGGTAAGCCGTTTCCAGTCCCTCAAGGCTTCCCAGGAACCCGTTCCTTTAGAAATCCGCGTCGATCAGGAAATAGAGACCATCCGAAAAGAGGATTTTGCCCGTGGCTAGAATGGGTGTGCAACACTCCTCCCCTTTTGTGAGAAAGCCATGACTCAGGAGCAAGAGTCTTCCCGTGGTGGGAAAAGCATCTCTTACCTTGTCAAGGATGAGCTGTTATATCGTAAATGTTCTGACCTAACAGAACCTGAAACATACACCTTGTGAGTTTTCTGTTCTTCTTCTCCCCAGTCCCTTATATTTCTCACGATAGTTTATTTTCCGGTCATTTTATTCATAATAAAACCGCTAAGAGGAGTTTTAGTTATTTATATTCACCAAGTGTGACCAGAGAAGCCCGTTGGTCTTAGAACTTTTTTCTCATGTGGCCATTGATCTTTTTGGACCTATTCATCCCCCGTCTAATAAAGGACAAAGTTACATCCTAATTTTGGTAGACATCGCTATTTGTTTCCCTGAGGCAGTTCTCTGTATACGCATTGATAGCGTTTCTTGCTCCGAAGCCCTCATTTCTATTTTTTCTCGGGTAAGGATTCCGAAAGACGTTTTGTCGGATCGAGGAAGACAATTTACCTCCGAGCTTTGGAATATGTCGCCAAGCGCCTCATGTTAAAACCTCTGTTTGCTACCCAATGCCACCCGGAAGCAAAAGGAGTTTTGGAAAAGTTAAATGGCATATTGAAAGCAATCCTCAGAAAATTGTATATCAATCAGCTTTGAGAATGGCACTGCTTTTTACTCGTGGCACTCTTTACGTGTCGTTAAATCCCCCATATGACCCTAGGATTCAGCCCCTTTGAATTAATATATAGCTGTTTATGTTTGAGGCCCCTTGTTAATTTAAAGGATCTTTTCACCAATCCTCGTCTAGATAACGAAATCCAATCCTCCTAATCGTATTTCCTAGACCTTCGAAAGCGCCTCGAGGTATGTGCCGACATCGCGTACCAAAATGCTGAGGTAAATTTGGAGAAGTATTGAACTTATTACGATTTAAAGGTGAGGGAAAAAAGTTTGAAGCCTGGCAAGGAGGTGTTTTTGCTACTAACCACGGAGAGTAACAAACTACTTAGACAGTGGAAAGGACCTTTTTGCCGTTATAGAGGAAAAGTACGAGTGGATTACCTGATTCGAACCACCCACCTCAGGAGATAAGGTTTTCCACATTAATTAGTTGAAGAAATATCACCGCCGTGCGTGTCTCAACCATATTGTGGCCCTCGATGAAGAGTCTCCTTTCGAAGCAGTGTATCCCGCTGACTCCCTCAATGTTGTGCAAGTAGTATGCATAGAGCAAGATGGTGATTAAACTACACCATCTTTTGCTGGACCCACATAATCATCATTAGTAACAGCTGCAACAGTTACTAAATGGATTTAAAGTTGTCATTTCCAAGATGCCCGGTTGCTCTAATCAATTTTAGCATAACATCGTCCCTACTACTCAAGAGCCTGTTCGCTCAAAAAATCAGATGGACCCCTAGGACAAAAAGTCCCGAGCCAGTGTTGACTTGATCTTTGCCCACACGAAGAAACAGCTGAGGTCATTCATGGTATCGGCCTCGTTTTACTGTAGATTTATCCCCAACTTTGCGTCTATTTCCGCATCTTTAAGTGCTCTCCTTTAGAAAAGATCTCCAGCTCCCTTTTCATGGAATCCTGAAGCTACTGCTAGGTTCCAGCAGCTCAAGGACAAGCTAGCGTCCGCCCCATTTTGAGGATCTTTAATCCCTCTAAACGCTTCAGCATCAGGACGGATGCGAGTGACAAACGAATTAAATGCGTGATGCTCCAATACTCTGACGAAGGTGAGAGCCACCTAGTGGCTTTAGCCCCGTGAACGTAATTACTCAGTAATAAAACGCGAAGCAAAAGCTTTAGTATGGTGTATCACCAAATTTAGGATGTATTTAATAGGAAAAGAGTTTATTTTCAAAACTGACCATCACCCTTTGTCATATATCTTAAATGCTCTGTGCAAGAATAGACGTATAATGTGATGGTATTGACACTCCAACAATATCAGTTTAAAGTTTGGTATATACGTTGTACCGAGAATTCTATAGCTGAAAATCTTAGCCAGAATCCATTGGCCGAGAATGCCGCCTAATCGACTAATTTATAGGTCGCCTGTATAGCTGTAAGTTAATCATGTATATATGATTTTAATATAGTCTTTTTTATGGGTGTCCCACTAACCTTTTAGATAAAGTTCTAACTTGGTGTCTTAAATTAAGTGTAATTTTTTATTTGCTCAGATCGATATCATAACATTTTGGTAAGCTGTTCAAATACAGGTCAGGCCCGCTTTTTTATCAGGGTGGCGTCTTAATAATAATTTCTCCTATACAAATTTTCGATGCTCCTTGTTCTTCCCTTCTCCCTCAGAAAAGTTCCATCGTATGGAATGGAGGCGTGTAAAAGCACAACCTCTGACCCCTCCCTTTATTGAAGAACACGTGCGATTGTATCATGCCATGGGGAACGTCACTTCCTGTCCGAACACATACGCGAATTTTCGACTCCTGAGCACATTGGGGAAATATTCCCCAATCTTGCGAACTCTTTCTTAGCCTCCTTAACCCCCGGTGACGAGGCGAGAAAAAGCGACTGTGTCTCGCACTATGTTGTTAAATAATGAATCGACTCCGCCTCTGGATTAAAATGTCTGGATTTTCTGACTCCTTTCTCCCAATTTCCATTCCCTCTCAAAATCGCGCATACAAATAGTTGGGTGTAACTGGAGCTCCATGAGTCTAGCCCGCGCCTCAAGGCAGTCCTCATCGTCTCGTCAAAGTCCCGTGAGCGTTCATCAGACAGAAAACATTCTCCGGCGTGATTTAACCCCACTCAATTGGTAGCTTCTCTGATCTTAAAGCCTTTGAATTTGTGTAACAGTCTCCCTTCATTTAATCTAACCAAAGAAAATCTACCTCTATTACCTTTGAGAAAAAGAAGTTTCCTCTTCCAGTGCAATTACGAAAACTCCTCCATTTCCCGTCGAACTTCATCTTTGAAGATTGGCTCTCTTCATCCGAAGGTTGGTTTGGATCGTGCCTTACTTTCCTAATTCAGATTGTGCCCAACTTGCCTCATCGGAACGTTCCCCACTCGCCTCATCGCAACAAGGACCTTCCTCGAAGTCACCGACCCGTAAGACTGAAACCCCCTCCATTATTAGTATTGTCAAGTTCCCCCTTTTGATCTGAGCCTAGTAACGCTAATCAATTAACTCCTTTTTGAGAATCTATGATAATAATTATCTAGAGACTATTTCAATTTAAATAATCCCGTTTTGCCATTTTTTATTTCTTATTTTGATGTTTGTAAATAAGTTATATTTTTCTTAATTGATCTTTAACTAACCTTGAACGATACTCCCAGACTATTTAAGTAAATCTCACTAACAAATTATACACTCTTTCTGATTGTTAAAGATTTGAAACACAACACCTCAAGTTTGACCTTCTATTCGGCCTTTAATTCCTGCGAACAGTCGGTAAACGGTTCAGGTTGCAGTAGGTGATTAAATAAACCGGCACATAATATAGGAGTAGTGTATGGTATAGAGTGGTATACCCGGGCAATCTTGTTTGAATATTAGTTGAGA
Source organism: Ceratothoa steindachneri (assembly GCA_963969495.1). Lineage (NCBI taxonomy): Eukaryota > Metazoa > Arthropoda > Malacostraca > Isopoda > Cymothoidae > Ceratothoa > Ceratothoa steindachneri. The sequence goes on along the minus strand of OZ018318.1, from coordinate 19,887,761 downwards.
CCTTATTTTCAGTTGTCGAAAATGAGACCATTGAAGAGATGGTTAACCCTCACGAAGAGGCTAGACTCTTGTTTAGAATTGATAATGATATCTTAGGCTGATTCGTGGTCAGCTGTGTCTCTAGAGTTGTAAAAGTACTCTGAAAAGAGTTGGACTCTGATTTTATTTCGTACGGATGAGTCTTATGTTCTTTGTGTATTGCTCATGAATTTCAGAAAAAGATTTTTCGAATTTGTACCCATAAGCATGTAGTTAAATTGATCTATGGCAAGTTAAATGTATTTCAATGCTTAGATTAACATATATTAATAAAATTGTAGGCCTCTTAATGGTCGTTTAATTTATTCAAGTGTTTCAATTCATCCTCAAAGAATTGTTACAAAAGCGCAACTACACCGATGCTTGATGCCTCTATGGTTAAACGAAAGGGACGATCTTCTTATGAATACACAAATGGGACCTTGCAGAACATGTAATGTTTTAAGCCGTGAATATTCCTTGATTTTTGCACTTTAAACACCATCTGCGAATATACCGTGTAAATTGATTAAGTATAACCACAAAATTTATTGAATCCTTATCAAAAAGGCAATTTGCAAGACGGATTTGTTACGAGTGCATTTTGAGCCATAGGGAAGTTGATCTAGATGTTTCATGTGCTCTCATTTGTTTCTGCTCGCTATCAATAAGTCTTCTACTTAAAAATAAACGGATGTCTAAATCACCCAAGGTATGCTTAGCTTAAGGCTGAAAATATAGCAAACTGTTGCATATATACCGCGAAGAAAGACGAGCCGCTTTTAAAGACCGAAAAGCATGACATATATATTTTAATATTTTAGGCTTCTACCATTAATATCTGGAAAAAGTTGATTCCGCAATCTTCTATCTAAAAAAAAATTAAACTTGCAAAAACACTGGTCAACAAATTTTGGGAAAATCTCAGTTGCATGAAATTCATTTACTCATTCTTAATGGTTTTGACCTGCTAAATTAAAATCTGCAAACGGTTCAGCTCTTCATGCTCTAGTTTTCATGCATTATTATGTTTTTCATTCTAGCTGTTTGTGGTCAAAATTAAATATTAAAATTGTTATGATTTTCTTTCAGATCTGATCATGACTACAAGGAGACGTCAAGGTGTGAATAAGTCGGATGCTTTCTGTCATATTTTTGGATGCTTCACGCTTATTTGACAAAGTTGTAATATAAGATTATTTGCAAGGCGTGCTTATAATGCGTACTTTGGACTTACTCTTGGCGAACTGCGAAGAAATGCTGCGTGACTTGACAAAAGCGAGACGTAAGGGGTTACCTTTCGGCATTCCCATAACCTGGCAATAACCGACAGACAGCACACCCGAGTGTAATTTATCTCTGGTCCATTTTTAGGACATTGACAATAAAAACAGACACAAAATTCTAGTATCCCCTTACCAATCCGACCTCTCTGCACTCTAATGAACTCACAATCCTAGTTTTTAGAGGCTTTCTTCCATCTTAAAATGTGGGTAGTGACTAAGAGTAAGAGACTGTTGATAAAAGTGAAGAAATATTTTCAGAATCCGGCGATCCTTCTTATGAGACTACAGAGTAATTAGCTTCTCAACAGTTTAGCCAGCCAGAGATGAATGACCTTGTGCATGATTTGGGTCCTTCCAAAAATACAGCTGAAGTGTTAGACTCCACATTGCAAGAAAACAATCAGCTAAGCCAAATAACAAAATTTTCATACCTCCGAAATCGGGAGTAGGTCTTTGTACAATTTTTTGCATGAGAATAACTTTGTTTATTGTCAAAATTCCTCAGGTATTATTCAGGAATTAGCGATGCCAGTATACAATCAAAATTACTCGCGATTATTTCTAGATAGATTTAAGCGCAGTTTAGAGTGTGTTCTTCTTCATAATGGCAATGCCAATAGAGCTGTTCCAATTGGACATTCTGTGTATTTGATAGAGGAACATAATTACATTAAAATTGTAATTGACCTACTAAAATACGACGAGCATAACTGGACAAATTGTGCGCACCTCAAAATGGTAAATTCCACTCGTAGGTCAACAAAGATGATTTTCCAAGTATCTCTGCTCTCTTTGCATATGGGACAGCCAAGCTAGAAAAAAGCCCTGGGCCCAAAAAGAGTAATCCATACGTGAGACTCTGGAGGCAGGTATTCCAAATAGTGTCAACAATCCAATTTTCAATCGAAAAAAGATCATTTTTCCTTCGCTTCATATCAAGTTGGGTTTGATGAGGTAGTTTTTAAAGGCGTTGAATACTGCCGGTGAATGCTTCCAACACATATATTTTTTCCTCCCTGGTTTTTCCTTCGAGAAGATTAAGGCAGCTGTTTTTGATGGACTATAGATTCATGCACTTGTACACGATTAAGAATTTGACACAAAGAAGAACGAAAAGGAAAAGATTGCATGGCTTTGATTTGTGGCGTTGATGGCAAACTTTCTCGTTAATAAAAAGTCTGACGACTATGAAACTTTCGTAGCTATTATGTTGTCAGCTTTTCGCAATCTTGGATGGAACATGAGTGCCAAACTCAATTACGTCTACAGCTATTTTCGTATATTCCCTGAGAACCTGGGAACAGTAAGTGAAGACCAAGGCGAGCGGTTCCAACAGGATATCAAGACCATGGAAGAGCGTTACCAAGGGAAGTGGCACAAACACATGATTGCAGGTTACTGCTGTACCATTAAACGAGAATGCTCTAAGACAGTCCACAAACGCAAGAGCTACAAGCGGAAATTCATGCCTGAATAGACTACAAGTAAACTTTGTCTCCTCATAGTAATAAATGTTTTATCTAACAATCAGTTTTATATAAACTATAACCATTGTTTATTTGGAAAAGTGTTTCAAATCGTAATCTTGAATAGATTTATACTATCTTGCATTTTCTTTTTATTACCCAGCTATATTAAAGAGTTTTATAACATATTTCATCACATATATTTCCTGATAGTCTACGATGTCAATGTGATGATGACAAAATTTTGAGATTTTCAAATACCTTGATTGCAAAAAAGTAGAGAACTGAGGTAAAAACTAATTTCAGATCTGAAATCAGCGCAAGAAATTAGGTAATACCAATTGTGGGGAAATCATTATCACGAGAACAAACATACTTAACTCCCCCCTCCCCTTTTCCCCTCTGTCCCATAGATCCTCGAGATCACTCGCAAAAAAGGATTACCATAAGCAGGTTCCGTAGTCCGTTAATATTAACACAGGAGGGTTGAATAGCCTTTAGAATAAAAATATATGAACAGGCTCACTATTAGAAAAAAGTGGAATGAAGTTATTCATGTACGGAACAAACATACATACATATTCGGCGGTATAACACGACATTAAAATTAGTGTCAGGTTTTGGGGGTATTTAGAAGAACTTAATAATAGTTAATTGTGGTGCATCCCTTGATTAATAACAAATTTGTGGCTAAGCGTTCGATGAAAATTAAACATAATAAGAGGATAAAGTCGGTAGATAAATTTTTGTCAATTGTATGTGGTTAGCCGGTTAATGGTGTTAATTTTTTTCTAGTGGTATTCCAATTAACAGAAAGTGTGGGTAGTGAGGTTGGCTTAGGCAAAGCGCTACTTGTTTCGTGGTTGCATAAGTACCATTAGCGTACATCGGTGTTTTGGAGGGACATAGGTAAGATGTATTCTTTCGAAAGATTCCACTAACAAGGCCAAACTCTTAGACTAGCAGGCAAAACTATTTTCCTACATCCAGGAACAAGAAGATGGACAAGAAGAATACGGTGGTAAAGAGAATCAGAATGAAGAAGAAAACAGAGGGAAATAAAAACAAAAGAAAGAAGAATACACATAAAAGAGAAGCCGAAGAATGAAGAAGACAGATGAAAATAGTAGCAGAAGAAATAAGAATACAGATGGAAAGAAAAACAAAATAAAGAAGAATGCAAATGGAAATAGAAGCAGATGAAATAAGAATACAGATGAAAAGAGAGTAGCAGGAGAAAGAAAAATACAGGTAGGAAGAGAAACAGAAGAAAGCAGAATACAGATGAAAAGAGAACATGCGAAAGCGGAAAGAGATGAGGGAGAACAAATACTCGCACATCAAAGGGCATTGAGTAAGGATCAGGTGGAAGTCAAGGCAGTTGCATCCCGGCCAGAAGCTACGCAAATACCTACGAGGAAATTTAAGCAAAATATTGTGACGATCGATGAAGAAGGAACCATGGAAGCGTTACACCTATGTGAGCCATTACATTCTTTAGAAGGGAAGAAATGTGGGGAAATCAATATCACGAGGATAAACAGACGCTAGTTTGTTTACCCAGCGTTAAAAGTAACGTTCCATATGGTCCAATACTCCCCCTCCCCCTCCCAGTTGCCTCGCTGTACCAAAGTTCCTCAAGATCGCAGGCAAAGAAGGATTTCAATCATCAGATTTCATAGTCCGTTAATATTAACAAAGGAAAGTGGAATAGCCTTTAGAATAAAAACCTATGTACAGGCTTACTGTTTCCTCGAATTGTTTATGTCTAATTTCGCCAAATCGATGAAATTTCACTTTCTCCGTCGTAACCAGAAGGACGAATGGTCACAACGTTGAAAAATGATTCCTTTGGAGAGAGGCTTAAAGGTGGGCCCTTATCTCCCCTCTCCTTCCTCAGGGGATAGTCGACGTATATATAGTTTGATCTGAAGAAATGAAAGAAAGAATCGGAGTAGCAATCAGGAGAAGAAGACGAGTCCCGGAGGCAAAGTAGTAATCAAAAAGAAAGGGATTTTTCTTCCTAAGGCTGTTCCTTTGGTCACATTGAAGAGTAGACCAGCGGTATCGAGAAGCACTTTCATGCCAATCTCGTTTAGAGAAACCACTTACCTCAGTTTTCTAAATAAAAACATAGATATTCCTCACCATTGAGGAATACCAATGTGAAAGTTCCACTCGATAAAAAATTCACCTCTTGTCAAGTCTCATCATCGAGAAGCCTGCAAGGGTAGCCCAAGGATTGGAATAACCGTACATTTACAATCCCCTCGCTTATATCGTCAACTCAAGAAGCATCGTCACACACTCCTCACTTACCTCGGGATAAACATCAGCTGTTTTTCCCGAATAGCTTCAACCAGCGTCTCCTTCGCTTAGACAGACGGTCAGCTGTTTTTCCGAGTGAGCCTCACATCCGCGACAAGGTTTCCGTGCAACTCGTCTCAAATCATTGCCTCAAAGAGGTTCTATTTCAAGGTCATCCAACTCCAGACTCCGTCTCAGTTAAAGGTAAAAGGAATCCAAATCTTATTCATTTTCTTTATTTACCCTTGCGTTCTAAAGTGAATTTTTGCATCAACCATCGCGTAGTATTCATTGGTGGTATTCATTTTTATTTAGATCTTCTTATTATAGCATTAGTGTATTCAAATTTTAATATTTCAATTTTTTATGTAATTAAAATTATATTTTTGCCATAGTTGTTTAATGAAATCCTCGAAACGCTGCAGGTGGGAATAGATATTTAATATTACGAATTCACCTTGGTTAAACAATCAAAAGTAAAAATAAAGCACTCATGTACGGAACCAAAATACATACTTACTCGGTCGTATACCAGGACACCAAGTGTTTGATATCCATGCAACAAAAACTTGTTTGACTAGTGAATCCGTGGAATCTTTTAAATAGGGCACTAGAAATTCGTCCTTGATATTTATAGATTGAATAGTTTGTAATCACAAGTGACTACATAACTCTGTTCTCACCTTAGGGAAGTAATGAAGCGTATGGGGATTTAGTGAGACGGATTTTTCCTGCACTAAAGTTTTAATGATTTTGTGTGATACATTAAGTAATTTTGATTTCAATCAGAGAGGTCTACAGTAAACTCTGTTGTTTGCCTGATAACTTGATAAAGGAAAAATGAAATAATACTGTAAACTTTAGAATTTTTAAAACACTTGGTGGCTATTGTCTGGGTTATAAAAGAAGGACACTATATTGCTAAATGGAAGTCTAGTAATGAATTATTGCTCAGGGAAAATGAAAAAAATGGAGACTATACTTAATTATGGCTCTGATGGTAATATGGCTTCAATATTTATTAAGCAGGGGCGTTTAAAATTTACCATAAAATTCTGGGGAAATAAAAAGTTTGTACTAATATGACACATTTCATGTTACAGATCATAAATTTGGACCACAATCTCCTTAGTAAACCTAACAACACACTCAAAGGTTTTTCGGTAAATAATTTTATAGGTAAACTAGTAAAAGTTTGAAAAGTAATTTTTTGCCCTTTCTGGTGTGAGTCACAGAGAGTGAACGGAAGGAATCATGGCGATGCAGGTACGGGTTTTTGTGAAAGATGGAGCTGCACATCTTTCACTGCTGCCCAGTTAGAGAGTCATCATGTTCTCAGTGGAATTCGTTGAAACATTGAGGCCCAGAATTTCTTTTTGTACTAACAATAGCTTCGTAAAGCCAAGGAGAGGTGCATTGGTTAGAAGGAGATCTTACCCGGAATTCTCTTGTACCTCTTTCAAGCTTGGACCCAGAGTTGCCAAAATCCACCTGCACAGTTTTTACAAGAGGTCAATTGAGACTGGAGTCACGACTACCTGGTTGATCATGTTCAATGCTGGTACAACAACTATTGCTTTTGATTGAGGAGTTTCTAAACAGCCAAATATGAATTCACCGACCTGCATATGCGAAGAAATTCGCTTAAGTAAGAATACGCCAAGAACGCCGGAGCTCACGTTCTCTCGCAAAGTGTCTCGGACTATTCATAACAAGTCGTCGGGTTCAATTTGGTAGATCTAGTTTGAATTTGCTAGCAGCTCCAATTTTTACGGCGAAAGAGGGATAAATAGATTTAGAATGATGGTTTAGAGGGAGACAAGTCATGATGGTGGCATCTCTTATGACATGTGAGATCATTTCAATCATCAACTTTAGTTGTCTAATTTTAACCCTTTCTGTATAGAAGCTGAACTTCAACTGTGTGAACCAGGAAGTGGATGCTCCAGAAAAAAAACTTCACCAATAAATGTAAAATTGAACCTAATACGAAATTCTAGGTTTCAATGCTAAAGCAAATAGCTAAATGCCAATTAAACTAGCTCTTAATTGAATCATCAATTGCAGTGCTGCTTGTTCCCGCGATGCAGTATAAATTATATAATATTTTTGGAAACTTTCAACAATCCCTCCATCTCAGAATATACTGCTTTCTTAAACAACAATTCCTTAAGAACATATGCAGGAAAACTATCAAAATATGACTGTGATTCAGTCAAATTTTCCTTTGTGATAATAATGAGGATTTTAATTCGCTGCGTCACTTCTATCTTAAGTTGGTCAAGATGGATTAATTAGAAGTTTATGGTAAATGGGGTCCAGAATGTTTTTATAACAATTGTGCCGATCGATTCATTCTTTGGGATATTCTAGTATTGAGACCCCACAATAATTAATTGATCGACAGGAATATCAGCCAAAAATTTTAGCGTCCATTTATTTTGTGAGATTTGGAATAAAAAAAAACTTTTAACGAATCATTCATGACCAACGTAACATTATATTGACGCAGCTAAAAGATCTTTATTACATAATTAAAGTTTTTCACACAGTAACATTGGCGTTCATTAACGCCACAACAAAAATTAAGACGAGCCTGAGCCCGTGATATTCTCACCCAATATCTTTGAACTGAGAGCACTTAAGAAGTAACTTTTAGGTGCGCGTCATCTCAGTCCAGTGGCCTAATCAGGAGTTACTTCTTTTACAGGGTAAATAGCACAAGAGCGTTTGGTTTTTCATCCTGTCCCATATACATGCTCTATGTTTAAACTGAAATTTGCCAAGTTATTCTAAAAAACATCTGAAAGCGTCAAAGCGAAAAGATCTCCGGGGATTTAACTCAACCTTTAACATTCAAGGGGAGGTCAGTAAGGTTTGCAATTCGGAAATAAGGAAACGAGATAAGAGGAAAAGTGTTTTATTATTTTTCATATAACTACCCTCGAATTTAATGCTCTTGCACCACTTGTCCATGAGGCTTCGAATTCCCCACAACCAGAAATCTCCCGACTGCTGTTCAATCCACGCCTGGACGGCCAGCTGGACATCTTCCCGGCTGAGGGTTGGGTCCGGACCTGGATGGGGGTCGGGGAGCTCCTGTGCTTCCAGGCCATGCTTTCGAGCTTGGTCTCGAGATCCCAGCGATGGACCCACGTTTTATCATCTGTCACTATGCGTGACTCAAATCCCGCCGGGTCTTAGTTATACAAGAGTAGCAGCTCCTCCAAACTTTGACGACATTGAAGTCGATCATGGGGCATGAGGTTTCGTTAGGTTTCTATGCACCCAAAGGGCAGAGACCTTGGTTATGGCCAAATTGTCGTGGATGAAGTTCATAACACTTCCATGTGATATTCCAAGTTGTCGCTCGATTTCTTCGACCTTCACCCGTCGATTTTCGAGTATCATTATCTCCACACGGGCCACATTGTCCTCGTTAGTCACGTCGGACGGGCTTCCTGGACGAGAGTCATCTTCAAGGAACTCACGACAGTGGCAGAACTCCCTATTTCAGCGATCAATGGTTGCATAAGAAGGGGCGGTGTCGGTGTCGGTGTACACTGCAACCATGCGTTCATGGATCTCTTTTGCATTCTTGCCTTCCTTGGTCAAAAATTTGATCACTGCGCGGTGCTCAACTTTCTTTATTGTTGGCAATTTTGTGACTGACAATCTGCGATCAGCTACTGCTTCTGAAATAGACGAGGCAGGAGCGTGCAGCTGCAAGACCTGACTTGTCGTAACTTGTCCTAATACCCCAACAAACAGCCATCCCCCTTCCTTTGTTTTGCCCCACCGGTTCTCAAAACTTATTGACCGCCCCTCGTATCTTTGGGAGAGGACCTAATTCTCTAGATCCTACATTCCCAAACTGGGTGCCATACAGCAAATTTTAGGTGGCCTTAGGCTAAAGCTATGTACAGATAAAATCCCAAGCCCCACCGCACTAGAACAGCCAGTCAGCAGCTGAGCCAGCCAGAGGAACAGGTGCGTCTGTACCTGGTATACGTTTGAATAATACCAAACGCATGAGTATTATGCCTTATTCTTTCTTTATTCAGTGTAATTCCAATTTTATATATGATTTTGTGTTTTTGATAAAATAATTCATTTGAAGCATTTTGATACCAAACAATTTTCACTCAATAACTTATTTAATGCTTCCTATGCTATGGTTTCTGTATAAGAACTTGGTCTTGAATCTTGAGTATCAACCAGTCCACAGTCCCACTCTAGAGGCCACAGTAAAAAAAAGCAATCACTTTGTGAGTGTGAGTGGCTTCTTCAAATAATCTGTTTGCGCCAACTTTTGTGTTATTGGGACTTGAGTCAACATCAATACCAATTTAATGGTAAGTAAGCTTTGCATCATGAAGTTTATTAAGAACAAGGGAAAAAATATATGTTGTATTTTTGCACAATTCATGAAAAGTCTTTGTTTTTTTGAGAGTTTAGGACACTAAAATTTTATTTCCTTCCAACTTCTCCTTGCTTTGAACTACTGGAAAATGTTGTTTAAAGAAGGTTTTACGTACTCTTTGATAAAATTAGAACATTAGGAAAGTTCAGATAATAGAAAGCCACTGGTCTAGGGCCTATTGGTGTCATCTGCTTTTGGAAAAAAAGTGATTGGAAAAGTCAAATTAGCTAATACTTGCAATAATCTTCCCTCTCATATGGTAGTCCACTGGAATATCAAAGACATTATGTTAAATATAAAAACCAAAATATAAATATAAACACAAATCAATTGCAATAATCTTTCCTCTCATCGGTAGTACACTACATACCAAATATTCATGGAAGGTGAAGCTTCATATTAAACATTTGTAGGCCCATTATGAGTGATGTCATTTAGCTATAGCAGTATTTCTTTGCGCTTCAGGCCTCTCTGTGATGGCTTCTAACAAAAAACGCAAATACGATGACAGCTATCTGGATTTTGGATTTACAAGCATTAATGATAAAGGTGTAGTAAAGTCTCAGTGTGTGATTTGTCACAAAATACTCTCCGCTGAATCACTGAGGTCTATCAAGCTTAAATTACACCTGGTAACTACATATTCTCAACATGTTGGCAAGGATCGTTCTTTCTTTGGTCGAGAGGAATTGAATATGAAGAGACAACGACTTGCTGCCAGTGGTTCCATTTACCAACAAAAGGCTGCCATAGTGGAGGCATCATTTTTGGTATATCTTCAAATAGCAAAGAAAAGGAAACCTCACACCATTGGGGAGGAGTTAATTATGCCATGTGCCAAAACTATGGTCAAGCTTGTTTTGGGTGAAAAAAGTGGTGGAAAACTGAGTGCTATTTTTCTCTCAAATGATACAGTGCAATGCCGAATATCTCTTAAGTCAGATGATATCATAAAACAGGTGTTACAGAAAGTTAAAAAGCCTGGATTATTCAGTATTCAACTCGACGAGTCCACTGACGTCCAGTCCTGTTCACAACTCATGGTTTTTGTTAGAAATGTTCATGTTGAGGATATGAGCCTACCTTGTTGACATATTTAAACAGTTGAACACACACAACCTTGAACTCCAAGGGAAAGGAACTTTGATACTTGATTTTGTGGACAAATTAAAGCTTTCATTGGTAAGATGGAGAATTGGAGGGGGAAAGTTGGAATGGGAAACTTGCCAATGCTGGAACCAGTGTTAGACATTGCAGAGGAGTATGATACTGCTACAAAGAACTTGATTGTTCAACATCTTGAAGTCTTAGTGGAGGAATTTAAAAGGTTCTTCCCAGATATCCAAAGCAAAACCACTCGGGTAGTAAGGTTCCCCTTCACTACTCGTGACATGCATACCTCATGATAATGATGATGGCCAGACTGAACTGCTTGCACTTCAGGGAGATACAGGAGCCAAAATAAAGTTTGAAGCAGAACCTCTCATTGTATTTTGGTCATCAATGGCCGCTTAAGACCTAAACTTATGTAACTTAGCTTTCCATCAACTTATTCATGTGAGGTTACATTCTCTCAACTTTTGTTTATTAAATCAAAATATCGCAATAGACTTGATGTGAAGCATGACCTATGATGTGCTTTGAGTGAAAGAAAGCCAAGAATTACAATGCTGGTCAATGGTTTTTAACATCACCCTTCAAATTGAGTTTAATTTGAGTTTAAACAAACTAACTTGCGCATGAAATTTCTTGCTGAGAGAAGAGAAGGTTACGGTTTCACTAAAGGACTTGGTGTTGTTATTTATGACTCCCTATGATAGGATTTCGTTCATAATTATTAAATTTGTGAGTAAAAAAATGATAAGATTTCTTTTGATTACACATTTTATGCAGTGAAATAATTTTTTTTCTACTTTTGTATATTGGAGAAAGGTTTTTGGAAATTATTAGTTTTAATTTGCTGTAGGCCTACTCTCAAATTATAAAAATGATTTTATGTTCATCAATTACTTCTTTAGTACTATTTTAATGTTGATTTTTTTATTTGGCAGAGAGTAAATTGCAAGTTTCCATGACTGAATATTTAAGAAAAGAAAAAATATGGGGTTGAATGACAACATACAGGCAATGTTGTCACGAGATATGGATTGGGGAGGGGGCCATGGATAAGGATCATATATGAAAAGTGGGTAAAGTTCAGAAAATGTTTGGGAACCAGCGCTCTAGATTATTAATTATCGAACAAAACTTCCATTTATAATAATGCAAATAAATTAACGCCAATGCAATGGCAAATATGGAAAACCAATAACGGCTATTGATTTTTAATGATAAATGAAAAGAAAATTGAAATAATAGAATATATAATAGCAAGTAACTAACATTAATTGGAGGCGTTAGCTTTAGGTGATTAACAATATCTGTTAAAATAAGGTTTGAAACATAGGAACTGAATTTATGCTGCCTATCAGATAAATTGAAATTTAGAAGTTCTTTGATATATTAAAGAAATTCAAAATATATACATGAAAATATATATGTAAATAATGAGGAAGCAAGCAACCGTAGGAAGTGTGCGCAAGAACATATAAGAAGCCGAACGCGAGAAAAAGAAAAAAGGCCAAGACACTTGAGTGAATAAGAGGAAACGCATAAACAAACAATTTGCATCTAGGGATAGAATTATCAGAAGACTGGAGTCTACAAAGCAGGTGGGTAAATACAGAATTTGACCAAAGGAAATTGTAACAAATATATGTGACGAGCGAATTCTGTAATAGAGATAAAGCTACTGGGATATGTAGGCAAATCGGACACAGACAGCGCTTCCGTAGCTCCACTCTAGGGTTGCAAACTTAGGAGCTCGATCAGGGAGGCTCGTCCCACAGACGAGTCTAGGTGAAGCCCCCTAGAAGATAAAACTATATATATTCGAGCAATTGAGAAGAATTTGTTATTACTTCACTGCTATTCTCATTAAGAATTATTGAGAATTCCAAACCTGCTTGTCGACACAAAGTGCTTCGTGACGTGCCGTTTGCCCCCTTAATAGATCAGTACTTGAATAAAGTATATTTTTTCTGGGTACTTTCTCAAAGGCCTTCCTTACCCTGATTACCTGTAAAACTTCGGTAAGCCTAGCTTAAATCAGAACATCAGTGAAGAATCATCATTGGAGTCAGAAAATTCACCTTCATATGTAGTGGCTACCTATTAATTTGGTAACCTCAGGCTTGCCCATAAATTGGTAACACCGGATCCATTCCTATAAACAGATGACCTTACCTATATACATAATGAGAACTCTCTGATTAGCAAACTTGCATTCACCAATCAGCTTTCTTTTTTTGTATAGCAATGTAGTAAAACAATAACGAGCAAGTCATATTTTGTGACACATGCAAATAGAAGTCAAGGTAACCTTAGAAATGGCGTAAGAAAAGAAATCTAGGAGAATCCTTAATTTGAGTGACCAATTACCCTTATTTGTGAAAAATATATCACACATTTGTGTAATCTATAATACTAATTTGATTCATTCCTTAATTGCCCGTTATTGAATTACAAATTAGAGAACTTCCTTGGTTATGTGGAAGGTTATATACTTAATGGATCTGGTTGTAATTCCTCACCTCTTCTCATGTTGATCAGGGGATGGTCCTCAAATCTTTATTTGATCTGAAGTCTAGTTTATTACAGCATTACACGTCTGGAAGTTTAGTTAAGCAAAGATGATTCTTATCTACTGTTAAAATTAGAGTAATAATTAAAATCTCACAAAACAAAGAGAAAGGGAATGAAAAGAAATAAAAATAATAATTATTTTTAAAGTCAAACTTTAAGGGAATGGTTCTTCACAGAGCGATTATCTATCGGCTAAATAAAAGCCAGACAAAGGAGAATGTGTGTCGGTTCCTCTCTTACAGGAACCAAGGGTGAAGGGTAAAAGATATTTTCGTTATCCTTAACTATGATAACCATTAATCGATATAATCATTATGATAGACATGATATGACTTCCGCACCTCTTTCCAATCACTATCTCATTAGAGAAGCATATTGATTTGGTCTTTTAAAAAATAAGAAACTCTTGATATTTAATTATTGAAGTAACATCGTCACTGATATTAAGATAGGCTTAATTGTAGGCGATTCCTCGCTTCGGAAAACTGAATTTTCTCGTCTTTAAGCAGCCAATGGCTGGCGAGGTCATTAAAATACGGGAGCTGATACAACAGGTGAGGAATTATATTTTAAATTCATTCTGATCACATATTTAGTTTAATATTCCAGCTCTGAGTCAATATTAATAATGACTATCTTGTTGGATAGTGCTTAACGATATTATTATAATTTAGCGACCACTAGACCACATCTAACCTATGTTCGAATTACGTTATAAAAAAAACGCATAACTGAGAAACTTTCATGGACCCAACAATATTTCCGAATTAGTTAACCATTAAATGTAAACCAACCTAGGTTTTAGACAGATAATTATTAATATCATACTCAAACATGCTTATAAAATATTTTATGGGAGTCTTTCCCGAGCCTAAATTACTTGTATTTTTAAAAGCAGGAAATTGGAAACTACTTGAAGACTAATTTCGAGATCAGCTTGCTCATGTAATCCCCGCAGAATACAGGAAAGAGGCTGAACTCGTCATAACTAGTATCCGAATAAATAATTTGGATACATGGCGTTTGAAAATCAATGTAAATTTATTAGCTACTATTAACCTCCCACCCGACTTAACGTTTGCTGCAAATTTATCATCGGATTGTTATCCCACTCAAAAACACGTCATGTCTTCCTTTCAAATTTCAAAAAACGTCGGGCCACTTTCGATATTTTATTATGATTAATGTTACTAGTATTTTATATATCTTAACATATAATTTGTAGACTTAAGATAGGGGTTGAAATTTAAAGGTAATCTGAAAATAATTAAAATAAATATGTTTAAACAATGTAGATTTTAGGTGTTTGATAACATATGTAGCGATGTGTCTGTCTCTAAAGAAGATTCTTCACAGATTTGAAGGTAAAAGTAAATGATTTGTGTTTCTTTTTAAATAGTTTTTATGTCTCTATTAAAATCCGAGATCATAAAAGATCTGACCTCATAGGCAACCTTGCTCTGTGTAAATAAGGTGTATCTCTATCTTGTAAACACCTCTGAGTTTGAAAATGTCAAGATGACGAAAGTACTAACTTCATCCAGTCTTTCATTTTTCCTCACGTGGTATACATACATATATATATATATATATATCGGTAAAGGAGGCAAGAACATATCAAACCGCTCCAAAGATGATCGAATAAGATCGAAAGCTTAGCAATTTAGTTTGGTTTTTACCAAACACATTAATTTAAAAGACAGATGAATACAGGACAAGTGATCCACAATCTACAAGATGGAATAAAAAAGATATTTAGAATGAGAGAAAGTTGCCAAAGTAAATTAATTAAGGCGAAATACACCATGGTCTTCAACAAAATTTGCATATATATATATATATATATATATATATATATATATATATATATATATATATATATATATATATATATATATGTATATATATATTGAGTTGGGAAATTATATCAGAATTTAATCTTAATTGAAATCCATGCTTTCTCCAGCAAAGGGTAGAAAACAGCCAGAATTTAGACCCCAAAAAATATAGAATAAAGCAAAAAAAAAAGAATGACAAAACAGGGAAACTACTCATTGCATTAAAGTAATTGTTATTTTTTGTAAGGTGGCATAAAAGCAAATAATTATATGAAGCAGTCATTAAATTCAAAATGGAAAAATTAATCAAAGCAAAAATTCGAGGCCGGGCCAAATTAAATTATTATCAATAAAAAGTAAATATGGTAGTCTCTTTACTATATTATTTAAAACAATGATCACTTATTCATATAAATCTTGCTCAGTCATCAAGAATTCAGCCCAAGTTAAATCTTCTTAATCCGCCTGAAAGAAGTTGTTTCTGAAACTACATTTCTTTGGAATCAACAATTAAGGAAAATGGGAAATCTTTCTCCCCCAGATCAGACCAGAAAAATACAGTAAAGAAACATAAAAGAATTTTATTTGTAAACATTTTTTGAGAAGTTTCAATAAAACGAAACATGGGTTGGATTATTCTCTAGATTAGGAACTGCAATAATACATTAAATTGCGTATCGTTAATAAAACGAATAAACAAAAATGTTTACTATTGAATTGGAGGAAAAAAGAACGCTCAAATCAAGTATAGGTAAGGAGAGAAGTAATTGATTTTTAATCTAAACCAATAAATAGACATAGGCCTCACGTAACTGTGTAGACGGTAACATAAACTAAACCACTTAAGCAGAATATTACGGTATCTCATCTTTCTTTCTTTATGCTCTGAAAGAGGACTTGATTAGTAAAAAACAAATTTATCCTAAAAATCATTCTACGATATTATTATACAGGTTCAAATACATGTAAATGATACATGTAAAGGCTGAAATATCTTATGTGCTGTAAAAAGGAACATTTGATATATCACAAGGGAATATCAGTGATTCATTTATTTTTGTAGATCATGCCAAGAAAAGCGAACACAATATCTTTGAGTTACCTCTTCTTGATTTAGTATAATTGAGTGACAAATATTCAAGACTCTCGGTGTTCTTTTGCTTCTTGATGGGCCAGACGCTGTTGTGCTGAAAATATCAACTGCTCCAAATACGCAAATAACCCTGATGGATTTGCTTGAAAATGCCGGAAGAAGAGTTGCAAACGTTTTAATAACTCAACTTCGATAAAAAATAGATTTTTTTCAATTAAATCAAGACTTGAATTAAGAAAATGGATTTATTTTATTAATTAATGGAGTATAAAAATTGGAATAAGAATAGCAAGTCGACTAGAGGTACTTTAGATTAAGTTTGGCCAGTTTAGTTTAAGTTAGGTTAGTCAAAGCTACCTTACCTAAGCTACCCAAAGCTTTGTGAGATGATGTTCAACTCCCAAATATTTTTATGCAGAGGGCGGGGGTGGAGCATCTAAAAATGGATACATTTTGGAGGAAATGTTAAAGTGATCTATTTAATATAAACTAGTCCTCAATTAATAAAATGAACATTAGATATGATAATTCCATGATAATTACATTGGGTTCGTTATTGTTCACAGTAATTTTAGGTTTGCTTTTCTTAAAGTGGTAAATTTAAGTTTACTATTCTTAACAAAATCCTAAATATAAATTGCGTATGAGTTAGAATCTTATTGGATGCTGACAAACTTTATCTCTTTTTGAAGTCATGTCACTAAAACCGTATACGAACTTAAATACTCCTCATCTATTATCTAATCTTTTCTTCGGAAAGAAAACTAAACGGCTGAGCGATCTTCTTTTCAGGGTTAAAAATGGAAACTTTCTGATGAAGATTAAAGGGGTTAGAAGTTCATATTATCCAAAGACACGAAAACACATAAATACTATTCTTGTGACATATTCTGTGATAATTAAAGATATTTACTAAACTTATTTTCATAGGAGAATAAATGCTTAATTACGATTAAAAATTACCACAACTATAAGCATCGTTTGAATGGCAAAATTAGATGAGGTTAAGAAATGTTTGAAAGAATCTGGCGGGAAAATCACCTTACGTTGGAAAAAGCTTTGCAAGTGAAGGGTTCTGCCCTCTCTTGTAGTCTGTAGGGATTACATGAGCCAGCTGCTCTCGAAATTAGTCTTCAAGTAGTCTCTAATTTTCTGCTTTTAAACATCCAACTCTCTTTGGCTTGAAGGTTTGTCTTTTATAAAAAATTGGGAAAGACTTCCACTACAATATTTGCTAGGCTTGTTTGAGTATGATATTAGCATTAATCTGTCTAAAAACTAGGCTTACCATTATTGGTTAACTAATTAGGAAATATAGTCGTGTCCATGAAATTTTCTCAGGTAGGCGTCCTTTTTATAACGTAATTCGAACATAGGTTAGATGTGGTCTGGTGGTCGCTAAATTATAATAATATCGTTAAGCACTATCCATCAAGAAGGTCAGTATTAATATTGACCTAGAGTTGGAATATTAAACTGAATTTGGGATCAGAATGAATTTAACATATAATTCCTTGCCTGTTGTATCAGCTCCCGTATTTTAACGACCTCGCCAGCCATCAGCTGCTTATAGAGGACAAAATTCAGTTTTCCGAAGCGAGGAGTCGCCTATAATTAAGCCATCTTAATATCAGTGAGGATATTATTTTAATCATTCAATATCAAGGGTTTCTTTTAGTTTGAAGGAACAATTTACAATTGCTCCTCTAATGAAATAGTGATTGCAAATAGATGCAGCAGTCATTTCGTGTCTATCATAATTATCATATCGATTAATGGTCATCATAGTTGAGGATAGCTGAAAATATCCCTCCCCCTTCTCCCTTGGTTCCTGTAAGAGAGGAAATAACACACATTCTCCTTTGTCTGGCTTTTTCTTAGCCAATAGACAATCGCTCTGTGAAGAACCATTCCCTTAAAGATTGCCTTAAAATATCATTATTATTTTTATTCTTTAGATTCCGTTTCTCTTTGTTTTATGAGATTTTAATTATTACTCTGATTTTTAACAGTCGATAGGAATCATCTTCGCTTAGCATACCTTTCAAGGCTGTAATGCTGTAATAAACTAGACTTCAGGTCAATAAAGTTTCGAGGACCATCCCCTGATCAACGTGAGAAGAGGTGAGGAATTACAACCATATCCATTAATTATATAACTTTTCAGATAACAATGAAGTCTTGTAATTTGTAATTTAATATGAGAAAATTAAGGAATGAATCAAATTAGTATTAAAAAGTATACAAATCTATGATAGACTTTTTATAAATAGGGTTAATTGGTAACTATAATTAATGATTTTTATAGATTACTTTTCTTTACGCTATTTCTAAGGTTAAATTTCCCTCTTATTGGCATGTGTCCCAAAATATGACTCGATCCTATAATTTTACTACATAGCTATACAAAAAAAGAAAGCTGTTTGGTGTAAACAAGTTTTCTTTTGTTGCAGTTTACACTATCTAAAATGGTACCTGGAAAAAGAATGCTAATCAGAGAGTTCTCATTATCTATATAGGTAAGGTCACCAGTTTATAGGAATGGATCCCCATTACAAATTCATGGCCAAGCATGGGATTAACAAATTAATAGGTAGCCACTTCATGTGATGGTGAATTATCTGACTCTAAATATGATTGTTCACAGATGTTCTCATTTACGGTTGGCTTACCGAACGTTTACGGATAATAAAGGTAAGTAAGGTTTTTGAGAAAGGACCTAGCAAAAATATACTTTATTCAAATACTAGCCTATTAAGGGGGGCAGGCGGCACGTTACGAAGCACTTTGCGTCGAAAAGCAGGTTTTCTATTCAACGCAAATTATTTAATTCTCGAGAGACAGGACTTAGGCAAATTAAACGAGTTCCATAATGCTAATATAGGAACGAATTTATCATAAAGTCTCAATAATTCTTAATAAGAATAACAGCGAATTAATATCAAATTCTTGTCTTTTCAATTACTCGCATATATATATATATATAGTTTTATCATCTAGGGATCTGGCCTAGACTCGTCCGTGGGACAAGCTCCGTCATCGAGCTCCTATGTTTCCAACCATAGAGTGGAGCTACTGAAGCGATGTGTGTGTCTGATTTACCTGCACATCACAATAGCTATATCTCTATTACAAAATTCGCTCGTTACAGATCTCTGTTACAATTTCCTTTGGTCAAATTCTGTATTTACCCACTTGCTATGTAGACTACATCTTCTGATAATTCTATCCCTAGACGCAAATTGTTTGTTTATACTTTTCCTCTTATTGTACTTTTCTCGCGTTCGGCTTTTTGTATGTTCTTTCGCGCACTTCCTACGGTTGCTTGCTTCCTCACTATTTACATATTTATTTTCATGTATATATTTTGAATTTTTTTAATATATTAAATAAATTATAAATTTCAATTTATCCCACAGGCAGCATAAATGCAGTTCCTATGTTTCAAACCTCATTTTAACAGATATTGTTAATCAACTAAAGCTACCACCTTCAGATTAATGTCAATTACCTGTTATTATATATTCTAGTATTTCAATTTTCTTTGTCAATTTTTCTTAGTTTATGCTAAAAAACACTATTTCTTCCTGTACATATTTATATATACTAACCTTTTTCAGAATTAATTTAATTTTTATTTAGCAAACTAATCCACGCTATACTTGCTGTCAGATTTTAGGAATTTACTTGCTACAAAATAGCTTCAGAATTTTTTCATTATCCTTGCTAGAACTAACAAATCTAGGATTCCTTTTAGACTAAATTTTCCGTATACTAAAGTATCACAATCAATAACTTCACCGTTTTCTTAACGAACCGCTTCTTTCAACCATTTTAGTCGAGAATCTCGCATTGATTTCTTTTTTCTTAGTATTAGTATGAATAATATCTAGTCGCTTTTGACTCATTTTAGGATAATTTGGGAGCCTCTAAATCTTACTTGAATAATTAAAATTTAAATGATTTGCAAAGATAATAAAAAGAAATACCCCAAAATATATGCTTTTTAGCACTTTTGGTTAACAGAACTGATCAATAATTTTGTATGCAAAATCACGCCTTATTTTGTCTGATCAAAGAAGTTTTAGTTTTTCCTTTCACTTCCCTGTGATTCATCAATCTAAGTTGAGTCGGCAAGTTAAAGGACTTGATACAAGTTATCTTAACTAGTTCAATAACGTGAACCAAGTTAAATCGAATAGGTCAAGACGTAACACAAGCCAACTGGACCAGTTCAAAGAAGTCATATATGTAAGTTAGCTCGACCAGTTGAACCGAGATAAAACAAGAAGGTTCATCCTAAGGTCTTGTGTATGTCACATTTTAAGTAATTGCATATTTTCCTTAACCATTTATCATTTACAATAGCCGTTCAATATTAGCCATTGCATTGGGGTTACTTTATTTACATTATTATAAATGGGAGTTTTGTTCGATAATTAATAATCTAGAGAATTACGTCCTCTCCCATAGATATGTTAAGGGTTGGGTTAAATCACCGGAGATCTTTTCGCTTTGACGCTTTCAGATGTTTGGAATTACTTGAAAAATTTTAGTTTAACATAGGGCATGTATGTGGAACAGAATGAAAAACCAAACCCTCCTCTGGTACTTGCCCTGTAAAGGAAGTAATCCCTGATATAGGCCACTGAACTGAGATGACGCGCACCTAAAGGTTATTTCCTAAGTGGTCTCAGTTCAAAGGTATTGAGTGAGAATATCACGGGACCTGACTCGTCTTAATTTTTATGTGGTGTTAATGAACGCCAATGTTACTGTGTGAAAATCGTTAATTATATAATAAAGATCCTTTAACTGCATCACTACAATGTTACGTTGGTCACTACTGATTCGTTAGAGTTTGTTTTTTATTCTAAATCTCACAAAATAAATGGACTGTAAAATTTTTGGCTGATATTTTTGTCGACCAATTAATTATTGTGGGATCTCAATAGTAGAATATCCCAAAGAATGAATCGATCGGCAAAATTATTATAAAAAACATTCTGGACCCCATTTAGCATAAACTTCCAATGAATCTATCTTGACCAACTTAAGATAGAAGTGACGCAGCGAATTAAAATCCTCATTATTATCATAAAGCAAAATTGGACTAAATTACAGTCATATTTTGATAGTTTTTCTGCATATGTTCTTATTCTCATGGATTTGTTAGGGAATTGTTGTCTAAGCACGCAGTATATTCTGAGATGGAGGGATTGGTTAAAGTTTCAAAATGTTTTACCCTAAGCAGCGCTGCTATTGATGATTTAATTAAGAGCTGGTTTAATTGCCATTTAGCTATTTGCTTTAGCATTGAAACCTACGATTTCGTATTAGGTTAAATTTTACATTTATTAGTGGTCTTTGTTTTTCTGCTCTCTTTAAAAGAGTCTTAATACAATCTTCAATTTGAAGATGACTCCGCTTTTCTTCTTTATTCAAAAAAATATAAGCACCATTTGTTGTTAATAGATAATCTTCTTTTTATTATTGATAAGTTCTTATATTCAGGGATTTAGGAAATGTTTATTATTGAGAATATAACATATTAATAATTCATTATATTGATTAAAGACCTCTCATTAGAGACAAAATCTTAAAAATCTCAAATTTACCTTAGCATTTGAATATTCTGTTCGTCCAATTTGTTCTAGTTTAAATTAATACGGTATGAAATGCTGACGAATTAGGGAAAAAATGACTTGAAATCATTGATCATTTGTCATGATTGCTGTAAAACTAGCCAGAAAATTTCTATTATTTGCTATAGGAAGCCGCCTATGAACCGCTGCCTTCACTCTGAATATGGTCAAAGAATCCTGACTAAGTTTATCATCACAAACAGAGTCAATTACTGCTCTCTCTTCCGTCCTTTTTTTCCCAGGCAACATATCACTCTTTCATTCTGGAACCAGATAAAGGACTTGGTATTTATTAGGGAAATAATTTCCGCAACTTGTTCAAGTGAAAGATGCGTGCCTAACTTAATTGCGTATTTAACTATATATGTACATACACGTAAAATCTACTTGTTGCGAACAATGAAGGCTTTTATTATAAATCTCAGATGATAAGAATAAGGAACCCAACCCATTTATGATCACTATAATTCACAAGGCGAAATTGTGTTCACTATTCTTGATATGGGAAGTCTTCAAGCACATTTTCATAACCTCTGACATTCAGCTTACGTTAGGTTATCTCAGATCATATTAACAATCCCCAATCTAACAAAAACACGATCAGATAAGGGCCCTAGGTTTAAAGAAGGATGTTTTCTCTCACAGATACTTGTAATTCACCAGCAGTCAAGTAAATTTTCAACAAAGTGACCAAAGAACACTTTTTCAAATAATCGGAAAAAATGGTGATGGATTGATCAAGTATCCATACTGGTGATTGGGAAAGCCACAAAAATTGTGGAAAATAATCCATATCACCAGCATAGACCTACTAACCACCACTAATTGCACTTCATTAATCCACAGTCAGACGTTCGAACACAAAAATATTGAATTGGGGAAGAAAAGAGGAAAATCAACAATATCGAGGATTCAAACGCAAATTTCTTCCAGTGTATTCGAAAACTCAGGATCATCGTAGTGTAGTCCCCCCATTGTGTTTACCCCCACACGAGCCGTCAACTTAAATGTACTCCAAAAACGTGAAACATTTTGGAACACGGACGAAATAGAACGTCCCATGGTTCGCGCCGATAATCTACATATTTACCTTTGATTTACCTTTGCTGACGATCGAAAGTCACCGTTTTATTGTGTGGTTCAGTCAACCAAATGGATAATAAGAATTTGAAGTGTGGTAGCAGCAAGGACTTTACTACCATTTTCATAGACGAATTCATCATGTTTTGAAGAAAGAAAGAAGCCAAGGAATTTCTATTTAATAACTTTATAATCAAATGACAACGAGAAATTGATAATTGTAAGAGAGAGATTGAATATAGATTAACGATTAATTACTGGGAGATGCATACTTGTAGAGAGCTCTTTTTTAAGAGGTAAAGAATGATTTATCGGCCCTAGTTTCCTCATCTGTGTTTAGCACAGATTTGACACACAGAGATGTTCAGGTGGCCTACTAACATTGTCTAACAAGTTTCAGTCTTCAAATTGCTATAGCGATGTGAAAGTAATTATGGTATTTTTGTGCGTCGATCATAAAATTGGTACTCATTTTTATGGAATGGCTCCAGCTTTTTGGTAAATTTCTTCTTTTGCTAAACTTCTTTTTTTATATATTTTCAAACATTCACTCTAAAATTTCTAAATTGAATTATAATTATAATCAAATATGATAAGAAGACAGAGTACAAATACTTCACGTTCTTTTTGTTCGATAGACAGCAAGTTAACATTTACGAAAAATAAACAAAAATTGAATTCTTTGGTCAAAAAGGCGAACAGACCTAAGTCGCGTGCTCTCAATTATTTCAATAACACTAGCCAACAAATTTTAACTTTGTCTCTGCTACTTGAGGAAATGTTGTTGTAACTAACTAATTTGGTGCGCTGATTCCAATCTGTACTGAGATTTGTCGTAGCCCGTAAGGCTCCTGGGTTATGCAACTAGGCTATATAGCTGACTTTGTCACCTTGGATCAATTAATGATATAATTGTTACGAGTTTGAGAAGAATGAGACGTTTCTGGGCAGCGGTTTAGAATCGGGGCACTCTATTTAGCATTTTGTACGTCTTTTTGCAGACCCAGACAAGATATGTATTACATATAAAAGAGGTAGTACTCACCTAACTATAAATTTCTTCAAAAACATTTGAGACTCTTGCTCTTGTGATTCTACGTGGATATAGGATCCTCCCGTTGCAGGAACCAGCAGTAGTCACCCATAATTTTTTCGTTGAAGCAGCCTTGATACCTGCTTTCCATCATTGCGATATTTCGGTGGAACCTTTCTCCATGTTCGTCACTAATATCACCCATATTAGATTAAAAGAAATCTAGATACGGATGCAAGAAATGCATCTTAAGAGATATCCGACACCCCATTCGTTGATAGGACTTTAGCAGGTTGTCAACTAGTTCTTCATAGTTTTCGGCCCTAGGATTACCAAGGAAGTTCTGCACTGCATGGAGAAATGAATCCCATGCTGCCAACTCAAATGTTGTCAGTTTATTTCTGAAATTCCGGTCACGGTATCAATTTTCTGATCTCCGGCCCTACAAAAATGCCAGCTTTAAGTTTAACATCACTTTTATTTGCACCAAATTTCTCTTTGAGATACTTTAATCCATCAGAATCCTGGGCCATTGCTTAAACAAAATTCGTGATAAGGCCAAGTTTGATATGTGTTCTTCTCTTTCGGGCCACTTTTTGACGATATAATGATTCCTGTCGTCACGGCTGATCCATAGGCATAAGAAGCACATATTCTTTGTATATCCTAGCTGCAGTCCAAAAAGTAAAGAAATTACCTTTAGATCACCACAGATATTTCAATTATGATACGAGTAATGAACACTTTCCAAAATAAATTTCATTGAGTCATGTGTCTCTATCCTCATAACGATAACAGCAAGAGGAATTGAAGGTTCTTTGTTACCATTGTCAAACAACACAGCTTTGAGGCTAGCCGTGCTTGTATCGATGAATAGTCTCCATTCATCAGGTAAATGCTCGTTTCCTAGCTGATTCATGATGCCATTAACATCTGTACAGAAGCAAGCACAATCTCCTTCTTTATAGAAGCCAGCTAAGGCCTCATAGCGTTTACGGAAAGTAAATATTTTTCCACCGTCTTTTAGAACAGAGATCGGCAAACCAGGGTAAATTACCCCAAATGGGGTAAAAATGGAGATCTCCGGGGTAATAAAGGTTAAAAAAATAAAATTGCACAAAAATTAAATTATTATTCAACAAGAGGAGCAGCTTCGCCACTCCTCCTTACAGAAGGAGCTTCGGCTTCACTGGCAGACTTTCGGCCTGTGTCCTACGGCCTTTTATGATTCTTTCTTTTTTTCCATCTATATTTGCTCTAATAATTTCCATGCCCAAATTTTAATAAATTTTCTGAACTTTACCATTTGTAATTCTTTTAGTTTTAAAAAATTCAACAAAATTTGATATTTATATTTATTTCTGAACTTCACCATTTTATCCATAACCCTATATTCTAAGAACCAGATTTTTTGAAGGTTTTAATAAGATTTTTTCTTTTAGTTCGGTTGTCATTTAAATTTTTTAGCAAAGTTATTTAGAATAATCCTTTATAATATAAAAAAAAATAGAATGGTAAAGTTCAGAAATAAATCTAAGTATCGAATTTTTGTGACTTTTTTAAAACTAAAAGAATTACAAATGGTGCAGGTAAGAAAATTTATTAAAATTTGGGCATGGAAATTATTAGGGCAAATATAGATGGAGAAAAAAAAGAATCATGATAGGACACAGCCTGAATGTCTGCCAGTGAAGCGCAAGCTCCTTCTGTAAGGAAGAGTGGCGAAGTTGCTCCCCTTGTTTTTTTCTATTATAAAGGAATTATTAGAAATAACTTTGATAAAAAATTTAAATATACTTAGGTGACAACCGAACTAAAAGAAACTATCTTATTCAAATCTTAAAAAATTTCTTTCTTAAAATATAGGGTTATGGAGGATAAGCGAGGCAAATTAAGAAAGTTATATTTTAGAAAGAGTGCAGCGTAGGGCTACAAAATTAATTCCCGAGCTGAGAAACAGGCCCTACGAGGAAAGACTCAGGGCATTAGATTTGCCATCTCTCGAAGACAGAAGATTACGTGGCCAGCTAATAGAAGTATTTAAAATATTGAAAGGATTTTAAAACGTTGATTATAGGAATTTGTTCGAATTGGATCATAGGGTAAATACTCGGCAACACGGATTAAAATTAGTGAACAAGCGATTTAACACTAGTATAGCCCAAAATTATTTTACGTTTAAAATTACTCAAATTTGGAATAGGCTACCAATCCACGTAGTAGATAGTAGGTCGGTAAATATGTTTAAAAACCGTCTCGACGCGCACTTAAATAGTATAAATATAACGTAGTCTGAGCACAGTAAATAAAAACGTCTTGCAAAAGGAGTTTGGAGCGGAGGAACAACGAGAGTAAAAATGATGACTAAAAATGATGCCAGCGATTTCATTTGCATGTGTAGTTTAGATATCCATTTTCTTTTCCACCTATCCTATAAATAGTCTTACTATCCTAAAATTAGATTTTCACCACTAGCAGTCGAGGGCTGTGGAAGTTGAGAAGAAAAACTTTCTATCACCCCCCCACCCCTAGGTTGAAGTAGTTAATATGCATGACAATGTACACATGTAGATAAGTGTGTTCAGTAGTTTATATATTCAAATAAAAAAAATAAAATGAAAAAAATAAATAAATATATAGCATGTTAGGGATACACTCGTAGATAAGTGTGTATCGTAGTTATGGATGTAGTGTAGCGGACAAGCCTCGAGCGGACTATAGGGTCTTTGCTGGTCCTAGATTCTGTAGTTCTGTAGTTCTGTAGTTTCTTAATAAAAATAAAACGCAATTCGTAGGAACAATTTCTTAAATTGGAAATAATGCACAATGGGCAAGGATTCCAGCGGTTGGCAACACCCACCACGAGTGTCAAGACATCATGTGTGGCCAAAAAAAGCCATGAAAGTGAATTCAGTACCCTTGTTTGCAAAATCTTACCAGAAAATGCGAGTGCACAAGTGACTTATTCAATAAAAAAGAGCAAACCTTTTGCTATTCAACTTGATGAGTCTATGTACAGATTTCAGAAGCAATACGTAGGTGATGACACGCCTTCGCTACAAAGGTTCTAATGCAATTGAAGAGGAAATCTTGTTTTGTTCTCCCCTTGAGTTGAAAGCTCTTGGCATTGACGTATTTAACAAAGTTAATGAATACCTAAAAATACCAAGTGTTAACTTAAAGTGGGAAAACCGCATTGTAATGTCTTTTGATGGAGGTCTAGCCATATTGGGTCATATCAGTTTCTTCTGGGCAGAGAGGAGAATCCAAAAATTGAAGTGACCTACTGTTTGATTCATCGCCAGGCACCTTTTATGAAGCATTTTGAACCTTCACTGAAAGCTACCATGGCTGATGTTATCAAGGTTGGCAATGATCTCTAAGGATCGGCACTAAACACACGGCTTTTTGTGAATTAGATAAGGATGGAGAGGCAAAATATTCACTCCTTCTACTTTATCACACAGAAGTGAAGTAGTTTCACGTGGAAATATTTTGAATCGAGGTTGGGTCTCAAAAGTAAACATGAATTTTTTATAGTTGATCCAAAGTATGTCCTCGCAGCAGATAAGTTAGTATACTAGTCTTGGATGCACAGATTTCATATTTAGCTGATATTTTTGTTTATGTGAATAGATTTAACAAACAATTGCAGAAGAAAAAAAAATCATGTTTTTGTAGCCAAGGAAATCATTTCATCGTTTGAATCAAAGCTTCTATATTGTGCCAACAATGAAGCAAGCATTCAATTTCAGAACAGCGCGGTTTGTCCTTTTTTTCATGTCAATAGCTGCAAAGGCTTTCAATATTGCATATGAGGAAGCGACAAAACAACTGATGTCGTTTGCAACTACATATTTTCCCAACAAAAGATTTTCCAATCTCATTAACTTAAAAAAAAGAAGATCAGAAATAGTCCGTTTAAAATAAAAAAAAAAGCTGGCGAATATGGAGGATGCAACAGGATTTCCCAATTAAGCGTTTGGATGGTGTCTTTTGTCATATTGGCAATGTGGGGACGAGCCTTGTCGTTTTGCAGAAGGACTCCATAACGTTGATGTGGTCGCTTTTCACGAATAGCTTCGGCGAGTCCATACATTTGTTGAACGTAGAGTTCTGCATTGACAATCTCGTTGTTCGCAAGGAGCTTATAAAGAATGATGCCTTCACAATCCCACCACACACACAGCATCATCTTTTGTGGATGAAGTCCTTGCTTTAATCGCGGGAGTGTTTTTTTTATTTGGGCTAAGCCATTGTTTTAGATGGTTCATGTTGACATAAAAACACCACTTTTCGTCGCCAGTGATGATGCGGTGAAGAAATCTGTCCTTATATCCACAAGTAGATTTGTGGCGAGCAAGCAAACCTGCGGCGATCGTGGAGTGTTGAAGTTTGTTGCTTTCGCTCAAAGCGTGCGGAACCCACGCACCGAGTTTTTGAACTTTCCCCATAGAATAAAGGTGATTCACTACAGTTTTCTGATTAAACGCCAATTGTACAGCCAATTCTCTAGTTGATTGACGAAGATTTTCATGAAGAAGATCGTCCAATTGATCTTCATCCAACTTAATGGGGCGACCAGAACGTTCTTCGGAATTAACATTGAAATGACCGTTTTTGAAACTTGAAAACCCCCATTGAGCTGTCTTTTCTGTTAAAGCATTTTCTCCGTACACAGCAAAAATATTGCGACGAGCTTTGGCTGAGTTTGCATCGTTCCCGTCTCGATTGAAAATGAATAACAACAAGTGTCTAAAATGCGCTTTTCTTTCAACTTGACATTCCATTTTAAGGGTACAGAACAAAAATTAAATTAACACAACTTATAAATAAACTGCAATGACTTATTACTCAACTTCAAGATGTAGCCTAAGCAAAAGCCTAATACTCTACGCCGTTGAGTGACGTAGCCTATCCTTTGCAAATTTTGTTCTCATTATTTATTATTGTTACTTAATATGTTCACAAATCAAGTCAACAAAACTTAAATCATCACAACATTAAAAAAAACTCAAGAACTTATTCCTCAACCTAATAGCAATCAAAAACATTTGTTGGCTCACGCCACACCATTTGTATAGCCAAAGGCATACCCTTCCGTTTGCCATTTACCACTGTGTGAGCCTCGTAAAACACACAGTACAAGATTTTTGAGGTGACCAGGGATTGTCTTGTTCATCAACTTTACAAACCACAGGAATAATTTTATACCGTTTTCACTCGTTCAGCTAAATTTTTCCGCTGGTTGCTTGGATATTACAAAAGTTGTCTGGGCTATTTATACATCCTCGCCGATTCATGTTTTCAACTTAGTTCGTATATATCCTGTTATATACTTTTGTAAAATCGGTTTTCATTTACAAATTAATTAAGAGATAAATCTGAAAAAAATGCAATGAATTAACTGTATGTAAATACAGTTTCAACCCAACTACTACGAGGGGTGGTCAATAAGTTTTGAAATTCTGATATAGGGAAGAGTGTTTTATTATTTTTCAATATAACTACCCTTGACTTCAATGCACTTGCGCCACTTTTCCCTGAGGCTTCGAATTCCCGACAACCAGTAATCTCCTGACTGCTGTTCAGTCCACTCCTGGACGGCAAGCTGAACATTTCCATCGTCCCCAAACCAGCGTCCACGCAGTGCAGCTTTAAGCTGGCGGAAAAAATAGTAGTCGCTTTGGGCCAGGTCTGGAGTGTAGGGTTTATAATTGAGCTCCTCGAATCCGCACTCGCGCAGGGCAGTTTGTGCACCTCTGGCCTTGTGGACTCTGACGACGTTAAAGTGGATCATGGAGCGTGAGGTTTCTAGGGACACAACGGGCAGAGACCTTGTTCATGTCCAAATTGTCATGGATGATGTTCATAACACTTCCATGTGATATTCCAAGTTGTCGCTCGATTTATTCGACCTTCACTCGTCGATTTTCGAGGATTATCCTGTCCACACGGGCCACATTGTCCTCGTTGGTCACGTCTGACGGGCGTCTTGGACAGGGGCCACCTTCAAGGGACTCACGACTATGGCAAAACTCCCTATTCCAGCGAACAATGGTTGCATATGAAGGGGCGGTGTCGGTGTACACTGCAACCATGCGTTCATGGATCTCTTTTGCATTCTTGCCTTTCTTTGTCAAAAATTTCGATTGACAATCTGCGATGAGCTACTGCTTCTTAAAAAGTCGTGGCAGGAGCGTGCGGCTGCAGTTCCTGACTTGTCATAACTTGTCATAACACCGCCACAAACAGCCATCCCCCTTCCTCTGTTTTGTCCTACCGATTCGCAAGCTTTATTGACCACCCCTCTATAATGGCTAAATTTGACAACTTGTTAAAGCAGAACTGTAACGCAGGAACCAAACACACACAATACATCGTCTCACTACAGGGGCCGAAGCAACACTGTGGGCTCATATGTGTAACTCATGTGTATGTGTGTAACTCAGGAACCTTACGTTCTAAAACATTTCTGATTACAGATTCAGAATTTGCATACTCGATTTAGTATAAATTACAAGCTAATACTTAAGTAGCAAAATTAGTGTTGACTAGTGTGATGATTGTTATATTGTTGGTGATGTTAATATCAATTATTTGGTAGGAACTCATCCGATTGTACCAGGGGTTTCAATCATGGGTTCCATTCAGTGACACATGAGTAAGGAGCCCTTCTTGATCATAGTATGTTAAATACAATTGTACTCATACAGTTCATTTACATTGGCATTATTATTCTGATCATGATGCCGTTTGTATTGAAAGGGGCTAGTTTCAAATTTAACAATTTAAGCCAGTGACATAATAAGTCAAAGGTTTTTTTTGTAATCATATTTTATCGTTTTGTTTATTTACATTAATAGATTATGGTCTACTAAACGGATGGAGAAAAGTTTCAATTAATCAAAAAACTAATTGAAAAGTAAAACTTTTGTCTTTCGACCGAAGGTTATAATAACTTATAAGTGGTGTCATGCAACTATAAACCTTTAAATTTCTAATTTGCCTACAAAATTAGCGATCGAAACTTAGAAGGAGCACTTCAAATTTGTTGTATTGGATGTTGTAATGCATTTACTAAATGGTCGAGTGGAAAATTTAAGAATTTATATTTGAATTGCTTATGGTTTGAAGCGAACTGAATGGTATTTCTTTTTAGTCGACTTTCAGATTAAGTATTTGATGTTTTAGCTAACCAGAATAATGTAGATATACAACAAATAGTTTTTGAAGAATGACAGCAATTTTATATGTACAATAAAAAAATCACACATATATATTTTTCTTTTAATTCCAAGTGAAACTCTCAAGGGTTCGAATAACCAAAACCATTGGTTTAAATAGAGTACAGCCTCAAAAAGACCAAACACCTGAATTTCCAAGAGACTAGTTTTCTGGTAAAGAGAACCGGCAGTCTCTGCATCGAATTTATTTAAGTTAAATCTCGTTTAGGTAAGTTCCTTCATCTTGGCAGCTGTCATCCAAGTTAGCTCAGGTAAGTTCCTTCATCTTGGCTTCTGTCATCCAGGCTATGTTAGGTTAGTTCCTTCATTTTGGTAGCTGTCACCCAGGGACATGCCTAAGAAATCAGCAACGCTTCTCTCTGTCTTCGGAGTGATCAAAAGCTGTGCCACAAAGATTTTCTTAAAATCAGATGCTTTGCAGCCACTGTAAAACGCTCCAAATTAAGTCTGTAAAATTATGATAAAACAGGTTTATGTAAAGCTGGTAACTCAAATGATCTTTTTCAGCGCTTAAACTTGCCAATCTATGGTGAATAATGAATTTGAATTTACTATAAATGAGTTAGAATTGGATGTTGGCAACCTTTTAAGGGCCTGCATAATGGGTTGATCGAAAAACAAAGGGCTAAAAACTAAAATCTCTTTTCGTGAAAATATAAGAATTTAGCCCGCAATATTTTCCTATATCCGCATTTCCTTCATTTGCATCTGTCTTGCTTTCTAGAGAATGGAGCAAATGTCTCAATGAACATGATAATAGCTTCCACGCTCATTGCTACTATTGAAAACAGCTACAAGCAGAAATGATCTCCCGGGGATTTTTTAAACACTCGTTAACATCTTTTCTTCTTTCTCTGGTATATACAGGCGTCTAAAAGATAATGGGAGAGAAGGATAGTTTCTCTTGGGCTTGGGATGGCGGGTAAATCGTTCAGGTTTCTTTTGTAGGAGTGTCCATCTTCGTGTTACATCATCCACTCTCTCGTAGAGGGAACCCTTCGATGTTAGCTGATTTCTGGTTAACTTTCCAGAAAGATAGGGTAGATGATATACATAAAAGGAATAATTTTTTCTCTGAAAAATGTGTAAAATTTTGTAAAATAAATTAAGTTTTGCTTTTCAAAATATTATAAGAATTCAGAAGTTAATTTTCCCACAAAATTTATCATGTATCTAATATCATTTGCTAAAATGTATTTAAATAAACATTTAAAAGAAGCTTAGTCATTTCTTTATTATATCCAGCCAATTTTTAATAGTTTAATTATAAGATAAAGCTAAATTTTATTCCTCCCGAAATATACAATATGGCAATTTTCTTTATTTTATTAATCATTCATTCGCAATTTAGGAAAAACGAGTCATTTTCTGAAAATTAAATGTCATTTCCGTGATCAACGTAAAAAACAATGTCCTATGTTATAACGCCTCTGTAACAAAACAATGTTATAGTGTATTGGTTCTTGGAATTATTTCGGTGTGGCTTACGCTCTCCTCTATGATGGCGAATTTTTAGCTCATCTTGTAATATTTAGGTGAAGATTTAATGTGTACATGTAAGGATAATTTACTAACAATATTTTCCCAATAAAGTAAAAAAGGGTCTTTAGCAAAGAGACAATAAGATGTCCATCCTTCTCGATAATTAATTGGAGATGCTGGTGTAGTCCTTTGGGAAACATAAATAAAATCAATGGAGTAAAGTTAATGGAAAAATATATTCTAGTAGCAAATAAACTGGATAAAATACAAAAAGCATTTTAAGAATATATAGATAGAGGATAAAACATAGTTAATTAATCATATGAAAGTGTCTTGCATGAGATATGGTAAAACCTACGTTAAAGAAGGCACAAATGTGATTTAATGGGAAAGATAAAGAAGCTGGGAAAATAAAAAAAGCCTCTAATTTTTAAGTGATTTATTAGTGAGCTAAAAATATCCGGCATTTTGGTTTGTGTTAGTCTAATAAACAATTCTGTAAAGATAAGGACCTTGCGCATGAGAGGGGAGAAAGTAGTTATTTTTAATCAATTTTGTCTAAATTTACCAGAGAATTAACGTTCTTTTTATTGCAGGATGTAATGAAAACATAACTTTTCTCAGCTGATGACTAATATTCTACATACTTTGTAAACACTAACTATATTAAGGAAGCAAGGAGACCTACTTGATTGCGTCTACCAAGTATCTAGTCTTAGGTAAGTTATTTTCTATACATTGTGCATATAGAACTTCTTATAGAGTTTGATGGTAAAAATGACACATAAAAAATTGTTTTAATGTGTGAAATTGTGGATTTGAGAGGAAACCGCATTCTGTTACTTTTATTATTAGTTAAATTGTGATGCCCATTTAAATGGGCTCCATGGAGCTCACTTAGGGCACTACAGCCTAAAGTGATTAGTTGAATCAAAATACTTGTTCACCCTCAATGTTACTTTATTTTGATTATATTTGATATATCCTTATCCCCAGGGGGAGAAGCGTATGTAAATGAATATATATTTAGGATCATAAAAAAATCTTTAGTACTAATGTATATAATAAATGGATGTTTTCTTAATATTACAATCTAATAGCGGGTAAAAGACCTGATACTTTTTATGGATGTGGGTTTTTTCTTTCAGATTTCTAAGAGATGTTGATAAGGCAGTCAACTATCTGTTTCCACTATCTAACGAAGAAAATAGTACAGGCATTGAAAGTTGTTTGGAAGTTCCAAAAGATGGGGAAAGTTATAATGTAGACGACGTTAGTGCGGATATAGCTCTAGTGGAACAAGAAATTGTCCAAGCAAGACTAGGAGTCAGACATGTGGCACAATCCCATCATATAAATCTGACAAACCGAAACAATGCAATGAGCCTTTTTCTCAATGGAGAGCATTAATTTTCGAAAAGCAGGAAGAGTTTGTGTGTGATGATTATGTAGCAGACCTTGGCCCACCTAGAATAAAGAATCGAAAACGCTTGAAGCCTGTTTATAAGTGGACGAAATGTGACTTTCAGATTTGTGATGAAGGTGATGCCCTAGGCTTGCAGGAAGTACATAAACAATCTATTGTAAAAAAATGGCAGATGAAGGATTTACACCAGTGGATATATACAGATACTTTTGGTACAAAGAATTGATTGAGGTGATCAAGAGAGAGACAAACTGTTATCATCAAGTTAAATATGGGAAGGATTCATGTGTTATCCCAAAAGAACTGCATCATGTACTTGGAATCTTTCTCCTCTCAGGTTATTATAACCTAGTTCCAAACTGATGGCTGTATTATGCAAAGCAAGCAGACACCCAAAATATGGCAGTAACTCAATGTGGAATGAAACTAAACCGTTTTGATGAGATTAGGCGAAGGCTGCACTTTGTGGAAAATTTTAAAAAGCCTTTGGATGATACATATTTAAGATTTGTACTCTCTTTGAACATTTCAACAAGCTCTTCGTGGATATCGCTCAACCACTTCCTATGACATGAGCAATTGATGAAGCCATGGAACCATATTATGGGCGACATGGATTAAAACAATTCATTAGAGGAATGCACGTGAGATTTGGGTACAAGTCTTATTACCTATGCTGTCATGAAGGATTGTTACTTAATTTCCAATTGTATGAAAGAGATGACTGGGATTAAGGAAGGACTGCCTGGAGTAAATCTGTTCTCCATGCATTGGCCAAAGGAACAGTACCTATGGGTAGTAATAGATATGTTGAAAACTTTTTTACAACACTACCTTTTCTCCAGTCTGTCCAGGAAGCTAATATTAGTCTGACAGGTACAATTCTAAGGACAGAGTCAAGGATGTCCCAGTGTCAGACACCAAGAAGAGAGAGAGAAAGGAGGCAGAGCTGTTTCAAGAAAAGGAATATAAGATTGCTATTTGTGCATGGAAAGACAACAGCGATGTTAGGGTTGCAACAAATAGAAGTGACAGTGCATCTCTTTAAATGGGCAAATGCAAACGGTGGTCAAAAAAGAAGAAAGAAGTGGCAGTAATCCCTCAGCCAAACATTGTGAAGCTTATAACAAAAAAATAGAAGGAGTAGAACTGCTTGATCAGTTTAGGGGTAAGTAGAGTTTCATTTAGGAAGTGGGTGTGGTAATTTCCTCTTTACTGCTTTCTCCTGGATAGATCAATTTTAAATGGGTGGATTTATAGGGTCTAAGTAAGGTATTCTCTCTCTGTAGTTTCGTAGGCTGGGTTAAGTGATCAACCGCTTCCTTATGGGATGAAGGCAATATATATATATATATATATATATATATATATATATATATATATATATATATATAGAGAGAGAGAGAGAGAGAGAAAGAGATTCTTTAATTTTAGGTATATACCTGGAATAAGCTTCGAAATGGCAAACAGGAAATATAACTTTTCTTCTTAAATAATATTGACTTTTCTGACTATCATTTACACAAACGTACACCTATATAAATAGTTATTTGATCTGCTCATAACACTACAAAAATTCAACCAATCAGGATTGATATACATTTAATAGTCATTCTTAAGTTCATTTTTGGAATAATAGCTTTAGCGTTGACAAATTGACCCATCAGCTTTTAGACATAAGCACTGTAATAATTGTCCAATCAGCGTTATGATAGTTTTAAAAGGTTACTAATGCTCAAACCGTTTGCATATAAACACGGCTGAAATCCATTTGTCTCCAACCTCTCTTTCCATCTTACTTTAATTCATTTCCTAATTTTTAGACTTGGACTAAATTTACAAGAAATTAAGCTCACTGAAAAGTTTACAGCCGGCAAAGGAGGAAAAGGCGAAGGTACCCAAACAAGAAAAGCCATCAATTTTTACCTTTTCCCCACGGAGACTTGAACAAAATCTATTTTATACGGAGCCAAGTATATCCGACCCATGGTATAGTACTGCATAGTGGAGAGTTTAACTTCCTATTTACGAAAGAAAAATACTACAAAGCAGGAAGTTTGTCTTCCCATTTATGAGGTTCAATGTGTGAACCGTTTAAAATTTTCAAACGAATGTTTACCAGGTTCGACTTCCCACAGATTCTCTACGATCCACAAGTTGTCAGAGCTAGAGTTTCAGATGGAAATTGTCAATCTTCTGCTAACCCCATCAAAGAAACCTCGGAGACTTTTGCCCCTAATTCAGCCGAGCATGTACACTATGACAGAACGAATAATTGTGTTGTGATGGGAGATACTCAACGGCGGTGTGGTGTGTGTAAAAAGAACGTGATGCCTAAGTGCTACAAATATGATGTTGCACTGCACATCCAGTGTTTTGTTGAATATCACACAGAGAAATAGGAATGTGTATTTTTCAATCAACTGATGTGAAAGCCGGTGACAAACTTCTTATTTTTGCCTGCATATAATATATAGTCATAATTTATCAGTTTCATCAATTTATGCTTCAAAATATATAAGAGTAATCTTACCTGGAATTTAGTTTTAACTGGTGGGAATCTTATTACATATAGCCTGCTACCATATATTTAAGCGGCAGATTCTTGTAATAACTTCATTATCTACATATACAATTTTCTTTCAATACTCTTTCTTAAGTAGATATATATTTAATGAGATGGTTTAACACATAATTCTTCCATTTAATCTAGATCCATTAATAAATTTTAGCATATCAATTTACAGTGATGAAAATTGAAATTCACAACAGGAAGTGCGCCATAGAGACCATTTAAATGGGCGTGCCATATTTCCTTATTAGAGGATAAAATTTAAATGAATATGCATAATTCTCAGTTTTAGATAAAAATTGTGAAGTTCTATAAGAAAAAACAATTTGCTTGATAAAGAAGAATAGTCCGTGATAGAGAAGAGTAGTCCGTCTTAAAGAGTTAAGTTAATATATAAGTGAGATTGTTTCTTTCTACACTTCTGTTTTTGTTTCGCGGTGACCCCGTCCCGCTTCTCTCTCCTTTCAAGCAGGGGATTTATCCGGTTGTAATCTTGATTCATTTCCTTTCGCTTGGGTAATTCGTGTTTTGGAAGGATTTTAAGAATATTTTGTGGCCGAATTGAGTTTCTTCTTTCCAACTATTTCTTTATTATTTCTCTATTTTGAGATTATTTTTAGCCGTTTTCTTAATCCTTCGCTTGCCCATACAATTTAATTACCTTTATATCACCCATTTTTAAACATCTAATCAGCAATTTCTTTGTACAATTTTCATTGTTTTAAAATCTTAGTTTGAGTAAATATTATCATTAAATTATTTTATTTAGTCAATTTAATTATTTTTAAGGAGTGTGGTTTTGTTCGGTATATAAAAATATAGATAAAAACTTTGTGAATTATAAAAATTAAGCTTTTAGTTTTACAGCCAAGATAAAATCCCTCCTTATATTACTATTGTTTTGTCCCATAAACAGATAGATATCCATTATAGGCTGGCAATAAAATGCAACTCTTTGCTAGGGTATCACTTTAAGAAGGTAGGATGAAGGGAGGTAGCGTCAAATAATTTGTCTAATTTCGATATTGCCTTTCCTATCTCTTCCTCATTATAACTAACTCAGAAACGGAGGGAATTTTCTACGATAGTAAAATATCGTTACCAAGATTGCAAAGGATATTAAAGGTATCCTGGTGACGGAGAAGAAGAAAAACGAAGTGGATATTATCAAATCTCAGATTTCTTTGATTGAGTGGTAATTGAAATTGAATTGTTGCATGTCAATCTGGCCATTTCGCACAGTTCAGATTTAATAAAAGATGAAGTAATAGACCAATAAAAGTAGGATAAATATTAATGTCATGAGCTATTTAATCACATCGACTGATACAATTGTCAGCTCGTATATAATTTAGGAGATCATGCAACTTAGATAGTGTAGAAGAGGAGCTCACTTTCCCGGTACAAGATCCGAGTGACATACTATTTTCAACACATTGCGCTTAAGGTGCGCAATAGGAAAACTGAACTTTAACATTATTTGATCACAGTTTGAGTATCATGTCCAACTTTGGGCACTTTATTCGTAAAGATATCGATTTTGGTAGGATTTTAGTCTCGCGAGAAAGAAATCAACAACTCGAGAGAATCAATGCCCTTCGGTCAGCATATTGAAATATTTATTAATACCAAACATTTTGTTGATATTAAATTTGAATAGCTCTTGGAAAAAAAGACTAAATATTGTAAGAGAACGGAGTGGTTTAAACATAAAACAATTCCAGTAAAAAAAAAACGGACTAAATTTAATCACTTAAAAGATAACCTTTTACTAAAAATTTTTCCAAGCAAATTTAGGTGTAAGATTTAGTGGTAAACTAGAGGTCGAATATCATTTAATAATTCCCATTTATTAATAAGCTTTTTTGTTGTTATTTTTTGTTTGCTCTCTTTTTCGAATAAAGCCTGAGTAATAGTTATATTAGCTTCATATTTAAAAAACTATATTAATACATTAGTCAACTCAATTAAAACAGAGTCACTATCTTAACGAAATCATGTTAGTCCCCTTAATTGGATCTATTCAATTAAACTCAAACATAGAAAGAATTCTTTGACGATATAGATTCATGAGGGTCAACAGCTATATTTTCAGTAAACAACAAAGAAAAAATAAATCCAGGAAATACAAAGGCAGAGAAAATGACCAAAAAAAGCGAAGGTTGGCAGATTCCATCATCTTGGAACGCAGTAGGGAGTTTTATCACTCTTGGTGCTCTCCAAAAGAATATAGGGTTTGAATAAAAGAACAAGGGCCCTTGAGGTGAATAACACTTATGCTACATTAGAATCATAATCTTGATTATAATTTTATTATTATATCTAAGAAACTACCTGTAATAACTTCTAATACTCGTGTGTACACCTTATTTTGGACAATGTATCTAAAAGAGTTCTATTCCAAATAAATATCACTTGTCCTACGTCAGAATCATAATATAGATTATAATTTGATTATTATTTTCCAGAAATTACTTGTAGTAGCTTATAATACTCGTATTTACAGCATGTTTTGGACAATGTATCGAAAGGAGGTTTATTCCAAATATCAGTACTAAAACTTGTAGCAATTTTTCGCCAGATGTTTATCTATTTCCCGATTGAAGCGTAAACCTTTTCCCTACGACATAGGGATTATTATCACGCGACAGAAGCTATATTCGATAACTTTATAGAGGCATCGATAGCTTAACTGTTGAGTAATAAAAAAATAGACAACATACAACGCTCTTATCCTAATCCATGTCTTTTTTTATGAGTGATATTTATGTGAGAGTGAATCTAGGTGGGGAAAATAGCTTAGAAATTGAATTTGAAATCTTGCTTTCGCCATCATTCGGCAAAACGAGAAAAACATGGTTCCAGCCTCCTAAATATTATTATCAATATCACAGTTCTTGATTCCAGGAGTCCCAAGTAAAAGATAAGGATAATATACGACAGAAATTGTATATATACTTTACTCTAGCAATGCGCTTCAGTGTGGGAGTTGCAAGCATCGTTTTGGCGAAGCTCGTGACACTTTTTGATCATTTCAAATATTTTATTTTATTTAATAGAGAAATTGTGAGAAGCGAAAACAAAAAAGTTTCGTTCCGAGCTCTAAATTTTCTATAAAATTCTATCAACACTAAAAAAAAATAGCACTTGCGTTCCAAGTCTTGAAATTGTTTAATTAGGAAGCGACTACAAAAGCATTTTGGTAGAGACATTTTTGATTGGGAGAGGTGATTTTATGATCAATGAAAATTATCATTCTATTATAACTTCATCATCAAAGACCTTCAGTCTTAATCATTTACCACTAAGTCGGGGTGGTTGCTCTTCTCCTTAAATAGCATTATCTACACTCTCTCATCTCTCCCACCTTCATTTACTTTAATAAAGTAAGTTCAACATTCATTTTACAGTTGATTTAGCCTCTCATACGGATGGAGCACTATGTGATGAAGCATCCCGCCCATATGGACTTTCCTTCCTGGGTAGAAAGCAGCAACCCTACCACCACACACACTCGTCCATGCAAACCTGTCATGTAGAATACCATGCTCTTACCTAACACAGTTCCCTTTAATTTAACCACTGGCATAATTAATCCACTTTTGTTATCTTTCAGCTCAAGGCACACCACTACTATTAATTTTTAGTCAAATTATTTAAATAGAGTATATTTATATAAGAAATATAGATAAAATTTTTGTGAATTATAAAAATTAAGCTTTTATTTTTACAGCCAAGATAAAATCCCTCCTTTTATTACTCTTGTTTTGAGCCATAAACAGATAGATATCCATTATGGGACTGGCAATAAAATGCAACTCTTTGCTACGGCAGATCTTTAAGAAGGAGCGATGAAGGAAGGTAGGATCAATTAATTGGTCTAATTTCGATATTCTTTAGACAGTTCAGAGAGTCCTCATTAGAATGCTTGTTCTCCCGGCTGGCGTGCAGACAATACAAAGTTTTATTATAAAATAAATCAAACATTAAAATTACGAGAATGAGGCCAATTATACTAACTGCATGATAACATTTAGGCATTTCCTTCTTTCAGAACAAATTTGAGGAAAAGATATAACATTCATACTAAAATAATAATCAACCCTTTCCTTTCATTTTTTGGAGAGGAATTTCAACGATTTTAAGTGCATTCTGGTGCTATAAATGCGTTTTGCACTGATAAAAAAGCAACAAGAGTAGGAAAAGTTTTCTATACGAGAAGGCACAAGAAAGGTGCCCACTTCCAAGTAAAGCAGGCACCATCAAGCTCCTAATTTGAGCATTGCTTCTTCCAAGTCGAAACTATATAACAGCCACAACACCACCATAGAGCAAGTGTAGAAGGAATAGAACACCCGAGTTAACCGCATCTACATCCTCTATCTTATTTGAACAAGAAGAAAAAACAAAAAAAATGACAAAGATTCGATTAGGACTAATTAGAATAGAGGTAATATCCGATTATTCCATATTGATTTAATCCTTTGGATATTGTGTCGAACTTTCCCTCCCCTTTAGAGGTGCCTTTCTTCAAAATAACGAGATTCTTTGGCCTTGTTTGCGTTAAGGTGGATATGATTACATTAGTTAAACAAATATTGAATGTTTTAAACTACTAAATTTATCAATTTAAAGAAAAAGCAACTCAAATAACAACAGGAGGGGAGGATTCTTATGAAATCCATTCATTTACTTTTCCCATAGTTTGCTAAATCGATGCAATTTCGCATCGTTTTGAGAGAATATTAGCCGTAGTCATTCCGTTAAAAAGACTTTAAAATTATTAAATGATTAACATTCCCTAATTTATACTTTTTAAATATGCGTTTATATGGCAAACCAATAGGGTAATTTTCCCTTTTCATTTCGAGAGAGCATTGTCTTCGCCCCCATCGTTTGGATGTTCTTCCAACTCGATCAGAAGCTGAGGTCTATTTAAGCACTGCTTGTGTGTCTTTTCGAGGTACAAAGGCTTAATTGAAGGTACAAGTGATTCTTAATTAGGGCTCCTAGCCAATTCAGTTTCTCCTGAAAAATTAGAGATAATTTCTGAATGTACTTCTTTCGACGATACTCTTGCTGCTTTCAACTTGT
The DNA here is from genome assembly GCA_963969495.1 of Ceratothoa steindachneri. Lineage (NCBI taxonomy): Eukaryota > Metazoa > Arthropoda > Malacostraca > Isopoda > Cymothoidae > Ceratothoa > Ceratothoa steindachneri. The sequence goes on along the minus strand of OZ018318.1, from coordinate 19,846,067 downwards.
GAAAGAGGGCGTGGCACGACACAAGCTCGGGGATCGTAAACAATCAGATGGTGACACGATTCATAAATATATACGTGTTCTGCAGACATTCATTTTTTATTGCAATTTCAAGGTTCTGAATAACGAAACGTATATAAACGAGTATTTTCAAAATGCCTTTATTACTGGGCTTTCATCATCAAAAATTCGAAGGAGAATTCCAGAAAACAAAACTCTTGCATTATCTCCACCTGTTAATCAAACAAGACCATTACAGAATGCCACAAGGGATTCGGAAGCTTATTCATCATTGACTTCTTGTTCTGTAACTACAGTAGAATCAATGAGCAGCTGGAGGCTGAAGTCGACTGTTCTAACCTTAATCATATTGGTTCGAATTGTGCTGCAGCTCCTTCGCTTCGAAAAGATAAATATTGTTATTATTGCGAAAATTCCTTTCAACAGAAGTGTGCTTGTTGTCCGGCAAGTGATGTTACTTGCTTTAAATGCAGGAAGAAAGGACATTTTTCCAACTTATCATCTGGTTGTAGACCAGTCATTACCAATTCAGACAAATTTAAAATGTCTGACTCTGAATTTATTCGTTCTGAAATAGCACGCATGCTCAAGGAAGACATCACCAAACCGAGCCCATCTCCCTAGCGAGCTCATTTTCATGATGTGTCGAATCAATCAAAGAAAAGGTTGGTAATTGACTATTCTCAGAAAATTAACAAATTTGCTTACTTGTAGGCGTATCTATTACCCAAAGTTCAAGTCTTGGTTAATAATACAGGGTCCCCCTCAAAAAACGGGCTTGTACACACTTTTTGTGATATATCCTTCATTCATTCACTAATCACCCTTACTTTGCAGTACATGACAGAAGCAACGCCTGTCAATACAACTAGATCTTAATGGGAACTCCAGCAAAGAATATACTGCGTCAAGTATTACTACAAGACAAACTCAGTCATGAAAGTGCAGAACACTTTCGTGCATCAGTACGAATGTGAAAAAGGACTGGGTGGACCACTTCGAAAACTATGCAAAGGGGAGAACCTAAATGCATCCAGTGATGACCGTCCAAGCCATTCAGGACGCCCCAGAAAGCGTACAGATGAGCTGGTCGAGATCGTGAGAGAGTCAGTTCAGCAAAGTCCAAAACGCTCTGTGCGAAAGTGAAGATAGTCCTTCGGTATATCCACTGAAACTTGCAGGAGAGTGCTACTAATGGATGAAAAGCCCTACCCATACAAAATACAGATGAAGCAGACCCTTATAACCTAAGACAAGGAGCAGGGAAAGGCTATAGCAGTCGGGATACTGGAGAAAATTCAGGAGACTCTAACTTTCCTTAACCTCCTTTGGACCGCAGATGAAGCCCAATTCCATCTTGAAGAAAAAAGTAAACTCGGAGGTAAATGTCTTCTGGGGGACCTCTAGACCAAATGAGGAAGCCACCAAGCTTCTACACTCCCCTTAGTCCACGGTATGGACTTCAGCCTCAGCCAGAGTCATCATCGGACCATTCTTCTTCAAGGAATCTTGCGCGACATTGACAGTCATCAAGGAGCGGTATGTTGAGGTCCTCAAAACCTTCAAGATGGAGCTGCAGACCCTGTTCCCGTCGCTTATGGATAAGTTCTGATTTCAACAAGATGGAGCAAGCTCTAACACCTCAAACATGTCCCAAGATTGGCCGAAAGAGAACTTTTATGGCTGTTTGCTCAGTCTCAAGACTGATTTTGAGTGCGCCCCTCAAATAGAGAGTGTACGCAGGGAGATCCGGAATCATCACGGAACTCAAGGAAGCCATCAGGGAGGAGATCGGAGCCATTAGTCGTTCGGTTTGTAAGGACGTCTTGGACAACTTTGTGCTGCGTCTCAGGAAATGCACAGAGTTAAATGGAGGTCATCTCGAACACGTGCTCTAGAATAAAGTAGAAAGGTCTAAAGTCTCTCACTTTTTAATAGGATGTTTTTAAACAAAATAAACAAGTTATCACTAAAGTAACTTTTATTCAATTGTTACATAAAATTAAGAAATGAGGATGTAAGGGAAAGGGGCGTCAAGAAAAATACCCCCTTCATTTGATTCATGAATTCCTTCACTCTCTATGTCTACTAAGTATAACTCCACGGAGAGTAATCTCTGAATCCAAAGATAAAAATAAAAGAAGAAAGAATTTTAATATCGAACAGCCGCCTCACAGGTGCAGTTAATTAAGTTGGGCGCTAAAAGCTTTTACCTCGCCTAGAAAGCGCTAATCTCCGTAGTCGGGAAACTGCTTGCCGAAAGTTTCCCACCCCCATCGTAAAGGCCATTATGACTTGGGTCAGGCAAAAAACGCTAATCCATCTGGCCGCCGAAAGCGGTCAGCCAGTCGTCTGAGACTGCCAAGGAGGAGTAAACCCGAAATGGCAGTCATATAAATACACTGGGTTTTCGAATATCGGCAGATTCAGTTTGACAATCCATCGCCTTCGGTTCAGATCATGAGTCTGTTTCCTCAAGTTCCTGGTATTCGCTTATACCATTGAAGTTGGATCTCACCAGCCAGATCCATCTCTTTTGTTAAGGCATACTCTGTTCAGAGCAAGCCTCGAATCGTTTCATCCCCGAAGGATTGGCTAGGATTCCGCTCGTCTCATCTGGAACTTTCACTCAAGAATCTCCAGATTGCCGTGTGAGATTTCGCGTAGTGCCGCGTCAGAGTCTCGGTTTTGGATGTCGCACATTTCTGGAGCAGAGGTGCCATTGCCCGTCCTCAAGGAGAATCATGAACTCATCTTCTGCCCCCCCCCCTTCATCCTCGTCACCATCAGGATACTCGGCCGAGAATCACGACCATTTTCCGTCTCCATTCCCCCACGCCGACTCGCTAAAAGATTCCCCTTTCTCGAAGTTACCCCATTAAGGTAAAACAACCCTCGATTGTATCTCCCGTTAATCGCCCTACTTTCCAACATATAAAAGACGCGTACGTACATTAGAGGATATATATATTAATGACTGCATATATATACATATTCTCGTGGCTTTTATCTCTTTCCTCCCAACCCATATATATATATATATATATATATATATATATATATATATATATATATACATATATATATATATATATATATATATATATATATATATATATATATATATATATATATATTAAATTCTGGTGTCAGCTTTATTGGGTGAATTAAGGGTCCTTTTCGTTTTCAAGTCTCTCAGTTGAATAAATATAGATAATTTACCAAGTTGGGTCAAGTTTATTTAAAGACAGGAAAATAAATCTTTCTCTATTTTTTTATTTTATTTTAAGTAATCAGTCTTTTATGGTGCCCGTGAGGCCATATTTAGTATCAAGCCATTGTTTTTGTGTGTGTTTTAGGCGAAAATATTTCAAACTCTAGTCCTTGTAATCCCCTTGCCTGATTAAGAGGTCCTATATCAGGTATTCATATAGGAATTAGTATATTTATCATAATTTATTGCTTCTGTCCGTGTGTGTGATCACAAGGGTAAGATTTGATTCAGAATTTTTTCGAAGTATTGCGAGAGCCCCATTTTCTTTGCCGTAAGATTCTTGAACGCGTCAAATGGTTAAGGCTCCCTTAAGGAAACAAGATAACGTCCTTTGAGAGATTTAGTCAGCAGGGTAAGATTCTTGGTCTCTCCAGTAAAGAGCTAGTCTCCTATATTCAGGAAGAGAAGAGAAACGAAAGAGCAGAGAAAAAGAAATTAGAGAAGCTGAAGCTGAGGAGAGAAGAAGTCAAGCTGAAGCTGAGCAGAGAAGAAAAGAAGCTGAAGCTGAAGAAAGAGAATGGGAGAGGCACCATAAAAAAGGGTAAAATAGGAATAACGTAGAAACCCTCTCAGTTAGTTCCAGGATTGCCCCCTCTTCCCTCCAGATCCCCGCTTTAAAGCTCCAAGCATTTAACAACGGTGAGGATTTCACTCATTTCGAAATGATTTTTGAGGAAAATCACTGGGATATCCAAACTGATGGAGTCGCTCGACTTTTTCCACTCCTTAATGCGCAGCTGCGAGATATTTTCATTCGCTACCCAATGGGGCAGGCTACTTTCGACTATTCGACCTTTAATTCCGAACTCTCGGCTGCGATCAACATAAATCCGGACTTCTACCGGGCATAGTTTCGTCAAACAAGGTTGCTACCTGGCCAGAGTTACCGCCAGTTCAGATACACCCTAATAAGAGGTTTGCAGTTTTGGTTGCATTTCGCCCAGGTATACGGCGACTATGATTCTCTGCCTGACTTCATTTTGCGGGATCAATCGATAGCTACGCTGCCCTCTGAAATCCATGCATTCGTGAAGGACCGAGGAGTTGCATCGAAGAAGTGGATTTGCACGCGGCCAATCATAATCTCTACCCAAAGATCCCAACAAGAGTCATACTCCCTCCCTAAGAGTAAAGGCCCCTTCCCTAAATTTCACCCGAAAAACTCTCCCAAATTTGTAAATGTTCCAGGTCCCCCCAAACCGAAATATCATCTGCCGTCTGAACCTAGGGGTGTTAAAGCCCCTTTCTTTAATCCCCGTGCGTCGATTTAACCCCAGACGACCCATCGTCTGTTTTTCTTGCGGAACCCCCCGTCATGCGAAGACAAACTGTCCCCAAAATTCTCAATTCTGTTGTGCTTTCAGCCACCAAGTTCACCAAGTAAGCGCTTCTCTTTCTCCTCCGTCTGCTCTCCCCAAAACGCCTGCTTCCCCAACAGCGAATAGCCCCTGGGACCTCAGGTTCCATTCATTTGCAATTCGCGTTCAATGCGGAGGTTGAAAACTTACTAAAATTAGAAATAATCGAACCCTTAGCGTCAGACTACTGTTCTCCATTATTATGATTCAGAAGCCTGACCAGTCCTTTCGAATGTGTGTGGACTTTTGAAAACTTAACGCCGTGAAGGTTTTCGATGACGAACTGATCCCGTTCATAGACCAGAGCCTACATTTGTTCTAAGATGGTCTGAATTATGTGTCATTCTATTTTGATAATGTATACATAGCTACACCCACATGGGATGAACATCTAATCTCCTTTCCTTGCCTCTGTAATAGGCTCCGAGAGCATGGTCTGACCATGGGTCTTTCCAAGCGTCCTTTTTTTTGCTGGGTAGTCAAATGTCTTTACCCTATTTTGAATACAAGGTAATCAATAGATTCGTAGGTGAAATAACACTTGGTAGGCCTGGCAGTTAGGCCTTGCTCCTTCAATTTCTCCAGCAACGCAAGTAAGGCGTGTAAGTGGGACTCCCATGTACCTACAGGTAAGACTATTTAATCTCTTGATCGAGATGCACATTGGTAAATAATTCTTTAACAATGCTCATGGGACCTCGCACATTTTTCCCGTATAATAGCTCAAAGGGCGAGAATCCCAGCCTCCAGGGAAGGATTTCTTTGCATGCGAACAATGAGTTGGGTTGTTTTGAAAAAACTTTTTCAATATATTTTTGAGAGTCCCGTTTAATTTCTCACAGATTCTGTTTGTGGATGAATTAAATGGACTTGTAAAATTGGGCCTGACTAGCAGGAGCTTATTAAAGTACTCCATCAATTCTGATGTGAACTGGTGCCCTCTATCAGATAAAACTTCTTTGAACAGTCCTACTCAGGCAAATATCGAAATTAGTGCTTCCGCGCAGGAAATAGTGGCAATTTTCCGTAGTGCAGCAGCATCTGGAAAACATGTGGCATAATCTACTAGATTGAGGATGTAGGAGTGTCCTCCGCTTGAAGGGGTTGAATTTGTCCTACCAAATCGATAGCCACTCGAAAGAATGGTTCGATTATAACGGGCACTTTTTGTAATGGCGTGGAAGGTACCCTTCCTCTGGAGGAATCTTTCTGACACACGTCGCATGACCAACCATAGGCCACAATTTCCTTGGCAAACTAGGGCCAATAGAAGTGTCTGAATATCCGCTGTTTCATTTTATTGTGCCCCAAATGTCCTGTTATATTACATCATGAGAGGTATTCAAGATTCTTTGCGTGTATTCTCCTCGCCGATAGTACGGTATAGAATCGAATCTTCTACAATATACATGATGGGCTTCTTCCCTTTCTCTTGGAGAGTTCACCCTTAATCGCCTTTTCCCATAGGGATTTAACAGTGGGGCATTCTTTCTGGGCAATAGTGAAGGAATTCAACTTAGCCCATTGTCTTCGAGGGTAATCCTATGGGTCAACTCAGCAGGTTGCTCCTTTCTCTGGGCTTCTGGTGCCCGAGTGACTACTTGTTGGGCCACTCTTTGATGGGGGATGTGGGGATTTTGTCCGATTAGCATAGCTGAGAACTTAATCGGGGCTACTACAACGTCCGTACAACCCGTAAAATATCTGCACTGTATATGACATCTCACGACGGGCAACCGGTTGGCGCGTCCTAAAAAGTCGTGGACGATAGCGAATTTTTGATGCTTTAGGTTTACTGGGGGCAACAACTTGTCGGACACCACTATGCAAGTTCATCGGGTGTCTCTGACTAACTTAGACACTCGGCACCAATTAACTGTGCCATCTTAGAATGGTAGGCCGCCTGGCGAACTTTAGTTGAAGAGAAAGTTTACCTGTTGTTTGCGGCATTCAGATGTTGGCGCTGGGATGGAGAGAACATCAGATTGTTCATCTGAGAGCGCGGCAGTCAGGTTTTGCACCTCTTGGCTTGAGGTCTTCCTCAGTGGGGAGTTCTGTGGACACTGGAAACTAAGGTGACATAACATCCGCCTGTATAACATGTAATGCGTTTCCTGGGATAAGTGCCGTTTTTGGGGTATGATACTTGTGGAACCATAACCTCGTTTTGACTCTTTGCTCCGCCAAAACTTTGCTTATAAGTTGCTTTTGGGGCTGAGAACTTAAAGGGCTTCTTCTGCAAATGCATTCGGGGCTGCCCATTTTTCTTTGGGGAGGGAGCTTTATCTTTCTTGTACTCCCTCGAATATAACCGATGATTTACCGCGTGGAGGTCAGCCTCGTCCAGGCACTCGTTGAAGGTAGAAGCTTTTCTGTCCTTAGAAAACGCATGGATCTCCGGTGGTAGTGTGCTTAGAAATTGCTCTTTTAGAATGAAGTCGACGACGGCGGTGGCCTCATTCTTTCTCCGTGTGGACTCCATCCAAAACTTTAGGCTTCGACGAAGGTCAAAACCAAAATGTTGGTACGTTTGTCCAGATCTTATACGGCCTGCCTGAACTTCATCTTATATTCTTCGAGGTTGAAGATTGTTGCCGAGAGAAGTTCGGCCTTGAGAGTGGAATAGTCCACAGTTGCTTCTGAGGGTAGAGATATAAATATCTCTATCATGTAACGATTGAGTAGTGGTAACAGTCTGACGACCCCATGTTCTTCTAGATCCCAATTATTGACTCGAATTTTTTCTCAAAATGGGACAGATATGAGCATAATTCTTCTTCTTCCCTGTATTCCTGGAGTTTCATGCTAACCGATGGTGAAACTCCAGTTTTGGAGGCCACTAAATGCACCTATAACTGGTCTTTGTTAAGAGCTAATTCGTGGGCTCTTATCTTATCTCTTATCTTAGCTTCCAGTTTCAATTTACGTTCTTCGGCTTCCAATTTCATCTTAGGTTCTTCACTTCTCTCTTTTCTTTCGTTTCTCTCTGTCTCTAGAATATACGAGCTCAACTCGGGTCATTCGAGCCCGAGGCTTTGACCTTGCTGCCGATAAAGGTAAAATGAGGCTATCGCATTTAAGACGGTCATCTACTTTGTTGTAAATCGAACTAGACCTACTCCACCACCAAAACTTACTACTTAGCCTATCAATTACGAGGGAAGATCAATAAGTTTTGAAATTCGGATATACGGAAACGAGATATGAGGGAAAGTGTTTTATTATTTTTCAATATAACTACCCTCGACTTCAATACACTTGCGCCACTAGTCCCTGAGGTTTCGAATTTCCGACAACCAGAAATCTCCCGATTGCTGTTCAATCCACTCATGGACAGCGAGCTAGACATCTCCATCGTCCCCAAACCGGCGTCTACGCAGTGCAACCTTGAGCTTTCGGAATAAAAAGTAGTCGCTAGGGGCCAGATCTGGACTGTATGGGGGATATTTAAGCTCCTCGAATCCGCATTTACGCAGGGCAGGTTGTGCAACTCTGGCCTTGTGGATTTTGACGACGCTAAAGTCGTTCATGGGGCGTGAGGTTTCTAGGGAGCCAACGGGCAGAGACGGTGGTTATGGCCAAATTGTCGTGGATGATGTTGATAACACTTCCATATGATATTCTAAGTTCTCTTCTCAATTTCTTCGACCTTCACCCGTCGATTTTCGAGGATCATCCTCTCCACACGGGCTACATTGTCCTCGTTGTTCACGTCTGACGGGCGTCCTGGACGCTGGTCATCTTCAAACGACTAACGACCATGGCGGAACTCCTTATTCCGCGAGCAATGGTTGCATAGGAAGCGGCGGTGTAGGTGTACACTGCAACCTTGCGTTTATGGATGTCTTTTGCATTTTTGCCTTCCTTGATCAAAAATTTGAACACTGCGCGGTGCTTAACCTTATCCATTGTTGAAAAATTTGTGACTGACGATATGCGATCAGCTACTGCTTCTTAAAAAGACGAGGCAGCATCGTGCGCCGGCAGGTCCTGACTTGTTATAACTTGTCCTAACACCCCCACAAACAGCCACCCCCCTTCCTCTGTTTTGCCCTACCGATTTGCAAAACCTTTTGACCGCCCCTTGTACCTTCAGATTGTTTCTACCCCTAGCTTTGCATATTTTCCTCTAGTGAATTATTCTATTATTCGTTTTATTCCTTTAACGTGCTGGCGCTCCCTTAATTAGACGTTGTTGTGTTCTTTCTAACAAAACCTACAGACCTGACACCACCTTTGTCGAGGAATATTCTTCCCACTTTTTTCAGAAAATTATTGTTCAACTGTTGGCCGTTTAACATTTCCTCTGATACAGTATCTCTTTGGCAAAGTATTTATTTACTTACTGACTTTTATCGAGCCAGTTTGACACCACTTAGGAAGGAAAATAATTCCTCTATGGGCTGAGTGGACTTCGGATTCCTCTAAAGGAGTCTAATTACTGAATTATGAGAGTACCACAGCGTTTTAGCATTTTTAAGGAAAGAGCCGGTCAGCACGTAAGGATCTTGTAAAACACTAAGAGTTAGCCAAAATATACATCTTTTAATTTACTAATTAACTTAAATATATATATTTACAAGAAATTCTCTCAGTTTAACATGGTCTTAAATCACACAATTCTAATATTGGCCTACTCCTGACAAGAGATCTGATGAAAAAATAGTAGGCTTCACGTAAACAAACCAATTTCCAGATAGCTATTACCTGAAGGCCCCTAAGTTAAAGAGTTAAACCACCATTTACTCTCCCTAATCTAACTAAAATATTACGGAAGTCACGGAATACTATATTTACCTTAGTTAGTTTGAAAGAGTTTTAAAAATCCTACTTAACCAAAACCAATATATATATAGTTATTCGGACTTACATGACCTTAATCGGAACAGGGGTTGACGGATGTCGCTATACTGGATTTTTCAGAGAGTCTTCGGGAGACTCAAGACTTTATGATTAAGGAAAAATTAAGGTGTCCCGTTATAACATTGAAGGGAAGTGGATGTTGGGGTTGTGACGGTGACAGTAGAAACCGATATCGATCCCTTCTTATCATTTTACCAAACCAGTTATAAGTCTAACAGACTACCTTAGACTTGCATTTTATAAGCACTTCCGGTGATTACTTTATCTCCATGAACGGCAAGATATTCGTGGGATAGAGGGGTTTCCTTTCTGACTCAAGGAGTACTCTTCTTTGTAGCTCTCAAGTTCTTCTTGTACCCTAGTCTACTTCTTAGAGTTACCAAACTGGGTTTTGATATATGGGGTGATGCCGAAAGTAATTAAAGGGAACTTACTTGGGAACCAATTCTTCTTCTTACATAATTAATGAGATTTCGACTTGAGAGTCCCTCGAGGGTGAGCTGATATCTTGTTTTATCTTGTTCCCGAAATTCCTGTTTAGCACTTAGGAATTTTGATCCATCCAGACCTCTTGCTAAGTCTGCGAAGAAGGAATCGGTATGGCAGCGATACGAAGAGAAGACGAACTTCTAAATCTTAGAAGTCGAGTCCGGAACAGTGCGAGGGACTGATGACAAAAAATCTAGTCCTCTATCGTCTCTAACAGAATATATCATGTTTCCTTCCTTACGGGGCTCAACTATAACCTGGGTAGCGCCCCAACTAAGGGGGATGGGGTAATGCCACTGAGGGAAGCGCGAGAAGGGAGGGGCTGACACCGCAGAGCCCAGGTCTGCTTCTCAAGGAGAGGCACCGATAACCGTCCCACTATTTCTCCTCGGTGGTCCTTTGTTCTTACGCAGCTCTTTGGCGCTCTAACCGCGGGCCTTCTGACCTCGTAGGTAATCGGATCTTTTGAGTTCGACGACTAACTGGATGTTTTTCCTAGCACGTTAGTTAGATGGATTTCTTCCTTAATTTCGCTGGGTCCAGTTTCTTATTAGAGCTGCTCAATGGCCTTTTGCGGCTTCCATGGGACGGACAGATCGAGTCGGCTACCCACCGGGCGGGTTGATGAATGCCATTCGGCAGTTTGCCTGTTAGTAAGATGCCTACCGTTCTCACGCGCCTCAATTTCTTGTTCTTTTATCTTACTCTCTCTGAAGAGGGATTTTAATAAATATGTCAGCCTAGCCCTCTGGGTGGCTTTGCGTTTTAATTCCTCTACAATGCTACTTATACATATTGACATCAATAATTCTTTGTTTGTGGAATTTACATGTGACTACATTTGTGTGTGCACTTATGTGAGTGTATTCATTGTCTGCCTTATGTGTACCTCTTTGTGTGCACGCTAATGCGAGAGTGTATTTATTATATGTAATATTTTCTTTGTATACTTATATTCTCTAATCGTTTATTTCAGTGAAATAAAGCCAACGTTTGGTATCTTCTTTCACCTTTCTGCTACTTTACATAAGAATCTTTGGAAGGAATCTATATTGATGATGTTATAAGTTTTATCGTGTGAAAGAAGAGGCACGAGTAAGGAGAAAGGCCTGTAATATGAAGCAAGATTATTAGCACTTTATTTGAAAAGTGTGGCAAGACCGGCAAATTTCAAGCAGGAAGGAAAAACATCATTTATTGTTGTTTCATTACAATGCAAGACATATTGTTGGACTATGATTATCATCGGTACGTTTGTAAATTAAATTTATCAGATAAATATGTGAAGAGGAGTTGTTTTTAAGTTTTATAATACAGGTGGTGGCAGAAAGGTTGCCCCGATTTCAAAGGTTAATAAAAAACAAACTAATTAAGAGACAAGAAAAACTTTTTATTTTTATGAAGTACATTAAATTCCATTTATTTTGTTTTTCAGTCAGCAACCCACCATGGCCTTGAGTGGAAAGCATCGTGCATTTATTGTTGAGGAGTTTGTTAAGAACGCTGAATCCGTCGTAACGACGCAACATTCCTTCCAAAGACACTTTGCGCTTCGTAGTCATGATGTTTGTCTAAAGTTGGAAACGGACCGACGAATTGTTTTTCCATCCGGTTCGGGATCAGATAGGTTTAATATAATTTGATGAAGTGGAAAAGAAATGGGTACCTTGGTTAATAATTGGAAGAAAGCAGAAGTTTTCATAAAGATGGTATGAAATCGATGAATTACATATAAATTTAAGTTGCCAAACAATTTAAAAATATGTTTTTATTATGCAGTTCTATGTGTACTTTTCATATCTGACACTCATTTTCCCGGAAATGCACACTTTTTCCATAATCGACTGAAGGTCGATAATAGGAAAAGTATGGATTCCCAGCAAAAATGGGTTTCAGATCTGAAAATTACACATAAAACTGCATAAGAAAAACACATTTACAAATTAAGTTAGAAGATCAAGAATTAAAACCCGACCTAACCTTACCTAACCTAACCTAACCTTACATCACCTTACCGTACCTTACCTTACCCTAATGATATTTTCCTCAGCTTCTCGCTGAAACAAAGTTTGCGCAGAAAACAGTTTATAAACGAGGTACTAGCACTTGGTCGAATGCGGTCATTAAAACTCCACGTACCCTAAAACGCACTTAAAGAAAATTTGCATGTGGTTTTACATTACAGTAAAATAAATTATACTACAGTAAAATAATTTTCGATCCTGTTTAAATTTACAATCCCTGCGTCATGTAGGGAATTTAATAACTCAAGTGATTATAATGTGAGTCCTATATATTTCTATGGCCTGAGCTTCGTCTTCAAAGACTTCACGTATTATTTGGTTTTGTGGCATACAACAACCACATTACCTCATTCTAATATATCAACTAAAGACACAGCTATGCGTAAACAGTCCGAAATATAAAGAAACATGTTATTGGCTAATTAGACAAAAGATGCATGCGCAGATCCTCTGCGGATATAACATAGCATACTATTGAATAACTAGTCAGGCTAAAAGTTGAAGAAAATACGTTTAATGGTGGTAAAGATTCAAATTTAACAAAATAATAACATATCTTCGCAAAATCAATAACTACGTTATTACTAAGTTCCCTACGGTGAAAATGACATCGGTGAACATAATTTTAAGAAATAAGAACCTTTTTTTCTTGGAAATTTAAAAATTGTTAGTCTTAAAACGACTATTATCCGACGGAAGATATTACCCATTTTAAATTTAGATAAGCAATTAGACCTTCATAAGTTAATTAGTAATAGTGAAAGAGAGCCTGAAGATTCAAATAATTTCATAGAAGAAGTAAGGAGACACATAATTGATTTGTCATTTTTTCATGAATATTAAGGTGCAGGGAGGGAAACCAAACTTCCGTAGATTCAACTTATAGACAAAGACATCGGTTGAGATGATTTTGATTGAAGGGATTTTACCCTTATCTGGCCTCAATTTCCGACGAAAATTACATAAGAAAATAAGTAGTTTGTTCTTGCAATCATGATATCTACGAGAGAAAACTGCAGAGTAAGAACATATACTATAATTAGTAATTTGAGGGCACTCGTAGATAGTGTAATCAGGTATATATTAGCGGTAGTATGTTATAAAGTCACTGTATATCAGCTATTTATTATAACGTAAAGGAATATCAAAATGAAAGAGAAACGGACCATCATCATCAAGTACATTGTTTTCCATCACCTGAGAGAGAAAGGTTCATTTTAGGCATTTTGTTGACGAAAACACAAAGACTTCGTCAAAAATGAGATCGGCATCATCATTCGTATTCTTGGTAATATCCTTTGCCTTATTATTTTCATATATTAATCGATCAAAAGAGGAAAGTAAAACTAATCGTATTGATTTAATAAATCGATATTTTTACAAATAATTTAATAAGTCAAAGTAAGTTGATGTCAAACTTCATTAACTTCGACTTTATTTAAGACACAAACAAAGAAACATTACTATGTTTAATCATATTTAAGTACTAATGTAATTCGTATGAAGGACTATTCTTATACCCAAATTTTAGGTATTATTGTGATTCATGAATTTGAAAAATTTGGGGGGGATAAGTAAGCAAATGGGAACGTCACCGGCCATACCTGTACAGAGCAAAGGTGACATAAATCGTCATGCTTCGAAACACAGTAGGCCAAGTACTGCAGTAACAGCAGAAAAAAATTCGAAGGGTGGGGTAATGGAGTCTGAGCTATCAACGGTTAAATTCCTTTTGGCTTTATTTACATTACAACGGTAGGAGGATGATAGCGATAAAAAGAATCCATCAGCGTATAGTTGCATTGTTGTGACGGCGACCAAAACTACCAGGTACAGTAGCGCGCCAGGCAAGTAAAGCAGATAAATACACGCAGAATAGTGTTGGTTAGGGATAGACACCATCGCTCGATGTCGAATCTGATTTAGTAATGATTAAAATTTATCTGTGCTTTTTTAACTGTTATTAAACGTGTCGGTTCTCCGGACATTCTAGATAAATCACTCTTCTAGTTCCGAGTTAGATAAAATGGGGAACTCTAGGCATATTTCGATCTAAAGATTGTTTGTGGACAGTTATTTACTATAAATAATAATTTACGGAACAAAATGAAATAATCTTAAAGAGAAATTACCTATGTTACACTTTTTTAGTATGTAAGAGAGGTTATATAAGATGTTTAAATTAAAATGAAGTTAGAATAGGGTGTAAAACTTGTGAAACGAGTGAATCATGTAATAAATAGTTAGTTGTTTTATTTTAGAATTAATCATTGTAAATCCATTTGTAAGAGTAACTTACGGGACATTCTGGATAAATCACTCTTCTAGTTCCGAGTTAGATAAAATGGGGAACTCTAGGCATATTTCGATCTAAAGATTGTTTGTGGACAGTTATTTACTATAAATAATAATTTACGGAGCAAAATGAAATAATCTTAAAGAGAAATTACCTATGTTACACTTTTTTAGTATGTAAGAGAGGTTATATAAGATGTTTAAATTAAAATGAAGTTAGAATAGGGTGTAAAACTTGTGAAACGAGTGAATCATGTAATAAATAGTTAGTTGTTTTATTTTAGAATTAATCATTGTAAATCCATTTGTAAGAGTAACTTACGGGACATTCTGGATAAATCACTCTTCTAGTTCCGAGTTAGATAAAATGGGGAACTCTAGGCATATTTCGATCTAAAGATTGTTTGTGGACAGTTATTTACTATAAATAATAATTTACGGAACAAAATGAAATAATCTTAAAGAGAAATTACCTATGTTACACTTTTTTAGTATGTAAGAGAGGTTATATAAGATGTTTAAATTAAAATGAAGTTAGAATAGGGTGTAAAACTTGTGAAACGAGTGAATCATGTAATAAATAGTTAGTTGTTTTATTTTAGAATTAATCATTGTAAATCCATTTGTAAGAGTAACTTACGGGACTCATTAGAAACGGAAAATCACAACACACACGTGATCCTGTAGATGTTCATTGACCCATTAAAAGGAGAGATAAAATCACAAGCTCATTCGTCTTTTATGAGACGAAAGAAGGATAACACGAGATTAAGAAAGATGACAAGACTAAACGAGAGAAAATGCAGCGCGTTTCAGGAAACTCGATACAAAGTAGAGATTCTGCCTAAAGGATAATGATAGAACCAATGCAAGTTACTTCTCCAAGACCACGCTGAATGACAACTTAACGTGAAAGAATCTCCGCCATACTCGTGGCCTTCCGCACCCTGAGAAGCATGAAGGGGATTTTGAATTTATTTAACTAACCGATAAACCTTGTTTACAAAGTGAAATAGAAATATGACTCAGCTGAGAATAAGGACGACGTTACCGCCGAACGGCAGTGTCACAAGCGTCGCTCTGATCAATCTAAGAACAATAAATTCATCCTTAGTATCAGGCATATATCTTAGTACCCTGACATTGGCGGCAGGATCTGAGCTACCACTCATGAGAGTTGAAGAGAAATCAACTTTTCACTCGGGCTATCAAGGCTGTAAAGTGAAATCAAAAGCACTCATCAAGGAATGCAAGCAAGAACGCACCTGACTCCTTTGTTTCTCCTCTAACGGGAAAAATTTTGCACAGGACAGGATGTGAAACGTCAGAATCGTTGCTAGCTGTGCAAAGAATCATCGGTCTGGTCAAGGTCATTAAGAGCAAATTTCCAACCTTTTGATGGTTCTAGTCGTGTTCAGCAGCAAGAGCAACTTTATGCCTCATCAGCTCTTCTTCTAGGTGTTTAAAGCCAATGCGTACGTTTAATTTGAGGTGCTGGAGAGTGTAGTCATGCCTGGATGAACCAAGTAGCCGTTGAAAAGTTTTACTTTTCCCAGCAGGATTCTGATCCCTCACACAAGGCAAGGAATACACAGGCGTGGTTGTTCAACAACCATACGCCTCACTGGTCTCCAGACTTTTAGCATTCTAGCTCCCCTAAGCGCATCCCCCTATATTATTTCGTGGCACACAACACTATGATGTTGAAGGGCTGCCATGGAGATAATATCATCTATCAGAAAGGACTTCCTAATTAGGGCATGCAACAGTCAATTGTATATATATTTATATATATATATATATATATATGTATATATATATATATATATATATATATATATATATATATATATATATATATATA
Organism: Ceratothoa steindachneri; assembly: GCA_963969495.1. Classification (NCBI taxonomy): domain Eukaryota; kingdom Metazoa; phylum Arthropoda; class Malacostraca; order Isopoda; family Cymothoidae; genus Ceratothoa; species Ceratothoa steindachneri. Next base: position 19,829,882 of record OZ018318.1, on the reverse strand, counting down.
TATATGAAGAAGTAATACACAGAAACAAGAAAACAAGAGAGAAGAGATCCTACTGGAGGTGATCCTACTGTTTATCTATACCAGTGCTCTACACACTGAGTAAACTGGGCACATAAGCCATGACAACACATTTCATCAATTTAACTTTTTCGTTCGCACCTCCAGAGACCACCGCCCAAATGAGACCATGCCTGCAAGGATGGAGAAGATATAATTCGAAAAACACGACATCCCTCCTTTGAGCGACTGAAAGTTATCGACCCGTGTGGTTGGTGCGCAAACTAGCACCCATTCCCCCTAAACTTAAACGCTTGATATCCGTATAGGTATAGAAGTGATACACAGAAACGAGAGAGAAGAGATCTTACTGGAGGTGACCACGAGAAAATCAAAGAGAAAAACAACATTGGTCTTCAAGAATTCGAACCTCAGACCCTGGTTATCTAGACCAGTGGTCTACCGACTGAGCTTACGGGACACGTATGCCTTTATACTTCTATGAAAACACACATTTTCCCTCGTATTTATCCGTTTGCTATGAAGAAGAGAGAAGTGTAATCGTTTTCGAATGTCCAAATCCAGCTAATCGTAAAGTGTCGTTATGATTACATCTAAATTTTTCTAGTTTTGTTCCCACAAGAACAATTGAAAGATCGAAGCTACATGGCAGTATATTGTGTTTTGAGTTTTATTTTGCTTAGGCCGTTTATTGAGTTTATTCAAATTTGATCTTTCTTCTCTCTCACTTTCTTTTGATCACATATTTGATTTCTTTTCGAATCTTTGAAAAGAAAGAAAATGAGTATTGCTACGAGGTTCAAGGACTAATGTTATTTAGTGTAACTAGAGAGAGTTAAGCCCTTTAAGGTCCCCAATGAATTAATTATTCGACGAGGTGTGAACACTGAAAGAGTACATTTCCTGAGTAAAATAGGCTATTTTATCTTTTGGATGTAATTAGCCGATGTTTCGAGAGTGAAAATAGAATAGAATCGTCTCTATTTTTGTTTCTCTTTCGAATTAAGGGGGAAAATACTTGTTTAAAGCGAAAATCAATTTTGCGGTAAAGAAGGAAGTGAACCCGATAATCCACTATCTCTCGCCTTAAACAAATTTGCGTCAAAATGCAAGTTGTGGTGATATACGTTTGGATGTGATGTCGAAATCTAATGGTGAATAAAGTCCTACGGTTTATTCGACAAACACTGCAATTCCATTGAATAATGCCAGGCGTTAAATAATCTACATGGCTAAATTTGAATGGATTCTTGAAGAATGTTAATATGACATGATAATGGACACTAATAAAACGTGAAAAAGAAAACACACACACAGTCCATGTTGCAGATGAAAGCTTAACTGTCAGCTTACATACTTATCAACGTCACGTACTGGATCGGGCTACACTAAGGAAGAATTGCACTTAACTGTGTACATATATTTCATACAATAAAATAGATTCCTTAATACATACATAAAAATTTTAGGAAGAAAAAACAAATAAGATTTCTTCAAGTGAAGATGGAACTACTCGGCTATTTTGACGTATTTACAAAGATATTTCTAAATATAGGCGATTGAATTTGGCTTGTTTTTGTTTTTTTCTTTGTTTCAATTGCTTGAATCTCTTTAATTTCTTAAAGCAATGTTCTTTTGTTCGATGAACCTTTATATCTTTTATATTCGAGTACTTTTGTCCCTAACATAAAGTTTATCTATCCTAAATTACAAAACTCATACAAACCCCAAATAGCTACAATCGTGAAACTTTGTTAAAAAAATCCACATCCAACAGCTGTTATCATCCACATTAATCAAATCAATGCAAATAGATAGCCCCGTTTTTATCAAGCATTCAACTTTCACAAACCACTTGTGCGGGTTTCCTCAACTTAAATTCATTCGAAACTTATTCAAGGTGCAAACCAGGAAATCTTATGGAAACTATTTATTAGGAGAATACTCTCGAAAGTTCCTCTGCATTCATGCAATAATTTGGACCTAGAATATATACAAAATTAGTTGATATTAGTCTTCGTCTTTATCTTCTGAGCAATATTCACGTTAGTAGTGATACAGAGAAAAGGTAGAGCGAGTTCTATGGACCTGGACGAAGAGAGTTTTTCGAATTCGTTTCAACCTAGATGGAAATGATGCTGTTGCAGACCAAAAATCAATAATGCACTGGACTGAGGGTAGAGAGGGCCTAAAATTCCTTATACATTTGAAAAGTTTTATTTATAGCATTTTTCTCTTCTATCATTTAGAACGAAAACATGTGGGTATATTTGGGGAAAAGGAAGACAGGATAAAGAGAGGAGATGTGACGTAGTGCCATAATGGAAAAATAACTAAATGAAGGAGCATAGGAATCAAAGAGCGATCATTGTCACTGAATGGGATTTTCCAGCGTCAGCTTCCAAATTGTTTTTTCCTTTCGCACGCGAAACGGAATCCTTTGCCGGCACTAAATTGAAATCACACATTCCCATATATACATACAGTAGATGAAACCCAGTGTTTCCCAAACTTTGTTTGTCGTAAACCTGAACACAAACCGATTTTGGCCTGGTGACCCGAAGGGGTGAGATATTATTTCAGTATTATTTTTTGTTTTATCCAATTAAATAAAGTTTACTGAATTTTACTCTAATTACTAATAAATAAATATAATATAATATGATTAAATATAATAGAATGCAAACTTACATACTCAAGTAAAGATAGAAAAACATTTGACTACCAAATATAATACTATTTCATGAATGAGCCCTAGCAAATATTTGTCCATTTCCTCCTGAAGGGTTTGCAAATGATATTAGAAAAATAAATGAATCTCAGCAAGCTAATTTTTCTCTTTAAAGTGTAAATACTTCTTGAATGATGTAATTTTTTCATTGATGTCTACCATATTTTGATTTCACCCTCGAATTGCCGAGTTTAATTCATTCAATTGCCTAAATATGCTATCTTGGCCATCCAAGCAGCCTCTTTAAAGCAGTTTACCCCCTTATGTTTCTTATTTCAGTTTTGAGTACAATAACCTGACCAAGGATGCAGTCTCAAGACAGTAAACAAACATCAGAGTAGAAAAGTAAGTTCTGATAATGTGATTCCATCTTTTCGCACATTTTACGGAAAATGCATGATTTTAAAGCTTTGACCCTTATAAAATTCACATTTTTGGATAGCATTATTCAGCACAACATGGGGTACTGGCTTGGAGATGTTGAGAGGCCAAGGTTTCCTGATGTAAGAAACAGTGAATTATAATAACATCAAGAATTTCTCTTTTAATCAGAGTGACAAACCTACTCGACTTCTGATCATCGATGGCGATCCATAAGTACAAACAACCAAACAGTTCAACCAGTCTATGTCATGTTTCTTGAAAAATCTGCCCACAATAAAGAATATATCTTCAACTGTAGTAGCTGTTGATAGTGCATTACAGAACAGAAATTCTTCCAGAATTCTGTCATCTGCTCTGTAACTCATAAAATCATAAGTTGAGGTTAGCCATCAATGTCTACGGATTCATTTGTCTGCCAAAACAATTTTCAGCTTTTTTGAGTGCAACAATTAATTGATTAAATATATTTAATGGCATGAGATCAATTCGACGTTTAATGCTGTTGTTATACAGTGGTACAGACTAAAGTTTCTTAATCACAAGTAGTTTTCACCGTAGTAACTGATGCTGGCTTCACCAGCTTTTTCCAATGTGGTGATATTTTTGGGGATGGTGCAAATTACCATGCCACTTTAAAGGATGCCAAGAAGCTTTGCCCCAAAGAAAAAGCTGAGCCTAAAGGAGCTTCAATCTGACTTCGTTTTATCTGTTTTCCTTATCCTTCCAGTGTCTTAGAGGCTTTTCATTAAAGTATGGATGGAGCAACACAAGTGATGTTTTAGTTTGTTTTCCTTCGTTTATTCATTAGCAAGGACTTGCAGACAATGATCACAATGAGGGCGAACATTTCCGGATCTAGTTTTTACATGAGTGAGGCCGTATTTCAAAAAATCAGGTTTATACACCAATTTTTGTTTGCGCTGGGTCATCGTTCACTCATAAATTCATACATGAAATAAGTATAATATTTATATACATATGCACTATATACTGTTATATATTACTTATTCATAAAGTGGCGTAAATGCTCAGCTACATACTTAATGTAATTTACTTCAGACGTTAAACACAATTATAAATTGCTCCTCTTATCACACGTCATAACAATAATCTTATGTTTAGCAAGTTTCCTTTAGGAGTGAAAATTCTTAAGCTTATTCTGTTTCCTCTATTTTAGACTATTAAATATTCTACTCCTAAATTAGCTTGATAATCACAGTTAATAAAGATTAACAGGCAAATAAATCATAGGGATACGTATATCTGTCCATCAACACAGCTACGTCCGAACTATTTTCCCATCCAAGTTTGAATGTCGATTTATAATCAACAATTATGATGTTAATAATTATGTTCAAACTATTTTTACTTCTGATATTTCTCTCTTTCACTTTTGTATTTGTTTATTTTTATATTTTGTAGCCACCTCGCAACCCTCAGAATCACCTTTGTGACTGACATTTGGGGGGCGACCATAGCTTTTGGAAGCACTGATGTAAGCCCTTCACTGAAATGCTATGAAATGATAACCCTCGCAGAGAAAGAATTGTAAATCTTTTCCCTTCGCCTTTCTAAATATTTCGGGGATTTATTCCAATAGTGAGCAGCCTGCAACCTTGTTATTTGCTTTTTTCTCATCTCATTCCCTTTTTTATGAATGATAGAGGTGCGTAGATAAAACTCAAAGTGGAAAACGGGATGGAATGCAATTCGGAATATTGCATCCGATGTCAATCAACAAAATGAGAAAACTTGGTTCCAGACGCTCAAAAGTTACCTTCCATTTACTTATTTTTCTATCCAGGTGATTGAAGCGAATAAAAGGGTATAATAAACAAAAGCACTTTTATGTAAATATGTACACACCTTTTTTAATAGCGATTTACTCCGGTGACCCTTTCTTTCCGATTTTAACAATTTTATATCTTTGAATGTGTTTGGGAATGAAACCTCTCCCTTTTAAATAAAAAAAGCGTATAAAAGGAGAAATAGTATTGTAAGTTCTATATTTTTATAGTTTGCTGAAAACTCCCCCAAAACAACAATAATCCAAAACACGTGTAATTATATAAAGGGGAAATAGAGTACAAAAGGATTTCGTGACAGTCATATTAGAAATCTTTTTTCTATTTGATTCAGTAAAAGTGAAATTTCAGATCATTGGCAGTTATACTGGTCAACAATTTTTGAAAACTTGTGTTCCTTTAAAATGAGCTTAGTTATTTCTTATGTATTTTCATGCACTGAATCCAAATATCATCTGAAAAATTCATATTGGCTATAGGTTTAAAGATATTTGATTATTTTATTATACCCACAGTATGGCCTTTATGTTTTAAACTTTAATCCTTATCCACCTTTTTGCTTCACCTCAGCCACTCTAAAAAGAAGTAGGTGCACATACCCAACATAAATAAAAATAACTACACTACAAGAGTAGCATTAATTTTGCTTATGGTTTGCCCTTAATACGTGTAGGGCGCTATTGGCTAAAGAAACTCTACCTTTTCAAACAAGAATCCTCTTGGTAGAATACCCTAATCCTGCCACCTCACACACGTCAAATTGGTTCTTAGAGTTCAATAACTCTTAAACCCTTGCATAAATTCTCCTTTTTTACACTCTTCGATAATTTGAAAAGTAAGAATATTACTTTTTATCTTAAATGTATAAACTACTTGAATCTCTTTTAGACACAAAAAAATGCTCTTAAGTGATTGAATAAACCTTCATTTTTGCACACTTAACTTAATCAATACTTTCAGTAAGAATTTGACTTGGGGTTTCTGATCATTATACATGACTGCCTTGTTAGATAACTTTAGATTAATAGCTCAATTATCTAACCCCCTCCATCCCATAACATAACACTTTGATGAAAATCTCTTAAGTTTTCGACTTATAATATTCGAAATTTTTATCTTTGGGAGTTATATAATTTTATTAACACTTTACCACTCCGGAGGCTTCTCTCCTTCATCATTTTCCTATATTTGAGAGGTGAAGTATTAGATGGAGCTAATACCAAGGTTAAGATTTTTGTCGAGTTATTTCGTTCAAAGCTCATTTGAAAACTTGTGCTGAAATTGATTTTATATTGAATTTAAGAATATCAGATCTTTATTATTGAAAGAAAGTTTAATCATTTGCTATCTTCCTAATATATGTCGTATTTACCTTTTTTATTTATTTTTATAGCTATGTTTTTCCGCGTTTTTTAAGTATGCATTCCAATTCAATATGATTTTTCTCTAATTTTCTTTAGCTCGCCTTTTGATATCTTTCTACTCTAAATTTACACCAATTTCATACTAATACATTTATTTTATTTACACCACGTTTCTTAATGACCGAAATGATAACTATTGCATTTAAAAATAATATCATTAATATTACATTAGAATTATAACACTATAATATTAGAATTGTGTATCACGTAGGTAGCTCCAAATATTTCGCTCGAGAACGTAAAATAAGGAACTAAAAATGAGTAATTAAAATTTTCATGAAAATATGATTAAAACTTTTTCTAAGTTTTAGTTCGAAAATGCAAAACTTCTTGCAGGACCGCTTGGTAATTTATTGTGTATTTTGCTCAAAAGTGGTGTCTCATTTTAAGGTTTTGATTTATGTATAAATTTTTCTCCAAAATCACTTTTTTAATGATTTTCTCCTTTCACTCTCAGAATATTATGAAATCGTAAGTTAAGCTACTTGTTTCCTATTTTGGGAAATATTTCCTGAATAAATGACAATTACTACATTTCATTTTTCTTCCTCTCTGTGTTTTCTTATTTCTTATTTTCACTTCAACAGGTAACATATTTCAATCAATCAATTTATATATGACCACTAATTCGAATTTAATTTTAACAATTCCATCATCTTTAATCCAAACCTGAATCTTTTTCCATTAAGAAAATTGATCGTATTTTTTGCTTTTTCTCAAATGGCAAAGGAAACTTTTTAAAAGTTAAATGCTTGTAATTACGAAATCTGAGCAGAATACTAAATTGACTCAATTTATCTTTGTAACAAATAGGTCTCGGTCAATTAAATTAAATTTGATCAAATTAAATATTACTAATAGCATTAAAACTACTTCTACTACTATTATAAATAATGATAATAAAATTAATGATAGTAATGCCCTTGTTTCTTTTTATTCTAGTTTTAATATTTTAATAGTTTGTTTGATCACGAGAAAAGGGTCTGATTATGAAAGACACCCGAAACTGATTGGCTTATCACTAGAACCGAGGATTCCATGGTCCGTGACGATTGAAAATGTTAGGTGTGAATTTATTCTCATTTGCATTATTTTGTCATTGAAGAGAGAAATACACTGAAAGACATCAGGTCACAAAAAACCGCCTAACGACCTATTATCATAGAGATCCACACTTATTCCATAAACAATTTTCCGAACATAGGAGAAACTAATAGGAAGACGAACCTCTATACAAATCCCACACATTCCTTCAAAATATGTTTTCCTTAAACCCACTCCACAACAACACTAATCACAAACTTAACATAGCACATACTAAGAAGTTTTAACCAAAACATACCACCGCAAAGAAATATACTGGCAAACATAGATATAATGAATACATATGACATATTCTCTCGGCACAAACATATTAAAACATATTCACCAAAAACAAAAAAAGACTAACAAGAGTTATTCTCGACTCGAGATACTCAAAATATATTCTACTATCCACCCCATACCCATCCAAACACTCCTCTCGCATTTGTGATATAATATCCATATTTCCTCGAAATAAGATTCCAAAATAACAGAAATATACAGAGCCAAAGGAAACATATATCACACAATTAGAACACTGGCTAAAAACCAACAAAATGAATCTCCTCACAAAAATATACATTATCATAATTCACCTAGAAGAATTACGAATTAAGACACTACCCTAACATCCCATAACAAACTCACCGTATCCCAGATAATACAGTAAAATATCTACAATATTAGCTCCCGACTATGATACACACATGAGATTCACACACCACGTCAAAAGCATAAGTTGCAAATCTAACAAAGAACCCAATGACGTTCACGTTCTAAAGATCACTACATTCATGCAAAAATGGAAGCAACAACAACTGTGCAAAGAGTTTGTATGTGTTACATTTACTTACGCATCACCACCTAAACACACTAACATGGTTACAAGCTAGTAAACACAAACTCGAAACAACAAAACTAGGCCGTTAGGATAAATGCCGCATTCACACAAACCATACCTAGTCCCACCCATGCCACAGTATCAAACAAATACCCGCATACATCTCTAAGAATCACCAAAAAAATGCATTGAGTACAGTACAGAATACAATTGAAATTGAACATCACTAATACCTTTTCCAACTAAACAAAATTAAAGCAATCAAATCCATACTCATATAGTTACCCACCAAAGATACAACTTCACAAATAACCCTATAATACTACATTTCCCTCGACCAGACAGAGCAAAGGAACAATATACCCTCTGCAGAAAAACAAGTGATTCGTTGATAAAAACACTTCAATCAAACACTGGATTAATTGTAGTATTTGTATCTTAATTTGAAGGAGAAATATAAAACTATAGAGCACAATTCGATTTTATTCGTAAATACAGTCAATTGATGCTCACAGTTAATATTTACACTGAAGTTCTTTGCTCTTTAGGACTTCTTCACTTTGTTTTGGCGTTCTAGATAGTAAATTTGTAATTATATCACAACTAACTGGCTCCTATTTTTGAACAGACAGTTTATTTATCAATCACAAATTATCTATTAAGTGTAATCTGGCAAATTCTCTGACCAAGAGCCCAAAAGTTCTATGTTATTTGTATTTGCTTTTTGTAAAGATGCGCCAACATACTGAAAAATTCCCTTATCCTACCCAAATGGTCCTGAACTGATTAAAAAATGTGCAGAAAGAGCACGATTTAGTAGCATTTTGATTTTCTAGATGTGTTCTTTAGCAAAAGTGTTAGTGATCAAGTTCCCTTAGATAAATATTAACCCTAGATATGGAGAGCGTCTGAGTACTTTAACGTTGGGCAGATAAACGACTCGTGAAAGCGTTTACTTTTTCTACTCGTAATAAGGAATCTTCCAGACACTCAAAAAAAGCGGAAGGGAATTTCATATAGGTGTATCCAGTGTTTTTAAAGTAAATACTGATCGTAAAGATGGTGATCCATGAGGCAATACCCTTAGAAACTATCTACTATTATTTCAGACTATTTTGGTGTGAAGCAACAATGGACGCACGCTTTTCTTTTCAATGAACCATTTCTGGAATTGAAAACAGTCAGACATTTATTTTTACCAAAAGATATTGAAAAATAAATTATAACTACACAACAGTAATTTAACCCATATTTGTTATTTTAGCTTTTTGTTTGAATATCAAACGAAAGCGTTTACCAGGCAACCTGGCACTATTCACTATATCATTGATATGTTCACCAAATCATTGCCATATATCACCTCACACTCATAACCATCTCATAAACACACACCACCACACAATATCTCTACCTTTCTATCTCTCTCCTACACCTTCACCTCTTATATGACCCCGATCCCAATCGTCTAGGGACTGAAAGTCACCTCCTACAGGAACAGAAACAGCACGAATTTTGATATTAGGAATGAATGCAGTTTTTATTTTTATTTTTTTGAAATACTAACTTTTTAATGAACCTGCAATTATTTAAATATAATCATTATTTATATCACGAAAATATTAATATCGAATTCAAAAAATAAAAATATATATATTAGTTTTAAACTTTTGCCAGTGACTGTACACTTGCAGTGGGCTATGCATCTAATTCAAAATCATTAAGGTAAAAATAATTTTTATAATTGAGAAAATGGTATCAATTGGCTGTCACAAATTTGATTAATTACTGTAGCCTTATTCCTTCTCTCTCACATAGATCAGAGATTAGCAATGTTAGAACAGTTGTTGTAATTTATTAAACGTGGACAGTTGCCAGAATTAGTTTATATTATATGATGATAATAATCCTCATGTCAGCTATAGATAACAATAATCTAGGTCATTACCAATTAAACAAGAAAAAATCACCTATATAACAAAGCGACATTTAGACAGAGGTGAACAATCTTAATTTTTCCAGACGTCAAGGGGTCAATTATCCTACGTTTCGTAAAGCTGTCAAAGGTTAGATCCTCTTGGAATTTACATAAATCTCTATCTGAAAGTGCAAAATTATAAATGGAGTACATTAAAAGTACTGGTTGGGTCGGTAGTGTGAGCATTAACCTTGGCCACCTTCGCAAAAAAGGAAAAAGAGTTTTTACACTAGTTACCTAAAGAGGAAGCTGAGGAAATGCTTGAGTTTTCAAAATTCTCTGTATGTTTGTGACTTTAAATTGACTAACTCGGTTAAGGCATTTGACAGTATTTGTAAAATATTGAAGTCTCAAAAGTCCAGCTAACAATTAAGGATAAATTATTTCATGACTTAAGATGTTTTTACCCACTTTGACAATATTTCCCCTCATTTTCCCTCAAGATTAAAAAGCGAAGATTGAGGCGATCAATATCGGGAATTCTACTCTGATATTTTTGTCCTTCAGGTAACAAACTTACGAGCCCACCCGAACTTACTCTATTCCTATCACTCCTACATTTCTTCTTTGGCTTAGAAATTTGAGATGAAAGCGAATTCCTATAAAGATATTTGCCCTCGAGTTTATTTACATGCTCGCGAGAGAACTGAGCTGTTACAACCCTTCCCCTGCAGGTCTTCAAACTTTAGAGCGCGGTAGCGCAAGGTCTCTTCATATTAGAGGTGTTTTCTTCTCAGGCAAACAATAATATAAGCAATTGAACAATTTTGCTTCTTGATCTCGGGTGCTAATTTGCCATGGCATTAAGTGTGGAATATAACGTCGTTCAAATGTCCACTGCGGCTTCGCTTGGTGGAAGATATTCGGAAGGCCCAATTTTCGATGACTTTGTCGCATAAATCTGGCTGAATTTGCTGGATGGTATTCGTTATTTTGACTTTAAGGACATCAACTATTTTCGGATTATTCGCATAGACATGCGATTTAAGGTAGCCGCAAAGAAAGTAGTCTAATGGCGTTAAATCGCATGATCTCGGTGGCCAGTTGACGTTGCCGCCGCGCGAGATGACCTTGCCCTGAAATCGCTGGTGCAAAATGTCTATAGTGGCGTGCGCAGTGTGGCACGTAGCGCCGTTCTGTTAGAACCACAAGTGGTCAGTATCTATATCAGGCATATAATCTAATTAAGGCCACAAAAAGTTGCTTATCATCGATTTGTAGGTCTCGCCGTTAACGATTATGGCAATCCCATCTTTGTTGTCAAAAAATACGGAACGATGATTCCATTAGACGAAAACCACACCAAACAGTGACTTTGTTGGGATACAATTGGTGCTGGTGTATCTCATGTGGATTGTTTTCGTCCCAAATCGGACTGCTTGTTCACAAATCCATTCATCAAAAATGAGCTTCGTCGCTGAAGATGATTTTGGGGGGAAAATTTGAGGCAACTTCCAACAGCTCTATAGCCCAATCAGCAAACACCCAGCGTGGTATATGGTCGTTTACCTTAGGTTTCTGGATAAATTAGAGTTTTTACTAATGCAGACCCAAGTACCTACGCATAATTCGCCAAACTGAAGTCGCAGAAGGCCAAGTTCTTGTGAGCGACGATAAATTGTCTTCCTCATATTTTCCCGTACACTCTCAATTACAGCAGCGATGTTTTTAGAAGACCTTGCGTTTCAGCGAGGTACGGGTGTTGGCTAATTGTTGCTCGACCCTTTTGCCTCGAATTTGGCCAACAAGCGTCGAACAGTGGACTGGGCAGGACGATTGTGGCGAGGATAGAAATAACCTAATGCGCGGGACGTTTGTCGAACGGAGGAGTGATTTTGATAATAACATTTGATGATTTGCACACGATGTTCAGCGCTATAACCCTTTATGGTAACTTGCCAAGTTCTACTAAACAGTTCACAGTGAGACTGTCAGAAGTCGCTTTAACAACATGGCCAATATTGTCTGACAAAGCTTGAGCGTACATGTTGAAAGACCATTTATATATATATATATATATATATATATATATATATATATATATATATATATATATATATATATATATATTATGGCGGGTCACGGATATATAGTAAAAATTTCAAAGTGAACTTTTTTTTCTGCACTCGTGAATTATTATGAAGCTTCATGGAAAACTACCAAATCCGGAACTTCGTCCAAATCAAAGCATGTTGATGGATCGCACCATGTGATCGAAAATTTGCTTTGCCTTCCCTTAGCATAGTGTAACTACCATACACTGTGTTTTAGGCGCTATGCCTTTAGATATACTTCTCAGTGATGTCAACTCGTTTTGTGCATACCCCGAAGTATTTTGTGCTGTTATATAGCTATGTCTTTATACTGACAGAACCAGAACTAAGCTCAAAACATCCTCGTTTTCCCCTCAGGTCTAAAGGGCGAGTTCAACTCGGAAACAGACTGAGCTGTTTTTTTTCGGAGAGCCCCTTGAAACCCTCAGCCAGATTCTCCTTCCAACTGGAGAAGATGTTTTGCGGCGACTCTTTTGTCATAGATTGAACAGCAAGGACAATCGAAAATCTGTCATCGACGAAGTTGTCAAAGTTTCGGAACGTGTCCAACTTCCTGTAGTCCCGCTGCGATCAATCATGAAAAAAGTGGAAATACTCGTCGGGAAGTACGAAGTTCGTAAGAAGGCGATAAAACGCGTCAATCCGAGGGGGATAAGGTCTCCGACGCCCTCTTCCAGGGACACTTGTCGTTACTGTTATACATTGCAGCCCCTGTCACTTCTTCCTTCATGATCCATCTCAACCAGGAGGACAAGAACTTCTTCGACGACCAAAGTGGCCTGAGGAAAATCAACATGAGTACTCTTGACAAGGAGAGCGTGGCAAAAGAGTCTAGGAAACATAAGAGGTTTGCTTCTGAGAGAAGGAGGAAGGAAAAGGAGTTGGCAGAGACTTTGGAGAGGGCAGAGACGGTTGAGTTGGCGAGCGGAAGTTCCACCACCGCTTCTTTATCAACTTCTTTGTCCGCCACCAACTTTCCTGCTCAGGGAAGCGCCGCTGCTTCTGCCTCTCCTCTGAAAAGGCTCAAGATCACGAAGGAACTTGCAGCAGCAGCTGACAGGGTCAAGTTGACCCCTCGCGGAGCCCACCACGTCTTCTCTGCCATCGCTGCAGACCAGGGAATACTGAGTCCGTCCACCTCGTCCATTCGCCGACACTGTAAAGTGTTGGTAACGGAGACAGCAGGAGCAGCCGTGAAGGATTATCTAAACCAAGTACAGGAGCACGAAGCGGTTCTTATCCTTCATTAGGACAGGAAACTCTTGCCCGTATCAGGAAGTGAAGGTCATGTCGATCGCTTGGCCATCGTTGTCGCCAGTCCGTCCCTCGAAGGAGACAAGCTCCTAGCTATCCCTGCCTTGCCACCCAATACCGGAGAAGCAATGGCCAGCAAAGTCGAGGAGACCATCAGACACTGGACATTCAAAGACAAAGTTGGTGGTCTGCTTCGACATCACCGCTTCAAACACAGGCGTCTATGCCGGTTGCTGCACACTCCTGGAACAGAAGATGGTTGGTCCGTTGTTGAACTTCGCGTGCCGCCACCACGTTATGGAGCTCATCTTGGCCTCAGCCTTCGAGGCCACCTTTGGCAACGATACGTCCGGCACAGACGTTAAACTATTCAAACGGTTCCACAAGAAGTGGCCCACTCTCGTACATGCCAATGCTACGATCAACAACCCTCGGTTGTCTGACCATGACGAATTGAAGAGTATGACCCTTAAGGCTCTTGCCAAGGCGGATGAAACGACAAGAGACGCTAATAAAGATTCTACGAAACTAACTGGAAAGGCCATCAAGGGGAGGTTCCTACCACCATCCGCAAACCATGAACTCACCACCATCCAAGATGGATGGCGAAGGCGATCTACACGCTCAAGATCACGATGTTCAAAGACGAGTTCGAACTCACGCCGAGGGAACTGCGTAGCCTCTAGGAGATGAGTGTGTTCATCATCCTAATCAACACCCGTGCCTGGTTCGATGCTACCGTAGCCGCAGACGCTCCTTTCAACGATCTCACTCTCTTTCCGGATTTACACAACTACAGAGACCTCAACTCAAAGATCTCGGAGGCCACGGTGAAAACCTTCAAGCGGCACTTTTAGTAATTGGGGACGGAACTCGTCGGCCTTGCCTTGTTCAGCGACAAAGTTAGGATCGAGGAAAAGACCAAGATGGTGGAGAATTTGCCATTGACAAAGACCTCGACAAGAAGCGATGGGCAACAGCACTCCAAGATCCATCTTTGGTGACTTTGAGTGACCTTGTCACCAAGCAGTCACTTTTCTCCTTCACGGCACTGAGGTTGGATGCCTCGTTTCTCCAATCTTCTGTGCTCAGTTGGAAGCAAAACGAGGCGTACAACCAGGGAAGGAGACCGTCCACCATCTGGCAGTGACCAATGATGCAGCGGACGGGCGATCAAACTGATCAATGATTATTTCCAGATCCTCACCAAAGACGAGAGCAATCGACAAGCTATTCTGCAAGCTGTTAAGAGCGACCAACGTCTCAACCTGAACCGTAACTGATCTTACAGAAAAATATGCAAATCGTTTAAATCGTTATTTCAGCCAATTTTCAGTTTTATTTGGAAGAAAATCCCGGAAATCTGCAATTCCTATCATTGTTCCTAAGTGTTCCTTGTATAGTATCAAAATAATATTCCTCCCATATACACTGCTGTATCGTGAAATATTCCTAGAATAGTTATTTACCTCACTTCAGAGCAAATAGTTTCGTTTCTGTGGCATTTATAGTTGATGTGAATAAATAAGCTTGAGCAATGAACACTTGTATGATCTCGAAAAATCAACTACCCTGTGCGACCCCTAGATCTTAAAAGATTCACATAAAACTTGTTGTGCTTTTTTCCTTGTTATTCGTCACAATAATTCATGGGTGTCGTAAGAGATTGGAGACTTATATTTTTTTGAGCCACCTAATATATATATATATATATATATATATATATATATATATATATATATTATATATATATATATATATATATATATATATATATATATATATATATATATATATATATATATATATATATATATATATATATATATATATATATATATATATATATATATATATATATATATATATATATATCAGTTGGGAAGAAAGAGATAAAGACCTAGAAAATATGTATATATACAGTCATACATACATATATCCTCTAATGTACGTACACGTCCTTGCTACGTACAATTACGTTCACTTCGTAGAAGTAATCCGTTAGTTACAAGGTATAAGAATGCGATTTACTATAGGTGCCGATAGCGTTTAACTGAGTTTACCAAGTTGCAGTTTAAAGGTATATTTAAAGAATGAAAACCAAAAATATAAATTTTAATGAGTCACTAGTTAACATATATATACATACGGGAAATATAGGTAATGCAAATGAAGGAAAACTCTGACAGAATACAGATTACTGGGCAATCGGGGAACGTTAATCAATCGTTAATCAGATTTTAAATGGAATATTACAAATCAGTTATGCAGAGGTAATATTTAAATGTTGGAAAATGGGTCGATTATCGTTTTACCTATAATGTGGTCAACTCGAGGAAGGGAGAAGGCCAGCAGACGCAGCCCTGGAGTAAATATCCTTCAGTGGGCGGCGCAAGGAATGGAGAAGGCCAATGGACGTTGCCCCAGGTCGAATATCATGATGGTGATAAGGATGAAATGGGCAGGACCAGAAGAGGAGTTCAGGATCCTTCTTGAAGAAGGACGATGGAAGCCCTGCTCCAGAGAAGTACAATCTCTCAATCGAGACTTTGCAGCGGATCAGCACGATGTTTCACACGGGAAATGGAGATCTTTGAGGGGCGATGGGGGTTTAATATCAGACGATAGGAATCCCGGCCAATCCTTCGGGGACGAAACGATTTGAGGTTTGATATGAACATAGTAAAGCTTCCCAAATAGATGGGTTCTGCCTGGTGAGATCCGATCTTGAGGTACAACCGAATACCGGGGAACTTAAAAGAAACAGACACAATGATCTGAACCGAAGACGATAGGTTCTCAATCCTACCAGAGCCTGGAAAACCCAGGGTACTAATATGACGGACATATTTGATGCTCAATCGTTGGAAGGCACGGACGTCTGGCAGAAGACTTCTAGCGCCTAGAGGGATTAGCGTTTGTCACCCGACCCAGGTCTTAATAGCCTCCAACGATGTGGGCTGGAGGCTCGGTGAGCAGCCTCGAAAATACGGAGATTAGCGTTTTCACTGTGGAATTAAAGCTTTCAGCGCGCTCAACTTAATTAACTTGCACCTGCGAGTCAGCTAGCAGATATTTCAATTCTTTCCTTCTTTCTCACGTTACTACACGTAGAGTTAGATTTTTAGAACGGACTGAGGGAATAAATTTAAGGAGCAAATTAACCCTATACTCGATTTTTTAAATTAATGATAAAATTAGTAAATATACAAATTTATTAATCCTATCATGTATACCCTAACTACGAGTATAAGGTATGTAAATGCTAAAAACTAATAAAAAATCCGTGCTTACTTTAAGATAGTTATATTATAAAAATACCAAAAAAACAGTCCAAAAAGAATATTTTTCAATAATTTTGGTGAAAAATTTCCCTAAAAAACCTTTCAGAAAATTGAACCGAACCTTCGTACAGGCCTCCAATGATGTCAGGCTCTCATCCGCCGGACTCTCTATGACACACGATTGACAAACTGTAGGGAAGAGAGTGAGAAAAAAATTTATTTTAGTGCACCAAAAATGATTAATTGTTTAATATAATGTGTTTTTCTGTTATGAAACCACTTGAAACCACCTGGAAATGACTACAAAGATACAATACAGAATATGACCGCTCACACCAAGCATCTCCATTGGTGTCTATCCATTGCAACCTCCTGTCACTGATATGGAAACTTTTCATTATTTTCCACTATTTATTGGTATAAGATCGTGGTGGCTAATAAAATGAACCTAATGGTTTTAATTATATAAATCTAACACATGGGCACACCACCCACACGAAAATAACATTTCATGTTTACTATCGACCTCATCCACAGACGCAATCACAGCAGTAATGGAAGTAGTGGCTCGGGCAGACAGGTTAGCGGGAGCTGTGAGACCTGAAGCGTGTCTTCTTGTCTGCCTTTAACTGAAACTTGCTGCACCGTACCATGGGAACCCTCATCTCAGCTGCCGATGGTCCTGCACATGCAGCCGTGCCAGAGGGGAGGTTGAAGGAGTACACTCGTCTGACGACCAGCTTCATTTGGTGATGATGTATTTGGGTGCTGAGTCGTTCCTCAGCTGAGGGCCTGATGAGGTGCAGGGCTAATTTGTGCATCTACTTCCGTCTCTGCATGGCACTGCCTCCTAACCTGGCATTGTTACTCTTGTAAATGATCCACGAATTTATAACACTCGCATTCAGTATCCCAAAGAACACACAATTGCCACATATTTGTTGACACCTCCTTTTGTTGCATTATATAATTCAATGATCTCAGGCTTCCCACTGCCATTATCCACCGATGGCTGGGTGTACATCCTCTTGCTTGTCTGTGTCCTAGGGATATATAAAATGAGTCTCATATATTTCGTGAACAGCAGCTGTCAGGTGTGCGGGTGTTTTTCTGCCCCCAGGGATTTCTGCCTTGTTCGCCCTCGCGGTCCCCGCCACTGTCAGCAATTTACTGAGCATGTCCCGTATCAGGGGCACATACGTGAGCCAGTTGCCGCTGTTGATCTTTCTGTTGATTCTGCAGGTAGAGTGGTGTGAGGTCTTTGGTGAACATGTGGCGAATTTGTAGTCTATGTCTGCTGCTGTACCCGGTTTCCCTAGGTAGGGAATACCTTGCAACATGTACTTCCTTTCCACATCATTCACCATAAATTTTAGCCCATATTTTACTGGCTTATTTGGGATATACATCCTAAAAGGGCACTTACCCCTATAAGCCAGCAATTGCTCATCTACTGTGAAGTTTTCGTGGGGTGTGTAGTTATCCTCACAGCAGGCGATAAACATGTCCCACACACCCCTGAGTGGGACAAATTTGTCAGTGGTCCGCCTCTGCTCCTGGGTGGCTATGTCGTCAATCTGAGGCAGTACAGCAGGAAGCAAAATCGCACTTCAGACATTGCTGCCTTGTAGAAACAACCCCCTGTCACACGGCACCACAATTCATTAGGAGTCAGGTGGTTATCTTTTCTGCAACCGCTGAATATAAGGACACCTAGCAGAACACGTATCTCTGCTGCTGTTGTTTGCTGTACAGTCGTTTTCTATCTCCTGTATCTCCTGGCAAGAACATCGAAATTCTTGTTGATGAACTCCACAATCAGATTTACCATGGAATCACTTACAAACAGGCCAAAACACTCTTCGGGCGTGGTGGCAGTAGTAGCTGATTATGTGGGACCTGGCTTAATTGATGCCACAATATTTCGGGCTGCTGTACTGGTTGCTGCAGCTACCTCAGGACTTGTGTGCCATACATAGCCTGAACGCCCTTTGACTATTGCAGAGTTACAAGTCACTAGCAACTCGCCATCGTCTGTACGTCGTCGACGTTGTCACCAGCGAGCAGCACTGGCAGCTGCAGGGGCAGCAGCAAGGGCAGCAGCAGCAGAGGTGGCAGCAGCAGCAGAGGTAGCAGCAAACGCAAGGGTGGAAACAGGAACAGCAGTAGAGAGGGCAGCAGGGTCAGAAGCAGCATGGGTTTCAGCTGGAGTGGCAGCAGAACCAGCAGTAACAGCAGCATGGACGGCAGCAGGAAGAGCAGCAGCAGAATATGGGTCAACAGGGTCATCAGAGCCTGATGACACAGCAGGATATTGTACAGGAACAGCAGCAGATTTGCAGGATGGGCCAGCAGTAGGCCTTTCAGCTGTTGTGGCGTGGGTAGGAGGCGAGGGGGTGGGAGAGAAATGCCTAAGACTCTTTGTCTTTTCATTAACTGCCTTTGTTTGCTTGCGTCGGCGATGAACGTCTTGTCCAGATAAACTGTCTGAACTTCTAGCCATTTTATGTGGTTCTGGAACATATTTTTTATCATTTATTCTTACTGTCATAAAGTACATCAGTTTCAACATAATTATTAGTGTCATCACTATCTGGAGTAAAGAGTATTTCACCAATCTCCAACCTACTTAGGTTTTGTTCTTTCGCCATTTCACTCACAAGTTCGCACGATTAGTCACCCGAAATAAGAATTACAGCCTGAAAATAGACAAATTTATCACTATACAGGTTGCCCAGTAGTTTTCTATAATAATTATCACCGAACTAGGGTAAACGATACACAAACAGGGGTCTAGCGGGAAATCAAAACAGAGGAGTGGACCGACGTAGCCTTAATTTATGAGAACGTTCGCAAAACTGCAGCTACACAGATTCCCAGCATCCTGTCTTGAGGGGGAGGGGGAGAAATGCGCATGACGTCACTAGCCTTGGGCAAATTATACCCATGTTCAGTGCTCCAGGGTTAAATGGTCAAGAACATTTCCTATTCATCAACTAATGCACATAAAGACACCAATTTAATAAGTATACGGAATAAATGCTGTTCTTAATACGGATATTATGTAAAGGCGGAACAAATTTCCAATGGTGTTTTTTAGTCTACAATTCTTTTTCTCAATATCGTCGCATTTAAGGAATATTCTTTTGATTACATAATCTCAGTGACTGCAATTTACCCTACAGATCCGGGCAAAAAAATGAAAACATGATATTTTGAAACATATGCATATATTCGCTAAATTTTGATATATTTATATTTTTTTAGGAGCATATCTGGCGACGACCCACTTGGGCATAAGTCGCCGCAATCACGAACGCCTAGCACTAGGCTACTTTAAAATAAGAACATGAAAAAACAACACAAATAAGGAGAAAATGGCACCACTAGGAAGCAAGCTCCGGCGTCGGGGGGGAGGACCGCCTCCCTCAGGCACAGGAGCGTGCAATCTACATAGAAAACAACAACAAAAAACGAAAACAAAACCTAGTTAAATATAGAAGAGAAGGCCGCCTTCCCCTTAAAAGTCTATAAGTCCACCAGTCAATGTGCACCAACTCGTCCCGAGTACAGGTGACAGGCGGTAGCGACCCCGCGCATCCCGGTACCAGGACAGTTAACATGCTTGGAGATCGCCTAGTCTGGGACATTTAACAAGAATGTGCCGAACAGTCTGGGGAACAACGCAGTCTTCACAGTAGAGTGTTGGCGAGTGTT
Organism: Ceratothoa steindachneri; assembly: GCA_963969495.1. Taxonomy (NCBI): domain Eukaryota; kingdom Metazoa; phylum Arthropoda; class Malacostraca; order Isopoda; family Cymothoidae; genus Ceratothoa; species Ceratothoa steindachneri. The sequence continues at coordinate 19,809,312 of OZ018318.1, read as the reverse complement.
CCATCAAATGGCGATGAATCCCGCGTGTGTGTCCAATTCGGAAACGACACAAAACAACCGAAAGCCGCCACGGCATTGGTGGGTAGGTCCAAGGGAACAGTCGCGGCGCAATGGAAATGGAACTTTAAGTTCCCTCCGACCGTCTCCCATCTTGTTTGCTAAGCAGCCCGAAGAGCTGCAAGTATTTCTGCAATGTAGTCGGTGTGAGGGAGAGCGAAACGCTGGTCCAGTCGCAGAGTCTTCGAGGGCTCTTTGACGCCCTCATCATCGCGCTTATTTCCCGCAATTCCCACATGTTTAGGAACCCAGCAAAATATAAAGTCGACATCCGCCTGGCTTGCCAAACCGTGAGTCGCTATAGATCACAATCCAGTCTCCAAACCGGGCACGTCGCGTAATCTCACCTACTAAGTAGTGTTTTGCCACCAGCTTGGCCGTGAAGACAGACGTAACGCCAGGCAGAGCCCCACTAACTTTAAACAGAGGGGATACGGCGTGGAAGTCGAACCCCTGTTGGGACTTGAAGCCATCGGTATACACTGGCATGGTTCCAGCGTGACACGAGGTGTGCTCCAGAATTGTCGAACGCAATACTCCCACAGAGGCGTGGTGACAAATATCTAAAGGTGGTACCGTGCAGGGTGTCGTTGTTGGCAGAACCAGGGGCGCTACCGGTCCAAAAGCTATACCTTTCTCTCAAAGGAGTTTCCTGGCCGTAAACTCAAAGGGGTTAGGGTATGACTGACGTTTCTCGCAGCATGGGCAGCGTCGAAATCAGCTGCGGATCCAGTGAGAGCTTTTGCCGACTGAGCGAGGCGCCGGGCTCGCGCGTACAGATGAATAATGCACTGTACACGGCGAAGAGCGAGTGGCATCTCTCCAGGATAGACTAGTAGGCGCTCAATGGGGAGAGTGCAAAAGGCACCGGTCGCCAAGTAAAGGACGGTGTGATGGATCGAGTCTACCTTCCGCAATAGACGCTCGGCAGCGGATGCAATAAACTCGTATCCGTAGGCGATGTTTGAACGAACAAAGGATCGATAAAAAAGTGAGGCAGTAACCCGATCAATGCCCCAACGGGGAACGTCACGGAACGGAGAATATCCATGGCGTTGATACAAGAGCCCCTAAGGATGCTAATATGAGCCTCCCAGGTGAGGCGTCAGTCAAATACAAAACCGAGGAAACGTTGCGATTCAACAACTTCCAGGCGTACCCCATTAAGAAAAAATCTGGGTCAGGGTGGAGCCGTGGATGGTGGCAGAAGTGATCCACCTTAGTCTTAACCAAGGAAAACCGAAACCTGTGCGCTTTGAAATAGCGAGAGACGCGGTTCAATGCCTGTTGGTGTCGACACTCCAGAGTTGACATTTGGGTCGCGCCAAAAGAGATATCGATACGTCGTTCACGTAGAGCGTAGCGAGAACACCTTCCGGCAGCACCTGGGTGCTGCCGTTGATGCTTATGTTAAAGAGTATGACTCTGAGGACACTTCATTGTGGGACACGCCCTTCCTGCACCATTATGGCGGAGAGGGCCACCCGCACCAGTACGCAGAATCGACGGTCTCGCAAAAATTCAGATATAAAGATTGGGAGGCGTCCTCTCTTCCCCATCGTGTGGAGAGTCTCCATGATACCATATCGTCATGAGGTATCATAGGCCTTTTCGACATCGAAAAAGACCGTGGCATAGTGCTGTCTACGAAGGAAGGCCTCGAAGACGTTATTTTCCAGTCGGAGCAGAGCATCCGACGTTGAGTGAAACTTGCGGAAGCCACACTGTGCAGAAGACAGATGGCCTCCGCTGTCCAAAAAAAGGCTTATTTAACATTTTACAATTTTTCCATTAACTTGCACACGCAATAGGTTAGAAAGATTGGGCGGAAACCTGACGGAGTAGACAGATCTCTCCCCGGTTTGCGAAAGGCGAGCACAGGAGCGATTCGCCAGGAATCCGGGAGGAGACCCTCCACCCAGGCGTACGGGACATAGTCCGGACATTGGGCGGTGTCCGCGCACGAAGCAAGATCGAAACGCAACTCACTCACAGTAAACCTGTCGTTGAAGGGTTCTCCGCCTCTGGAGGTAAAGTCCAGTCGGTGGTCTTCCGTGACATTAACGATTTGCATTGAATACGGGCAGAGCAGCATTCCGGCTAGATAATGCGGAGAAAGCGGTCGCGATGGATTCTACCACGGACGCGGGGTCTGCGATTGTGGTCCCATTCTACTGAAGAACGGGAGAGTAGACTTGCGAGAACTTTCCCTATATCCTTTTGACTTGTTTCCACAACTCTGCTAGAGGAGTCTTCCCGTTAAGTGAACACACGTATGCTCGCCAAGAAGAGTGGCGGGCGTAGTTGGAAATATACCGGAACCTAGCCCTAGCCCGACGAAATTTATCGAGAGTGAAATCGTCCGGGCGGCGCTTATAGCGCATGTAGGCATAACACTTCGGTTTGAGGGCCGTCTCACACTTAGCCGACCACCACGGGAGTGGTTGGCGTGCAAAACGGCCAGACCACCAGGGTGGGCTCTTAGGTGGCAGGTGCCTAGAAAATGATATTTGAATGGGAATGTGATTACTACCATGTTGGTCATCGACCACCCCCCAATCAAAATCAGGCTGTGCATCCAGAGAGCACATAAATAGATCAAGGCAAGAAAATGAAGCGGTTATCGGGCAGTGATGCGTAAACTCATCCACATTTAGGAGACATATCTCAAGCTCTTCGATCAGATCAGCAAGGACTTGTCCCCTACGATATATTGATTAGTCTTCCCAGAGGATGTCTGCCGCTCAGAAATCCAAGAAAGAGAAAGGGCCTCGGCAGCCGTGCCAGGACGAGGCCGAAGTCCCGGCGTCGAAGTCAGCTGACGGTGGAATTTACGCAGAAATAAACGGGAATACCTCTTATCCCGGTAAAACTGCACAGCCACTGCCTGAAAGAAGGTATCTAAAGTGAAAAGAAGAAGGGGGACATCATGCCGAGGGTAAACCACGCATCTTATAGCCAAGCCTTATACCCTTATACGCGGTGAGGGCGGGCAGAGGGCACGAGCCTAGCATGGTCTCCTGCAGAAAAATAGCTAACAGGGAACGGGACGAGACGAGCCTCCGCAGCTCCTTACAGTTGGCACGGAGTCCGCAGCAATTCCATTAAAGAAATATGCCCTCCAGGCCTAGATCGGAGGAGAGGTAGAGGCCATCTTCCAACAGAAGACCCTCACGGGAATGGCCATAGGCTTCCGGGAGGCAGAACCATGGGCGCTGTTAGCCAGACAATGAGCTGAAGTCTCTGTCACCATCGAAGACTTACTAGGGAAGGTTAGGCTTGCTATGCGAGTCTTTTCTTTCTTCCGCCTCGAAACCCTAGGCTGGCGTTGCGGCTTCGGAGGCGTAGGGTCGCTCTTTTCGAGGATCATCTGTCTCCGAGCCACTCAGCCCACCACTAGGTGTGGGCGAAGGAGCCGAAGCTCCTTTGTTGCTCTTTATCTTTCAGGGGCAGTTTTAGAAACCCCGGAAGATGGCCTGGCAGCCAACTTCAGTGGTGTTACCTGTTGTGAGTCTAAGGACTCACAACGGGAAACGGGAAACGTTCACGCTGGGGAAAGGGTTTTAGCCAGGGCTGGGTATGAACCCTTTGTAGCGCAAGCTTTACCACGGGAGAGCCCGGGTTGAGTAAAACCCGAAGAAGGGCTTCGAATGGATGCGGAAACAACCGTGCTCGTTGGCCTGGATGGGGCAGAAGCAGAGGGTGTCTTTCATAGCATTGAGGCGTGAGACGTCCCAGGCAGAGCCGGGCGCGCCCGGACCAAGTCCTTAGCCTCTGGAATGAGAGACGATCCTGGGCCTGAACGGCCAGGATTTCTTTCTCAAGGAGATATGCACCACATTGCTTCGAAGAAGCGGGATGCGGCTCTCCGCAATTGACACACTTGGCCACACACGATTTGGATATATCGTGTCTGGCCTTGGAGCAATTTACACAGATTTCGGGTGACGCCGACTTTGCACGTCTACATGAACGATTCGTATGGCCGAAGCGGTGACAGTAATAGCAGCTCCGCGGCAGTGGCACGAATGCCATCACGCGGTAGCGATACCAACCGGTACGCACCAACTTAGTGAGCTTGTTACCGTAGCATGTGACGAAGAGTGTAGGGGTTGGTCTCGAGGCCCCTCCCTATTTTCTCATCAAACGTTTGAACTTGACCGCCCCATGATCGGCCAGCTCTAAGATGATCTCATCTATGAAGTAGTTCACGAGTTCCCTCGCATAAGCTACTCCTTTCACGAAGTTGATGGTAGAGTGCGGCTTTACAATCACAGGCGTGCCATCAATTGTCTGAAGGGCACTAATCATGGCCTCTTCGGAGTGATAAAACGCATTCGCCAAGAGGTTCCCGTCCGAGAAACAGGTCACCTTCGATTCTCTACCAATTATACTAGCTGAAGCTCTCCTCTGATGGATCATGTTTTCCTTAGACAAGATGGTGCCATCAGTGGAACGAATAACCAGGAAGAGTTTGAAGCCGGCGCGCTAGAAAACGCCGGATAATCTTTGAATGAGGTGGCCCGATGTAATCGAGGCTCCGCTCTGCGCACTAGTACTTTTGTTCTTAGTCAGGGTCTCTGAACCTCTGGGGGCAGAGGGGCCGGATGTGTCGATCTTGGCTTGGTTGCTTACCGAAGTGACAGTAGACCCATCCCTCCCCGCAGCCATCACGGATGGAGAGGAGCCCCGAGTTCTTTTATCTTTTTCTGTTTTTTTTCCTTTTTAGGAGAGGAGGGCGGGGAATGAACCCGCTTCTTCCCTCAACCGCTGAAGCCCCCAGGCCGGATGGACCGGCCTTAGCAAGGACCTTTTCCGAGATGGGTAAGGTCGTGGCAGCCGCAGGGGGACCGGTCGGAGGAGATCCCTCCCCTCCTTCTACTGCCTTGGAAACCCTAGCCGTTTGAGGAGAGCTTGCATAGGGGCGGACACGAGTTCGGTGCTTGGCGCCGAGCCCGGATTCGCTCACATGGAAGGCCCTACCGTCTGAGGCTGGACTGCCTCAAGGACCATGTCTATCTCAAGGAAGGGCCTTCAGTTGGCCATCCCCCCAGGACATCACAGGTGCTATTGGCAGCGCGGTCACAAGTCGATGTTGGGGAAGCACAGGCCTTGACCCCCGCAAGGTTCAATATTCTCGCTAGCAGGTCTTTTGAGGGAAGAGCACGCTGAGGCCTGGCTTCCCTCTCCACCCTAAGGGGGTTTGCCCTAACGATCCACTTCAATTGGGATCGATCGGCTATGGGCTGCCTGCTGGCTTTCTTGGCAGTGCCCTTGGAAAGTAAAGAAGGGACTGCCGCTGGGAAGAGGGAGGTGTTTTTAAATAGAAAGGAAGAGGAGGTGAGGAAGATGTGGGTGGAGATGAATCTGGTTATTTAAAAACCCATCATCCCAAAATGGAGCTCAGGGGTGAGGGATAATTGTCCCCTCCCCCCTCAGCCCCGATCCGGGATAGTTGGCTGAGAATAAGGTCAGCATCTACCATGAGAAAATAGAGGCTGACCCAAGAAAGTTGTGGGAGAGGCTGTATGACAAGCGAGGATCAGGATGGGAAACACAAGTGTCTGAAGGAAGGAGAAGAGGCTAAGCTAGGGTCGGACGGGGTACGAAGTCTCGTCAGCACGGCAGGATGGCAAAATTGCCGTGCCTCTTACGGGGATTTTGGATATAAATATGAATCCCAATGATACAAAAGTCTCATGAATATGCACCGCAGATATTCTGCATTGGTTAGCATAACTAGGGCATTTCTTTTTCAAAAGATCTGTGTATCAGTATATACCAAAATGTGCATCCTTACTCACTTTGAAAGAAGATCAATTGTTGAAGCGCGAATGGCTGAGGTATCAATAAAAAAACTACCGCGTTTTTAGCGTTTCGAGAGGACCTGTGTATAATGTCATGCTAGCATACCAAAGAGTAGTTCTAGTAATCGTAGCCCAGAACCGAATGTAAAACTAAATAACAGAGACCGAAAGAGACGGCAGGGTATTAAAACTAACTTTTTAAATAAATCACTGAACAGCTTCCAACATTTTTCTATTCGAGAATCAATGAAAACTGTTCGTTGGAAGCATAATGCAGCTGGAAGCCATAGACAAATCTACTTATCGAAGACGCCAATAAAAGCCCGTTATCTGGATTTTCTGACCTCAAAAAGTTAAATATGAGGCGGTTTTGTGATAAATTGGAATGATATGCATACTAATAAAGAGTGTTTGTCATTTTTGGATGACCAAATTCGTCGAATGATGCGAATAACACTGGTCAACAAAGTTTTTGTTGTTTGATGCCAAACATTTGGTAAATTTGCTCTACTTTTTTTGGCGACCAAGGTATTTGAAAATCTCAAAATTTCGTTATCATCAGATTGACATCGTAATATATCAGGAAAAATATGTAATGAAATATATTATAAAACTCTTTAATATAGCTGGGTAATATAAAATAAAATGCAAGATAGTATAAATCTATTCAAAATCACGATTGATAAACTTTCCTAAATAAACAATGGTTAATATCACTAACTGTATAATTCAAGAATGGAATTTTTTGGAATATTTGAATAATAATTTCATCTTAGTTTGGTTATGACTTAAGTATATTTGAAATTTTTATCAAGGTAATTTCTAAGAATTTCTTTAGTTTGAAAAAAACAAATAGTTTAGTTCAGAAAAAAATAGGATTATCCAATGCTTTATAATGTTTTAAAAGAAAATGAATTACAATTGGTGAAGTTCAGAAAATGTATTTAAATTTAAGTAAGGCTGTTTTTTTTTTATTTTGTCTATAACTATATTTTAGCAACGTGAATTTTTGAAAGGGGAGAAATAGTTTAAAGTTCATTTTTAAAATTATTATAATCGGCGAAGTTCAGAAAATTTCTAAAAATTTAACCATGGCTCCTTTTTTTTAGATTTTAGATTTGAATCTTAGTAGCAAAGCCATTCCTTGGTAGTTTATATAAAATTAATTGGTAGATAAGGCATTTGTTATAATTAAAAAAAGGGTATCAAATGGTTGGCACAAACTTGATTAATTACAGTAGAAAGGATTCAAAAAACGCGTTAACACAATCATAATATCACGAATAACATTTCAATAATAATAACTTCAGATTGGTTTGCCCTCTTGTCGAACACCTAAAATGACTGTTTGCTTAGGAACATAAAGTAAACCACAATAAATCTCAATAGACTTACATTTCCTACTGAGACTCTCCAAAACAAGGTCTGCTGACCAATATTCGTGTGTTCTCACTTATTCTGATTTATGACCTTACGACATTCAAAACTTTCAATAATTCATGGACTAACCTTGGAAGGACCTTGACAATTATATCATTCGTGGGAGAATATAAAACAACATAAGGGTTTCAAATTCCATTAGAATCGACCGAATAGTTATGATGTTAGTGCCAAATAAATCCCGGGCTAAACTTGGGAGAAGTTTGGCAATTATAACATTACAAAGCGAAGGTAAAACATCAGAAAGATTTCAAATTTCGTTAGAATCGGCCAATAGTTATGATATCGTATTATTGCCAATTAACTGCCCGGCTAAGCTTGGGAGGTTATTGGCAATTATATCTTTTGAAAGAGAATGTAAAACAACATAAAGGTTTTAAATTTCATTAGAATCGGTGAATTTTTATAATTTTATTGCCAAATAAAATAATTCCCGTGCTAACCTTGGGAAGACTTCTTTATTATATCACTCGAAAGAAAATGTAAAACAACATAAGAGTTTCAAATTTTGTTAGAATTGGTCGAATAGTTCGAATGTTATTACCAAAACAAAAAAAAGTAAAACTCGCACCGATCGACCGACTGATATAGTGAGATATAGAGTCGCTCACCTCTAGACTCGTACGGGACAGAAAACTGACATGCGTAAATGACAATGCATTTCCTCTATACATATTCAATAATTTTAAAAATGTTATAAATGGCTGTTTCTTCCTTCATTACATCCAATTGGAAAGAAATTCAACGCAGTCAATTTCCCGAACGAGGTGAAGATCACAGAAGAAAAGATTATTGATATTCATCCTATTGCCGACATCTTGAAATAATTTGGCTTTTCATGCTATAACTGATCGTCAGTCTTGCTAATCTTGAATTTCAATTTTGTGCATTTCCTCGAAGTTTGGTTGTAAGAGATAAATATTCCATAATTCTCTATAATGCACAATATTGAAATTCCAAAAGAAAACAAACAAAATATTTAAAAGGGTATTTCGGCTGTCCTTAAGCTATTGGGAACTCAAGCAAGGATACTTTTACTCCCCAAATCTTCCTGAATCATTGTGGACCCGAGTTATCTTTTTTTGTATTCACTCATTTTTTATCTTCTTTAACTAAAATCCTTTTTAATATTTATACATAAATATTTCTTAGTTCTTCATATCTTGATTCTTATAAGGAAATTATTAGCCTCACATTTTAAATTGTGCCTAACACTCCATCGCCAAGGAAAATGCTTTCAGAACCATAATTAAATGAGTGACACTCATTTATGGACTTGAAGTGTAAGTTAGCGTCATATTGCGGCCATATTAAAATTCTAACTCCATCACTTGGGAGCAAAAAGTTAATTTAGACATGTTCTTTTTGAGTAAAAATAATTAACTTCTTTAATAAAGAGTTTGAGGTTTTCATTCTTGATATCATCAACATTAGTGGCTTCACATTTCTGATACGTTAATGGGACACAGTTGTAAATTAATACTGAGTGTTTGGATTTACCAAGTCAAGAAGCTTTGCAACTCATTTTAATGAATTAAGTGAGTCGAAGGTGATTGGAAATTGTTATCAAACTGAGATCGTCTAAGACAATATAATAGGAACAATTTTTATTTATGAAACCTGTTTAAGAAAAGATAGTAAATTCATAATTAAAATATTTGCGAAGTTATTTCGGGTATGAAGTTTACCATACTAAGTTCAGTCTTATAATGAAGATGTACCGAGGATTAATGAAACTAAACGGGAGGGGGGGGTACTGAGTTTATTTAGAATATACTTATAGCATAGGGACTAAATTAAAATTGGCCATCTGAAAGGTTGAAATTGGGCACTTCTCCAATTAATATGGATGGATTCCCCCATTTTTATTTTACGGAAAGTGCTACAGGAGTAAATTATTTGACATAGATTTAAATCTACTTAAGGAATTTAAATGACGTTGTTTAATTGTTTAAATTACCCTCTTGGTGCAGTAAAATAACTATCCGGTTTAGATAACTTTCATTATTAAGTTGAAGGGGATATTATAATCGAATAAAATACAGGTTTTATTTTGTTTCATCACACTGTAAATTCTCTTAACCATGAATAATAAAATATCCTTTTAAGTATATACGAATCAAAATGGGGCGGTTTATAGTAAATAATAATAAATATGGTATGATCAGTAACGTTATAATTTTTATTAAATAAATTGTCATATTTCCTTTCACTTTGTAAAAGTATCGTAGAGGGTGATTATTAAGACTGATCATGAAGTTTTTGACTGATTCTAAATATTTTCATGACCAAATTGAGATGAAATCATCAACACACCGGTCCCATACGAATGTACGGCTTGGTATAATAGAAGAGAGTAGTGAAACTTAAAAAAAATACATAAATGATTGCAAATGATATGTAATTTAAGGCTTCGCTAGCTCTGACACTTGTATCATAGTTTCAAGGGGTTTTCTAAGGTACCCTTATAATTAAATTAGAAATAAATTCCTAAAGAGGAAAATTTATTAATGAAAGAGAATGGATAGACAGCGTTAAATCAAAGAGCCCTAATTAAAGCACTATGATATAGATCTGAGCCAACGCCCTTAAATTATAGGAATAGCAGTTTAAAAAAAGTCCTTATGCAAGTGACCTTTATTGCTTAGTTATCCGATTGCTCACAAGATAAATTGTAGAAAAATGGATTGACATTGCCTTATAGTGAAGAGGAAAAGAAAACTTGAAAAATATTTGAATTCAAATTAGTTATACCTGCATATTTTTTTTCAAATTGCTTGTAGTATTATATATCATTCGAGAAGATGATAAAGAATTGACAGAGAATGAGAGTGATAAGGCGAGGCTGCCAGGGAGTCATTATGTGACTCCTCTTTTGTAGAAGTGAGTTAAATGTGCATGGAGGAGTCTTGAAAGAGATGTATTAAGCGCGTTGTTTTAATTTTGGCGAGTGGCGATGAAGATAAGTTGCGAGGGACAGAAAGGAATATAAAGATGCTCATCTACATCTTAAAAATGAGAGTTAACAATGGTCATATTCTCGCTACGTTAACGAATGAGAACTTACGGCTCTTCTCTTTGGTAAATACATGTGAATGGCATTAAACTCGCACCTGAAATGGTCATCTTTATCTAAAAAACTAAACGTTCCTTTCAAAAGCGTGTAATTATTCCATATTTGTTTTATAAGGAAAAAAATATATGTTTTATCATTTTGGCTCTGAATAATAGTGTGTATCTTTTGATTGTTGTGGGAGATATGAATAGACGAATAAGGAGGAAAATGAGAGAGGGAATAGCTGAACTAATTAAAGACCAGCAAAGACCCCAAGGTCTTTTCAAGGACACTCCACTAACACAGACGGTGTGACACTACTACTATCTAATGTTAGTATATGTTGCTTTTGTTTTGTTTTTGGTATTTTAACATGCTGTTTGTTTGTTTTGTTTTTTTAACTATTTTAATTCTATGTTAAACATGTGTATCCTTTGTCATGCGCCTTAGGTATGGTTTTATTTTACTATTTCAATTCTACGGTACACACTTATCTACATGTGTACCCTTTGGCGTGCAGGTTCAGTTATTCGTGCAAATGCACATACACGCTCTTCCTATATATTTATAGGACAGTCAGAATTTGTAAAGGGGGAATTCAGATTCACTCCATGCAGGGGGACATTGCTGGCATGTTTTTGTTGAACATTTCATTTTACACATAACTCCTTGTTACTCGTATGTATGACGCTTTCATTTCTGCTTCTCTTACGTTAGATTAACACTACTGAAATACTCATCAAGTCAGTTTTTGAACCTATTTTCTGACGTGCTTTTGACCACACGGTGGGAAAGGCTATTCCACGTTTGTGTGATCTTAAACGTGAAGTGATTTTGAGCTATAATGGAGTTAAAACGGTTATTAACTAATTTGAAATAGTTTTGGCGCGTATTAGCCTCCTCGTCCATCTCGAACAATAATCTGTAATTAATATTAGTAAATCGTTTCAAGGTTTTGATTACCTCCATTAATTGCCCAGGTAATCGTCTACTTTTAAGGAATAGTAGACTTAATGAGCGGAGTCTCTCTTTGTATGCTTTACTTCGAATTCCAGGAACCATTTTAGTAGCCCTACGTTGCACTCTTTCTAACTGCGCTTTATCCTTTTTTAGGTAAGGAGCCCAAAGGTGAACCGCATATTTGAGGCGTGGGCGCACGAGCGCTTTGTATAGTGGCACGATTATATCTTTAGATATGAAAATGAAATTACAAGCGATATATTCGGTTTGCTTTCTTACAATCTTCATCGCATTGTTTCGATAATTGAAGCTCTTCTGAGATTAAAATCCCCAGGTCTTGTTCTAAGTTAACGGAGAAAAAGATTTGGCTTTTCATGTAGTATGCTACTTTTAGGTTATGACATCCTGAATGCACGCCTTTGCATTTACCTATGTTGAAGCACATCTGTCATTTGTCTGCTTTCAACAATTTTATCAAGGTCTCTCTGCATTTCTACCGTGCAAAGGAAGAACACCGAATATACAAATTGTCCAAATTGGAGTTATATATTGACTCTTATGTAGTTCGACCCTTAGAATCCATTTCTGGCATTGGTTTACGTCCATCTTTCACTCGTTTGGAGTTAGAAATTGGCCACACACCGAAAATACGCGACACTACCATTGTTAACATAGAAGAAACACCGAATATGCAAAATGCAGAGGTTAAACGCCAATTATACTGAATATTTGGTCTGTTTCATTTATATGTAACACGATATCCAGACGTAAAACACCGAATATGCAAGCTTTCTATCAATTTATTGCCGCTCCTCTCATGCAGCAACCTGTTTTTTCCTGAACAAATTGTGAGCTACGTGTCTGTACTGAAATGTACAAGAGTGTTTTTTCTGCCTATGTCAAGTTTTATCTTTTAATTCAGTCAGAGATAATCTCGTCGTTAAAGCAGAAGGGCTGGTAGCCATGGCTTGCAATTACAATACAGCATCAAACGTCTTCCACTTTTTAAAAGAACAGTAAGTACAAAACATATTAAGCTTTAATTTGAATTTAGTTTTATTTTCTATCACAAAATGCGTTTGCCTCTTTATTTTATTTTAAATTTATAATTAAATATTTTCCTTATATTTATAATAACTATTTTTTTCAATAATATGGCCTGTATTATAAATAATATTCCTAATTACTGGAATGTAAGAATTCATTAAATCTTTTCATTATTGATTTTAAGATGAAGTTGAATAGCTTGGCTGGTGAGAAATGATTAGTTTGTGTCGTCTCTCGTATCAAATTTAATCTTTAATCAAATTAAATCATATCAAACTAAATATGAGCCCGCAAGGGGGTTCAGGCTTACACTTCCTTGTGTGTTTGTCCCTGGAGGTTTAAGTGCCCTCCTGACCCCAGCATATTTTAGTTTTGCTGATCTTCTATTTCGCTTTTGTTTCATCTGTTTGTCCAGTCTCTTTTTCTTTGTTCCCTCCGTAGCCTAGACTGCTACACCCACTCTGGGTGAATTGTCGGTCTATCACCCGGTAATTTAGGATTTTTTTTTATTTGGATCCAGATTATGTTCTCTTTTGTGCATTGTGTGTGTTTGCCATGTTCACGGCACTGCGCGGCTGCCTGCATCCCTTGCTGAGTTACCGCCCTTTAACTTTCAATATCGTTATCTTTAATATATCGTTGTTTATATAGATTTTTATTCAGAGCTAAGCCTTAAATATTTGTATACCTCTAAGTTATATGTGTGTGCATTTGTTAACACAAAAATACTTATACCGTTATGCTGTGTATAAAAGGTAACAAGCATAAATTAAGGTAGGGGTGAGGGAGGTAAGGGAAGATGATGATGGTGATGATTATCATTATGATAATGCAGTAATTCCCGAAATTATTGTATGTGCTACTTAAATGCAATGCATAAATATTTGTTTATTTTTCTCCTTTAAGAGCTGTTTTGAGGACAGAAAAGCAAGACATTTCATGCATTCAAGAGAATAATATAACAGCTGCTATCAAAGTTCCATCTCCTGGATTTTCGATGCTCATGAAGCAGTGTATGACAATGAAGTGGCTTCCCATCACACCTTTGTTGCTTCTGAGGTTAAAAAAAGGAGGAAATCAATGACACAACAAGTTTTCAGATGAAAAGCGAAACCACATTCACTCAAAATTTTGGAAAACCTCCTACGATATGAGGCGAGCATGGTTGTCAAGCAAATTAACAAGGAAAGAAGTAAAAAGAAGGCATATTGAGGAAGATTTATCAAGCGAGAAGTCATCGTATGTGTATACACTGAGCGATTCCTAAGGACAAGCATTCAAAGTCTGTCGGAATTTTTTTCTCAGCACTTTAGAATACACTCAACATCAGGTTATAAAATCATTATTTCATTCCATTGATGCAGCTTCTTCATCCACAACTAATTTGTCAGGAAATATTGCAGTGGCAGATAACAAAGGACAACATGAGCATACTAATCGAGTTAATAGAGAAGTAATAACAAATCACATAGAATCTTTCAATCCAGTCATTTCTCATTTTAGAAGAGACCATGTAAGATACCTTCCAACAGATCTCTTTGTTGCTGCAATGTACAAACTATTTCAAGAAAAACACGCATCAGTCCGTTGTTCATATGAATCCTATCGGAGTAAATATACTAAAGAAAATGAACATAAGTTTTTCTAAACCTTGTGTTAACAAATGTTCGACATGCTTATTTTATGAATTGAATATGAATGAAGAAAATGCTGAAAATGATCAATTGCACAATGAAATGCAAATGGAGCAAGAAAATAATACAATATAGATAGTGAGATATACGAACAAATGCATGGACTCCTAATACTTGCCGTCGATGTGTAAAAGGTTTTGCTCCTGCCAAGGATGCCTGATGTTAAAGAAAGTTTTTTTTGCTCGAGAATAGCTGTATTTAATGAAAAATTTGCTTTTTTAAAGAAAAATCAACATCAATATTGTGTAGTTTGGAATGAAAATCTTCGAGGTAGGAATGCTCCTGATGTTGCATCGTCCTATATCAAAGTAATTAAGGAAAATAGAGATACAAAGAAGTTTATATTTTGGACAGAAATTTGCTTAGCTCAGAATAAAAACTGGACATTATATTCAGCATTCGCTTTACTTGTTAATGAAGATCTTGAACCCTCGGAAATCACGTTGAAATATATTGTCACCCGCTCACACATTCTTTGCAGCAGATGGCAATCATGGAAAAATTGAACAAGTAATCTGGAAAAATAAGAATCTGTATGATATGAGAGACCTCTGCAATTTACTGGAACTTTTAACGAAGAGAACAATGGTCCTGGAAATGCAACTTTATGATTTTAAGGCCTACGAAACTTGTCAAGGTTAAGAACAACCCTAAGAGCGTGTTAAGAGAATAATATTTCTCTTTTACAAGATTTATGTGAAGTCCGATTTGAGAAAGGTCTGCACGGACTGATCTATAAAAAAAACTTTTCAGGACTCTGAAACTAAAGTTAAATTTATGAAAGAAATTATTCAACTCAGTTATTCAGCGAAATATTCATTAAAGCCCAGCGGAATTCAAAAAGAAAAATTTGATCAAAATTAACTTAGGCCTTGTTATGAGAATGCCTATTTCCCGTCGAGTATTTTGGAATAACCTCCCTACTAGTGATAATATCTCTGATCTCTTAAATTCTAGAGTAGATTAAACATCAAAGTCTTATGGATTTTCGTGTTGAGTTTAAAATGGATTTACTTTTGTTTATTTAGTCATTTTTCCTTAAAAAGGGATATAACTACAGTTTGGGTGAAGTTTTATACTTTTACTCAGATCGTTTTAAATATGACTTTATGTTCACTATTTTCTTTATTAAATTAAGGATATTTCAAACTAATATTAACATGCTAATAGAAAGATAAATTCATTGAATTTTTTAAATATTCTGTTTGGTTTGTATTTTTATGGTCAAAATATTAATAAAAATTACATAGATTTATAGGATTGTTTATACCTTCCCAATGACTTGTTAAAAATTATAATAATAAACAAAAACAGTGAGGAATGTATAATGTAATGTGGTTGCCATAATTATAATGAAGTCTGATTGCTTAATGTTGTCAATAATACAAAGTGAAAACACCGAATATAGGTATAATCGGTGTCTCATTGTTTAATATTAATGGTCATTCAAGAAGAAAAAGACCGAATATACTTATATTCGGTTTCTTTCATCTGCATTTATAGTGAATAGTAATCCACAAACCAAAGGAAAAACAGTTTTTGTGCAACTCAGCCAAAAATATAAAATTAATGCACAAAAGAAAGTACAAATATGAAAGATGACCCACATAATGGAGTAAATACATTAAACGTTTAACAGAATCTTGAAAATATACTATTTTTTCGCATTGAAATAAAGGAAAACTTTGAACGCTTCTCCTGTAAAGTTATTATTTTGTATATTCGGTGCTCTTTCTCGGCACGGCAGATTTGCTCTACAACGGATCTAAAAAGGGCTCGGCTTTCTGGTTTCGTGTCGTCAGCAAATTTAGAGATCCTACTAATTACTCCATTATTCAGGTCGTTAATGTAAAGAAAAATTAATAATAAGCCCAGTACCGACCGCTTTGGAATCCCGCTCTTTACTGGGACGCCCTATTTACAATAGCACTCTATGAACGATTTGAGAGCCAGGTTTAATTCATTTGTGCATGTTTTCCTTCACTCGAATCGCTCTATTTTTCATCAATAGCCTTTTGTATGTGACTGTATCAAATGCCTTATTAAAGTCGAGGTAAATTATATCGGCCGCTGTAGTTTCATCGTAGATGCAAATTATATTATGAAAAGAATTCGAGTCAATTGGCTAGGCACGAGCGCCCTCATGTAAATTCATACTGAGTGTCTGTGTTTAAATTATTCGCCTTAAAATGACTCGCCAATCTACCTCTAATTATAGACTCCATGAGCTTCCCAATTACAGAAGTTAGGCTGATTGGACGGAAATTGTAGGCTCAGATTTCTCCCCTTTTTTAAATATTGGCGTAATATTTGATTGAATTCTATTGGAACTAGGCTTTCTTTGATTGATCGATTGAAAATCGTATAAAGCGGTATTGCTAATTATTTTTTTAGTTCTTTGAGATGGGCTGGGTACACCCCTTTGGGTCCGAGTGCAACATCGTACAAAGCGGTCTTGCTAATGCATTCTTTAGTTCTTTGAGATGGGCTGGGTACACCCCATTGGGTCCAAGTGCCATCGATGTTTCTATTTTATTAATGTATGTGATAATCTCCTCTTTATTTATACTTATTGTGGATAAAAATTTTGTCTGTCAAAATTTATTTCCTCGAATATTGTTGCTAATTGTGTCACGTCCTCCACAGTAAAAACGCTTGCGAAGTGTTCATTTAAAATTTTAGCAATTTGTTAGGGGTTGTCTGTCATAGCACCATATTTACTTCTGATCGGCCTTATTAACCACTTCATGGGTTTTGTACTCTTTACGTAACTATAAAATCGTTTCACTCGTGCTACGAATTTAAGGCAAGATTTTTTTCATATTTCAGCTTAGCTTCCCTAACGGCACGCTCTACCAGCCTCAGAGAGTGTACTTTTCTTTCCTGATTTGCTACCGTTTGGTTTCTTTTTTTAAACATTGCTAGTCTTTGTTTCGCGCCTAGATTAAGTTTATTATTAAGGGGTTAACCCGCTGTGCCATCTATGATTGCCCCTTCTTATTGCGACTCTACTTAACCAAGTCGCAATCCATAGTGAGCATACTTTGTTGTAACTCCGATGCATGCCCTGTGCTTTCCTATTATAAAAACAACTTTCACATTTTATCCTTTTAATCTATTTAGAAAAGGTTTTGAAATTGCAGCTCCCAAATCGTGGAATTAGTTGTAGACTCTTCTCTACCTCTACGCTTGTATTAATTTCGAACCTAATTACATTATGGCCACTCCTCGCCACATGCTCACCCTCGCAAACTTTTTCTCCTACATTTCTTAGGTTATGGCAATTTAATAAAGTATATTTTTATCACGCGTAGGTTCCTCTACCAATATGTCCCCAAATTTACCAGAATTATAGTTTGTGTAGTTAACGTGAGTTAACGTTTTTTTCTTTTTCTCCCCATAGATGAAAGTACCTCAAATAGTAGTGCGTCATCTGACTCTATTGTGATAGGGGGCGATAAGTAACGGCTAAGTGAATTTTATTATTTTGGGCAGACTTGAGCTCTATTAGCAGAACCTCGCTGTTCATATTTACAGTCGTCACACCCATTGTTCTTCCATTTATTTCCGCTTTTACGTACGCTAACACTCCACTGCAAAAGTCTCTTTAAACTGTATCCTACCAGGTATCTTGCTATTACATATGATATCGTAATCACCCTCTTGGATCATGGCTTTAACTTCGGGTAGTTTGTTCCTTAAACTCCCAACATTTGCGTAAACATATTTTAATTTTCTTTTTAAATAACATTGGCCCTCTCTCGTAGGCCTGTGGCGTTTCTTTGCTTACCCAAGTTTATTGGCTATTCGCATGAAATCCGACCCGGCGGATCTGTGCCTTGGAGGCAAATAGCTTCCGGGCCAAATAGATCACATAAGCATTTATCAATAATTATTTTTCCCAGCCTCGAATTTCCGATTGGAATCAAATGTACGCCATTATTTATTATGAAAAAGCAACGGTTGGTCCTGAAAACCGTTCCAGAAATTGAAAAACTTACACGTCATTTTCCTGACATAAACGTTTAAGGCATTCATTAGTGCAGAATAACTTTGATTGCATTCTCACACTCGCTCCCGCCGGAGTATGGATGAGGTAATCGACGGGTCCTCTAGCCTCGAAGACGGGGTAGGGTCCCTTTCACTGGCTAAGGAGTTTGTTGCTCCCCTTGAAAAGTAGCACCAGCACCACCGCACCAGGCTGGAATTTTCGTTCTCGTGACTTAAGGTTAAAGTAAGTCTTATACCTCTCAATAAGTCCTTCACGGGATACGACACTCGTTTGTTACCTCGGGTGGACTGACGCTCGAGGGCCTTAGTTTTCTCCTAAAGGGGGGGGGGGAGTTGCGCACTACTTCTGGGCGCGGCAAAACTTGAAGCTCCGGAGGACTTGGAACTTCGGGTCGAAAGGGATTTCCAGGGAACAGGTGCACAGGATTCCAGGGCTGCCTGTTTACGGGTAGTCATGGGCTGGGCCACGTGATGGTCGTGAATTACGGGGTTCTGACCGAAAAAAACGGAGCAGAACTGGATTGGGGTGCTACCACTTCGGCCTACCCGGGCATATAGTCACATTTGATGTGACAACGAATTACTGGGAAACGACTGGCCCAGCCAAGGTAGTCGAGGACCACCTCAAATTTCTTGTGGTCGAGCCCATCAGGGGGGAGTAGGTCCTCAGAAACTATAATACAGGTGCACCTGGTGTCACGGACGAGGTTGGATACTCGGCGACCGTTCATAGTTCCGTTCTCGAACTTCAACCCACCAGGGTTGTTCTCATTACAGAGAAAGTTTACCTGATGGAGAGGGTCTTTGGCGGGGGTAGGAGGATCGGGAGTTTCCTGAGGCGACAGAAGAGGACCAGGGGCGGCCCAGATTTGGTGCACTTGGTGGGACTGAGAGTTTGCAAATCGGGAGTTTTGAGGACAGTTTGTGCGGTAATGGCCGGCAACTCTGCAGGTGTAGCAGACCATCGGGTTCTTTTGGTACGGCACAACCAAGGGAGAAGAAACTATGGGCTTATCGTCTCGGTGTTCAGATGGATGGGAGTTTCTTGGCCTTGAGGGACTAGGAACTTTGGTAAATCTTTGAACCAATTTAGGGGATGTCTTAGGACCATAAGATTTAGTTTTGGAGGGCGATTGGGGAGCCTTTTTTACACCCTTAGGGTATAAATCGTGACTATCCGCGTAGACATCGGCCTCTTTTAAGCACTCCTTACAAGTGGCGCAACGTTTATCCTCAATGAAGGCGCGAATTTCAGGAGCCACGGCAGCTAAAAGCTGATCCCTAAGGAAGAAGTCCAGAAGGGACTCGTAGACCTGGGGAATTTTGCACGCATCCAGCCAACACTGAAGGTGTCTTTGGAGGATGTACCCGTGTTGTCGAAATATTTGGCCAGGGCGGATCCTTTCCTGGCGGAATCGGAAGCGGTAGAATTCGCTATTTATATAAACAGTAGCTACCAATTCGGACTTTAACGTGGAATAGCATGAGTTTGCTTCCAGGATAAGGGATACGAAGATATCGCTCAACTTGGCATTTAGAAGAGGAAGTAAGCGAGCGACGCCATCAATTTTGAGATCCCATCTATTGATCTGAAAGATTCTCTCAAAATGGGTCAAAAATGACGCAAATTCCTCTCTATCATTAAAAACGGGATGGTGGACTGAAGGAGTTTGGAGAATTTCAGCCGGGGAACCGATGGACTGAATATCCATTTTATCTTCTTCATCTACATTTTTAGTTTGTTCTCCACCATCTCCATCTTCAGTTTGTTCTCCTCCATCTCCATCTTCAGTTATTTTTCCTCCATCTCCATCTTCAGTTTGTTCTTATCCATCTCCAATTCTCTTCGCTCTGCCCGTTAGTTCCCCTCTTCTTCCTGTACTAATTTAGTAGGTCTTTGCCCGAAAGACCTAAAATTTCACCCTGACTCTTGAATTTTTCGAAGGATGACATTTTTCCGCAGTTAACTGAGGGAACACTGATACGCGAACGAGCTAGGACACTACCCACGCGAAACGAATACTTAAATATTCTTGGAGGCCTTGATTACAAAAAAAAATTAAGATACACCTACCTACCTCTGCTGTTTATAAGCAGAAAAATAATAAAATAGTTCTACCGGAATTAGGACACCAAGGACCTTAACTCTTCTGGATTAATAACCAGGAGAGTCTCCAAAATTCAAACACACTGAAAAAAAATTAACTACCTTGGGTCTAACACAAAATCTAAATAGTTTAACGTTCCACTGCTCTTCAATTAACTTGAACTTGCCTTCTGCCAGTACAATACAAAAATTAAAATAAAAGTGGTAGACGTGAATAACACGGTAACTTTTAATGTCTGAATTAAAATGACACGGGTTCGTACAACCCCAAACACACTTGACACCAAAATTATATAATATGTATATTAATAAATATATATGTCGTGGTATTACATTATATTAAATCAATACCATATTATATCTATGGGGGAGGGACCAATAACTTAAAGGCGAGCCGACAAATGGACGGAACACCACGAGTATAGACGAGCGGAGGGCGAGATAAAAGTGCAACGAGGTCAGGTATAATATTGGCAATGGCAACGCTTAAGGTTACTTAAAGATGGATGTACAAAAATATAATTTTATTTACTTAAAAATAATGAGAGAATTGATGGGCAAAATTCCATCAGATGAACGAGAGGAGGGGGGGATTGTAGTTATGAATCAGACTATGAAGTTAAAATTCATGGTATTACAGGAGGAGAAAATTCAAATTGGGGAGGAATTAACTCAAATGGGTTACTGAAGGGGGAGAGGGATTAGTTTACGAAGGATTCCGGGTGAGACGTCGGGGTAAGGCTTTACGGAAGTCTTCTGCACGTGAGGCGAGGCCGCTTGGAGCTTTTGAGCGGGAATTTAAAGTCATGATGGTTCTCCAAAAATGAAAGGGGGCGGTAACGTCCGTCCTAGGGGAGAGTATTTCGGCCACCCAAAAACGAGGGGTAAACGAGGAGGGCTTCGACAGGAGTTGATGGGGGGGAAGTCAGAAAAATCGCTCGGTAGCGATAGTTAAATGGAATTACCTCACTGGCTGGGGCTAATTCCAATACACAACTAGTTCAGCCGTACCGTGGCTTTGCAATTTTCAGATTATTTACTTTCAGGATTCATCATCAGTCACTTGAAGCACAAAGAACACCTGGCAATGAGTTTCCTAAAGTCCTGTGGATGAAGAATAAAAAAATGATTCAACCCAAAAGAGCCACATTTCCCAGGGCAAGGACATTTGATACCTCTAGTAAGAGATCTGTTTTGCCAAAGGGAAAGTCAGACGTTTGGGAAGCCAGGCTTAAGCAATGGTATCTTAGAAAGAAAAGTGCAATTATTTCATTTCTCTTTTTTTTCTTAGGAAATTATCCTCAAATCTGTTTTTTGGTACAATTTTAATGAAAATTCTTCCATTAGTGAGGTAGATTTAATTGAAATCAAAGAAACGTGTGAATGAGATTCGTTCATAATTATTTGATTTCTCAACCCACAAATGGAATACTTGTAGAGAAATTTTTTTTTCTCAATGTATGACTACAGCTTGGATATAAAATTATGTGTTTATTTTGTCTTTGGGACAGTGTTGATGACTTCAGGCATTATTTCATTAAAGAGTCGCTTACAATATAAGAACAAGAGATATTAGTTATACCGTGCAGTATATGCCACTGGTAAAGCTAATAACGTTTTTCATCTCCCACTTTACATCAGAATTGGCCACATGAAGAACCTAGTAAAGTCTGTGGCAAAACAACAATAAGAATTTATATAACTAAACAAAAACTAAATATTAAGTAAACTGTGTTACAAATTTGATAGCAGCATTTTTATTTGACCTGAGGTCAGAAGATTCATAAATAATTACAGTTCAAGAGAAAACCTGAAACCACTGAAGCTAGCAGCATTGAAATAATTCATGTTAATGAGCAAAATCTTTCTAAGAACTCATAATCAGTGTAGAGGAATCGTCACTTCTCCCTTCACCCACACTCGTGTTGAAGTCAAAAAGCGGTTACCGCAAAGACATCTGGCCCAGGCCTCGGCGGGTCAAACGCGTAACAGCAGCGCTACACCACACGGCGCTATAAAAGAGCAATGCAAGACCTCACCCAGGAAAGTGAGATCCAGTTTCACGTCAAATAAGAAATTGGAGACGTGTTTCTCCCAAGCTCGAAGGCTAACGAGGAGCCGATGGAAGACTTGGTGGGAAAAACCATCGGGCATAAGAACTCTCCTGGGGCCATCCTCAAGCCCCTGCCCCCTTACCACTCCCCCAGTGAGGTGACAAGGTATAAATGAGGAACACTGAGGAAAATCGTGGTAGTATACGTCAGACTCCAGGTGACGAAGTCCTCGATCAAAACCGAGCTACCTAGACTGGAGAGGTAGTATACTTGGCTCGCCAGACCAAGAAGTGCCCTGCAAGAGAGGCAGGGCTACCTAACTTAAGGGTCTAAAGGTAATTGGTAGGCCAAGTGGTAAATTTGTTGTCGGAAGTGGTATTTCAATCAGCATAGTAGTGGGACTAAGGGTAAGTTATGCTGAGCGCTACCTGGTGAGTGATGGCATAATTACTTGAGAATACAGAAAAGAAAATTTGACGGACCAAAACAAAATGGATCCGGTGAAAAGATTTTACCAACAAGTCCAAAGTCTGGGACTTGAAGGCAAAGAGATGCATGACTACGTCATGGCAGAACTCAGAATAGATTGCGAAGAGGAAAAAAGAGTTTTGGATAGAGAAGAAGAACAAGAATAAATAAAGTTTGAGAGAGAAACAGAGGATATTAAAAGAGAAGGGAAAAAGAATGCGAAGCAATAAAACTACGGAGAGATATAAAATTAAAGAAAAACAGAATACAGGGGAAAATAGAAACAGAGTAAAGAAGAAGGCGGCGAGGAGGTAAAACAAGCGAAAGAATAATACTGTTGAAAAGAGAAGCACAAGAATTTGGAATAAGGATAGAAAGAGAAAATGAGGAAAGGAGAATAAAGATAAAACGAGAAGATTATGAAAGAAAAATAAAGATAAACCTGGAAGATGAAGAAAGAAGAACCCGACGGGAAAATGAAATAGCGAAAGCAGAAAAAGAAGCCGATGAAACAAGAATACAGAGGGAAAAAGAACTTGCTCAAGCTAAAAGAGTAGAAAGAGAAGAAAAGGAAAGATTGCTTGCACTCGAAAGAGCACCTATCGAGAATCTGATAGAGGTCGAGGAAGTTGGAGCCCGGCCTGGACCTAAGAAAGGACCATCGAGGGAAACCCAATCAATTTGGGTAACGATGGAAAAAGTAGAAGGTAGGGATGAAGTACCAGCAGGAGTACCTAAGGGAAAACCTACGAGGAGAACCCAGCAAAATGGAGGTATCAGGGAAGAAGTAGAAGGTAGGGTAGAGGTACGAGCAGGTGTATCAAGGAGCTACCTGCGAAGAGAATCGAGTCAAATGAGTTGACAAGGAAGGGGAAAAGAGGTGCTATTGCGATACACCCAGGTAAGACTAATCAAATGGTAGACGCGAATGAGTATCCCCTACCCCTAGTAGACTCCTCCCCGAACGGAACGTCCACGGAGTTACCGCGAATACGCCAAGTCGTAGTGAACGCCACGCCCATTAACGACCTCGCAGGCAAAAGTTTTCTCGATCCCCAAAGATCGAACCCACACTTGATCTTACAGTGTACCTTGATAAAGAAGGATTATGGGACTCAAGTTCTCTTCAGTTATGCCCCGCTGCAACAGGCCACTCTAGCCATAATGTTCAGTTTAAAGGTAGTCAAGTACCATAAGATGGGTATTTCTAGTATGTTGAAATACCGCTACCATTTAGTAACATACTTGGGTAGACTCAATAACCCGAACGGCCGACTCAGGCGCGGTAAAGTATTCGTATTAGAGTACCATTTTAGTATTAGCTACATCAAAGGAGGCGATAAAGTACAGCTGCTCTATAGGCGGAGACGAAATACTATTGAGGGTTATTTCAGTTCCCTAATGAGCGTGAAACCATGTTTTCATTTGTTGTTGGTGTTAATATTTATCGGTAGGATTTAAGTTCTCAAAAACTGAGAAATGTAAGGAAGTAGCTTGTTTTGTTTTGTTTTTTTGTGGGTAATCGACGAATTAAGGCTTTGTTATTTTCATGTAAAATTGTATTGCGAGTAGGTCTAGTTCGACACATTGCCTGTGTAAACGCGCGCGAGGGTGCTCATGTGTAAGGAAACTTAATGTAAGAGAGGGCTCAAGAAATACAACTTTGGTAATCTAGACTAGATTGAGTAAGTTGTTTTGAGCTCCCGGGAGTCCCCCCCCCCCATTAAGTTCTTCGATGAGAGGTGTGTAGGTGAATCGTGACCACCCTCCACACACACACTTATGGTGGAGTCAAAAAGTGGTTACCGCAAAAGACATCCGGCCCAGGCCTCAGCGGGTCAAACGCGGTGCTATGAAAGACCAATGCAAGATCTCCCCCAGGAGAGTGAGATTCAATTTCACTTCAAATAAAAAATTGGAGACGTGTTTCTCCCAAGCTCGAAGGCTAACGAAGAGCCGATAGAAGACTTGGTGGGAAAAACCGTTGGGCATAAGAACTCTCCTGGGGCCGTCCTCAAGCCCTCCCCCCTTACTACTCCCCCAGTGGGGTGACAAGGTATAAATAAGGAACACTGAGGAAAATCGTGGTAGTATACGTCAGACTCCAAGTGACGAAGACCTCGATCAAAACCAAGCTACCTAGACTGGAGAGGTAGTGTACTTGGCTCGCCAGACCAAGAAGTACCCTGCAAGAGAGGCAGGGCTACCTACCTTAAGGGGATAAGAAGCAGCTTCTCCTTGAGCTAGTCCTTGGTTATCAAACCAAACGCTAAGTTAACTTTGTTAAGTTCAACTTACTCTCGCTAGAGAGAATCCTCATATTCTGGTGCACCTTAAACACCAAGGGTATTGCTCGTCTTAGAGGAATTAAAGAAATAAGGAAAAGGTTCCCCCTCAAGCCCGTTACTCGGTGGCCACACCGAACTCATAAATTAACTTGGTTGAGGAACCAAGTTCAACTTATTCTCGTCAGAGAAACCCTCCTTCCGTTATACTCTCCTTAAAGAAGCCTGGAACTAAGAAGAAGCTCAGCCTCGAGCTAGTTCCTGGTTACCAAACCGAACGTTAAGACACTTATTCTCCTCAGAGAAACCCCCCATCATCGATTCTCGCCCTTTGAAGAAGACCCTCCCCGAGTTCAGTCCTCGTCCATGAGAAATTAAGTAACGAAGGAGAAAAGCTCCCCCCTCGAGCTCGTTACTCGGTGGTCACACCGCACTCCAAGTTAACTTGACTTAAGAACCAAGTTCGACTCCCTTTCGCCAGAGAGACCACGACTAACTTGGTGCCGCATAAATCACCGTAATTGTTCTCGTCCTTGAAGAACATCCCCCCCCGGAATTTCGTGTGGCCCCCCCTAGCTGCTACCCTAGCAAAAAGGACCTTGTGATCTCGCCTACCTACATCTGGCCAGACGGCACGCGTCGTGAGGCAATAACATTCCTGAGGCCTTTTAAACTTCCGATGAGTCCGTAAGCCTAATTCTTATATTATTGAGGTGTGTAGCGAAATTAACCGACTTTAGACGGTCCAACTAATTGAATTAATTCTTGTTTATAATAATATTCAGAGGATTGCTGTAGTTAATGTTTAAATGTTGTGTATTTAATTGATAAAGGTAAAATATAAGTTTATTTTGGGATTATTGTGCGTTTCTCTATATCCTTACGTGTTTCCAACGGCTCTATTCTTTAAGATATTAAGATATCAATATATTAGCACTCTTAGCACTCTTAGAAATTTACCTATATAATCATCAGTATGTTAATGGCATATCAATGACCAGGTTAGCAAATGTCTCTAAAAGTACACCGTTTTACACTCCATTTAGATTTTTTTTTCGTTTGAATCGCGGGGATGTTAAAGATGAACATGTTTAGAGATTCACCAATAGTTAACTGGAATGCAAAGAAGGCACCAGGGTAGATTTAATCTTAACATGATAAGTGATTATTGCTCGCTTCTACAGCTCGAAGACCGTTCAACTTTCATTCCTTAGAGCAAACATTAAAATATTCCTGGAACATGACAATAATGTGAGTATTCAGGTTTGAACTCTTTTTTCCCCTTCAAAAATGTTATATGCTTATAGTATTAATATAAAAATATTTATTATTTGCAATATTGTATTGATGGCATGGTTTTTAATTTTAGTATTATACCTTGGTATTACATATAGTAGTAATATCACTTTCACTAGTTATAGAGTACATACATATCTCTATATGTATTACTGATATATACTTATACCCATAACATCCAAAAATTGAGTTGTGTCATTTGTTTTTACATGAAAACAAAAAATTAAAATATATCTTTGATTTTATCTGAAAATCGATTGGTAAATAAATCGTTTGTTATAGGAAATTAATACTTTGGTGGAGATAACATATGCTGGTACTGGTACTAAAGCAAAGTTAATAAATTTTTTCTTTGACACAGAGGCAGACATTTAAGAAAATCTACAATCATATAAGTAAAAGAGAGGACAGAAAGTATACAAATTTAAAGGGCCCTTCCTAAAAAAGTTGTTAGATTGGCCTTCCAAAAATTCCAATTCGGGAACACACAAGCAATCTAATAGCAAAATTACTCGCAAATAAACATGCCCGCCTTCCCGCCTTTTCACCTTTAGACCGAGATTGTTGCCTCACTAGGGCCAAATTAATCCAATTCATCTAATCTGCGTCGCTTGCAAGGCAATATTGGCAAGATATCACCAATGTGACTTAACAGAAGAAGACGTACGTGAGATTGGGTAAAGGCAACCAAAGAATTTGGGAAAAGAGTTACCAAATACCTCACGGAATAAGAAGGTAACATAAAATAGCTTAGAATAACCTTACCCGATGTTTAGGAGAAACAAGTACTTTTATTCTCGGATGGAAAGCATACTTTTGATGAGAATTCGGTGTAATTTTGTTTGAAAGTGAGATAGTGAATTGACTCATGACATGACATCAGGAACAAAAGCAAGTGAATTGGTGAGGGTGGAAAGTGTCATATGACCGTGTAGCTGAAAGAATGCGGTAATTCAACTGTCTTAGTGAATAGGATTGTTAAAGGATTACCAAACTCTAATGTAGTGGAGGAGAAGCTGCAGAGTTGCTTTAGGTAAAATTCCACTAACACGAATTTGGATCAGAGAAGATTAAATTTCGAAGTAGAAAATCTTTATCTATTTACTTAATTACATATTTGCTTAAATAATTATTTATTTATCAAAACAATTAACGAAACGAATTTACCTAAAAGTTAGAAAGTAGAGGCTTATCAATTAATTGGTGGAGAAAAAGAAAGGAAATACATTCTTATTGTTTATATCTTAAAGATTTCACCAAGAGTGCAAAAGCCTGCGATGGCGCGAAACTCGTGGAAGTTTTCAAGAGCCGCGACGAAGCCAGAATAAAATCAGACATGTCCAGCGCACACTAAAACAATAAAAACCACAAATGAATGAATATGTATCAACACACAAGAGAAAATAGGTTCCGATGTACTTGGTTCACGGCATTTATTAGAAAATAATCCCTGCAATAGCTTTATTTCTAAAACCAAAGATACCACATTTCTATTACAACCCTCGCGACTAATGAAACATCAAGAAAGAAAAACATTTAACCAAACATACATCACAGAGAAAGGACACACTTTGCAGCTTTACTTCGTTCATACAGTCTGAGATCATTATAAATACACAACACACATAATTATGATACAATGGAACTAGAAATTGACAAATAAATAAATCAAGAATTCCGAAAGTTCTCTCGTTATACTTATCAATACACCATAGGATATTGAAAGAGTTCTTAGTAAAATAATATTACGACTTCAGAGTTAAAAGGTGAAACATTTATTATTTATTCCAATTTTACATCCTTTCCATCCAATGAAGTTATTTATTGTAAAGCATATTTCCGCCCGTACGTGATAAAGCAGCTAAATGTCTCTTCGCCTTATTTGCATCCGTGTATGTATACATCTATATTGCTTATCTGTATTATTTCTAAGCCCGAAATTACCAATTAATAAGCACGCCGTCAACGCGAAAGTAACTTTGGCTGAAGATCTAAAAGAATTTATAATTAATTACTCATCTAAGTCTATGGTAAAATTATAAAAATCTTCCTCGGTTGGTGAGCAATATACACGTTGCTTTTAAATATAGAAAATCTTCAGAATTCGAGATTGAATATTTAAAAATAGTTTTTTCCTGATTATTAAAAGAACTCTACTTGCAATTTTGTTCTGTTTTATTCGTTAGCTAAATGATAGTTGTATTTTAGATATTTTTCTACACAATTTGTCCTTGTAAAATTATAGATCTGTCTAAAGAATACTTTCACAACTGCTCAATTTCACGTCTCTATTTATTCATTAAGTAAAAATATGTGAGCAAGACGAAGATCCAATTACAAAACGACCAAAGAAGGGTTTGAAAAATAAAAATTATACTGCATATTTTTCTGCATTGAAATTTTATAATGGCATAAGTTGAAAAGAAAATTTCGAATCGTTGGTAGAATATTTAAAAAAAAAGCCATTTTTTTTAATTTTCGGGGAGATATATATGTAAAATATGGTATAGAGAGCATGACGAAACTCTCAGCATAATAAGAAAAATCAAGCAATTTTTGTCAAAACCCTAAATCACACATGGAAAGTGTTAATTGTCTCGAGTAATGCAGAATAATAATAGGTTTTAGTAAATTGAATTCAGAAGGCAAGAGAATACTGAGCAGGTATACAAATTAATATATCTATTAAAATTTCATATATTTAGAAGACTTCCAAGGTTCTAACCGAGAAGAGTAACACTCAAGAGGACAAATTAATATACAATAAATCTTAAAAAATTAATTAAAATTAATAGATAGAATAATTATTAATAATAATCTCTATCTATCAGCCTTTCATCCACCGTCTTTTGAACTAGACTAACGACCATTCATCTATTTGAGAACGACTTTTTAGATTAGAATTGTAATTGCTCTAAAAATTAAAGTCAGACGTATCGTATAAGAGAAGTCAAGCAAGATGGTCTTCCTGGCGCGCCTTCCTTTGAAATGGAAGTGACTGAATTTCGTCTTATCTTTTTAAGGGACTTTTTGGCCACGTAACTTAATGTTCAAACAATAAAGATCAACAACAAGCCACACCAGTCATCAACCAATCAAATAGGAGACTATCATCACAAAATTTATATCTGTCAGTCATCTCTGCCACTAGAAACTGCCTGAAGTACAGACTCGACCATTGTAGGTCATCTTTTTACAGCCGATATGACACAATCCCTGGATCCTCCTTCATCGGTTTAAGTTACCTTCATGCAATACTCATCATTAGTATTCATCATTTGCTTGCTCGACTACCTCTCTACGACAGAAGCTTACCTCGTATATATTCTGCTGTCATCAAGATTTAAATCTTTTACTCTCCAAATCAACGTCTCAACTGCATTCTTTTCTTGGAAGTGTCACCAACTTCATCATACTCTAAGAAAACATATCTTGCAATCCAATTCACATGGTCAATGTGATTAATTGTGGACTTAATTGCAATATCATTATTCCATTCACATTAAAATATGTTCCACTGTTACCTTGCCATAATAAATGTCAATTTACAGATATGACCAAATGATATATAAATAGAGTGATGAAAATAGACATCTCATTATTTACGAGATCTCTGCGTTTTCCTAAAAAAAATCTTTTAAATTAACCTTTTGTCCGCAGGTGACGGCAAAAAATATACTTAATGGAAGTCTTTTTTTCAATTTCCATATTTCACCACGTAATATTGAACCTTCCTACTTAGGACAGCTACTATATACCTAAATACGCAGCCTTGGATTATCATGCCATTCCTTCCATACATTTCATGAATTCAAAAATCAACTAGTAAGTTGATAACACTTATTCTCCTCACAAACTCCTATATTCATATATTGTAATATTCATCGGAAAATGAAAGTGCAAATGTAAGAATTATCATTCAAATCAGAGTTATTTGTTCCTCGCATAAATATCAGACCTACATAAATCTTCTCTCATTTAATACAACTAATCTTACTGACATCCTAGCCAAATCAATCGTTTTTCGCCCAATTTCTTATATGCACTATTTCAAACAATTTTGCCGTTTCGCAGCAAGAAATCAATAACTCATTAAGGTCCTTCGGATTATTCAACATCAATATGGTCAAAATCTTCCTCTTCACACAAACTGATATCGGATCTCAAAAAACTATGATAACACCGACTTTTCCGACCTCATCACTAAAACATCAAGTTCTCTGAAACCTCCCTACAAGTTTGATTCTTTGATTTTCTCTACCATACCAATAAGCATTCTTAAATACATCACCACCAAACACCAGCTTTGAAACCCTCTCAAACAATACCTATTATTATTTACAGAAGTAATGGATATACCCAAACAAAACTGCATAGAGAAAGTAAAATCTTTGGCGAATCTACGCTTGAACAGATAGATGTGCATTAGCTCCGTGCCTGTGATCTTAACTTATTATCTGACGTCATCGAGATTTCTGAAAAGGAATTCGACAAAAAAATTATTCATATATCCTTCCCCTTCTCCAAATGAAATCAATATCCATTGAAAATTCCTCCAATCTCATTGAACTTACCTAATTTAACTTAGACCTTTCTAAATGTAGCCAGATTTGTTGGCTTGGTCATTTAATCTCAGTCCGTTTACAAAAAGAAATTACATTATTAGCTCAATATGATGTGCAAATAATATAATGATTTGTAGCGTAACCTAGTAATTCTAAATTTATAATCACGATATTCCTATTTATAAACGTCTCTCCACATGTTATAATAATAAATTATATACACACAGACCTGTTCGCTTCAAGTTGCTCCCTACTACATAATATCTCCTAATATGGATTACGAAAAGTCTACTTAAATACTCATGGCCTTTTCGAACATGTAAAACAAGGAAATTGTTACTTTACTGCTGATAACAAATTATAAGCTTTATTAACATTTAGTTTCCGCCGGGTTAAACTATGTCATTTACATTACAATTTTACCTCTAGTTTGTTTGATATATAGGGCATTTGGAAAATTTCTTTTAAACTATGAACCAACACTTACTTCAACCACTCAATTTCTGAACTTATCTACAATGGAAAATATCTTATTAATCTTTCTGACACTGTAGGAGTAAGTAATAGTCCGCCTTCCCTCCCCAAATATCTATCCTTCTATTCTCTTCCAGGGTGCTTGGGACGAAGAAGATAAGGAGCAAGGGTGATCCAGTTGGGGAACTCGATAGACTTCTATCGTGCTTCCTATTCATCTTTGTCTTTTCCTACGGGTGTAGTTTTTAGATTAACTGATATCATTCATTCCTGCTTAAATGCTAATTTATACTGGAATAAAATGAAAAGAAGAAGAGTTAATTGGACAAACGATAGGTGAGCGTAGCCTGTGTGAATAGGTGTGTATGTATGTTGCCGTAAATAAAGTTTGAGTTTGGTAGTGATTCTTTGACTGAAGATGCCTTCTCCTTTTCAGCTCCTTGCTAACTGCAAGACAGTCGAGCGAAACCTGGCTTGAGAGGCCGCAGCAGCCAGCCTTGAGCCTTACTCCCATTTCTGTTACCGTGGAAAGAATGTCCTGACGTGAATCGTTGAGAGTTTCTCCCAGGTTCAAAAAGTGGCTGTAACGCACGCATCCAAGTCCCTTAAGATGGGACGCCATTAATAAATTCCTTAAAGAAAGCGAACCGGCCTCCCTTTCCTTCCCTCTTTCCCTTCGCGATTTATATTCATGGTAGTTTTGGTTTGAGGGTGTACCGAATAAATTATTGCGTACGTGATATTTACGTTGTAAGACTTCTATATTTGGGGTTTTGTACATGCAGTATTACGTGGTTTGTGGTTTGCTATTTGTTTTTGCATTTTTTTCCGTTATTTACTGTGTTTTTTAAATGAAGTAAATATTAAACTAGCCCCTCATAATCCTCGCCTCAAATACCAGGGCGGATCTTTTAGAGCGGCAAGGATTGTTCTGCGCGATCTAGAACCTGCCGCGCTTCCACGAGAGTCTTTCACCTAGCCCTAAAGGCATCTACTGGCCTTTGGTCGACGCTCCTTTAATTTCGTCTATCAAGTAAAATTAAATACCAACTCTTAGGGAAAATATTGCCTGTTTGGTTTGGGGAAGTCCATCGAGATCAATGATGACGGTGGCCCTCTTGAGGGTATTAACCTGCACTCGGTTTAAACGGGTAGTAATGTGTGCAGTCATCGGACAGGTATCTTGACCGAGGGGAGAAGGACATGGGTGTCTGGAGAGGCTCGAGACGCCTATGCGAGCTGCCGAGACACCGTTCTCTTGGTGCTCGCCTATAGGTACTCTCGATCCTGGTTTGTGATCGAGGTATCCTTCCTCTACCTGTTGTCTAAAAAGGCCAAACCCACAAGACAGTGGGAGAGGAGGTGCAGTGGTTGGTAGGAATCAGGGCGTGTTTACACAGCAGTGGCCCAGCACTTCAGTGTTAAGTGCCTGCTTTGCTTGCCTTTTCGATCGCAGCTACTGCCACTGGCTAGCCCTTGTGATTAAACTGTGATTAATAGTATCAGTAGTTCATAGTATTAAAAGACATTTTAATATCCTATTTCTTTGAGGATATAACTATAATTTTCTTCAAAGTTTCCTGAAGTGGGGTAACATTAAACATTATCTTGTCATTTAATGATTCTCGATATTGAGCAGGAATTGCCAGAAATATGTATTTGTTCGAGGAGGAATCTTCCTCAGAAAAAACAAAAGTCTAGCGTTTACATCGAGTCTGTCTTCTTTGATATGTGTTATTGTTTCGATCAGAGTGTCCATCATAACTTGAGCTCAATAAGACCCTCTCGTTTAGTATTCTCGTCCTTAGCTGAATTATGATAAAAGATTTCTTCATCCTCACTAACTTTTTCTTGAACCAAATTAGGAAGTTTCTCTATAGGAACTCATACTCTTCGAATCCAATTGACGGTATCATCCACCTTTTAAATCCAGGACAAATGAATATTCACAATCCAATAAGTATATAGATATACGCAGGTAAAAAGCTACTTTTGGCAAACACAGTCTTCCTCAAAGCCCTCGGAAGGAGCTCTTCTCACATACAAGAGAAGGTAACACTTAAATTCTATATATATATTCAAACTGGAATCGAAAAAAAAATTTAAATTTAAATATTTTCGGAAAGTTCGAATATATATATATATATATATATATATATATATATATATATATATATATATATATATATATATTATATATATATATATAATTTGAAGAATGAACGAAAGGACGCATAAAGGGAAATTCATTTCATTTTCTTATTACAACGTTTCGGGTGAACTTTTCACCCATCTTCGGGTACTGTAAATACAATGTGGAAAATAATTTAAGTTAAGAACCAAACAGATAATCAAAATTACGAATTTATGGAATGTATTTAATGTTAATTAAGGAGGGGGATAGCGATAAATTTACAGGCAATTGATAATTTCTGGATTATTATGTTAAGAGTTAAAAATTAACGATTGGGGAAACACAGAAAACACATCCGGAAAAACTAACCTTAAACAATCAGCCGTTAGAGGATAACTGGGGAGAAAGGGCGAGGAGCGTAAGAAAAAAGAGAAGGTTAGGAGGTTGGTAATATATTTGTTTAGAGTAGAAGTAGTAGGTGAGAAGATGAATTGGAATTTAAGGAAGGGTAAAGGCATTTAATATACATAGATTCAAGAATCTTTAGTGATATGGGATCAGGGGTGGTTTTCATGATTTTAAAATTGTCCGTTGTGATTTCGGTTTTAAAATATATAGAGTGAAGCCTAACAGGTGAGAATTCTTTCGTAGAGAGAACCTTTCCTGTCCTGTGGCTAACACCAAAATGTGAACAGAACCTCGCCTTCAGCGAGCGCACCGTACTACCGATGTATCTCCCCAGTTTACAATTGAGGCAAGTAAACTCATACACAACGGAGTACTTCGCTTCAGGCGGGATTCTGTCCTTAAAATCAAATTATAATCCTATGTGGTTTCTATTTATGAAAATAAACTTAAAGTCGGTATGGAAAAAGAATTTATTTAATACAGACGTAATTTCTTTTGAAAACTTTTTGTTTAAAAAACCCAGATCCGGAAAGCTTATGTAACGGATATCTTTGCAAACAGTCGAGAATTTAAATTTGGGGTGGAAAATATTGTGTAAAAATTGGGCCGTAATTTTTTCAATCAGACACACAGGAAAGCCGTTTTTTTTTAAAAAATTAGTCAGAAATGCGACTTCTTAGTGTAATAAGAAAATGAAATGAATTTCCCCTTATACCTCCTTTCGTTCATCCTTCAAATTAAATTGAAGCTCCATAGGAGAAGCCCTAACCAATATATATATATACATATATATATATATATATATATTAGGGCCAGGAACTAAAATGAATATCTGTTCGAGTTTCGATTTGAGTTTGGCATTTTTAAAAATATTAATTCGGATTTTGATTCGAGTTCTCTCTATTTTGGGAGGTATTCAATTTTTTTTTAATATCAATTTGGATACGAGTTCGAGTTCAGCCTGCATTTCAAATGCTTAGATCTATTATTTCAGAGTTATATATTCTTTTTCTCTCGTAGAATTTAATTCATAAGAAAGTAACTTATAAATATTTTTCCCTCTTATTACACATTATCCTTGAGTTTAGGTAAATTCGTTATTTACTGTGTTATTTCTTGTTTACTAGAGCTATCCATATGTACCGGATGCCCAAATTCACTGTGTATTTTTCTATTGAAATTAATGGGTAAAATATTCGCAAAGTCCCGATGTACTGGAACCGTATATAAGGATGAAAAAACCGCTGTCAAACGCAAGTTTTTAAAGGGATACTAAACACTAAAAAATTTTCTCTATTGAAATATTATGTAAAAAAATACAGAAAAAAATATAGGACCTACGAAGCATTTGTGAATATTGTACAATAAAACATTGTGCAAATTAACTGGTAATTCATATATTACAAATTTTTATTATTATAATGAAATATTATGCAATAAACAGACGGAATACAAATAATATCTTATAAACAATTTAAGCTCTTTTAAAAACAAACTTGACAGCTATATGGTGAATATATTTGACATAAATTTAATCTCACAATAGCATACATAATTTCAAGGAAAATCATAGATAGGTTAAAATTATTTCCTAGTACAAATCTCATTAGTTTGATTATTATAGCTATGTATTTAAGACAAATTTTGAATATTATTTACGCTATAAGTATGAATTAAACTATATTTCTTAATACGCCCATAAGTAAAGTGAGACATATTAAAAGTAAATTGCAAATATATACTATACACATAAATATATATATATATATATATATATATATATATATATATAGATATATATATATATATATATATATATATATAAAAACTCACAAAGTATCACGTGAGGCGGTCTTTCATACTTTTCTTTCATATATATACCTCTAATATAATATTATTTCTTGTAGTTATCCTTGATAAGGAACTTAATAAAGTTCAAAAGTACTTGGAAACACCTCTTCATTTTTTCCTACGAGACATTGCATTCATATATATATATATATATATATATATATATATATATATATATATATATATATATATATATATATATATATATTTATATATATATATATATATATATATATATATATATATATATATTTATATATCTATATATATGTATTTTCATGGAAACATAGAATATAGAACAGTTTACTGCATGTAAAAATTAAAGCAAACCATCAAGATATTTTCTATATTTCTATATAAAGTTAAACCACTGTTATTTCTTGGAATTCCTAAATTATTTTATTAATGATACTCGAGTATTTTAATTCTTTTCGGTTCGAGTTTTCAAATATATAAGTTTTAAAGGTTTATCGATTCAAATTCGATTCGATTTGCCACACTGATATATATATATATATATATATATATATATATATATAT
This sequence comes from Ceratothoa steindachneri, assembly GCA_963969495.1. Classification (NCBI taxonomy): domain Eukaryota; kingdom Metazoa; phylum Arthropoda; class Malacostraca; order Isopoda; family Cymothoidae; genus Ceratothoa; species Ceratothoa steindachneri. The sequence continues at coordinate 19,773,059 of OZ018318.1, read as the reverse complement.
ATATATATATATATATATATATATATATATATATATATATATATATAATTCATTACACTTTTCCCTGCACACTTATATTTCGTTATAGTACAGACTTACTTCTCATTCTTTTGACATATACCTTACCAGGTTGCTCATGTAGGCAAATCTGATGTTAAGTGAGAGAAGAAAAGCTTTATTGGCTATACCAGTGGCACATACTGCAGGCTATAATGTCATGTGGCAATCTTATAGGCCAATCTTTAATAACATAATGCTTGAAAGCATCGGCACTGTCGAATGATCACAATAAACACATATTTTTTATATCCCAACCTTAGTTTTAGAATAAGAGAAACAACCTTAATGCACAACAAATAGAGAGTCACCCCCCCAAAAACGGGCCCCAAATTTCAATAGGCCTCATTTCATAATTTTATGCAAGGATTGATTGAAACTTTGGTAATAACTAGTTTATTGTGTTTAAAAGCATCATATTAAGTCATGAGGGTTTGTAGACTTTTCTTGGCTATTCTAGTGCACATGTTCGTGATGACCACCATTTAGCTCTGTGCATTTCTTGAAGTGCAGCACAAAGCTGCTCATGACTTCCTTACAAACCGACCGATTAATGGCTCTAATCTCACTCCCTGATGGCTTCCTTGAGTTCCTTGATGGTCCTCGGTCTCTCTGCGTACACCTTGTCTTTAAGGTAGTCAGAGAAAGAAATTTGGGAGAGTAAGGTCTGGGCTGTGAGGTGTCTACTTAAAATCAGTCTTGAGACTGATCACACAGCCACCAAAGTTTTCCCCTGGGATGAAGAACCTTTGTTTAAGCAAAAATTCCCACCAAGAATCAAACATTTCCACACTACTAAAAAGTGACATAGATGAATATCTCACAGAAAAAAATAATGTACTGATATAAGTATAGCAAAGGAAAAATAGTAAAATACATTGAGATATAACCAAATCTGGATCCGAGTCATCCATGGCCAATCTAGAAGAGGAATTAGGCTCATAGAATTATATTCCCACATTTAAAAAAGCGAATAATGAGAACCATTTTATAGATGCATAGTCGGATCAAGATCCACAGCAATTGTAGAAGAGCATTTACAAGTGAGAAGTAGATTTTGGTCCCATCCAATATATGGCTCATGGGCAGAAGCCAAAGAGATTTTAGGTAATCAAACATCCCAGATTTCCCATTCCTCCTCAATTACATCATTATCCATGAGTACAAAATATTCAATAGGAGAGTTAGTGTTGGAGGAAGAAACCTTAAGACTGTGGATTCATGTTTTAGAGAGGAAAACTATGATTTGGTCCAACAATTTGATAGTTTGGGGCTGCTTTGGCACCTTGCAACGACTTAATTTATGATTAAACCTAATCCGTTTGTGTATTAATATTATTCCTCTTGAGTCTTTTCAAATACGTGTTGCCCGTGTGCATACAATATTTGTAAAACGGTATGAAGATAATTTCTTTACTACAAAATTGTTGATTTCTGATTGTTTCTTTTTCTTTTTTATTTTCACAATGTAAGAGCTAGATGAAGCAATTATTGTTACAATTTATCTTTAATTTTCTTTATTGTCTTTATTATTCTAACCTTATTTAGATATATGATTTTGAACTGCCCTTGCATTGAGGAGACGATCATCATTCTATGTTAAAGGAGTCGCCACATGAGCAGTGAGTCATTCATTTGTCTCTACGTCTGTTGTTGACCTCCGCAAGTTCAATTGCTAATTTAATCTGCAAAGCTGTCTACTCTTGCCATCATTTAGAAGATCTAACTTATGATTTTTCGTTGATTTTTCATAATGAATTGTTATTGTAGTTTTCAGCTTTTTTGTTATTCACATGATCAGTGTTGGTGGTACTTCATCCTTTCTCCCACTCATAGCACATTACGCAGTTCAGCGAGAGGGTTATTTCAGCTTTTTACTCGTAGTTAATTGATCGTTTTTTAATTCTTTGTTCCCCTAAATACTTTTACTTCAAGTTTTTGATTTAGCATTTTTCTCTAAAGCAGTCTTAATACTTATATATATATATATGTATATATATATATATATATATATATATATATATATATATATATATATATATATATATATATATATATATATATATATATATATACGAGGGGTGGTCAAAAAGTTTTGCAATTCGGATATATGGAAACGAGATATGAGGAAAAGTGTTTTATTAGTTTTCAATATAACTACCCTCGGCTTCAATGCACCTGTGCTACTTGTCCCTGAGGCTTCGAATTCCAGACAAGAAGAATTCTCCCGGCTGCTGTTCAATTCACTCCTGGACGGCGAGTTGGACATCTTCATCGTCCCCGAAGCGGCGTCCACACAGTGCAGCCTTAAACTGGTGAAATAAAAAGTAGTCGCTAGGGGCCAGATCTAGACTGTAGGGGGAATGGTTGAGCTCCTCGAATCCGCACTCATGCAGGGCAGCTTGTGCAACTTTAGCCTTGTGGACTTTGACGACGTTAAGGTCGATCATGGGGCGTGAGGTTTCTAGGGACCCAACGGGCAGAGACCTTGGCCATGGCCAAATTGCAGTGGATGATCGTGATAACACTTCCATGTGTTATTCCAAGTTGTCGCTCGATTTCTTAGACCTTCACCCGTTGATTTTCGAGGATCATCCTCTCCACACGGGCTACATTGTACTCGTTGGTCACGTCTGACGGGCGTCCTGGACGGGGGTCATTTTCAAAGGACTCACTGCAACCATGCGTTCGTGGATCTCTTGTGCATTCTTGCCTTCCTTGGTCAAAAATTTGATCACAGCGCGGTGCTCAACCTTCTCCATTGATGAAATATTTGTGACTGACGATCTGCGATCAGCTACTGCTTCTTAAATAGACGAGGCAGGATCGTGTGGCTGCAAGTCCTGACTTTTCATAACTTGTCGTAACACCCCCACAAACAGCAATCCCCCTTCCTCTGTTTTGCCCTACCGATTTGCAAAACTTATTGACCGCGTTCGTATATATATATATATATATATATATATATATATATATATATATATATATATATATATGGTGCAAGACATAATAAACCACATCGTTGTCGGGATTAAAAGGTGCCCCCGGAACCACACATATATTTATATCTTTCATTTTGTTTAGTATTATTTTTCGCATTTCTATACTGAAGTTGCATGACTTATATTTCATTATACTGTTAATAATGGCGAGAGCTAAAACTAGAGCTGATTTAAATATTGTGGCTTATTATTTCTTGCACCGAAAATATACTCGTATGTCACAATGTGATATCTTCTAATCTCACTCTCTCCCCATATATATATTTGTACGATTCGACTAAATCCCAGCTGCATTTCTTTTAGCATTTTAGCGACCTTAGCGCATTCTTCCTTGTGGTAATTTAGATGGTTTTTTTAAAATATAAATCATCGCTTGTTTTATATTTGATATATGTACTTGTCGTAGAATGACTCCCGACGATATACCATATATCACTATTCGTTGAGGGAACTTCCTTAATTATCTCTAGAGTGCGTTTTTACTGTCTGGCGGCCGATATTATGTATCTTCAAAATGCTTAAGAAGTGGAACTGAGCTCAAGGATAATAATATTGCTATCATTAATAAAATAGAGTTTTATTAATAATAAATATCAGCAAACACAAAAACGGAAAATATTGACAAACAGAATGGAAAGGGTCGTGGAGACTCGGGCTAATCCAAGGATTTAAGGGATCAAAAAAGGTAAAACAAATATGGAGTTAAAGAGATGGGATGGTTCGATAAACTATTTAAAGCACAGGATAGAATTGACAAATAAGGGATCAATACTCAAAAGGTGACGCTTGGCTTACGTAACTTCATTAGGGTGCAGTGGAAGGTACTTGAAGGAATATTCGGTCCGCTGGCGAGTTCCAGCCGAAGGGGGGGGGATAAAAGGATCCTGACGTAGGGTCTTGGAAAGGAGAACCGTTACTCGACGAACGGCTTGACGAACAATGGCTGTTCTAGGTTGTTCTCTTCTGAACAAAGGGGGGGATGAGAACCGTCTCTTGTCTACGGGCTCAAGAACAATGGCTGTTCTTATGTTGTTCTCCTTTGAACAACAGGGGGGGTGAGAACCGTTTCTTGGCGAAGGGCTCAAAACGAACAATGGCTGTTCTAATGCTGTTCTCCTTGAACAACAGGGGGGGGATGAGAACCGTTTCTTGGCGAAGGGCTCAAAACGAACAATGGCTGTTCTAATGCTGTTCTCCTTGAACAACAGGGGTGGGATGAGAACCGTTTCTTGGCGAAGGGCTCAAAACGAACAATGGCTGTTCTAATGCTGTTCTCCTTGAACAACAGGGGTGGGATGAGAACCGTTTCTTGGCGAAGGGCTCAAAACGAACAATGGCTGTTCTAATGCTGTTCTCCTTGAACAACAGGGGGGGGATGCCTTGGGGACTTGGCTTGACTAAAGGCTCGAACCTTTGGCACTCAAGGAATATTGTCCTCCTTCTGGACAAGTGATGGGGAATCTCGAGGTCGAGGTCCCTTGGCGCACAAAGGGAGAGAGGGTCGTGGTGATGTTTCGCGACGAAAATCTGGATCTCCAATCTGATCTTAGTGGTAAAGTTTCCATATAAATAGCCAGGACATCTCCTTGGCGTGGGGGAGAATGGGGTGGAAGCTTCGAGGGAACGCACAGCCGAGCCGGGGAACAATGCCTTATCTGCCCATAAGCCTAACTCGATCTGGCGAGGTCGGCGTATGGGGGCGAACGGGGGGGGACGATAACCTCCTTGTTTAAACATTGGCGTCCGGTAGCTGTTGATAAGACTCCAAGCCTCGAATCGAAGATGCACGTGGGCCTCCTCGAGGTTTTAACTAATATGGGATAGGAGTTGAATTTAACACAGATTCAACTCGTTCTATCACACCCCTCCATTCCAGGGGAAGTTGTCACTTCGAAAAAAAAAGAGAGATTGGACAACGATAGAGCTCCGTTGTAGGGAACTCGTTTTCTTGTACCAACCGTATCTTCCTGCACCTAACTAGTATTACCTCAATACATGATTATTTTGATCTTTAGATTACAGGGGAAAATAACCTTTAATACAACTTAATAAAAAAAAAAGGCATGGAACAATGAAATGATATAAACTTAGTACATACGGGACAAAATAATTTATACGTAAATTAATAGGAACAAATATATATACATCAAAAAAATTAGACATTGAGCGTTACAAAATTCAGACATATACATTAATTAATTATATTACAAAAGAATCTTAAATTAAGTCGTACAAGACGGTATATACCTACATGGAGATACTAATCCTATGAATACAATTGTTCTACGCTATTCGGTAACGCATTCCTACTGAGTGCGTCAGCGACCTGGTTATCGGAACCTTTGATATAATTTATTTTAAATTGATACTCTTGCAAGAGTAAACTCCAGCGCATGATGCGGCCGTTTGAGTGTCTCAAATTCCTAATATAGGCTAACGGACGGTGGTCGGTTCCTATTCGAAATTCTTGACATATCAAGTACAGCTTGAATTTGTCTATGACCCAGATAATTGATAGAGCTATCTTTTCTCTAGTGGCATATCTCTTTCCGCGTGGTAATAATTGACGACTAGCATATGCACCTGGATGACTCGTTCTGTCATCCACGTATTGAAGGAGTACACCTCCAATGCCCTCGTTGATCACGTCGGTCTTAACCCCAACGGATTTTTCTGGGTTGGGCAACTTAAAAATGGGGGCAGAAAAGAACTTACTTTTGAGCTGATTAAAATGGGAAACAGCGACATCATTCCAACGTAAACGATCGGAGAAATTCTTTTCCTGAAGGGGGCATAGGGGGGCCGAAATTGCAGCGAAATTTGGAACAAATCGCTGATAGGGAGAAGCTGATCCTAGGATCGATCTTAATGGCTTCTTTGTAATCGGGAGGGGCATCTCGGCGATTGCCTTAATCTTGTTCTCGTGGGGACCTGACTTGCTCTGTCCTATTTTGAAACCCAAATAATTGATGGTTTCGTGGGCAAACTGGCATTTGCTGGGGCCAATGGTGAGGCCATTTTCACGCAGTTGCTCGAAAAGAGCTAATAGGGTGGATAAATGGTGATTCCATTTAATTAGTTCCTGGAGCTGACTCTTCTGACGTGGTGTCAGCTGCGCGTCACTATCCAGGTCAGAGGGTTCCAAAGACTCGCCTGGTAGAAAAGGAGGAGGGTACTCGGCATCAGGTTGGATGCACACTGTCTAGATTACCTTAAGGGACTCCGCGGGGCAGTCCTCTTCAAGCGCCGATGCTTTGTCCAGTTCTACGAAGGTATCTCCATGAGCGCGTTGGGGGTTCTTTATTTCTTGGGGTCCAGGGACAGTCTCCGTGTCCTTGTCTGGGGCCTTATCACCTAAGGGTGTTAGTGATTCACACTCCTCATTTTCCGTCCTAAAGTCCTGGTTAGGGGTCTCCGAGAAATCGGACGGTATCGGGGCTCTGATGGGGACGGGCTCCTGGGCTTCTTTCTTATCTCGGCCTTGAGGAAGGGCGGCCTGAAACACAGGGTCGAAACTTACTTGGGGGCTCTTTCCTATAAGTACGGAACAGAATTTTATTGGTGCTACAATGACTTCAGCCCAGCCATTATAATATTGACACTGCAGGTAACATCTAGCGACGGGGAATCTGTTCGCCCGCCCAAGGTAGTCACGTACCACCGCAAATTTTTCGTGGTTAGAGGCCACTGGGAGGAGTTCGTCGGACACGATGAAGCACGTACATCCTGTGTCCCTGACGAGAGTCGATACTCGGCAGTTGTCCACGCTGCCCTCCTCATATTTCAAAGTTCCCGCTGAACTTTTATCAAAAAAAAAATTTACCTGGTGGCCTGACGGATGGGGAGAAGTTTCTGCTTGGGTCTGCACCACCGGGGGAGCCGGGGTTGCATTAATCTGGTAAACTTGGTGGGCTGGTCCGCTTTTAAGCCTAGAATTTGGGGGGCAATTCCAGCTCATGTGGTTTTCTACACCACAGGTGAAGCATATGGTTGGTCGCTTCGGGAAGAGAGATGGAGGAGAAGTCTTAACGGGAGGTTTGGAGTCCCGTTGTTGGTTTTGGGGAAAGAAGTTTGGGGGTTTTACGGGGCTCGGAAACTTTGTCAGCTTTCCTGGGAAGGGGCGCGAATCCTTCCTTCTTTCTTCTCGTTGGATTACTCTTTCCCTTTCTATTACTTCCATTTTTCTTTGAAATTCTGCTTCAATCCGAGCTAACTCAATCTGATGGTCAGCTTGTCTTATCCGTTCCTCTCTTTTTCTTTCTTCTCGTTGTATTTCTCTTCTTTGCTCCTCTTGAATGTACTTAATTAGTTCTTTTCCGGAAAGTCCACAGGACTCTCCTTGCGTTTAAAGATTTCAAACTGAGTCATCTTTGCACTTGGGGGCGCACTAGTCAAACAACTAAAATTCCTCGCAACAAGAATTATGCCTCTATAGAATTAGCCTACCTAAATATGGGCACTGACCTATTCGTACTTGGTTTCTTACTCTGAAAAACCACTGACTAAAATCACGAAAAAACACAAACAAATTATTATAACCGTTCCTTGAGCTACTCCAGCTTCTTAAGTTAAAAAAAAAAGGGGGATAGCAATCGTTAAAACAAAAGGGAACTACTATATTTTTATTATTATAACGAATAACACTATGCTTTACTTGACTGAGACCAGTGTTTGCAAAGATATAGCGTTAAACCTTACACACCTGATACCAAATTTAATTAGTATATATATATATATATGTCGTAGAATGACTCCCGACGATATACCATATATCACTATTCGTTGAGGGAACTTCCTTAATTATCTCTAGAGTGCGTTTTTACTGTCTGGCGGCCGATATTATGTATCTTCAAAATGCTTAAGAAGTGGAACTGAGCTCAAGGATAATAATATTGCTATCATTAATAAAATAGAGTTTTATTAATAATAAATATCAGCAAACACAAAAACGGAAAATATTGACAAACAGAATGGAAAGGGTCGTGGAGACTCGGGCTAATCCAAGGATTTAAGGGATCAAAAAAGGTAAAACAAATATGGAGTTAAAGAGATGGGATGGTTCGATAAACCATTTAAAGCACAGGATAGAATTGACAAATAAGGGATCAATACTCAAAAGGTGACGCTTGGCTTACGTAACTTCATTAGGGTGCAGTGGAAGGTACTTGAAGGAATATTCGGTCCGCTGGCGAGTTCCAGCCGAAGGGGGGGGGATAAAAGGATCCTGACGTGGCGTCTTGGAAAGGAGAACCGTTACTCGACGAACGGCTTGACAAACAATGGCTGTTCTAGGTTGTTCTCTTCTGAACAATAGGGGGGATGAGAACCGTCTCTTGTCTACGGGCTCAAGAACAATGGCTGTTCTTATGTTGTTCTCCTTTGAACAACAGGGGGGGTGAGAACCGTTTCTTGGCGAAGGGCTCAAAACGAACAATGGCTGTTCTAATGTTGTTCTCCTTGAACAACAGGGGGGGATGAGAACCGTTTCTTGGCGAAGGGCTCAAAACGAACAATGGCTGTTCTAATGCTGTTCTCCTTGAACAACAGGGGGGGGATGAGAACCGTTTCTTGGCGAAGGGCTCAAAACGAACAATGGCTGTTCTAATGCTGTTCTCCTTGAACAACAGGGGGGGGATGAGAACCGTTTCTTGGCGAAGGGCTCAAAACGAACAATGGCTGTTCTAATGCTGTTCTCCTTGAACAACAGGGGTGGGATGAGAACCGTTTCTTGGCGAAGGGCTCAAAACGAACAATGGCTGTTCTAATGCTGTTCTCCTTGAACAACAGGGGGGGGATGCCTTGGGGACTTGGCGTCACTAAAGGCTCGAACCTTTGGCACTCAAGGAATATTGTCCTCCTTCTGGACAAGTGATGGTGAATCTCGAGGTCGAGGTCCCTTGGCGCACAAAGGGAGAGAGGGTCGTGGTGATGTTTCGCGACGAAAATCTGGATCTCCAATCTGATCTTAGTGGTAAAGTTTCCATATAAATAGCCAGGACATCTCCTTGGCGTGGGGGAGAATGGGGTGGAAGCTTCGAGGGAACGCACAGCCGAGCCGGGGAACAATGCCTTATCTGCCCATAAGCCTAACTCGATCTGGCGAGGTCGGCGTATGGGGGCGAACGGGGGAGGACGATAACCTCCTTGTTTAAACATTGGCGTCCGGTAGCTGTTGATAAGACTCCAAGCCTCGAATCGAAGATGCACGTGGGCCTCCTCGAGGTTTTAACTAATATGGGATAGGAGTTGAATTTAACACAGATTCAACTCGTTCTATCACAGTACTATATATCAGCTCCTATCTCATTCCCTTATTCATAACTACATTTATATGTTCGCTAGAATATTTTTCGCTTTTTGGGAGCAATATAATACATATTTTCGATGATTTTTAATCACTATATTGCGTCTAAGATTAGCTTTCATCATTGTTTCTTTTTGTCTCTTCATATTCTGTGTCCGTATGAATTGATATATATATATATAAATATATATATATATATATATATATATATATATATATATATATATATATATATATATATATATATATATATATTAATATATATATATATATATATATATATATATATTAATGCAATAAACAACATTGAAAGAGAAAACGTAATAATTTTTCCTTACAGTAATATTTATTACATTTTTTGAAAAATCCGTGCGGCTATGTGATCCGAACCATGGACACTGAGGCAGCGAGCATCGCTTTGATCACAGTTAAAAGTATGCCGTTAGTACACTATGCTACGCAGAGAACCAAAAGTGTTCCTTAAAAGCTATTCTATTCAGAGAATCTTTTGGTTCTCTGCGTAGCATAGTGTACTAACGGCATACGTTTAACTGTGATCAAAGCGATGCTCGCTGCCTCAGTGTCCATGGTTCGGATCGCTTCTCTGCACGTATTTTTCGAAAAATGTAATAAATATTACTGTAAGGAAAAATTATTCCGTTTTCTCTTTTAATGTTTTTTATTGCAATATATATATATATATATATATATATATATATATATATATATATATATATATATATATATATATATATATATATATATATATATATATATATATATATATATTTGTATATAATATACCACGTAAGGAAAAGGATTGATTGATTCGAGTTAGTACTTTCGTTATCTACTCATTTTCAAACTCATAACGAAATTACTAACTTCAATCAATCTTTCCTTTTACTTACGTGGTATATACAAATATTTATACTTATCACGTGTTACCTTTCATGATTTTAAGTGTTCACATCTGGTTTATTCCAATCATGAGCAAACCTGATATGAAAGTAACAAGATCTTTGAGGCGAACTTGCCGTTCAACTCAGTCTATTGAGTGTCTAGAAGATTTCTTTGCAAGAGTGTAACAATATTTTTAAGATGCTACTACTTGATTTAATACCCTTAGTTACTATCTCCTTGCATTTTAGGCCACTTTGGTGAAGAGCAACAATGGTTGCACGCTTTTGGAGGAAATAACTATTTCTGAAACTGAAAAAGATTCAAGCATTTATTTTTACAAACAAACACTACGAAAGAGATAATAATTACACATCATCATTAATTTAACCTATATTTGTTATCATTTAACCCTTTTTTTGGAATGGAAAGGCTGCATAGAATGAAACTCACTTCCTACAGGAAAAGAACTACATCGCGATTTTTGAATCAGCAAAGGAATGCACTGTTTTTCTTTTTATTTTTGAAATTTTGACTTTTTAAGGAAACTGTAATAATTTATATATTAAAAAAAATTATTCCTAACATGTAAATTTTGAAAACGAATGAATAAATATAAATATATTAGTCTCTAAACTTTTGCGTATGAATCTACAAGTATTGTAAAGAAAGTACATCGGGACTACTGTAACTAGCAATTAAAACTATATGATTAAGATTAAGTATTGTTTATTAAGTTTCAAATAACCAATGTAGTCCAAAATACTATCAATTATTCTATGTGACTTAATAGTCTTTATATATATAAATAATAATCATAATAAAAGCAATGTTATTTAGCTATACGATTATAACAATGATAATAAAGAAGATAATCAAGATATCTTTAAACATTGTAATAATAATAAAATGATAATATTTAGAGTGAAAATATTATTATTTTAGTGAAAATAATATTACGCATTGCCTAGACGCATTCAGATACGAGACATGATATAATTATCATCAGCAAGTGCCAGTAGAAGGCTGTTGTCGGCCAAATTCCTTGTAGAATTCCGGGATTCTTAGCATCCTTTATTTATTACTACTAATATCTCTGTCAATGTTGCACTTTGTGTTCTGTCTTCAACCCTTTTACACGGCTGTTCATTTTTCATAGGCTCTCACGAAATCAAACAGAAAATTGTAATTTTTGGGTGCGTTCTTATGCAATTAATGTACTTTTTGTATTCACAATCCCTCCATTCCAAGCATCTCTTCTCGTGCGTCGTTTGCCAATCTTTGACCATGCGCTTTTCAAGTATATATATATATATATATATATATATATATATATATATATATATATATTAAAGGACTCGAAAATGGGGTTGGATTACTTAGTGATGAATAATGAGATTTTCTCAGCTCCAGAGATACGCAATCTCAACTTGAGACAATTCTGAAGATCGGCAGGGAGTCTCAGTGCTTGAATGAACGGAAATCTTAAAGGGATGGTGAAGATGAGAGGGAGGCATAACTTCCCGGGAAGAAGAGGTCTCAATATCTTTCCACTGAGCAGGGGCCAAAGCTTAACGAAGCTAGATCTGCTGACGAGATCTTTGACGAACCAGGACGACGGGTTACAGGGGTTCATGGGAAACAGACGGGAGTCTGAACAGAGTGGATGGCGGGCTTTCAATCTCCACGAGAGATGGTGGCTGACCCGATAGACGCCTCAGGGCCTTGCAGTCCGTAGTCGGTTCCTGGTGCCAGTTTAATCAAACATATTTCATGATAACGCGTCGTTCCAGACAATGAAACTTGCCTCGCGATATAGGGGTATGGTTAATGGGGCTGCGCAGAGCATTATCGCAGAGGAGGGGGAGGGTATATGACGTCCGAAAGCAAACACTGCTGTGTGGTGATTAAGCGAGGAACCGATTCTTTCTCGAACTTTCTCAAATTCTCACGCTGGCGCACGTGGACTTGAAAGAGTAGAGGGTTATTCCGAGGGGTTTTTTCTCTCATGGTGGTCCTTCGAGGTCATTCCCTCACAATTACCTCTTTTTCGTCGTTGACGTCTCAATAGGTTTATCTTAGTACACGTTACTGAAAGATTGATAGTTATTTATGGATGTATTTTAAAGTTCAAGCCCTGTTCGTGGTAATAGATAAGAATAGCGATGCACGTTTTCCTAGCGATATTTTGGGCTACATTTTAGTTATTATGTAGCTTTCTAAGGCTTTTCAGCTTATATACTATCAGCGATGTTCATCAGTAACTGGAATCGACCAATCATAAATATTTATTTTTCACTTTTTTCTAATTGTGTTTATAAAGATGGGGAAAATATGTTTTTTTCAAAGCCATTTGCATAAAATATCTCTGACAATCCCATAATAATGTCTATCGACTGACAGCTGTTAGACTAGGGTGAATAACTGTCCCTTAATGAATTCAACGAAATTTTCAAAATCTTCCTTTAGAGAGGATGATGTGTTTCTACATTACCTAAAACATTTTCTGAATGCATACCCAGAAAATAAGCCATGGATTAATTTATCCTGAACAATGCATTAATACAGGATATTTTTCAGATGACTGAAAGTTAAAAATTATGTTCATACGGTAGGCTGACAAATCACCTGAGAGATTAACAACTCCTGCCCCATCTCTGTATTAGAGATCGGTGGCAATATACATAAAAAAATCATCGCAACCAGTATCCACACCTTCATAGCTGTACAATCATCCAACCTGATGAAGGTACAGAACCAGGTGTTTTACTTGAGCAACTGGTGAAAATAGAGAGAAAAATAAGTAAATACTCTACATCTGCTCCTAAGGGGATGTCAAGAAGAAGTGTTAAGGTGTCCAGCAGCGGAGTGTAGATTATGATTTCACAAATCGGCATCAATCATATTTTAGAAAGGATATTATGTGTTTATATCATGGATCGGTAAGCAAATATTAATATTGGAGAATATTGCTAGTCCTCATTTTGATTTATATGGTCGATTTCTAGGCACCAATTAGGCGGATTCCCTGATCGTAAAACTTATGAACTACCTTTCAAAACTAATTGTATAAAAATACATAAACGATAGATTTATGGCGAGAAAAACAATAAAAGCTATATATAACATAGACAAAGATGAAGAGAAAGGCAAATTCTTTACTAAATTAACTAAATGTTCAATCATTTCCATGAACAAAACTAAACTTGCTTATGTAAAAATGGAGAAAATGATTTATTGCTGTTGCTCTGACTGCAAATTAGATCTATAGATCGTCGTAATCACATCAAAAACTTGATCCTTGCCACTATAGGATTTTGAAAATTAAATAAATCTAAATTGACCCATTCCTTTATTTCTCTGGTAACTATTTTTAAGTGTCAAGGTTTTAACTCCAATGGGTGCAAAATAAGGCACAAATGCTCATTTTAAGTCCTTTTAACAAGAGAAAAATTATCTGACTGACACAAACGAGACTAGTGACCGCCATCAATAAATATCGAAATCAGGGACCATTCAAGACAGAGGTATGTTACAATCGACAGAAATGCAATTGAGCATAAATTGTCGCCAATGTACATTAAATGAAGATTAATATTGACCTTAATACAATAAAAAATTAAAATATCCCCAAAACTTTTAAAAACAACTACGATTAATGGATTCAACCGTTACTGTTCGCCAAATATCGAAGGCACAAACTTTTTACAATTTCAAACCAAAATTACTTATGACTGATTTGGTCTGCTTCGATTTTCTGTCACCAGGGATTTATTCACTCCTTATTCTTTCTTTATAGATTTTAACCTCGATTCCTTGAATTCTTGACATTCTCATTTCTCACCTTTACTGACATGTCTTAAAAATGAATGCCACTCGATACTTTTTTCTCTCACCTCATGCCCGTTTGAAAGAGTATTGTAGAAAGAGTAAAGATGCTATATTTGAAATTGGTCATACCGCAAAGAAACAAAAGTTAACAGAATAGTTTTTCTTTGGAAATTTTTTTTTACTAATTACCTAGCCATTACGCTGCTTCATGTGCTTGGTTCGATCACCCCCAGTACATATTTTTTTCAATTAGGAAAAAATTTCCTTTTAGGTTCTGCTTCATTACGATATGACATATTTCGGTTCCACTATTCTCTGGCGTTAATGACTTTCCATAACTTTTTACAAGCGTAACTCAGTTAGCCATGAATCATTGAGGGCTAAAATCTCAATAAAACCTCGAGAAACTGCTGCAGCCGTCCTGGACCATTTACGCAAAACTATTCTCCTATATTTTTATAACTTTGATAAACATTTATCCTTTTCCATTCTAAGCAATGATTGTTTTATACTTAGCGAAATGTTCATTTTTATTAAAAAATAGTCCTCTTATTACAAGATGAATGAGATACTTAAAACTGAGCACTTTGAAGTTTTATGAAATATTATAGTTGGTTGACACGGTGAACCGAAATATAACACTTGGTTGAAAGGAATTAAAATGAATTAGTATTGAGAGAAGCGCTGGTCCCGTACGGTAATACCTCTCTTTATTGAAATGTCTGAATGTGTATTGGTCATATGACCGAGTATATGTGTTCTCTAAGCTGCTGGTATTTGTGTATGCGAGCAAATTAGTTAGTTCTACATAACTACGAAATCAAAACAAGCGCCTAAATGATTCAGCCAAATTCTTTAAGAAATAAGGAGAACACGTGCACAATTTTAAGAGCTTTTTAATTAAATTAAAATTATTAAATACCGTCGATGTATATTCTAAATATTTTCTAACATTAATAAAATAGACAGTTAAGCTTGACTATTTTAAATGAATTCATTTCTTTAATTAATTTTCACTTTGAAAAGTATTAAATCATTTTTTATTCTTACCGTTATTCAAAGAAACTCAAAACCCCCTTAAAAATAAAAGAAAAACTTGAATATGAAAATTTTGGTTCAGTAATTTTAAAATCTATTTCAAAGTCTATGGAAAACAACTACAATCCTATTTCTTCTATTAAAAATGAAGTACGTTTGTGTGTGTGTATTCTAACTATCCCCCATCTCCCCCAATCTCCCCTTACACTCCCTTACACTATTTTCTCTCCCTATTCCCCCCATTCTTCCCCATTCTACCCAAGTTCTCCCCCCTAATCTATCCACCTACTCTCTCTCACCATTCCCTCCCTCATTTTATCCCCTCATTCTATCCCCACCATTCTCTCCCCACCCATTATCTCCCCCATTTCCTCTTCTTATCCTCGATTCTGTCCCCCAATTCTCTTCCTCCTTCCCACATTCTTTTCCCCAATCCCGCCCACTATTCCTTCATTTTTTTCCCCCATTTTCCCCATTCTCTTCCCCATTATCCCCCATGCTCTCTCCCTCATTCTTTAACCCTCTCTCGCGCCCCTCTCTCTTTTCTCTTCCCATCTGTCTCTCTCACCTTCTATCCTCCTCCCATCACTCCAACTCCCTTCTCTCCCTCCCCTTTTATCCTTCTCTCCTCTATCCCTACCCCCTCTACCTCCCTCTCTTTCCCTCTCTTCTCTATCCCTACTTCCTCCCTCCCTCCTCTTTCACCCCCTATCCCCCTTTCTTTCCCCTCTCCTCCCATCCCCCTTCTTTCTCCCCCTCTATCCCCCTCCGCTTCTATCTCCCTCCCATTCTATCCACTCAATCACCCTCACCTTTCCTTCCATCTCACCCTCCCCATCTATCCTTACTTTTCTCCCTCCCCCATCTATCCTTCTCTTTCTCTCCTTACAAAAGGATATCTAAACCAAGAAAAAAAATTCACTCCTCCCCTTCGCGATTTCTACCCCCACCCTCTTTTCTCTTTTGCCTTTCCCAATCTTTCTCCCCCTTCCTAAAAAACGACATTTAAATCAAGAAAAAAAAATCTAAAAATATAGAGTTATAAATAAGACGCTAATACTGTGTTTGTAGCCTCAACGTAGTTGGCTCATAACTAACGACACGTATGTGTGCTATTATTTAATAGAAAACTGGTTTAATCGATGATAAAAAGGGCATTTTTATTTAAAGTGCTGAAATGAGAGATACGATCGCATTTTGCAACTATTGAACGAATATGTTCCCGCCCTAACCTTGCACCTCTAATTAATTATTTAAGTTTAGTCATTAAATCGTTTTAACCTTATAATAAAACAATTAATAAAATGGATTTGTATTGAACTAATTTCCATAATGCTTCTATTTTAATATATTAAACGCCTTGTATTGAGGGCAATTATTCCAAACAATACATTAAGAAAACCTTTTGAATCTTATCAAGTTGATTGTGTGAAACCATGTAGGGGTGTGAAATGTGTTAGAGAAATTCCTTCCAAATCGATAATATAAATAGCAGAAAAACTTACCCAGTCAAAAGACGGACTTCGCCAGTCGTGTGGTATAAACATCGGAAACGAAATCAAGAGGTACCTCGTTCGAAACTCCAGACTGCAAATAAATTTTATGAAATCGCTCAAGGAAGAAAACGAAGATGAAGGACCAACTCAACCAGAAGTCGGAAGCCGAAGCAAACGCTCAAAGGACCAACTAAAAAAGAAGAAGAAAATTTGAGGAAGCAACCTGTAGAAAAAAAAATCAAGAAGATACGATAACAAGAAAAAGAAGCAAAGAAAATCAAAAAGGATAAGCAACACAAGAACAAAAATGAATAAAGATATAAGATGGGCCAACTTAAAGAAAAAAGGAAACTTAGTCAAGATTTGACGACAATCATAAAGAAGATAAAAAGCAAGAAAAACAATAAAGAAGAAAAGAAAGGCAAGATGAGGCAAGAATAAATAAATAAAACTATAATAAAGAAGCCCCCCACACCTATAACTGGTGACCCTCAACGGAGAGAGCCGGGGAAGGCTAAGCCATCACTCATTGATTACAAACAAGACTTCGTTCGCTTTCCTTAATCGCTCAAAATTCGCTCCAGTAATGCCGCAGACTTTGGAGGTTGGAAGCCGAGGAGGGAGAGCAAATTACTTCTCGATTAAGATATCCAAGACTAGTCTCTCCTCAATCCTCAAATTTGCTCCGCTGTCTGATCTTCGTTACAACTGCACCTGCCCTACAAATAGAATCAAAAGTGCTGCGGTGAACTTCGGAGAGCCGGGGAAGGAAAAGCCATTATTGATTACAAACAAGACTTCGTTCGCTCTCCTCAATCCCTCAAATTTACTCCACTAATGCCGCAGATTTGGAGGCTGAGGAGGGAGAGCTAACTACTCCTCGATTAAGATATCCAAGACTAGTCTCTCCCCAATCCTCAAATTCGCTCCGCTTTATAGAAAGCAACCTGTGTAAGGGTACCAAATGCATGAGAAAAATTCCTTCCAACTCAATAATATTAATAGCAGATAAACTTACCATACAAGAGAACGGACTTCACCAGTCGTGTGGCATAAACATCTAAAACGGAATCAAGAGGTTCCTCGTTCGAAACTCTAGAGTCCAAATAAATTTTAGGAAAATATCTCAAGGAAGAAAACGAAAACGCTTGAAGGACTAACTAAAACCAACATACGGAAGCCAAGGAATTCGGAAGAAAACGCTTGAAGGGCCAACTCAAAGAAAAAGGAAATTCATTCAAAAACAAAAAGAAAGATATGGCTCCCCCCATAACCATATATCGATCATGAAATTGACCATTAATGTACAATACTGTAAAATAAATAAATATAATAAATGGATTCCTTTAAATGTATAAAAAATAATTCCATTTATAAACTATTAAATACCATAGTAAGTGTACGAGCTGTTTATGAACAAAGGGGTAGTGGAAGTTTCCTCAAGATGAAGACTCGAATCTATGAAGAGGCACTTCTGAATACTTTGCAAGTTACCGTCGAATAAAGAATACTATATCCACTTGAAGATTAATTTACCTTTGAGGATATCTCTAGTCACCTTTTCCAAACCTGCAATCAAGAAAAAGATAACTTTCTACCTCTTGGGTGTTAGTGCGTCACATACAAGGCACACTCAGAAGAATCAAACAAGAAGACACAAGAAACATATTTGGCTTCCTAAGGGTGGTACCAAAACTAGCTAACAAGTTATCCTTGGTAACCAAATCAATCACCAAAGAGCATACAAAGCTTACCAACATAAAAAGTTTGAAATTGACTCTTAACAGGTATAATTAATTTGATTTCGTCAACACTAAGCAGAAATTCAGTATCTACTATAATTCAAATAAATTTAAGAAATAATATTAATTCTATGGCCCTCTTTTCTATATCAATCTCTTAAACATGTTTCCTCTTTGTGTAACTTATTTTAGATTTAGGTTTTTCTACTGGTTGATATTTCTAAATTACAATGATGTGTCGACCTATATGGTTGAGGAGATGCTATAGCTGGTGTTACTATCACAATATTTCTGTCATGCATCCTTAGATAACTCCTCTTGAGTAAATTTAGACCTTTTTGATTTTAAGGGTGCCATATAAAACTTCTATTAGGAAAGGGCCAAACAGAAGAGGTTGGTTTTAAGACCTCGCTTGAAAGCGTCGAGGAAAACCGAGAAGCGTATGTCTGGGGGCAGACTATCCTGCATATTAGTCTAACTACAGAAATGGCAGAATCAACCATGCAGCAGAAACAAGTGTGAGGAAATGAAAGCAAGGTTTTTTGTTATCTAGACTATGCCAGTGAGAAGAAAAGGTACAGAGGAGAACAGGTAAGCTGCACTAAGAACACTATAGCCAAATCTGAATCCTTCCTGTTCTATTATGTGCCTGATAAATAACACCCAATATACTGCTAGTCATAACTTTGACATTTTATTTGCTAACGAATGAGACTAATTGGTCAATATGTCGTTATATTTTGCTAGACTATTTTGTTCTAGAGGAACTTGTATTATTTTACTTTCATTAGTCTCTTTTTAAATTTTCTGGACCGTAGAACAGCTAGATATTTTCTTCTTGTCTTTAATGGTCTACTTCTACACAATTATTCAAATATGAATTCTTAATTTTAATGCAATTAGGCGTAAGCAAAACTGCATCCATCTTAACAATGACCAATCCGGCGACTGCATTTGGTAGTTTTTTAGCACAGTTGGTGCTTTTCTTGCCATTGTCCTCTAATAAAACGATATTGATTAAATTTTATACTTTTCTTTAATGTGAAGATAATATCAAAATTTTAAAACGCTTAACTTATTGTTTTACCTCTGCAACTCTAGAAGAAGGATATATTGTGTAACGATACTTTTCGGTTTCTCTCTGTAAAAAATCTCGTCCTACGGATCACGAGTGTTAGATCGAGATGAGGCATTTCGAGTTCACCTAAAAAATGGATTCGAACCAAACTACACAGAAAATCACCTACACGTTTTTCCTAGGTGCAGTTCATTGCCTAAAACTCTAATAAACCTCTGAGGCTCGGATTTAAAGAAGTTCTCAATTAAATAATACTGGTTAGAAGAAGAATCGTCAGCAATTCTCTTTAATGCGCGGCAACCTAAACTTCTCAATCAAATTGGAAAACAGAAACGGAATTTGGAGTTTATGAGAATGGAAACAGAGCAATAAGTTAAGCAAAGGAGGCTAATAGGCTAGAATGATTCACCTGCAAGGCTGGAATTGGAGGGTTTGGGGATTTTCAAAGGTTTTCTCGCACGCGCCTTATAAATTTTGCCTCTATGTTTTATATGTGTCCCTCTTTCTTTTGGTTTAGGTTTTTTCTTTTTTCTTACACATTTTGTAAATAAGGAATGAGTTAGGGGAATATTTATTAATTTATTTAGAGCTGAAGTCTGTACCATGATCCTCTGATACTTGTCTTTTACATGTAGATAATAAAAGTCGTTTTCTCTCAAAGATTTTGCTTTGCATTAAAGTTGTCACCTAATGTCCCATCTTCTAAACTTTGTCTGTGTAATTTTCCAAGAGCACAAGAACAGGTGCCTGGGGATAGAGTATGATGGGACGTTTTTCAACAAAGTGGATAAATTAAATGAAATTTCAGAAGCATAAAAGTGGTGTATTGGTGGATAAGATATGTAGCATGGTGGTAGGCTTTTCTAATGTTTAATTAAAATAATCTAATTAAAGTTTTTTACATGAATTATCATAAACATATTCTTTAATAATTTTCAAATTAACTATTTAAAATATTATGCTACCTCTTTTTAGAACGCTTTACTTAATTGAGGAACTACCAGTAGGTCTGATATGCAAAAACTAAGAACAAAGAGTAAAGTTGGAAAATATTGCAAAATCAGAGATATGAAGTAGTATCTCTGATATGAAGTAGTAAACAACGCGCAGAATAAGCAAGTCTGTGGATAGCTTATAATGGCAACGTATAAGGCTGGAACAGCAGGAGAGGCAACCCATCAAATCTATCACCGATCTATCCAGCCAATTATCTAGTTTCTATAAAGCATCTAACAAACTTTATTGGCACGATCAATGCCACGCAGAAACAGGTTAACTGAGGGAAAATACCAAATGTAGGATGAAGACACCAAGTCGGCTTACATAATATCTTATCACTACCTCAACATACTTTCAAGCTTTATATACATTAATTAAAGTGGGCAACATTTAAGTCACATTTACATGCTTGCAGATGATCAAGCATTCTATTTCTATCAGTCCGAATCTGGAAGGGGGATGGATCTTTTCCCAATTCTAGTGTGGGTTCGATTTGCGGGTTTAATCTGAGTTCCACTCTACTATGCATAGAATTATTGAAGCGACGCATAGAAACTTTGTAGTGAGCGTGCTCATATTTAGGTGGAATAGGTGGAGATGTTAGACATACCAATTCAGGGGACTCTGGTAAAGAAACATTTAGTGATTTGGGGGATTCAGAAGTTGAAGAGAGTGAAGTCGGGCAATAGGTGTGTAAACTTCTGGCCATAATGGAAGACCAGGCTCTATAGTTTACGAGCATGAGGACGGGAAGTTGTGATAGCTATATGCTTAATGAAGCCATCATCTTTGGCTTTAGGCAGCTGATTCGGAGTCTTCAATTACATTGGCTGCAGTGCCCTATAGATGTGATGGATAACTAGTTCTAGTTGTTATTTTGAATGTTTTGAAACTAGCTTTAATTCAGCCACATGGACGATCTATGGTTTTGCGTCCAGAGAAAAAAAGATTTCGAATCATTTCATTCCCAGATGTTTTGCTATCCAATAATAGCCATCGCCCTGCGGGTAGAGTTTTTAGCTGGTATAGGTGCTTTTAATGACTTAATGTAACACATGTACCTACTAATATCTGCCCTTGCCTTTTAAATTAATGTAGTGCATATAAATCTTATGAACACTAACTACTTCCTGGACCGATAAAAAATAGCGAAATTCATTTTTAGCCTAAAAGTCAACAAGCCACTAGGCCAGCTAGCAATTACAAATCTCGCTCACATTGGGTAGGAAGGATATTTGGAAATATCTTTGAAAACAGGTAACAAAGCCAGCTGTGCTAGTAAGGATGGCATAACCCACCACAGCACCAGATTAGGAGAAAACTAAACGGACAAGAGACAAGTTGCTTGAGCTAAAAAAATCACGCCAAGCCAAGCAGAAATACATTAAAATTTTACTCAGATGTACAGATGGCCTTTCATAAGGTATAGTGACTAGAGGACTCTATGAGAATATCCTGAATCTACAACAAAGTTAGACTCATTCCTGAAAACGGTCACTTGTAACTTCTTTACGGACACACGGGTTCGCATTAATTATGATCGAAGGCTTAGAAATATATTAATTCGAACTCAAATCAAACGTTCCTCATGGCAGCCACTTCCATCCTTTTCTTCACTAGTGTATAGGAGAGAGTTTCTAACGACGGTATTGGAAGACGCTATTTTTCTGCAATTAGCGGATGAAATCACACATATTATTCCAAGTACCTATTGGAATAGGAAGGCTTAGGGTAGAGAGACGGCAGTATAAATTTAAAAGAAATGGATAAAAAAGACCAATATCCCCCCAAAATACAAAAGGTTTATCGCAAAAAGAGTAGATATGATTGCAAGCTGGCGAAGGGAAAATTATGTGAACGAAGTAAGTGTTCTGGAGCTCCAGATCATCAAATACTTTATGTGAATCACAGTATCAGCAAAGAAAGGCTGTTAGGAAATTTTATTTAGAAATTTACAGATTCAAGAATCTTAGTGCCTCTAACATCGGTGGACTTAACCTCATGTATATCCGCGCAAATGTTATTTACCCTGAGAATGCGATTCAGGCTGCAAGCAACCACTCGCTTAACCGATTTTAGTGCGTATATATCTCATCAATACCTATTTAATCTTCTCCAAATGGATTCTATCATCGTATCCCTCGAGCTTGCTAATAAGATTAGAACAGGCTGTTTGATGATATTATTGTACAACAATTATGTGAGATGGCGATCACCGACAAATTGACATCCAGATTCACAAGTAAAGCTATATTTACCAACAATAAGATCTGGTTGCAACAAAAATAAAATAAATAAAAGAAAAGTAAAAATAATACTAATAAGCATTAATTTCAAATAGAAACAACAACAACGGGAACGAAACAAAGAAATGAGTTACAATATGAAGTGGTACCATCAAGAAAAATTAAAATAAGGATTTCAAGCTTCATTGAGAGACAAATGGTGAATAAAAACCAAAAAAATAGGGAGAAAACAAAATGAAGGTATCCATCTTGATGAAATATAATCGAAAAGGGATGGCCTGCCTCATCGTAGGGCAAAAACTTCCTTTAATTTTTCTTCGTTTTTTTACTTTCTTCTTGAATCATCTTTACCGTAACAAGTTCGAAGTGATTTTGCTAAGATTTCCAAAATCTTTCCTTCCTGGTTAGTTCAAGAAGCATCTTTTTTTAATAATGGTATAAGATAAAAAATGGTATCTTCAATGGATATCTTATTTCCAATGTGTATCATAATTTTATGTACAGGACTGAATTTAATATCCCATGTATGCGACGTACTGCTGATCAAATCACGCTGGGCTTTTAATATCTTTAAACGATATATTCAATGAGTCAAATTGCTTTAGAAATTAGAGCAAAGATTTACTTATTATTGATTTTACACATTCGAAACAGTTCAATAAACAACTTTGGGGAAAATACTAAGCCTTTTTTGCATAGCAATATAGACGGTGTAGTATGATTTGTGATTACACTATATAAGGATGCCTCAATAACTGCTGCTGCTGTTTGGTCAGAGATTAAGATAATTTCATTATAGTGCGAAAAAGGCTTTCTATAACTCACAATGGACGGAGTTGAAAACATGCAGTAAAGCGATGTATCTGTACGGTCTGTGGAGTCCTTCGATCTGCACAGAAAGAATATTCTTGAACTTAAATTTTATCCGTTTTTGCAGTTTCGGAAAATTATGCCTTTTTGGCAATCTTAAGTCCTTATGCGCTTACTATGACCTCAGGAACATCATAGCATTTTTTTACCGATACTTTAACGTTTTAGCCTGAAAATTTATGGCTACCTTTGTATTAATATAGGCTGATATTTTTATTAGGCATGTATTTGCGCTATGATTTCTTGAGAGTTGGCTCATCAAATACAACTCTAATGTTCATCACAGCAGTTGAATTTTGTATGCGCAAAAATGCAATGGAATGGAATATCTTTCCTGGCTTATAACCGATTTTGATGTTGATAGCCTAAGTAATTAATGCCCGTCAACTCTCCATCTCATTATCTTTTTAACCATAATCTGAGGCTGGTGATCTATCTTGATATCATAACCATATAAATTATTAGGGAAAATTTTCAAAGCCCATATGAGTCTTAAGGTACCGCAATTAGTGGAAAAGTAACCCCTTTCCGTTATGGTTTGGATTTAACTGATATAGTCAATGGTAGTTCCACTAAATTGTGTTCATGAAGTAGAAAAGCTCTTAAACTTAAGGAAGAATTATCAATAGATAGCAAGCGGGCTTGATTAATTTTATAAAGGCTTGTTTTGCCCAACTTTCCACTCAAATTTCGCGGTAGTTTTAAACATTTTCGTTAATAGATTCTCAATTTTGGGGTAGAATTTGGCAATAAATTTTGATTAAAAAATAACGAATCCAATAGGAGTAAGAAGTTCATCAATTCTTTGAAGAGTGGAATATTGTTGAAGTGCTGCGGATTTGTTTGGTTATGTTTAATGCCTTCAGACGTTTGCAATCATGCTAAGTAAACTAGGAAGTTCCTCAGAGGCTGACACTTTCGAGCTTTATCATTAGGCCTGCGTTTCTGAACCTACTGAACACTCGGTTTACAAATAAACTTGTTCTTTTCTGTCATTAATATGACCCTTCTTCCACTGTTTTGATTAAATAAAATTGCTGTAGAGCCATTTTTTTGGAACTTTCATTTTTTCTTAAGGTAAATAACAAAATATACAGCTCACCTGGTGGATTTTGCCTCTACCGTATCTCTCCAAATGGTTCTCATTAATCGCTTCCTGTACTCGTAACTTAGGAATTTATTACTCTTGGTTATGTATCCAGGTACAATAGGTTGTTCCCAAAATTCCTAATTTATACGCAGATTTCTGTTCGGTTCCATCTGTTTGACATGGGACCCTTAATTTTATTATCGCCCAGCTTCTGACACTCATGTAATAAGGCATGGGGTACAAAACCGAGCCACATGTTCCTATTTGCCATACAACAAGCAGCTGGAATACCCATAATTTGACAAAAAGATTTGGAGTTTAGTCTTTCTTTCATTGCACTCATCTTATTCCATTAAGTTTTTACTCCGTACATATAAACTGTTTCGATTTTCTTTCAGATTCCACAATTATTTTCACTTATACAAATATCTCATACTAGTAACTTGATATGGGATGTAGGAAGGTAATATTTAAAGAAATTAAAACTGACTTAAAGATCTCTCGTAACCGTGACAGTGAATTGGCATATGGACAAGGAATTGGCATCTCTTGTCTTGGAATTTAAAATCTTTATAATTTCCTTTTAGTCCTCGAAGACAAAATTTCTAGGTCGTAATTCGTAATAATTTAAGACATGCCAACTGTAAAATAGCCTCATCTATGCCGATCAAGTTAATGCCGTTAGTCAATTCCCTACTTACATAAAAGGAACATAATGAAATATGAATCAACCATTTTATTACTGAATAGCCGTCATATATTATTTAAAAAAAGAGAATAAGCTAATCATTATATTTTCTATAAAAACAAACTTATACTTAGTTACGGATATTTTGCATATAACCTTTTCCCACTACAGGAGAAAATAATCTTTCCATTTTTTCTCTCTCTCTTATTTTGCACGTCATTATTTTTTTACTTTCTTTAGTATAATTTCTTTAGTATAATATATATATATATATATATCAATCTAGACACTTATTTTAGCTATCCCTTACCATGTCCTCTTTAATTTTCTCTCAATTCCTTGTCTTTCCCAACTCTTCAACGTCAATTTCCTGGCCAGTATTTTTCTCACTAACATCGATTTCGCGTGGTTGCGAGCTCCAACAAAACAGAAATTGAATTAGGGCCAAATTTAATAAAGCTTTATAAACAAAATTCTTAAATGAACTTCAAATTATATATATATATATTTTAATATAAATTGCCCTACATACTTCCTAGCACTCAGTTTTTCTAATAAAACACTAATTAGCTGTTAACATGCCAATGCTATGGTAAATAAAACGAGTATTTTAGATTTAATTTCTGTAAACATAAAGAACATGACAAAAGATAGATTTAGAGAGAACTAACATTGAAATTCATTGTAAATTTATCCGCTTTTAGCTTTGAGAATTGCAGGCCATATTTTTGTGGAATTTGATTCTTGCATTCAAGCAAACATTTTTATATTATCTGAACATTTTTTGGTAAATCTCTCTAATTCCTCTGTCTAGATAATTCCACTAGTCCTTGATATTATTTCAAGAA
Source organism: Ceratothoa steindachneri (assembly GCA_963969495.1). Classification (NCBI taxonomy): domain Eukaryota; kingdom Metazoa; phylum Arthropoda; class Malacostraca; order Isopoda; family Cymothoidae; genus Ceratothoa; species Ceratothoa steindachneri. Next base: position 19,746,870 of record OZ018318.1, on the reverse strand, counting down.
CATCACATTTGAGTTTATCTTTTCTTTCTTCTCCATTTACTACGATATGTTCACCAGCTGTACCTAAGATTATTTTTTATTCTACCAAATAAAATTTTGACCAAACTGTCTGGTTCCAGATGTGATAGCAATTTTCTGCAATAGCCAAGCTGCTCTAATATAAGCTAGCCTACTTCCATCTCTTGCGTATGTTCACCTTAATACAATACAAATCATCCCCTGTAAGCTTGATTTTAGAAGAAGTCTCGCTAAACATTTTGCAACTAAACATACGTGAATTTTAAAAAAACACACTAAGCTACTTAGCTTCTTACGTAAACACACCATACACCTGGCCCTAATGCAAGAAACAAATTTAACATCTCAACAGCCACCAGTCGCTTCTACTAATACAGCACAAAATCTCTATCCCATCGAAAGAGCATATTGTCTTCTCAGACAATTGTATAATTCAATCCGCTTCACTAAAACAAAATCTCACCCCAAAACACTACTAACAACGATTAAACAATGCATAATGACCAGAGTCAAAAACAGAATACAAACTAATTTACCTTTAACCCTCCCACCCCCATCTCAAAAAATACTCACTGATTATATTGAAGAAAATATAAGACCTTACTTTTAACAGCAACTCTTACTAGATATCGTGGTGTTATATACTATGTGCCAGCTCTGTAGAGTGGATAAAACTTGATAAAATTTTCAAAAAAGAAACGAAATAGGGCCAATAAAATAAAAACCGGGAATTGGAGCAGTACAAAAATATTAATGCCCGCAACATGTTCAGCTAAAAAAGAAAAGAAGAAAATCTCAGAGTCGCAAGCAGTGGTAATCTAAAGAGTCCTTAACACAAAACTCCTTAAATATCCTAGCATTCAGAGAGATGGACAATTTTTGTCCTCACATGAGCTTACTGGAGAGGTTAGTTATACAAATACACTCCGATTATTCATCATATTTATTTAAAAAGCCAGGCAGTAATTTCTCTTGCTTTCTCGAGTTAACTGGCTAAAGATCTAAAAAATGGGTCGCTTGTAGGGTGGTTGGTGGAGCGAGCGAATGGCGAGGTGATGGCAATTAAATAAGATTCGCAACTCTTCTCAGTACCACCAAATCGAACCGAAGGCGAGAAGTTGCCAGTTGTTGCCATCATGTAATTTTTACTGCTCCTGTCTTTGCCAGGACACCCAGCTAAGATTGGAGTTAGATTAACCTATTTAACTTTTTCATTACAACCCCATTTACTAGGTAAAATCTAGCAGCACTTTATGGATAGTTTGGCGTTATTTACTTTCAGTTTGGTTCAAACCTAAGGAATAAAAAAAAAAATAAACTTTCTTCAGATTTATCATTTAATTTTAAATATACTCTTTCAAATATATCTATGTTAGTGTGCAAATTTTGTTTCATATACGGCAATATTTTGAACATCTAAAAACTGCTTCACCTTCTTTGTTCTGTGTCAGAGAACATTGTTTTGCATAGACAAGTAGCAAAATTTTCTGTACTCAGTGAAAAATTATTTCCCACTTTTTAGCACCGAACAGGACTATCCTATATTTACAAATTATGTTATTCACTACATCTCCAGTCTATCCATCAGCTATTCATAATTTTTCAAATTACCCATCCAATCAGTCCCAGCTATTCAACACCGCCTCATAAATGATATCCTACTATCCAGATCCTAAAGCTGAATGCCGATCTAAAATCCCTTAGCCTAGAAGCAAAGGCCCTGCTTAGCAATCACAATGATCAATAAAACACATGCAATTTCCATTGTCGAGTCTAAAGTACTCTAACCTAAAGCATAAAATTATACTAACCAAAAATATTATAAACGATCCACCAAAAACGACACAGTAGTTACATCTTCAATGATATCCTTAAACAGAGAAGAACATTGCGTATCACTATTTCTTTTAAACCAGATACCCTATTGTCACTTGCTCTATTTTTACAAGGTTTTCTTTCAGGCCGTTCACGCCCTATTAGGTAGCATTCGTCCCCAACTAAGTGCTCCCGCTCACTAGGTTCAATCCAGAGAGCCCCACCTCATTTGGGAGAGTTGATCCTCTTACAATACTTAATCTAGTGCCGTAAATTACTAGATAACTTAATGGTACAATCTGCTTCCTGACCTAACCATACCTAATTGGTCTCCACCGCACTTTGGGCATCTGACTTCCCTTGTCTCAATTTGCTCACTTTTATCCTCTTCAGTACCAAAGGTACACTGGTCACCCACTTGCTCAGAGCACTCACGCCATATATGCACTTCCTTACCACGAACCTAGCCCTGTGCGCAATCACTCTCTTTATGTCCTTCCTTCTCACATTCAAAACAAGTTAATCACCTAAAGAATTCAGAGAGTGTCAACGTTTCGCAGCATTTTGAAGTAGTAGCATGCTATCTGTCTCTCTCCAATAAATATTCTCATCGTGATCATAATAACCCCACAATCATCCTGTATTTCCTATCCGTACGATAATGGCAGAAAAGCCAACATGATTCTCGTGACAACCAAAGACATTCTATTTCTTTGAAGTTTAGAAAAACTCCCAATCGATGTTTGATGGCCAAACATCATAAATTACCCATGTAAGTGAGGAAGTAAACCTGCGTTCCTTTATAATAAACAGCGAGATCATTAATGAAATTCACATTATATAATTTCCCGTGAAGTATATATGTTTGTCCCGATGCTGCCTTAGGTTTTATGGTGCTTTCCAATATAGTGGCCCTAGACACCTTTCCAAAAGTTCCTCAAGGCTATTAAAATCTCACCTTTGGCTGTGTCCTCGAGAAGAGAAACTCGAGCTAGCCACGTATTACGAGCTAAATCCACAGTTACTCTTATCCTGCTAAAAAGGCAGTGTTTAGCGTCATTTAGTGCTTTCACCATCCGGATTAATGCATCTCTAGTGTGTTATAAACATAATTGGCTCTCGTAAATCTATCATACATATGAAAAATTGAACAATGGCAAAGATGCTAAATCTGAGATTCAAAATTCTTGGGAAAAAGAAATCTCACCCGTCAGTTCATCCCTAACTTATCCAGAATTACTTCAAAGGAATAATCGCGACCAAAGTTTCCATCCCAGAAAATACTTTTCTTAATGTTGAAATTACCCAAAACTCGAGGATTCATCTTTATCAATTCCAGCATCATCGTCGAAGAGTCTTGTTTAATTCTAAATCCAAATTCTTTCATATGTCATTTTCAGAATTATCAAAAACTTAGAACTTAACTGCATAATCTCACGATTTTCTGTCTATAATCTTTAATCAACCCTTCCAGCTTTAGTCTTTACACCGGGCTAGCTAATCCATGGTTGCCGTAATAACAGAAAAACCAAAACCTTGTAAAATTGATATACTTTTAGTTATCTTATCCCTAAGCCATTTATTCTGACCAAGAATCAATTTTCTCTCTTTCTAAGCCAAACAGTTAAGTTATTAACCCTACAAAAATAACTTAATTTACCAGTAAGCCTCACTAATACACTAGAACTCAAAAAGCTTCTTTTACTTAGTTGCTCCCATCCAACCCATGGTTAATTTGAGCCCCTCTAGAGAGTCAGAACTCACTAAAGACTCTAAAGCCTAACGAGAGACCATCAAGCTGCATTTCAGACTCTCAATCCTTGATAGAACTACTCGAGCCCCACGTTATGCCAAATATTGTAACGCTACATAAAAAGAAATGAAAGAATAGAAAAAGGGAGCTAAATAAAATTGGCGAGACAGAGCATCGGCGGGGTTCTCCTAGGATGCAACCCATTGGAATCTGAAGCGATATTCAATGTAGACGTAGTGCCACAAGATGAAGGTGGCTAGAGAAAGGAGATGAGGATCAACACAGGGAACAGTGACATTGTTATGGAGGTCGTTGTCCATTCGGCCATCCTAAATGAATTTAGAGGTGGAGTGACATTGCGGGAAGCAGAGTGATCCAGCTGGGCTAAAATGTCTTGCATAGAGAGAGCCACGCAGATGAAATGAATAAGTCCTCCTAGTCTGGACTATCAGCGAGAAGAGGGTTCACTGTGCTGGCCCATCAGATAGGGTTGCTATACTAGGAGCACATTCCAGTTAACAAGTGATTAAATATGGACCCGAAGTTGATGTCCAGCACCAAGTACGGACTTCCTAACGTTAATATTCAAGGGTGACATAGTAACTCGAGCACCGCCATTTCGAGCGCTTATGAGAAACTAGAAAAAGCATATCGTCGATTTAAGTGTGTGAGATGAAGCCTAGGTCAGAGGCCAGTGCAACGAAGAAGGGCGCCATTCATTGCTGCATGATAAAGGGCACCCATTCTATTCAGCCGATCCAAAACCACGAGCATGCGAGTGGGTAAATGGAAAGGAGATAGAACCAGTGACGTTTCTGCAAAACGTCGTCAAAAACCTTAACCTAGATTTGAGAGTTTGAAGGATGGCTAGTTATATGCATCACATGCACTCAGGGGATAATGTCACGCACAGGACGGCATTTTCTTTCATCCCTGAGAAACGCGAACAAGCGGGGAGCATATTTGAGCGTCCTGAATCCTCGCAAACATTGCTGGCTAGAAAAGATTAGATGATGAGTCCCATGGCAGAATGAGCGAAGTGGCAGTATCCTCCAAGGAGAATTTAATGTCATCGGCTGCTGACGCCTTCGCGATGTTCGAGAGAAGAGGTACAGTGCTGGATGAGACAGAACCCACCGTGAAGATGGGGCCTTCCATAGAGGATGGAAGCTGTCTTTCGCGGATGAGGGTGTCGAACATGCTACACTCATCCCTTTACGCATCCACCTCATCGCGCGGGTCTTCCTCTTGCGCACCATGACTTTGCAGGTGTCATTCTGTTCTTCTTTGTTGTTGTCCTTTTCTTCGTTCTGCCTGCCGTTTTTCCTCGGGTATTCACCCTGAGGGTCCTGAGGTGCACCCAGAACAAGGCCCATAACTAGTAGAACAGCAGCGGGAGTGATCAGTGGCGGTAGGCCATGACGATGGAGGAGGTTAAGGGGTAGCTTAGGCTCGGGTCCGCAGCGATGAAGGGGGGTGGGGGAGTTCAATACGGCTGACGGGTGACGGGAGGTTGAGGGTGGAGCAATTCTAACTTAACACTTACACCATTACTATATATATATCCTCTCTCGGGAAGGGGAGAGAAAGTAAATGTGTGTCGAGGTATACCTGTATAGACTAGCTCGGCGCTCAGTCTTAAACAAGTACAGGCAGAGAGCTGGCCACAAGACGCCTGAGTTATGTCTGGGCGATAAACAAGGAGTACGAATTACGGTTGACCGGGTTTAGATTAATAGCTTGCGAGGTTGAAGTTCAAAGGAGATATAAAGATAATACCCCAAAATATAATTTTAATATATATGAGAAAAGGGGCAATATTTATATATATATATATATATATATATATATATATATATATATATATATATAAGGGGAAACTAATTATTATGGTGGTTAAATGAATTAAGTGATGATTATCAAGGTAATCTGGGGATGAACATATACGATTGGATGGGGGTGGAAGACAACGGCGCAGGTCTTCAAGAAGATACTACGGGGAGTCCAGACGAGAAAGACTTGAAGACTGGGTTGGATTACTTCGTGATGAAGAATGAGATCTTATCTGCTCCAGAGAGACGTAATCACAACTTGTGACGATTCGGCTTATCGGCAGGCAGTCTCAGTCTCGAAAGTCGGGAATCTTGAAAGGGTGGTGAAGATGAGAGGGCTGCACAACTCTCCGGAAAACAGAGGGCTTGATAACTTCCCTCTGAAGGTAGATCTACTGACGAGATCTTCAACGACGTACGACAACGAGTTACTGGGGGTCACGGAAAACAGACGGCATTCTATGCGTAGTGAATGGCGGGATTTCAATCTCTTCAAGAGATGGTTAATTTCATGGTAAATACATGGGTGGCTTCTCTGCTAGAAGCCTCAGGTCCTTGCGTTTAAGCAAACAAAATACATGATAACGCATCGTTCCAGACGACCAAACCCGTGTCGCGATATGAGGGTAGGGCTAATATGGCCGCGCACGGCGTTATCGCAGTGGAGAGAGAAATAATCGGTGTCTGAAAACAAACACAGCTGGGAACGGGTGATCAAGCGAGTGATGGATTCTTCCTCGACTTTCTAAAATTTTCACGCTGGCCGACGTGGTCTAGAAAGAATATAGGAATAGCGGCAAGGGCTTCCTCTCACGGTGGTATTTTGAGGAAATTCCTTCACACTGTGTAAGAGGAGATTAAATAAGTGCCACCGAGACTGGGAGATGGTGAATTGAGGAATGTGAAATATGATGAAAATTGTATCCCCCTTGCAGCGAAATTAAAACGTAACGCCACACAGAGGGCCAAGCGGACATATATATTAAAATCCTTTTACGGAGAGAGCGAGAGAAAAGAAAAAGAAAATTGGGGTGCGTGATAACGGTAGGCGTTTTACTAACAGACAAACTGTCGAATTTCTCTGATGTTCCCGCCCGGTGGGTAGTCGACTCGATCGGCCCGTCCCAAGGAAGCCGCAAAAGGCCATTAAGCAGCTTTAATAAGTAACTGGCCTCAGTGAAATTGCAGAAGAAATCCATTTAGCTGACGATTCGAACAACTCGCTAGGCCAAACACCCAGTTACTCGTTAAACTCAAAAGTTCCGATTACCTACGAGGTCAGGAGGACCGTGGTTAGAGCGCCAAAGAGCGGCGTAAGAAGAAAAAGACCACCAAGGAGAAATAATGGGATGGTTGTCGGTGCCTCTCCTTGAGAAGCAGACCTGGGCTCCACGGTCTCACCCCTCTTCCCCCTTGCGTTCTCCCCAGTGGCATTATCCACACTTAATTGGAGCGATACCCGGGATATAAATAACGCCCGTAAGGAAGGAAACAAATTATTCTGTTTGACACGATAAAGGACTAGATTTTTGTGATCAGTCCCTCGCAGTGTTCCGGACTCGACTTGTAAGATTTAGAAGTTCTTCTCGTCTTCCTATCGGTGCCATACCGATTCATTCCTCGCAGACTTAGCAAGAGGTGTGGCTGGATCAAAATTCCCTAGTACCAAACAGGAATTTAGGGAGCAAGATAAAGGAAGATATCATTAATATTGAAAGAAAAATTGATTCCCAAGTAAGTTCCCTTTAATTATATTCATGATCACCCCATATACCAAAACCCAGTTTGGTAACTCTGCGAAGTAAACGAGGGTACAAGAAGAACTTGAGAGCTACAAAAAAGAGTACTCCTTGAGCCAGATAGCACAACCCCTCTCTCCAACGAATGCCCGTCCGGTCATTGAGATAAAGTAATCGCCGCAAATGCTTATAAGCTGAGAAGTCTAAGGTCGTCTGTTAGACTTATAAACGGATCGATAAAATCATAAGAAGAGGTCGACATGGGTTTCTACTCTCACCCTGACAACTCCCTCATCCCCCCCCCCCCTAATCTTAATAACGGGACACCTAAATTGCTACTTCTTTTTCGTGGTCTGGTGTCTCCGTAAGACTCGCTGAAAACCCAGTGTAGTGGCATCCGTCACCCCTGCTCCGATTAAGGTCATGTAAGTCCGAATAACTATATATTTTGTTGATTAATTAGGATTTTTAAAACTATCCTAAGCTAACTAGGGGAGAATTAGTATTTCATGACTTCTGTAATATTGTAGTTAGATTAGGGAGAGTAAATGGTGGTTTAACTCTGTAACTTAGAGGCCTCCAGAAATTAGCTATCTGGCAATTGGTTTGTTTACGTGAAGCCTACTATGTTTTGATTAGAGCTCTCGTCAGGGGTAAACGAATATTCAAATGGTGTGATCGAAGACAATGTTAAACTGAAAGAATTTCGTGTAAATATAAATATTTGAGATAATTGATAAATTAAAAGATATTTATTTTGGTTAAGACTTGGTGTTTTACTTGATTCTTACGTGCTGGCTGGCTCTTTCCTTAAAACTGATTAAACGCTGTGGTACTCTCATAATTCAGTAATTAGACTCCTTTATACGAATCCGGGGTCCACTCAGCCAATAGAAGAATTATTTCCCTTCCTAACGGGTGTCAGACTGGGTCTCTACAAGTCAGTAAATAAATAAATACTTTGACAAAGAGGTATTGTATCGGAGTAAAGGTTAAACGGCCAACAGTTGAAGAATAATTATCTGACAAAAGTGGGGAGATAATTCCTCGACACCCCTAATTGCCCTTAATTCATTGCGCCAAAGATCACTATGCTCATTGCGCAGAGTCTTGCGATTCGTTTGAATGCACGCCCTTTTGGGACTTACCAAAGTAACTGACTTTCCTGGACGAGAGCCCGCTATTGACTCTCCATGATTGTAATGTGATTATAAATAACCGCGAAAAGTTCGATACCTCCGTCCCCTCGTCTACCGAAAACATAGATTTCCAAGCGTTGCATGACAGCCGTACCTGGCGACTAAGAATTAGAGAAGTAGGCGAGTCTCGAGCGTTATCCGCTCGTCAGCAGAAGAAGGATCTAGTGAAGTAGGGGTCTTCGTGTAGGGCCGTCTTTAGGCTGCTGACTACCCCGTTCCAATCTTGTTCCAAGCAAGGGTTGCCGAGGGAGCGTTGTGGTGTAACTTTAGGCTTATGTTTCATCCATTGTTGATCACTATGAAAATAATTCCGTCACAAAGGACCGTTAAAGAGAAATAGGAAACCAAGCGATTCACTTACCTCAGTGTTGAAAGCACTGTAATCGTCTTTATTAGAACTAATTTACATGAAAAATGAAAATCAAAAAAGCCTCACAAGAAAACTTGAAAAGTAAAACATAGACGCGATGCTCAACCATAATACTATCAGTAAGTTAAACCAATCAACAACTACCGTTTGAGAACCATGACAAGGGGTGTAGAAATCTTGCGACCAAAGGCAAAAATATAACGAAAACTCTCATATACATACATAGTTTTCCCACGTTTTAATCCCTCCTCTTCCCAACACCATCTGTACCAACCTGGTTACTTAATGAAAAAATACCTCACATTCCCTTAACTCCATTAGATGCCCCTTACGCGATTTCAAAACAATATTGGCAATAATGAAAAGTACCGTGGCACAAACAAATAAGAAAAAATAATTTTCGGATGTTCACTCGCCACAGAAAATAATGAATAATATAGAAGTTTAAATACAAATATGAGATCTTGAATTTATAAATCTAAATGATCATAAACACAATTCTCCCGCCTTTTCCACTAGTGTGTGCTTTATTACAAACCATAGATAACTCATACACTGTATAATTGTCCCAGATTAATCCTCTCACACTAAACAACAATCAAAAAATCACTCCAAAACAACTTCCCTAACAAACTTCACAAAGCGCATTCTTAACGGGTTTGTACATTCACACTTAAGAATTCAATATTATTACCTCGAGGTGGTGGGCATAACATTCTTGTACAGAGCTGAAAAGCGGATATAAAAATTTATTCTGAATGTTTTTCTTCTATATAGCTAGATAATTTGCCTATCCTCTATTTTATTGTCAGCTGAAAGGCTCTTGTCTCTTTGAAAAATATATATTTAAAAAAATATCTATTTTAAAATATATTTAAAATTAAAAATTGCTATGCAAAATATTTTATGCTAACACAACTCTCCTTAATTAGTGACAAATGAGGACTAGGCTATCCCAGTTAAGCTATCGCTACTCTCTTTAACAAGTTCTAACATTTTCGTTCCGGTCAAACTTTGCTTATTTATTTAAAAAGAGGTTCTATAACAAAATGCTACCTATATAATGAATTAAATTGACTTGCAAATATATTTTATTTAATTTCCCAAAGGGCACGGACTTTCTTATTTACCTAATATTTAGTCTTGTTCAGAATTAGGAGTCAAGATGTCGGTATGACGCCTTCCAACATTTCGCGTTTGGAAATGCCACTGGTGGAGGACGGTTGAATAACAGAACGCGTTACTTCGACACAAAATTCCATGACGGAATAAAACCGAATTGGCTCCGCCTGATGGAGATGAAAATCTGTTCTTGATTGAGGCTATAAATTAGTTAGACCTGATTCTGAACATAGAAAGCAACAATTAGTTTTGTAAATTTTGTATTGTTCTGATACAAATATTAGTGTTTCTGCTTCCTTGAAGAAAGCGGAAATTATTCAACTAGTGGAAAATCATGAGGCATTTTCCTTATGAAATTTTGTTTGTTGCTAAACAGTTAATTAGCTTTAATGAGAAGCAACTTTTTCTTTCACAACCTAAGGAGTAATGGAAAGCAGTGTATGTAGAAACCCGTGCGTACAAGAATTGCACATTAAATACAATGCATAAAATCCACCTTACAATATCTTAAATTGAATTCACGGGGCCGGTAATTGAATGCCCCTGTTGTTCCCATTTTATTTTCGGGAAATAGAGGTCAAGTTTTGCATAAGCAGCCAAACTTCAGCTAAATTTTGTACGATTCCATGCAACCCCCCTGTTTCCCTGCCCCATTGTACACAGATGGATCTGCGTCTCTAAATCTCCTGCACGCATTGATTTCCCTATCTTTATCAGTTACAAACTTTCTCACATAAATGCCCTCTTTTTTTGTTGTTGTTTTTTAAAATTTTATTCATAATAAATAGTCCTATCCTCTTCAGGTATTCATTGTATGGCGCCTGGGTGGATCAAAATCCAGAACGTAATTTATTTGCTCCTAGATTTCAGAGTAGTTGCCCTGCTAGTAATTTGCTAGAGGGAGAGTCCCCGACTTGGTCGTTATTTCACAACTTTGGTGCTCCTGACCAGCATAATGGTCGCAGCTCTAAGTCCCAATTTTTCGCTAAGATTGAAAGTTTTGCTTAGAATTTATCTATTGTGGCTCAATGGTTCTCTCCTCGCTGAATACAAAGCCTACACCATGTTTCTTACCTTTTCTATAACTTCATTTATACACATTGATTTTGTACATAAACTAACGCACAGCGACAACCTGGCACCTCTCTTGACGCCCCTCTCCCGGGAGGCAGTGAACCATAGCTGATATGTCCTAAACTGCCTCTCCAGTGCTCAATGAAGCTTAAAAGCGTGCCTATATTACCCCAAGATAAGATGGAGACTGAGGCGATAGAACAACCTCCTTTTCTAATATTATTTTTTTCTTATTTTTCCACGTTCTTTGTTGGGTAAGTTCAAATATCTTTTTTTTATTAACCATTTATCCTTTGTTCACTAAACAGCAACGAAGGATTGCTAATACAGGAATGGAGGGAAAAGTTACGGGAATATCTCACCGAATGAAATTGGGAAGGAAGGAGAATTATCGGGTAATTTATTAAAATTACACAGAAGTTAGCTTTTATTGACGATGGCAGGGAGATGCGGTGACTTGAAGAAGGAAAAGGGCTAAAAAGGAAGAAATACTAGGGGTCAAAAGGGAAGGAAAATAACAAAAGCTAAATTCCTCAAAGAGCAGGTAAACAGGCTAAAAAAGAGGAAAATGTTAATAAACAAAAGAAAAAATGATAAATGAGCTATGATTAAAAAATAAATATGGTAGAGGTAATATGATTAATAAACAAGAATTATAAATGAGGTATGGTTAATAAACAAAGATGGTAAATGAGCTGTGATTAATAAACAAGGATAGCAAAAGAGCTACGTTTAATAAAGAAATATGGTAAAAAAGCTATGATTAATAAAAAAGGATGCCAAAAGGAACATAAACAAGGATGATAAAAAGAGATACGATTAATAAATAAATGTGGTATAGGAGATATGATTGATAAACAAGGTTTGTAATGGAACTATAATTACTAAACAAGGATGATAAAGGTCATATGACTATGAAAAAGGGTGATGAAAGGAGCTATCCCTTTCTCAGGCGGGGAATAATGCAAACTTTTGAAGCTTTGAAGAGAATTAAATGAAAGCCAAATTTATTCTTATACAAACATTTCAGACGAACGAATCGAAACTAATTTAATTAAATTATCTAACAATTTTCCGGAAATTGAGAACTTAGAAATTCTGATTTCAGTTAAATATGAAGCAAAATAGAAATATTTTAAAGGCCAAATAAATAATATGAAAAATAGAAGGCAATAAAAACCTTAAAAAATATATATAGCAAATTAGCAATATAAAATAGAAAAGAACTCTTCAAAAAGAAAAAAAGTATAGATTTTCAAGAAGAATTAAAAAAAAAATAGACTTAAAATAAGAAATCAAAAAGGACGCATCAACAATGATAAATATATGACACAAACACAAAGATAGAGAAAAGTGCAAATAAAAAAGAACTAAAAAAAGAAACATTAAAAATAGGAAATAGTTTAGTGCACATTTAAAATATGAAATGAAAAAAGACAAAAAAATTAGAGATATAGAATCAAATAATAAAAACAAATAATACAAATAAACACATATAAATAAAAATGCAAACAATAAAAGAATTTAATATAAAAAACAAAAGCATACAAAGGGCAAAAAAGATTAAAAATATACCAAATGTAAGGGTTATTATTTAGTTTACCGTAATCACGTCTTATTACTTATTGTTGCATTTTGTTTGCAATGATCTTGGGGATGACGTTGCAGTCAGAAGAGGAAGTGCCTCAAAACAGAGTCTGAATCCGATTCCGTCGAAACCGGATTTAACCTTGATTTTGCTGCATCTGGCTTTCGACCGCTAAATTTGGAATTATTCATTAGGGCAGCTAGGACCATTTTAACAAAATATTTAAAAACCAATCACGTTTAAACAACTCTCTACACCTACCCTCATACAGCGTAATTAAATTAATGTTTACCTCAATGTGATGTTAAGCTATATATCTATAGCTAAGTTATAGATATATAACAACGCGCCTTCGATTAGTATTGAAATTCAAATAACAACAAACCAAATTTTAGGGCTTGATAAGTGTAGCTGCGGACCTCTTTTACGATGTCTGTAAAATAAATTTCAAACTAAGCAAAATTCATCTCGCAAAGATATCAAATCGAAAACACACAGAAACAGACGACAAGATGACTAAAAAAATCTCGGTTGAAAATATCTCACGAATGTGACGTCAATATAATAATTTTGGGCTAAAATGTTTCACAAATGTGACGTCATCATAAATAAGACCGTGAAAAATATGAAAATTCAAGTTGTAATTATAAAGTTAATATCTTTGACCACTCAATCTATTCTAAATATGTAGATTTGAGATAAATGTTAGGGAGAGAAAATATGATTCAGTATTTTATTAAGAAGAAATTATGAAACTAACGACTGCAATTTCGCAGAATAAATTAAAGACCTTAAAATTTGCTAAAAAAAAGTGTTAAATCCTAAAAAATAATGGCTAAAAATACAAATTTATAATGACTGTAATGACCAACTATTTCGAGCTAAAGAGGGAAGCAGAGCGTGTTTTCTCATGGAGCAAGATTGTAAAAAGTGCAAAGTTCTTCAAAATTATGAAAACTTTTTGCGAAAATGAGGAAAATTGCATATTGTACTCATAATCTCCTCATTGTTAGAATAAAACACACTTCTTGAAAGATCTACCATCAAATGCCTAAAAACTCTTTATCACAAACCAAAGCAACGACAAACATTCAAATTTGCGTTTCCGATGAATACACTGTAATTTGGAAACACATATTTGCCTATAAAGAGTTCTAAACCTATGGGAGGCGAACTTCTGTTTATAATTATGTATATGCAAAATTATTTAAATATTATCAATCTCAGCCTTTCCTAGCTGAAAACACTTGCCTCTCATCCCGATTAAGATAGGTCTATGCTGGTTTGTGGTTAATATATAGTAAATAGCCAACTTCACGTTATGTAGTCAGCCAGCCAAAGCAAAGGTTAAAATACTCAATTTAATACAGTTCTTTTATAGTAATTAGATTGTCTATTTGAATACAGTCACTTGTTTAGCGTGGATAAAGAGCGCCATCAGGATTGTCTGATGCAGTGAGAAGGTTGCTAGTATGTAGCAAAAATTCCTGGGGTGTCTTGGATGCATTGCTTGACCTAAAGGAAAGTTCCTCGGACCCCCCACTTCCCATCATTCCGAAATCAGACGAGAAATCAAGACACTAACCTGGTTCAAAAATCGACTGCTGAACTTTATGATTGGTTAAAACGTAAAGCGTGAATGTACCTATCTCTAAATATTCTGGATGTATACAAAACAGACTAGAAACAAAAACGTATATTAAAGAAGACTAAGGAGGTGCAGTAAGTGTCCTAAAAAATAGCCAAAGACAAGCAACTTGTGTCCTAAAAAAGGCCACGTACAAACAAAATGACTCCTAAAACGCCAATGACAACAAAGAGGCATCTTCAAAATATGCCAAAGACAAACCTAGTATTTCCCCTAAAGGTGGCCAAGAAAAACCATAGATAATAAGTGCAGTGTCTCGGGCATAATGCTAAAACAACTAAACAGGTACATGCCAAAACAACCAAACAGACTCAATGGCGCAATGCTAAAACAGCCAAACAGGCGCAATGCTAAAACATCCAAACAGGTGCGATGTTAAAAAAAAAACGCAGAATGCCGAAACAACCAAACAGACGCAATGCCCAAACACAAAAACAGCAAAGCCATAATAATCCAAGCAGGTTTAACGCCCCACGATCGCTGCTAAAACAGTTGCAAAGTCCTAGGCTCAATGTAAAAGCAACCAATTAGGCATAATGCAACAAAAAACAAACAGGCACCATGCAAAAACAAATAAACAGTGCGCAATGTCAAAACAAATAAACAGTGCGCAATGTCAAAACAAACAAACAGTGATCGTTATTAGTGGGAGTTAAATATGATTGGGGAGGATTTTCAGTTGAGACTCTTACTCTTTTTCCGCATAGCTACATTTCTAGTTTGAAGAAAGGAATAGATGGCTCTAGTGGTGGTGTTTATGTCGCTGTCTTGTAAGGTGCCAGTTTGGTGGTCTGCCTAAGATTGAATGGAAATGGAGCAATCTTATGTGTGTGGCGTGGAGGTAAGTTGTGCCTGAGTAGATTAAAAGGTGTATGGGAGATAAATGCCTTCATGGAAACCGTAGTAAGGAATCATATATTTGGTTTAACTGTGTGTTGTGGAGTTTTCTATGATAAAATATGACCCGGGGCCGTTTTGAAAGCTTTCCTGGCGTCCATTGCGACGAGGATTGATCTTTTGGGGCGTGTGTTTTGGTTGAAGGTATCTAGAATGTGTGGTGTCTGCTTGGTGAAAAGTGTGTTTACTGAATGGTTTTCCAGGAAGACATGTTGGGCTGGAGCCAATAGGAGGTAATATGCGATGCGGTTTTTGAAGGATTTTTTTTGAGTGTTTTGGATATTGTGAATAGAAAAGAGATAGAGAGTTTCTGATACTATTTGGTTTCGGTGTTGAGAGAGGGATTAAGTATGAGACAATGTTTGTTTTTTTCCCTAATTTGATTTGTTTTTTAGCCAACAGAGACTGAATATTCTTTTGAGAAGTCTGATCGTGTTAAGATCAATGAGCTTTAAGCGTCACATCAAGATCAGTTCAAGGCTTGTGGCTGTCGAGTCTACAAAATTTGATGATAATGAAAGTGCCTTTTGGTCAGACGACGAGCTGGGCTTTGGATGTCAATATGAATTCTTCAGACGTTTATAGTTATTATTATGTTTGATGTTGAGGTAGCAATTTTTACTTAGTTTTTTATTATTGGTTTATGAAGATGTTTTATTATTTAGTAAGAGTGATTTTGTTTTTGGTGGATGGCTTTGTGGGTTGAGTGAGTGCTTATGTTAATGTTGTGTTGTGATTTTATTGTTTCCTAGAGTCTTACTTGTTTGATTTTTCAGCTCATGGCTCCAGTTTATAGTTTCCAGTGTTTTTTTCGTTGATGAGCGTTGTGATAGGGGTGGCATGTTTTTGATTTGCTTGGTAGTTTCACCCACGAGTAGGTGTCCTGTTTGGTTTAAAAGATTGCTTTATCTTTTCAAACCCTAAATATTTCTGGTGATGTTTAAGCTGTAAACGCTCTGCAATTTTGTGGAATGTGTGTTTTGCTTGCATTTTTGTTTCACTGCAGTTGCTGCAAAAAGGGTTAAGAAGTCTAAGATCTTGAATTCATTAAAATTTTATTCTAAGGCTTGAATAATGTTTGACCAATTTGCTTTGTTGTAACTGCCAGATGTTTGCTTGCAAATGTAATTGATGGGGTGGTGGTTAGTGGTGATGATAATGGTTTTGTGGTCTAATGGTAGATCTTATATTGCTTACCAAATTTTTGGCATTTATAAAACGTGGATGCAGAAACTGTTATCCTGCAAGTAACTTTGGACTTGTGATTTAGTATGTTTTGTGAGTTTAGTCTTGTTTAAGGTCCGTATCCTAATTCATAGTTAGATTGTATGAAGAGCCAAGTTTTTTTTACTTTTTGTGAGAAGTGAAAAGAGGTGCGGAGGATTTTTGAGGTCAGACTTGCATTCTGGTTTTGTCAAAACACTGAAGAAGTATGTTTTCATATTTTAGTTGATTTTTTATGTTGCTATGTTGCGATATGATAGGCTTTCAAGAAGAATAGAGCCTAAAAGTTCAGTGCTGATGAATGCACTTGCCTAATTATATAAATTTTAATATCTTGTCTTGAAATTTAATGAGATAGTTGTGACTTTTTCCCTGTTAATATTTTTCAAATATCAATTGAAAATGACAATGAGGCAATTTCCAAGTGATATGACTTATTATTATTCAGAATTCTAACACGGAAATGACTCTCGGCAAAAGTCACTGAGGTGACAATGCAAATATTCATAGTATGTTGCAATTAAGCTTTTAATATCAAGAAAACTCTTTGGAAACAAATCTAAAAGATTCAAAATAATCTTTATGCAAAATGAATTTTGGTTTTAAATTTTGCCAAGAAAATGTACAAATTGTTAGGCACATTACTGTTGCAAAATTTTAATCCAGAAAAAAGGATTATATGAAAATTTCAGTGTATAATGTCTGAATTATAGAAGAAATGAGGCTTTTCATTCAAGATATTTATTAAAAATAACAACAGTAGAATTTGTGGAAAGATATATCTAATGAATATAACACAATCAGCTATATTATTTAGTGAAATAACAATAAAATTTTATAATATTAGATTCATTTTTTTTTTAAATAAATGCATTTCAATAGCATAAGTAATCAACTTTCTGAGATAAAGATAGCAATTGGCCTCTTCTATTTTCCTATAAAAAAGTTAGCTGTGTAGATATGGATGGCGTACCTTCAATGGTATGACATGGCAAAAAGGAGTTTTTATTTAAGAAAGATTTTGAGAGTGTACTATAGATTCCTAAGCTGTAATAGAGTATTATTAACATATTCATCAATAGCATTTATGCACATAATCACTAAGAATAAACAATGGATAAACTGCAATGAAATCTAAAAAAATAAAATTATAGTACTCCTATTAATTCTATGAAAAAAACTATCCTTCTCTTTTCCATCCAACCAAGAACTTTAACCCTAAATAATGCTACGTATACTAGTATCAGCCATTGAAAAAATGGCTAACACTATTTTTTGGGTAATATCAATTCAAAAAACCATTAATAAATAAACAAAAACAGAGAAATTCAGTCAGCTCTCATAATTAATTAAATTATTAATGGCGCAACCCAATACTAATCTTTACATATAATTAAATTCACACATTTTGACGGCTGAGATTCGTATAGAGATCTTTTTCCTGAAACGTCAAAACAAATTCAGAACGTCTTTGAAATGAGATCTAAATTTTCAATTAAATATTCCAGGGATATTATTTTCTATGGAATTTTTCATTAAATTTCCCGGGTAACATTCAAAATATTTTTAATAACAAGCTGAAATTGTATAAGAAAGGAAAAAAGAATGGTGTTTTTAATGTATTTTATAAATAGGATAATTTCACTATTAACAGAATACAAAATGTTAGCCTGAGCTTGATAAATTCCTACCAAGGATATAATGCTGAAGATAAAAATTTAATCATTTAAGCACTATGATTTATTTATAACTTTTGTATATATTTTTGTGGAACAAGCATACGATTACAAAATGGTCCTTATACTATCAATCCATCAATATTCGAATATTCCAACGGGAAAGTCATTCGTTTCACACCATTGCTCAAGGGAAAATCAAATACCATATTTTCAACATCACACAAATATAACATGATAATTTTTCTAGAGGGATATGGCTCTAGGTTTCGGATATTTCAAGGCTTTTCCTTCCTAATTTGTTTATTATACCTTTCGAAGTATCAATGTGATAAATCTTTAAATAATTTTATCATTCATTTATAAATAAACTTTGAATTTGTTAGGGAGGGGGAGGCAATAATATATATATATATATCAGTAGTGACTCCGGCACACGGGCTGTTTAGGCTTAGCCCGAGTATAAATTTAGCAAAGTGAACGTGTATTTACAAGCTGATATAATTTCTGTCAACACTAACTTCAAGTAAGTAATTGCTGAAAATTCAATGTTTTCTTAAAACAATAGATTTCTAAAGAGATTAGGATTTAAATTCTATTCAATGAAAGGTTTCTGTTATTCAATATTCTTAAAGGAACGAAAGATTATTTAGCAACTCTGGCAAATACGAACGAGCATGGTAGATGTAAAAGACTAACTGACACTATCTTGTCAAGAGTGAAGTACAGGCAACAGTGAGATCGGTCTCTATCTAATGTTTGTTTGGCACACCGCTGTCGTTATTTGATTGCTGTTATTCTGTATATCGGTGTGTAAAGTTCAGTTGTGTTTCGCAGGGTTGCTTTATTTTTACCCTTAACTTAGAAATGGAGAAAGACATAGTGCTCGTATTTCCATCGTGAACATAATTTTGAACGACTTGGACAAGAAGAAGGAGCTGCACCACAGGATATTATATGATTTCGCCATCAAAGAAGACTACTGGAGTTTATGTATAACTGAAGTGAGTAATTTTTATATTAAAATTAAATTTTTATCTTATTGTTAAATTATAATCACTGCAAATATATGTCTGCGGTGGGCATTACGTCCATTACCTTCTTTTATACACGGGACTTATGCGAAATCTGTGATGAGCAGGAGTGAATCTGATGACTTGGAATCGCCTCTAATATATATATATATATATATATATATATATATATATATATATATATATATATATATATATGTTTAAATCTTTTATTAACGCGAAAGAATGATGAAATGAATCCAGCAAAACGCAAGAAACAGAAAAACAAGATAATCTTTCTCCGGAAATGTTATTTTATAATTCTCAAAAGTTCCGTACAGGGGTGGAATTCGAACAGTGCACACTAAGGCACCAATCAACCGCTCGAATCTCACCCCTGTACGAAATTTATGACAATTAGGAAATAACATTTCCGAAGAAAAATCATCCTTTTTTTCTGTGACTTGTGGTTTGCTGGATTCATATATATATATATATATATATATATATATATATATATATATATATATATATATATATATATATATATATATATATATATATATATACTACATATATATATCCTCGGCCAAAAGAATATAGCACCCCTAATAGCTTTAAACATATATTAATCGTTTTTATTATAAATATGTATGTTAATGATGTGTATTCAATATCATTTTAAATAAGTAATGTGATTAAAACTAAAGAACTTACAGAAGTACAAATAGACCTATCTAACTTATTCATAGCCAATTGTTATCATAAGTAGAAATTGCTATAAAAATAAAATGCCTAAGATATGCTAGCCATAACACTATAAAACAATACAAAGAGACCAATTGCTTTTTACTATAATTATTCACCAATTGAAGTTAAAAAAGTGATTAATATTCGAAGAATTTAAAAAGAAAATTTATGTATCCAAGAATCATGGCAAAGTCGGAATGTGCATGAAGTGAAATATCCCATGTTATTTTGTTGTTGATTAACCACATTGTTTCCTTTCTTTGATGTGGATCAAAAATAAATGAAAGCTATATAGATTAACAAAGCTTTAAAGCCCTTTTATATTAAATTTCCATTTTTGTTTGCTCTCAGTCTATTTTCTTAAACTCAATTTGTAACTCAAATGAAGTAATAACATTTGAATTTTCGCTGAAAATTGAGGGATAAAAGGGCAAACTAAACTATTACACCTATTACTATATATATATATATATATATATATATATATATATATATATATATATATATATATATATATATGCTGTTTAACCCATAAAAGATAAAGAGAAATGATACATATGCGATTTTGTCTCTATATAAGACCAAACAACGATCATATTTAATTTAAGAAAAAAGAAAGAGAGAGATAGCAAACGGGTCTGTGAGGCGAGAAAGATCACTCACTAAAGACGTATTTCGTTCGAGATGTCTATCGACTGTGGCAGACATCTTCAGGGAATGATCACAATGCAATGGCAATTGACGTTTTAGGAAGGGTGAAATATTTGAAAAATGGTTGAAATATATGGACAAAAGATTCACAACAATTTTGCCCTGGTGTTGAGAGCGTCTCTTTTTTGCATTATTTATATATAGATTTTTATTTACTGTTCTTTATATGTGTCTTATTGCTATTTATTATTTTCATCTATTTATCTTTATAGTTTTATTTATTTTTATTATTATTTTCTTCTATTATTATTATTAATCATTGAACTTATCAAGTATTTAAGCCTTTATTATTTATTTATTGCTGAACTAATTGATTTAATAATTAGCTTGAAATTACTACTGAATCTAATTTAAAAGCAAAAAACAGAGAAAACAAGAATATTAAATTATAGGTAAGGAAAATATTGCTTTTAAAGGCCTATAGTCAAATAAAATTCTGAGAGCTGAGTTAACATCAGAGGGATTAAGGATATTAGTGAAGGACAAATTCATAACAAAGTGAAAATCAAAATTTCGATCAAAATCAAAATTACAAACAAAATTAAAGTCAAAATCATAATACAAATACTAACAAAATATTTCAGAACAGAGTTAAAAACAAACAAATTAAGGAAACTAATGAACGACAAAACCAAAGCAAAGTGAAAATCCAAATTACTATCAAAATTAGACACAAAAGAAAAATCCAAAATCATAATCAAAATAAAAAAGTAAAAGGATCAAGGCAAGATTATGTTTAAATTTTCGTCATTGCCCTAGCTACTGGCAGATAATCTGCCGCTTGGGAATTTCGTCCGTCTAGATATTTTACGTTTTAGTCGCGTCAATTCTATATCTAAGTCATGGTCTTTTCCTGGTAGAATTTCGGTTTCTGCTTTGTTCTGAGTCTTTTTCGCATGTGAGTGTAATTGTGCTCTGTTGTGTAGTGAGCGTTCTGTGATGCATTTTTGTCTTCTTGTGTGATTTACAAACAAGGAGGCGTGGTTCTTGAGACTTTGCATTAACCTTAATACTTGGATGACTAAGGCCGTGTATTTCAGCTTGGACTTTACGAAGCAAAAATATATCTTTCTTTGGGTACTGATGGTTAGTTTGCGGAACCTGAACACTTTGTCAAGCCCCACCTTCGCTAAGCGGATCTTGTTCTCGATGTGCTGTTTTATCCCTGCCGTTGGTCAGCTTGAACCCGAGTACCGTGCCTGCCAGAGAGTAGTTGTGGCCGTGATCGTCTTTATCTTCTATTTTCGCTCGAACAAGATTATGTTTTGATTTCCGCTCATGAGGCAGCGACCTGCACTATGTTGTTGTTGTATGTACTCGGGACAATCTGGGCGATGTGATTTGCGAATTGCAGATACATCGCGTTACCCTTGACCGGTGATGGAACGTCTATAGTGAAGGTCCTGTACAGTAGAGGGCTGAGGCAGCTGACTTGCGGTACTCCAGACTCAAAGCCGAATTCTATCCCGTTGTGTCCCTCTATCTGTATTTTTGCTCCTCTCTCCATCAAATAATCGCAGAGGATCCTTTCAAAGGCATGCTTCGTCCTTCTCTCTTCGGAGATGTACGGGCATGGATAGGTGAGCTCAATAACCTCATTTAACCCCTTAATGGCTTCACCTCCAAACTTTAAGTTTAAGCCTTCATTGACCTCTGGTGTTATGAAGAAGACTTCTCTCCAGTGCTTCTGAATCGTACATCGAGTTCTTTTAGTTCCTTGGTGTACGATTTTCCCTCTATGATCCGTGTCTTTTCCCGTTTGTTTGTTCTCAGGAGTTTTTGTATTAGTCTCAAGAACTTAGCTGGATTGTCTTCGTCCTCGATCTTTTGCATTAGTAAGTCCTATATTTCTATCTGGTGGTTTATAATTCTGTTTGTCAGTTCAGCTTCGAGGCGACGCATCCTGTTGAGTATTTCTCTGCTCATTGGCCATCTTTCTCATCTCGATAGACCATTTAGGCTGGGAGAGGCTCTGTAGGATGTTGTTGGAATGCTCTCACTGTCTGCCCTGATGATCAAGTTGGTTAGGATTCCCAACACTTCGAGTCTTTCCTTACTCAGGTCTGCTGGTTGATATTCGTTCAACAGTTGCCAGTACCTCTTTCAGTTAGCATGGGTAAAAGATTTTCGCACCATTATCGGAAACTGAATAGGCACGAGGGAGAGGGTTGTGAGTATATGGATGTGGTCACTCGGGACAGGATGCCCCGGCGAACTATGATGGTTAAATGGGAAGTGGCAGCTAATCAGAATTATTTAAGGCCTCGAAATGGAATGATTTACCGGATACTATTATATATATAGTTATTTACCTAAACATAATCGCTACAAAATTGACCTATCGTAGATAAGGGAAATTTTAAGGGCAGTTTAAAGTTAGCTATTTTTTGCTAACATAAGCGCTATAAAATTGACCAATCACATTCAAGGAAAATTAAAGTACAAATAATGTTGGACAAAGGATATGGAAATGCGAATTAGCGACTGACGTCGTTTACGAATATTCGTGTGAAGTTGGTGACTGTGAACACCGAAATTCCAAGTACATTGTCAAGGCGACTGACCGCTCACCTACAAGATTGAGCAATTAAAAAGCATACTTACTCTCATGGCATCACTCTAACCCGTAAAACGGTCAACCAAAACACCTGCATCATCCTGAGACTCCAAAACCGCCTGAGAATGCGAATGACCGAAGCTCTCATTATCGAAGTGAAGAAAATGACAATTATCGTGAAGTTTCAGCTAGAGACCATCTTTCTAGCAGCTTTATCTCTCCGTGGCGACCGCCGCTAATACTAGCTAACGCTAATCGCATTTTACTTTCCCTTGTCGAACATTATTTGTACTTTAATTTTCTGTGAATGTGATTGGACATTTTGATAGCGCTTATGTATAAAAAACAGCTAACGTTAAACGGGTCTTAAAATTTGTCTTATCCCTGATTGGACATTGGTCATAATGAAGAGTAATATGATAAATAGTTGGGAGGTGATAGTGATGAAAAGATTGGAAAAGCTAGAAAAGAAAGACTTTTAGATTAAGGTCGAAAGAGATGGTGCCCTGGTGAAGGGGTATCTCCGGAAAATAGTTGAGAAATAGTATAAATAATAAATTTTTAAAAATTGGTAGATTTTAGATCCCTAGTGAAAGGGTAGCTTTGGCATTGTAGCCTTTTGTATTCGTGTTTTTGCACTATCATGATAATGAGTCATTCGAGTCTTTGTAGTGCCTTGGTAACTCCGTCACTACGGGTTATTTTTGATATAATTTGGCTATAAGCCGGGTCTCTTTCATCTCTTCGTCATTTCACATGAGGTGGTAATTTGGGAGGATTTCTGGGTGTGTGTGACTGTGCGTGTGTGTATGTAATTAGGGATCCGTTATGATAAATAATAAGAAAAAGATGTATGAAAAATAGTGAAATAAAACGTGTACAATAAACCTAATTTCACAACTTTACCTTCAGAGGGCGATGAAATATCTTTCTTTCTTTCCCTTAACTAGGCTTCAATGAGGCCAGTCAAGGTAAAAAAAGCCACTTTCGAACGTATCTTCGCTTGAGTTTTCCAAGGCATGCACAACAAAGCAATATATAAATTACAATACACATCACTAAAAGACAAAAAATCAATCCGAATTTTAGAAATCTGACTGAATTGTGTAAAGAAAAGTTTTGGTAAATTTTGTAGCGCTTATGTTCGGAAAAACAACTAACGTTAGATTGCCTTTAAGATTTTCGCTATCTACATATAATCGGGAAGTTTTTTAGCGCCTATGTATTTAGGTACAGAAAGAGATTAGCATGAGCTCCATGCACCCTGGAATTCAATTGCAAACCTACCACTTCTTTCCACTTGCTCACAATAAACCTAATTCAACAACTTTACCTTCAGAGGGCGAAGAAATATCCTTATTTCTTTCCCTCAATTAGGCTTCACGGAGGCCAGTCAAGGTGAAAAAAGCCGTAGTTCGAGACCTATGTAAAGCTGTAGGTCCACTGACCAACTAGGTCAAGTTTTAAGTATACTACGCTATTTCAACCTTTGCTATCTCTAACCTTCACACTTCCTCTCCATCTCTGTGTCTAGGTCTCCTCTTTGCATCTTCAGAAGCTTTGGATGAGCGAAGATGGTGCCTGGGGTGGGGGGTATCCTTCTCTACCTCTCTGGTCATTTCAGGATGGCCAGAGGGGAGGGTGGAGAATTGCAAAGCTTTCTCTGGTTTACCTTCAACACTTCCCTTCATTTCGTTTTATCACAGCATTTCTGCTCATCCCTGAAGGTGGCTTGCCACGGTCGAAAGACGTATTAGAATAAAATATATCATTTGTGAGTGTTTTTTCTCACTTCAAGAGACCAAGTAAAAAAATTGTTAGAAGAATGAATAGAATACAAATTAAAGTTATTAACGATGCCATTTATGCATAGACTTCAAGAGTACATATATATATATATATATATATATATATATATATATATATATATATATATATATATATATATATATATATATATATATTATATATATATTTATATATATATATATATATATATTATCGTTCCTGAATATTTGCTCTGGATTTATCTGGCTTTATGCGGCTCTATCGATGAACTTTAAAGGTTTTGATTACATGCGTTTTCTATGTCAGGTTGGCTTGTTTTTATGTATTACTTCTATTTGATGATTGTAAGATGTTTGACGTGCAAAGGGAGTTAAATCACATCATTTCGGTTTGTCGATTAAAGTCTAAGGGTTGTTTAGTGTTTAACGTAGGTTAAGCTTGCTGGTTTGGCTCTGTTGGTTTTCTGTGATGGTTATGAGTTGTTTTGGTGCTGAGAAGTTTAGATAAGGTCGCTTAAGTTTGTTTCATTATTAAAAGCTGATAATTTGCTAATTCTGGTCAGTGGTTGTTAGTTTGTTCGCGGTTGGGGGCTTTTTTATGGTGTTTGCGTTATTTTGTATAATTAATTTTTATCATAACTTGACATAACTTACACCAACACTCTTTCGAGATAGATTAATTAAATGAATATATTTCTATAACTTCCAGCGGCCGCGTTTTGATACATTAAACAGAATAAAATTAAATTTATAAACGTTTTTTCCTTCATATAGTATTTTATTCTTGGACCGATTGAGAATAAACATGTACCAATATCGCTGCACAAACATACATAATCATTAAAATATATAAATATGTATAAAGATCCGTGAATATGCTTCAAATTAAAGGTATATCAGATGAAACGTACTTTTATTCTTCCTAAGCTTTAAGCTAAGGAAGAAAAGTTGTCTTGGCTTAAAGAAACGTTGAATCAGATGATTCTATTGTCATGAACTGTTAAGATCCACTCACATACGAATACAAGATTTATCCCATCGATAAAATTATTCTCCTCACGAAATTATCATAGAGAGTTACTTTTACCTCGAAAAGAAATATAGAAAACATTTGAAAATAAGTGTAGTATCCTTAATATCAATCTTTTCCCAATATTGTTTTCAAATTGAGCTTTTTTAATATTAAAATTATGAAAACTAATCTTGTTCTTTAAATTTTTAAAACTCTCAAATTATTTACTTCGTTTAATGCAAATGTCATTTGAATTTTCCAGCGTATGTTTTTACGGATATCTCTGTTCGAATCACATAAGCCCAGTTATTACTAGAATTTTTCAGAAATACTGGGAAGGGCAAGTTACTAATCACTACATATTTGGTCTAATTCATTCCATCACTATTGCAACAATAGTGCAGATGTGGCGAAAAGGAAAAATAGGTTATAGTTTAGTCCGACTGGATATTAACCTCGAACTCTCGTATCAAAATTAAAGTAAATACATCTAAGATTACATGAGAGCAGGAAGGTGATTTGCCGGCATTAGCAATACTATCAGAAATAAAGGAAAAAAGAAACAAAATTTATAAAAAGTCGCAATATTTTGGCCGAAGTCGATATGCGATAGATTACCCTCTAGTAAAAGGTCAATTTTTTGTAGTCAGATTTTAAAAAGTTGTCAGAAATCCACTTAGGAATCATATCATCTCAGGATAAAAGGTTCATAAAAGTCTAAAAAACAAGGTTGAATAGAATGAGAGATAGATTTGTGCTCCATTTGCAAAGAATTGTATCACTGAATAGAGCGACGCAAAAGTATATCCGACGTGAATAATATACAGGGCATGGAAAAAATAATGGAGACCTTATTAAAGGCAAGTTTCATTATCTAATATTCAATTACCCACTGTAGAGACCCTGTTTATTTAATGTATCATCAAGAAATTGATTGATACAGCTTTTTTATACAGTGTATACTAGAATTTTGATATGAGTATATGGGTACGAGACAATAGATGCGACTGTTGCTTGACAACCATTGGAATTGATGAAGGCAATGTTGAAGAACAACTTGAAAGATTTAAGAAATTTTAATAAAATATAGAGAAAAAACAGAATGGGGGCAAAATTTGTTCTTATTCCGCCATTTTTCTATTGGGAAGGGAAGGGGATTAGTCAAAATTTCAGTCGCACATTAAAGGCATTAAGTTACATGTAGGAGAGCTGATGTAGTTCTGTGTCTTGATCTGAAAAGGAATTTAAAAGTTCAGCAATGTTTGATGGACGTATGTAAGCTAGATTCTTAGATAAGAAACAAACGAATTAAGAAACGAACGGGAGTTCAGAGATTGGAGGAGTATCTTACACGATCATTGCGGTTCAGGTCAGGTATTTTGAAATTTTTAAATAATATAATGCACTTCTCTGTTAAATGCGAGCAAGAGAATATCGACGGAAATTATTAACAAGCCTAGTTTTAGGACAATTACCACGACTAATATTACACATAAAGCAGAACATCAAAAGGAAAACAAACAAACGGACAAATTAACACATACCAAATCAAAAAATAAAACCCTAGTGGAAAGCCATACTTAGGCATTTTAAGGAGGCCCACCTATCTCCTAAGCCTGATCATGCAAATCACCAATAAAAGTAGGTAGGTGGAGGAGGTGCGCCTCCAGCCAAAATCCATAATTCACAATCAGGAATCTAAAAACCCTTCTAATGTACAATGTTACAAGTCGTATTAATCATCTCTTTCTAGTTCCAGGAAAGGTAACAAACACGAAGTTTCCTTAGACTGATAAAATCATAGGTATTCTGATGGATGAAGTATTCAGCACATTGAGGTTTAAGGGGAGCACTCCATCAAGTGAGCTGCGTCCCACTAGTAAACCTGATTCGGAAGAGACAGAATAGGACCTGAAACCATCGGGACATTGGGCGTAGTCGTATTAGAATTGGCACTGCCTAATGGCAGGCAACATTGGAGTCCCTTTTACATTATTCCATCACATTTACCATGCACCCGTAATGGCCTACTAAGATACTATCTTGTAATCAGAGTGTGGAAGAGCTAAGAGCTGGTCCTGTCCCTCAGTCTTTTCAGACTGTTAGGTGTCATTTTACACGAAGTCCATAAGGTCTTGGAATCCAAGAGTAGACAATAACGCTATCCTCATTGATCGGATTATCCGTAGCGTCACAGAAAAAGTGAACATCAGAGTACCAAAATTACATTGCCTGAGAGTCACATAGTGTGCTCTCTGTAAGCATCTATTAATCACAATTTAGTCTCGGAAGTTGGCACTGCGGTTCAACTCCCGTAACATGTAGTGGACAAAAACAAACTCGCCATTGAAGACAGATACCTACCTTTCGGAATTAGAGCTATAGTTATACAATGTCAGGGCTACAGCGTGACATGGCATGTTCTCCAAGAAACTTGAATGAAATACTCTCGGTACTGGAGAATTGTTTGAAGCCGAGACGTGATGGCAAACTATCAACATTGGTACCATCCAGAGCTGTGCATAACTTGGAGGCCAAGACATAAAAATAGGTAAACAACGCAGGAGTTTCTTTACACGAAATCTATAAAGGTTATATAATATTTCGCGACCTTAAAGAGTGACATAAAATAATGCTCAATATTAATATTATTTAGTAATATTTTTTCAATGAATATTACACTAGTCATGAGATAAATCGTGTATATTCCAGATATTAAATTAGTTATATTTTAATTAACTCTGAATTAACAATCTGCACTCATCCTACTTCATACATTAAATTTAATGGAGTACATATCCCTTTCGGTGCCACTAATAGGCTTTTTAGTGTAATTTCATAATCAAATATAATAGAGAAAAATGATGCCTAGGGGAGAGTTTATTAATGGCAGGAAATGTGTATTTAGTGTAAAGTTCATGGAAACTTAATTTGGCTGATTGGAGAGGTGTGGTGTGTTGAACTGAGAAGTGAAAGATTTGTAAATAATGAGGATGAATTGAGAACTGGAAGGGGAGGAAATTAACTTAATGGGGAAAGAATTGTGAAGTGGACTGAAAAAAAATAATAAAAACTGTATAAAAATGAAAGAACAAGAGAAGTCAGTGATAAAGAAATGTAAAAGACTGATCAACCTTTAATCGATGGAACAGAGTCGCAAATGAACTGGTCCATGGAAAATACGGTCCAGAGAGGAAATAGCTTTTAAAGAACGATTTTGAGTTTGACTTGGATGTGGCAGATTTGGGTTTTGGGAGACGCTCTCGACAGGATTTGAATGACAATATTTAAAGGAGTAAATAGAGAGATAGAAGAATTTTAATTACTTAAAGTTAAATGATAAAGAAGGGCTAAAGGGACACATTTTACGTTACTGAATTTCAATTTGAGAGGAATTTACTAATGCTATGATAGTGTCTGAGGCCACTTATAATTTAACCATTCTTATAACATTTTGAACCATTTTTAGAACATATCACAATTTCTAATCCGTTTGTTTTCATGGTAATGAACTTAGCGGAATAAAGCTCTATGTTTTTTTCTGCCTAATTCTGATTTATGTGGGAAGTAATTGTTTAATTTTGTGCCAGAACTACTGGGGGAAAAACCTATAGCCTCTATCGCAAATTTGATCAGAATCTTGACTTACACCCAGGACTAATTCTACTGAAACAAAATTTAATTCTCCTTAGGCCTAATTCGTAAAAGACGTATTTCAAAGCTTGCAGAAAAAAGTTCACAAAAGACGGCAAAAATTCATTTTCCCTCGATTGGGTCAGAATTACTTTGTAATTCTTCGAATGGAAATGAAATATTTGCTAAATTCAAATTAGTTCTATCCTATTGATAGAATGGCTTGAATTAGTCAGTTAGCTGGATTTCGAATGGAAATGAAATATTTGCTAAATTCAAATTAGTTCTACCATATTGGTAGAATTGCCTGAATTAGTCAATTAGCTGGATTTCGTTCAGAGACTTGATGTTTAATATATCTTTTAAATGAGAACGAAGTGTTTGAGGTATATTTAGTTAATAATATAACAGAGAGGACATATACAAATAAAATAAATTAAATTTGGCGAATTATTTTACGTTAGTGCGAGAATAATTTCCATAGTTTTGTTCCCAATCATATTTGCCAAATTTCCCCACAAATTTTCTTTGCATATCTTAGTACTCTTCATATTTATTTAATTATGAAGAATGAATATCACAAAAATATTCGCATTCACAATTGCTTATTTGTGTATATATATCGAGATAATAAGTTTTCCAACCTAACGTGTAAGGAAAAATATTATTAAATGGCAACACAACACAGCAAATCCTAACGCCAAATGTATTAGATGATTTATAAAATTAAATAAATAATTAAATCGTAGTTAAATTTCTTTCGTCTGTAGCATTTTGAATTTAGTGACATTACTAATTGGAGTAACTGTCCATATAGCTTGTATTTAATTAAATATACACATTTCCGACAAACTAAATATCTAGAAGTTCAATTGCCCAAAGCCTATTAAATTATTAAATATTATTTCTCTGGCTTTTTAATTGGCTCTGTGAATTTAAAGGATCTCAACGCGGGATGGAATTAATTAGGTGTAGCCGGATGTAAATATATTTTAATTTGGTCGGATCTTTTGTGAAACCCTTCTGTTTGTTCATTTCCTCGGGCTATCTGGACACCGCTGATTTCTAACACTGTTATACCCCCTCCACGGTGGGTTTCCTGCTATAAACCACTTCCCAAGGTGGGGTTCCTAGCTACTCTCCCCCTTAAAAATCTTTTAGTCATTTGAACTAAACTCAGGTGGTTTTGGAAGAGTGCAGAGGATCATTTATTGTTGCCTCTGCTCCTATTTGTTTCGCTCTTAAAGGAAATATTCGGTTCTTCAATATTGACCGATGACCTCAGAGTAACGCCCGTGGATGGTCAAAATTGAGCGCACGTTATATGCAGCACTTCCAGATTTATTAAGGGGGGGAACAGTAGAGCTTAGGCGATAAAGGCACCGAAAAGAGGTAGATGGTGGTTCTGTGTATACTTCTCAAAATGGTAAAGGAAAGAGTGCCACCGTCTTAGGGCCCCAGATCTGGACTGTAAGGGGGATGGTTGAGCTCTTTGAATCCGCACTCGCGCAGGGCAGCTTGTGCAACTCTGGCCTTGTCGACAGGGGCATTGTCGTGGAGGAGCAGGACACCGCGTGTCAACTTGCCGCGCCGTTTCTGACGGATGCACTTCTTCAACCCAGCCAGTTCCTTGGCGTAATATTGGCATGTGATGGTCCTTCCACGAGACGCATAGTTCACCATCAACACTTCCTCAAAATCCCAGAAGATGGTGGCCATGATCTTCCCGGCTAAGGATTGGGTCCGGAACTTGATGGGAATCGGCAAACCCCTGTGATTCCAGGCCATGCTTTTGAGCTTGGTCTCGGGATCCCAGTGATCGACCCACGTTTCATCACCTGTCACTATGCATGACTCGAATCCCGCCGGGTCTTGGTTGTGCAGGAGCAGCAGCTCCTCTGAACTTTGACGAGGTTGAAGTCGATCATGGGGCGTGAGGCTTCTAGGGACCCAACGGGCACAGACCTTGGTCATTGCCAAATTGTCGTGAATGATTTTTGCTAACACTTCCATGTGACATTCCAAGTTCTCGCTCGATTTCTTCCGCCCTTATCCGTCGATTTTCGAGGATCATCCTCTCCACACGGAACACATTGTCCTTGTTGGTCACGTCTGATGGGCATCCTGGACGGGCGTCATCTTTAAGGGACTCAAGACCATGGTGGAACTTCCTATTCCAGCGAGCAATGGTTGCATAGGAAGGGGCGGTGTCGGTGTACACTGCAACCATGCGTTTATGGATCTCTTTTGCATTTTTGCCTTCCTTGGTCAAAAATTTGATCACTGCGCGGTGTTCAACCTTCTCCATTGTTAAATAATTTGTGACTGACGATCTGTGATCAGCTACTGCTTCTTAAATAGACGAGGCAGGAGCGTCCGGCTTGAGGTCCTGACTTGTAATAACTTGTCCTAACACCCTCACAAACAGCCATCCCCCTTCTTCTATTTTTCCCTTCCGATTCGCAAAACTTTTTGACCGCCCCTCGTATATAAATATTATGGATATTAAACTTCCTCTTGTTTGCTTATTATTTTTTAATGTATAGCCTCTGTTATGTTGTTGTTTTTCTACCATAATATGAGTCAACAAATATTAAAAATATTGTCTTATTTTGGTGTAGTGTCAAGAGGGGTGGGGATTCGATCCTAAATCAGGATATAGATTTTAAATACGATATTCATTTTGCCAATCACATCTAGGTTCTGATAACAATGCATTGTATGATATTTGGGTAAAAAAGAAATTTTATTTTTGTTATTATTAATTGTGCTTAATTAGACTGTGTGGTCATTCTAATTATTATAATTACATGATTTATTTTAGAATAACTGTTGATTTGTGAAGATGGGTATCTCAACGTCCTCATTATATGAATTCGCTTCATACCTTTTGAGATAACTGCGGGTCAATATCTCTGAGAGATTGAAAAATACAATGTAAGTGACTGTTGGAAGTTCTTAAAACAAGAAGTAGGTCCTCATTTCCCACATGCCATGTGTAAACCATTCTAATGAATGTATGCGTGGTAAATGTCCAACAGCTACGCCTTTCGCTATTCCAATGGTTTGGCGCAAACGGATGAATCGCCCCAATAGATGCTACATTTTTTCTTAATACATAGTAAGGTATTCGGTGAAAACTCGGTCGAAATTCGGTGTACCTTATGGACCTCAGCAATCCGTTCCAAATCCTTCAGTATGTAGCATGGGAGAAACACGGGAGTGAGGAATAAATGTGCATGCATTCTGACTTCCAGTAAGATTTAATCGAAAGGAAGTTGCCAATTAGAAGTTTTCAATGACTAGATTTAGTTGTTCTCTGAGGGAGGCTAGAATTTCGAGCCTTACCAAGCGAATGTTCATGGTGATGTCAATCTATTCATTTATTTTCGCAATTATAGTCGAATTGTCTAGATGTTTTTTGACGTGATATAAGCTACTAAATTAGTGGTGTGCAGTTCATTTCAAGTCTATATTGCAAAACAGTAAAAAGAACTCCTGAGAATAGGCCGGCTCAACAGTAAGTATCGCAAGCATCATACATGTTTTTATTTGACTTTTCTGGTTAAAGAACTCGCTTTTCATTTACAAGGCCTACATATGTCCGAAGTAATGAACTTCTCTCCATCAAAGGCTTAAAAGACGAATAATAGTAGTAAAGTAAGTGCTCATGCATACATATGGTTATGCATTCACTATACTTTTAATAACAGTTATAAAAAATATATAGATATATACCATATAGAATACCATATATAAATAATGGTATTCTTTTTATGCCTTGAATATAACTCTGCCAAAACCAATTTTATTGTTTAAGATTTATAGCTAATTTAGGACAATTTGATGTGCTGAATCAAAAAATCACTGGTTTGCTCAATTAGCTCAACTTTTTGATTTATATGATGCAAAACCTTTTTTAATTTCTTTAAATACAGCCAGAGCCAGAGCAGAAAATGGATTAAAGATCAGGTTACTTGAGGCTGCTAATGTTCTTTCCGTGGATCCCAGTCAAAACAATTGCGCAGATGTAACAGTCAGTGCCAAGGTTCGTCGGCTACCTCGAAACTATAGGAATACAGCAAGTTTTACTTACTGCTCTTTTTTGTTAAAGAGTGACGGATTTAGCCAGATCATGCAAAAATAAGCTTGATGTATTCTGCAACATCTGCAGCGAATACAGCCTTGTTCATAATAGTAATATAGTTAAAAGTTTGATAAAGCATGCTTAGCATTCTTATTTGGATAGGAATCATTTTAATCAAGATAAAGTTTGGACGGCACAAAATAGTATGCAAGAAATGCAAGGAGAATCTGCTTCGCTGGACAAAGAGCAAGAAGAGTTGTCAGCGTTTGGAATCTTTATAGTTTCGAGGTAGCCGACGAACCTTGGCACTGACTGTTACATCTGCAAACTGTTTTGACTGGGATCCACGGAAAAAACATTAGCAGCCTCAAGTAACCTGATCTTTAATCCGTACGTCGTCCTGTCCTATAACTGATTGTAACTAAATTCTCCGTTACGTGTGTTTGGAGAATTTCCTAACATTATTAACAAAGCTTCCGACTGGGTTAAAGAAATTGAAGAAGAAGAGTGTTTTAATAATGGTGCTCAGATACACTTTCCCAAATGGAGCTAAATAATCTAGTTTGCGATCTCAGCTTGTAAAACTCTTCTGCCTAACTGTAAGCATTGACATTGAAAGAGAAATACCGACTTTCTGAAAGTGCTCGCATCACCCTCTACCCTAACGAATATAAAGAGTACCTCCGTCTTTACTCTGAAGAATAAGACTTGGTGCAATGTTCAGAAATTGCGCAGCTTCTGCACAAGCTTGGAGTGCCACAGTACCAACCAGATTATTGGATACGGACTGTTCACTGAAAGCGGAATTCTGCTTTTCTGCCCAACCGCAACTAGTTTTCCTCTGTACCATTAGGTGACGTGACTACCCTGAACCAGAAGTATGAAACGTTGAATTACCTGCTGGAGAAAATATGTTATGATCAGCAAGAATGTTTATTTTGTGTTGACCTGAAGATGGCGAATAGTTTGTTGGGACATGAGTTGGGGCTTAGCATTACACTTCAGAAGTAGTGGCCTGTAGGGAAGGAAATAGGGCCTTGCTGGTCAAGGAAAGTCATAAACGAAACTTTGATGTACATAAACAGGATACTCCTGCCAAGGTAGCACTTCAAGCTTGGCTTGATCAAACAGTTCACCAAAGCCCTGCACAAGGATGTTGGCTGCTTTGCTTACTTGTTCAACGCTTTTCCAGGCCAGATACATAGAAACAAGAAGGCCAGAAACTAAAGAACCCTTTTCAATAATATTCTCACTGCTTTCATAAACCTTGAAGACAATATGACCATCACAATTCATTACCTATTCTCAAATATGGATCAGTTTCCTGAGAATCAGGGGTCATTCAGTGACAGAGAACACAGACACGGAACAATCAACACACACAACAGAAAGTTAATAGAAATATAAATAGGTAGAAAACAAACAGATACAATGTAACTACAAAGCAAACTGCCAAACCATATTGGGTATAATGACTTGAAGGCTTGAAAAGTACGAACAACAATAAATACACCTAAAACACAGAAAACACAAATGAGAAAAACACTGAACTCCTAAAACAAACACCAAATAACTATGATATACAAATTATCATAACTAAGCAAAAATAAGTAATAACCACTAAAAGAGAAAGCGATGCTTTTCAGAGTTTGAGGGTAAAACAAATAGTTAAACTTATATTATTGGCCATTATTAGTATCGTTAAATGTATCTAAACTTACCTAACCAAATTATAAAATAATATTTTCCCTAAAATTGAATACATGTGTAATTGAATTCATTTGTGGTAAAATTTAATAAATTAAATCGAAGAACGTCCTTAAAGTAAAAAAAAAACAGAACAGTTGAGATTTTTAATTTATCGTTTCTTTAAATTTGAGAAATTTAATAAGAAAAAGGAGAATTTATTTTATTGCTGTCTACTCAGCATATTAGATTGCATAATAGACTAAAGAGTTCTGCTAGAAACGGTAGTCCAGTTATAGTTTAGCTTGATTAGGACTACCAGTTTTACGCGATTTCAGAAGCAATGATATTAATTATTTTCTTATTTCACCATCCGATAAAAGTTAAATAGCAGCTATTTATTAGAAGCAATGACAAAAAACATCCATTCTATTCTGCGCAGTTGTGCTTGGACTTTTAAATTTACTCTGTACCGGCCTTCAGGCGTACATTATTAATATTATTATTATTATTATAAGAATGCCGTCTATTTAGCTGCAGCCCTCTTCTCACATTACGCTAATTTTCATTGCTTCCACACTAGCGCTAGGAATTGACTTACTTTAATTTATCGATTCTAAGACCCAGTGGGAAGAACATATTGAGAATTGGTTTTTTATTAATTTATTAACTACGGATATTCTTGTAGGTGATGAAATAACCTAACCTAGTTTATTTAGCGCATATGCGAGTGCGTGTGTGTAAATCTATGTGTATTTGTCTGTAAATTTTGCCACGGCGGTGATCTCAGTCATTTTTCCTTTTTAAAACATTAATTTATTACCGTTAGAGTTGTGTCTGGCAGAGCAATGCACTTCCTATCGATAATAAGGTGTCAAACGATGGACGAGTAGAGTTCATTATGCTGTGTATGATGTATAATGCATGTCTACGTGAAAATCAATTGGTTGTGAATAATGAAGCCGGTTTTGATTGACAATAGAGGACAAAATAATTCAAGCTACAGAGAATTGTCAAATGATGTGGGAAAAGTAGAAGGTTTATATGAATTATAGAAAAGGAAGATTTTAAAGAAATTAATACAAGGCAATCATAAGAGCCACAATTTGCCTTAAATATGTAAGAGAGATTTATAATCAAGTTCATGTTATGATGTACTTTTTCTCCACCTGCAACAATATAGTCTTTTTCTGTCTGATGTCTCTCTCAAAGGGATGATATTGTTAAATTCATGATCCAAACCATAATTTACTATAACATATGGCAGCTGCCGTAGATGTAAACCAAATTAAACTATCATCTGAGTACTACACAAGCCGAGTAATTGTAAGCTTTACCCATCAATGAATGATTTTGATTTCTCCTTCAAAAAAGGTGAATTTCTAAAATAACTGTGATGAGAAAACAGAAAGAGTGAACGAATTGAAAGTCAAATCAAACATAGATTAGGTGTAGTCTTTACTAAATTCTTGTAATTCATGTGTATCATTGGAAATAATAAATAAAATCATTCAGTTTTTATTTACTAAAATGAAATTAAATAATCATGTTTTATTCGTTAAGCTGTCAAATGGCCTGACAAAATTTAAAGGTTAGTATCACGAGTTTATATAACTGTGGCATTAGTTAGAAGCCAACCTTATTCAAATGAGTTGGGCCATTTGTACTTCGGTGGGATTTCTTTTATTAGGTCGTATAACCCGCAATCTTTTGTTTGACATTTCCTAAATATTTTTCCTAGCGAAACTTTCATTTTTAGTAGTAATGAGTCTATGGATTATATATAAAATGCTTTTCTATATAGTTCATAGATGTAATATTGTTTCCTCTATTAGTTTGAATAGCACTCAGAAGGGGAATTTATTGTTTGATATATGAATCGAATTTAACCCAATCGCGCAATTTGGCCATTTCTAATTATTTGTATAAGTTATGTCCCGATATGCGACGCTTCAATACTAAGAGCTGGCTGAAGTCGTTGCTCTACGCAATAAATTTATAAATGATTAATCGTGAGATGTATCGGAGGTGGTCCATTATGTCCGTGGCTCCAACGATAGTTATTCATATACCCTCTCTTTGTAGTGCTATTTTTCATCTATAATCTTTGATTCCAAATGACTTCGTCTGTCACTTGGCACATATTTTTTATTTATGTTATTATCCGAACTCTATAAATATATATCATTATTTTATATCTATACTCAATTTTTATTACCCTCGTATATTATACTAAATTTTCTTGATTATTTCATCACAAGTTATCTTTAGAAAAAAAGATTTGTGAGTTAAAATTTACCTATTATATGCGTTAAAATATCAATTTAAAATTTACTTCCATTATACGATAAGATAGATCAATTACAAAAATGTTTTGACAAGGTCATTTGTTCAAGTGGATGGCCAAATGCCACTTTCCCAAATGATTGAAAATGAGCAGGACTACTACAACTTAAACATATCATAATATAGAGAAATATGATAAGTATAGTATTTCACACTAATTTACATATCCTTGTCGAAAATTATTTGTTTTCGTTTTACTCGCCACACTTTCCTTAGCGATCCACCAAAGAGAGGATAGGATTTTTAATTTATATTGCATGTATTCTTTGCACAAATTTTCAATGTATATTCAAATATTCCAGTCTCTATGGTGATACAATCGAATGGTATGAGAGAGTGAAGATTTTGCCCATAGCATACGTTATTATTCATTTTATTTATGTTGATACTTTTTATTTCTTTTCAATTGAGTTAATTTTACAGGACATGATATAAAAACAAATATATATTAATTTTCAATATTATAGAAATGTTTTATTCATCAACTGTCGAAAATATTTTCAAATTTTGTCTAATCCTACCCTCTAAATAATATGTTGCCTAATGTCAGGGCGTTCGCTTCAAATCATATATTTACTTCTTGACGTTAAATGGCCTTAAGAATAGAACAAATAAGTCTCCTAAGTATGACTCCTATTACTAATCTATATGATTTTTATTGCAATCAAAACGTTTTACTGCATAATAAGTCAACAGTTGTCATGGGTCTAATATCTTTCATAATATATCTTTTTCCTCTTCCATGTCATGTAAATGCCTAG
Organism: Ceratothoa steindachneri; assembly: GCA_963969495.1. Taxonomy (NCBI): domain Eukaryota; kingdom Metazoa; phylum Arthropoda; class Malacostraca; order Isopoda; family Cymothoidae; genus Ceratothoa; species Ceratothoa steindachneri. Next base: position 19,708,572 of record OZ018318.1, on the reverse strand, counting down.
ACCCTAAGCCGATCCTAAATCCAGGACCTATTCTCAAAAGGAACGGTTGAGAAGCAAAATTTCTTCTTAGGTTGATACCCATAAAAAAACGAAAATTTAGAATCATTTTCTTCCAAGCGGGAGTCATAATTAATCTATTAAACTAATAGACCAAATTTTAAAATTTTGGTACGATAACACATGAATGCAGGAGAGATGCAATTATATAATGTAAAGCAGTATGGTCTATTTGTTAAAAGGCTACGCTTTATTTAATAAGATGACATGGAACTAGAAAAGAAAGCCCATGGTTAACAGTAACCTGTTGTTAGTACGAGAGTGTATGTATGTAGCATGAAAAAAACAACATTTGAGACATACATTACTTTCCAGCAAACCGTATCTTTCATCTGCAAGGAACTAGGAGCGAGGACCCTAATACGAATTCCTCTTTACCCGGACGCGTCTAAAGCTCTAGAGGTTGGAAGTTGCTTTCATGACTGAGATTCAGGTTGTCAAGGAGAAAGTGTTTGGTATTGTCAGAATGTTGATTGCATCTTGTGCCTGTTGGTGAAAAGGCGAGGTATATTTTGTACAGATGGGGGTAATAAGGAGTGGCTTGACCATGGTTTAGACAGAATGACTATGTGTGGCCGGTGGAATGATTTCTTTACTTGATTTAGTTGGGCGGCTCATTTTGGATATGTTCGGTGTTAAAGTATCTAGATGTCTTTGGAGGAGATGGGTTTGATGTGTTTAATTAGATTGTGGTTTGGTGATGGTGAAAGTAGGCTGCAGTAAAGCTACTGTAAGTAGTTTTTCGTGGCTAATATTTATATTTATGTGAGAGTTGGTGTTAGGTGGTGGTTAGGTGCGGAATGGGTTCAGTGCTCTTGTGAAGTGTTGGGTTCTGACCATGTCTGAGTAAATTTGTAATACAATATTCTTGTTTTCAGCGTGTAGATGTGGGGTTTGAGTTGTTTAAATACCTACCATGATGGCTCTAAATGTGCTAATCTGGGAGATTTAGAACATGTTCAGCTGAGATTTGGCGAGACTCGGATGCTATGATAGTGCGTGCTACGTAGTTAAAGGTAATGTTGCTGAATTGCTTGCATAGTGTCGTTAATGTCTCCTTCTATTGTCTGAATGTGATATTTGATAGTGGTTTGAGGGCTTTGATTTTCTTTGTCGCCTTGTTTGCTTTGTTTGTTGTGTAGGTTTTGAATGTCATGTATGGGTCTAGTGTAAGTTATAGAAGGGTCGGGGTATTGGTAAAAGGAAGGTGTCCGATTAGGTTGTTTATAGGGGTAGTCTTGTGTGAATATCCTTATGGTTCATTTAGGAGCTAAGACTGTCATATGTTTGAGTAGTTCTACACTTTTTTGTAGTTTGGGTGCAATATTTTGGGTGGTATGTATACGCTTATATGGTATATTGTAAGTATTTGATGTTAATAATTATTGAATGTAGTCTTGCATGTGAATTTATGTTTAAGAGAGTTTTGTTGCTGAGTTATTGTTGGAGAATTCTATAGAGTTTGATAACTATAAATATGAATGAGGCTGTACCCTATGGATTTGGTGTCTGATCTAAGTATGGTATAGTGTTAGAAAGGAGAAAGGCTTATTTCTTGGATGAGTGTTAGGGGTATTTTATGTTCTTTCTGGAAGTTTTGTAGCTCTACATGTTTCAGATAGATTAAAATTAGTTTGAATTAGAAGATATTTAGTGCGTTGATTTGGTGTACATATTGTTTGCAGTGAGTGGTTGAGGTGTGCATGCGTTGCTTGTCCAATTTGTAGTGTATTAAATATCTGTGCTGAGAAAGTCAGAACAGCGCAGATTATTCCATTATATACATTGACTGTAACAAATGGAGTCCTATGTTATGAGTATTGTGTGACATGAGAAGGTGGGGGACTTGAATTGAATTATAACTCTGTCTTCAGCATGTCGAAGTAAAAAGAAGGCGTAACTTACTTGGCCATGATACAAGGTGATAAACTCTATTGTCAAGGTGTCCATTTATTTGATAACCCATATTTTGATGTTAGTTTCTAAACGAAAAGTAGGGTAATATCACCATTTACTTCGTGTTGAACCGTTCACACTTGCTTCTTCCGAATCGCAAGCAAGTTAGCGGTGGAGGAAACTTGATCCCTTGGCTGGGTTTATTTGAAGATCTTAGGCGTCAAAAGGACTCTTTATCAAAAAGTAAAATCAGTCTTTTGTAAAATATTAATGATCATAAAGATAGTGATCCGTGATGAAATACCCTTAGCAGCTATATCCTTGCATTTTAAGCAATTATGATGTAGATAAACAATAGTTGGACGTTTCTCTTTGGAAAGAACCATTTCTGGATTTGAAAAATATTCAAACGTTTATTCCCTCAAAATATATATCGAAATAGATGGTAATTATACATTATTCATTTGTCCCATATTGTTCAGCATCTTATCCTGTTGATCGAATAACAAAGTTCAAGTGACTAAAACTGACCTTCAGAGATTTTTTTAAAAATTTGCCCATCTGGCGACTGCCGTAATTAAAATTCAAGCCTAGTACTCGGATAGATGTTTTTTTAACCAAAACAATATTGTCTTCTTTTAATTATTGCGACTTGATGGACAATATCTTTATTTGTATCGGAGTTTTTGATGCATGATTTTAACGCGAAATTCATGGTCACAAATTTCATTAATTTAACTCTTCTCTGCAATCTATTGTAGATGGTGTGGAGATGTTTTAATTAAATATTTTGGGTGTAGTTCCCAATCTCTTTTCATTTGCCGATACCAAATGCATTGCGCCAAGGTCATAATAGTTTAATAAGATTAAAACTGGTATAGTTTGCGGAATGGATTCCCCAGTGTCGTCTCGAAGTCCAGCATTGAAACAAATAGGTTAAGATCATGGTTATATACCTTTGGAGTTCAATTATTCAAAATATCCCAAGGTTTGGACATATTTCCGATCAGTGCGATTATTATTTTTTTCGTTAACCTTACACATATTTGTACTAAGAGCACACTTGACTCTACCCTTTGAATTAATGCTCAAATAAGATCTGATTCACGCTTACTCTTGAATGTTCTTACAGGTTCGTTGAGGATATCGGAGACAACATTAGCAACAGTCGTTAATAGCAATACCAGTGGGTTCAGAGCCTTGGTTAATTTGCTATCACAAACAGTATGCGAATATGTGGCCCATTCAAGACAGCTGCTTTTAACTTGGTTTCGAAAACCACACCACCTTGTTTCCAACATAAGTATCGAAACCTAGTACCAGATTGATCCCTAGCATCGATGAAATTTTTAGCCAAACTCAGCTTTAGATACAGTGGAGGCAAAAATATTTTTTCTGGATCTACAACAGGATTGTGGACACAGTTTAACCTTCCACGCGCATCTGTTGGTCTTGTCGGCCATTCCTTTTTCACATAGAAAGGCTCAAATGAGTTCCTTCACCCTTAAATCCATTCAACTATTGATGGGTCAATAACACAGCGTTTATAGCATATCGTAATCGTATGCATGGATGTTCGAGACTAAATTCCTGCTACTTACTTTAATTCAACTCAACGAAACTTTATTTGTATCTTCAACTGGTTACGAAACACTTAATTTTCGCACTTGATAAACTCTTTTGTATCTAAAATTGTTCTGGGGGGCACAAAACGAGTATTAGACTAGCATGTGATAAAGTTCATGAAAATTTACTACTATTCCTTTCATCACTTTTCCTTTCTTATATAATAAAATATTATATTTACTCTCCATATCATCACGTATTTGATTTTATTTGTTCTTATGTGGAAGGAAATTCAGAGAATATATAAAGATTTATTTGACTAAACAAAGTGAGTATTTCAATGCAAAATAATCAAAGCTATCATAAAATGCCCTAGATTTTTAACTTTACTTCTACTCTCATGTTGTCATTTACAATCATAAACGTACTCTGTTAATACATAAACCTGAAATACGAATTTACCTGTTTGCTGCATAGGTAACTTGCCATTAAGCTTCCCATTAAAATACCCCTCTTTTCTATGAAAGTCTTTAATTAATAAGTGAAAAAGCTCTATTTGAAGTCTCTCCGACTTGTAGAATCCCTTAAACAATCAGTGTTATATCAAAATTTATTATTAATCCTCAACTTTCTTGAGTTAACGGAAAGAGCATGTTTCATAAGTAATGATAGTAGTAATAATTTTCTGAACGTTTTCTAGAAATTATAACAGAGAACAAATAATTACTAAATAGCTTTTAACATGGCATTCGTTAACTATGACAAAGACTTAGATTCTTTAAATTTATTTATAAAAACTGGAAATATACAAAGGATTAACAAAACTTAAACTGAGATAGCCTCTTACATAATATACATCCATGCAATATTCTCATGCATGATACAATCTCTGAGTAATAAGATTATATCAAATAAAAGAGCGAAAAGGATGGATTCTTTCTCCCGATTACGGGTCACAGCAAGGCTCATAGAGACACTTTGATCATGCAAATTGAAGCTTAAAGAAATCAGAATTAACTGAAGTCATTTAAGTCGACTTAGAATTGGTGATAATATTGTGTAACTTAGCTTAATCCTACTAGAATTACAGTCAATGAGATTGCTTTAAAGGAGACAGTCTTATAATTTGCCTAAAAACAATTTCCCAAATACAAAATTAGTGATTTATTTTTGGAAAAAAATAGATGGATAAAGAATTTACAATTCAATTTATGTAAAACAGGTACAAGAATACGGAAATAGACAATAGTTTTTGACTGCTTATGAGAGAATAAAGAAATACTCTTCAAGATGGTAGGAAGGTTAGATGCTAGATGAGAAATGCAATTCTGCTTAATATGCGAAGTATTTTTATTTAAATCATTTTACCACTTTTAGCTCATTGAAGCTAAACCTGGAAAATGACTATAATAAATGCAAAAAGTTAACGATAGAATTATAAGTGGAAGAAAAATTCCGTAGGGACCTGGATGGTAAGCCCTAGAAAAGCATACAAAGGCGAGTGAAAGAAAGAGTAAAATCATTAAAAGTGTTGAGATGGAACTAAGTATAATACATTCCCTGCCAACACACTCACATGAGAAGGATATAGGTTAAAACTGTGTTACTAGGATGGATGTGATAAAGAATTGAAGTAGATTTTACTACGTATTTTACATGAGCCACATTTGGGCTGCCACATATGTCATGAGATCTCGTTCAATTTCATCAGCTTCTGTATTTTCTAAAATAGATAATATATATATATATATATTTATATATATATATATATATATATATATATATATATATATATATATATATATATATATATATTAGACTGGTCCATCTCATATAGGTGATTTTTTCAAAATTTAGAAATTCTTCCTCCACAAAGTTATTTTTTGTTCGTTTATCAGCACGAGACATCTGTGTGAAATTTCGTGCGATTAAGCACGTAATTACTTTTTGCGCTCTCCATGATTGTTTTTTCTCCCTCTGTTTCCACAATAAATCGATGAAGTGATCCGAAGTGGTGGCTTATTTTTGGCCATTGTGATTTGGGACGCCCTCACCACTATAAAGAATGAAGAGGACCGGGAGTTCAGCCGGAAACAGCTTCAGGTCATCTTCTCCTGCACCATGGCAGGAGAGGATATGGTCATAGCCGGAAAAGAAGGCCGAAAACGGAGCCGTGAAGAGGAAGGAAAGCGATGACAGCGACGAAGAGAGACTGATGACCGGTTCTCCCGGGGAGTAGTTGATGCACTTCCCTCGCCCACTTCCTCCTCATTTCCGGAATCGCTAGACGACGAGTACCATCCGACTACAGGCAGTTCGACAACTACAGCACTGACGCCCCGAAGGACAAAGGATATTTTCACTAATCCGGCAATTGCAGTTGTTCTGGATTGCATTATCCTCATTGACTGGAAGGGTGTCTTTGTCTTTAGAACCGTCGCATTTGCCATTGGCCATGATTTGTTGGACCTGACGCTGTCACAAATCTCCTTGCGGCGGCTCGTGGCTTTGCGTTGATTCCTGCCGCAGCCCAGGAGGAAGAAGACTTTATGGTTGACGGCCATCTTCTTCTCCAGTGGGGTGGCAAGCTGTCGCCCGATGTTCCTGGTGATGGGGATCGGTACACGGTTGATCGGGTTACTGTGCTCGTCACGAGTCCCAATGACTTTGAGATGCTGTTATGTGTTCCCAAAATCTAGAAGGAGGTGGGTGAAACCCATGCAGCTGCTTGTGTCGCTACCATCGTCCAGGGGACTCTTAGATCGAAGATCAGTGGCCTTGTGTTTGATACGACAGCCTCCAAAACGGGCCTTTACAGCGGAGCATGCACCCTCATCGTTGAGGGATTAGGACGGAAGCTAGTTTGGATTCCCTACTTGCACCTTGTCCTCGAGCTCCTCCTTTCGGTCGCCTTCAGGTCCGCTTTCTACTCGACAGCAGGACCGGAGACTGGACTATTCAAGCGATTCCAGAAGAAGAGGCGTAAACTAAACCAGGCCGCCTTTGTTATCCCCAAGGACGAGCTGTTCGTGTATTGGGGACTCCAGCACCTGCGGAAGGTGACTGTCTACTAACAGGAACGAGCACTGCAGGATCAGCAGCCAAGAGCCGACTACAAGGAGTTGTTGTTCCTCAGCTACATCTTCCTCGGCGGAAAAAACCAACGGCCACGTTCTGGTCTACCGGCACGCTCATCATGCCAGGTGGATGGCCAAGGTCTTGCACTTGTTTAACGCTTCCTTTTCCATTCGCAAGTACACGTGACAGCTAGGGATGTCAAGACCCTTATATCGCTGGGGCTCTTTTCGTCACTGCTTTACGCGTGAGCCTGGAATGACCCCCCTCAAGGCGCTAAGGCTCCTCTCAACGACCTGCACTTGCTTCAAGCCCTCTTAAGCTACCAGAACAAGGCTATTATTGCCCAGCCGGTCACTGCTGCCATCGAGCGAAACCTTGGCCGGAGTGGTGTTCTTCGACCAGCTCGTGTCCCTCGAAGTAAGGCAGAGAATAGTCACCCGGCTCCAAGAACCGAAGATGGATGTGCTCCATCGACGCGTGCTCCCCTTCGAAGATAGCTCTGTTACCGTCAATTAGTTCATCAAGTTCATCACGCATCGGTCTGCCACCATTTTTGACGTGCTAATGGAGGACGGGAAGAAGATGGCGTGGGAGGGGTTACTCCTCCAAGGGCCCAGCCGTTGGACGGAGGAGGAGACCTTCATCGCGCTGACGTCACGGGCTGCAAAGTTGCGCGTCCTGAATAATGCTGCGGAGCGGGACATTGCTCTGATGGAGCAAGACAGCTCCACCCACACAAAGAACGAGGAGCAGAAGCAGCTTTGCCTCCAACTGGTGTCAGAGCACCGGCGCCGCCTGTTTGGAGCCCCAACGAAGGGTGAATTGTCGCCCAAGAAGTGAATGTGAACCCTTTATTGTTAATTTTCTTGTGTTTCTTAAGGCAGACAAAGTGTTTATTTCCTTTGTTTCAATTTTCATTACTATAAAGGATAAATATTCGGTTCTTATGTACCCCTAGTGGACTCCAAGGCCTGGGCGCGGACACTAAATAAAGGACAATCAACTTGAAACTTTGTGGATTTGTTGTTAACTAAGGTAGGAATAGAAATCATTTTGTGGAGCAAAACTTTTTCAAAGTTTCCCATTTTGGAACAATATAATATAATTTATATATATATATATATATATATATATATATAGAGAGAGAGAGAGAGAGAGAGAGAGAAAGAGAGAAAGAGAGAAGAGAGAGAGAGAGAGAGAGAGAGAGAGAGAGAGAGAGAGAGAGAGAGAGAGAGAGAGAAAGAGAAAGAGAGAGAGGTCGGAGGTAAAAGAAAAGACGTAGAAAGCAAGATTAATCTGTTTTCATTTCACTTATCTTCTGTTATTTGAATGTAAAAATTAATAGAAAATGAGCTAAGAAGCTTTAAAGTTTTAAACAAACTATAAACTAAAGAACAATCTTAAATTGTCAATACAAAAGGGGGATTGTAAAACAAATATAAAAGGTAATGTATCTAGAATTTAGTTACATACAAAAATCTCTTTAGAAAATTAAAGAATTTAAAATTTTGAAAAAGCAGGATTTAAAACTTGGATAAAACATAAAACACACTTAGTGTTCGCTAACCTTATTGGATAGAATTTACCGGACGAGTGGACTGAAGGCAAATAGTGAGTGTTAGTAAAGGAATAATTAGATTGTTCGTAATTGCTTTACAGCAGAACTAGAGAATGAAAGGATAAATGGAAATTAAGGAAAATGGAAAGTATATACATGGATTCATGTAATAGTAATGAGACCGGATCAAAATTGTATTTAAACTTTTAAATTTTTCTATGGATGCTCGAGTTTACAATTTATGGAATGAAGCCGAACTGGAGAAATTTCTTTCTTGAAAAGAATCTATCTATCTCTGTCCTATAGCTAATTGCCATTTGGGAACAAAATCATTCTATTCTGAGTACACGGAACCCTCCATGATTTCATTCAAGGCAATTAAATTCATTAATTACGCAGCGTTTTACCTCGGGAAGGATTGTGTCCTTACAGTTAAAAACTTGTCATAAGGAAACACTAACATGTGGCGATTATATACTGGTCAACATAAAAAGATTCTCATGGTTTTGGATCAAAATAATCTGATTCCAGCGTAATTGTATGTACTGAATTTAATAATGGCATTCGTATAGCTATATCCGGCTCAGTTTTCCAAAACTAGCATATCTATATATTAAGTGCACCATGTTATTCATACACTAATTTATATGTTCATTGGTTCCACTTATGCCATATTTTTTTCCTAATTTGTGCTTTTTGGTTTGTTTCAGATTGCTGGTTCATGATGGGTCATACCTACAACTGCTTAATTGCTAATTACTCTGAACTTAACAAAACATGGAACGTAGGAAAGTGCGTGAACGATGATGATAGTTTTTGTTAGAAAAGTGGCGTCTTCACTCCTGGTAGCCTCAAGAAACCAATGACAAAAGTTGTTTGACAGAACTACAAAAGTTACTTCAAATGTAGGGGGACCAAGACAAAAAATTGCACCTCATAAAGCTTGTAAAGTCTTGTATTAACCAGCTATGCGAGTGGATGTGTGATAATCGAAGATCAGGAATGCCGTTTGCTGTGCCAATAATAATGCGTGAAAGCAAACATCCCAGCAGTGACTGCTACTTCTGTATTACAAACATCAAGGGAATAACTATAAAAACACGAAGAAAGTTGCAGTACCCCAATAATGCTTCTTCAATCCGAACAGTACCACACAGCGCTCTACTAGCAGTGCCAAATCTACCGAATGAACAAGAAGTGATGAGTAGATTCGATTATAATTCTACCTCAAATGAAGTCGAATACCAGGATGACTCTGATTAGGGACCTAGACTTGTCCAAAGAAAATGCCGAAGTTCTCGGATCCAGACTAAAGCAGCGTAACCTACTAGAAACTTGAGTGCGCATCACTACAACTCGTTACCTACATAGAGAGCTGTCTGCCTTTATTAAGGAGGCAATTAACCTTTGTTACTGTGAGAACGCAGTATCTCTCATGCAACAATTCTGCAAGTCTGAACCATACAAGTCAGATGATCAGAAGCTGTTTCTAGACTCTGGAAAAGACTCTCTGAAAGCTGTTCTCTTACACAATCGAAATCGGTTTCCATCTGTACCAATAGCACATGCAGCAAAGATGTCTGAGATCTATGAAACAATAAAGTTTTTTTAGCTGCTATAGAGTACGAGAAACACCAGTGGAGGATATGTGTGGATCTTAAAGTCATCTATTTACTACTGGGCTTTCAGAGTGGCTACACAAAGCAAATGGGTTTTTTATGTTTATGAAACAGCAGAGCTAATGCAAAGCACTATGTGAGAAAGGAATAGCCGACAAGAATAACAGATACGCATATAAGGTTCAACTGTGTTCACAATCCTGTTGTAGATCCAGAAAAGATATTTTTGGCTAAATTTTCATCAAGGCTATGGATCAATCTAGTGCTGGTGATAGCGAATTCAGCAAGGTCGTAAACCCACTGGAAAAAAAATCATGTGAATTATTTGTCAATGTGTCAAAGCTTTTTCTTGGAAACTAACGTGCTGAAAACTACAAAAAAATCGTTACGACCATGGTGCAGAATTATCATGCATTGACTTTTTCCACTCTTATGTTGGTTTTTTCCCAGATAAACTTGAAGACAGTAAAAGATTTCATCAAGACATCGCCATAATGGAGAGCAGGTATCAGGGGCAATTCAGTCGCAAACTGATGGGCGACTATTGCTGGACGCTGCAATGAGAAGTGTCCAGCAATAGAAGTGAAAGGGCAAAGCTCAGAATCACTTTTACAACTTTATATTTTGTCAATTATAAAGGATTGGAACTTATGCTTTCTGGTACAATTTCTTATCTGGTTATCTGTGACGTTTTAATATCGTTATCTTGCGTGAGATAATCAATGTTATCATATTTACTAGTTTTATGATTGTTTAAGAAAGTAGACCTGTTAGTAGAATAAAACATCTAAATAATACTCAACAATCAGAAATTAGTCATGTAACAACAGTCACATAAGAGACAAGCTGGTCTGTTTTGGGTTAAATATCTGTTGAACGCCACAAGTGACGAAATATTGAATACTTGTACCTATTGGTTTTTTTTTATAAAACCTAGTCTGATCGAACAAAACAAATTTCAGATTCAAATTCAGCAATATAAAATTAGTTGTGTGAGCATAATCTCATATATGAACCATTTTGGCTGTTGACCAGTGTTATCTTTTGAAACGATTGGAAATTTTATTTTAGGATGGTAAATATTATTGAGAAATTTCGCTGGGGTACTTTCAACCAGAGGAATAAGAACAGACAAAATAACACATGAAAGTTAAAGCAAATGAATCAGGAGTTATTATAAATCATATTTAATATAAACCTTAAAAACATAACAAAAGATACAAATTTAGAGAATAAGACATTAAAAATTTACTCATTAAAATATTGTCCTTTGTTTGGGGACTGCAGAGCATATTCTTGCTATCTTATTAACAAAAGTAAGCTATTAATTATTAGCCGATAATTTCTTTCCAATATGAAACAAACATTCTCATAGCCTCTGCAATTGTTGCTTTTTCCCATTCACTTGTCTGGCCTGATAAGCTAACAGTCTGTAAGTGTATTTAAGGTCATTACCGTTCTGAAAGGTTAAATTTTTACCGATCAAACGGTTTCTAGATATAATATAATATCGCTGAAAATATTTAGTCTAGCAAATTTTGTATATTTTATTTGCTATTGTAATTGCTCATATGATGAAACTGAAATATCTATCAGCGAGTCAATATTCACCTCCAGGTTAGACCATACCATCTGGAATGGAGGGACCTTCGGGTCCTTATTTACATACTTCGGTGAGAGGTATCCAACTAGTTATACACCATATGGTGCCAAGGATCCATACTGACGCCTTAAAAGGCCTGAGGTCTTCTGAAGTGATGTTCGTCATAAAGGCCGGCATATCCACCCATATCAAGTTATAGTGGGGGTCAGACATGACAGACCCAGCAAAATCACAAGTCCCTGTTCCAATAGAGGGGTGCAGGTTACATTACACTCCGCTTTCCTTTGCCCCTCTGAGATGTTTTATCAAGTTGAGTTGTCTCCAACGGGAGCACGACTACAAGCGATGTTGTCGCCGCAAATTCATTCTAATTTTGAAGAACGTCTGGAAAATTGAAGAAGATCCGCTGCTGTAAAAGAATCAGACTCGTCCGCAAATGATTCTATCAAGGGGAGTGAAGGAAATATTACCTCACACTTGTGCATAGGGGAGAGGGCCCCCTTTTACTCTCTGAGTTTTGGAGTGACAACTGAGAAAGGGTGAGAAAGGCCCTGTCTGTTTTAAAGCTTGAGTTGCCTAAGTGCTATTAAGTTGATGTTAAAGGGGAAATTCCGGGCGATCTATTGGAATCTCAAGGGAAAGCTTCCACTAGGATCAGAAAATTCGTAAAGTAAATCATATACACATACATTTCCTGACAACCCGGTCACCTGCAATGACGAATTTCTTCTGAGGCTTTTAAGAATAGAAGATTTTTCCGGCGAAGCCATCTTATATGTCGATTGGAAGAGGTTAACAGAGCCAACAATGCAGCACACTTTGTACCTAATACCTTCCTTAGCCAACGAGTTTTAGGCCATCGCAGCAGGGGGTAGAGACCTTGAGGTATATCCTTATACTGAGTTAGTTTAGAGTAAAGGAAAAAAGTGCGCATAGACGCGAGAACCTTCTTCGGTTTCAAGCGCAAATTTTGGAATTGGGTAAACAATGGTATGTGAAAGAGAAAAGTAGAGATAGGAAATTGTAAATCCAAGTATAATAATTGTGTTAATGAAAATAAAATGTTGAAAGTTTGAGTCAATAAAGCGATGAATTATTAGGACATGCTGTATATTAAGGTGAACCAGATTGAGGATGAGATAACTAATTAAAATAATTGGCAATAAAGTGTTAAGAAGAGGCAAGTGGAAAGTGAGATTATGCGGGTGTGAAATTGAAAAAAAAAATACTGACAATTAAGCAAATTCAAGGTAAAAATAAAGGAAAATTCACTTTATAATGCAAATTTTGCTCGGAAGCTAAACGCCAATAGTAAAACAGAAAAAAAACAAAAAGGTAAGAATAGCCGTGAGACCTTGATAGTTAAAGAGATTAAATAGAGAAATGTATAAAAATATCAATAATTCAATATTAGGAGAAAAATAACAACTGCAGAATAGTGTGATGCTAGAATTAGGTCTCTTTTTTACAAAATAACTTATGTTAATAACAATATTCTAGTGATAGGTAACGGAGGAAACGATAAGGAGAGCCCTAGAGGAACCTCAATATAATATTAAACAAACAAAAATAGGAAGGAGGGATGTTGCTATATTTTAGGAATCTTTATAATGTGACCATATTAACCGTAGATGAAAGTTGCATAGGATTTTGAATCTTGAAGAGAAATGCCACGAAGGGCATAAAATACTAGGTTTCTGTATATGACAAATTATAAAAGATCAGTGGTATTTTGAGGAATGAAATATACGAAGTAAAAGCAATATTGAGTTAGCGTATTATAACGGTCTTCAAGTCAAGTTAAAGAAGCGAGTGAGAGAGAAACTATCCCTTTATGCGCCTCGGCAGATAAGCGGGCTAATAAACTCCTTTTCTTTCCAGCTCGAATTAAACTTAGATGGGATCATGACGATTCGCCGAATAGCGAATATGCTAGATTCTCCGAATTCTGGAAAGAGTAATCTTGCTCTAGGACATATGTATATAATCAGTTCAGGACGGGTCAGAAGTCTTAGTTCAACAACTCTCTGCCGTCCAGGGACTGGCAAGTATCATATACTTCTCACCTCCCTATGAGATCCATTGGAACCGTGGCTTAAAAGCATTTCATATTGTATTTTAAAGTCGCAGGTATCCATTATACGCTTTTATTCATCGTTGTGTGACTCCACATCGAAGCCCTCCATTGTCTGTCAAGCTTAAATAAAATCGCATTTCCATTAACTTAACGATGTTAACGACCATTTGTTCATTGTGCGGCTTCACAAACTTCGTCATATGGTAAAAAATAGGAATGAGTTTCTCTCGCATATCATTACAGCGGTTTCCCAGTGATTAAGTCAAACAAATAATTTCACTTCATGTAAAGCGATTTAATTCTCATTAACGATTTTCACTTGAGTTATTTATCAATCTTCGTTGGGTTACAATATTTTGTATATTTAATTAATAAAGCTAAAATTAGTTATTTTTAATAATATATCGCAAAATCCAATCTTTTCCCTTACAACTTTAGAGGTAAACGAGTATGCATTCAACATCTTCCAAATTCACTGCTTGTCAAAGGAGAATCAATGCAAGTAAATTAGGTTGGCTCTCCTGGCATGCGATCTACTGCCAACATTTGATTGCCTACAAATGTCCAAAATTTGCAAAAATACTTTGAATAATCTCCTAAACTTTCTTATTTTTTCGGCCAAAATGAAGGGGTGTTCTTTAGCAATCTATAAAACGATTTTTTCGTGCTATTTAGGAGGGACTGGCTGCGCTTGAAATAGATAAATGGGCTTTACAAGCCTGGGGCAAATTTTATCTATGCTTTGACGAAATTTCATCAGGAAATCATCAGAGAAAGAATATGATATACAAGACTGTTGTTCCAAAAGATATAATAATCAAAGAAATGGAAATCCATCAAGAAATGTGTCTTAAACAAATGAAACCAGTTTGGGTAGCAAGATCGATGAAATTATGTTCTTTGTTCTATTGAAAGATTATTTTGCTACACTCGTAGTAACAGAGATCCCATCCGATATATTCGCTATCTTCAGTTTAATCATGTTGTAGATCAATCTTACAACATCCATGCATAAAGAAGATGTCCATAAATTTCTCTTAGGCTTCTTTCGGCTAGATGGCGTGAAAGACGGGTTCGAGAAAACGTACAGGGCGCATTTCATGTAGCCAGACCTAGCTCTAAGTAAGAGAAATTCTGAAAAACGGGAAAGTTGTCACGGTCGCCAATAATATCCTTAAACCTGTGCAACACAGCTGTTCATCTGGTCAAGGAGCTCCACGTCAAGACTTCATCAATAGAAGCGAAAATGATACCATCTCTTTTCGCACGTAAATTTCCTCCGTTTTTTTTAAATTTTTGAAAAATTCATTGGCGGAGGCGGGCCACCTTTGGCAAAAGACTCTCCTCTGTTTTCCTAGATGAAGTGCAATGACGTTTCTAGGATGCTCAAGCGACTAGTGAGGCTTTCAACCTGGCTTCCGGCCCTTCCTGAAATAGACAGATAAAAAGATAAACCTCACCAGCATTTCGCCTTATAAAAGTGTGCTTATCCTCGTACCTTTCGACCGTAACCAACTTTGTTTAAGAACAAAATTCCCTACAAACTGAGAACCCGCCAGACTAACCAAATATTGGAAGGATCAAACCAGCCTGTTGAGAGAGGGGAGAGTCATTACATTCGCATTTTCCCTTTCTTCACTTCCTTTACCCAAGACGAGAACACGCAAGCTGTGACGACTTATGCGTCATTTGAGATAATTTCCATCTTTCCTGGGAATCTAAAGTCACCTCATTTCAAATTCCACTGCCGGCAAGTCCTTTATGTGTCTCTTTATTCTATGATTCTGGAAGAAACTTAGAATTTCCAAAACAAAACAATTTAATTTATTCATAAGATTCGGGGACAGCGATCAAAATTGCTATATTTTTTCACCGCATTTATTTCCCTTTAGATATTGTTGGTGGAGGTGCACTTAAACATTAGCTAATTTCAGATAACTTTCCTTTTCTCAGATAAAAGAGGGACCCAAAAAACGTGCTGCATGATAGGTGCTGGTATAAATTTAGTTAAGATGGAATTACGAATTTTAAAGAGAACGTGGATTGAATAGGAAGCTCGAGAACGTCAAATTCAAGTGTCAGATAGGATTTATTTTTTTATCTTTACGTTTATTCGCTTTTTGCATCCTAAAGAAGCATCTTCTGTTTTGGTGGAAAAAAGTTCTAGTTGAATAGCCAAAGTTTTTTTCATGCTCGTATAGGATTTTCAATTAATGTTGCAATCCAAAAACTTCACTTATTATTGACTGGCGTGGTAAACAAATTTCAGTCGTAACTTCGAGCCATTTTGATAAAGAATTTTACTTCATTTTCTTCAAAACTGCAGAAAACTTCGTCACATAGAAAAAGAAGTTCTTCGAGTAAAGGTACTGGAACTTAATCAACATGAGCTACAGTACGACGTGTTGATTGATTATTAGGACAATTGAGGCTGCTGTGGTTCTTTCTATTGATCCCGAAAATAGCAGTCAGTGTTATGATTTGTAAGCTGCCTTTAAATAATAAGAATTCTAAACTTCAGACAGCGCTACTCGCCCTTTGTCCAACGATGCAGATAATCGGTGCATGTCTTGCATACTATGTTGGGCGTCCAAGATTTATCTTGATCAACACGCTATATCAAACTTGTGACTGGATTCCTGTTAGGAACAACGGCGTAATCGCTGCAGGTGTGGCATGAATACATCGGGCTTAACTTTGCAATATCTTCTGGCCGTATCCATTTCATTTACCTGCCAAAAAATATCAGTTAATCAAAGATTGCCTAGTGAAAACTCTTCATAATTCGTTTATTTAAAGAAATAAGAAAGATTTTTGCTTCATATAAATAGAAAATAACTGTACATGTACATAACGTGAAAAAGAATCATGTGGCAATCAATATACATAACAAAAGTTGGGCTGATTGAGCAAAACCTTTATTACTCTATCTCTCGACATATTAAGCAGTTATTGGTGCACAAGAATGACCAACAAATTTTAGATAATAAAATTATCATTTACCACTGTGGTTTTACTTTTTAGGCTGACCACTGTATTTATTTTGTCTAATCTTTCAGTTAATTGCAAAGTATAGTTAGGATTTTGTCCATTTCGGCAACCCTGTGCTTATCTGTATATTTGTAATTCCATTTTCGATCTCTTTATGCTCCAGTGCTGTAAGCCTTTATTGTTTCTTTTCACTAATCTTTGTTCTCTCTCTCTCTGTATATATATATACAGTGGGGTGAAATAAGTATTCGTACACTTTCAAATTCAATTTTAATAAACTTCCAACACATCAAATCTCATGAAATTTACACAATAGATTGATATTAAGGTAAAGTTTAAAGATCTGTCCACAAAAGCATAAAACAAAATTCATATTAAGTAAAATCGAATAAATGAAAACACGGGTAAAAAAGGTATTTCTACAGAAACATAAACCTAACTAATGTCGTTTTTAAGGTACAAGAGGGAAATACTATTAGCTGTGATGGTGGGTTTCAATATTATGTACAGCAGTTAACAATAACTTAGAACAGATTGAAATGCCATTCAGCAGTCGACGTTCCCGCAGTAAATACGTTATCATAAGGAAGAATAAAAAACTCTCCAATAACCAGAAAAAGGCAGACCTGAAGCTCCATATGGATGAGTTGAGCTAGCGCAAGATATCTGAGCAGTTGAAGATAACATTCAGCACCATTTTCTCTGTCGTTCTGGAGTGAAAAAAGTTCCGGTGCTCGTCGGAAGATGATTTACACCCAAACTCCTTGGATAATACTAAGGTAGGTTAGAAATGCCTCTATGATGACCCGGTTGTAAATTCAAGATGATCTACTGGCGGCAAGAACGTCAGCCACAAAGGGAACCCTCAATAATGAACTGAATCGGCTTGAATTTAAGTTTCGCAGGCCAAGGAAGACACATCTGCTGCTCAAGATAGACATAGCATTTGGAGAAACCTGCTGAGTTCTGGGTTATGTACTTTAGTCAAACGATACAAAAGTAGAATGGTTTGTCTGTAACAATGGCCATCCTGTCTGAAGAAAAGACAGCAGTGCCTACGACCCTAAGAATACCATCGCTACCGTGAAGTTTGAGGGAGGTAGCATCATTGTGTGCAAGTGTTTCTCATCTAAGGGCAGCGGTAATATCCGAACGATAGATGGCACGATGATTTCTGCAATCAACAGAAGCATTTTGGAGGAACATCTGTTCGTTTCTGTAGAGAAGCTTAGATTTGGAGAGGGATGGAGAAGGATACGAAGCATACTACGCGACTACTCGTAAATGGATCCGTGAAAACAATGTAAACGTTCTAGAGTGGCCTAGACAGTCGCTTGATTATAAATCAATAAAGAACTTGGGGCGAACATTGAAGAGCAAGATTCTTCGAAGGCAATTTGCAAAGAAGAATTGTCAATTTTCAAAAAAGAATGCGGCGTACTAGTGAAGAACTACAGGAAACGATTAATGGCGCTAAAAGCCAATAATGGCTCAGCAACTAAGTATTTAGGACTAAATATTGATTTGTACGAATACTTTTTTCCTTAAAATACTTTAATCATTATTTTCACTTTTACTGAATATCAATTCAGTTTGAGCCTTTTTGTGCACAGAACTTTTAATTTTACCTCAATATTAATGTATTGTGTAAATTTCATCAAGTTTGATGGGTGTTAAGTCTATTAAAATTTAATTTTGAAGGAGTATGATGTTGTTTGACGTTGGTTCTCTCTTCTTCCTATCATAATATACTCAGTTGTCAATCCTCTGTAATGGAAGCAATACCATGGCTGAATGTAATCCTCTAAAAATTTGGAAAAGGCAAGCGATGCTGCGTGAGATTTATAATGTGAGCTCAAATACGAATATCTCCAAGTTCTTGGGTGTCTATCTGAGGACAATAGACAGGATCATGAAAGAATTGGATGAGTCAGGCTGTAATTATAAAGGTGTGGTGCCTCGGAAAACTAACTCTAAATGTTCTGATTCTAAAAAGGAGCCCCCAAATTTACTATATAGATCCATACTCTCATTGATAACATTCTTAACGAGTCAATGAGGTTCACAGAACCAACGACAAGGGAGGACGGTTGTACATTGGTACATCCGCTACTCTTGATCAAAGATTAGAAACGACCAGCTTCTGAGGCAAAGATGAAGGACAACAGGAAAAACTTGCTGAGAAACAAGTGCATTTTTCCATAAAGTTTAGCATTCTTTTGTTCTTGCCAGACAAGAAGAAAATTCTATCACGCCCAGGTGGGTAAATCGGAAAAACAACCGCTGGCTTGCTCTGTTTCCTAATGGAAGCCATTACGGTTGAACTTTTAAATTAAATAATTTTATCATGATATGATTTTAGTAGGAATACAATTATGCTAAATATATTTTATTTAAAGATGTATTTAATCAACAAATTCACTATTAATTGCAAATTAAAATCGAAGCATTGTACGCAATTCCAGGGAGAGTAAATTTCGTACTCTAAGACCACATAAATTTTTTAATCATTAACTCCTAACATTTTTACAGAACCTATACTTTACCATAGATAAAAATAATGTTTTGACAAAAATTCTTAATCCAGACAGATGGAAACATCTAGGAATTAATTAAAGTGAAAAATCTCTAAAGAAATAAATGTCCAACTTCGTTGGCGTAGGTCTGATATTCTGGCGACGATAACACTTCCCGTGAGATACATTTTTCTTGCTTTCCTAAATTAAATTTCGCAATTGCCACAAAACTGAGGAATCTTGTGGCAATAATTGACACATTTTCTCCATTTGTTAGAAAATATATCTCTCATTCCATTTTCTCTATGATTTAGTGCGAGTTTAAATTATTCTTTCTTTTTATTAAAATATTGATTAACCTTATTATTTATCGTTATATACCTCTATTTATATGCATCTCTTGTGCTTTTAGGTTTTTGGTAAAGGTGGTAGAGGAAATTCTTCTCCACACCGCTTAAGGGCCTTTTAAAGATTCCATGATTAGTTTGAGATATTCCTGTTTAGTCATTTAGGCAAAATCAAGGCACTTTTCTTCTTTTCAGGTGACTTGTGAATTCTATGGTTAGCCGAGCAAGAGAAGTTGGTGAATTGTGGATGAGTGAAGACTCAAGGAATATATGAGTTCATTTCTAAGCATGAGGATTATCTGTTAAGAGGCTTCCATGAAAGTAAACTTAGTACTTGTTTCTAATCTTTCAAGCTTTGAATTAGGTAGATAATTTTATGGGTGGAAATCATAGAATAAATTCAACGATAAGTCTGAAAAAAATTATTGTTTGCTGTTAAGGTTTATTCTAGTAACTTAACTTTGATTAACCTCAATCCTATTTATTACTTTCATAATTTAATTTTCCTTCTTATCTTCTCGCTCATAGTGGAGAAGCATATGGCTGCTGAAAGTTCTTGTAAACTAAGCAAATGAGCTCCGATACTGCCCAATCATATCCTCAAAATAACATTCGAAAACCAAAATCTCCTCTTCTATGATTTTAGGAACTTTTTCCTCGTTATTTCAAGGAAAGAAGAAATAATGTAGCATATGTAGTCTTTTCCACCAGGTTCTCAGATTAGAAAAAAAGAAATACTAAAAAGTAGTGGTAAAGTAAAGAAAAATAGTTGAGGGTCAAAGGTAAATAGACCAAGAACCGAGTCAACCTAGTTTATTAAGGTACGTACTGGTGTACAACATCGATGAATTCCGAGTTTACTACTCTGTACCAGATTCATTTGCTAAAGGGTAATACTACAGTATGAAAGTCTTTAATGGCAAATACTCCAATTTATATTCATTATTGGTGATGAGCTAAACATGAAACACTGTTAGAATTATCTAATTCTTATCAGTGCTACATTAGAACAGAAAGTTGTCGTTTACAAAATTCAATTCTCTAAACAAATGTAAATAAAAATATGAAGATGGGTTTGTTTCTGTTAAAATACGTCCTCGCGATATTTTTATAGGGTAGAAAATTCACCAATCTCGTTCAACTATTCCTACGATAGTATTATCTCTCAGACAAAACCTCTTTTACCAGTCCCGGAAGCAAATAAACTCATCAAGGGCAGCGAACAGAAGTAATTCATTTATATGCAAGCGGTCGTAAGGCAAGACTTTTTTTTCTATAAATCGGTATATTGTGAACTACTCAAGATGTTTAAACTATTAAAATAATCAATGGGAACTGGTTGAAGGTTTTCTAATTTCCTTGCAAAATAGGAAGAACGCCGAGTTAGGATGACTTGAAAATTAAATAATGTATTGGGTATATATTCTTCCACTCAACTCTCTTTCTTCCAAATATCTTAGCTCTTTCGGTTTCTATTTCAGAGTTTTGTGCATTACCTTTATCTGCTGTTATTGTAAGCATGTTTAGAATTTGCTGAAAAACCATTTTATTTCAGTAAACTTTACCGTAATGCCTAGCTAAATTGTTTGTCCTCAATGAACGCTCTAACAAAAGCATTTTGGTATATTATATCTGTCAAGGTATAGTTGTTGTTGCTTTAGAGTGCCAGTCTGATCCTATTAATTATGAAAGACAACAATACTTCAATATTGTCTGAGTGGACTTTTTAATTACCTTATTGTTAAGAAAGTGTTACCGCGTTCAATCCGTTTTAAGGAGAGAGCCTGTCAAACACGTAAAAGATCCATTTAAACACCAGAATTATCCAAAAATAAATATATATTTTAAATTTATCAATTAACTACAAAAAAGTAAAGTATTTATAATTACATAATAAGTTTAACGAGGATAACCATACTTGAAACCAGGCCTATTATAGAATTTAATCATGTCCAAATCTAAATCGGCTTCTAGTAAACAAACCAATTGCCGATTAGTTATTTTATAGTGACCCTTTTAGATTAGCATTAAACTCCAATTTAAGCTTCACTCGTCTAACGGTAAAGATGACGGGGTTTACTAACGATTGTCTCTACTTCAGTTAATTTGAGTACGGTAATAAACTCATAATAAAGTAATACAAATATAAATGGTCTTTCTGACTTACATGAAAGAAAGGATCAGGGGTTGCCGGAGGTGACTAGATGGCTTTTTCCCTCACTTCTTTTTCTACGGCGAGCTGCTGGAGTTTTTTTTTTTCTTTCATGAGATAAGGTGGAGAGAGGAAGGGGGGCGATGTCAACTTCGTATTGCAACTTTGCCTCCTGTTACGTTTACAGGACGGAGAGAGGTATTGTGCTCTCTAGCTCAAGGAGTGCTCTTCTGAATGCTCGTGAAGCCTATTTGTATCCTAGTCTTTAACGCCGGGTGCCCAACTGTTTTTTGGTTATACGAGGTGATTTCTACCGT
Source organism: Ceratothoa steindachneri (assembly GCA_963969495.1). Lineage (NCBI taxonomy): Eukaryota > Metazoa > Arthropoda > Malacostraca > Isopoda > Cymothoidae > Ceratothoa > Ceratothoa steindachneri. The sequence continues at coordinate 19,686,795 of OZ018318.1, read as the reverse complement.
ACTTAACAAATGGAACCTCGTTGGATTAGTTCTTCTCCTCTCACTCTTACGGAGCTTGCGCTGAGAGTCACTCGAGGGTGAGTGGGGTTTTTTTTCTCCAGTCAGACTTCTTCTAAGTCTTTAAAGGATTCTTTGGTATGGCACTATTACAAAACGTGATGTTTATACGTTAGTTCGAAATTGTGCGAAGGACCGATCTTCTCGAACTGGTCCTCTATCTTCTCTCACCGAATAATCTCTTCTCTTTCCCTATTTATAGGCTGGCGACCGCCCCATCTAAAGGGAAAGGGGTGAGTCCACAGAGGGGAGAGCGAGGGGTGAGGAGAGGGTGGCACCGCGGTGCCCAAGTAGGCTTCTTAATTAGGGACACCACCAACCGTCACCATCCTTGATGTTCTGTTTAACTGGCACCACTTTTTGTGGCGATTTAACTACGGGCCTCCGGATCTCGTAGGTAATTGGATCCTATGAACGCTGCGTAATCGCCTTTGGCGGTCACCTTGGCACAGTGGCTCGCTCCCGATTATCTAAGCGGCGGGGAGATCAAAAGGGGTACGCCGTTTGACTATCATTTCGCCGGCTAACGTTCCCACGACTCTCCTCATGTGGCTCGATTCTCTTGCTTTCTCCGCAGGGGGGGGAGACATTAACGTATACGTCCGCCTGGCCCTTCGGGAGGCTTTATGTTGTAATTTTTCTACAATATCTGTAACAAATTAACATTTATTACCAAACACAAATTTAATAATAATCACTGTTTCTTAACATTTCAATACTGTCAGAGTTATTTCTGGACTCTGTTACCTTTTTCTATCAGGAAATATATAGTAAAAAATATATCATCTCTTTCGATTATAAACTGAGAGAAAAAATATATCAAAAGAAGAGGCTGAAAATGAATAATCTAATGGCCAGGCAAATATATTTGTAGATTACTAAAAAAATGATAAATCAAGCAAGGTCATGAGAGTTAGGTTGATGAAGCTTTTCAAGAACAGTCTCGGATATTGTAATAGGACTGATATTATGGTTAAGAAAAACTGCCTCTTTTTCATTTACTAAAGTTTGTTGGCTTAAGCTCAGAATTTGGGGTGAATAAACTTAAACTTTTTGTTTTTCTAAGCTTAAATGTTCATAAAAATAGAGGTTCTCATGACATCCCATCAAACAGTTAACAAAATCATGTGAGGAGAAAGATCAAGTTTTTGCGGATGTAATAGAATAGTTTATCATTTCCAGTTAGAAACTGAAGGTACTGCATTTCATTAGAATAGAATGCAATTAACATACACAGTTGAATACAAACATTCGGTAAAAAATTGCATTTACATACATGTGAACGCTTATCAAGTGCCTTAAAGTCCACGAAGCAAAATGTTGGCCGTTCCTCCTTTTTATTTAGAGTTCTGGTAAATCTGGTTGAAACATTATCATTAGTAAAAACAGCTGCAGTATTGAATATAACTCGATATATTTCTGAGATGTGTGTTGATGCTGGAGGTCCTTTGGTAATAACCACTGTTTCTTAGCTTAATTGTTGACAAAGAATGTCCACTTGTTATCACCGCTTATCATTTAATTGAAAGATTTTTCTGATTTATACTTAACTAATTGTAGAACAAACAACCTCAATGATTGTCGAACGTTCAGGATGTATCGACTTCTCTTTTTAAACGCTTTTCCAATAATTCTAAGTTGATCATAGACGGTGAACCAAAGTTTATTAAACTATTTGGATAATTTCCTAAAGTTTTGAGCCGGATTCTCTAAATTCCTTGATGCCACGCCATCATTATAGAGAACAATTTGTCTTACTGATCGATGCGCATCAGAGTGATCAAAAGCATTTCCAAACAGTCACTGCATCAGGATACAAAGTCCCAAAGTTTTGCATTGCACCTGTTGCAGTGATGCCTTTACGAATCTATTAAAGCATGCAATGAAAATTATGCTACTTGATAAGGTCCTGGTCGTTTATTGGTTATCTGATTGAGTACAATAATTATTTTACTTCAATCAACTAGAGCAAAATCTGAGTGATTTCTGAATAACCTATTTTATCATGACTTCAAAATACTTTGCTGAAAATGAAAAATTACTTCTTGGTACCATTAGAGTTTCCATTAATAATGACGATGCTTTCCGCCGTTAAGGAATTCATTTGGTTTTGATAAAATATATGATTTAATATTCGTTTGCCCCTTCATATCAGAATAAATTTGAGATTAATATGATCAAATTAATTATAATAGAAATAGTAATCAGATTAGATAATGATGGATGTATATGAAAGTTGAGGAAGTAACTTCTTAATTTTCTTTGATCCATCCTGCTAAGTGAAGCAGTGGAATTTCAGGAATGAGAATTACACATATTAATTGACCAGTGAAGGAATTCTTTGTTTAAGAGCATCATATAATCGTTGTAATTGTCTAACCTATAGGTCTGCAGTATTTAGTTGTTTATTAATGATGAGCTAATGAGGAATAACTAATTACAAATCACAAAAACGCATAACATATCTCTATGCTTTAGGAGACCATTTCTAGAACCATGAATGTGATTTTTTTGTGATAAAGCCTTTGTATTTGTATTATTACAGAAAAGAATCTCCTACACATGTCCTGTAACAATTCTGTCCAGAAATAGCTACGCTTATTTCATGTCAATAGAAATGCAGCTTTATCTATACGTTATAAATAGGTTCCTTCTTACATTTCATATGGCCTAAAAGACCATTTTATTATGCGCCAACTCGACATGTTCCGATGTCAATTCAGCAGTTTTAAATCATCCGATGACAATTGTTTGGTAGGAAAAAACTTATAATTGTTTGGAATTAAGTGTTTATTAAAGATCAAAGTCAAATATTTATTAATAATTAGATTAGAATTTTATATTTAAGAAAATTAACAGTAAAAGATTTCGTTATTGCTGGGAAAAATATGTTTTTAGCGGGATTATTTTGCCATATAACATTTTGTATAAGCAGATTCGAGTTACAGTATATTTTCTTCTGGTTGACTCCGTGTCCATGATATATATTTGCATTTATAAGCTTTATAGACATTTTTTTCTTTAAACCTTCTATCAGGTTGTGGAGGTTTTACTATTTTTAGGTATTCATTTCAAAAAAGGCTATGTTATCCAATTTATCGCTAAGCATTTTACAATAAATCAGGAACAATATATATAACTATAAGCTGAATATTTATGTCTTCTAAATAACACAATAATTTCTTGATTTTCCCGAAAATATGCCAAGAGGTTTTCAAAGGAGATTTATTAGGCTTATTTCGAGATGCTGTAAAATAAAAAAGGAAGTGCAACCTTTAACCACTAAGTAAAGGATGAATTCATGGCAAGAAAACACTAAATAAAATGAAAAAAAAGGATTTTATAAACCTACCTTGCATCCTAAGGAATTTTCTTGTTAATTTCGAAAACCGACGACACACATCATACTGGTAATGCTAATTAGGTTTATAGAACCTGTTATTATTTAAACTGTCGTAAAGGAACGTCTTTAAAAAAACAATTGTTGAACGAGAAATTAAATGATGGCAGAATCACTCAACTCTATTCAATAAGTCCCTTAAAAGGGATTTACTGAGAATCTTAAACTTGCAAAGATTATTAAAGGTGATTGACAATCATCTACAAACTCTGAAACAATAAGGCAAATATTCTTAGTTGGCAAATTGCCTGAATCTATCGTGAAGGACAAAGTAGTTGAAGATCTCAATAACCATAACCTTATTCGGTAAAAATAACATGGTTGTATGAAAAAGAAGTCCTAGTCTGACCAACTGATTAGAGTTATAAAAAAATTATCAATGAGTACGACTCAAAAAGAAATAGAAAAGTGATCGATATCAATTTTCAAAAAGCATTCGATAAAGTGACTCACAAATACGTAAAATGCTACACACGGTATCGATGGTCATGTACTGCGTGGAGAAAATTATGGCAAAGCCTAAAAATACATCAAACACTCATCAATGGATTACATTCAGAATGTTGATGCGTTACTAGCAGTGTGCTTATAAGTTTTTTGCTAAAGCCACTGTTTTTCCTAGTATATATCAACTATATATACTTCTCGAAAGCTTGTTTCAAAGTTTTCTGCCGACCCGAAGAGGAAAGGTAAAGCTACAACCCCCTCAGACAGGTCCAAAATTCCAAACGCCCTGAAGGCGGTAGTCGAGTGGTTTGTGATGAGGCAGATGTAATTCCCTGTTGATAAAGGTAAGGTATTGCATATAGGTAGGTTGCGTGAGGGTATCAGCTACACAATGTCAGGAGGAACGTTGTTTACAGTAAGAAGTGAAAAGGATCTTTGCGAAATTGTATTCAACGACTTAAAAGTTGGTAGATAATACGTTAAAGCTTGCAAAAGAGCTGACATGATAGTCGGATTTATATTTAGAAACCTCGCATATAAATTAGGAGTCTACACTTTGGCCTCACCCGGAATGTGCAGTGCAGTTATACTGCCTTTATGTGCGGAAAGAAATAAAAAGAATGGAAAGGGTGTAAAGTCCTAGGACCAAGATTATTACAAAGCTACACAATAAACCTTAAGAAGAACTTTTGGAAACTCTAAATTTTGGTCTACTTGGGAATAGAAGATTAACAGGGGAAATATATTCAAGTCTATAAGATACTGCACGGTTTTGATAAGGTAAAAGTGGATTCTTTCTTCGAGTTAGAGTGTGCAAAAGAAACATAATTAACGGATATAAATTGAAGAAGAGGAGATTTGATACAAATATAGCTAAGAATTAATATAGGCAGACAGTGATTAATTTCTGGACTCGTTTGTCAATTACCTTCTTCGAGTCATCATCTATATATATGTATATTTAAAAATCGCTTGGCTTAGAAATGGACCCCAGGGACTTTGGGTGGTTCTGTTATCTTATAATCTTTTAAGAATTAACTAGTTACAAAAGACAAAAGAAGTACCTTTAATAAAAAAAGACTCAGTCTATTATAAATAGTAATTACAGTCTTAAGATTTATGTTACGTTGCAAGATGAAAAGCAACTCCAGAAGGAATTGCTTTTGACCCTAAGTTTTAAAAGTAAGACAAAAGGTGGAAAGAATTCCTACAAATCAAAGTTATTAATGTTTCTGCTTCGAAATTGGTAGATAGTCAGAATTCATTTCTCATTCAAGGAATACTGCTCTGAAAAATTCTTTCATATATTAGATCTTACATGTGGTTTACAAAATTTGTGAAGACGACAAGTTTTAGAATAGAATTTATGAAGTTCATCAGCTCCATTGTAAATCAATTACCACAAGCATTACTTCCGAATAGTAAATAACATCACAAATAATCTAAATTCTACATTATATTTAGATTATCAGATATTTCAGCTCCCTTCTGCACACAGCCCTCATAAAAAAGCTTCAGCTAAGAAATAGGGATTTATCGAGACGGTCTTGTTACTTCTGAAATTAAATTCATTTTATCATCCATTCTTCTACAAATTTACATTTGTTTCGTTCCGTTCATTTCCACTTCATAACGCTGATTTATTCCTTTTATTATATCTCTTACATAGGTTTGTTTTCTTTTTAATTTATTTATTACATAGCCCATGATAGATATTTCTGATTTGTATCGTCATATGCTTCTTATATTCTGCGGGACATTTATTTTCAGTATCCTAGTTTCCATAACGTAAAGAGATAAAACGCATTAACTAAATTCATGTCTTTTAAATATAGTCGCGTTTCTTTTATGAAGTTGCAGTTAAGCTTTTCTCCTAATTATGTGCTTAATACTATTATTCAACTAATTTTATATTCATTGTTTCCATTGAGTCACAAATTATCCTGAGTAAAGGTAATTTTTGTACCTCCCTTTAACTCTTTTCGTCAATTATAATTTCTTAATCTTCTGAACAATTGATCATTATTTTCTTTTCATGAAGAATTTCTTCTTAGTTTAACTACAGATAGCTTGGGGATAATTCTAGTATTATTAACTACATTATTTCTGAATATTCGGCAATAATTCCTTCCCCTGCAAAGCTAAGAAGACCTGAAATTACCCTTTTAATCTCATTCTCTTTATTTTTCACTCAAAATTACCTAAAGTTTCAAGTACAGCTAACAAGAAATTAAGGGAAATATTATCTATTTATTTTGTATCATATGAATGACTGCGTGCAGCCTAAATGACGATGATGGATATAGGTTTTGTCGTTTTGTCGAATAAGTTTGAATGAATCTTAGTTGCTTTCAATTTAATTGTTTGAAAGAATCCTAGCTATTTACCATTTAAATGTTTTCCTCAATAAATGCTGTAGAAGCATCATTTTTACTCTGTAATATATTTAGTTCTAAAACTAGTTTGTCTAAGGACTAAATGCAATTAAGTATTTGAAAAAATAACAGATGGTACATTTAGCGAAGAGTAATATATCAAACAGCCCGCTGCTAATGGTGAAATCTGTTATTTTTCACAGTTATAATTAAACAGCTTGTAGCACGTTACAAACAATTTTAACCAATATAAGATGAACTTTTGTCTTCTTACAATAACATTAATTTATTGACAACCTAAAATATAATAAGAGGTTTTCATGATAAATTTAATTAAGATAATTTAGGAAGCTATTTCGATCTGGAAGAAAAGAAAAAGAATACCGCATACTTACACCACTAATTAAGGGATAAATTCAAATGAAGAAAAACGTTGAATCAAATGAAACGAAAGAATTTACCACACCCCTTACTTGTGTCGTTAGGATTTTTCCTAATATTTTCCAAAAGTGACAATAAACCTCATACTGGTAAAGCTAATTTTGTTTATATAGCATGTTATTATTTTTACTGTCATGAAGCAACCTCTCTACCAAAACTATTGATGATGGCAAAATAGGAGTATAACTAGTTATAAAGGAAAAAGAAGCAGTTTCTCCAAAAAAAGAATCAGCTAATTGTAAATATCAAAAACCCGAAAGGGGAAAAATATTTTAGTGAAATCAAAAGATATTTCAATGAAAAATATTGTAATAATAAATATCTTGCTATATTCTCTTTTCCTGATTGCAGAATAGGTAAAAACAAAGAATTCATTCCTCAATCAACAAATACTGCACCAAAAATTGTTGCTTATTTTAGTAAAATTGGTTTTCATATTATATTTCCGAAATTTGGGAAGAAGAGAAGATAATGTTTAGAATAAAACTTTTTAAGTGTCAAATCCAATGTCCTTTATGATTTTCTCCTCGGTAACTTTGTAACAAAAAGATTTTGAATACCTAATGAGTTTTGGGGGTTAATTAGGATAATTTTTAACAATTTAAAGTTCTCAGTGCCAGCCTCCATTGTGGAAACAGGCTCCGCAAAATTGCAAAGAACCTCTTGAGAAACTTGTTTCATTTCTAATTAGTAAAAATCTCATTCAATTATCGGTTATTAGCAAAGAATGGAAAAGTATTGTACAAACGGTTATGTGCGACACAGAGGTAGACGATGGTGGGACGGGATGAGTAACCGCCGGGCTGCACAAGGCTTCATATTTCTCTAATACAGCCTTGCAACTGGGCGGTAGATGCCGGAGGTCATTAATAATTAGTGCTACTGCAGGTTCCCGGAACTGTTATACTTTCTACATGAGCCTAGTTTGATTAAATATCGATAAGACGCCGCGCGCACAATGCACCAAAAGATAAAGTGCCGCAGGAAGTCAATCTCTAATAAGGACGATGTGGTATCCGCGACCACAAATGACAACCTAAATGACTGACGTAGGCTAGGAATAAGTATATCTGCTTGTATTTCTCCGTACTCTTTTATTTTACCACCATTAGCCGTTGCAATTCTTACACTGCAATATTGATCTCACATGTTCGCACCAAATTCATCTGAACTATGGATATATTTGCTCCCGTATCGATTAGAAATTTCCGCTTAATCTTATGTAATTTCGCGGCGACGGTGAACACTGACGGCATGATATCAGTCACACTTGCAACGGCATGCAGTAATAGTTTGCCAAAGGGGCTGGCAAAGATGGCCTGGAGGACGGTTCCATTTGCACATTTTCACCTATTTTCGGCCATTTGCTCTAAGGCTTGCAGAATTTCGCTCTTTCTGCAAAATATAAAGGGGATCGAGATACCACAGGTCTTTGTTTCCTGCGAAGAGGTCACCGACCTATTGATATATTATTCGAACTATAGTCGTTTCTACGTGGCGCAAAGTTGAATTAGCCATGGGCAGTGAACATGCATTGACTGAATACTGTACCTGGTTGGCCAGATTGTCACTTCTGTCATTCACACTTAACGCACTTATGTTAAGGAGAGAGATATCACCACTTACTTTCTTGTCAGCATTATGTTTTGTAAAATGGAATTAATTCTTTCGCAAGTTTTATACCCTGGCAAGGGTTGAGTCTGTCTAGGTGGCGACGATGGGTGCTATGTTTGACGGCCGGGACTGAATAAACCTGTGCCACACGAGTTCTTCTCCAACTCTTACCTTTAGAGCTGTTCTTCGTAGTTCCTCCAGATTGACCGAAGTTCGACAAGTGAGCTTTTCGAATAACTCCGGTTTGGTCCTCTCGAACAGACAACTACCTTGGCCCTTAGAAGCTGGTAGTTCTGTTTGGATTATACTGTAGCTAGAAGCTGGTTGACAGTCTCGAGAGGCAGTGCAGCCAGGATGTGAAAAAACTTGGTGTACTCCTTGCTTATCCTTGAGATATGAAATTGGGCGTGTACTATTTCAACTAATCTTATAACGCTGTCTGATTAAAGATGGGGGCCTTGGTCATGATGGCATTTGCGACTTCGGTTTCTCCGTGCTCTGCCCTAAGTTAGTCCGATGAGTCCATATTTTTTGGCTACCACTTGTCGAGTCGAAAGGGGTCACCAGTTTGTGGGTAATGTGTGCGATTTAGCTTGGGGATATGGGCTGCGGTTGGTTATGCTGTATAGTTCTATCTGACTCCAATTTAAAGTTCAATATTTTCGCTCATTATCCACTTACTCGTATAGGCTGGGCTAAATGTAACCTAATTATCAATTGTAGGAGATAAGGAAATTAGAAAATGGCAGTTTTGGAGGTTTATTCTTGGTCTTATGGTCGCCTTTTGTTTTCGGGCAAGTGAAATCATTGAATTACTGATTTCTAGTAGGCTCACGTCCTTGTATCTGGCTATCAGTGTTAACGCCCTCAATATTCTTGTATTCTCTCTCTGGCAGACTCACTATGTTTTTCTTTTACAAGGTCTTTAATCCTAACGAAAGATTAGAGAAGTGGCTCTGTTTCCCCAATCTGAGAGCTGTGCCAAGCTTATTTGATCAGAGGGTATGTGCGTGTATTTAGTGTGGGCGCATGTACACCAAGAGAGTGTTAAAATGTTAAAATCTGACTACCCATCGGGCCAATATTCGTAGCAACATATAATTTCATCTTTCGCAAGTCCATGTCAAAGCAAGTGGGTCAGACTTCCTCTCTATCAGATTCATTACCCTTATAAAATCTGTTTCAATTGTCTTTCTTATTGCTGCGGCCAATGTCGTCGGCTTGCACTTGTTTTCTAATGTATGTGGAAATGTTTGTCTGTTAGCGTGAGTACACGGCGATTACATTTTCTAGCTGTTTTGCACTATTTACAAGTATACATTTTGCTTTACATTGAAACATTAATTATTGACTAGCGGTTTAGCATTATTTATAAGTATATAGTTTCCTTTACATTGATACATTAATTATTGAATAGCGGTTTATATTATTTACATGTATACAGTTTGCTTTGCATTAATTAATTATTTTACAAATGGCATATTATTTTAGCGAGTTGGGTATTAAAAGTTTACCTTAAAGACGCATCTCGTCTCTATTGCCGTTTTTAATATGTAGCTAACTTCATACAAACCTGAATTATTATTAATGTTTTCACTCGTTAAATCTTCAATATCCTGCTGGCACAGTTGATATCAAAAGCTCTTATTAGCCTTAAAATTAATTCTCTTTAGCAAAACTGAATCTAGATATTGGGAAAATCTGTCAAACTGGAATTTGCTTAAAGGGTTCCATTGAAGAGGATGTAGAAAAATTAGTTTTGTCAAGATATATTTTAAGCTCCATGGATGAATAAGCGCAAAATATTATTACAGTGGATTTTGATCCAAATTAATTCTTAGGCTCCTCTTGCATATTTAATGTCTTTATTTAAATTTGCTCGATCATAATAATCTGATTAGCATAGAAATATTTAGTTGTTACTCAAAATTGTGTCAATATGAAAATCTGCAAAATCCCAGCGCCAAAAGGAAAAAATACGAAGTTTAAAGAGAAAAGGTCTACAAGTATATACTTTTCAGAAGTGGCTCATAATCATAATACGTTGGAGAACTCAATATTTCTTCATAAAAGCCAACCGTACTCCAGTAGGTCACATATAGATTTCATCCACATTTTTTAGCTTAGAACTAAACTAGGCATATTATTTAATGCGCAATTAAAAAACAGGAGAGAAAGTTTCCGAATATTTTCATGAAGATCGAGGTGATGCTCTGTCAAAATAAAGATCTGCAAAATTTAAAGGCATAATCCTATTTATTTACGAGAAATGCAGGATCGCTGTTTTACCCAGCCTACTTTAATATTGGATACTATTTGTGATAACAAAATACTAAGCACAAGCACAAGCTCCTCCTGTTAGGAGAAATTGCGAAGAGGCTCTGATCGCGCAGCAGGATGAGGGATTGAGTAGCCACAATTAAGGGTATGCTTTCTAGGGTATGCCTCTTCTTCTGTACTCCTTGACATATTTATAAATTCCTGTGTACCCCTAAAAATGAGGATGAAAATAGAAACAATGAAATTAAAATTTTATTATGAAATCTGTTTGAGTAAACTACACTGTACATATATATATTTTTAGGATTATCCATAACATCAATAAATGAAGCTCGCAAGCTCACACAATTTATAAAATATAATGCATCACATACATTTTTATATCATAATCCATAACATCAATAAACTGAACTCACGTAATATACAAAATGCTTTGATGGATCACATGCATATCTTTTTTGTAATTACCCATGACAACTGTGAATTTATAAAATACTTTGATCCTTTATACATATTTTTTTATAATTGACTAAGAAATAACCCTCAAAAGTATTCAAAAATATGTACCGATAATAAAATTCAGAAATAAAGAGCAGACTAATACATTGTGCAATTTGGATTTAGATTACATCATGTATTTTACAGTAGTTGTTATTCTCTCGGATCCAATGTACCACGGGAAGAGTATACTGGGAGTACATGGACCCTAGATTGGGAACCACTTGGGTAGGAGCAGGGAACTCTATTCTCAAATCCCACTGCTGCCTTGTAGGGTGTGCCACTTAAGGCAAAGGCTAGGAAAAGGAAACTCTGATATAAAAGCATCCCAGTGGTCTGGCAGAGAGAAGCGAGATCTGCAGGAAGGATCATCAGCAGACCGATGCAACTCCAACCCTAAATCTAACACGTCACACCTGTGTGACTAAGAACATAAAGATGGAGCCAAAGTGTGTGGGTTTCATTTTAGGTAAATTGTTGTCCACCCTAAACAAACTCACGTCAATGGCCCTATCCAGTCTGACTTCCTTTAATCCCTACCTACACCTGTATTCCCCCTCTTCACTCCAATCTACAACCTGAAATACAAAGTAAAAGTTGGTGCTAACCTATTTAAAGGAAATAGAATAGCAAGCCTGGAAGCCAAACGACAACAACGGGCCTAAAAGGCAAATCAACCCTAGCCAGAACCCACATTTCAATGCGACCAATGCCCAGGACTTTGTAGAGCTCTCATTGTGCTTTTAAGTCGTAAAAGAGCTCACCACCCAGACCAACAATAACTACACCTTAAACTAAACTCTGTATTGGACTGAAGAAATAATACTCGGATACGAGAACATGCCGACGACCACCACGAAGGCAGATGCAAAATGATACGAACGAACTTTAGAGCGAAATCCTTGGCTAATATCAGACATACATGTAAATATGTAAGTTGTATATATACAGGTAAGTATATATAGAGAGAGAAGTATGACGACATTACATTGTTATTTGACAAAGTTCCTCATTGGAAATAGTTTTTTTTACATTTTTATTACATAAATAGGTACTAGAATTTTTCATTTGTTCATGAAACTGTTAAACTCTTTAGCTGGTTTAAAATGTCAGAGAATTTATTCTACTATGGGAAAAAGTTTTGCTCCTTCTTAAATAGGTTAAATCCTTAAGTTGTTTCAGAATAAACTGTGGCCCTTATCATTGAGGAGGAAACTGAGAACGGATATGTATACAATAAAATATTTACTAATAAAGGTTCTATAAGTGATATAATTTTCTTCTATTTTGGTCAAATTCAGTTCATTTTATGTTCTGCCTCCCATTATTTCAACGTTCATATCCTGCAGTAAATGGAATCTCTTGTCTCAATTCCTCTTACTATGAAGCCATAAACGATAAGCAGTAAATAATGAGAAATATCAAACCTATTAGCATATTAAGGAATTATTATAAACCGATGTATACTAAATATCATTGCTTAAATAACAGTAACAGCCATTTGTAATTCTTTTTCTTTTAGTGACCTTCAGTCAGATACGATGTTTGCGTCATTTTTTACTCATTATCGGAATTATCATTTATTTAATCAGCTAAATTAGAAGTTAGTGCGGAAAGAACCTATTTTATATATAAAAATATCACAAACTGAACGGTTTTACTATCCTCTGGATGTTGGAACACTGCGCTTATTTCAATCAGCTATCATAAATGAAATTTCCAACTTTAATTCATCCGATGGTCGTCAGTTCAATACTAATCTCTTAATAGGTAGAACAATCTTTTGGCCTAATCAAACATATCTGCCATCAGTCGCCACATGAATAATTTCTGTCTTCTATATTTGTGTGTTCTTTGGTAAGCATCTTTCTATTCTCGTAGGTATGGTGGCGATTGAAGATGACGGATATCTCCGTCAAAACCTCGTTTCACAATAAATTGGTCCCAAATACTGTGGGTTCTTTCCTGTATTTCCGTCTACCAAAATACTGGATAATGAAAGGTAAGATATGGGCCCCCAGTATATATAGGCGAAAAATCAGACTAAGAAAAATAAAAACAAAATGAAAACCACCAAATATTAAATTAATGCAAAGTTGAGGATGAAGTTTCACAAATAGGAAGGTTGCCATATATGATTTGAAAGGGAATTTAATAACAAATCTAATGGTATAGAACCAATGCCCTCGCCCACCACCACTACTCTTGCCCCTGCCCACCACCCCTGCCCCTGCGCCTGCATACCACTACCACCACTACCCCTGTCCATCACCGTGAACACCACCGCCCCTGCCCACCACCACCACCCCTGCCCACCACCACCATTGCCCCTGCCCACCACCAGCAAGAACCACATATAGCAATAAAGGACTCTTACTCACCAACCACCACCAGCACCATTGCACATGACCACCATCAAGACACCTACCCATCCATCAGCAGCAACTCTACCATCTATAACCACCACTCCCACCCACCCTCACCACAACCACCATTCCTGTTAACCATCACAGACCCTGTCCTCCACTAAAACAACTACCCTTCCCCACCACCACCAACCAAACCTCTATGCCTATTTTCCTCACGGCGGCAACCGCTTTATTAGTAGTTTAGCCTGTTTATAAAAGGCCTAAGTCTCTTCGCACCGTCGCACATTATGTTGAGATATACCTTTTGTCATTGGTTTATCTGATTGCCCAAAGTAATGTTTGGAACAATCTATACATTTCACACATTATATTTCGCCAATAAAGGAAGAACCACTCTGCACTCATAGTTTATAAATAATATTTTTATTATTACACATAATAAAAATGTTTAATGTTTTAAAACTCTGAAATAAAAAAAAAGTATAATATGAATAATAATATAAAAAAGAGGACCAGAATAAGAAGTTAACTGAAGAATAACACCAGAATTCGAGGAGAGTCGAAGAAGCAGATGAAGAAAAATTCCAAATAGAATAAATTATGAAACTATCGTAATTGCTATAAATCCAATCAGATCCAAATCAATACGATAATAAATTGAGAGCGAGCTCTTTTGGAACGCTGTCCTCTTTCCTTAAAAGAGATAAATAACAATTTATTAAGTCTTTGCTCTCGCTTTGCCAGATTTAATAAGGAAAGTCCTGTCTAAAACACATATCAAATCTAAATCTTTAATAATGGAAACTATTGAAATAAAATTCTTCCTAGCTGCCAATCCAGATATGATAATTTCAATAAATGGAATTAAATCATCTTCTTTACTTTTCTCAAATTTTGGAGCAACAAAAAGATTTGTTCTATGAGATATTCAAAACTTTTCCATCGATTATTTCCGAGACGAAATTATTATTGCTCATAATTAAATAGAAGTTTTCTCATTTGTAAATTGGAATATTCTTGCGCTACAATTAACCTATTTTTCTGCTGACAATAGAAGGGAATATTTCCGTATTTCCGGTAGGAGTAGCCTTTTACACCCAGCATTATTAATATTTGTGCTCAAAGAAAAATATAGAATTATTTATAATTTATTCGATAAAGAAGGATAATATACGTTTATAGAATTACTTATAAATCAATATTGTTTAGAAATATTTTTCAAAATCTAATTCTTTTTTACCAAATATCAGTTTGAATATTATATTATAAATATTTCTATTCTTTCTGCTCATCTGCCGTGTTGAATAGTCACTGGCTTGGCGGGGCTGAGGACATCCCACGGACATGACCGACGCAGTGAAGCTGGCTCCTAAATGCGATATTAATCTCAATCTGGAATATTTATTATGACCGTTATATTTAATAATATCACTCATATATGTAATTATTTAAGCAGATAGTGTACCATTAACATCGTAGGTAGCTATAATCTATTTATGACTCTATTACACCAAATATTCCAGATGTTTATTTATGTGATCACTAGCTTCTTTCTGTAGATTTGCTGTTTATCTTTTTGTCCATTCGTCTATTTATAGACAAAAGATTTTAGAAGCTTCTTGACGGATTTGGATGAAATGTTGTGATGGAGTGGGCCCAGGATCAAGAAACCGTAAATAAGTTTATAGACGAATTTAGATCAGAATTCTGGATTAGTTATTCACTTTCTTTATAATTAGAGAGGTAGAGCATTTTATGACCTTTTTAGGCTCTTAAATTATAATAGGCTTTTCAATTTTTAAATATCCAAGAATAGACCTCCTATGATATTCTAACAACCTACTCAATTGAATCCAGATTAAGATTTTAATCCTGTTTTGAAATCTAAATATATATTTTTAATAGCAATATTTATTGAGTCACAGTGTAGTAATAGTGGTAAAAAGGTGAGCCAAATAATGTGTAGATAAAATATGTTAATAAATGGAACTCTAAATTGATTTATCCGTATCTGTAAAAAATTATGACCGGCGGATCGGATAGACGGATCTGAAGTTATAGAAAATCAGTTTTTTGTTGATAATTTACAAACTATTAAAGATAACCAAATGATTATTAATGAAATTCCTAGATTTCTACGGCGAATGAGTTATATTTCGTTACTTAATTTAGCTTTATGGCTGATCCGGAGCACAAATTACGATTGATTCCACTATTATAGAAAAACAAGATTTTGAGCATAACTCACCAACTTCTAATGATTAAAATATAATTCAAATGGAAGATATATTTTACTAGGCTCGAGGAATTGGACAATTTCACTTAATTTCTGTCCAAGGAAGATCTGGAATATGTTCTATCCGATCATTGGGATATTAGGGACCTTTGATAATTGGCCCAAGGATCCGAAACCAGGATATTTTAAGTATTTCTATTAAAACATGGAAAGATGGCTCATGTGTTGCCATTTTAATGAGTTTCTTTAAAAATTAGATGGAAGGAAGTTTCAATGAACAAAGAAACCATATTAATTTGACTATCATTAATGAATTTGTTTGATATAGTGTGAAATACGCGACCGAGATTAAAGTTGAATTCGTGTGGGATGTGAGTAGATTCAGTCACTCACATGTCCGTGCCCAACGAAATAATTTATAGCCTATAGCACTATATGTAGCTATAAAAATTATCTTCAAAATAAGACTTTGAGCCTAGGATTTAAATTAGTTTCAATAGCAGTAAAAATACATTCAGATGCATATATCGTTATGGATTTGGTTCATTTTCACTAAATTCAAATAACTATTCCAAATCAGTTAGATCTATCTCACGATAGTCCTGGGCCGCTTATAATTCTGGGCACACCGTTACTTTCGCTCTTTAAGGATTGCATTAGTAAGCGACCATTTGGTCCTTTTATTTAGCGAAGTAAGGCGGTTGAAATAATATATCTATAATATTTTAAAAAGTTATTAATTAACGATGAACAAAACAGTTATCAACATGTTTCTTGTCTTAGACTGGAAATTATTCAATGATTGTTCAGGTTTTACTAAGAATGGTGTAGATGAAGGTATTCACTGTATATAATAAGAAGTCTAGCGAATTTTTTAAATATTACCATATAGAAATTATCATAATCAAAGCACTTCTAGGAAAGCGATTTACGAGTTGCTATCTCCTCTGAGGAAGTAAGCGACGATAAAGGCAAGGAGAAAATGTAAATAAATTTCACCGTAAAATAAATATATGATAGATATATTCCACGCTCAAAATCCAGGCCATTTGGGAGCAAGAGTTCTTAGTATCTTCCTCAGACGGTTCCAAATGTTATATATGCGAATGTAATTTAATGGTTTTCAATTTTGAACGGTCGTAAATTGATGCAGCTTTCCGAGATGTGGAGCTTATTGCTTCCTCTAAATGAATGTTTTCTACAACAAAAGATGTTTTGAATTTCCCATTTCGGCAGGGAATGATGAGAATTTGGAAATGATTCAGAAATTTTGGATTGTCTCTTTTCTTAAAATAAGATAAAAAAAAGAAGTATGTAGTTAGAACACTAATAAAGGATAATAATCACATTAATGGATGTCCCGAGTTTGATGGTAATTTGCGAAATTTATTCATCGCATTATTTTTCAAAAAAGTATGATCTTAACCACTGTACCAAACCATTTTTTCGTTACATAGCTTATTAAGGTGGTAATATTATTCTTACTCTTTCAATAATCTTAATTTTATCATCATTTGTAAACCTATATTATACCATTGTTAGCCTGACTCTTCTTTAAATACTGTAGCTTTCTTTATTTCATCACAGCCTAGTGCTTGAGACTTTCCTTCTGTTCCTTCTATATGATCAAATTGAATTTTTTCAACAATCTCGACTTCAAATGTGCCGTGATTTTCCTCTCTCGATTAAATATAACTTCAAAATATCTTTTCCTCTCACATTTATGATCCTACACAAATAGTTATCCTATTATCTTTATATATCATTCAAAAGATTTATTGTTCTTTATAAGTGTGTATCAGACTTGTCAGAAAGTTCCGATTTTCCTGTATATTCCATTTTCGTGTTTTATTCCATTCGATATAAAGTTTAGGCATGCATCGATTCGGGTTCTGAAAATTAACTTTACTCTTGTTCTCCATCTGATTATCTTCGAGGGATTTCAGATCCCCTGCTTCATTTAAGATTCGCAATCTGTTCTTATGCACGTATTCTTGCACCTCTCCCAAATTCAAAAATTTTTAATTGTTTTAGATTATCAAAAATATTGATCATTATTTTCTTTGGCTCTTTGTAATGACATGACTTGGTCTCTAAATGGCTGCCTGGCTGACTCACGCACAACCAAGCTTTGGTTAAATCGTTGTCCTTTCCACTCTACTGAAATAATTCTCGCTTTGGTTTTCTTTTCATATGATTGTATTTACTATTAAAAAAGCATATAATCACTGAAAAAATATTTTTTTGCCTTTTTAAACCACTAAACTATGGTTGAAAATCAAAATCAAAGTTTTTACTGTTTATTTATCAAGTAGGTAGTAAAGCTTAGAAATATTTTAATATAATTGAGCTCTCATAATATTTTTCTGATTTTTCTGATTAATATATTTATATATATTTTGCTATTTATGTTACGTGCGGTTAGGTTACGGTCAGAGCCGGTATAGGTAATAAAAATGAGGCAAACACTGCTCACTATTTTCTTAGCTCACAATCGACAGAAATCTCTTCCTAATGCTTGGTGTTTATGTTATATATATATATATATATATATATATATATATATATATATATATATATATATAAATATATATATATATATATATATATATATATATATAAATATATATATATATATATATATATATATATATATGTATATCATTCAAACAGCAAATTTAAGAATATTTCGATATATTTGTTCTATTAAATTCATGCAACAGAAAGGACTTTACGTGACGCGGCCGGCCCTCACGTTTGGCAGTCAACCAGGCATCAATTTAATCACTGTTTATGTTACGAAGGAGATTCTTTTCTTTGTAGAGATGTTTATTTATAGTACAACTGTGAGGGCAGCTTGTAATGTCATTTATCACTGACCGTAATTTAATACAGAGAGATTCTTTAATGCGGAGAGTAGATGAAGATTCGGAAAATTTTAATACAGAAACATCATTTAAGGATACGTCTGTTTTACGATCTATTTCATGTTTTCTGATGGAATAATATTCTTTATTGCTCAATGTTTTACTAGTTTTATAGCTTATACCAATGTGAGAAGGGTATTATCCCTGAAAAGAACACACAGTGCTTCCCACGCCTTTGCGTTCGTGCAAGGTATATAAATTTACCTTCCCCAATTTTAAGCTGGGGACTCATATGGGAAGCTTTTTCGACTCCCTTCTTTTAAATGCGGCTTGAAAGCGATTTCCTTAACTATCTTGAATGAAAGAAGTTCCTGATTATTTTTAAGCAATTTTTTTTAATGGAAACCAGGCTCTCTTTGGCCTTCAAAGCAAGTTGCAGGCGCTCGTCTTTGGTTTTCGCAAGACTTTGCTCATCGTGTTTTTGATCAGGGATGGAATCCTTACTCATTGGGGCGGAGTATTCCTCACTCTTTGAAGACAACTGCTGCTCTCTTAATCTGTTTATAAGCTTTAATAAACTTTGAAAGAACGTGTAAGAGAGTCATTAATTAATAGTATGTAACATAATAAAATAATTTATAAAGGGCAGTCTACACTTTGTGTTTCCAGCACTGTGTTAACGAACTCTCTTCTTTTCAAATTTGCATGCCTAAATTTTTGACGAAATAAATTACTCTGACTATATTTTGATTGAAGTAAAATGGTCTGTTTACTATTGAGGAAACTATTAAATATAGGAACTAAAGTATTATTTACCATAATTTGGGCGATAATAGTAGTATTTCATAAGCATAATGACGCGGATCAAGTTTTATCCCATATAAAGGTAATTTACAGAAAAGAGGAAAAATACTTGTAAAATAATCCTTCTGAAATTCAATTGCTTTTCAAAGTATCCTTTTATGAGAAAAAAAAATTGCAAACCCTTCTAGAAATTGGCCTTAATTTTGGCGAGTGGAAACAAACCAAATAAGGATTTGGGGTACGTACATCATATTAGATAACTTACAAATTACTGAAAATGTTAAATTCTTTATTGGTCATTCGTTGGCATTGACCCAATCTTAAATTATGCCACAGAAATATGAATAAATGACCTCTAATGTTAAAAAGTTGGGCTTGTGATGGGACTTTCAGATTTGCTCCAATCCTCCGAAATCAGATACTGATGATGCATGACATCATTGTAGACTAACTTGTACATCCTTTGTTTGACTTAGATCCTAACAACAAAGAAAGCTACTTGCCTGTTTCTACAATAGTTGGTGTTCGTTCAAATCATCCACCTTTTGATTACTTCATAGCCTTTAAAAACTTTTATTATCTCTCATAAGGAGGATTTTGGTCTTCAGAAGTCAATAGTTGCTTATCTTTTCTCTCCCCTCAGAAATCCTATAGATGAAAGTTGAATGAATTTGAGGTTAACCTAGGATAAAATAAAAATTATATCTAATTGTTTTTTGTCCATACTTATTTTCTTTCAATTAATTTAGTTTTATTTTTCTTTCCCTTATCGTTCTTTTACATTCCTTGAGTAAACCTTGCCTCCCTTAATTACACTTAACTCCTTTTATAGCCAATAAAATAAATATTTCCATACTATATATGATACATACTCTTTGGAGCAATTTATATTACTAATTTAAATAAAAATTAATATATATATATATTGTTATAAAACTAAATTAAATTTAGTTATTAATGTAAATGTTTACAATTTTGTATCGAGTTGTTTAGAGCTAAATTAAATTAAGTAATCTAAATGCAGTAAATCTTATCCAGCAATATGAAGGCATCCATTAACGTGAATTTTGTGATACTTGCTGTAGTATTTTCTTTGACCTTGGCCACCAATACAAAAATATATGACCCTGCTACAAGGAGTAAATAACCGAGTGCAACATAGAACCCGCCAACTACGAGGGTGCAGTCGAAGATTGATCTAAAGAAGAAACACAATCCGGGGGGAAATTAACTCCAGGAGGAAAAAGATAGTATCAGAGTGAGAGCAAGCCCGTAAAAACAGAGTAAAAAGTAGAGCAGATGCTTTACAGCAAACCAGTGGCATCCTCCCTATATTAGTGTCCACCAACACAAAAAATATATGACTTGGTTCAAGGTACACAATGTAGTAGCGCAATACTTAAATAACCAACCGGGAAATTGAGGCAGAATACCGTTCTGGATGAAGAGGCAAAGTCCACGAGGAAATTAAATCAAGCAAGAAAATATCGTGTATCGCCTCACAAGCTGAGAGGGAGAGACAAAGTTGAAAATATAGCAGCTGTCCATCAAACTACTGACATATTTCACACATCATTGCGCCTTATACAACAAACTTAATCACATCCATATTAATAAATAAATACTAAGTATGAATTTAAAGGACTAGACATTGGTAAACTATATTCGACCATGCAAGCAAATTTAAGCAACAAGAGTCATATCAATATTCATAATTAAATTGATTTTCAGCGTATCTTGATTTTTTAATTCAAGCCTTGTAATTTACGCCGATTTGGGGGCGCATTTTATATCTGAGTTGTTTCCTGGCCATCAATTTCGTAGAATTTTTTAGTCATTTAAAAATTAAGCATTATATATATATATATATAGCAAAGATTACCTCAG
Organism: Ceratothoa steindachneri; assembly: GCA_963969495.1. Taxonomy (NCBI): domain Eukaryota; kingdom Metazoa; phylum Arthropoda; class Malacostraca; order Isopoda; family Cymothoidae; genus Ceratothoa; species Ceratothoa steindachneri. Next base: position 19,665,520 of record OZ018318.1, on the reverse strand, counting down.
GAATGAATAGGGCATTCTTATTAACTGTTAAAATTTCTTAAGATAATTAATTACTTATGCAACTGAAGCAGCAGGGATATTTCAGTATTGTCTTTGCCCTTTTTCATACTCAATCTCGAGAATCGGAAAGCCGAAACATGACGTGACTTTCTATATTATGAGTTTTGTTAAACTGGTCACATTATAATTTGCACCATTAAGGCAGTATGCTTGATGGTATGAATAGGAGCGTACACGAGCTTTTGCAGGAAACGCTACATCATCTCTTCAACAAAGGAAATTACCCCTAGATAACGAGCATATAGAAATATCAGTTTTATGTAAATAATTTTTGTTACTAAGATCTATTTTACTAATTCACTGTTTTTAATCATCTCAGTTTATTAGATATAGTTTTGTGCCAACATTTTGCGTTTATTTATCATTGCAGGTAATCGTTTTTTACTTTCCTTTTGTGGCGTGCAAATGTTTCAAAAATTCCCGGGTAATTTCACCGCACTGTTACATTTTTGTTTTGAACTACTTCTATTTTGGTTATTCCCTACCGCCATATCAAATGCGTACTTTTTAGAATATTTTGTTTTCATGTATAAGCTCATTGGTTGTTTCTAATTATCTTGGACAATTGGAAGTACATTATGAGGTGACTCTCTGTCATTGAAGAAGGATCTAACGAAATTTAGAATCCTGGACTATACTCAACATCCATTACCCAACATTTATTTAGATATCAACGACATATAAAAGTGAAAAAGGAAATCCTAAAGCGTATAATGAAAAATATGATGATAATTAGGTAGAAAAAATTTAACGAATATTTATCATAGTGCATCAATTTGGATACATTCAAATTTAATGTGGAGCTTCAGCTTGAGGAGGTCAAAACACAAGATAGATGACCAAAGCATGTTCCAGAAGACGAAATATCGTTATATTATTTTATACTTTTCAATATATAATCCGCTTAAAATGCACGAGAATTATGTTTATGCCAAATTTAGAAAATACCATTTTGAATATATAGGGTCTTTCAATAAGGTCACTCAATTTTTAAATGTAAATAAAACAAGTTATGCGTGATATATGCATTCAATATATTCTAAATTTAAAAGTACATTTTTATGACATTAAGTGTGGAATATGACGTCGTTCAAATGTCCGCCGTGGCTTTGCTTGGTGGAACGTATTCGGGAGGCCCAATTTTCGATGACTTTGTCGCATAAATCTGGCTGAATTTGCTGGAGTGTTCGTTATGTTGCCTTTGAGGTCATCAACTGTTTGCGGATTATTCGCATACACCTGCGATTTGAGGTAGCCCCAAAGAAAGTAGTTTAGTAACGTTAAATAGCAAGATCTCGGTGGCCAGTTGACGTCGCCGCCGCGCGAGATGGCCCTGCCCAAAAATCGCTGGTGCAAAATGTCTATTGTAATGTGCGCAGTGTGGCACGTAGCGCCGTTCTGTTAAAACGACTTGTCGTCAATATCTATATCAGGGATATAATCCATTTGAGTCTACAAGAAGTTGCTTATTGATGATCTGTAGGTCTCGCCGTTGACTGTTATGGCAATCCTATCTTCGTTCTCCAAAAAAAATGAACCGATGATTCTATTAGACGAAAATCCACACCAAACATTGACTTTGTTGGAATGCAATTGGTGTTGTTGTATCTCATGTAGATTGTTTTCGTCCCACATCCAACAATTATGCTTGTTCACAAATCCATTAATCGAAAAGTGGGCCTCGTCGCAGGAAGATTGTGGCGAGGAGAGAAATCACATAATTCGCGGAACGTTTGTCGAACGGTGCACTAAATTTGATAATAACATTTGCTGACTTGCACATCCTGTTCAACGCTATAACCTTCCATCCTAACTTGCCAATTACTACTGAAGAGTTAACAGTGAGGTTGTCAGATGTCACTTTAACAACATAGCCACTATCGCCTGACAAAGCTCAAGCGTCCTTGTTGAAAGACCCTTTACGATGATAGAAATACCATTCCGTCTCATGGCCAGGATGCCCCCCTTTCCCGCCAGACCGAAAAATGAAATGAATATATAGAATAGCATGAAAATTGTTAGTAATCCCGAAGGCACCAAGAGGTAGATGTCTAGATGTTTTGACACCAATAGGAAAACACGTAGCAAATTTCGCCAAACCTGAGCAATAGGACACTCTCTGCGTCAGAAGTATGTGTATACATCTATGTTCTCTATGTTGTCCTTTAAAGAAAGAAGAGTAAACAGAGTGTTGTTGTAATTAGATATGTTGTAAAAATGTGTGTAAGCAAAGCGTGACCTCCAATCGGGGCCAGATGCCTACATGTTTGGATGTTTGTGTCCTCTTTCGTTTGTAATCTAATCCCGTACCTCGACATTAGAAGGTCAACGCCTTATCAGTTAGGCTGGCGAGAATTCAGCGTTTTTGTGTTCTTTTAATTTGAAGACGAAGTCACAAATGGGCAATTAACTTTTATCCACCTCATCTTTTCCGCCACTTTTATCTCGAAATATACGGCCAGGACAAAAAAAGAGATAGAAACACGTTAAAAGTTTTTCAGCGCCTTTCCACTCAAAAGAAAAAAACAATAACTTACTCCTCTGGGAAAAAAGAAAAATAGTTTTTCAAGTTAATGAGTTATCACTGGGACTAGTTGGAATTCTAGTTTGATATAATGTTAAATGCTCAAAAGCATCATATAGATTCTTATTTTTAATCCTGTACAACTTTGTTTTTCCACAGCACTTGATGCCCACCACCTTTAACACTTTTAATATATTTTAAAAACTTCATAAAGTTAAAGCCAAACTGGAAATTTCGGTCCAATGATTAAAAATCAGTTCCTTAAAAATGCTGGGGTGGGTGAGTCAAAGTGGTGTGGGCAATCCTTCCATGGTTTTCTGGTTACTTTTCTTACGATAGAAAGAGCAGTAGGAATTAAGTGAAACACGAGGGTTTACTGACCATTAATCCTTCAAATGTTACAACAGTCCAATAATAAATATTACTTCCCAATCATAAAGTGACTTAAACATTGACATCACAAAACATTTAGTAAGCTATGACCAAGCTCTTTTATTAAGCATCTATTTGGAATTACGAATGACATATGCAAAATTGAGTTGCATCTTAGGTGCTATGTAGTGAAAAATAGGACAAATTTGGAAAATAAATGATAATGACCTGACTCCGTTCAAAATATGGAAAATAGGACAAATTTGAAAACTAAATGATAATGATCCGACTCCGTTCAAAATAAATTAGCCAATTGTTTCAGTCATTATATTTGGCCCCTTTTGCCAGTTTTATTTTTCCCTTAATCACAGATATTTCTTTGTTTCTTTTAATCTTGTGTTCTATGCTAAAAAAAACTATAGGAAAGTATAATAAGATATGTAATAACAGCTATAATTACTACTTATTTAATTCACAAATACAAAAAATTTATTAGCATATATAGAGATAATTAAGAAAATATAAATATTTATTTTACTCAGACAATGCAACTAAAACGCTCAAGATTCTTAAACGCTTTGGTCCCCGCCCTAGTTATTCTTATTCACCTCAATGCCAACGCCTCCACAAAGGGAATATTATTCCTAACACAATTTTTTACTTTTTCAGCTTAGAACCATACCAAGGTATGGTTGCATCAACGACCAAACCATTGCTTACTTCTATTATTAGGATATGAATTATGGCCAAATGTTTTGGCTTAGATAAATCGTTCGGTTCTTTTCATAATTCTTCCAAATTATGTTACTACGCCATTCACATATTTCTGCGCCATTCCACAAAACAAATATATGATATCAGCAAGTCTCGTAGATTTTGGAACTAGTTCCAAGGTAAATAAATAATCAAAATAAATCCCTAGTTTTATTTTTCTGGCTAAATTTTAAATTTCCTCATTAAAGTGAACAATTCCTTCTCGATTTTTTGCTTAATAACCCTCAGGGCTCGTCATAATTTTCTTGCATCTGTTCCACAACATTTGTGTTTGGAAATTCCCAACATCTTCTAGATTTGGGGACAATCAAGGCAGAGGTATACTGATTGTGTGAGAGCAACTTCTTCACTTGTGTCCGATGACAGCTTGTTTTTACTTATGCTCTAATTCGCGGGATCACTAAAACATGTGAACGAATCGTTTCTAACAGGTGGCTTTATAGAACATTTTAGTGCCCTTATTTATTTCTATATATAATGGGAGTTGGGGATGAAATTCTCCTCTGCCAAACTTCTGGCAGAGGAGTATAGTAGCCAGGTAACAATAAGATAAGACCATGTGAGGTTGGAAGGAGCATCACTGCACTCAAATCTAGGAAACATATGTACTCTTATCGCAACTCTAGCAACCCTAAGAACTCTAGAAATTAAATATTCGTTCCTCTAACACCCTAATGAACATAAAACAGATCATGGATATCATCTTTATTTCGTCCAAATATGTAAACAAAAACATAAACATACAAAGCAAATATCGAGAAGTCGCTCAGTTATCTCTCTGACTCTGTTTCCTCTGTTCGTCTCATTACTATATTTAAAGACTATTTTGCTATTAAAAATTAGATTTCTCTCACCTCGTTCTGGTGTGTGTGGGGGGTGGGGGATATCGACGTAAACGAATAAGTGATGCATTTCCTCAATTGTCGGTTAAATTCTCAGTTTAGACCGATGCTTCCAGGTGGATCCCATCCTCTTTTGTCGGTCAGATGTCATTGTTCGGCCTATGAGCGGCACAACATAGATTCGCATTGGTTTAAAACTCCATAAATGAATTTCGGGCATGAATCTCTCATATCCTCTTTTGCTCTTCAATCAATTCTTTCTTCTACTCTTACAGTCCCTTCAAAGTCATTTAGTTATTTCTACTCAAAAATTTGGTATTATTAGTTTTTCTAGGTGACATTTTGGGATCATCATTTTACAGACTTTCTAAATGAAAAGAGTTGGAGTAAATTGAAAGGGAGAGAGAGAGAGAGAAAGAAAGAGAGTGCAGAGGTCTACGACTTCTCCATTAGTCCTATTATCATTTTGGGATCATCATTTTACAGACTTTCAAATTTGAAAAGAGTTGGAGTAAATTGAAAGGAAGAGAGAGAGAGAGAGAGAGAGAGAGAGAGAGAGAGTGCAGAGGTCTATGAGTTCTCCATTAGTCCTATTATCATAAATACTTGAAAGCATTTGGTTAGTCCTGATTTTTCTCTTAATTAAAAGCTAACTCAAAGCCGGCATCAAGGTGGAAATTGTAACTAGTTGAAACTAGCGTACAATATTGCCTTGCAATTAAGACTTTGTTAATTAATGTTGTTGTTTGTCCCTAACATAAAATTAAAAGTTCTGAACTTCTTCAAATGCTATAGAAAGTGTTTTTTAACTTACCTTTGCATATACATGGCGGTTATTGATTTCGTTCCTGGCTCTAAGAGGCATCATAGTTAAATTGATTCTGGGTAAATCTGTAATCCTTTGCTTTGTACCGCGATGCTCTATTCGATTTTACTTAATGCAGCATTCAGGAAGTTGAAAACTTGGCGATACAAACATTGTTAATTACCTTTTAACTTAGTTTTTACTTTTTTACTCGCATAGACACTTTTAATTAGCTGTCTATTTTACTCCATTTCTGTGTTAGTGGAGGCAGAGTTACGTTCATGTACGCTTACTAATGCAATTTTCATGGGTTTCTTAAGTTTTCCGATTCCCCTCCCATCTGTATCATATAGGTTGATCCCATGCAGTGTCTCAACTCATATCAGAGACTATAATTGCTCACAGATTGAAGGGGAAAATCTCAGCCCTCCCGAACTTAGCAGGAAAATATAGCTTCCGCTATACTACTGTGTAAGATTTTACTGATCCTTGCTGGTAATAGGATTTCTCAAGTGGTAAAGTGAAATGATTAATCAAATCACCTCTATTAAGAAAAAAGAGAAGTCAGAGATCATACTATCTGATACCAAGCTGGGCAACGTATTAAGCTAACAATATTTTCGCTACGATTCTTAGAACCTAGAGCGCTCATCTTTTGATGGGTTTGTTAACCTTACCACATCAAATGGATCATTAGGGTTCAATAGTAGTAATCATGATCAAATCAGAGCTATATCCGAAAATATTAAATGGCGCTTGAGTGCGTAAAGCAAGTGGCTTTGTTAGCTCTTTTTATACATTATATCTTTAAATAATCGTGAAAAGTGTGGGTGAGCTAAGAACAATAGGCTCATTTAGGTCTAACATCAATGAATGAAAATTCATATCAAGGCAATTCTTGACCATTGTCCGCATAAAAGGGAATAGGAGACGGCAGGGGTAATTTATTTTCTTATTCTGTTATTGATTCTCCCTTGAGGAAATTTTTCTCGTTTACCATTGCAATGACTTTTGGCAGTTCATATTTTAAGGTAGGCCAACTCTCAATTACATTTTAATGAGGAATGAAATCTCCGCCCATTTAATGCCTATTTAGAGGTATTGGAGTTTTAAACTAGATATCTGTTGGTGCCTCACAGCTTCACATTATCTTTATTATTTTGTCCCTTTAGGAAAATAGAAAGAAAAAGGAATTGAAAAATAAATGTGCAAATAAACAAAGATTAACTAGCTTCGGGGATAAATTGAGTAAAGGTTCAACTGTAGATGAAAAAAATATTTAAAATTTTGTATCATTAATTGTTTTACTAGTTACAGCTTTCAAATTCTTGTCATAGATTTTTGACTGACTTTCTTAATCCTTTTTAGAGATTTTGCATCGTTGCTCATTGCAGTACTGCCATAACTCATTGGGCGTCTTAGATCATAAATATATAACCCCAAACTTTTTATAACTGATGAGAACTTTTTGTTTCACCACTATTCACATACTGGAACTATTCTATTGCAATGATTATCCTCTATCACACATCCAGAAGGAAAGATTACACAGAGGAACAATTTTAATTACATTTTCTGGGGAGTTAGATTTATCTGCCAATTTTAATTCGTTTTTTTTCATGCTGATCTCAAATATATAATCCATTTTTACCTGCATGCTATAGTTATTCTGTAATTTCTACTTTCTAGTTTCCCCGAAAACTGCCCTCAGGACGGACAGAGAGGGTGAGTATAGAAAGCAAATACTTCACAGTACATAGTAAGATGGTAATAAGTGTTATTGCAAAAACTATTAAAATTATTGTTTCTTTTTTCAGGTCTCATGTAAGAGTGATGTCTTCGTCAAAAGGGAATTGCGTTAATGATCCAGATACCTCCTGCTACATATGTCATCCTCACTTATAAGGCATATTTTGATGTTTCCTTTGGCGATCAAGATAAGAAATGGGCCCCACATGCTGTTTGCCATAGTTGTGTGGAACATCTTCGTGAGTGAACGAGAGAAAAGAGAAATGGTCTTCCTTTTGGAATCCCCATGGTGTGGCGAGAGCCAAAGGATCATGTATCGTACTGTTATTTCTGTCTGGTGAATACTAAAGGGATTGGCAAGAAACAATGTCACAAGATAGACTACTCCAACATTCCCTCGGCGATCCGGCAAGTACCTCATTCTGAGTCTTCACCAGTTCCGATTTTCAGTAGATATGCTTCCTCCGAGAATGAAAATGATGTACCTGATATGGACGTCCACGGAATGGATTCAGATTCTGCAGATTCATCATCAGATGCTGAACAGTTATTAGCTCATCACTGTTTCAATCAAGAGGAATTGAATGACTCGATACGTGATTTAGCGCTCTCCAAGAAAGCTGCAGAACTTTTAACCTCCAGGTTGAGTAAGAGACATATGCTTCACAGATCAGTACGGGTATCATATTACCGAACAAGGGAGAGTACATTTGCTAAGTATTTCTCTGGGGACAAACAATTTGTATACTGCCAAAATGTTCCTGGTCCGTTTTTGGATAGCTCCAAGCGTAGCCTCAAGTATGTCCTTTTGCATAATGGCAACAACTTTGGTGCAGTTCCTCTCGGTCACTCTGTCCATCTGCGAGAAACTCACCATTATATAAGAATGGTCATGGGTTTACTTAAGTACCATGAACACAATTGGATCATATGTGTAGACCTTAAGATGGTCAAATTCCTCCTTGGCCAGCAGAAGGGATATACAAAGTTTCCATGCTATATCTGTATGTGGGACAGTCGAGCCCGTGGCAAACACTGGTTTCAAAAAGATTGACCAGTTAAAGAAACTTTGGAGGCAGGAATGCCAAACATTGTTAATGAGCTAAATGTAAGTCTAGAGAAGATCGTTTTCCCTCCACTTTATCTCAAACTGGGGTTGATGAAGCAGTATATCAAGGCGTTGAGCACTGATAATGATTGTTTTCAGTACATAGTATCGGCGTTTGCTGCTTTGTCATACGTGAAGAGAAAAGCAGGAGTATTTGATGGTCCCCAAATCCGAAGACTTCTGAGTGATTCTAGATTCGTGAACACGATGAATGAAAACGAGAAGGCAGCCTAGCTCTGATTTTCTGCCGTTGTTCGTTACTTCTTCGGAAACAAAAAAGTGCATAACTACCAGGATCTGGTTACTAATATGCTTTTAGCATATCATGATCTGGGATGCAACATGAGTTTGAAGCTTCATTTTCTAAATAGTCACCTCTACCGATTCCCAGAGGATCTGAAAGCCGTGAGTAACAAACATGGGGAACGCTTTCATCAGGATTTGATGACGATAGAAGAGCGCTATTAAAGTCACTGAAGACTTACAAGAGAAAGAGTTACAAACGCAAATTTTTGCCCGATTGAAATCAAGAAGAGGTCCTCCAGCCTGATGTACGGTCATTAATAAATTAGCATCTATTTGATTACAGTATTTGTAATCCTTATGTGTAATTCAAGTTTTTTCTCATATGCAATAAAATGTTTGTGCAAAAAAACTTGCTTAACTATATATAACTCAAAAGGATGATTCAAAATTATTTCAGGGCATGATTATGGGCGTGATAAAATGAAAATTATTGTATAATATTAGTTATGGATATTACTAAAAATCTGTAGCATTTACAGAGGATCTGATTTCCGATTTGAATTCAGTATGCTCGAATTAGGTATGAAAATGTACTTTTGCCAATTCACCAAATACATTGTTCCCCAGTGTTATCATCCACGCCACTCAAGTCACCAAATTATTTAAGAGATTTAAAATTGTAATTTTCACGTATGACGCTATGATTTAGGAGGGTACTTTCACTTACAAACTGGGGCAAGCTGTGCCATAGAAGTTTCAGTTAAAGTGTAAAGGTCAGAAAGATGTGTAGAAGAATTACTTTACATTCTTTCCCAGTTGTCATTTTATTTAGCCCTCGAATTTCGAAAATAGCTGCTTCAAGTTATATTTGAAGTTCAAATCAGTCCATTTATTGTTAATAGTAATCTATTTCTGAGAAGAAAAAAAAGAAGCAAGGATTCTCTGCTAATCCTCTCGTTTTATCATTTGTAATTATTTGCTGAAACTATTAACCCATGCCGAATGTCTCAACCCCCTAATTTTATAAAGGGTTATAAAAAGGCGTCAGAAACCATTAAGAGTACCTTTTCAGTGTACCAGTAAATTAAGTAGATCTGGGTTTTCTAGTATTCTACCCTCGCTTATCATATTTCCCGTCTTATTACTCATCTTTTTTAATTTTGGTCTGCTTGCTAAAAAAAAGAGATTTTTGCGATTAAGATTTTTCAGGCGTGATCCCCGTTTCTTCCTATCTTTATTTTCATCTTCATTCTTTTTTTCTTTCCACGCCTTCTTTTCCCTTATCTTGCTTTATGATCACCTTTAAGGGCGTTGAGTTTCTAATCTTGTCATTGCAAAGAAAATAATGGGGTAAAAGCTCTAATGAGGAAATTCGGTAATGTGTTTACAGCAATGTTTGGCATTATTTAAAAAAATACCTCCTTTTATAGTAATATGTATGGGTGATAACAATTTTCATAGTTGTGCTTTTAACTTTCAATCGTTTTAAGTCGTATTATTACTTCTATTAATTTGATTTGTAGTATTATCTCACAATTCGTAATCTTTTGCATCTTCGATTTCAAGAATTTTGCTCTCGTTTGCCCCCAAAGTAAACTTCTATTCGATCGCTCCCTTAGAAAAGATTCGCGAAAGAAGGTAGTAAAATTTGGGTAATTAATTAGAATTTTCTTCAAGATTGCCAGATATAAATTTAAGCTAACTCATAGACTGCCTATAAAGAAAATAATTATTGTCTCTTTGGAAGCTAAGCATTTTTTGGTACTAATGTTCCATGCTTGTACCTCTCTTACAACAAATATCCTTTCCACCCTTCGACTCACGCAACCCTTTCGATAAAACCAATGAAGAGTGCTTCTTTTTTTAGCAATATTCTCTCCACCTGAAATAAATGACGTAACTTCCAAGCATATCTTTACTTTTTCTTCAACATGTGAGTAATCAAGTGGTGTTGTATCCGCATATGTCCATTGAATCGTCTTCATGTTTTGTTCTGCACTCAAGTTCTATGCTGGCATTTTTTTACAGCCAGGAGTATATCCTTACTCATATGGCAGTATGATTGATTCTCATTTTCATTTTTAACAGCATTACAAAGCAGTTAGGGAGAATATGAACAGGAATAAATTCAGGTAGACAGTGATAACGTATCAGGGATCTAGGTATCTATTGGCTGGAACTCAACTACTCACGCAAAAATTCATAGCAATTCCTGTAATTCACAAAACAACATGCTTTATAATGCCTCACTTAGAAGGTACACGAATGAAGTTTGGGCTCTACATTTACTCTCTAATGGCCAACCTCAACATTCCTTGATTATTGGTTCATATCTCTTAGTAAGATATTTTCGTAAGATATTTTAGGAAGAGTTGTAACGGGGATGGAAATTGGGTTCTTTTAAGCAATATTAGCCGCTGGTTATCTTCTACGAATTTAACAAGAATTATTAGGTTGAGGAATAAGTTTTGCGGGGTTTTTTAAGTTGTGTTGATTTAAATTTTGTTGACGTAATTTGTGCACATATTAAGGAGCAATAATAAATAATGAGAGGCTTTTGCTTATACTACATATTAAAGTTGAGTAATAAGTCATTAAGGTTTATTTAAAAGTTGTGTCAATTTAATTTTTGTTCCGTACCCTCAAAATGGAATGTCAAGTTGAAAGAAAGGCACATTTTCGACACTTGTTATTCATTTTCAATCAAAACGGGAATAATGCAAACGCAGCCAAAGCTCATCGCCATATTTGTACTGTGTACGGAGAAAATGTTTTATCAGAAAGGACAGCTTAATGGTGGTTTTCACGTTTCCAAAATGGTCATTTCAATCTTAATGAAGAAGAACGTTCTGGTCGCCCCATTAAGTTTGATGAAGATCGATTGAACGACCTTGTTCATGAAAATCCCCGTCATCGACTAGAGAATTAGCTGTACAATTTGCGTGTGATTAGAAAACTGTAGTGAATCACCTTCATTCGATGGGGAAAGTTCAAAAACTTGGTTCATGGGTTTCGTACGCTTTGAGCGAAAGAAACAAACTCCAACGCTCCACGGTTGCCGCAGGTTTGCTAGCTCGTCACAAGGCTACTCGTGGATATAAGGACAGATTTCTTCATTACATCATCACTCGCGACGAAAAGTGGTGTATTCATGTCAACATGAACCATCGAAAACAATGGCTTAGCCCCAATAAAAAAACACTTCCGCGATTAAAGCAAGGACTTCATCCACGAAAGACGATGCTGTGTGGGTGTTGTAGGATTGTGAAAGCATCATTCTTTATGAGCTCCTTGCGAACAATGAGATTGTCAATGCAAAACTCTACGTTGAACAAATGTATGGACTCGCTGAAGCTATTCGTTAAAAGCGACCTCATCGACATTATGGAGTCCTTCTGTAATACGACTATGCTCGTCCTCACATTACCAATATGACAAAATACGCCATCCAAACGCTTAATTGGAAAATCCTGCCGCATCTTCCATATTCGCCAGACTTGGCTCCTGCGGATTCCCCTCTGTTGCGATCGGTCTGCAGCAAATTGCGCGGCGTTTCGTTCAATACTGATGTTGGATTAAGAACCTGCTTAGACAAATTCTTCGAGTGAAAATCCAAAGATTTTTATTGCAGTGGCATTGATAAACTAGTTGAATGTTGGGAAAAAGTCGTAAATAACAATGGAAAATACATCATTGATTAAATTGCATATCGTAATCAATTAAAAATGAAGTTTTTATAAAATTGCTAATGTTAATGAATAAATTTGATAAAGCCGCTAGAACCTATTCCTCAACCTAATACATCAAGGGTTTAATTACCACTTACCATTGCCTAATTTATTTTTGGAGTAAATTGCTTCCATTGCACTGTTCAACAAGTTTCTTTTCTCTCTCCTCAGGCCATTCAGCAATACATTTATGAAGAAGTTTCTTTATGATAGTTTAAATAACAACAGATGTTTTAAACAAAATTACTCTACTAGTTTTATCTGTGGGGCATTTTTTGTAGGTATAGTAGAAACAAGGTAGGATGAAAAAATAAACATTAACATGCTAAAAATATTTTGCTTCCACTTCTTCAGTTATTATTCCTAATTGCTGGAAAAATGTATAAAGTATTCAAGAAACTAGAGATTTATAATATTTAGATAAAATACTACTTAGAGTTGTTTAACTTATTCTTAATCAGCCTCAAGCTATTTAAATATATCTGTAATATTGCCTACAAAGTAGGTTTTCATCTGGTGTTATATTTAAGTCTTTTGTACTCTGAGAATGAATAGGCCATTAAAAGCTAGTATATTGCCTAGAAGAATCTACAAGAATGTCTCAGTTCAATTAGGCCGCTGTCAATTTGTTGCAAAGTTTGGTTATATTAATTGTATAATGAGCGATATTAATCCCTATATCTTGTCCTTCATAGTCATTTTGAAAAAGAAGGCATAAAAGCCTAAATATTTATCCAAGGCAAAGAGGCCAACTATGTAGAAGAAAACGTCCCCTCACTTGTATCTGCGAGTACAAAACTATATAAACATTGGAATATTTTGATATTGAATAAATATTTTCATTTATTCTTATCTTTCTTTTTTAATAAACTCTTAATTGCAAACAAGTATATTAAAGTTCCTGGCAACAAATTGATCTGGGAGAAATTGACCACTGGTGAATTGACATCGTAATTAGCTAAAATGGGTTTAGATAAGACAAGAACTGTATTAAGGACAACTTTTAAAACTTTCATCAACATTGTTTTATCTTTATTCGCTAGAAATGTCCTTGAGCTATTTCTGGATAGTAAAATAATCGCAAAAACAAATGCTAAATTGCAAAATAAATCCATTCTTACACTTAGACGTGGTCCCCAACAGCAGCAATCTATAATTTTACGCTTTGTAAAATGTGAAGAGAATCAATAATTATCAGCTCTTCAATAACAAGCAAACCCTTTAGTTCAGACTAACGTTTAAATGAAGCTTTTGAACAAAATCGTCCTTCTTTGCTCAACCGAATTGGAGTCCTACTCCTTTGTCTCATTGAAATCCCACAATTGCCTCGTTTGGTGTCCTCCTCCTTCAGCACAAGGAATGCCCACACTTGGCACGCTTGGCTCAATGAAATATTATTGCGTTAACATCTAACTCTCTTCCTCAGCTTCCATATTTGACACTTGAGCAAATACAGCAGAATCTAAATGAGAAATTTTACTCTAATATGGAGGTGGAAAAGGATATGAAATAATATATTTCATTAGAACCTAATGAATTCTTCATTATTGTTTAGCATTCCCAGGTTAAATGACGAGAAAAGATGTGAAACATGATGAAAACTACTTTGCTAAATAAATAAATATTTTTGAATAAATTAATTTTTATCGTTTATAAAACGACATTAATTTCATGACTCCCTAATGCGTTGGCTCACAGCATATCTAATACAGATTACCTTTGTGTTTTAGTCATAGAGTGGTAATGCTCTTTATTATTCCGAAACGGAAAACTATCGTCTCTCATTGAATTACTGCGGGAAATACCGGAATACAAATCCCAAACACAATATTTGAGTCCTTTTGCCTCGCGTTTGTTTCCATGCAATGGTGTACATTGGCCAATAAATTGTTAACATCAACAGAAAACTATCGGATTTTGATTTATATTTTGAAATATATTGCTACATGCAAGCAAAATTAGTTCTTCAACTTTGGCACATATAACGATTTCCCTTCTGCAAGAATAACCTCAGAAAATAGAATCACGACAGCGATGTAAGCAAGGCCTAGTCACTCAATCAAACTTGTATGCAACTCAAGTATATAAACTCCAATTAGCTTACTCAAGCAGGATTAATCAATATATTCATGGACTATTTCACGAGCTTGAGGTTCAACCCTGCCATGAACACGGAAAAGTCTCACCGCTATCGTTAAGAGTGCTAGGTTTAAATAGATTTAGCGAAGACAAATAAAATACACACCGACCTCAGGCATTGTTGTGTAAAGTTCTTTAAACTTACCTAATTACATTATGTACTTATTACTCAATCTTTAGTCAGCATCAATTTGTAGGCATTATTACTACCTCTTTCATTAAACAAAAGCTAAATGTTATATGTTTCAGAAGTGACTTAAAAATTTCAGATTTATTTACCTCGTCTCACAATTTTTCAGAAGGTGAGGGCTATTTTTTCAAATAAATGAATATTTTTGGGCCTTCTTCGAAGTTTCTAACATATAAAGAGTGAAAAGAGCTTACGAGACCGTAAACCACCCCAACTTACCAGTCCTTATCTACTTAGTCTGGAAGAAACTAGCAGAATCAAAGGTCACACCCAAAACACAATAGTGTAGGCCCACTAAAAACTGTAAAGAAAGGAAACACAAGCCTAAGATGTGAATTTAATGAAAACCATTCGTTTGACTAAAAGGATATTACTTTTTCACGTTTTAAGTTTGAATATGGCTCTATATACGGCTTTAGAATATCATTTTTTGTCTATAATACTCAATGTACGAGTATTATTCTGTCGAGTAAAAATTCTCCCGGCATATGACGTAGCCCCAAGGATGGGTTACGGTTAACGCCACATATTATTACAACTCGAAATCAAGCTTGAAAATTCTGGATATCATGGACAACACGTCTGCAGCAAAGAATGCAACTAATGAAGGAAAATAAAAATGTCAGAAATTAGGTAGAAAGGCAGAAAATAATATAAATAACTGAACATAAAAGATGGTTGAGAAAAAAGATATCATTTATTTATTAAAAGAGAGCTCCGATTTTGAAACTCTAAACATGAGACAATTACACAAAACATTAGAAAGCACATGCCTCTTCCTCCTTATTCCACTGATAAAATACCTATTAATTAGTGTTATAACTTAGGCTAGAGAAAGAAACGCTATTGGCAGAAATAGTTGGTGTTGTTACATAAAGAGTAAGACAAGGCTGGCAAAGATGTAGACAATAGTTGATCAAGAAAATTATATATCATATAAATTCTATCCAAGAGTTACAGATGTGACAGACAAAGAAATATGGAAGAATAATAGAAATTAAACAGTTTAACATTGAACATAGCTTCATCGAAAAACAATTTATAACAATTTCGTAGAATAACAATTTTTTGGTGATTTATCTGAGGCAACATTCCGTAGACTGTTTTCAAAAATAAATTTATTAGCAAAAGTTGCGTCAAGAATTTTGAAAAAATTCTAAAAACGGAAAGAGTATTATCAAAATATAATCTATTAAATGTGTTTACAGTGCTCTGCACCTACTTATAACCATGCTTTCAGTTTAAGTAGAATTTAAGTCCTTCCCACAACAGACACCACTTATTAATATGTATAAGTTCTTTCTTTTAAAAGACTCAGCAACAGAACATTTCAACTTTGATGATACTTTACTGGGAACCAATGTTGAATTATCAACATGTGGAACAAGCTTGATTTTTAAGCCTAACCACATCACAATTTGTTTAAAAATCCGAAATAAGAATTCAAATAATATCAAGTTGTCCATCAACCACTCCCACTTAACTTCTCGCAGTTAAGATCCATCATAATATTAGAAATGGTTTCACGATACCTATGGTCTTCAACAAATAAATGATGGCTGACTGAGTTACCTTTTAAAATACGATGCTCAAGACCAAAATATGAGCTTCCTGAAGGTCTGAAGATTTGGTCAAAAGAGCATCAAAATTAACACGGCCCTTATGGAAACTAAATTGTATCTTAGAATGCAGATCATTGCTCTGAACCAATTTACTAAGGCATTTCAACATCATTTATTCAAATATCTTTGACATAATCGGGATAATGGAGATTGGCCGATTAAGATCAATGGATCTGATGATGCATTCATCCCTATCGTCATTGGTACTATGTTATCCTATCTCCAAAATAATGGAAAATAATTTACATAATAAAGAAGAGATTTCACGAACTAAATCATATGCGAACTCCGTTAACACTTGCCTGAGCCCTTATGACCTGAATGATAAAGAATTCAATTTTACCACAGGAAATCAGGTGTGTGCAAATTTAAAGCTTTCATTACACTGTTTCCTCTCAATAGGTCAGCTAGAAGTTTAGCCGTATCTTTTCGAAAGGAAGTGACGGAGTCATCAGTTTAAGTCGAGGTGGCATATAAGATTAAACACCAAATATAGAAGTCATAAAGTTGGCTACTACTAATGAGGATTGCTTGAGGAAGAAACGTTTTTACTTTCATGGTTATTCTTTATCTGAAATAGAAACAATCGCCAACCAATCAAAGATATGCGTACTATTCTAAATATTAGCATTTCTAGACTCATCATTGATCAAGATTGGTTTTTATTCGTGAACTTTGTTATTCTTGTAGGCACCCATCTCTTCATCATATTAACTAATTAAGCATTTAAAGAAAGAGACCACATTATCACGTCTATATATTTAACTCATATCTAAATTTAAAAGATCTTTTATATTGAGGTAAAAATTGACTTTATTTATTGTTGGCGGAAACAAAGTTATTATCAGAAAAGCCAAATGGAAAACCAAAATTAGCTACCAAAATTCCAGAAGTATTTGGAAAGAGCAGGTCCAAAAAATAAACAGATCGGTGTGTGGCGTTAGTAATATAGTGTTTGCAATATGATTGTATACTAAAGCCAAGAGAAAAACAGCATGACAAACAGAGTGACAGAGTTCTACCACTCTCTTTGTGTAGGCTAAAATCTCTAACAAATATAACTCGCAACTTTCTGCCAGATTCCTTAATAAAAGGCTGTCAAATAACCTATGAGTAAGTTGTGGGCGACGATACATTAGAAATAAATGCAAATTTGCAGCCCTCCAGAATCCTAAATGAATTGAAGCTCATGACAACCGTATTCTGTCAATCGATTATGGGATGCAGATTATATATACCTCTAACATAGAGAGCTATTCCATGAGTCCTGGGTAAAGGATTATCCTTCGGAAGCATAAGTTCTTGAATCCTGGAATCAGCAATTCATGAATGTACCTATATCATATACTAATCTCTGAATAAAACAGAATATCAAATTGTCTTGAGACAATAGCCATATCCTTTATGTATCCATCTAAGCCTCTAATGAAGGTATTTAGTAAAATTCTTTGACATTGTCAAATATCGGTTAAAATGCGCTTACATGAGAGGTTGGTTTAATGTGTAAAAGACCCTATTAGGTTTTCTTACCTGTTCGTCAGGGCTTTTCTCTCCTTATAACTTCGTCCTGCAAAAAAGGTCAAGCCGGTAGCAAAAGTAAATTAATTCGGTATATAACTTCGCAGCTTCAAATTATTATTTTGCCAGCAGATATTTTGAAAGCTTAACAAAAGTCTATCACCACAGAAGAGATTATCAACCAAGCCTTCAAAGGGAAACTGTTTACCCTAATATATATTCTTGGTGTATGAATCTTTCAAGTGAGAGGGCTGTAGGGAGTGCAGTATTAGTTTTTTGATAAGTACAGAATACGAGTGCTTATCCTTGCTTATAATACTTTATTTGCTGGCCATTTAAGTTCTTCGAAAACGAATAAGTAGTCCTTCTCCCGAGTCAAATTACTAGGAAATTATATTTTTAGATATATTTCCTGCAGGTTCTGTGATTTATGACCAAAACTATCCATAAAGTTAAGGTGAAATTAAGAGCAGTGAAAAATACAGCATTTTCAGAAGATTTAAATGGAATTAGTAGTATTGTTACACCCCTTCCCCTTCCTCTAATGGTCATGAATAAAACTTACTGCTATCAATTGGTTTAATAGAATTCTGACTGTGTGCTTTACGAAAACATAAATTCGATCAAGTTTGCAAATCCCTAATTACCATCTTCTCAAGGTAAAGTATTCCAAATCAAATCCTTACAGATTGCGTCAAACAATTGTAGAAGAATTTATGAAGTATTTTGTAGCAAATTTTTTTCTACTACCTCATAGTACCCAGCTGCCAGCGGCATGTGAGAGAGATTAAATGGCAGACTGAAAAATATAATAGATAATATCTGCAAGGTTTACCCAACGGAATCTCATAGGTAACTTGTAGGTTCTTTAATGGTTTATCAATAAATATCAGACAACCCATCTGGGCGATTCTTCACTTGAAATAGGTATTGGAAAGAAGGTGTGAGGCTCAATGGTAGTTCTTCGTTAGTTATGAGAAGACTATGGTACCAATTTAAAGGTTACATATCATTACATATGTATTTGATTAAAGCAAACGGCTTGGGTAGACAGCTAAAGTGCCGGCTGCCAACGCAGTAGCAAGTCAAAATCAAATCTTTGTTTTTCTTAACAGTTAAGAAGAAATCTTGTTAATGCTTGCGTTAGCTCGCTGCAAATTTAAGCTGTATTTTTAAGAGAACGTCTTCTTTATTTATAATAACAAGTACAGGACTCTAATCGGAGAATCACACTCCCTCATTTAGCTTTACAAACAAGGATAAAGTTTGACCTAAGTCTCTGACTGGCCTTTTGCCACTGCTGATTTTATGATAATAACGATTTTTCATGTCAAGGAAAATACTACAAGCAAAGATATAGCTTCGTAAAGGAATTTTTATATCCCTCGTTCTTCTTAACTCTTCATAGAATATTTCGTATCGGAACTACATATGGCAGAATTTGTCATAAAAAATGGCGTTATGTAGATGACCCATTTTTACTATGTTCATAAAATTAAACTTTTATTAACTGTCTTAGACAATTCAATAATCTCCATTCTTCCATTAAATGTAGATATGAATCGAAATTGTCTACTTACTTCCTAAATGTGCTCATCCATCGTGACAGAGATTCCAAATCTCTCGTATTTACTGTTTATCGTAATTCTACCTCATTCAAAAGATTATGTGCATATTTCCTCTTGCCATAACAATACACTAAAGAAATTAGTTGTTTTGTCTATGTTATTTCACGAGTAAAGAAATGTGATCCTAACTACATCTATAGTAAATTTCAAATTATTAAGAACATCTTTTATTGCCTCTTATATTCTTCATTTTAATTTTTGAAGAGTATCTGGAGCGAAAGAATTTTCGTCGTAACTTAAAAACTAGGAATAATGAAACTATTCCCTATTCTATAATATGAATGAACCTCATCCTGAGTCCATTATTTTCCCTTATTACCCCTACCTTTAAATGTCTCAATAGGTTTTAAAAAATTTTAATCCTATAGAGGTTTTTAGGTTTACAGTCTCTTCAAAGTGAGCTAATACCAAATAAATGTAAATGAAACGTTGTGGATGTAACTTATCTGTTGAATTTACGAATAAAAAGGCTCTGCACGCACAGTCGTCTGGTCTAACCCATGCTTTATTCAATTACATTTGTTCCACTAAGTAAAAAGTAAATTGGGACCCAATCATAAAATGTTTATATCTCGAATGATTAGTTTAAGTGTAGAAGTTCCAGTTCAGTCAATTCTTCAGATCGATTTTCTTCTCCTAGTTTGGAATCTCCTGACTTAATAGTCAGAAGATTCCAATCAGAAGTCAGCACTTCTTTGTAAATATTTTCTTCGTGTTTCTCCGCCCCTCTTATATTTTTGTTGCCATTTTTTCTCATTTTGGATATAAGAAATTTCTTACGTCAAGGTTTTGTCAATTTTGTAGACGTGGAAGATGGAACTTGATTCCAATGAAACCAGGTTATATTTACATAGAAATATCCAAGAGTATACTACAGTAATTACTTCATATAAAAATAAACTTCTAACTTAAAGGAAAGGAAGATTTAAGATTTTGGAGAGAAGAAACGAAGTGAATTACTTAATTGAAGTCAATGGAAAATATAAGCTCTACCGCGCAATAAACCTCAATAAATATTACAGATCTATAACTCATGCAATAGGAAAGCTTGATGAGTCGATTGGAATGGAGCTTAAGATATGATGAAAAGCCCACTATTTAGTTACAATATTTATTCTAGCAGACGCCGTCCATAATTTAACTTAAGGGAAAAAGAAAGATGTATCTCACCTACAAATATTGGACCTAGAAGATCGTGGCTTGCCCCCATATTAACCATGAAACATATATTAAGAAGTCAAAAGGAACGATTAATCACAATTCTAGCAGAGTACATAGATGTAATAACAGCTAATCTAAGATTAGTCATGTAGTAAAACATGAGATAAAATTAATGACTAATGATCCCAAGTGACTAAGCTTTACCCTATATCTCTTTAACTCAAACCAGAATTTGTTAAGGAAGTCAATAAGCTGCAAGAACTTGGAATACTCAAACCATCTTCTTTAGATTTTTGGTTGCTAGTTGCGATGGTTAAAACTTGAGAGCTATTGGAGAATGTACAATGATTTTCACCTTACCTTCTATTAATATAGCGACTCACAAATTGCAAGGTGAAGTAGGTTCAACGAGGAAACTCACAAATTAGCACCCTGTTGGACATGTGAAATCTTGAAATTTGGCACACATATTAAGTACTGAAATAATATGCCATGTAGTAAAAATTAACTAATGTAGATTTGAGCGAAATACTTATATATAATAATAAATCACTGTACGGAAACCGATATCCCACCCTAATCACAGAGGCCCTGTTCGGTCACCACAACGTCCTGGCGCTTGGCAGTGTAACCCGATTACTTTACCCTCCCCTCTCCCCTTGACATGATGGCCACCAGAAGGCCTCCTCCAACCACGAGATGTACGAATCATCAGATTTCTTGGCCAGCGAGCATAACATTGGTTAAACAGTCACTATTTTCCCTAAGAGTTGGGGTCTAATTTCGCGTCATAGGCGAAATTAGAGGAGCGGCGACCAAAAGCCAGAAGCCTCGTTAGATGAGCGAGGCTTAATTCCTAAGCCCTCACCCCCATCATTCTCTTCCCCTATCATCGGGGTGTTGGTGAAGTATATAGGCAGATAACTGGAGAAGAACGAGGAAGATCAAGTTAGAGATCGACACGACCAAGTCCAGCGGAAGTGCCCGGCAATCAAGGAACAGAACAGAGAACAAGCTCATGCTGAGCCAGTTCCTGGTGCTCACACCGAAAATTATGTTTTTTTTGTATTAAGAATCACTCTCTTACACCTCTCGTCAGAGAAACCCATTGAGGAATACCCAAAGTGAACTCCCTCCCCGCCCCCCCATTCGTCAAAAGATTCACTTGTTTGCTCATCGCTTGTCAGTGTGAACCATTCCAAGATTAACCCAAAGATTGGAAAAAGCATATCTTCACGGTCCCGTTGTTTAAATCACCCGACTAAGACAACGAGCTTAACGCCATCCGTCCCCCTCATTAAAATAACCTGTTGCTTCAAGCCCGTCTCCGTGCCAGTCAAACAGCTGGGTATCTGTGAACACGCCCACGCGCCCAACCGCAAAAACATTTTTTCGTCTACATAAAAATTCAAGGTCAAGGTTCTTCTTTGAGTGTCAATTAGCGTCCAATATTAAAATGAGATTGGGGTCAACCATTACTTTATGTTCATTTGGTTTGAATATGTAATGCTAACATAAATTCGTTTATTTATAGCTGTATAGTTTGTTTTTTTTAGATTTCACTTTTTTATGTTGTAATTAAAGATATATTTTTTTAGAAGTATTTAATTCAATCCTAGAAACACTGCAAATGGCACTAGAAATCCTCAAAGATTAAATAACATAAAATAATATAGCACTCTTAGAGAAAACGTAATCAAGGAGATATTCAAGTACGTAACAAACCTACGTACGTACACCAACTCGGCCTTTATAATACCACGAGAATCATAATTGCACATATATTAAGAAAAACATGAGTGTAAGAAGGGAAGTAAATATTTGGAGTTTCCCACACGAAATCACAAACACACACACGGGAAGAAACAGCTGCGAGCCCAAAGATCTTGATACAAGATAACTAGGCAGCTGGAACGGAGTCTCTTTTGACCAGCTCAAGTTGACATGGACCTGCGAAACAACAAAATCAACGTTGCTATCCTCTTGCTATCAATAACAGCCCGGATGCGGCCAAATATCTCTACATTGAAACACAGACAGCCTTTGCCTCCGCCCAGCACTCTAAACAAAGGAACAAACGAAAATATTTTAACCTGTTAGGCTCCGCCTCGCGCTCTGATTAAGGATAGCTGAGTCACGACCCTTAATGGAGGTTCGTATAAATAAGACAGCCAGATAATTACTTGGAGAGTAACATAACTATTATTAGTAAGAGTCATTATTCCCTCTTGATTCAGCAATCACAATAATCTTATTGGAGCTACGAGTCTATTTCTAGTCCTTCAATCCAGCCGTCTTTGGCCCCAATTATCTAATGTAGATGGAAACATAGAACAAAGCCGCGTAAGACTCTACTATCTCCCTTGCCCCAATTAAGGAATAGCTAAGCCGATAATAAAACCTACAAAACGCCATTTTTCTTTCGAGTCTTTCCTTTAACCCAGTGATAACCAAGTTACCTTTCGAACCAAGCCTATAAACGGATTCCACGTAAGAGCTTTGGGAGTCAGAGCAAACTCGACGGTAATACCTCAGACGCTTTCGTCTGACACTCCTTTACGGGTAACCCAGGATAACTCCAAGATATTCCTCCTCTAAACTGATACTCACCCGGTATCTCATTAACTAAGTCACGCATTATAAACTTAGTGACCACTATAAACTGGTAACCCTCACGAATAAAATCCTCCATAAACTGGCTACCTGGAGTGACCAGACAGTGAAGGTAACTTGAGAAGAAATAATGACTTATCGGTCCATTAACAAATAGGACAATGAGGGACGGAGATCCTGAACGTCATCACCATCAAGCCACACATCATTAATGAGGCAGCAGTTGCAGCTTGGTTTAAGATTGTAGAAGCCCAGTTTCATATATCAAGAATAAATAAAGAAGAAACAAATTTCTTTCACGTCTTGGCTGCACAATCTTCCGATACTGTCGACAAACTTACGGCTACAGTCTTGTCTATCCAAAATTACAACCTCCTAACGATCAGGGTAATCGGTCTCATCAAGAAGCTCATTGCATCCTCCACACTCAGTGGTTGACCTTTAACCAACCTTGAGGAATCTCAGAGGACTGCTCTACAGGTATGAGTTACGGAAGAACTCGTGAGGCACAAATTTATTCAATCCCTGTCAGCTAACATTGGACCCATAATCAATACCCAGAGGAGCCTAACCCTGGCCCAGTTAGAAAAACTTGCTAATGAAGTAATGCCCTTTTATAGCATGCAATAAATGGGTCAATGTTGGTCAAGTGCTGGCAATCCGACATTGTATATGTTGGGCGAGTAAGGTAAATATTTGCTGCCACTGCTGGCCTACTTTAACTGAGTTATCCGTTTGCACCCCGGGATGAATTAGCGCGATATTAGATCTATGTTGCACCAAAATATAAAACCTTAAACTGGCCATAATAATATTTAAGCATTTGGACCCGTTTCACAGGTTTGCCCCCTCAAATATTGACCCAATGCAAAACCTGAATGAAAAAAACATCGAGCCGATATATATATAAATACATACGCAGACACACACACTAATATCAATTTCGAATAGGATATTTTTCTAATTATATACTCCTATATCACAGACATGTTTAAAAAATCACATCATATTCTGGAGATGAAAAGGTAAATTTGAAATTGTTTTACGCTGAAGATCCATAGCCTTACCAGGGCAGGGAGAAAATTTATGTTTCCTACCGGAGACATAATTTAAGAAATAAGTGAAGTAGATCCATAGGAAAACGAATAAAAAAACTTACAGTTAAGAAACTAAGGAAAAATGGTAAATTTTAAAATGACTTTTGTGATGATTCTTAGAAACTTAAAAAACTTGGTCCAAAGTAATGAATAAACACAAAATTTTAAGTGACTGGATAAGGAGTTTCAAAATACTTTGATGTCATGCGTTCTTTAAG
Source organism: Ceratothoa steindachneri (assembly GCA_963969495.1). Classification (NCBI taxonomy): domain Eukaryota; kingdom Metazoa; phylum Arthropoda; class Malacostraca; order Isopoda; family Cymothoidae; genus Ceratothoa; species Ceratothoa steindachneri. The sequence continues at coordinate 19,641,126 of OZ018318.1, read as the reverse complement.
AAGGTATAAGGACTCGCTGATCTGCTGTGACCATTCATGCATGCGCCAACTTCGCCCCCCACATCGGTTTTACCAATTTCATATTCAATAGTAATGAAATTGTTGTTGCTAAGCAATGATCCTGGAAATAACAAGATCAAATATCAATGAAATTTAATTAATATAACTAATCCTGACCCAACTCAACCCAACCTAACTAATTTAACTTAAACTAACATAACTTAAATAAAAATAATCTAACCTAGCATACCTACCTAAACTGCAATTCCACAAAAAAATTACTTTTTTTTACTTTTTGAGCTTATAGCACCTGTATATAAGGCCCTATAGGAGCTGAGGGCTGAGACCATTGTTGGCACAGGCGGAATTTCTTTTATAGTGACACTTATGTTGATTTCATATATGAGTATTTTATATGTTGTTAAAAAACAACTAAGAATGATAAAATTGTCAGGTAAAAGATCGCCCTAAAAGTAAATAAATAACACAATTTGAACCCCCTTCACCCAGGCGCTCTCTGCACTCAGCCAATTACTATGAACTGCACATCACTTTATAAGCTAAACACTTCAGTACTTACAAAATACTTTATAGCATCAAACAACAAAGAATTAGGGTGCAGAGGGGTTATATTGATAAAATAAAGGCTCCGTTAGTTAGTAGTAACTGCTGACTGATAAGTGATAACTTGAACGCTTTGGAAATTTAGCGGGTTTGGCGATTGTTGAAGGAACAACAAACTTGGTTCCAATATTGCGTAGGTATTTTTTTTCGTCATGTCTTTGTGAACATCTTTAATATTTTACACATTAGATAATTATTTAAATATACTTTTCATATTTTGCATCAACTACAATGGGGTTAATAGACTGAACACATATATATGCTATATTTTTAAATCACGATACTTTAGGTAGAAAAATATGAATATATGTAAATCTCAACGGCCTAATAAAAGCTAAAATCCAAAAAGAAGAATGAGTGTCAGAAGATAATTAAATAATCAAAACGTTTATTTATTAATGATGGGTATAAGATGCATGGTTAAACTCTTGGAGCGCTACTCGATATTTTAGGTAGAAATTTGTTTCCAGCCGCAAATTGCCCGGAATGGAACCGTTGTTTCGTTTAGGGAAATATATATTATTGATTTACACTAAATTTTGCTTGTTTTATTTAACTTAAGTATTTTTCCCAGGAAGCATTGTTATAACCTACCACTCATGTCTTAATTGTGCTCAGTAAAGTACAGTGGCTTGTAATGATATGACAGGACTGATATATAAATAACCAAATTGGGCCGAAATTCGAGTCCCAGTGTCATTCCGTTGTCGCATAAAAGTAATAGTTTGATATTAAGTTCAGCACCAATTGGCCGATGTCAGAATGGGTCCGACACTAGAGTGACGGCTACCAGTAGTTCCACCTTGATGCCGATATTTGCCGTTATTGGACCAATGTCTCGATGCTTGCTGGAGTGTTTTAATGTTAATAATAGCAGTGATACTATAGAACATAGTGCCACTTCTTTTCCCGATGTGTGTATTCCCCATTTAAATAATAGAGGTAATAATCAAGCAAATAATGGGCAATATACGGGAAGTGAGCGATTAGTGCCTATAGGTTTGTACTCTAATGGAAAACTTAATTTTTTACCGCGTAATGCCGAATACAGAGCCAATAGTATACCAATAATATTGCCGTTCCCATTTGTATTTTGGTGAAGGCGCGAAATTCTGCATAACTTGGTGTAGGTGGCCAAAGAGAGGTGAACACATTCAAAAGCAACCGTCCTCAACGCCATCTTTGCCAGCTACATCGGAAAACTAGCGAGGCATGCCATTTCAAGTGCGACCGCTGGTATGCAGTTTGAATTCACCATCGCCGCAAAAAGTAAATAAATTATAGTGCGAACGGGTGAATTGCGAGAATCTAGTGTGAATATTACGTCGGCTAACGGTGGGAAAATAAAAGTTCACAGGGAGGTACACACGAATATATTTATCCCTAGTCTTTGCCGGTAATTTAAGTGATCGTTTATGGTCGGGGAAACCACATCGCTGTTATTGGGGATTAATTTTCTGGGACATTTTAAATCTTTTGGTGGATTGTGCGTGCGGCATCCTTGGGGATAACCAAAGGATGCTCAAATCAAAAGTAAAACAGTCCGGGGAGCATGCCGTAGCACTAATCAATAATGACCCCCAGCACCTACCACACAAAATTAAATGGCCTTATTAGAAAGATATGAAGACTTGTTCAGCCGTCTACCCACTAAACCCATTTCACTATCACCTAACTCTGTGACGTACACAATTGAGACCGGCAGTGCACCCCCGATATTTGCGCGACCAAGTTCTCTTTCAATACTCTTGCTGCAAGTTGCCAAAGCAACGTTCCAAACAGTATTGAATGAGGGGAGCGGGCACCTGTCAAAATCACCAGGGGATTCGCCGAGTAATAGTGTCCCGAAGAAGACGTCGGGTGAGTACAGGGTGGTCGGCAATGTCCGCCCGCTTAATGCGATAACAAAGCCCGACAGATATCCATTGCCGAGAATACAAAATCTGTCAAACCACCTCCATGGTAAAACAATTTTCTTTCGGTTGGATCTGATTCGTTCTTACCGTTAAATCTCAATGAACCCTGCAGACATAGAGAAGACTGCAGTGGTAACTCCGTATGGCTTATGGGAATATAGGAAATTATCCTTTGGCCTCCGGAATGCAATCTGCACATTACAACGACAGATGGATAACCTTTTTCGAGGATTAGAGTTCGTTTATATATATTTAGACGACATCCTGATATTTTCAGATAAACTGAACTACCATCTAGATCATTTAGATCAAGTTGTTGGAATCCTGGTCGAGAACAGTCTACGGATATCCCTTGAGAAATTCAAACTAGCAAAAGAAGAAATTGATTTCTAGGGCATCACAGTTCGGCTGCGGGAATTTGACTTCCAGCCAAGAAAGAAAATAAAAGAAATTAGGGAGATGCCGTAACCGAAAAATTACAAAAAACTACGACGTTACTTGGTCATGTTGAGATACTATCAAAGGATGATTCCAAACTTGCATGGCTGCAACCCAAGCTGGTAAGCTTGAATGCAACGATGAAGCACGATAAGCATTCGATAGTACTAAATCAGCTTTGGACAAGCTCTTTCAAACGCTGCGCAATGACTTACCATATTAAATCGTGACGGATTTCTCCCAATACGCGGCAAGTGATGCCCTTCAACAAATGGTAAATAGATCGCCGCAACTAGTCATTCTTATCGAGCAAACTAAGCCGGATCTAGCAAGCTTACTCAACTTCAAATAAGAGCTCCTAGCGAGATATCTAGTTGTGATCCACTTCAGGCACATTAGCGATCGTCGCCATTTACCCTAAGCACGGACCACAAACGCTAGTATCGGCTTTCTCGCCACCGTTGTGTGCCAAAACGAACAAGCAGCAACGCCATTGAACGGCAATTTTCGAAGAAAATAACGATATCAGCTACTTGCCTGGTCAAGACAACGTATTTTCTGGCTTTCTATTGAGGAACGTCAATTCGGTCCAGATTGATTCATTTGACCTCCGAGCTATGCTGGTAGCGTAGAATAATGATGAAGAAACAGAACAACGGTTACGATTAAAATCTTTCCCTCTTCCCGGAGAAGCTTAACTATGGTGTTAAGTAACAGCAAAATAACTACGACTGTTCGTCCCTACGGCAAGCAGAAGGACTATCTGTAGTCAGTTGCACAATTTTTAACACCCTAGGATTAAAGCATACTTCGGTTTAATTTATTCTCGATATTTTTTGCCTAATATGGACGGGGACATTCGCTTCTTGGCGCGTGAGTGCATCTAATGTCAATCCTCTAAAATTGAACGCCACACAAAATTTGCATTCCTGCCTATTAATAGTCCCTCATTAAGATTCGAAACCGTTTACAATGATATCCAACGTTATAACGGAAAAAGCACACAGAACTTTGAAGTGCTCCATAATGGCCCGTCGACAAGGTTGGCTGATGGCCCTTCCAATTATCCTCTTGTGAATTCGCTCCTTGCCTAATGACTTGGGAGTTTTGCCTTTCACGGCAGTCAAAGGAACTACACTGTTGTGTCCTTGTCGTCGAAAACAGATTTAAAATTCACTAAAGAATTAACTACAGCTATGGTCCTCACTGTTTGTGTAGCTTTGATGTTGTCTCCCTTTTTACAAATATCCCCTTAAATAAAACCATAGGACTAATCATCCAAAGGCCTTTCCAGAACCGGATTCTACCTTTCATTAATTCACACCGTCGCTTTTACGATCTCTCCTTGAACTAACCATTAGAGACAACTGTTTTCTGTTTAACAACTCCATTTATCAACAAGTTGATGGTGTTGGAATGAGTTCCACCATGGGTCCTCTTCTTGCTGACATTTTTATGTCTAACTTCAAAGAAGTTGCTTTGCGAGAATGCCCTCTTGATTTGAAACTGATATTTTACCGTCGTTTTGTTGACGATACGGTTCTAATATATAAAACAAAACAACATTCTCTTTTATTTTTTGAATATTTGAATCATAGCCATTCCAATATAAAATTCACAATTGATAAAGAAAAAGATGGAAAATTACTATTTTTGGATTTTCTCATATCACGCTCCGCGCCCAACTTCACCACTTCCTTCTATCGTAAATCATCCTTTTCTGGTCTCGGCATGAACTTTTACAGTTTTCTTGATATTTCATATAAGATCAACAGCATCAAAACCCTCCTTCACCGTGGTTTTCAGCTTTCATCTGATTATTTTCTTGCTTATTCAGAATTCAGTTTTCTTATGGGTTATTTTTAAAGGAATTGTTTCCAGCCCTCACTTGTACAAAAATGTATACGTCAATTCTTTGATAAAATATACCATCATCCACAAGAAATTTCCTTTGTCCCCAAGGATGTCCGCTATTGTCTTCTCCCTGATATTGGCCCACTCAACCTACCCTTACGCCGAAAACTTAATAAGCTTTTGAAAAGATTTTACACACATACCAACTTTAAAATAGTTTTCCTTAACTATTTTCATATTGGACAATTTTTCAGAACTAAAGACCGACTTCCACCTGAAATGAGCTTTTCAGTTGTCTATAAATTTATTTACCCCAGGTGCCACCAGGGGAACTACATTGGCAGCACTGTTCGCTCACTTAGGGCTAGGGTCTGTTCTCATCTTGGTATTAGCTCTCGCACTGGCTCCACCTTGACCAATAAAGAAACTTCTTCCATTCGAGATCATTCCATTCAATGTAAGACAGAAAATCCCACAAAAACTTTCAAATTATAGGACATGCAACGGACTCCACATCCCTCTGCATTCTTCAATCATTATTTATAAAACAACTAAATCCCAGTTCAAATTTTGATTCAACTGCTTTTCCCATTTTGATTTCATAAATCACTCAAAATATTTTGACAACCTACCAATCTTTAATCGGTTCCTTCTATAATCTTTCCTCAGTCTCTCCGCTTTTGCCGTCCACTAAAGGTGACTAATATTTTTGTGTACCAATTAATTGCCCCAATTAGTATATTTTTTTATATTTATCCATATTTATAGCATCTATATTTAGTGTCAAGTTTTCAAATGATTTTTTCACATTTTCAATTTATTAAATAATTTTTTACTATTTCTGTTTCAATAAGTGAATAATATCTGTGTCAAACAATAACTGCACCAAATATTTAAAGTACCCATAATTGATCCATATCTAAAGTTTCAATAGTTTGAAAACAATTTGTCATAATTTTAATTAACTAAATAATTCATTTATAATCCTTGTGTGCATTGTAATTTTTCTAATTTTAAATGTGTTCTAAATCATCTTATAGGCCAGAAGATGGGTAAGGTACTTGAAACGTTGTACTTAATTAAATGAGAAATTTTACATGTCTCATTTTGTGATTTATCCTCAAACTATATATATATATATATATATATATATATATATATATATATATATGTATGTATATACAAGCGTATGTGCACACGCGTGCACATGTTTGCTTTTGTACAGATTTCTAGATTCTTTTTGAGAACTCAGTTTTTCGACCCATAGCGCGGAAATTACTGACAACATTCGAAGAATTTCTTAGGGAATTAAATGATTTCAGAAATGAAGAAATATTAGAGGAAAATGTCGAAGTTGATATTATTTCCTCAAGTCCAGATTAGGTAACTGATGATGAATCAATCAATGATGAAAACCTTCCCGACAATACTTTCGTTCAAGACGTGGCTGGTAACTTTGAATTGATTGTTCATAGGAGAGACGCAAACTTAAATGAATCGATTCAGCATTCATCGACACCTTCAAAGGATCATTCATTTACTCAACCTTCTTTAGTTAAACGTAGTAAAGTTGAAAACACTAAATGGAAAAAGAGTGATCCATGTTATAAGGAATCAATGAAACTACCATCTTAAAGTAGCTACTATGAATTAGATGAACTAAAAGGAAAGTGCATTGTTTCTATTTTTGAATACTTTTTAATTGACAAGTTATTGGGATTTATTACTGAGCAGTCTATGATATTTGCAAAACAATAAAATCATCCTAACTTTTTTGTAACCATTTATGAACTTAAAATATTTTTTAGGAATTATTCTACTGAGTGGTTACCATAAGCTTCCTCAGCAACATATGTATTGGAAACAATCACCAAACACAGGCTTACCTTATGTTTACAATTCAATTTCAAGACAAAGATTCACAGAAATAAAAAAATTTCTTCTCTTCAATTATAATGCCAGAATGGATAAAAATGATAAAATGTATAAAATCAGACCATATCTAGAATCTAGAAACACTTAGAAAAAGTTTACAAAATTTGAGTATTTCATTCTCATCTGGCCATCAATGAAATGATGATCAATTATTATGGCATACAGTCCGCTAAAATGTTCATGAAAGGTAAGCCGATAAAATTTGGGTATATCTTTTTGTGCTTTTGTGACTCTAATGGATATCTGTACAATTTTTCTCCCTATCTAGGTAAGGAGAATAAAGACACTAATGATCCTTCGCGTGTAAAGGTTGTAAATAGCCTAATATGATCTTTTTTTCGATAATTTCTGTATTATTATTGACATACTAAAAGAGTTAGGAGATATTGAGTTCAAAGCCAACGGAACAATTCGTGATAAATCGAACAGAAAATGTCTATTTTTACCTTCAAAAGAAATGCAAAAAAGAACAGAAAGAGGATTCATAATTACAGTTTTGACTCCATCAGTAAAGTTTTAGTCAGAAAGTGGCATGATAACACTGCAGTAACAGTTGCTGCCAGCTATAATGAGGTTTATCCTACTAGTACTGCTAAACGTTATTCTCAGAAACTCAAAAAAGATATACAAGTGCAAATACCAAAGGTTATTGCAGAATATAATAAGTCAATGGGAGGGGTTGACTTTCTGGATAAACAAGTATCACTTTATCGATGTAGAATCCTTGGGAAAAAATGGTGGTTTCCTATTTTCACACAACTACTGTACATTGCTATTGTAAACACATGAAGAATCTATCAGCATGCAAATCCAGATGATAGTCTCTTTCTAGTGGACGTAAGAGGGAAAATTGTTTTAACATATGTTCCAAAGCCTTCTTTATCAAACCGTAAACGTTCGAGTCCGCAACGAAGTAAGCACTTGTGGGGGAAGAGTTATCGAAGACATCAAATATGATAGAGGAGATCATATTGTAATGCTAATTCAGACTCAGCGTCGTTGTGCATTATGTGGAAAGAAAACAAAGAAAATTTGCAAACGATGAGATGTTCCCCTCCATTATCTCTGTTTTGCTCCTTTTCATAGTAAATATTGTGTTATAAACTTTTTTACAAACGAATAAATGCAAGGAAACCTTTTACGCATCTTATTTTAACATGGAGTAAAGTTTTGTAAAAAGTAAACTTTTATTGTATTTCTATGTTGTAACAACATAGGCTTGCCACTGTTTATGCTGAATAAATATATAAAAAAAAAAATATATAAATTTGTATGGAAAATATTACAGAAGTTTACGTTTAAAAATTATAACAATAAATTGAAAATTGGTGAATATTTCCTTTTCTTTTAAATTTTAATAACCTTTCTTACCAATGTCCTATTTATGGGACGCCATTTTGGGACTACAAGGTATCTAAAAAAATGACTTTTAATGGTTGTAATATCTTAGTTTAACAATTTAAAGTTATTTGGGGGAAAAACAAAATAAAAAGTAACTGCAGATTAATTACGGTAAGTAATGTGTTAAGTACTGCAATAATATGCCATGTAGCATCAATGAACTAATGTAGAATAAAGCGAAATACTTATATATAATGTTAAATCACCATTGTACATGTATTTAGAAAACATGGGTGTAAGAAGTCAAGGGAATACTTGGAGTTTCTCGCGCGAGGAAACAGCTGCGAGCCGAAAGGCCTCGATACAAGATAACGAGGCAGCCGGAACGGAGTCGGGTTTGACCAGATGAAGTTGACGTTGCCCTGCGAAATCACGAAATCAACGGATTCACTCACTAAAGTTTTAAAGAAAAGTTGAAAATCTAAAAGAACACCTCGTAAAAGCACCATTTCTGAAACTAGCAGATAATTAGGACGATTTTGGAAAAACAACGGATGTTTCGGAGTATGGCTTGGGTATAATTATCTTTCAATACCTTAGAGGTACTTCTTTTATTAAACTATACGTAATTTAGTCTTCCATTCTCCTTCTTTGGTGATTTTGTTTAGTAGAGTTATTCTCTTAGTTTAACGTATGTGTAATATCAGTTTGAAGTTTGTGATCTACTGGTGAGTACTTCTGAGTGTAGCTTTGAATGATATACATATTTTTATTATTATTTATATTTGTATTTGAAATATTCTCGTATTTATTTTGTCTAGTTTCACGGTAGAATTGTCTCCTAAAACTTTGTGTTACTAAAGGGAGGGCAGGATTCATTGCTGCCTACAGCCAGTTTACCTTCTTCTACCAATAGTCAAATTTTAGAAAATTGCAAACACCTCCCCGAAGATCAGGCATATTTGTGGTAAGAGCTGCAATTTAGGGTTTTTCCTGGAGAGGGTTCATTGTAATTTTAGATTATCGGATTAAACTTAGAATTCGTTTGTATTGACGTGATATTTTGTTTTATATCCTTGTTTTTTTTACATATTCAAATAAATTAGTGATAGAAGTTTATTGATTGATCTCAAAAACACATTTTCATTGTTGCGTTACCTGGTTTTGTGGTAAGTCTTATGACTCTAGCTTATATATAGGTCTGCTTGTTTAACAACCTGAGTCAATGACCTAATTTACTTTACTTATTTGGTTGTTATAAGAACATATTTATTTGATGTATATAAACTCAAAACATGTTTCTAGGATAAAAGTTTTCGAATTATGGCTTACTTAATTTAGAAGATACATATTATTAACTCTTCTTACCTGTTAATCTTGTGTCAGCTGTCAATTGGGTGGATTATATTCGTCACGTGTAAAATGCTTGTAAAGCGTCAACAAACACTCAATAGAAAACTTTTGCAAAGAAAGAAATGATGAGACATAATTTATGATTTGTGCGATGCTATTTTTACTCAAAATATTCTCATGTTTTACTCAGTATTTGGGATTTATTAGCTAAAAATAGACATAAATCAAGAAATTTTATCTTTAAGAGCACATTTTAGTGCTTGCCGATCTCGATTAGCTGTTGATCTTAAAAACATCTTAATTTTTTAATAACCTTTATTTCAAAACTATTTCGGAGATGTCATCTTTGTTATTTTCTAAACTTATGTAGTATAGATTCGTATACATTATCTCTTTAACTTTTTATTTTAGCATACCTATAGCTATTATCAATGGAATAAGTATTCTGAGCATCTTCAATGTTACGTTCTTCCGCCAAGTTCTTGAAGTGATTCTTTTTCTGTCCTCTAAGTTCTAGCAACACAATCTCCAGAATCCTTAGATTTAGATCTCGCAAATTTGAAAAATAACTTTTTTTGCCTTAGGTTTAATTACTTTAATTGACTTTTTATATATTTTGACCCTTAGTGTCATGTCATTGCAGTTATCCAGACTTATTTCTTCATTATTTTTGTGTTTTGCCTTATCATAATCTTTTTCTAATCAAATAATAACGCAATTAATAACCACTCATATGGGAATTATTACTTTTCTTGATAAGCCTACTACCCTGATTTCTGAGTTGTTCAAATATATGTCAAAAAATAAATTGTTCCCGTCTTTTATTTGTCTTCGAAACAGACTTAATATTACCCGTCAGGATTTTCCCTTATGCAAAATATATGGCTTTATTTTGAATATAGTCACTAGCTTATTTTTAATCTATTTCCTTGGTTTATTGACTCTCTTTGAGACATTTCAGATCTCAGATTCATCTAATTCCCTCACTTATCATTTATAATAATTGTTAATATTTTTTTTTATATAAATAAGACCATTTAAATTTGTTCTTTACAAAATTATTGTCTCAATTCTATTGTAGGCAAATGGTGGCCAGATTCGGAAATAATTATCGCTCTTTTAATACCTTCTAATATTTTTTATATAAATGAGACTTATTAAATTCTTTCTTTCAAAAATTGCTTCTCAATTCTTTTGTAGGCAAATGGTAGTCAGATTTGGAAATAAGTATCGCTTTTATAATACCTGCAGTATGTTGAATATGATACCCCGATGAAAATAATCTTATTAATTAACCAGCAAAAAAAGGAAAATCAATAAAAAAATTATCTACGACTTTTTCAGAAATAAAGAATAAAAGTTTTTTAAATTTGTTAAATGTTGTAAACATGTTGTGCATTGTAAATGTCATGTTCGTAAGTATTCTTTTGAAATCAGAACTGTCTCATCCGAAATGAGTTTCTTGGTTCGTACATTTAAATTGCAGGTTTCTTACCACGATCACTTTCTTTAATCTTTTCTAAAGCGCCAGAATGTATTCGAGGTCATTCGCTCTTCATTTTATCAATCATCACCCCTCCCTCACTATTCATTACTTGTTCCATTTATTTCTATCCTTCTTCCTTTCCTTACCAAACATCGCATTAAACTTGCACTCTTCATAATTACTTCCAAGCGCTGTCACTCGGAATGGATAGGAGTGAAAAGCTTCGCATATATTTTATGTTCATCTAAACCAAGTGTCTCCCAACCAATCAACATTTCATTAAATATAGAAATGGACATTATTGCTTACTTTCGTTTCTACTTCTGTAATGCTAATTTAAAGTTACAGAAAGTGAACTTAATGGACTAACCAACCAAAATGGTTGCTTTCAATAAATATTTTATAAAATAATTTTTTTTACGAATTTTAAATTAATATTAAACGTGCACAAAAATTAAAATTTCAAAATATCGGACATAGCCATTATCCATTTTTTTAACCCATCATTCACCCTGCCTAGGGACATCCAAAATATGCAAAAGGATAAACAACATTTTATAAATGACTTGATTTTCAGTTGACATTCACCGTGATATTGCATTAACGTAGGATGCGATAGCAGCACTTTGATATATTCTCGCACTACCCGGCAAGGGTAATTTAATAGAAAATAATATATATGAACTCTTGAATTCGAACATAAACTGTGTTCTTTCTCTGCGTTTATTTATGCACAAACCGGAGTTTAATGATAATAATCATGTCTTAGAGGGTTCTTCACCATTCAGAGAGGTCCTTTTCAGATTATAAAATGTAATTTGTTTGCCACTGCTTTTTTATCCAGTTCATTTTTCTTTCGTCCATCTTCTTTAGTTATTTCTTCCTCCAATATAAGTAAAGAAGGTTTTTTGTTGTCCACACATCTTTTATTCTCATGCATACTGTCAACCAACACCTCCTCGAAGATTTCAGGGTTAATAACTTGTCACGATCGTCAGCGAAAAACGACACCCCCATTGGTGACGTTCTTTGGATTGGAGCCGTAAATCCACTTTAGGTGCCTCTTTTCTTCTTAACAATAGGAGTTGCTCCAGTTACACTAAAAATTAATTATAAGATGAGTTGGAGCTGCTGTTTTTTCGGGGCTTTAACAGACCTGCGCGAATCCTTAATTAAAACAAAACTCTCCCTTCTATAGCAAGGGTAGGGACAAACTACCGAGTGAGTTCTCTTTACTAGGGCCTACTTTTATATGTTGCTATAAAAGGTAATGAGATACAGGCTTTATGCTTATTCAAATTAGGACGGAGTAGTTAAATGTACCCAGAGATTTTGGAGGCCTTCATATAACTGCCTGCTAATGTGGGTTAATTAGGATAATCTAAATAGGTATCGAATCCTTCAAGAATGAATAGTGTCCTTTATTACGAGTTGTGTTCCAGTCAGAGGAGATGGAATTAAGGAGTTGATGGAATCTGCCTCACAGTGTTCGATTCAGGAGATTATGAGGATTTTTAGCTACGTCGGGGATCTTGGTGGCGTCATTTGCATCCAGTCACCGGTTTGGGCTCCAGTTTCAGCTTTTATCTGAATCACGATCTTACAACTATCATTGAAATATACATTTTTGATCTCTTATTATGATTATCATCGTTATCATTATAGCGTTATTATGACCTAATTTGCTTATTTTTATTGCAATTGACAATATTATTATTATTATTATTATTATACTACCTACCCTTGCTACCATACTTAAATCAATTATGTTTATTATTCTTTTATACAAATACTATTATCTATTCACGCGAAAAATTAAGTCTCTAATTATAATAGGCAAGTTCCGATGTACATTCGTTACATTATGTGTACAAAGGTCATAACACTATATTTGGACTACAAAACTGCAACTCTATAGGGGTTGAACTATGGATAAACTATTGCTTAAATGCCTTTAATTTTGTTATTACAGCACATAGAAACCTAAGATTGTAATCGTTGAGAATTGCCTCTTGCTTGGATCGTCACTACGACACCTTGGGGATCTATAATGGGTCTCGATGCATTCGCCTATTGGTTACCTATTATTTAAAAATCTAAACGACCGCTTGAGACTTTGTTTTGACCGCGAGGTTTGGTCCATCTCATAGTTCCGTTTTGGCTGTCTATTTTGCGTTTGACAAGGGAATGATAAAAATGTATTGGTTCCAGTTCTTTGCATTTTTTTATAAAATATATAAAATGTTTTTTTATGTAGTTAATATTTCGACTATTTATCATGACATATCATTAGTTCTTTTAGAAACTCTATCATTGTAGCGCATTATTTGGTTATTAATAGTGAGAAATGACTTTTGAAATTAATTATGCATTTACTATTCGTTTGAAAGTTTACGAGTTCAATTAAAAATTTTAGGCGTGTGGCAAAAGATAAAATAATGCACATTTAAAGTCGGTAATGTGTTTATCTCAGGCTTGATAGTTTTTAAGAATATTTAGATTGAAGTTGATTATTTTGTGATCACTGATTTCAAGCGATTTTTCAACAGGAGCATTTTCTATGAATTTCTCTTCATTAGTTAAAAATAAACTAACATGTTCAATTCATATGTTGTTTCATCTACTCAGTGATGCTGGTAGTTGTCGTTTATAATTATAGAAATCGATTTCTTGCCTTTCCTCAACTTCCTTTCAAAATTGCTTCCTTGGAAAATAAAAGTTAGTGCATATATATAAAATATGAATTTTGCTTAATCCGATAAAGAGTTTTTCAAAATAAATAATTTCCTATCTTCCATTGGCAATGGCAGCTTATAGCTCACGACAATTTTATTTTATTACTATTTACTTCGAAATCGCTAGGTAAGCTTTCATAAATAATATCTCTGATAAATTATTTCATTATTCTATTTTCTAGTCTTGTGTTCAATATAATGACTTCGACTTTTTCTCTAAACCTATGCCAATTAAATCCTTATACCCTGTCTCTCGAAATGAGGTAATATTAAATTCTCCTGACAAAACTAAACTTTATTGAATCAATATTGTCCTTCCTCCTCTGCGTGTTTCTGCACAAGCATGACAAAATTAAGTCTTAGATGTCTATAAAAATTCAATCAATGCGAAATAGTTTGTTGCAAATATCTCTCTTATGTTATCTGCAGTATCTGAGGTACCTCATTGAGGAGGAGCGCGTCTTACCAGAATATCTCGCTTTACTCCTAAAACTCATCCTATAAATTAATTAAGTGCAAGGGATCTTGCCACAGAGTACTTTAAGTGATCCCCTTGCTTGCAGTTGATTACTAGAAAGTAAGAAATCCAAAGTTCTATTTTTTATAATAAGTGTTATGAGTCGTTATTCATAGAAGAGGAACTTATCATTATTGTATCTTTCTTCATCTTTATTATCTACCCAATCTCTATATTCGAACACTCACATCCTGAAAGATTCTATGTTCTTTAATGTAGGGGAATCGTCACTCCCCTCCCCCTCCGTTCACTCTTGGTGGAGTCACAAGGCGGTTACCGCAAAGACATCTAGCCCAGGCATCGGCGGGTCAAAAGCGTAACCGCAGCGTCGCACAACTCAGTGCCATGAAAGACCCTAAAGGTCAAAGTGCGAGATCTTCCCCAGGAGAGTGAGATCCAGTTTCACGTCAAATAAGAAATTGGAGACGTGTTTCTCCCAAGCTCGGAGGCTAACGAGGAGACGATGTAAGACTCTTGTGGGAAAAACCGTTGGGCATAAGAACTCTCCTGGGGCCGTCCTTACGCCCCTCCCCCCTCCTTACCACTCCTTCAGTGGGGTGACGAGGTATAAATGAGGAACACTGAGGAAAATCGAGGTAGTATACGGCAGACTCCAGGTGACGAGTCCTCGATTAAAACCGAGCTACCTAGACTATATTGGTAGTGTACTTGGCTCGCCAGACCAAGAAGTACCCTGCAAGAGAGGCAGGGCTACCCACCTTAAGAGGCTAAGAAGAAGCTAATTCTCGAGCTAGTCCCTGGTTATCAAACCAAACGATAAGTTAACTTTGGTAAGTTCAACTTACTCTCGCCAGAGAGACTCCTCATATCCTGGTGCACCTTAAACACCAGGGGTATTCCTCGTCCTTGAGGAATTAAGAAAAGAAGAAGGAAAAGGCTCCCCCCCCTCGAGCCCGTTACTCGGTGGCCACACCGAACTCCTAAGTCAACTTGGTAAGGAACCAAGTTCAAATTTTTCTCGTCAGAGAAACCCCCCTCCGTTATACTCGCCCTTGAAGAAGACTGGAACTAAGAAGAAGCTCATCCTCGAGCTAGTTCCCGGGTCCCAAACCAAACTTTAAGTAACTGATTCTCGTCAGAGAACCCCGTATCATCGATCCTCGCCCTCGAAGAAGACCCTCCCTGAGTTCAGTCTTCGTCTATGATGAATTAAGTAACGAAGGAGAAAAGCTCCCCCTCGAGCTCGTTACTCGGTGGTCACACCGCACTCCAAGTGACCTTGGTTTAAGAACCAAGTTTGACACTCTGTCGCCAGAGAGACCATAACTACCTTGGTGTTGCATAAAGCACCGTATTTTTCTCGTCCGTGAAGAACCCCTTCGGAATACCGTGCGGCCCCCCCAGCTGCTACCCTCGCTACAACGACCGTGTGATCTCGCCCATCTAATCTGGCTAGACGGCACGCGTCGTGAGTTAATAACATTCCTGAGGCCTTTTAAACTCCAGACGAGACGTAGGCCTAATTCTTATATTATTGTCGTGTGTATAGAAATTAACCAAGTTTATACGGCCAAATTAATTTAATTAATTCTTTTTTTTATGATAATATTCAGAGTAATGTTGTAGTTAATGTTTAGATGTTGTGTATTCAATGGTTAAAGTTGAAATATAAGTTTATTTTGGGATTAGTATGCGTTTCTCTAGATCCTTACGTGTTTCGGAACGGCTCTGTTCGTTAAGATATTCAGATATCAATATATTAGCACTCTTAGCACTTTTAGAACAAAAAGGGGGGCATTCTACGACATTCAAGTCCATCACAAGTTATGAAATTTCTGTCAAATAACCAATCCTCTAATTATTGAATCTTTATAACAAATCATTCCACACCACATTCTGTCTCGCAGCAGGGAGAAAAATATCATCAAAATTTTAGAATCTACTTAATTTCCGTTTTGGGGAAATGCAAATTACAATAACACCAGAGATTATTTACATATAGCCATATATTTAAAACCGTTCTTTACTCAATTTTCCTGAAGTTAGATTTTTCCCTAATACATTATTCTAAATGCTTGTCACGCGTATTTTATCATTTGTTTTCATGTTTCTTTTCTTTCCTTAGTTTTTATTCAACATAAACTTCCTAATTTTCTACCTATTTAGTTTTTTCTACCTATTAATTACATATTGCAAAACAAACCTATAAAGATGGAAACCATTTTAGATATTGAAGGAGAAATATCTACCTTATTTAATTGAGGAAGATTTTCTGGAACCTAATTGAAGGAAATTTAGACCAAAGATTAGTGAACTATTACACAGAAAGAGAAAACTATTTTTTTACTATTTGTAGCTTTATTATTATTAGCATTATTATACTTTTTATTACTTAAATAAACTCAACATTTGTCTCATTTCTATTATTATCGGCTGGAGCAACATTTATATATTCGCTCCCTCTTCCTGACCCAGAATCATATCCGCGCACGTCTTTGTTGATTCTAAGGTCATTTCGTTGTACCACCTTCACTGTCAGTGGAGTGTGCGTATATGCCCAACCTATCACAAGTTCACCCTGCACATTAATTTATAGACATTGAAGCGGTATCTTGAATGCATCTTAACCTACATATAAACCTTTATACACAGAAAGGATATGTGACTCAAACATGGATGGAATCGGATTAATACACTACTTCTTCTGGCTGAGAGAACTTGATCCTTTAGAGGGTGTCACACGCGTAATATCTGATAATTTGCCTTTACTTTCTGACTAGGGCTGGGACGTGATATCGTGGGACCTACGTTCGCTTAATTGAAGCTGACACGTCATCCAAAGGAATTCTAGAATTTTCGTTCGCTTTGATCAGCCAGTTTCCCTCCTAATTATTTTATTGAATATTAAATTGGATTAAGATTATTACGATTTTGTCATAAAAGAAAGTTATTTTAAATTTAGTGTTAAGAACTTTCATTGTATGTTGATGTAGCATTGGGATTTTGAATGATCCGTATTTTTTAGTGTTCCGTGGAATTCAATGTCGAGGCCTAAATTCTTCACAGAAGACAGACCATTCTTTTGTGCTTGGAGAAGAAAGTTGTGTTCGGGAGCAGAGTGGATTTCGTGTACTTATTTTCCGGTTTTGTGCGTCTCGGAAGGCTATTGCTATTTAAGGCTATTGTAATTTAAGGCTACCGTGAGTTAGGTTACCGTAAGCTAAGGTTAACGTGAGCTAGGATTACCGTGAGTTAAGGTTACCGTGAGTTAAGGTTACCGTGAGTTAAGGTTACCGTGAATTAAGGTTACCCTGAGTTAAGTTTATTGTGATTGATTGACTTAGTGTAAGACAACCGGCAGAGTTGTACCGCTTTTGCATTTTAGTGCGGGTTTACCGCGAGTGTTGTGCCTCTCGTGCATCTTTGGTAGGACAACCGTGTGTGGTGTCCTTGTTTTGTGTGGCCCATACTAGGCCTGATATTGGTGGTCGTGAGTGCCCCTTTATTTTTGTACGCGTAGGTACATTGTAGTTACGTTACCGGTGAGTGCTTCCCTCTGTGGCTCAACCTTTTCTCCGTGGTTTCATAGATAGGAATATCATACGTGCGTTATTTTTGTCTACATATTTGTTCTTGTCTTCCATACTCTAAATATTTTTACATGTTCCAAAAGGTGATTTCTTAGCTCAAACTATCAAGGTTGTAATTAATTTTTAGGTCCTTGCTCTGATAATTTAGTCTTGGAATATATCGGCATTTTCAAGTCGATTTATTTATCAAACATTTGTAAGTAAAGTTTTTTCGTTTTAAGTCGACGCATCTTCTATCCTTGGCTATCAACTTTTGGGTTAAAGAATCTGGGTATGTCACCTTACCCCAGTTCGTGACAGAGGGTTATAATATTTGTGAACCCTGAAGTAAAGTCTATTGGTTCTATTCACTTCAGTAGGATTCTAAATCGAAGCCTCTGGCCAATTTTGTAGAACGTGCTCTCAAGCCATACATAGCCAATCGGTTATGCAGCAGGCCTGCCACTTCATTCCTTGTCTATTTGCCGTCTTAAATTAATCCTCATTAAGTATTCCTTCCATTTCGTGGACTTCATGATAAAACTTTCGATGAAATTTTGACTATAATTTAGGGCTGTATTTTATTGGAACTCCTGTGCTTTTTTCAATATTTTATTCTCAAAGCATTTTCTTCAAATTGGGTAAGACTACGGATGTAGATTACATGGAGAAAAAAGAAATTTCGCCTTCAACTCGCATTTGTTTTTGTTTCGTATGCCTCTTTCCTACTGTAGCATCTACAAATAGAGATATAAAGCTTCGATGTGTACATTTTGGTTTTCCTGCCTACAATTTACATTTCTTTTGTGTCCTAAAGGGTGAAAAATGACGCAAAAGATGGCTTGATAATCGAACATTTATGTGAGATTGGCTATTGATTCATTTAAGGAACCAAAGTGGAAATTAAAATGTTCAAAAAACTAATATTTGGCTGAAAATATGTAAGAATATAAATAGAAATACAAATAAAAATGACAAATTTTAATACGAAAGATATGTAAAAGGAACAAAGAATCCAATCTCATGGCAAAAAATATTATGTGCAAATGAATAAAGAAGAGAGAAGTATTAACGTGAAGTCCTTTGTCATATTAAACATGTTTGGCCTCAGTCCACTCATTTGTTACATAGGAAAATATTGGACGGCCGGGCAAAGAAAGATAACCACAAGCGGACATTTAAGTTAAAAATGTAAGCGCATTTATATATTGATAAATTGAGACTTACAAAACATGCTATGATAAATGTTTTATTTTAAAAAAGATTTTGGAGCGTTTACGAGTAGGATATAGTGAATAGACATTAAGACGAAAAGGGACCATGGGTCGTTTTCGAGTCTTACCTTCCTACTTTAATGTCATACATTATAATTAATTCTACTTTGAATTTTTTTAGTTGGTTATTTGAGTCGTAAAATGTATGAAATTGTGAGAATACGACTAACATTAATACGATCTAAATTATTATCACGATATTGTTTTAACAGAAACGGTGTTCGTTACGGATTTATTTTATTACTTTAAATTGCATTGGTTTAGATTGACTTTTAGGTAATCCGAGGATAGCTCAAAAGCAGTGTCTCACAACCTATTTTGCTCTATGCCCCACCTCAGCTTGTTAAAATTTGCTATGGTACAGCTGTTATAAGAAATTAAACTACATGTATTCTGTAAATGTAAAGTTATTACACTAATAAATTCCTGGACAAAAAATATACAATTTTTCAAACAAAATAATATAATTAAAAAATACAAACGATGAAACAAAATAAAATATAATATCAGTAAAAGAATATAAAGCATAATACATATATCAAGGCTGTAAAAAAAACTAAATGTAGAAATTGGGACATCATTTGGAAACCTCGATTTCAGCATAGATGATAAAATTAACGGATTTCTTCGTAATCTTAAGTCTAAATGATTGTCTGAAGAACATTACAATAGACTTACCACCTCAGTTTCAACTCCTGGTGTACTCTATGGCCTCCCCAAAATCCATAAGGTCCGATTGCCAATTCGTCCGATCTTTTCGGCAATTAGGATACCAAATTTAAACTTTGTAAAACTTTATACCCATAATAGAGCCTATTACCAAAAATTACTTTACTATACGTGATTATTTTGAATTCTTAGATATAATTAATTCCTCTATATTTGCCCAGTACCACATGACTAGTATCGATGTTAAATCCCTGTTCACTAATATGTCTTTTCTTGAAACCTGTAACATAATATGTGATTCACTTTTTAACAACAATTGCACAGTTCTCAGTCTCAATAAACCTGATTTTTCTAGGGTTGCTAAACTATCCGTTGAGGACCCAATATTTATATTTAATAACATCCTTTATAAACAAAGAAATGGCAGGCAATGGGCTCATATATGGGTCTATCGTTTGCAAATGCCTTTTTGTGAAACTAGAACAGGAATGGATGTCTAATTGCCTACAACAGTTCAAACCTATACTCTATAAAAGATACATCGACGATTGTTTCGTTCTTTCCAGTTTCAAAACTACATAAATCGCCAGCATCAGAACATCAAATTAACACAGGAGCATGAAACTAACAACTCTCTTTCAATTTTAGACATCAAGATTACCCGGTCAGATAACAAAATTTCCACTTCATTATATAGAAAACCCACCTTCATTCTGCTTGGCACTAATTATTTTTCGCGCTCACTAAGCTCCTTCGGCAAAATATGCATGCAGAATAAACCGTGCTTTTAGAATATGCTCAGACTGAAACTATTTTCATAAAGAGATGTCTTATCTTAAACAATTTGGTAAATTTAATTTATTCCCAGCATCATTACTCGACAAATTAATTAAAAGTTTCCTAACTAAAATACACAGTATTCCTCTCATTAAATTGAATGTACCAAAACAGAAAATATATTTCAAAATACCCTACATAGGCTTGCTGACCAACAAACTCATCTTAGACTTAAAACAATTATTAAATAAAGTTTAACCACAAATCAAATTCCTCTGTAACCCAATTAATACTGTCTCTCATGAAACCTACTTGTCACATAAGGAGAGACTAGCCTTGCTACTCAGGTCCTCGCTTGTTTATATATTTATGTGCGCAAGTTGCCAAACTCGTTAAGTAGTTAAAACTACGCTACAATTAAAGCTGAGGACTGCAAGCATAAAGGGGTCTCTCACTATACAGATAGACTAATTGTCAAACCAGAATTCTATTCAATAAGGAATCATTTGGATTTTTGCACCTCTTCAATGAACCCTTCAAATTTATTTCAAGGTTTTAGGTTCTTTGCAAATGTTAAATCCAGAATTAAATTCTAATCAGTCTTCCTGTCGTAGAATGGACTCTCGACGATATACCATATATGACTATTCGTTGAGATAATTATTCATTTATATTTAGAGTGCGTGGTGTCTGGTCGACCAAGGTTATTTATCTTCAATATGCTTAAGAAGTGGAACTGAGCTCAATGATAATAATATGGATATCATTAATAAAATGGAGTTTTATTAATAAAAACTATCAACAACACACATAACGAAAATATTGACATAAACAGAGAATAGAAAGGGTCGTGGGAAATCTGGCTAATCCGAGGATTAAGATTTTAAAGAGGTTTTAAAAAGGTAAAACAAATAAAAATTAAAGGGATGGGATGGTTTGCTAAACCATTTAAAGCACAGGATAGGGTTGACAAAAGGGTTAAATACTCAAAGGTAACGTTCAGCTTACGTAATTACACGTTTTGTGCAGAGGAAGGCGACGTGAAGGAATCTTCGGTCCGCTGGCGAGTTCCAGCCGAAGGAGGGGGGAGGGAATTAAATGATCCTGACGTGGCGTCTTGGAAATGAGAACCGTTCTTGGCCTAAGGGCTTGAAGAACAATGGCTGTTCTACGTTGTTCTCTTCTAAAAAACGGAAGGGGTGAGAACCATCTCTTGTCTACGAGCTCAAAGACCAATAGCTGTTCTAATGTTGTTCTCTTTCTTAACAAACGGGCGGAAGGGTAATAACCGTTTCTTGTCAACGGGATCAAAGAACAATGGATGTTCTAATGTTGTTCTCTTTCTAAACAACAGGGGGGAAGGGTGAGAACCGTTTCTTGTCAACGGGCTCAAAGAACAATGGCTGTTCTAACGTTGTTCGACTTCTGAACAACAGGGGAAGCCTTGTGGACTTGGCCTCTTGAAGGCTCGAACCTTGGCACTCAAGGGATATTGTCTTCTTCTGGACAATGATGGTGGATCTTGAGGTAGAAGGCCCTTAGTGCATAAGGTGAGACTGGATCGTAGTGATGTCTCGTGAAGAAAATCTGGATCTCGAATCTCTTTTAGTGGTAAAGTTTTCATATAAATAGTCGAGCCATCCCCTTCGCGTAGGGGACAATGGAGTGGGAGCTTCCAGGGAATTCACAGCTGCGCCTGAGAATAATACCTTATCTGCCCATAAGCCTAACTCAATCTGGCGTTATCGGCGCATGGGGCGAACGGGGGAGGAATAAACCTCCTTGGTTAAATATTGACTCAGGTGGCGCCCGGCTTCAAGGCGAAGATGCACGTGGGTAGCATTGTGTTTCTAAACAACATGTGATAACGGTTGAAATTAAACGGCCTCAAACCGTTCTATCACACCCCTCCATTCCGGGGGAAGTTGTCACTTGAAAAAAAAGAGAGAAGGGACAACGATAGAGCTTCGTTGTGGGAAACTCGTTTCCTTGTGCCAACAGTACCTTCATGCACCTAACTAGTATTACCTCAATACATATGATTATTTTGATCTTTTGATTATAGGGAAAACTAACCTTTAATACAAACTTAATCAATAAAAGGGGCATGGAGCAATGAAATGATATAAAATTAGTACATATAGGACAAAATAATTTATACGTAATTTAATGGGTACAAATATATATACATACAAAAAAAATAGAGATTGAGCGTTACAAAATTCAGACATATACATTAACTAGTTCTATTACAAGAGAATCTAATTTAAGTCGTACAAGACGGCATATAAATACATGGAGATCCTATTCCTACGAATACAATTAATCTACGCTATTTGGTAACGCATTCCTACTGAGTGCGTCAGCGACCTGGTTATCAGAACCTTTTATATAATTTATTTTAAATTGATACTCTTGCAAGAGTAAACTCCAGCGCATAATTCGGCCGTTGGAGTGTCGTACATTCCGAATATAGGCTAACGGGCGGTGGTCGGTTCCTATCTGAAATTCTTTTCCTATAAAGTACATTTTGAATTTGTCGATAACCCAGATAATTGATAGAGCTTCCTACTCTATAGTGGCATATCTCTTTTTGCGTGGTAATAATTGGCGACTAGCATATGCAACTGGATGACTCGTTCCGTCATCCTCATATTGAAGAAGTACACCTACAATGCCCTCGTTGCTCACGTCGTTCTTAATCCCAAAGGATTTTTCCGAATTGGGCAACTTTAAAATGGGGGCAGAAATGAGCTTACTCTTAGCTGATTAAAATGGGAAACAGCGACATCATTCCAACGTAGACGATCGGGGGAATTCTTTTTTAAAAGGGAGCTGAGGGGCGCCGAAATTGCAGCGAAATATCGGGACAAATCGCCGATAGTAAGAAGCTGATCCTAGAAATGATCTCAATTCCTTCTTAGTATTCGGGAGGGGCATGTCGGCGATTGCCTTAATCTTGTCCTCTTGGGGACCTAACTGGCTTTGTCCTATTTTAAAACCCAAGTATTTTATGGTTTCGTGGGCAAAATGGCATTTGCTGGGGCCAAGGTGAGGCCATTTTCGCGCAGTCGCTCGAAGAGAGCTAATATGGTGGTTAAATGGTGACTCCATTCGCGAGTAGCGACGTAGACATTATCGAAGTAAAAGGATACATTCGGAAGTTCATCTAAAAACCTTCTCATGAGACGGTTATAGTTGCTACAAGCAGTGACGAGGCCAAAAGGAAGGCGCTTGAATTGCATTAAGCCTTTCTCAGTTGCAAAGGCGGTATATGCTTTCACCTCGAGCCGGAGGGGGATTTGATAATACGCCTTGCACAAATCGAGTTCTAAAATGAACTTGGCGTTTTCGAAAAGGTGGAGGTTTTGGTCTACCAACGGGATGGGCTCGGCGTCCAACACAGTTTCCGAATTTAACTTACGGAAGTCGATGCACATTCGATAAGAGCCATCAGGTTTCTTGACCATGATGATTGGGGAACAATAACTCGAGGTGGAAGGTTCTATTATGTCTAAACTAATTAAATTATTAACTTCGGCGTTTAAGGCTTGGCGTAAATGAATCGGCATGGGATACAGTTTTCAACGGACGGGTTCTAAGGTTGTTAATTTAATACCATGCTTGAAATTAGTAGCGCGTCCAGGCTTCTCTGAACTGACGTCGTCGAACTGAAATAATAGTTCTTGTAGCTGACTCTTTTAATGTGGTGTCAGCTGCGCGTCAATATCCAGGTCGGAGGGTTCAAAAGGCTCGCTTGGTAGGGAAAGAAGAGGGTAATCGGCATCAGGTTGGATGCACACTGTCTGTATTACATTAAGGGACTCCGCGGGGTAATCCTCTTCAAGCGCCGATGTTTCATCCAGTGCTACGAACGTATCTCCATGGGCGCGTCGTTGGTACTTTTTCAATAAGTTGACGTGATAGAGATTATCGCCTGCTGGGGTACCAATGAGGTAATCTACCGGTCCTTGTACCTCGCGGACCGAGTACGAACCTTTCCATTTGCGTAGTAATTTATAATGGCTGTGGGAAGGAGCAGGAGTACTTCATCACCGGGCTTAAATTTACGATCTTCGGACCTGACATCAAAATAGGTTTTGTATTTCTCCAAATTGACATCGGCATTTTCATAGGCGATGTTTGCGCATTTCTCAAGCCTCTGGCGTAGGTCCAAGACATAGGCGTAAGATGACTGGAGTTCTTGATCCAGTTGGGGCTTGATTAACAACTCCTTTAAAATACTGAGTGGCCCGCGTACATTACGTCCATAAAGGAGCGCGAACGGGGCGAAGCCTAATGTACGGTAGGGAATTTCCCGATAGGCGAATAGGGCGACCGGGAGATATCGGGGCTATTCGTGGGGCTGCTCGGCACAGATCTTCTTAATAATGTATTTTAAATTTATATTTAATTTCTCGCACATCCCGTTTGTCTTTGGCCGGAAGGGGGTCGTAGAAAGGGGCTTTTCCATGAGCAGCTTTCCTACGTACTCCATCAACTCAGAGGTGAATTGTCGGCCTCTATCAGAAAGTATTTCCTTGGGGACGCCAACCCTTGAAAAGATGGAAATGAGGGCCTCGGCGCAAGAAATACTGTCGATTCGGCGAAAGGGGACAGCCTCGGGAAAACGGGTAGCAAAGTCTACTAAGGTGAAAATGTAGCTGTGCGCTTCGCTTGGAGGGGGGTGGATAGGGCCAACCAGGTCGATGGCCACTCTGGAGAAGAATTCAGTAATGA
Organism: Ceratothoa steindachneri; assembly: GCA_963969495.1. Taxonomy (NCBI): domain Eukaryota; kingdom Metazoa; phylum Arthropoda; class Malacostraca; order Isopoda; family Cymothoidae; genus Ceratothoa; species Ceratothoa steindachneri. Next base: position 19,615,937 of record OZ018318.1, on the reverse strand, counting down.
CTGGTCCCCTTTGTAAGGGAGCAGGTTTGACCCGCCCCTTAGCGGACGTCTTCTGACACACATCGCACGATCGACAATGCTTTAAGATGTCCGCTGCAGCACCCGGCCGAAAAAAATATTTGAAAATGCGCTGGGCCGTTTTAGTATGACTAAAATGACCAGAAAAATGCTGTCATGAGCCACTTTGAGCACTATAGGGACATGGGATCGTGGAAGGCATAGGACAGTAGTAACAGCGTTATTACTGTCCTCGGCGGATCGATAAAGTAAGCCACCTTGCAACAGGTACCTGAGGACTTTGGGTCCACGGACAGTCTCCGTGTCCTGGTTTTGAGCCTTATCCCAAAAGAGTGTTAGTGTTTCACACTCCTTTTGTGCCGTCCTAAAGTCCTGGTTAAGGATCTCCGAGAATTCAGGCGGTATCGGGTTCTGAGGGGGACGGTCTCCTGGGCTTCCTTCTTAGCTCGACCTCGAGTAAGGGCGGCCTGGGACACAGGGTCGGAGCTTACTTGAGGGCTCTGTCCTATAAGTAGAGTACAGAATTTTATGGGTGCTGAAATGACTTCAGCCAAGCCATCATAATATTGACACTGCAGGTAACATCTAACGACGGGGAATCGGTTCGCCCGCCCAAGGTAGTCATGTACCACCGCAAATTTTTCGTGGTTAGGGTCCACTGGGGGAAGGAGCTCGTCGGACACAATGAAACACGTGCATCCTGTGTCCCTGACGAGAGTCGATACTCGGCAGCCATTCACGCTGCCCTCCTCATATTTCAAAGTTCCCGGTGAACTTTTGTCAAAAATAAAATTTACCTGGTGGCCTGACGGAGGGGGAGAAGTTGCTGCTTGGGTCTGCACCACCGGGAAAGCCGGGATGGCATTAATCTGGTGAACTTAGTGGGCTGGTCCGCTTTTAAGCCTAGAATTTTGGGGGCAATTGCAGCTCATGTGGTTTTCTACACCACAGGTGAAGCATATGATTGGTTGCTTCGGGAAGAGTGATGGAGGAGAAATCTTAACGGGAGGTTTGGTGTCCCGTTGTTAGTTTTGGGGAAAGAAGTTTTGGGGTTTCACGGGGCTCGGAAACTTCGTCAGCTTTCCTGGAAAGGGGCGCGAATCCTTCCTTCTTTCCTGGTTGGGGGGTTGGTGAGAAGTTCGATTCTCCTTGGGGTATAAACTATGGCTTGCAGCATAGACATCCGCTTATTCAGAACATTCTTTAAAGGTCTGGCACCGAAGATCCTTGACGAACGCACGGATCTCCGTCGGAAGAGACTCCAAAAATTGATCCCGCAACACGAAGTCTGTTAAGGACTCGTAGTTAGGATCAACCTTTGAGGATTCTAACCAAAATTTAAAATTCCTCTGAAGAATGCATCCGAATTGACGGAACGTCTGTCCGGGTTTAATACGACCTCCTCGAAATTCTTGTCGGTAGAAATTGGGAGTCATATTATGAGCGGCCAATAACTCAGTTTTTAAGCTACTGTAGTTAATTGTACATTCAGATGGTAGAGATATGAAAATTTTGCTACACTTTCATCCTCCAGATTCATGTTATTGATCTCGAGGATCTTTTTGAAGTGGGCAAAAAATGCTCCGAAATCCCCTCCATCCTTGAAATTGGGGAGCTTAAGTGGGAGATTGGGCGGGGCTTCTGAACTGGAACTGGCTGATTGTATTTCGGCTTCAACACGAGCTAATTCAATCTGATGGTAAAGTTCAGTGTCTTTTCCGTTCCTCTCTTTCTTCTCGTTGGATTTCTCTTTCTCTTTCTTTTTCTTCTCGTTGAATTTCTCTTTCTCTTTCCTTTTCTTCTCTTTCTTTTTCTGTTCTTTGCTCCTCTTGAACGTACTCAATTAATTCTCTTCCGGAAAGTCCCAAGTATTCTCCTTGCGCTTCAAAGATTTCGAACTGAGTCATCTTTGCACTTGGGGGCGCAATAGTCAACCAACTAAAATTCCTTGCAAAAAGAATTATGCCTTTTAGAGAGTTAGTTTACCTAAATATTGGTACTGACCTATTCGTAATTGGTTTCTCGATCTAAATAACCAATGACTAAAATCACGCAAAAAAAAACACAAACAAATTATTATAACAGTACCTTTAGCTACTCCAGCTTCTTAAGTTTCAAAAAAGGGGATAGCAATCGTTAAAACAAAAGGAAACTACTATACTCTATTCTTATAACGAATAACACTATGCTTTACTTGACTGAAACCAGTGTTTGCAAAGATATAGCGTTAAACCTTACACACTTGATACCAAAATTAAATGGTATATATATATATATATATATCGGTGAATGGACTCTCAACGACATACCATATATGACTATTCGTTCGTTGAGGGACTTATTCATTTATATTTAGAGTGCGTGGTCTCTGGATTGACCGATATTATTTATCTCCAATATGCTTAAGAAGTGGAACTGAGCTCAAGGATAATAATATGGCTATCATTAATAAAATAGAGTTTTATTAATAAAAACTATCAACAACACACAAAACGGAAAATATTGACATAAACAGAGAATGGAAAGGGTCGTGGGAAATCTAGCTAATCCGAGGATTAAGATTTGGAAGAGATTTAAAAAGGTAAAACAAATAAAAATTAAAGGGATGGGATGGTTTGCTAAACCATTTATAGCACAGGATAGGGTTGACAAAAGAATAATATACTCAAAGGTAACGTTCAGCTTATGTAATTACACGTGTTGTGCAGAGGAAGGCGACGTGAAGGAATCTTTGGTCCGCTGGCGAGTTCCAGCCGAAGGGAGAGGGGGGGGGGGATTAAAGGATCCTGACGTGGCGTCTTGGGAATGAGAACCGTTTCTTGGCGAACGGGCTTGAAGAATAATAGCTGTTCTACGTTGTTCTCTTCTGAACAACATGGGGGGCGAGAACCGTTTCTTGTCAACGGGATCAAAGAACAATGGATGTTCTAATGTTGTTCTCTTTCTAAACAACAGGGGGAAGGGTGAGAACCGTTTCTTGTCAATGGGCTCAAAGAAAAATGGCTGTTCTAACGTTGTTCGACTTCTGAACAACAGGGGAAGCCTTTTGTACTTAGCGTCTTAAGGGCTCGAACCTTGGCACTCAAGGGATATTGTCCTCTTCTGGACAATGATGGTGTATCTCGAGGTAGAAGGCCCTTAGTGCATCAGGTGAGACTGGATCGTAATGATGTCTCGTGAAGAAAATCTGGATCTCGAATCTTTCTTAGTGGTGAAGTTTTCATATAAATAGTCGAGCCATCCCCTTCGCGGAGGGGACAATTGATTGGGGGCTTCGAGAGAATGCACAGCCGCGCCTGAGAACAATACCTTATCTGCCCATAAGCCTAACTCAATTTGCCGTGATCGGCGCATGGGGCGAACGGGAGAGGAATAAACCTCCTTGGTTAAATATTGACTCAGGTGGCGCTCGGCTTCAAGGCGAAGATGCACGTGGGTAGCATCGTGTTTCTAAACAACATGTGATAACGGTTGAAATTACACGGCCTCAAACCGTTCTATCACACTTCCATACCACTTTACATTTCTTAATTCAAATATTTTTATTTTAATTAGATTTATAATTAATTTTTACCTAAAATTTATTAACAATCAACTGAATGGCCCAATAGTTAAAATGTTCTATTAGTTGGTGGCCCATAATTTCAGTTATGTTAAATACTACCATGTTTAGCTCTCTATAAATTATCCCCCTTTTAACTCATTCGGCTCCTGTCCTTCTCTCAAGTTGGTAAGTGCTCATTCATTTATTTTAATTTGTTGCTCTTTTTTCTCAGTTTTTTTAGAATTCTTGCAGTTCTTTCTAGTAATTTTTGCAATATTCTCTTCGTATTTTTTGCATTCTCTCTGAAATGATTTAATACATAGTCATTTTATTTTCTCTAAATCTACTAAATTTAATTTATTGTCACTTATTAATGCATATATTTCTATATACATTCTAAGCTAGCGTGTTTGTCAATTATATTGTTTCGATCCATTATAGGCTGTTGATGAACATAGCTAATATTCGAAATGTTCCAAATTATACATGTTCTGAATACTGATTCTGGTTTTGATTTACATATATATATATATATATATATATATATATATATATATATATATATATATATATATATATATATATATATATATATATATATTTATATATATATATATATATGGTCACCCACAAACAACGGGACCCAAATTTCGATAGGCCTCATTTCTTAATTGTCTGCAAGGATTGAATGAAAGTTTGGTGATAACTAGCTTATTGTGTTTAAAAACATCATATCAAAACATTAGAGTCTTTTGACCTTTCTTCTTTATTCTGGAGCATGTGTTCAAATCATCTCCCTTTAGCTCTGTGCATTTCCTGATGCGCAGCAAAAAGTTGTCTATGACGTCCTTACAAACCGACCGACTAATGGCTCTGATCTGCTCCCTGGTGGCTTCCTTGAGTGTTTGATGGTCCTACGTCTCCCTGCGTACACTCTCTCTTTAAGGTAGCCCCAGAGAAAGAAATCTGGGAGTGGGGGGGGGGCTGAGCTTTGAGCTGTGAGGTACTCACTCAAAATAAGCCTTGAGACTGATCACAGGACCACAAAACCTCTCTTTCCGACATCTCGGTAGAGGTTGAAGGTGTGAGAGCTTGCTCCAGCTTCGTGGAAACAGAACTTGCCCAGAAGCGACGGAAACAGGGTATGCAGCTCAAACTCAAAAGGTTTTGAGGACCTCAACATACCGCTCCTTGGTGGCTGTCACTGTCGCGCCTGAATCCTCGAAGAAGAATGGTCCGATGATGCCTCTGGCTGAGAGCGCAGTCCATACCGTGCACTTAGTCGAGTGTACGGGCTTGGTGGCTACCTCATTTGGTCTGGACGTCCCCCAGAAGACATTTGTCTTCAATTTTACCTTACCTTGAAGATGGAAGTGAGCTTCATCTGAGGTCCAATAGAGGTTAAGGAAAGTTGGGGTCTCCTGAATCTTCTCCAGTATCTTGATTGCCATAGCATTTCTCTGCTCCTTGTCTTAGGATGTAAAGGTCTTCTTCGTCTTTATTCTGTATGGGTAGGTCTTTACACACATTACTAGTACTCTCATGCAAGTCTCACGGGATATAGCGAGGGACTGACTTAGCTTGCGCACAGAGCGTTTATGACTCTGCTGAACTGACCCCTATGCATTCGAGCAGCTCAGCTGTACGCTTCCTGGGGAGTCCTGAACGATTTGGGCTGTTATCACTGGCTGCATTAAGGTTCTCCTCTGTCCCATAGTTCTCGAAGTGTTTAACCAGTCCTGAATTCTGCTCTTCGAGGGGGCATTTTTACATTCGAACTGATGCCCGTAAGTGTCCTACACTTTCTTAAACGAGCCTGTCTAGTAGTAATGTTTAACACAGTTTATTCTTTGCTGAAGCTCCCCTTGAGATCTAGTTGTATTCACAAGCGTTTCTTCTGTTATTTCCTGCAAATTAAGGGTCATTATTGAATGAATGAATGAAGGGAGATATCACAAAACTTGTGTTCAGGCCCGTTTTTGTGGGGTATCCCTGTATATAAGAATTGCGTTAGTCGTATTCCATCGATTCACAAAACAGAAACTCCTTACCAAATTATTAAATATCGATATATCTTACTGTTCTGCGTCAAAAATGTACCTTAGGTTTTCTATAGTGTATTTTAATAAAATGGACCTCCTAAATCTGAATCTGTCATCCATTTTTCTCTATCATCTCTAGTTTTTTGCGATACAGGGTGTGATAATAATTTTATAGTTTATATATCTCCTATATTACATCAAATTTCAATAGTTTTTGCACTGCTCTATTCGCAGTAAATTTTGTGTACATTTTAAGTAATTATGCAAATAGGTTTATATTTTGCAGGTTAAAAATTGCTTAGCATTATAATAATAAGAATAATAATAATAGTGGTTGAGTTAAAAATGAACAGAAAATGCAAGAATAGCTCCGACAGATTTTGCTATGTTTGCGGCAAAGTGACTTTTCCCGAGCAGCAAAGTACAATCCCTCCTGTAATTAAATCTTTGTATCATGCATATTTTGGAGTAAGGCTAAGAGATCAAGATAAAAGTTTTGCACCACATATCTGCTGCAAGGGATGCTACATAAGTTTAAGACGCTGGAGTAAGGGCGAACAGAAGTCCCTCTCTTTTGGTGTTCCCATGGTGTGCAGAGATGACAAGGATCACACTACGGACTGCTATTTTTGCATAGCCAATCTTAAAGGTGAGCATTGTATCAAGTGTTTAAGTTTTCTGTATTATACTGCCTCCTGAAAATGTCATTATTATGCAAAGACATAGCATAAAATTAAAAACTAACATAGTTCACTTCAGCATGAATATATCTTTTACTAAGCATTTATGTACTATCTGCAACTCCAAATCAATTCCTTTATGTAATATGCAATTATATTTTCCACAGGTATAAATAAGAAGAATAAACATAGTGTGGCATGGCCCAGGAATTTCTATACCTTCTCCCCCTGAACATATAGAGGTACATGAAGAGATTAATATAAAATTTGACCAAGATTATGACACATCTGAGTCTTATCAGGTTTCCACACATGATATGGTCGCAAGACCATTCACTCAAGTTCAGTTAAATGACCTGACAAGGGATCTGGGGGTTTCAAAGTCGAATACACAACTACTTAGCTCTCGACTTCGTGAAAGTAATCTTCTTGCTTAGGAAACAACATTTAGGGGGGTACAGAAATAGAGAACAAGAGTTTCCAAGCTATTTTTTACAGCATTCTTCCAGCTCTTTAGTATACTGCACCAATATTAAAGGACTTATTGAGGCCCTCAGAATTCCCTACAACCCATTAGAATGGAGACTGTTCATAGATTCATCTACATAGTAGAAGTTTAAAAGCTGTGTTACTGAATATTGGTAACAAGATAGCTCCTGTTCCTATAGGCTATTCAATCCAACTTACTGAAAGTTATGAAAATACGAAAAAAATGCTGGATGCAATAAATTACTCTAGCAAAGTGGAGGATATGTGGTGACTTAAAGGTAAGATCATTTTACACTGGGCATTTCTAAGCTTTTTGATATTGACATTTTCATTTTTAATTGTTAATACTTGTATACACCTTTTGGTCAACTTACATTTTACAAGAATGCAAATCTGGAAATCATGAGTCATTTTTGAGTTATATTTTTTGTTGAAGTGTGTCCCTATAGGTTAATGCATCCTATTGGGTTAATGGGGAACTTATTCTAATTGAGAAGGTATACAACACAACATAATAAACTCAAAATATAATGTACATATATCCAATTAGTTCTAATACGATGATTTAATGCATCGGCATACAGGATTTTTCAGTACATATTCATATTCTTATTGTTTTAAGAAATATTACTTTGAATTTGTTTTTAGAAATATTACACTAAATTTACATACCGTGCTAAATTTTTTTCAGGTAGTGTCTCTTACGCTTTGGACGCAAACAGGCTACACGAAGCATCCCTGTTTCCTATGTTTATGGGACAGTCGTGCAGATAGTATGCACTATGAGAAGAAGCTTTGGCCTCCACGAGAAGCATTTATAATTAGATCAAACAATGTGATAGCTGAACCTTTAGTGCCTCGTTAAAAAATAGTCCTCCCTCCACTGCATATAAAGCTTGGCATAATGAAAAATTATGTCAAAACCCCTTAATAAATTAGGCCAAGCTTTTAAATTTCTTCTTCAAAAATTTCCACAAATCAGTGACGCTAAGCTCCATGGGGGAATTTTTGATGGACTTCAAATCAGGAACTTGATCAGCAATTTGATGCATCAATGAAGGACATAGAAAAAGATGCCCGGAAAGCTTTCAAAGCTCTAGTTAACAATTTTCTAGGCAATAAAAGAAGCCCAGAATAATATGTTGCCCTGGTTAATCAGCTCTTAACAAGTCTCAAACATTTGGGAGCTCGAATGTCTATAAAGATACACTTTTTACAATCCCATCTGGATTATTTACCCGACAACTGCGGGAATTACAGTAAAGAACAGGGGCAAAGATTCCACCAGGACATAAAGACAATGGAATCCAGGTACCAGTGTAAATGGAACGGAAACATGCTTGCTGACTACTGTTGGTGTTTGAAGCGTGATGCACCAGATGACAGGCACAAACGAAAATCGTCAAGGGCGTCTGTTCTTTGAAATTATAATTATTTTCTTTATTATGTTGCATTCTTTTATTTTTTGTTTATTAAAAGAATTATAGTTTACATACGTGTATTCCTGTTTATATGATATAACAGTTATAATGCATTATTAGATAGAGAAAGTTAAAAAAAAAAAATTCAGAAAAAATGAGGTAATCTCAATGAAAATGGTGTTTGCTGTACTGAGAAAATCTGACCTGATTGAACAAATATACATTCAGTTTTGAGCTCAGGAGGTTTGATTCATTAAGAAACCTCAAAGAAATCCTGAGGAACATAAAAAAAAATGTTCAAACGCAGGCCTGTGTCTTACACAGGCCAATAATAGAGCTTTATTGTTTCTATAAGTTGATTCATCCATATATATTGAGAACTTCCTTGATTTCAGTTTTTCAACAAGTTGTAGTTCAACATTTGCACTTTTCATCAATTTTGCTGCAAACTGTACTATTGTTGAGAGGCATGTTATAACATCTTTATCATCTTCTTGCAGAACTTTTTTGCTAAAAATTGATGGTTTAATTAAATCCTTCCCAATATTAAAATTCTTTGCTGATTTTGTTATATGGAGAGAAATTTCACGCTGACTTTAAGAAAATGATTATAATTTGCTGCGGTTCGTGCCCCCCCCCAAAAAAAAAATTAATATATATCTTTTTTTAAACTTTCCTTTTCGGATTTTGAAAAACTTTAGTGATGAATTAATGTAAACTTTATGTTTAGCTTTGAAATGTGCTTCCAAACGTCCTCTTTTCATTTACTTGTTGGCTAAACATTGTTGGCCTAAAAGCCAAAAAGCAAATCATTCTTCATGAGCAGCAGGTATAAATCCAAAATTCAAATATTCTTCCGCTTAAAGATGAGCTTTTTTATAACTTGCACTACTCCTTTCATACATAAGGGTGATTTCTGAAATGAAAAAAAAAGAATTTTAGAAAATATTAGTAACTTATGATTAAAATAAATTAACGATTTCTTTGTTTTGGCTGATGTGTGTAAATATAGTAGCCAGATAAAAAAAAATAGAAATATTGGTTGCTCTTAACCTCTACATTGCTGAATTTCTAGCAACTTTCTAACCTGCCGAAATAAACGACATAAAATTTCATGACTTTGAAAGATCCCAAAAACAAAATCTGTAAATTAATATTAGAAAAAATTTCAGTAGTTTCCAATAAAAAAAATATAGAAAGAAAACCAAAACTAAATGCTAAATTTTAAAAATGCATCAAAATGTTGAAATCGTCATATGACGACAGTTTGTAAGGTTAAAATATCTCCATACTGCATATTTATATAAAGATATAAATGCCTATACACCCAGATCAATTTATCATATAGAAGTAGAGACATAAAGTAAAAATATAAAGCAAAGATTTTAAGGGATTATGATTACGAGGAAAGAAAAAGTAAAATCATTTGTAATTATTTTTATACAACTATGCACTTAAAAAATTATAAATTGAAATCCCTCGAAAATATTTATTTAATATAGACGAAAAACAAATATTCTTATTATTCTTAATATTAGTAACTTATGATTAAAATAAATTAACGATTCCTTTGTTTTTGCTGATGTGTGTAAATATAGTAGCCAGATAAAAAAAAAAGAAATATTGGTTTGTCTTAACCCCTACATTTCCGAATTTCTAGCAACTTTCTACCCTGCCGAAATAAACGACATAAAATTTCATGACTTTAAAAGATCTAAAAAACAAAATCTGTAAATTAATATTAGAAAAAAATTCAGTAGTTTCCAATAAAAAAAATATAGAAAGAAAACCAAAATTTAATGCTAAATTTTAAAAATGCATCAAAATGTTGAAATCGTCATATGACGACAGTTTGTAAGGTTAAAATATCTCCATACTGCATATTTATATAAATATATAGATGCCTATACACCCAGATCAATTTATCATATAGAAGTAGAGACATAAATTAAAAATATAAAGCAAAGATTTTAAGGCATTATGATTACGAGGAAAGAAAAAGTAAAATCATTTGTAATTATTTTTATACAACTATGCACTTAAAAAGTTCTAAATTGAAATCTTTTGAAAATATTTATTTAATATAGACGACAAACAAATATTCTTATTATTTAACATAGGGTAAGGTAGATAGATTTCTATCGTGTTTCCCCATTCTAAAAAAAAATTAAATCATTACAAAATTCTTTTTCAAGTGAGATTATAAAAATTCAAAGAAAAAATATTTTTAAATTATTATTTAATAATACAAACACGATACAAAAATATGCTGAAATTTTTGTTTTTATATGGTATAGGAAAGCTGAAAACGTTTTTGAATTTTTTCTTAACAGAGCACACGAGAATTGAACATATATCTTTAATAATTTATAAAGTGACTTTATCCCTTTAAGGTCCACTTAGAGATTCAGAAAATTTAAAAATGAACTAAATATGGGATGTCTGGAAACTCAATGTATAGACCTAAGGTGAATTTAAACATACTTGTTGCGTTTATGTGAGAAGTTCAGCTTAAAAAAACGCTTTCCAATTTTCCAGAAAAATCTACGTAATTTACAGAAAATACCATAAAATCATGTCAAATAGTTTTTTTGTAACATTCACATCACAAAGGTTAATATGCAAAAGCCATGTAAGGTTAGAAATAAGCTTTGAAGTGTCAGGTTAATCTACTCTCGCTGAAATTCGTAAAGTTTCTCGCATCAACTATGACCCAGCTGTGCCCCCCCGCCCCAATTAAATCCTTGCTACCACTCATCATTCGTTTTCGATCCTTTTTCTGAAACATGAAGGGTGTAGACATACTCCTACCATACAGGTTTAACGAAAAAGCTCGCGATTCCGGTTTTCTAGTGGCTGAGGAGGTCACAATGGTTCTGATTTCTGTGGATTATGGGGCAACCATCAACTATTATCATGTTTTCTGAACAAATAACCATATTAGTCTCTTTTAATTACAGGCAGCAAGCTTTACCTCAATTATAACCTATGGCTGACAATTTTCATCGGGTGATGATTCTCCTCCTCCTAGAATTACATCGTTGTAAAGGTTTCGATTGCAATTCTCGAAGCCAAATTCTTATCCTAATTAGATCTAGAGGTTGACCTTAAGTAGTGTAGACCAATCGACGTGTAGACTGAATAAAGCAAATTGTACGCTTATTATCCCTCACCACCGTTTTAATGTAGGTATTCTTTTGAATTATATAGTTACCACATTGAGAATCATGTTCCTCCTACCCTTCTCTGTGAATGAAGACTTCCCCATCACAAACTCCCAAGTGAAAGATTAGTTTAAGGCGATGATGCGCGCCGGCATCATCTTACTCTTCAGGAGGCAATGGACAGCCCCTTTGCATAAGGTACTTCGATCATCAGGTAAATAGAGACTCTGCGGCAAAAATCGTGACAGATTTTCTGCGCCGAATATGATTTGTTGAACTAATATTTCCTGGAAATCTATATTTTGAAGGTTGATTAGGAGAAAGCAAAGGAACAAATAACCGTTGACTCAGAATCAATCGACAAGACTTCCACTATATCTCAGAGTGGTCGCAAGCTAGACAATTAAGGAGCAAATTTTCCACCTACAAAAAATCTTGAGGCATTTATATGTAGAAGTTCTGACTTCGAACGAATTAATTCTACAAAATATACCTTTGGTTACTTGTTTACATTTCTCGAACATCATCTCAGATTGATGGCATCGAGATAAATATTGGAAGGTAAATGGTTAAATATTTCATGAGTCCAAATTGAAGTTGATATTTTTAGAAGTTAATCAATTGTAAATCGATTGAATTATTTAAGGGGCATTTAATGAAGAAAAGGCTTAAACTCCGCAATACTATTACGAGTATTCCCAGTTAAGGCCAATTTAAAGCCTCAAAAGACCTAATCTGAATAAAAAATCCAAGCTGAAGTCGAAGGAAAGTCCATTCACGGCCTTTTAATGAGGTCAAAGGCCTTATGGTAAAAGAAGCATGGATTCTTATCCAATTCCTTAAGCCTGTTGAGAGTGGATACATCACTATCATATAATTTGAGCTCCTGGTTGTCATTTTCCCTGTCAACTATTTTTGGCAAGAAGAGGAGGAGCGAAATTTCAATATATATATATATGTTCATATTTCATGACCTCCTATTAAAGAGTCACAACAATTTGAAACGCCATTCTAACGGAAATGTCGCCAACACAAATTTATCTCGCAATTCATTACTGACATTGGCCAATGATATGGGAAAGACAGTGTAGTAGTATATTGGTGTCTGCCTACCTACCCCCGTCTCTAATCCCTTTCTTCTTTTCCCAGTTGTTTGGAATGAGGAGGACACAGCGAAGTCACTCTGGGTAGGGAGACTCGATAGATTTCTATCGTGTTTCACCATTCATCTCTGTCTTCCTCCTCAGGTAATATTAAGGACAGGAATAAGATTAATCTGAATTTTAGGTGATTGACTAGTGAATGAGTTGAACAGTGAACTTAAATAATATTGTGAAAAGTTTCCATTAAAATTTAAAGAAAAGCTGAATAGTTATTCAAGTGAGTCTTAGTGTGAGTGCGTGGGTGTGTATGAATGTCAGTGTGAGAATGTTTGAAGTATACAGCGATTAGGTGATTGAAAATGCTTTCTCCTCTCCAGCTTCTTGGGGCCGGCTTGTCAAGCGTGTTCTGGCTTGGTGAGTTGGCAGCAGCCAATCTTGATCTCGTGTGGCAGTGAGGGGACTGTTTTAAAGCAGGAGTCTCGAGACTGGCTCCATGTCGTCTACGTATCGATTGGAGCCAGAGCCCTTCCACTTTGCTGTGTAAGGCACAATTAGAGACACTGGGGAAAGCAGGTTCAAGGCTTAGCTGACTGTTGAACCCAGCGTCAGAAGCTTCTGGACAAGGAGCAGAGTTGAAACCGCCGGAGAGGAAGGTGGGGGGCCACCTCTCCACCCAGGGGGCCCCCCTCTCCACCCAGGGGGCCCAACTAGGATCACAGAAGGAAATAACACGCGCCTCTGTGTATTACGGAAGCAGCTCTGATAACCCAACCCTCGAGGCGTGGTACCCACATATCACACCTCAGGAGACCCCCAAGGATCCTTCCTCATCATTTCATCCCTATTTAGGCAATTCAACCGTGAAGGCGGGGCCACTCCAGAGAGGGGATCCACTAAATAAATGTTCCCTCTACACAATAAATTGTGCACCAAAAAGTAAAGAAGAATTTCTTTAGATGAAGAAGAAGGAAAATACAACGGCTGCAAGGAAGGACACCAACACGTAGCCCATGGTCACAAACATGGAGCTCTCAAGGATAACTCGAATTCGGATCAGGAGCGTCCCGGGAAAGAAAAGCCCGAAAGGGGGGAAGTATTTGAAGTATTCTATGTCACACTGAACACTATGTTGGTCAGAGTACTGGATGTCGCGACGGTTTACGTTGCAGTTTATGAAAAAAAAACGACGGTGAAGTGATTACTAAGGATGCTTCCGGTACTGTACTCAAGATTATAAGCCTTCAGCCGACAATACCACCGCAGATATTGACACACCGAAGCGTAATCTGCAGACGCCTAAACCCCTTAGTTTACTTAACACACCAGGAAGGAGATCTCAACGGAATTGCAGAAAAAACATAACTGGGCCAAGGTCTCGGACGTCCTAATAATCAAGAACCGACGCGATAACTCTGAGTGCACGCATGTGTTCAAAGTTGTATTCGCAGAGACAAAAATGGCTCAAGCGGCTAAAGGGGGGGTGCTCTAACTCTTCAATGTAAGAGTATGCAGCGAGCAATTTGAAATGGAGGACTTTATCCTAATTCAAATCTGCTTCCGCTGGTTAAAAATGCAGCACAACACTACAAAGCAGTCCCAGCAAGAGGAATTGACTTGCTCAAGGTGAGGCGAGCTTGATCACAATTGGAAGGCATGTAAACACCTGCAAGAAAAGTGCGCCAAATGTAAGTTTGGACACCGTGCACTGGCGATGGTCGTCCGCTAAAGAAGAAGGTAAGAAAACATAAGACAAAGGAACGGAGAGAAGCCCGGGAAGAGTAGAATAACAACCTATGCACAGGTTGCCAAGGCAACCTCCTCCAATTACCTGGCAAACAAGCTCTATCTTAACATCGACACTGAGATTCTAACTAAGATCCCCACGTGCACTATAGGTATATGCAGACACGAGAATCTAATGATGATGGGAACATTCGAGGTTAAACTCAACACCATGCTCGCATTTAATTGGATAGGCAAGATGGTATTACCAAAGAATCCCTCCCTCAATGAGGTACTTCAGATGAAGTTCACCCAAAGAGAGCAAAGTTTGAAGAAAAAAAGAAGAAAAGGAATCGATAGACAAAATAAGGAAATGCAATTCAAGCAAAAAGACACTCACATCAAGGCCCCAAAACAAATAGACAAAGAAAGTTAAGAAGAATACAACTACAAACTCAGAAGACAGGATAGACAATGATTCAGATGCAAACAAGCAAAGGAAACAGAGGACTAAAACCCAAACCAAGCGAAAATTATAGGGAGAGGACCTAAAATTCAAAATCTACGCCTTCAATGACGAGCTCTTCCCTGAGAAGATAACAACAATAGAAATCTTCGTAGGTATCATAGTATGGAGGTACAAGGGAAAAAATTATGCGGACGTGTAAATAAAAGAAGATTTAAGTAGCCCTCTATCTGGCCGACATCGTCCTCTACGAGGAGACATGCGTGTCTCTGACCACTCAGGATTTTAAACAGGAAAAACATTAAATATTCTGACCGAAATAGAAGTAGACAAAGACAAGACAAACATTGAACCGACAAGTAACAAACTCACGATCTTGACACTAAACGTTAACGGATGGATGGACAAAAGGACTCTATACGAAAACAAATTTAGGTAGACAGACCACTACTTTAAACTGATAAGCAAACATGGAGTTGACACAAGGACACGAAAAATTAAGATACCTAACTACACGACACTGACAAATAACTATTTCCAGGAAAGGTATGACGGAGTTGCGATAGCAATAAATTGATACCTCAAGTTCAAACACCTACCTGCACTTGAGAAATCCTTTCTGGCAATCGCAATCCTGACCCTTGTAGGATATCTTGTGGTAGTGGCAGCGTATCAACCTTCAAAGAGAAGGTACCTGCTCCTATACAATTTCAACGTGCTATTTGGGCACCAAAGGAAACTCTCTCTCGGAAGTGAGCCAAATGCACACCTATGAGCGGCGGGATATACTAGAACGATTAAGAGGGGAAGAAACTTGAAACTCTTAATGGACCGTAACCAGCTCGTTAGAGTTGCATCTGACTTCCCTATATACGTGACATCACGTTTTGCTACGAGGCTAGACATAACCTTCTACTTACCATTTAACCATCATAACTCAATTGGGGAGCCTATCCCGAGGGGCCACATTCCTATACGCACTACACCATCTCCCTCGCGCCCATTCATATCCCTAGTACCACCGCGAAAGTCTGTTGCGCAGCCAAACTGCAAAACGTACCCGAACTGTTGACGACAACCCGCCAGTAGACCTGGGTGAGGCAAATCTCGAAAAATAGACGAAGAGTTGGAAACTTTAACCAGCTCAATCATAAGGGCAGATATGAAGGGTGTTCCAACAACATCATACAAAACGCTCCTCTATCCCAGATGGTCTGACGAGATAAAGGAAATAGCAAATGAGAATAGGGACTATATGATCGGTTAAGAAGACTGGGAACAAGCCAAGCCATAGTCAACAGCTTCGTCACCTCGAAGCAGAATTGACACAAAGAATTAGGGAACAACACACTATAATCTCGGAGTGACTAATAGAAAGAATTGAGGATGAAGGTAATCTAAATAAATTTTAAAAACAGATGAAAAGATACATGGCAAAAGACACGCTTTAACGAGAACGAATTTTGAAACGAGGACCCAGAAAAACTCGAAGTACAATTCATGGAGAACTGAAGAGAAGTATTCTCCATAACAAACAGAAAACAACGAAGACTTCTTGCTGGAGTTTGAAGGCAAGATCATCGACAAGTGAAATAATGTTATTGAGCACTTATACCGATGCCCGTACGTCTCCAAAGAAAGTGAGATGACGGCACGCGGCAGGACAATAACTACTGAAGAGCTTTTTTATGTTTTAAAAAAATTCAAACCAAAGAATCCAGGTTGGTTGCGAATAGCTAAATTACATATGACCAACGCACCGCCGTAAGTGCATATGGCAATATTAAGCATGAGAAACGCGACCTTTAACACCGGCTACTTCTCCGGTCGCTCAAACTTGCCAAGGTTATATTCATTCCTAAACTACAGGCCTATCTCCCTCCTACACTTCATTGGCAAGATCTTCAAAAATATCATTGAGAACAGGTTGCAAAACCAGCTAGCTAAGAGCGATGCGCAAAAATTCCAGTAACCCGGCTTCCGAAAAGGCATAAGTCCAGGCATCTCGCTCACTTTCCTCTCAGAAAAGCTAGTCAAATCCAGGTCTGAGGGAAAGTACTTGGACGTAGTCTTCAGAGATGTACAAAAGGATTTGGACAAGGTTTGGCTGAGGAGACTACAATACAAGATTGTAAGCCTTCAGCTAAACCTTATCATGGAAAGGATCCTCCGCGACTACTTGATGGAAAGAAGAGGGTAGATACAGACAGAAGGACACAAGGTGCCGGAATTCAGCCTTTAAGCTGGAGTGCCACAAGGCAGCTCTCTCAGCCCTCTACTGTATAGCATCTTCACTATAGGCCTTCTATAACCAGTCAAGGGTGACGTAAGGTATGTGCAGTTAGCACATACATTACGCTTATTGTCCGAAGTACATACAAGGCCATAGTGCAGGCCGCTGAGACGACGGTGGAGATCAAAAGTGTGTCATTATCCCCATGAACCGTCATCTGAAGGAGGACATTTATGTTAGTGATCAACGCCATCATTACTCTCAGGACGGCAAATTACTCTGTCTAAAGCTGATCATCGGTGGGTATAAACAGCACATCGATAAACGGATCCGCATGGCGGTGGTGGTTCTTGGGAAACTATCGAGGTTCTACAACTTGAGCTGTAGTACTCACTGAAGCTCTACTTTTGCTAATATAGTTGGTCAGTTAGTTGTCCGTCGATTTCTGCGATGACGTCACTTCATGCCCTTAAAAAGAATAATTTAGGCATAGAGAGAAACTTGCATAAAAGATGCCTAGATTGGGAAGTGGGTGTGCATTCCTCAGCCCACTATCTTGGCACTCCATAGTTTGGCTGGTGGCAGGTGGTTCAAGAAGAGCAGCCATTGTGAAGTGTTGCAGAAGACTGCCAAGTCCTCGATCTAATAACATGCGCTTACTGCCGGTCGCCACAACATATTTTTCATTAGAGGTTGACTCCTCTAGTCTTTGTCCAGTCACGGACATCCACAGGACAGTGGATCAGGAGTTGGCGAGGGACCAGGGCGTGTCCATACGTTGAGCTTTGATGAGATGTTACAATTCTCCAAATACATTATAAGAGAATTTGTCCATGACTTTGATAACTGTTTGTTTTTAGAAATTAACTTCAACCTCCCTATTAATAATTTTTGTGACCACAGAATTTCTGGCGAATATTTAGCCAACATTGAATCAATATCATAGGAGATTCCAGTTACTTTAGGCTTTTATTTCTTCTTATTACGACCTTCTGCCATCATTTCAATTAGTTTTTCTTGAGTACACAAGAGTAGCGGCTTCGTTACTGATTATTCGTCAAGTCTAAGCTCGCTTATTTCACAGCTACCCAACTTATCTGATGGACATTCCACAATCCGTCACCCGTAAACATGCTAGGAAGCAGGGCTCCCTGAATATACTGCTGAATATATTTAGGAGCGGGGAAAGACGGGTAAACACGTCTGTTCGCTGGATGTTTGATATACCGTGTGGTGGTAACAAAGACCAAAGGAATCTAGGTCCTGATCTCAATGCAGAGGATTCAGAAGAAAGCCTCGTTGAGCATAACACAACAAAGATTATACAACTAAGAACAAATTCAACCAATCAACACACTGTTGCACACATTCAAAAAAGACTTGGGGACAAAGTAGAGACAGAAATAATACCAGAACTAGCCCACAACTTGGATATAGATTTGACAAGACTAAATAGAAAAGTTACAAGCGGGACGAAATTCCTAAGTGCCAGACCAACTGTCGCAAAGGAAATGACGTAGATGTACAAATGATTTGTCTTTTGTTTTATTTTTTATTTTGTTACGTTTTTATCATGTAGTGGTCCTTTTTTTTCATTTTCAACTATACTCATATCTTAAAAATTCAACTAATTCAAGTTCAGCTAAATTGAAAAATTTATGCTTGAACGCCTGTTCGATTAGGGCACAAATATATTAATAATAATAATAATAATAATAATAAATAAATAAATTGAAAATAAAAATATAATAATAATAATAAACAGGAATAAATTACAAAAAGTAAATAAAAAAAAAAATCGAAATTTATATATATATATATATATATATATATATAGAGAGAGAGAGAGAGAGAGAGAGAGAGAGAATGAGAGAGAGAGAGAGAAAGAAAGAGAGAGAGAGATATATATTACAAAGATTTATCATTTAGCACGAATTGTCAAACTAAAAATTATCAAAAAAGCTACAAAAAATTGAGCTCACAGGAGATCCTCTCATCACTAGGGCAAACTACTTTGTATTTTTTTCACCCCTCCATTTTTCTTCACTATTTTACATTTTCACCAGTCTTTATTCATCGTTAATCGTTAATAATTCCATCAAAATGCCGAACGGCCTGCTATGGCAACACGAACAAAAGGGGTCGTAATTTGGAAAGGATTAGGCCTGCTTGCCAAACTATATCACCCACAGGTCAGCAACAAAGCCTGACATAATCATGACAAGCGATGACTTCCCGTCAACTTCCATAGTGAGCCAGGTCCATTAGTACCCAACGACCAGATTGCGATCCTGACAACAATCTTGATCGCGCCGATCCAGCTTCCGGTCTCTCTCCTCAAAAGTTACGCTTCTGCCAAGCAATCCTAAGCGAGACAACATTGGATGAGATTGACGGAGAGCTTGAGTGAATAACTACATGCCTCCATCATAGAGGCAGACGGCGAGTATGTAGCAAAAACAGAGTACAAAACTTCCCTATCTCCCAGCTGGATAGAGAAGATGCGCCAGATCGCTAGGGAGTAGGGGAAGGTGTACAAAGACATAAGAACAACTTAGGCCGGCCATTAACATCCAACAGGGTGAGATCAGGATCAGCCGGATAGATAAAAGTGTATACGGCGAGCTGAACCCGATAGAATTCCACCAAAAGATTCGAAAATTAAAAGAACTACAAGTAGAAACAATATTTTCTTGATAACACCTGAAGAACAAAAAAAGTTTGACCAGGAGTTCGAAATCAAACTGATTAAATACCTCATTCTGATAACACATCGTACGCACCCACAACTCCATGTCGAGGAAGGAAGGGAGATGGTTGGCCATGGCCGCCCAATAACAACAGAAGAGGTCATGGCAATTGTAATATCATTTTAACAAAAGGCACCATGCTAGAGGGGCATCACGAAAAACTACTTGCTACATGACCCACAGCAGATTATTCAGGGAATCACGAACATCCTTAATGGCTTATGAATACCCGTTACTTCCCAAACGGTGTAAAAGTGGGGAAAATCATTTCTATAATCAAGGGGAACAAAATTTCCCTGATCAAATGGTGAATTACAGGCCGATCTCTCTCCCTAAAGTTTGTGTGAAAATTCTACAAAAAGCTTCTAGCAAAAAGGCTACAAGATCAGCTAACAGAATTGAAAGCCCACAACCTTCTGCAGGACGGGTTCCGTAAGAAAAATGGTAAATTAAAACAAACCGCCTAAAATTTCAGATCCTCCCATTTAATGCCGAAAACATGTTTATGTCATCGTCAACGACAAATCATACCCATATTCCGAATAGGGTAAAGTCTAAGGATTGCAGGTCACAGCAACAGACTGTAAGACGCACATAAACAGTAGAATCTCCTTAGCTAAAATAGAACTTGGCAATATCTACAGGTTCATAAACCTCAGCGCAATGGAAATCACCCAGCTATACACTGCACTGGTAAGCTGAACATTGGTGTATCTTGCAGCGGTAACGCAGTTGGCAAGTTATACCTCTCTTATGCAAATGCCGAGAGTGCAGAACAAAGGTACTCTTCTAATAGCTGGTGCAGGCAAGTTAGATGATATTCGGCAGACGGTTCTGCACAAGAGAGTAGGCCTGAAGCCACTGAATATGAAACACCAGAGGTTAGGGAGAAAAACTAGGCACAAAATAGAGGAGCAAATACTCCGAACATTAGATATCAAATTAGAAAATTCTCTAACTATGCTGCACACCTTCCCCAACGGAAGAAACTGCTCCCAACAAGGCAGATTGCAACCTACACCTAAAGAAGACCACACTGCTAAGACAAAAAATTACCGGAAGGCAAAGCTCAAAATTTATCAAATATAAAGAAACAAAAGCCCAAGTTTAAAATGAGACAAAAAAGGCGGAGTGCCCAAGACCCTACTTCTAACTAACCTTTTTATTCCATCTTTTAGATGGTGGATAACTTGTCCTGTATTCATCTTTTTTAAATGAATGTGTTTGGTAAAAAACAAACAAAATTGCTGAGCTTTCGATCTTATTCGATCATATTTGGAGCATTTTGATATGTTTTAGCCTCCTTTACCGATATAATGAGTAGAGTGTGGACCTAACAGAATAAAAAACCCCGATTTTTTAAGCGTATTTATTCCGCCTAGGTTGAGCATAACGTTAGAGGAATCGGGTTAGTCCAATGAGTGAAATTTTAAAATAATTTTAATGTTCGATTCCAGTTTGTTGCTCGACTGTTGATGGCCGGCTTATCTTCGTTTATTAATATGGCTTTTTAGATCTTCAGCATAGCTTTATTAACCTCTATTATTCTAATAACAGTGTTGTTAATTAGCATATCTCTTGTTAGTTTAATGTTATGAGCCCTCTCCATATAATCTTTAGGCCCTCTGCTTTTCAAATGCATAGTTAAATGTCCTGAAAATGTAGGTGTTATCATGCCAATATATTTTAAGTTGTTATAAAGCTTACAGTCTTTATTGGGGCAGATGAACTCGTAAATTATGTTGGTTGACTTGATATTCGAGGAGTTTATGCAGCTGTTGTTTTTCATCAGGAGATTGCTGGCTTCGTTGTTTTATAATAATGATGAGTTGAATTTTTTCCATTTGATTTTTAACCTTGATGTTAGGGTTAATAATCTCCTTGATGTTTTTTTCATCAATTTTATAGGCCGTGGTCATCTGGTTTCTGTAATACACTTTGATTTTGTTGACTTTTCTCTGATTACTTACAGTTTTATCCGTATCTTTGCATTTACTAGTTATAAATGATTGGAGATGTTTGTCAATCATGCTGTTTGAGAAACCGTTTGTTTTACTCGTGTTATCTCTTGGTGGAAAAGTTCCCAGGTAGAGCAGCATTTATATGCTCAGTGGATGTATGAGCAGATTACGCTTATTTTATACCTTTCTGTGCATTCACTCCCCGCATTGAGGCATCTCCCCATGTCCGTACTTTTTCTATGTACTTTAGTGATGTAGCTACCTTTGGTGTTTTGAACATCAACGTCCAAGGAAGGGAGTTTATTGCCCGTGCGCATTTCAAAAGATAGTTAGAATAAAAGAAAGTTGCCAAAGGAAATTAATTAAGGCGGAATATACAATGGTCTTCAACAAAATTTGCGTTCAAGAAAGACGGCTATCCAACAACACTAATATATATATATATATATATATATATATATATATATATATATATATATATATGAGAAACTCACAAAGTAGCGCGTGAGTTGAGTAATAAATGCCAAAAAATCCAAAAGGAAAATGAAAGGCGGATTCCAAGTACTTTCGAACTTGATAATTAATTGAACAAGTTGGAAAGTACTTGGAATCCGCCTTTTATTTTCCTGTGTGACTTTTTGCATATATATATATATATATATATATATATATATATATATATATATATATATATATATATATATATTTTACTATCAGTTTATATTGTGTTTATAACATTAAAATTAGACATTTACTTTTTCTTTCAATTCTATTTTTTTATAGTTTACACCTCAATATATCAAATTGATCGGAAAAATCAATATTGAAACTTTTGATCTATTTTCTATGATATTAATTATACCAAATTATATGTTAATTAACCCTATTAAATTGTCAACCTTATTTCTTAAGCTGTGTGCGTTTGCATGTAAGCACGAAACAAAAATAACCTAATCAATCCTATCTTATTTAAATAAATTCCATCTGTCGGAAAAAGATCACGTCGTTGGTATAAGTCAACTGAGAAGACAATATGTGTTCCTTCTTCCTGATTAATTTGGCACGAGGTGGCAAGAATGCGAGTGAATATTATTTTTCCGTAGAGGGAGAAGCTGGATTTATGAATTTATCTATATAATTTATTGAAAAAATAGTGTTTAATTGATATAAATACGCAACATTTTCTCAGGCGTTAGTGGAACTGAGTATGAAAAGTTACATTCTCATAATTACTAGAATTGCTTCTTTGAATTGCACTTCTAGAGGTTAAGATCTTCATTTACATATACATCTGTTTCTTTAGTAGTTTTTTTTGTACTTGCCTCCTTATATATTAAAAGTTAGTTCGTGTGTGATCAAACCGATTAATTTCATTTATCCTAGAGTCTTCTTCATTTCAGGTAGCTATTTTCATATTATTTCTGCTTTCTCTCCTCACTTTTCCATCTTAGTTCTTCAAGCTTATTAGTTTCAATTTTGAATTTATTGTTTTCTCCTTTCAAACCTCTTCCTATTACGAAAATTATTTAATAGGATTTTGCAAAACACTTAGGCCACTTGAAAGGCAATTATCTCTGACTGTCTTCTTAATTAAGATTTGAAGGATCGCTTCTTCCATTCTATTTCTAAGTTTGCAAACTAAATGCCTAAAGAAAAAATGCCTACCGAGAAATTGCTGAGGGAAAACCGTCCAATAGACAAATGCCTAATAAAATCTTTTATATTATTTAGTATAGGAACTTATATCAAATATTTTAAGCTGAAAAAATAGTAAGAGAAGAAAATTAGATTATTGGAAGAAATTCTTATAAAAAGTCCAAACTAAAACTTTTAATATGGTTAGAAACCAGTTTATAAATTTTAGAACGGAAGAATAAAAGTTTTAGTTTCATTTTAAATTATGTGCAATTGACTTTAGATAAGATATGCCTTTATTCTTATTGTAACGGGCATGAACTTTTTTATTCTTTAATTAGCTCGACTGTAATTCTCATTAGTTCTTGCAATATATGCGCCCAAAGCGAACCGTGTGAGAACCACTTCGGTGATTGCTTGTTCACCTATGACTTTTATCTGTCACAACCATTTCGCGATTTGGTAGTTATTGTAACTCTCATTAAAAGCCTAGCGCAATCATATAGAGATTTGTTAATACGTGGTAAATCCGCTTTAATTCTGCTGTACACATTCCACATTTCAACATGAAAGATTGGGCATCTTTGTTCATCACGCACAATGATACGAAGCCAAGTTATTTTAAAATATTCTACGAAGTTACTAAAGATTTCATCTGTTTGTGGATCAAATGATTGAATAAGATTTAAAAAAGATTCAGTAACATCTTCAAGCCAAAAAAGGCTAATGCCTGTATTTGTTTGATAACACTCGTCTGCGTCAAAAATGTATCTTAGGTTTACTGTGGTATTTCTTAATAAAATTGACCTCCTAAATGTGAATCTGGCATCCGTTTTCTTTATCAAGTTCAGTTTTTGCGATACAGGGAGTGTTAATAATTTTATAGTTTATATATGTCCTATATTACATCAAAATATCAATAATTTTTGCAATACCGTATTCGCAGTAAATTTTGTGTACGTCTTAAGTACGAGTAATTATGTTAATTTTATATTTTTGCCGGTTAGAAATTGTTTAGCATTATAATAACAAAAATAATAATAATAATAGTGGTTGAGTTAAAAATTAACATAAAATGTAAGAAAAGCACCGACAGATTTGGCTATGTTTGCGGCAAAGTTACTTTCTCCGAAGAGCAATGTACAATCTTTCCTCTAATTAAATCTTTGTATCATGCATATTTTGGAGTAAGGCTAGGAGATCAAGATAAAAGTTGTGCACAACATATCTGCTGCAAAGGATGTTACATAAGTTTAAGACGCTGGAGTCAAGGCGAACAGAAGTCTCGCTCTTTTGGTGTTCCCATGGTGTGGAGAGAAGGCAAGGACCACACTACGGACTGCTATTTTTGCATGACAAATCTTAAAGGTGATCATTGTATCAAGTTTTTAAACTTTCTGTATTATACTGGCTCCTGAAAATGTAATTATTAGGCATAGACATAGCATAACATTAAAAACTAACATAGTTCACTTTAGCATGAACATATCTTTTACTAAACATTTTTGTACTATCTTCAGCTTCAAATCAATTCCTTTATGTAATATGCAATTATATTTTCCACAGGTATAAATACGAAGAATAAACATAGTGTGGCATATCTAGATGTTCAACTTTAAATGAAAGCAAGTTCCTTCACAGTTATCTTCCTCTCCATAGGGGATTAAATGAATTTGAGTTTCGTTTTTGCAACTAAGGCAGCCAAATTCACAGCAAAAAAAAAAAAAATTTACACTTGCGACTGAGGATATTGTCGTAGAATGACCCACAAACATATATGTTTACTTCTATCCAAAATGACTGGGCGCTCAAGTTCAAATAAGTGACGGCCTTTAGCTCCCCTCTCCTAAGGGATATGTTTCTGGCCTGTTCCCAGTTCTTTTGGATCTGTTGAGGAATGTGACTCTTGAATTTACAACGAGGTATAGAAAAGAAAGGTTCCCTCGTTCTAACATTTCAAGCACTTTAGGCTCAATATCCTTTGAAAGATTGGCTGCTGGGTAGTTTCTTACATCCACATTTAAGAACGTCAACCAGAGTTTGGAATTAAGATGGCAACAAATCAGCTATTTTCCCTTTGGGTGTTCAAATGTGTGAATGTCGCCAGGCGTGTCCTAATTTTAAAAGCAATTGTAGGTCACATCCCATTCGTAAGATGGTAGTATTGAAGGCCACGTAATCTTCAGCACCCTGATGAATATTTTTCAAACGGTAAGAAAGAAATAAAAGTGAAATCGATATAATTATTAATATAATAATAGACATTTAATTGTCCAAGATGACCAAAATAAGTCAAAACTTTTAAGTAGCTAACCAAGTAGAACTAAAATTATCACTAACTCTCTAATTTAAGATGGGGACTTTTTTTAGGTATTTCAATAATAATTTCATCTTAGTTTGGTTATGACATATTTATTTATCAAAGATATTTCTAATAATTTTTTTATAATATCAAAAAACAAAATAATTATAAGTATCGAAACTAATATGAAATTATTATTCAATTACTCAGAAAAATCCCCTTCTTAAATTATAGAGTTAATGATGATGATGATGATGACATTGCTTATAGCCATTTGTATTTACAGGCACCAAACTGCGGGCTCTTCTGGTAAAGACAGGCAGATACCTGAAACCTTGCTGTCATTCAATGTGGAATGAGCGTAAATAGATTTAAGGAAATTATTCGAAGCCTACATTTTGTGGATAATACTAAACAAACAGGCTAAAAGAGTTTATTCGAGGAAAGCCTGTAAGATTTGGGTATAAAATATGGTGCCCCTGTTCTCATGAGGGTTTTCTTGTAAAATTTAGGCTATATGAAGGAAAAGATACTGGTTGCGAAACAGGTATGAGTGTTGGTGAATCTGGAATAAAAACATTGGCATTGGAGCTAGTTCCGAAAGGAAGTCATGGGTACATAGATAACCTTGTTACCACTCAGCCTCTGCTTGAATTATTCTGGGAAGAAAGATATAAATTTTACAGGTACGATTCGTAGGGATGGGATTAGAGGTGTCCCTCTCTCTCATATGAAAAAAGCAGAGAAAAAGAAAAACATCGTAGTTTACCATTGGCAAGACAATAGTGATGTAACTGTTGCTACAAATAGAAAGGATGCCATTTATCTTAGTATGGGTAAATGCAAGCGATGGTTCAACAAATCAAGTGAAGTAATAGTTCTACCACAACCAATGATAATACAACAGTACAATCAAGGTATGGGAGGAGTTGACCTGTTGAACAATTTCGAGCAAAGTATAGAGGGACATTCCGTAAACAAGTCTGGTACTATGCACTAATTAGATTTGTTCTAAATGCTTCTACTGTCAATGGATGGATTTTTTACCGAAAGATCCATAATAACATCACTGAACTAGACTTCATAAGAGAGGTTGTACAGGTTCTTCTAAAACCTGCTGATGTGCCTGGTATATTTGGACCACTCTAAACTCCTGATGTAATACGGTACGACAGAATCGATCATAACATTGTGATGGATGAAACACAGCGGAGGTGTGATATTTGCGCAAAAAAGTCAAACCAAAATGTACAAAGTCCAATATCATTCTAAGTCAAAATAATAAAATAATGTATCTTAATCCAATAAATGATAATAAAAATCTTTTTAATGCTATTTACTTACAACTCAGGATTTAGGAAATGTTCTATACCTCCCTTTTCTCTTTATTTCTCTCTTTCTATATATATATATATATATATATATATACACTTCATTTGTCAATATTTAAAGAATAAATAATTTTGTGAGTACAGGTTATATGTACCATTAGGTAAACTGTAGCATGAATAAAATTCGATACATACTGTAAGCTGCATGATGTCCGTTTAAATGGGCGTTTCATAACTCAGAGTTACATTTCAAATATTTAATAAATTTCAGCAGCAGTCATTAGATGTTATATATGTACAAATTAACTAGTTTTAAAAGGTACAAAAGGTATCATGCGCTTGTGGGTTAATTAATTTTCTTTGGAAACTTTCTATTTTCTTTATTGTCGTCTTTTGTCCATCTTGTAGATGGTAGAATACTCTCTTACGTTCATCTCTCTTTTTTTAATTATTACTTTTGTTAAAATACAAACTTTTTATTGATGAGCTCTTGATCTACGTGATCCTTATTAAAATAGGTCGTCCTCTTTTGCCGATGAAGTATGGTTGAACACAATGAAACGAGAAGTCTTACGTCTTGAAAAAATCACGATTAAAAGTGTATAGTCATAGTATAGTGGATAGGGTTGTTTAGGATAAAGTGGTAAAGAGGAAAGAGCAATAGTTAAGAATTAATTGCTCAGTGACCAGCCATCTCTTTAGTTCTTATTGTTTATTTTTCTTTATTAATCTTCTGCATTCTTTAATGGGGCTCTCGAGGCTCTGTAGTTCTTCACTATTTCACAATTTTTGTCTTGTTTTTTGTTTCTGATTTCCTTAATATATGATTTGTATTGGCTCTGCAATCTCACCCTGCTGTGAATCTTGAAGGCGGTTCTTCCCTTGAATCGGGTCCACCTCTTCTAAAGTTACCACGGTTATTTGTTCTGTACTTATACGGGATTTCGACCGCTCTTTTTTCGTCTTCGTTCATTATATGATCGAGTTTGTCCCACACCTTCAAAGCTCTTCTGTGTAATGACACGATTGTATTTGGAATTTCTATTGCGTTTTGAAGATCTCATGTTTTTTTACGTTCTCTCTTTATTGTATTTTTGATGATATATACCGCTGAATTTTTTACTCTCTGAAGTTTCATTGCACTTGTTTTCTGGAGACAGGTCATTGGGATAGCTAGGTACAGCAACGTGGTTTTGCAGATGGCGCTGTATATTTTCTTTTTGTTTTCTCTCTTTAGTTTTCTAAGTTGGAATAGTTTTGTTAGATGTGCTTTTGCCTGATTAATTATTTCCGCAATGTGTTTGCCATAGCCATTTCGGGTGATTTTTAGCCAGAGTACCTTTCTTTCGTTTACGTAATGGTATCTTTTTTCTTCAATCTCTACTGTTGAGGTCAAGCGACTCCCTACAGGAGTAATGGAAAACATTTCTAGAAGTTTCCACTTTCGCTCAAATTCGTTAATATTAGCAATTTCGGTCGCTGTGATTCTCGCCATGGATGGGGGATGCCCCTATGTGCTGTTCGCCACTATCGTAATGTTGTCAGCGAATTGGATATATATTGTTGTATCCTGGACAGGCATTGGCAAATCCATTTTATATATAGTATAAAGTGTTGGTCTTATACAGCCCCCTTGGGAGACACCTTGAAGGATTTCGAAGTCTGGGCCATCGAAGCCTGCTATTGAGATAAAGGCCAACCTGTCCGTTACATAGTCACATAGGCATTTGGTTAGGGCGGAGTGTATCTCTAGTCTCTTGATTTTATATTTCAGGCCTATCCTCCAAACTTTATTAAACGCCTCTTGGACGTCTCTGAGTAAGATGTCTGTATAGATTTTATCGTATTTGGCCTTTGCAATTGATTTGACCAGTATGGCCAGGGCTGTCTCGGGACTTCTGTTATTTCTGAATCCATGCTGATGGTTTGAAATCAGTGTTCTCTCCTCCAGGTACTTGACTAACCTATCATTTATGGCTCTCTCCATTAATGTTGCCACTGTCTCCAGTAGTGTGATTTGCCTGGAGTTTCTTGGGTTATTGGGTGGCTTACCAGGTTTCGGTAAAAAGATAATGCTTCCCCTTTTGAGTGCATCTGGGAAGTATCCTGCACTTGAGGAAGCGTTAAAGACTGCTGTTATTTGTTACGAAAAGGTGACTGGTGCGCATATTAGGTCTTCTTTTGTTTCCCCGATGATACAGGTGCCATCTGTTTAGTATCCACGAGCGTTATTTGTATTTCTTGTAGGGTGATCGATTCGATCCCTTACTCTATTAGCAGTGTTGGTGAAGCAGCTATGTTGGCACTATTTCTTGTTGATTTGGCCCCAAGTCTTCTAGCCCTCTTGCTACGTGGTCGCCGTTGAAATCCTCGTTTTCGTCGGTGGAGATATCAATAACCCTCCTCTTGTGTTCTTGAAATGCCTCTTCGATTTCATGGGGCTCCTTTTCCTTTCCATCTTCATTTTGAAGTTTGTTTTCAGCCCGCCTTTTTTTTGCCGCTGGCGATGTTAATTTTTTGCCATAGTTTGTTAGGATTTAGTTTATCGTGGTTGTTTCCACAAAAAAGGCACACCTAATGTATCCTTCTAATGCTATTTCCTTTATTACTTGGTCTTTCAGGCGCAGCAGCTTTGCACGGACGCTTCTCTGAAGGCCATATTATTCGATTAAATCTCTTATGTTTATATATTCCCTCTCGAGATTTCAAATTTGGGCTGACCTGATTGGGTGCGGTAAAGTTCTATACGTTTTAGTGGGAACATGTGTTTTAGCTGGTTTGACAAGCGCCACTTCTTCTATTTCTTCAAGGGAAGCCTCAGTTAAGTCTCTATGACCGTAATTGGCGAGCTCTTCTTCGTAGCTGTTCCAATAGGCGTGTCTATACGATTTCCTCGGTGGGAACTTAACTTGAATGGGATCCATAGTTAAGGTCATGACCACTATTTCGTGGTCGCTAGTTGATGGAGGGCCTTTATCTATGTTGTAATTGAATGGAAGGTTCGGGGTTGCCAAAACTATATCTGATTTAGTAGCTCTATTTTTGCCCGGATAAGTTTGAAATTTCGGTCCTAGACTTTCTACTATTCTCTTTTCTAATAATAGGTCAAGGTTTCTTTCGGCTCTGTTGTAGTTCTGAGTGTAGGTAGTGGTTGTACTCCGGGCATTTAAGTTGCCCATGAAGCCTGTTTAGTCTCTGTGGCCCCAAACTTCTGTAAAGTTGTGGAGAGGCAAGAAATCTCTCATTGGGGGTTGGTAGCCCATTGCCACTATTAGATTGCCTCTCTTTGTTATAATGCTATTTGCTAGATATGCTTTGTCAAGATCTTTGAGTTTTTGAAGCTTATATCGTTTCGGATTGCCATAGCATCGACGTCATAATTGATACAATTTGTGTTTGTTGAATTAGATTGTAATTAACCATAATGATTTTATTTATTTCTGGGTCGATGTTAATCTCGTTTAGTAGAATGATATCCGGGTCTTCTTTTAAATATGCGTTGCTCGAGAGAATCTCTTCGCATTCCATCCAGCTACTTTGTGGCCTATTATTTTTAATTTTCTTACATGGGTCATTATTTATGTTTCCTTTCTCTCGACTTCCTCTTCTCTCTGCTTTATACGCTTTACGCTCAATGGGCGATTTTTTCCTTCCCCATCTTTTTTTTCTTGAATTCTTCTTTCTTTAGCGTATAATATAGATCCTGCGGGATTTTTAATTTTCCTGCTTTAATCATTGTGAATACCTCGCGTTCTGTATACAGGCCTTCGTAGTCGTATTTATAGTGTCTCTTTTTTATATCTTGTGCTAGATTATCGTTGTTATCGGAGAAGGGCTTTTCTTCAGAGGCGTAAATCTTTAGGTTGAAGTTTTTTTTGTTTCTCCTTTCCTTCTTCCCCAATTTTTGTAGAGGGAACCGAGCTCATTCCTTTTAGGGTTTGGTTTGCTCTGTTTGTATCCATATTGGTGTTGTTGCCTGTGGTGACTTCTATCTCCATCCCTTCTTCTTATCTTTTTTGCGTAGTCTTTCTTAGTCTTCGTTCTATTAGTTGCCCAGTTAGTCTCTGTGGTTTTCTCTTGGCTAGGTGTCTTTTGCTGCTCCTGGGTCTTGTCTAAATTTGTTGGTTTATACTGTACGCTCAGTATGTCCGCTGATGGAGGGTTTTCAGGGAAGTTCATTTCGTCTAAACCGTTGTTTAACAACATTATATTTAATTTCTGTGAATATGAGCCCAGGTTTGCTACATTCAACACGTTTGCATGTAGAGTACAAGATAATATATTCAAAGACTCCCCTTTTTTAATTTCGATTACGTTTTTTACTGGAAAGATTTATTCCGCTGTGGCTTTAGCGAACTTGGCGAATGTAAGATTCTGTTTTACTTCTTCTGCTATAGCCCCCTTTCTTTTCTTAATTTCAATTTGTTCATGCTTCATTGGGCAAGCCACTGCTATTTAAACATTTTTTTCATCTAAGAATTACATTCTCGCCACGTATGAGTTTTATCACTACACTCGGAACACCTGCTGCGCTTTTCTAGTGCATAACAGTTGAAGCAAGGTGGTATGCTAATAAATTCATGTCTTTATTTGATCAGGTGTGATTTTTAAATTAAACACGAGAATAGCTGATTCCCTCGCCTTCATGGTCATATTTGTTTCGCAGAATATTACTTTGAAAACGTGTGAATACTCCGTTTTGTTTGCATGATGGATGAATTTTATGACTTGCAGAACTTATGCCTATGATTATGCTTTCTCTATTTCCTCTTTTATTTCGTCCGCCTTATGGTCCCCTATCCAGGAGTCAATTTGACGTCAGTATACCCTCTTCCGTGACTCTACTTGCGGGGGCACTTTAGCCTCTAATCCAATCTTTGTTAGTTCGTGCATAGTTTTTTACAAAAGAATTTCATCCACATCTCTGGCGTTTTGGCAAGTTGCAATGTAGGAATTAGTGTAGTCTAGTAGCCTAGCTAGCACTACACTGAGCTCCCCGTAGATAATTCGAATAAGTTTGTCATGTCAGGTTTTCGCACGCCTATCTGGACGCGCAAAGGGACAATTTTAGCGATGTCCATCTTCTTACTTATCGGTTTTTTTTTTCTTCATCGGCTATAGAGAAGGAAAAGAGAGGAAGTGTGAGGTTGGAGATAGATATAGCTTGTTGCTATATCCGTTTATTCTAATTGGCTTATTAAGCTGGCTAGTGTGTATTCCCTACCTACCGACCTATACCCTAACCCTAACAGTGTTGGCTCCAGCTGACTTGTGTCCGCCGCTCACGCTGGATCTAACCCGTCCCATGCAACGCTTCGGCCTGCGCCCAGTTAGCCGCCCGGTTCAGATAAGGCTCACGCACAAGTAAGAATCTAAGGAGATTTCAAGCTTTCCTATCTGACACGCCCGAAAGAGGGTGAGTAGGAAAGTAAGAGTGTGTCTATGTGTAGAATCCAGTAATTGTCTCGTCAGAGGGTTGAAGTCTCATCTGTGACTTCTTTCTTGAGTCAGAAACGAAGGAAAAACGATGAGACTCGCCTTATGAATTCGAAATTATAGATTGCGTATGATTCTAGGTGAGGTACGAAGGGCGGTCAATAAGTTATCCAATTCGGATATAAGGAAACGAGATATGAGCAAAAGTGTTTTATTATTTTTCAATATAACTACCCTCGACTTCAATGCACTTGCGCCACTTGTCCCTGAGGCTTCGAATTCCTGACAACCAGAAATCTCCCGACTGCTGTTAAATCCACTCATGAAAGGCGAGCTGGACATCTTCACCGTCCCCAAACGCAGTGCAGCCTTGAGCTGGCGGAATAAAAAGTAGTCGCTAGGGGCCAGATCTGAACTGTAGGGGGGATGGTTGAGCTCCTCGAATCCGCACTCGCGCAGGGCAGCTTGTGCAACTCTGGCCTTGTGAACTTTAACGACGTTGAAGTCGATCATGGGGCGTGAGGTTTCTAGGGACCCAACGGGCAGAGACCTTGGTCATTGCCAAATTGTCGTGGAAGATGTTGATAACACTTCCATGTGATATTCTAAGTTCTCGCTCGATTTCTTCGACCTCCACCCTTCGATTTTCGAGGATCATCCTTTTCACACGGGCCACATTGTCCTCGTTAGTCACGTCTGACGGGGGTCATCTTCAAGGGACTCAACACTATGGCGGAACTTCCTATTCCAGCCTGCAATGGTTTCATAGGAAGGGGCGGTATCGGTATATACTGCAACCATGCGTTCATGGATCTCTTGCATTTTTGCCTTCCTTGGTCAAAAATTTGATCACTGCGCGGTGCTCAACCTTCTCCATTGTTGAAATATTTTTGACAGACGATCTGCGCTCAGCCACTGCTTTCTAAATAGACGAGGCAGGAGGGTGCGGCTGCAGGTCATAACTTGTCCTAACACCCCCACAAACAGCCATCCCATTTCCTCTGTTTTGGCAAAACTTATTGATCGCCCCTCGTAGAATAAAGTATCCGCCATCCGTCATTTTTGAAATGAGAAGGCTTTTTTACTCATCCTACCTTTAACGTAATGTAAAAGGAAAGGAGCCAATCAGGAGAGTGGAATTTTTAGAAAAATTATAATGTTCAATTACAACTTGTAGCCTGAGTGTTAAGGGTTGACCTTTCTTCGTTGATTGCGATGGCTTTTAAGATGTTCAGTCTAAATTGATTTTTGTCTTTTTATTCTATTTTGGTGTTTTCAACTAATATAACCCGCGAGGGCTGGTCTTACATATGCTCTCCATATGATTTTTAGGCGCTCCGTTTTGAAAGTGCATGGTTAAATGCCTCGAAATGGTAGTGGTTGTAATACCAACATACTTAGATTAATTTTGAAGCTTGCAGTCTTCATTCAGCCAATTATCTCTTAAACGATGTTAGTAAACTTTAGTTATGAAGGCTTTTGGTAGATGTTATTTTTAATGAGATTGTTAACTTTTGTTTTTTTTATAATATATAATAAGTTGAATCTTGTTCGTTTGACTTTTGACTTTGATGTTACGGTTAACAATTTTCTTGATTGTTTTTCCAGCTACTTTATAGGCCAATGGCATTTGAATTATATTAAATAGTTTGATTTTATTTTTTATTTCTTGGTTGCTTTCAGTTTTGTTTGCTACTTGGAATTACAAAGTGTCTATAACAGTAAAGAAATTAAAGAAGAAGAGAAATAACCACATCAGTAAAGATTTTTAAAAAGAGGCAAAGATCCAAAAACAAGTAAAAGATAAAAGAGGCGAAGTGACAAACTAAATATAGAAATAAAATAAAACAAAATAATAAAAAATAAAAATAAAAGTTAATAATAATAAGAAAGAGGTGTAGTGGACAAAGAAAAACAAACAAACAAGAAAACATAAAAATATAATCCAATAGTAAAAAGGTAAACGGTTAACGAGTAAGCATCAAAATAACTGAAAGGCTTGGATCCCAACGACGGAAGACAGAGTGTATATATATATATATATATATATATATATATATATATATATATATATATATATATATATATATATATATATATATATATATATATATATATATATATATCAAAATTAATATATAACAATGAAACAAATTTTTAGCTAATTATCCCTTCTTTGAAGCCCTCGTTATCTTGTATTTTTAAGAAGAGCTCCTTCCAAGTACTTCGATGAAATGCTAGTTAGCCAAAGAATTGCCTTATTAAGCGCCAAATTATGATTGCGCTATTGCGACTAATTCTCGCATTTAACAAGTCCAGTTAGAATGGATAAAGCAAATTCAATCGGAAGACATTTTTTTGGATATCTTGGAAAAGCTTATTAAGAACTCCTTCCGAGGGCCTCGATGAAGAGCTATTTAGCCAAAATATGGCCAACTTAACCGCATATTTATGATTGCGCTATTGCAAATAATTATCAATTTTTACAACGCGGAGCTAGAGTGAATAAAACAAATTTTCTATTATCTTCGATAAGCAGGTATCACAATTAAAATAGCCGATCGAAAGACAGTTTTTGGGCTGTCATAGAAAAACTTATTTTATACGTTTTCTTTTCCTGTATGTGAGAAAAGCCTCTTCTGAGGGTTTCGATGAAGAGCTAGTTCTCTAATAATTGCCTTCGTAACCCCATAAATATGATTACGCTATTGCGAATAATTTAAGGGGGCATTGAAGGGTCTCTCTCTTGTTTGGTAGGCTGTGTAATTAGGTAATCGTAACTTTCTTTAAGAGTAAAGGAAATTTAGAGCTCGATTCAACGTATTTATTCGGCGTGAGTGCGAACTTGTCTTCAAGTAACGTAGAGAAAATAACTCCCTTGTCGGTCCCTTTTTTTACCAAATGCTACTCTATATATAGTTTATCCGTTTGGCGATGAGAGATACAAAATTTGCCAATCAGAGTTAAGCAGATTTTTACGGAAAAGTTTGCGTTTAATTTATTCTTTCATACATAACGGTTACGTTAGCTGATTCTCCGTAGAAACTTGTCAGTCGTACTAAGAAAAAGTCATTATTCAATCACCTTTCCCTACGGGTATTTAGAGAGAAATTAATACATAGAGCCACTAATAGTCTGCCTAACCACTCCCGGGTGGCCCCTTTCTCGTAGTAAGGGAGCTAAAATGAACTGGAGTGCCATTGATCTAGTCTCGTTTCAACCATGCCATTCTTTATGATAGACATAATTGGGGGCACCAAGGAAAACAAGTTTGAAGATTAGCCCACTGTGGAACTAAGCATCAGATGCACCCGGACAAGGGGCAGGCCTGAAACTTCCGAAGAGGGAAGTGGGGACAAACCCCCGCATCTCCACCCTGGGAGTCCAGCCAGGACCATAGAGGGATATAGCACCAGTCTCTATGTACGCCGGCTGCAGCCCTGATACCCAAACCCTCGATGGGCGGAACCCCCCGGTTGGCCAAGGTTAATTCAGCAAAAAAGTTCGCCATACAATCACAACTCTCAAGGAGACCCCCCTAGGTTCACTTAACTTCATTCATC
This sequence comes from Ceratothoa steindachneri, assembly GCA_963969495.1. Classification (NCBI taxonomy): domain Eukaryota; kingdom Metazoa; phylum Arthropoda; class Malacostraca; order Isopoda; family Cymothoidae; genus Ceratothoa; species Ceratothoa steindachneri. The sequence goes on along the minus strand of OZ018318.1, from coordinate 19,580,077 downwards.
CATCCCCATCCGGCAGTTAACGTTCATGGAAACTTGCTTGTAACGAGGAGGGGCCTGCCCAAAAAGCACTTTATTTATGGTATAGGATCAGGACCCAACAGTAAAGGGCTTACAATTGGATACAAAGCAGCAGAAGAGTAAAAACCGCGAAGAAAGAACACACTGAGAAGAAATCGGTCCCGACGGGTTACCTTCGGTCAAAAATGGACCAGAACGGTACAACCCGGATCCCGCTGCGCACCATCAGTGGAAGCAGCAGACCGAGTAGAGAAAGTGACTTCGAGATTGTCGATGGGTGACTAAAAAGCGCCATGTTCAGACTGCTTGAGGCCCCCACAGGCTATATAGCGATCGGCCAAAAGGAAAAGGGCGTGGAGGTAATCACAAAAGAAGAAGCCGTAGAAAAACTACAGGAGATTGACCTGCAACCATCAATTCTCGCGCAGATATTAACCCACAGGAGTGTTATATGCACAAAGCTGGACTCTTGGATTCGGCAACACTCCAAGGACCAGATCAAAAACTAAATAATAAAAAACCAGACATGGGGTAAAGTGACAAAAATCATTAAATTCTGGAATAAGAGAGAAAACTCTGAATATACGCATGTTTTTAAGAAAGTATTCAGTGACACCTCGATGGCACAGAAAGCAAAAGAAAAAGTACTCTTACTATTTAACGTTAAAATAAATCAGGAACGGATAGAGAAGAATGAAAAAACTCCCATACAATTCTGCTTTCGCTGTTACAAGATAGAGGCCCACAAGACGAGGGAATGCAAGGAACCATAGGAGATATGTTCAAAATGCAATGAACCAGGCCACCACTGAAAGGATTGTAAAAGTCTCCGTAGGAAATGTTTTAACTGCGGGCAAGGCCATCGTTCCATGGCTATCGCCTGTTCACTAAAGAAGGAGCTCATAAAGACAAAGGCACAAGGGAAGAAAGAACAAACCATGAGGTGCAATACTACGTATGTACAGGTGGCGAAGGCGGCTTATTTTGAGGCGGAAACAAAAAAAAACTCAAATAGAAAATGAGAACTTAACGAAAATTCTATATGCTCACGTCTGAAACCTGAACCCACTCAGATCATTTGCCAAGGAATTAAACCAAATGCTTGCCATAAACGGCATGAGTGAGATGTGGTTCCCTGATGATCGTCCATCAGGGTGTGGATGGGCTCCAAATGCAGATGGTACCGAAGCAGATGACTGGACAGATACAAGAAGCACAAAAGAGTTAGCTAAAATCAAAGGAAGATGGCAGACGGGCCAACGGAAGAATAGAGGCCATAATAGAAAGGGAGGCAGCTGCCAAAGCAGCTAGCATGTCCAAACAAATGGAGGCGCCAAAATCAAAGAAGGAGGACACGGAATTCTCAGATGCCACGGACACATCTGACTCCTCGGACTCAGAAGTCTCTACCAAGAAAGGAAAGAGGTAGGCCAAGAGGAAGCTAGAAGGAGTTAACATCTCAATCAATGCATCCAAACAGTTCCTCTTCCCTGTTAGAATATAGAAAAAGTACTACAAATGGGACTTTGACGCTCAATGTGACGAGGAGACTGTTGAGGATAACATCTACAATCAAAACATCACCCTACACAGATAAACACTTGAAGAGTTCACCCCAGCAGAATTAAAAAAAAAAGAGGAACGGGAGAAAAGGAAGTCCATAACTAAGAAACACTAAAAGCCAGAACACAGAATGGAAAACCCGAACAATAGACTAAAGATCGTGATGTTCAACGTTGATGGATGAGAGTGAAAAACCACTGTGTATGGAAACATATTCCGCCTGCTTGACCCCGACATCATTCTAATCACGGAGCACGTTATCGACACTACTTCCAGCCAAATGAAGATCTAAGCTACAGAATAGTCACTAGCAACCATTCTCAAGAAAGGTTTGACGTTGTTGCCGTTCACATCAAAAAGAGACTGCTCTTATCGTTGGATACCTACCCCTACATAGGAAAATGAGGAAAATTGCACAGTAATCCCCGCTATTCTTAACCAGCGGATTTACCACTACGGATAGTGAGTGAAGAAGTCTTTTTACTCCAAAGCCCCACAACTGAGTCCAAGAAAGGTCTAAATTACGCACGCCTGCGAGCCTACGTCCTGAACAACCAGCGCAAGCTTTGCAACTCTTTTTTTAAACCAAGCAGAACCTTCCGCGTTCATATAACTTCTCTACTAAATAGGGTTTGTAGAAGACGCCTGTCTCTGACATCCCCGAACCCCCAAGAGAGCCCTGCATGGGGCGCGAAGAAGGGGAACTCAGTCTCGGGGTGGAGTTTTGAGGAGAGGTAGGTGGACCCCGTAAGTCAAGATCATAGGTAAGGCAGATAAGGAAGAACTCGGGAATAGTAATAGGTCAACGCCACGCGATAAGTGTCTGTTAGGTTCACAACCAGAACCGCCGCCTTTGGGCCGTCATGGATGACTCTAATGACGAAACGCGCATTCCCCTGGGGTTGAAAGAGTACTGTCTGAAACCGGCGATTTTGAATGTATTGGAAGCCACCTTCTCGAAACTTGGGATTGCTCTTTGCCGACTGAAGTAAAAAGCGTATGGCTACCTATCCATATAGGGCACCGCCCAAGACTTAGATAGTATTCTGAGCACAAAATCGAGAAATGAATTTGAAAAGATCGGCCTCGTTCCTAAGTTGGCCCCTCAAGTTGCTGCACAAAGATCGATCATCTGTCGAGACATTGACACTTACTCTGCCTCACATTCTGCCGAAGAAATACGACATGAAATAGAGTCCAAGCAAAATTGGCTAAAACAGATGAAATGTATAAATTCAAGAATTGGGAAGGAGAGGAATACAGTCATCTATTCAGAGTGACATTTCAAACAACTAAAACGGCAAACAAAGCTAAATAAAATGGAATGGTCATGTTTATCTCAAAAGTATCAGCGTCCTGCATTGAACGTGAGTTGATAACCCCACTTTAACTGTACCTCTCCTGTTATGCCCTGGAGGAGCACTCCGCAAAAGAATACTCGTTCGAAGGTAAGGTGTGCTCTGAATGCGCTGGCACAGATCATACGTGGAAAGAGTGTAAAATATCCAGAAAAAATGTATAAATTGCAGCAACTCGCATCGAACCCTATCCATGTCCTGCCCGCTTAAAAAATAATAATAACTGAAAAGATGAAACATATAATAGAGGATAGGAACAAAAAGGCTAACACAACGTACGCACAGGTGGCTAAAGCAGACAAAAAGAAAAAGACCTTGCTCAACATAAACCAGGAAATGTGACCAGATTTGGTGATCTGCATCCTTCTTGCACACTTTGCCAACATTATTAGACCAGAAAGCTATATAACAGAAATTAATAAGATGCTAGTTTACAATGGACTCAACCCAATGTGGTTCCCGGACAATCCCCCATCGGGGATGCTGTTCCAGGCCCAAATCAAAACTATGAGAAAACTGTAACAAGATCTTGCTCCATGTCTAGTAATCCCTGCCTAAATAAACCAGGAACGTCGGTACCTAATGACTCCAGAACAGAACCACGCCCTAAGACCGGAGATGGGGTCACCATTACAATCACGCAAAGGGGAAGTAAAGAAGAAACTACACCAATGATGTTAGCCCAAAAACCTGTAAAACAACAGAAGAACTATGTATGAGGAGTTACAGTTCACAATCTGCACCAATGCTGAGGATATCAAAATAAACTGACATCATATCAGGAATTATTAAAGGGAATTTAAATACGACTACGAAGCCGAAATAAACAAAAATGACCTGCTAACGGCTCTAAAGCAAGGTTTAATTGAGATCTTCCAGGATTCTTATTTAACCTCGCACATTAGATATTTAAAAAAGAAGAGAAGCGGGGGGGATAAGATCCTCAGCTAGAGAAAGCAGATCGAAACTGAAACAGTTGCATAAGAACTAATCATGGATAATCAAATAAGATATATTAGAAACTTAAAAATCTTCTCCCTCAATGTTAAGGGTTAAAAAAATAAAACAGGATTTACAGCAAAATCCTAAGAAACCTCGACCCAAATATTTTCATCATTTCTGAGCACCGTGTTAAAAGTGAGGACAGATTACATTAAAATATACAATTACAAAGTACTAATGGCAAGCCACTCTTACAAAATATTTGATGGTGTTGTAATGTAATCAGGAGAGGCATAAGATTCCAAGAAATTAAAGGACTAAATGAGTCTTACCTGGCGATAAAAATCAAGATGACCTATGATGTCGTTGTGGCCGTCGGTTATTAACCTACAAGACGCTCATATTTGCCAATTCCAAGCTTTATCCGTTTATTCCGTAGAAATGCCTCTACAATCTTAATTGGAGACCCAAATTTCAGCGGCAGAGAGGCGGGCTACACGACGGCATTCAGTGGAGCGGGTGAATCACTGAGTCTCCTAATTAATAAGAACATAGTGCAGAGGGAAGGACCAGGTTTTGTCACCTTTTTAACCAGAAGGTCCTCAGCCACGCCCGATAGAATACTAACTAACGCAAATTTCACTCTTAATCACGTGACAGTACTGGGCCCTTATATACCATATGACCATATCAGCCTGATGACAACCTCACCAATACATCTCCAAATACCCAAACGAAGATGCTTAAACAAAGTTGATTGGGATGTATATAAAGAACATCTGATCACCATACAAGAAAATCGACTCGAAGAAGCCTCGCTTGAGAAGATCGGATAGCTGACCGTATAGCTATCCCATGGACGAGGATCAAAATTCTCCTGGTTCCAAGGTGGGATAGAGATATCACTGAGAGGATGGACCGCAAGGAATTCCTTATCAACGATATAAACTTGTATGGAAACACAGCCCAACGTTATAGAGAAATGCGCGAATTCAGATACACCATCAAGCTTCCCATTATGGAAAAGACTAATCAGGCTTGGGACAACATAATTAGCAATATGGACACAGAAGGTGACCCGAGAAAATTTTGAAATCAACCTAAGAGATTGAGAGGAACCTCTCCAAGGGATAAAATAAGAATATTTGTCAACGGAGATGAAATTACCAGAGATAGAGATGTAGAGCGCCATTTCAGAAATTACTGGATAAATAGATTTTGTATTAGCGAAGCCGAAAATGCAGATAGCGACAGGGATTATGAGGAGGAAGTTGAAAAGTGGTTGAGAGAACTGGGTGATGAGCTCACACCGCAGCATCTGGTTAGTAAAATACGCCGCGCTCGTGAGGAAGGAAGGCCATTCACTCATGAAGAGTACGAAACATCGCTGGAAAGCTTTAAACAGAAGGCTCTTGGAATGATAGAAATAACAAAAAAGTATCTTATAAGCGCACCCCCAAATGTTAAAAAGCTATTTTGAAATACCTTCAATCATACATAAATGTTGGCCACTTACCCGAGTTATTAAAGAAAGCCAAAATGATATTGTTGATAAAGCCTGGGAAACCAAAGAAACCAATCAGTAGCTACAGGCCAATCTCCCTGTTGGAGGTTATAGGAAATCTCTTTGAAAAACTCCTGAACACCAGACTTAGGAACTATTTAGAAATTGAGGACCTATACATATAACAACCAACACACCGTTTTTTGAAGGAAACTTGGCACGGAAACAGCCTCTGCCCTCATAACTGAGAAGATTGCTATTGCCTAGGCCAAAGGCAATAGAGTATACATAGAGCTAAAAGACGTGGCATCGGCATTTGACAAGATATGGGTACCAGGTCTGGAAAGAGAGATTTACGACCTAGGCATAGAGGATGGCATGACGATGATTTTATGCAATTACCTTGAAAATAGAAAGGCCATGATTATCATAATCGGTATCGAAGTGGAATTCTTCGACCTGGAAGCAGGGGTGCGACAGGGGGGAAGTTTGATGCCCATATTGTATGCAATATATACCAGCGACCTCCCTGACCCTAACTACGGTTTTACGAAATGTATACAACTTGCTAACAACATTATCCAAATCGTGACGATCGGCTACCGTAACCCGAAGATATAGCCAACAAATCAGGAGGAGAAATCGCAAATATAAACACGAAAAAAGAAACAAAATAAATACAAACATCGACAAGTTTAAGATAATTCCGATGGGACGCAATCGAACAGTGGAAGTATTGGTGGAGCGTGAACATTACCATTACTCTACACAAGGCAAAGGATATACAACACACCTCAAAGAGAAGATCACTGTAGCCAGAAAAACGTTCCGATCTCTATTCCATTTTCGGCTGCTGTCACCGTCCAATAAGAGAAAATTATACTTCTCCTCGTGAGACCACTGCTCCTGTATGCCATCATTCCCATCACACCTTAAGCAATACAGCGCTAAGGGAGTACAAAACATGGCACTGAGATTTATCTCAAACGTGACTCTGGGACCGTCTTCCCTCGACATTGCTACACGCAAAAAATGAAATAGATCCAATCAACGAGACTCTTCACAAGCGAGCAATGGCTATATGGATTTACCAAAATATGCGGAAGAAATAAAAATCAACTGAGAATATCGAATGAAGACGCAAAGAGAAATTATACCGATATACACCTAAAAAAGAAAAAAAGGCCTTGTATAACTTAAGAAAAGATCCGAAGTGGACATATTAAAATAGAACAACTACATTATTATAAAAGATATGAGTTGGAGAAAACTAAATAATAATAATAAAAAAATTTCGAAGTGGACAGATTAAAATAAAACAATTACAATATAATAAAAAATCCGAATTGTTGAAAATTAAATAATTTTTATAAATTGATATAAAAAAGATCCGAAGTGGACACATTAATTAAAATTTATTAAGGCATTAAAGAAAAAGTGCATTAGCAAATTATCCAAAAATAACCCAACTGCATTATTCAAGAAAACAAAGGCCTGAACGCTAAAGCGTTTTTAAAATCATAACTACTGAGTTCGTCAGACGACCTGCCACATATTTCTCTCTCTCTTAAGTCACGCACGTAATATCTGATAATTTCCCTTTATTTTCTGACGAGGGCTGTGACGTGATATCGTGGGACCTACGTTCGATTAATTGAAGCTGACACGTCATCCAAAGGAATTCTAGAATTTTCGTTCGCTTTGATCGGCCAGTTTCCCTCCTAAATATTTTATTGAATATTAAATTAGGTTAAGATTATTACGATTGTGTCATGAAAGAAAGTTATTTTATACTTAGTGTTAAGAACTTACATTGTATGATGATCTATCATTGGGATTTTAAATGATCCGTATTTGTTAGTGTTCTGTGGAATTCAATGTCGAGGCCTTCATTCTTCACAGAAGACGGACCTTTTTTTTGTGCTTGAAGAAGAAAGTTGTGTTCGGGAGCAGAGTGGATTTCGTGTACTTATTTTCCGGTTTCGTGCGTCTCGGAAGGCTATTGCTATTTAAGGTAATTGCTATTTAAGGCTATTGTAATTTAAGGCCATCCTGATTTGAGGCTATCGTTAGTTAGGGTTACCGTGAGTTGTGGTTACCCCGAGTTGTGGTTACCCCGAGTTGTGGTTACCCCGAGTTGTGGTTACCCCGAGTTGTAGTTACCCCGAGTTGTAGTTACCCCGAGTTGTAGTTACCCCGAGTTGTAGTTACCCCGAGTTGTAGTTACCCCGAGTTGTAGTTACCCCGAGTTGTAGTTACCCCGAGTTGTAGTTACCCCGAGTTGTAGTTACCCCGAGTTGTAGTTACCCCGAGTTGTAGTTACCCCGAGTTGTAGTTACCCCGAGTTGTAGTTACCCCGAGTTGTAGTTACCCCGAGTTGTAGTTACCCCGAGTTGTAGTTACCCCGAGTTGTAGTTACCCCGAGTTGTAGTTACCCCGAGTTGTAGTTACCCCGGGTTGTAGTTACCCCGGGTTGTAGTTACCCCGAGTTGTAGTTACCCCGAGTTGTAGTTACCCCGAGTTGTAGTTACCCCGAGTTGTAGTTACCCCGAGTTGTAGTTACCCCGAGTTGTAGTTACCCCGAGTTGTAGTTACCCCGAGTTGTGGTTACCCCGAGTTGTAGTTACCCCGAGTTGTGGTTACCCCGAGTTGTAGTTACCCCGAGTTGTAGTTACCCCGAGTTGTAGTTACCCCGAGTTGTGGTTACCCCGAGTTGTGGTTACCCCGAGTTGTGGTTACCCCGAGTTGTGGTTACCCCGAGTTGTGGTTACCCCGAGTTGTGGTTACCCCGAGTTGTGGTTACCCCGAGTTGTGGTTACCCCGAGTTGTGGTTACCCCGAGTTAAGTTTATTGTGATTGGTTTACTTAGTGTACGACAACCGGCAGAGTTGTACCCCTTTTGCATTTTAGTGCGGGTTTACCGTGAGGGTTGTGCCTTTCGTGCATCTTTGGTAGGAAAACCGTGTGTGGTGTCCTTGTTTTGTGTGGCCCATACTAGGTCTGGTATTGGAAGGCGTGAGTGCCCCTTTATTTTCGTACGCGCAGGTACATTGTAGTGCTTCCCTGTGTGGCTGAACCTTCTTTCTCCGTGGTCTCATAGATAGGAATATCATACGTGCGTTATTTTTGTGTATATATTTGTTCTTGTGTCTTCCATACTCTAAATATTTTATGTTCCAAAAGGCCATTCCTTAGCTCGACCTATCAAAGTTGTAATTAATTTTTAGGTCCTTTCTATGATAATTTAGTCTTGGAATATATCGGCATTTTCAACTCGATTCATTTATCAAACATTTGTAAATAAAGTTTTTTCGTTTTAAGTCGACGCATCTTCTATCCTTGGCTATAAACCTTTTTGATTAAAGAATCTGGGCATGTCACCTGACCCCAGTTTGTGACATTAATGGCGACCTTGCGAGGATAGCTTTATAGGAGAGTATCGAACGTCGACTTGAATGTGAAAACCTTGAGAGCAACGATAGAATTTTGTATTTGGTGGGAAACTTTCATAGACGCTTTTGGAGAATATTTTGTGGTACCATATTTATTTTATTTTTTTTGTATTTATATATTTTGTACGTTGATATTGCGCTATTTCTTTTTGGTGTATGCTCCTTATATTGTATTTTGGTTGGGTATTTCATATACATATACATATATAGATAATTACCTACTTCGACCATGGAAAAATTGCTGCAGGAGGCCAAATTCTTGGTTTGGAGGGCAAGAAAATCCAAGATTATGTCAGAGAACAACAGGCAGCTGCGCGTGAGGAGAGAAAAGCTAAGTGGGAGGCCGCTAAACTACAAGCTGAGCAGGTAGCCGCTAAACTCCAAGCTGAGCAGGCAGCGGCACGTGAAGAAAGAGAAGCTACGCGTAAAGAAAGAGAAGCCAACCGCGACCGCGAAGAGAAGCAGCGGAAACACGAACTCGCGATGAAAAGGTTGGAACTCGAGTTAGTTCATTCCACCGCTAATCTGGCTGCTATCACGTCTGCGAAAATGCCCAAATTGCCCTGCTTCGTAGATGGGAAGGATGCCATCGATAGTTACCTTCTACGATTTAAGAGATTTGCCAAGGAGCAGCGATGGCATGAAGACCAATGGGCCACCGCATTAAGTGCATTGTTGACTGAAAGAGCATTAGAGACATATTCAAGAATGCCCGAGGAAGATGCGGCACAATATAATTTGCTTAAGTCCACCTTATTCGTAAGGTATGATTTAACAGAAGATGGCTACCAGAAAAAATTCCGTAGTGGGAAGCCTGATACCTGCGAAATTACGGATCAGTTCATCGATCGGCTACGGAACTATCTGATGAAGTGGATTGGGTTATCAAATACTGACGAGAGCTTTGAGGCGCTGGCAAATTTGTTCATCTAGGAGCAGTTTATGGACGCAGCATCACACGACCTGACCATTCATTTGCGAGATCGGAATCCAAAAACGCTCCAAGGCATTGGAAACATGGCTTCGCAGTACTTGACGGCACACCATGAAACTCTATCATCATCTCGGCCGAATTCACTTCCTCACATGGATTCTTCTTCTGACCTAAGGATCCTTGAACCACCTAAAAAGCTTGACCAACCGCGCCTTCTCGCAGAGACCAGCGCAGAAGTGTTTTCGATGCGGTAAACCAGGGCACGCAGCAAGAGTGTGTTGGTCTAATCCTATTTACCCCCAGCCGGCAATCAAGTGTTTCAAATTTGGCAAGCCTGGCCACAGAATACAAAATTGCAGGGAACGGACGGTAAATGTCGCAACAACCGTTCAAAAGTACACTGAGACCCACATACAGAAATCTCCGCATTATGCGCCATAGCAAACGAGGAATACGCTAAGGAAGCTACCTTAAAGGAGATTGAGTCTTTTGTGAAAGACAACAAGCTACTTCTACCCAACGGTAAGTTTGCGCCATACCTGGACGTGTGTTTCGTGAGTAGGAGAGGCATTTCCATGCCTGTAACCATGGGAAGAGTTGGAAATCAACTGGTCGACACACTAAGAGATACAGGCTACAGTGGTATCATAGTGAGGAAATCCCTTGTCAGATAACCAGCTCACAGTAAAAATCACTGCATTGAGGTTTGTGGACGGCACGTTAAAAAGGGCCTCACTAGCCAAGATCCACATTGACACCCCCTACTTAACCAGTGAAGTGGATGCAGTATGCATAGAGAACTCCATATGCGGGCTGGTGATTGGAAATGTCACCGGGGCTCTCCCTGCGGATAATCCTGACCCCAAATGCCAGGAGGAGATGGAGCCGTTAGACGCCCAAGCCATCTAGCTCTGCAAGCAGACGCGCTTGAAGGAGCACCAGCTCATTCTCCAGCGCCCGCGAAGAGAATCCAGCAAGCGCGTGAAGAAGCTCAAAGACTTTAACGTTTGATTGTAGGTTGAGCGCAGGAACCGACTCCTGAACGCAAGGAGCAGAGGCGCACGGAACGGCGTAAAGCCTTCTATCGCCAGAAGGAGACAGAGGATCAGTGCCTGCGTGATGAGCTGAAGAAGCAGCACGAAGAGGAAGAGAGGAAGAAGTTGGAACTCTCAAAGGAGGAGAAAGAGCGATTAATCCGTCGCAAGGGGGGCGACCTGCAGCGGGGAAAAATTCCTACCCGCTCAGACGCCGAGCGCAATGGCGAAATCAAAGAGGACAAGTCGACTCCTTGGTGCCCCACCAAAAATATGGCGTGGCGCGATCAGAAAAAGGCAAAGATGGACACGTGGTGTATCAAAGACGAAGGGCGAGAGCCCATGTTGGAGCGCCTGTCGAGCGCGGGGACATCCGGTGCATGGATCCGCCTAAGGAGAAGCCCCCACCGCCACGCAACGGCAACGAGTGCTGGAATAGCGATGGACGAGACAAATCAGCGGGGGGGTTCTCCTCCCCGCAGAATCAATGAGAGAAGATGACTGGCGTAGTGCCCCACAGCGCGACTCGTGAGCGCAAACGTCTCGTGACATTGGCAGAGGTCCTCGGTATCAAGGCTTTGGACGTGGGCCACGAGAATTTAAGTGGTCCTCCAGGTGAACATGAGAGACGAGGACGTAACCGGATTTCCGATTGGCGAGAGAGCGGATGGCAACGTGACTGCCAACCTCGGCGAAAGGACGACCGCCGAGGACCTTCTAAAGCGGACGAAGCGACCACGGGGAGAAGATCGGAGCCTGTAGGCGAGCTTAAGAAGGACGGTTTTCGCAGCCAGCCAAAGAAGACTTTTCATGCCTGCGGGTCGACGGCCATGGGTCATTACCCGCCATTTAGGATCCAACGTGTGTGTTTAGGATAAATTTTATTGCTAAATTTATTCTCCGTGAGGGGATATGTCACACACGTAATATCTGATAATTTCCCTTTATTTTCTGACGAGGGCTGTGACGTAATATCGTGGGACCTACGTTCGCTTAATTGAGGCTGACACGTCATTTAAAGGAGTTCTAGAAATTTCGTTCGCTTTGATCGGCCAGTTTCCCTCCTAAATATTTTATTGAATATTAAATTAGGTTAAGATTATTACGATTGTGTCATGAAAGAAAGTTATTTTATACTTAGTGTTAAGAACTTACATTTTATGATGATCTATCATTGGGATTTTGAATGATCCGTATTTGTTAGTGTTCTGTGGAATTCAATGTCGATGCCTTCATTCTTCACAGAAGACGGACCTTTTTTTTGTGCTTGGAGAAGAAAGTTGTGTTTGGGAGCAGAGTGGATTTCGTGTACTTATTTTCCGGTTTCGTGCGTCTCGGAAGGCAATTGCTATTTAAGGCAATTGTAATTTAAGCCCATTCTGATTTGAGGCTATCGTGAGTTAAGGTTACCGTGAGTTAAGGTTACCGTGAGTTAACCCCGTAAGGGGCACCGCGATTTGCCTTCCTGGCCGCCATGCTGACGGGATCCAGCGCTCCGTCCGGCCCCAGCTTAGTCTCTCTTCCTTCCTTCAGATAGCCCGATTTCTCCCCTACCTCGTCGCTTTTCATACAACCTCTCCCACAACTTTCTCTGGTCGGCCTCTAATTTCACAGGGTAGATGCTGACCTTCTTCTCAGCCAACCGTCCCGGATCTTGGTTGAGGGGGGAGGGGACAATATTCCCTAACCCCTGAGCTCCGGTCTGGGGTGGCTGGCTATTAACAACCTGCTTCATCCCCAACCATACCTTCCTCACATCCCTTTTCCTATCCTCTTCAAAATCTATTAATTTTTACGCTGTGTTCAAGGTTGAGCCGCCATGCCGATGGAAGGCCAGGCCACCAGGCGGGAGAGGTGGTCCCAAATGGCGGCGCCTGGCTCTGCCAGGCCTTTAAGCACCTCTTGCAAGAGGTGATGAGCTATTGCGTCCCGTATTAAAAAGAGGGCTACCATGCCCATGTATGAAAAAAAACAAAAAACCCAACCCCCAACTTCCCCCAAAACATCTACGGAGCCGCCCTCGGGCAGCTCAACCGAGAAAATGGAGGTCCCCCCCCTTGTGCTTGCGCAGGGGACCCTCCATACTTCTTTAACCGGAGAGGAGGCTTACTCCTCTCCTACGCCTACGGGTGTAGGGCACTCCCCCTCACCCCCTTCTCTGGAGGTGCTTTCGGGCACCTCCCTATCTCCAGCGGCAGTCCCTCCTTTGCTTTCTAAGGGGACTGTCAAGAAAGCCAGTGGGCAGCCCATTGCCGACCGCCCCTCTTGCAAGCGGCTCGGTAGGGCAAACCCCCTTAGGGGGGAGAGGGAAGCCAGGCCCCTGGGGTCGCTTCCCTCAAAAGACCTGCTGGCAAGAATTTTAAACCTTGCTGGGGTCAAGGCCTGTGCCTCCCCACACAAGACTGGCGACACTGCCAAGGGGACCTGCGATGTCCTGGGAGGGGATGGCCAACTGGAGGCCCCTCCTGTGATAGACATGGTCCTTGAGGAGACCCAGCCTCAGACGGTAGGGCCTTCCATGGGGAGGAATCCGAGCTCGGCGCCAAGCACCAAACCCGAATCCGCCCCTATGCAAGGTCCCCCTCAAATGGCCGAGGGCTCCGAGGCAGTAAAAGGAGGGGAGGGATCTCCTCCGACAGGTGCTCCTACGACTAGCAGGACCTTCTCCATTTCGGAGAGGGACCTGGCTGAGGCCGGCCCATCTGGCATGGGGGCTTCTGCCGGCGAAGGTGAGAAGCGGGTTCATTCCCCGCCCTCCTCTCCTAAAAAGAAAAAGACTAAAAAGACGAAGACTCGGGGCTCCTCTCCATCCGCGGGGGCTGCGGGGACGGATGGGTCTGCTACCACTTTGGTAGGCGACCAAGCCAAGATCGGCACATCCGGCCCCTCTAACCACTCGTGTGCGGAGCCCCTGACTAAGACTAACACCAAGCATGCATAGGGCGGAGCTTCGATGACATCGGGGCCCCTGATTCAGAGGTTACCTGGCGTTTTCGAGCCCGCTGGCTTCAAACGCTTCCTCGTTATTCGCTCCACTGATGGCACCATGTAGTCCAAGGAAAACATGATCCATTAGAGGATAGGATTCAGCTAGTGCAATTGGTAGAGAGCCGAAGGTAACCCGTTTCTCGAACGGGAGCCTTCTGGCGAATGCGGTGAATCCCGCCGAGGCGGCCAAGATAGGTGCTCTTCGGACACTTCATGGCACCCCGGTGAGTGTGACGCCGCACTCTACCATGAACTTTGTGAAAGGAATAGTTTATGCGTAGGAACTCGTTGACTACTCCATTGAGGACATCACCCTAGAGCTGGCCGACCATGGGGCGGTCAAGGTCGAACGTGTGATGAGAAAACAGGGAGGGGCCTCGAGACCCACCCCTACACTCTTCGTCACGTTCGACTGTGACAAGCTCCCCGAGTCGGTGCGTGCCGGTTGGTACCGCTACCGCGTAAAGGCATTCGTGCCACTGCCACGGCGGTGCTATTACTGTCACCGCTTCGGCCATACGAATCGATCATGTAGACGTGCAAAATTAGGTTCACCCGAAGTCTGTAAATTGCTCCAAGGTTGCACACGATAAGTCCAAATCGTGTGTGGCCAAGTGTGTCAATTGCGAAGAGCCGCACCCTGCTTGTTCAAAGCAATGTGGTGCATATCTCCTTGAGAAAAAAATCCTAGCCATTCAGGCCCAGGATCGACTCTCATTCCACGAGGCTAAGGACTTGGTCCCGGCGCGCCCGGCTCTGCCTGGGACGTCATATGCCTCAATAGTAAGGAAAGCACCCTCTGCTCCTGGCTCATCCAGGCCAACGAGCACGGTTGTTTCCGCGCCGATTCGGAGCCCTTCTGCCGGCTCTACTACACTTGGGCGCTCCCCTGGTAAAGCTGGCGGCAAAAAGGGTTCACACCCAGCCCCGGCTAAAACCAGGGCTCTCCCCTCTTCACCCAGCGTGATCGTTTCCCGTAAGGCGAAACGGCCACGCGCCTCCACAGAGTCGTTAGACTCACAGGAGGCAACACCCCTGAAGATGGTCGCTAGGCCATCTTCCGGGGTTCCTAAAGCTGTTTCCTGAAAGGAGGACAGCAACGAAGGAGCTTCGGCCCCTCCGCCCACGCCCCGAGGTGGAGCGAGTCGCTCGGAGACGGTGGTTCCTCGAAAAGAGGGCCCCCCGCCTCCCAAGCCGCAACGCCCGCCTAAGGTTTCGAGGCGGAGGGAGGAAAAGACTCGCATAGCAAGCCCAACCTCCCCCAATAAGTCCTTGAAGGCGACAGCGCCTTCAGCGCCCGGGGTTCTGCCCCTGGGAAGCGTACGGCCATTCATGTGAGGGTCTTCAATTCGAGGAGGGCCCCCGCGTCTCCTCCGAGCTAGGCCTGGAGGGCATATTCCTTCAATGGAATTGCCGTGGACTCCATGCCAACTGGAAGGAGCTGCAGAGGCTCGTCTCGTCCCGTTCCCCGTTAGCTATCTTTTTGCAGGAGACCATGCTAGGCGCGTGCCCGCTGCCTGCCCTCCCGGGGTCTAAGGGTCTTGCGACCCCACCACCGCGGGATGGCCTGGCTGGGGGATGCGCGGTTTACAACCCGGCATGATGTCTCCGTTCTTCCTTTCTCTTTAGATACCTCCCTTTAGGCAGTGTTTGTGCAGCTGCACCTGGATAGGAGGTATACTATCATTTCTGCGTACATTCCACCGTCAGCTGACTTCGACGTGAGGGACTTCCGCCGCGTCGTGGCACGGTTGCCGAGGCCCTATCTCTTGCTTGGAGATCTGAACGGCAGGCATCCTCTCTGGGGAGATTACTCCATAAATCCCAGGGGACAAGTCCTTGCCGATCTGATCGAAGAGCTTGAGATGGGTGTCCTAAACGTGGATGAGTTTACGCATCACTGCCTGAGAACAGCTTCATTTTCTTGCCTTGACCTATCTTTGTGCTCCTCGGATGCACAGCCTGATTTTGATTGGGAGTGGTCGATGACCTACATGGTAGTGATCACTTTCCCATTCAAATATCATTTTCAGGGCTACTGCCGCCTGAGAGACCCCCTCGGTGGTGCTTGGCGCGGCCGCGGTGGCCTGCATTTCAGGAAATGACTGAATTCTCTATCTCAGTCGAGGAGTTTAGGTCGGTAGATGAGGCCGTTGAGTTCTTCTCCGGCAACCTCATCGCCGTGGGCCTGACTTCTATTCCTAGGACTTCTGGCCGTTTTGCACGCCGACCACTCCCATGGTGGTCGGCCGAGTGTGAGACGGCCCTCAAACAGAAGCGTTATGTCTACATGCGCTATAAGCGCCGCCCGAACGATTTCACTGTCGCTGAATTTCGTCGGGCTAGGGCTAGGTTCCGGTATATTTCGAAGCACGCCCGCCGCTCTTCTTGGCGGGCCTTCGTGTCTTCATTTAACGGGAAGACCCCTTTAGCTGAGGTGTGGAAGCGAGTCAAAAGGATTCGGGGCAAGTTCTCGCAGGACCCCCCTCCCGTTCTCCAGGAGAATGGGACCTCAATCTCGGACTTAAAGTCTGTGGCGGAATCCTTAGCGACCGCTTTTTCCGCATTCTCTAGCCGTGATGCTGCTCCGCCAGCATTCAATGCACGTCTTGATGTCGCGGAAGGCTTCCGGCTGGACTTTACCTCCAGAGGCGGAGAACCCTTCAACGACAAGTTTACTGTGAGTGAGTTGCGTTCCGCTCTCGCTTCATGCGCGAACACCACCCATGGTCCGGACGATGTCCCCTACGCCATGCTTCGACACCTGGGTGAGCGAGGCATGGCCTTTCTGTAAGATTTGTTCAACAGGATCTGGGTGAAAGGTCTTCTTCCAGACTCCTGGTGAATCGCTACTGTGCTCGACTTTCGCAAGCTGGGAAGAGATCACTCTACTCCGACCGGTTTCCGCCCAATCTCTCTATATTTTGCGTGTGCAAGTTGATGGAGAAATTGGTAAATGTTAGATTAGCCTATTTCCTGGACGGTGGAGGCCATCTGTCTTCTGCACAGTGCGGCTTCCGTAAGATCCACTCCACGTCGGATGCTCTGCTCCGACTGGAAAATGCCGTCTGCGAGGCTTTCCTTCGTAGACAGCACTACGCCACGGTGTTTTTTGATCTGAAGAAGGCCTATGATACTGCATAGCGAAACGGTATCATGGAGACTCTCCACACGATGGGGGCGAAAGGTGGCCTCCCAATGTTTATATCTGAATTTTTGCGAGATCGTTGATTCCGCGCACCGTTGGGGGGAGCCCTTTTCGGCCCAAAGGAGCAGGAAGAGGGTGTCCCGCAGGGAAGTGTCCTCAGTGTCACACTCTTTGCCTTGAGCATCAACAGCATCACTTCGGTGCTGCCGGAAGATGTTCTCGCTACGCTCTACGTGGACGACCTTTCGATCTCTCTTGGCGCGGCCCAGATGCCAACTGTGGAGCATCGACTCCAACAGGCATTGAACCGCGTCTCTCGCTATGCTGAAGGTTTCGGTTTTCTTTTGCCAAGACTAAGGTGGTGCACTTCTGCCGCCATCCATGGCTTTACCCAGAACCAGATTTTTTTTTAATGCGGTGCGCCTGGATGTGGTTGAGTCGCACCATTTCCTTGGTCCTGTATTCGACCGACGCCTCACCTGGGAGGCTCATATTCGCAGCCTTAGGGTCTCTTGTACCCGCGCCATGGAAATTCTCCGATCCGTGACGTTCAGCGCTTGGGGCGCTGATAGGGCTACTGCCTTACTTTTTTATCGATCCTTTGTTCGCTCGAAGCTCGACTACGGATGCGAGTTTTATGCATCCGCAGCCGAGCGTTTATTGCGGAAGGTGGATTCGATCCACCACACCGGCCTTCGCCTTGCGACCGGTGCCTTTCGCACTTCCCCCATTGAGAGCCTGTTGGTCGATGCTGGGGAGATGCCACTCGCTCTGCGCCGCGTGCAGTGCATCTCGATGGTGCCTATGCCTCCGAGAGACGCCAGTCATACCCTAAGCCCTTTGGGTTTAGTGCCAGGAAACTCCTTCGAGAGGTAGATATAGCTTTCAGGCCGGTGGCGCCCCTGGTTCTGCCCAGGACGCCACCCTGGACGGTACCACATTTGGCTTTGTCGCCACGACTCTGCTCCCAAAGCTTGTACTGCGCCGGGAGTATTGCGTTCGACCTTTTTGGAGCACACATCGTGTCAGGCTGGTACCGTGCCAGTGTATACGGATGGCTCCAAGTCCCAAGAGGGGGTCGGCTTCTACGCTGTATCCCCTCTGTTTGAAGTCAGCGGGGCTCTACCAGGCGCTACGTCTGTCTTCACGGCCGAGCTGGTGGCAATACACCACTCGGTACGGGAGATTACGCGACGTGCCCGGTTCGGAGACCGGATCGTAATCTTTAGCGACTCACAAAGTGCCCTGAGTGCTCTCGGGGCATTGGAATCTCCGCATCCCCTGGTTCGCGATATCCGTGACGCCACGGTTTTGGCGAGCCGGGCAGATGTCGAGATTATCTTCTGCTGGGTTCCTGGACATGTAGGAATTGCGGGGAATGAGCGCGCCGATGAGGGTGCCAAAGAGTACGTGAGGACTCTGCGACCGGACCAGCGTTTCGCTCTTCCTCACACTGACTACATGGCAGGAATACGGGCAGCTCTTCGGACTGCTTGGCAAAGAAGATGGGAGACGGTCGAAGGGAACTTAAAGTTGCGTGCCATTGCGCCGCGACTGTTCCCATGGACCTACCCCCCAATGCTGCGGCGGCTTCAGGTTGCTTTCTGTCGTCTCCGAATCGGCCACACTCGTGTGACGCATCGCTATTTGATGGAGCGCTCGCCTGCGCCCTATTGCAACGACTGCGTCGTCCCCCAGACTGTTCCGCACATTCTTGTCGAATGGCATAGTCTGGGTGATCTTCGCGCATGACACCTGTCCCGGTACCGGGATGAGCGGGGTCGCTACCACCTGTCCCATGTGCTCGGTTCAGATTCGTGCACACTGACTTGTGGACTTGTTGACTTCTTGGGGGAGGCCGGCCTTCTCCCTATTATTTAAGCAAGGTTTGTTTGTTTGTTTTTGTTGTTGTTTTTTTGCATTTGTTTTGTTTTTTGTTTGTTTTTGTTTTTTTAGTTGCACGCTCCTGCGCCGGGGGGACCTCTCCCCGACGCACCAGCTTGCTTCCTTTCCCCCTTTTGGGGTGTTGTTGTTTTTTTTCTCTTTAATTTCATTTTAAAGTAGCCTAGAACTAGGCCAGTTTTAATACGGCGACTAATGCCCAAGTAGGCAGTCGCCAGATGAGCTCTTAAAAAAAAAAAAAAATGCCTCATCTAAGTTAGGCGGATGGTATTCCTCGAGGAGGCGCGCGTACCGTTCCAAGTTTGCTCTTCTATAGTCCTTTCTGACTGCAGCTGGAATAGGTATAGAGTTTTTGTTAATACTAAGTAGGATCCCTATATGGTCACTACATGGTATCTGGATGGGCTCCATGTAATAGTTAAATGGTAGCTGTCAATTAGTCAAACATACGTCCAACTTTTTGGCATATCCTCTTTCGACGAAGGTGGGGAAATTGGGCCCTATCAGCTGAACAAAATTTCTCTCCAGCAGGAGATCCACTCTTCTTCCTAGTCTATTGTGTCTCCTGTAGCCGGACGCCTCGCACCTGGCGTTAAGGTCCTTCATTAACATAGTGGGGAATTTCCTGTCAAATAGGTCAGTGAGAGAGTGTATTGGTAAAACATCTCTCCTAGAGGGCTGATATCCTGTGGCAAGAACCAGCTTTCCTAAGTTGAGCTCGACCTCAATGCTGAGATAAGATTCTTCTAGGTTTTTTATTTGCTTGTATTTGATCCCTTTTTTATCGCAATAGCGGAACCGTTGTCCCGTTCTTGTATATAGTTTGTGATCACGTCGTAATTACAGATCTTCATTTTCGAATTATGAGTGTCAATCCCGTGTTCTGAAATCAGTATGATGTATGTAGCAATCTCTCTAAACACGTTTCCATAGTGTCATTTTAGTCGTCCATCCGTTGGTGTAGATTTTCTTTATCTTTAGTGCGTTTTGATGCATGGTGGAAAGTTTTTACCGGTGCTTCTTCTTGTTCTTCCTTTCGGCCTGTGGGTCAGCTTTGCTATGCCCAGGCTTTTCACTCTTCAGCAAAGGACTCGATGCTTTGGATTTCCTCTTTGGTGCTGGTGTAGAAGTGCATGGACCCTCATCACTCTCCGAAGAGGCAGATCTTTTCGCATCTTCTTGTTCTTGTTCTTCCACCTGCTCATCATCTTTGTCTCCCTCAGATTATTCCGATGAGGGAGTTTCGACCATATCCGCCAATCCAGATTTAATGTTGGAGTTAGTCCTGATGACGAAGTGCTTGGATGCATTGGAGCCAGGCTTAACTACGTTAGCCACATTCGTGTAACTAATGCAGATAAGAATCTTTGCGCTAAGATCCTCTGAGTTGTCTAGTTGCGTCGGTATCAATTTTGTCACTTTATTTTTCTTTGCTGCGATCGCATTTGTTTTCTCATTAACTTTCTTCTCTTCCACTTCTTTCCTTTTGTAATAATTTTTCGGCGGTTCGGGTAGTTCAGAGCTATGGTTCGATGTTCTCCCTTGTAATTTAGGCACTTTTTCTTTTTGCGCTCACACTTTTCATGGATATGGCCTTCTGTGGCGCATTCGCTGCACCACAGCTTATTTTTGTCAGGGCAAGTCGTAGTGGTATGTGATTCCCGCCTGGAGCATACAAAGCACATTTGTATACTGCTAAATTTATCTTGTTGGATATTCTCCCCTGATATCCTCAAGTTGAAAATCAGGAGCCCGTCTGTTGTTACTTTCTGGCCATATTCGTGGTTGCGGAGGTAATCCTTAACACATGGGTGTGTTCGCTAAGTTTAATGACTTCGCGTACTTTAGCCCATTGATTACTCTTCATGATCTATTTTTTAAGGTCTTCCGCCGAATTTTCGCCTATCCAACTCTACAGTTTGCGGCAGATCACGCTACCGTTTGCTGCCACTTTAGGAGGGGTCTTGGTTTCAAGTCCAATGGTCATGAGTATTTTGGCTTCTGATAGGAGCCGATCTACATCCTCTGTTACCACGCAGATTGCGATGAACCCCGAAAACACCTCGAAAAGTTTAACGGGGTCAACCTTTATTTCAAGGGAGATGATCTTGCACAGTTTGCGTTTCTCTGGGGCCTTCATCCCTTCAATAAACCTCAGGGAGGCCATCTTCGTGAGGGTCTCTATTGCGTCCTGTTCTCTTCCTTCTGCTTTCTGTAATAAAAGTGTAGTTAAGGTGTTTTGGATATGATGGGTCAAATGTAGAGAGGATGTGAGATGGCAAAGGAGGTAAAGATTTGAGTAGGTTACTACAAAAATCTATGGTATGAGCGCTCTTGTCCATTTCACAGTTGTTCCCATGCTCAGATGCTGCCAGGATGATGGGTGATAGATGGATGGATGGATGGATGGATGGATGGATGGATGGATGAGATGGATCTCGAGTTGGGATATCTAGACGAATAAATCACGGTGGACTTGATGGCAATATTCACGAAGAGACTTCCAGAATAGGCTCTTTTCTATGTAGTTGGTGCTCAAAGTCCATTTCTAAGCAGGTAAAATAACTTTATCCGTAAGGTAATCAGCAGTGCTTAGAAATCTAATATTCGGCCATCTATATATCTTTAATCTTATTAAATTGAATTGATGAATAGTAGCTAAGAAAAAAATTTGGTGTGGAAGATAAGATGATAGATTGTGGGTGAATATAGTCTCTAGGGTTACCTGATTCTCCAGTACAAAATTGACGAATCAGCATTTAAGTTTAATTTATTTTTCACCCATAAGTATTACGTTAGTTTATCCTCAAGTAAAAAATTGAGCAATCAGCGTAAGCAGATTTTTAAGAAAGAATTTAAGTTTATTGATTTTCAAATATAAGCATTACTGAAATTCATTTTTCATCCGCTACCCTCAAAAGGAGGTAACGGTTCTGTAAACGCCTTCGTTTAGTAAAGGACTGTAAACACAGGTAACCACGGATAACATCCTAATGGAGAGTCTAACGGTGAATTTTTCTTCGCAATTAAGAAAGATATAATACAATATTTTATTCGGAGAATTACTATTAAATGATGGTTTAAACGCTAACAAATGATCTATCTGATTCAAAGAATATAGAATATCCTAAAACCGCAAAAAGTTCATCAATGAGGTACTTTGGAGTCAAATAGGATTGTATAATGTGGTTTCAACACCAAAAATTCTCGATTTTACAAGGCTGGGCTAGAATGTATAAAAAAAATTTTCATTCTCTTCGACAAGTAAGGTGGACGATTAAAAGGGCCGATCGAAAGACAGTTTTTTGGCTGTCTTAGAAAAGCTTATTTTATGCGTTATCTTCTCGTGTTTGTTAGAAGAGCCCTTTTCCTGGCTTTGATGAAGACCTAGTTAATCCCCAAAATTGCCTTCTTAACCGCATAATTATGATTTTGCTATTGCAAATAATTCTCGATTTTACAAGCGGGGCTAACGTGGATAAAAAAAAATTTCCATTCTCTTCGACAAGGAGAGATGACAATAAAAGAGGCCGATTGAAAGACAGTTTGGGGTTGTCTGAAAAAAGCTTATTTTATGCGATATCTTCTCTTGTATGTGAGAAGAGCTGATTCCTAGGGCTTTGATGAAGAGCTAATTAGCCAAAAATTGCTTTTCATAACCGCATGCATATATATATATATGTATATATATATATATATATATATATATATATATATATATATATATATATATATATATATATATATATATCATAGATATCTGGTTTTTCTTATATTACCTTTCTTTAGTTTTATCCATCATATTTTCGCAGCATCGTAACAAGAATTCACAATTTCACATTTTAAGAATGCTTGAAGCCAGGAGAATAGAGAGGCAAAGAAAAATGACTCAAATTCAAAGCAAATAAATTAACAATATGAAGGAATTAGTTGTCTCATCTCTCTAACATTGCTGACCTTTTCCTTTATCTCTTTTCCTGAAATTTAGGAGAATGAATATACGTTTTAGAAAAGTATAAGTTCCAGTTTAATGGCGTGAAATTCACAAGATGATGCCCTAATAAATATTTATTCTTGCTTTCTCTAAATGAATGCATTTAATTTCCACTCGATAAGCCCGAATTTGAAACGAATATAAAAACAAAATTCAAAGAAACTTAAATTTTGAATCATATTTATTGGCGTTGACTCCGAACTCCGAGCAACAGCGAGCTAGATGTTATTTATATACACGGTGTCCCAAAAGTCTAGTCCCATAGAAGCGAGATAGCAGATATTGGAAATTCTTACCTGCGAAGAATTCACGCAGCAATCCTCAACTACAAAGTTTTCGAAGCAAGCAACATCGTTCTTTTCTGAATAAAGAAGCTATCGAAGAAACGATTGCCTGACGCAACAACTAATGGACTCTCAACAAAGACAAACTCTACCCTTCCTATATCTCCTCTTTAGGGCAAGTCGGGTAGGAAATCTTGAAGTCTCTGTAAGTACCTTCTTGTGCGGAGGCCTTATCTGAACAGGGCGGCTATTTTAGCGCAGGCCCAAGCTTAGCCGGTGACGGGTTAAACCCGTGGGAGCAAAAACTGTTAAGGATAGAGATAAGTAGGTAGGTTGGGTCACCAACTTGCCTGCTGAATAAGTCTTGTAGATAAACGGATAAAACAGCACTTTTAATCACCCTATCTCCATCTAGCTCCTCATTCTTGCTCTTTTCCTTTTTTCGCCTTATTATTTGATGAAGAAACACAAGAAGAAGTAGAATGGCTAAAACATCGATGGATTCAACCATACGGGTCCCTTTGCGCGTCCGTATGTGCGCGCAAAAGCCCGATCAGACCTTTGCATTCAAGATTATCTATGGGGAACTCGGCGTGGTGTTAGTTCGCTTATTGAACTACTCAAATTCGTATATTGCAATATTCAAGCATGAAAAAGACGTGAATAAACTACTTTCAGAAAGAGCCACAACTTTACTAGAAGGTATCGGTTAGGAGACAAAAACTCCTCCACAAATCGAAGCCAAAAAAAATGTTTACTCTCGCTAGATCTACTCGTCGATCGGAGAGCATTTTCCCGACGAGATAAAAGAGGAAATTAAACGGGCTCAGAATTAGGGCAGAGTAAAGGAGATAATTAAGTTTGTCAATATAAACAATAGAACAGAATACACTCACGTGTTTAAAGTTATATTGCGAGAGACCGAAATGACGAGAAAAGCAAGAGAGACCGAGCTGTTTACATTCTATCTGAAAATAACACCCTCACAGATAAAGAGTTACTAGTTCGTTAGTGTAAAAACATGTTTTAATTGTTTTGCTCTTGAGAAGCACCTAACAAGCGAATGCCGATTAAAATACATCAAGTGTCAAGTGATGTGGCTTCCCAGTAAAGAAGTGCTTAAACTGAAACTGTAATCATCGTACCAAGGCCAAGAAAACATGAATTTATAGAAAATAAAAGCAATGAAAAAGTTAGGCTCGAGGATGAAAAACAAAATATTAGTTTCGCTAAGGGCGCGAGGGCGACAGCGCAACAACAAGTGACGTGAGTCACTTGACATCCTAGCATGCCTTTTACATGTTCATGTACTTATTGTCGTCAACCCTTGGATATATTCGAAGGAATTAAATCTGACGTTAAAAAATGATAGACTAGACGAGATGTGGTTCCACGAGAACCTCCTGTCGGCGGATATCTTAAGCGTGCGAAATAAACCAATTCTTCCGTCCATGCTCAACAGCAGCAGAAAGCCGCTGGCAAACCGGAAACACAGCCTCCAAATACAGCGGATTCAAGAGCCCCTAGAATCAGAAAAAGAACACAACAGCGTACTAAAGAAACGATGGAGACAGAGGAATCCCCATTGAAAAGTAGGCGTGTGGAGATTAATCCTTCAGTCCAAGCCAAAACTCAAGAAGTAGCGAGCGAAGCATCCACAGCCGAAACTACCGAGGAAGACGGACAGGAGAAACAAGAATTTAACTTGAGGTTTTTCGCGTCGCAAGAGACCCTTCACGAAGAGTAACAAAGAACTAATTCAACGGATAAAGAAAGGGTATGTAAAATACGAATATGAAGGCTCGTACACGAACAAAGAAGTTTACAAACTCATTACCGGTGGCAAGTTAGTTATTTCCCGTGATCTGTATCACATTGAAAGAAGACTCAGAAATAATATTATTAAATGAAATTAATATAAACCCAGAGTTTAAGAAAATCAGAATATTTAATTACACATTAATAGCTAAGAATGCCACGTTGTCAACTTGGACGGAGTCGCAATAGCGATGAGAAATGATGTCAGACCTAACTAAATGAATTGGACGAGGCATATCATGGAAGTCTTTGGAAGAGTAGATCAGGCAATATTTATGAGAGATCTAAATGC
Source organism: Ceratothoa steindachneri (assembly GCA_963969495.1). Classification (NCBI taxonomy): domain Eukaryota; kingdom Metazoa; phylum Arthropoda; class Malacostraca; order Isopoda; family Cymothoidae; genus Ceratothoa; species Ceratothoa steindachneri. Next base: position 19,554,846 of record OZ018318.1, on the reverse strand, counting down.
CCGTAGCAAAGCATCGGGATACACAAACAACTTGTACAAGGCAGGCAAAAATCTGGATATACTCTTGGAAAGGAACATAGTCGCAAGGATTGTTCCAGAATTCCCAATTGACTATAGAACAAACAGAGCCACCAATCCTGACATAGCGCTTGCGTCACCGGGCCTACAGTACAATTATCTAGTTTAAAAGGGACCCCGATCGACCAGCGATCATGAAACGATCGTCTTAACCTTATCGCTAGACTCGATTTAAGTTAGCTGTCCTCCCAGAAAAAGTTACAAGAACGCTAACTGGGATGCTTACGCTGAGACGCTGGATGTCACCAACAGGAAGATCTCTCTGAAGCTACACTGAAGGAAATTTACCTATGATTCGATAAACTCCTGGAAGCGTTAATAAAGTCAGATGAGAAATATTTACCTAGAACAACATCAAGAACCCTTCTGTATCCACTAAGGACAGTCTGGATTGCAGTTCTTGAAAAACAGTACGTCGAGTTGAGAGAGGCTATTGAACTAGCTGGCCTACAAAGGACTAGATAGGACCCGACTGTAAAGGATCAGGGAAGAACTACTCACCGCAACCTCAATAGAAAGAGCACTAGATGGGATCAATCTGTGGAGGCGATCGACTCTAAGCTGAGCCTGACAAAATTCTGCAGCAAGATAAACTTGGCAAGAGGAAAAAGAAGTCCAAGAAACAAGGTTGAAATCAAATATAATGAAGTAGTTCGAAATAATCCAAGGAGACCAAAGCTGACTTCTGGAGACACTGAAAGGGGGTGTTCAACATCTCACCAGACTAGAATGAAGATGTTGTCATGGATCACGAGCTAATGATTGTCGAGGAAATAGAGCAGCATCGTCTCGAGTCAGTTACTAACAACTGCGCATCCCCTACGACGTTAGAGGTACAAGAAATTCTACCAATGACCCTCGAAGAGTTCTAGAACACTCTCTTTAAAGTAAAATAGAAGGCGCACGGTGAGTGTGGGATCACCAGGGAAAATCTAGTCAGTGCACCAGATTCCTTCCTCGAAAAAAATTGTTAAGATATTTAACGCCACGATCAGCGCGGGACATTTTCCTGACTGGCTAAAGAAGTACAAACTCATATTCCTACCGAAATCTGAAAAACCTCCCGATAGACTGACAATTTTAGACTCATAACCCAGGTGGAGACGCTGGTAAAACTAATAGAAAGGTCAAAAAACAGTAGACTTACGAACCATCTAGAAGAAAGGTCATCGATTCTTCAACACCAGCATGGATTTCGTAAATGCAGGAGCACAGAAACAGCTCTGGCGATCCTAGTGTAGACAGCCAGCAAGGAAGGCAAAATACGATAAGCAATACACTAACATAGTGTTAAGAGACGTCCAAAATGCCTTCGATAAGATTTGGAGGATCGGCCTTGAATTCAAAATCAGGAGGTTGGGACTTCGCCAAGCTCTCACAAAATGACTTTGCAATTACATCACAGAACTAGAAGGTTATATCTCACTGAAAAACTATGACGGACTGACCTTTGAGATCCCGCAGAGAGTCCCAAAAGGGGGCTGTATCATTCTTACTTTGTATAGCATATATACTATGGACTTACCGTGGCCAGTCTATGAATCGACACGTTACATTCAGTTTGCTGGTGATATTGCAATTGTGGCAAACAGCGTTTATAGACACGCCCCGACCATGGTGAAAGTCACGGCAGCGGAGATTGAAAACATAAACAACTATGAAAGGCAGGCGAAAGACTTCCAGAATAGAAATGCAGGGCAGTAGATATTGTTACGAATATGAGGGAAGAGAGCTTACACTCAAGATAACCCAGATGAGTACGCTAAGCACGCAGAAGAACGAACAAACATGGCGAAGGCAAGTCTTCCTAAAACATACCAACTCGGAGGCCTAAATGGGAAATCAAGATTAAGATCTATAACACTCTCTGTAAAGCAACTCTGCAATGCTTGGCAATACCACTAAACAGACTTCATAAGACTAATGCAATAAAACTTTGGAGTGTTCATAACTGCGCCGTATACATAATTACGGTCATGAGGAGAAGAGAGGAAAGGAGAATAAAAGACCTACACCAGGAAATCGAATTTCCAGCCACTAATATATCCTTACACAAAAGGGCATGTAAAGTATGGAATAACCCGAACAAAATCCTAGATAAAGAAGACTTAAGATCTATGGAAATCCCGCAAATATATAGGATAACAAATAGGGGCAACTTTAAGAGTTGGAAACCGGACCCGAGAGAGGTACCGGCACCTGTCTACACATATAACTGAGGTCACTTTGAAATGCTAAGAACAACAGGAAAGATTAAATTTGCACTAAAAAGTAAAAACAAACGAAGAACAATCGAAGAGCAAAAAGGCGTGAGAGGCTCTAAACAACAGCGAAAGAAGATTGAAAAATAAGATGAAGCAAGAAGTAATCAAGAAATGTCTGGTAACCAAGCAACTGCAATCAACCCTACTTTTTTCCTTTCATACTTTACTCTACAATATCTATCCACTAACTTCTACTATACGCTTTATTTTTTTTCTACTTTCTCAAGACTCGAGACTCAACCCCATAGGAAATATACAGTAAATTGAAGGTTTATAATTGATTTATTAATGTATTTTATATTATGTATCTTATAATTTTGCAGATCTTTTATTTTAGATATTAGATTATACACTTTAAATTTTAGATTTATAATTAATTATTTTTCTTTATTGTTTAGATCGTTACATTTTGTTCGCTAAGCCAACCAGAGCAGACAAAATAGAGTTGCTTCTTTATTGCGCAAAGGATGGTGCTACTTCAGGTATGGTTGAAAATACTTTTAATACCAAGTAACCCGAAAGGTTCCCAATATCATACATAACTGTCAGTAAGTTCATTGCCCGTTTCAAGGAAACGGTGAGCGTCTGTGATCGATCTCGAAGTGGTCGAAAAAGAACTTCTACTGATCCCAGAACATCTGCACTGGTAAAAGATTGTATGGAGCAAACCCCTTAAGTCAATATAAAAATTACCACAGCAAGCAGGTTTGATAACGATAATTAATAATTAATAAATAAAGGGTGCAGGTTAGCTTCTTTAATACATTTCCTATGGGGCCAAATTTCGCAACCCCCTATATATATATATATATATATATATATATATATATATATATATATATATATATTCTATAGGTTTGCTTCTAAGAAGGCTTATTTTAAGGTTGAGGATAAATCCCAAAATGAGACATGTAAAATTTCTCATTTAATTAAGTACAACGTTTCGGGTACCTTACCCATCTTCTGGTCTATAAAAGATGGATTTAGAACACGTTTAGAATTACAAAAATTATAATGCACACAAGAATTAGAAATGAATTATTTATTTAATTGAAATTATGACAAATGGTTTGAAAACTATTGAAATTTAGATATAGATCAATTATGGGTACTTTAAATATGGATAAATATAACACTAGTTGATGCAGTTATTGGTTGACACATATATTAGTCACTTAATGAAGCAGCAATAGTAACAAATTATTTACTAAATTGAGAATGACAAAAAAAAATTTGAAAACTTGACACTAAATATAGATTCTATAAATATGGATAAATATAAAAAATATACTAATTGGGGCAATTAATTGGTACACAAAAATATTAGTCACCTTTAGTAGACGGCAAAAGCGGAGAGACTGAGGAAAGATTATAGAACGAACCGATTAAAGATTGGTAGGTTGTGAAAATATTTTGAGTGGTTTATGAAATGAGAAGGGAAAAAGCAGTTGAATCAGAATTTAAATTGGGATTTAGTTGTTTTATAAATAATGATTCGAGAATGCGCAGGGAAGTGGAGTCCTTTGCATGTCCTATAATTTGAAAGTTTTTGTGGGAAATTTCTGTCTTACATTTAATTGAATGATCTCAAATGAGAGAAGTTTCTTTATTGGTCAAGGTGGACCCAGTGCGAGAGCTAATACCAAGATAAGAACAGACCCTAGACCTAAGAGAGCGAACAGTGCTGCCAATGTAGATCCCCTGGTGGCCCCTGGAGCAAATGAATTTATAGACAACTGAACAGCGCATTTCAGGTGGGAGTCCGTTTTTAGTTCTAAAAAATTGTCCAATGAAAAAGTTGTTAAGGAAAACTATTTTGAAGTTGGTATGCGTGTAAAATCTTTTCAAAAGTTTATTAAGTTTTCGGCGTAAGGGTAGGTTGAGTGGGCAAATATCAGGGAGAAGACAATAGCGGACATCCTTGGGGACAGCGAAAATTTCTTGTGGAGGATGGTATATTTTATTAAAGAATTGACGGATACATTTTTGTACAAGTGAGGGCTGGAAACAATTCCTTTAAAAATAACTAATAAGAAAACTGAATTCTGAATGAACAAGAAAATAATCAGATAAAAGCTGAAAGCCACGGTGATGTTGTTGATCTTATATGAAATATCACAAAAACTGTAAAAGTTCATGCCGAGATCAGAAAAGGAGGATTTACGATAGACGGAAGTGGTGAAGTTGGGCGTGGAGCGTGATATAAGAAAATCCAAAAATGGTAATTTTCCATCTTTTTCTTTATCAATTGTGAATTTTATATTTGAATGGCGATGATTCAAATATTTAAAGAATGGAAGAGACTGTTGTTCTGTTTTAAATATTAGAACCGTATCGTCAACAAAACGACGGTAAAATATCGGTTTCAAATCAGGAGGGCATTCTCGCAAACCAATTTCTTCAAAGTTGGACATAAAAATGTCAGCAAGAAGAGGACCCATGGGGGAACTCATTCCAACACCATCAGCTTGTTGATAGATGGAGTTGTTAAACAGAAAACAGTTGTCTCTAATGATTAGTTCAAGAAGTAACCGTAAAAGCGACGGTGTGAATTTATGAAAGGTCGAATCCGGTTCTGGAAAGGCCTTTTGGATGATTAGGTCTATGGTTTCATTTACGGGGATATTTGCAAAAAGGGAGACGATATCAAAGCTACACAAAAAGTGAGGACCAGGAAGTTTCAAGTTCCTGAATTCTTCAGCCAGAGAATAACTATTGTTAACCTTGTATTGATTAATGGTAAAAGGATTAAGTAGAGGTACTAGATATTTAGCCAACTTGTAGGTTTCCATTGGGTATGCAGCTAGTATAGGGCGGAGTGAAACATTAAGCTTGTGGATTTTATGAAGGCCATACATAAGTCCGGGATTAGAGCCAGGGGAGAAAAGTTGTTTATAAGTTCCATCGCCAATGATATTAAGAGTTTTAAGTTTTTAAAGCAAGCGATTAACTTTATCATCCAGAATTTGGGAAAGTTTTAAGGGATCCTTGTTAAGAAGTTTAAATTTAGATGAATCAGAGAGGATTTTATTCATTTTGTTAATGTAATCAAATTTGTTGAGAATCACAACACCATTACCTTTATCAGGCTGAGGGACAAAAATATCAGGATTGCTTCTGAGTTCACGAAGAAGCTGGAAATCATTCTTTTGTATGAAAAGGGAACTAAATCGAAGATTTTTCATTTTTATGTAAAATTCATTTGTAAGAAGGGCAAAAGATGATTTGAGATCTTTAAAGTTCCCAAGTATAGGAAGAGGTTGTAAATCATAAATGAATTTTTCAAAAAACTGGAAGTAATTTGGGAATTTGTGAGAAAAAACAGGCAACTTAAATTGAAGACCAAGTGAGAGAAGAAAAGATTCTCGTGGCGATAATTTATAATCTGATAGGTTATGAATGACACTTTCAGGCGAGTTTAGGCTTGGACGGGTCAAATTAAGCTTATTAAGTTTAGCATTATGGGTTTGAATGACTTGAGAAGAATACAAGTTAGTTTCTTTAACAATAACTGAACGGTAGCAAATATTATCACAAAAGGAAAAGGTTGAGCGCAATTTAGAAAGGGAGAAATTATAACTTTTCTGGGTTTTAGGCAAAAGTTGAATTTTGAAGTTAATTTCATTATTGAGGAGACAATCAAATGATGACTTGTAAAATTCGGAAGAATACAGGAACTTACGGTAGAGTTTAAAGATTATAAAGTTGGGATAAACATTGTTAGACCTACAAATTTCCAGAAATTGAATGTCAAGTTGTACTTTCTTGAGGCGACAGGAAAGTTTGGATGCTTGCTGAAAAAGCCTACCGCCATCTTGTCCATAACGGGATCGTATATATTCTATAGGTTTGCTTCTAAGATGGCTTATTTTCAGGTTGAGGATAATGCCAAAACAATAAGTACAACGTTTTGGGTACCTTACCCATCTTCTGGTCTATAAAAGATAGATTTAGAACACGTTTAAAATTACAAAAATTATAATGCACACAAGGATTAGAAATAAATTATTTATTTAATTGAAATTATAACAAATGGTTTGAAAACTATTGAAATTTAGATATGGATCAATTATGGGTACTTTAAATATGGATAAATATATATATATATATATATATATATATATATATATATATATATATATATATATATATATATTTATGAGAGAGAGAGGGGGGGTTGTATGTACAGACTGAAAGTAAGATATTAATACTTTATTTAACTATAAGTCTTCTCATTGGCGACATGTACATAAATATTGCATTACATATAGTTGATATTGTTAAACGTACACCATTGTTACACACAGTTTTGAGTGTACACATTAAGCGATTTCTCCCCTCCTTGAGAAAATGAGTAGAGCTAGGTAATAATGCAGTATACTCTTGTGCTTTACGCACTATTAAACTTCTGCACCATTAACAATGTAATATCAATTTCTATCTACTTTTCTCACATTTGGTCGACTTTCACTGATCTCTCTCCATTTCTCTGATGCCAACATATCAGCCCCAAATTATTGCTCAAGACCTTCCTGAAACTTAAAAACTATGCTAATGGCCGGACATAAATTGACTTATTTTACCATTTATATGTTGCTTTCTTATCTTTGTTTCAAAATAAGAACATTATTTGTTATGGTACCAATAAAAAAGTCCCCTTTCTTGCCTCAATTTGCACTCAGGATATGTTCTTTTCAATATATTTACACTTCCCTTAACTAAAATGGTATCTTTATGAAAGCCTGAGGACAAACTTATGTGAATACACCTTCGCCAATTTTTACTTTTCCTTAGTAGATATAAAATCCTCTTCTATAAATTTAATTCCTCGTTTCTTTTCAGAATCCAACGTCTTTCACCGAAAATTGCCTTTAAAAGATCTGAAACATTTTCTAAACATTTTCTAAACATTTTACAAACGGTTCTTTTGATAGCTCCCGTCTCTCTTAACCGAGCAACAGGTGTATGGAGAAAGTTTAAATCCTTTTCTTCAGCCTTTCACCGTCCTCCATTGTCTAAGGTACCTTTGAATAGATTCAAGAAGAACCTCCACCCTCACCCCCTCCCAGGTATTCCATGGTCTTACGAAAATCTCTTTTGTTATTCTGAATAGTTGGCAAAAATTGCTGGGGACGGAAGCCTTTTATAGGCGCAGCTCCTCCGAAATAGGTTATTTATTGAATGATGATCAGAGGAACAACAAAGGTGGCGGAGATTTCGCAGAAGACACAGGAAGCAAGACTTAGATGGCATGGGCACATAATGAAGACGGATGGAGAGAGTAACGAGAGAAGAGTTTTGGAGATGGAAGTACAGGAAAGGAGGAGGAGAGGAAGACCCAAAATTAGATGGAGAGACTGCATACAAGCTGACATGAGGGAGAAAGGATTGCTACACCAACATCGCAAGAGACAAAAACAGGTGGAAGCGGCTCATCAAAAACAGCGACCCCGTATAAAGACGGGCTAATAAGCTGACGACAACGAAGAATGAGAGGGGGTCGTGTCGGGTTTGGAACTCCCAACGGCATGGCTCTTGTATTCATTGAAGAGACGTAAATTTCTAGTAAATAACCTAGCGACTAATAAGGCAACAAAGAAACCATTAGTTACCAAGATAACCACCAAAGAGAGAGTAACATTCTGCCTAAAGTACAAGAATTGGAGGATGGATAAATAAAACAAGTTAGGTATAATGATAAAGCTATTTGTGATGTCTATGCAAATGATTATTTCCAGCAGAAATGCTCTTTTTTTTTCCTTCATTGTCACTTGCTCTTCCTTTGCTTTTCATTAAGCACAATTCTTTTCATGTAGTTTCATGAAGAGCTTTCTTGCGTTGAACTTTTCCATTTTCTTGATTTTAGCCATCGGCCAACATGGGATGATATATTTAACTATTTCATATTCAAGGTCTTGAACATTGGGTTCCTTGCATTTTCCAGTAAATTGTGAAGTTTAAGGAAAGACTGAAAGGCTTGTTTCTTGGTGGGAAACTGGAAACCATTGCTAAAAGCTCAAGGATATGCAACCAGTTAAGATATTTAATAACAGCCACTTAACTGTAAAAATCACCTTCTCCTTTAAGACAGCAGTGTGCACTGGCCACTACCTTGCCCCGCCTTAAAAAAACACCTCATCTCACTAATAATAGATAATTATTAGTTTTCTACAGTGGAATTTTTTCATAATTATCTTTTCTTTCTATTTCTTTGTCTTCTATTTCACAAACTTTCCTTAGCATCAGAGCGAAAACCTTGCATTTGATATTTGGCATTTATACCATACAAACCAGGATATTAGGCAATTTTTCTATTTCCGCTCGATTAAAGTGATTATACACAACTAAGATATTAGTAACTTAATGAGATGTTAATTGGCACTGATTGTGAAGTGATAAATTAGATATTGGGTTTGTTGTTCTTTTCCAGTAGCATAGAGTAAAATGAAAAACAAAGTAATTTCCCTATCTGCCTTTGTCTTCGCGAAGACATTCCTTTCATTCCACTGGATAGCATTCATCCCTTATTTCGGCCACTGCTTATTCTCACCTCAATTGATGACCACTCTCATATTACAAGAACAGCGGATCCTCTCTTCTCTTTTCTTTAAGTCCTACTGCTCTTATAGGTCAGAAATCTTTAGCCCTGTGTTCTTCTACTCTCAGAGAAAGGTCATCTTCATCAATGGCTCCCGTTTACACCCGACTAGTCTTGTAATATCGTAGTTAAGACAGTACTTTAGTCTTGCTTTACTTTCCCTTTCTTTACGGTTGTATTTTTTGAGCATAAGGTTGTAAGCCCTCTGAAAGGCTCTTCCTCCAGTCTAGATTATCATGTATACAGAAACGTGGGATACGTGGAATACTGAAGTGTGAGATTCCTGCATTATGGCATTACTTAAATTTAATCAATTGATCTAAGAAATACACCTAGTCTTAGTTGAAATTTTGTCCCGTCAAATAAGCTGTGAACTTCTGCTTGGTGCCCTCCCATATTGGAGTCCTTGACAAAACAGAGGTTATAAAAACTGCTCGTTTAACTTCTGCCCCAGGAGACCCTTTTCACTTGTCTATTCACTGGTCTTCAACAGGATTCACAAAAATAAATCCATCTTCATCTACTAGGACTAATTCTCCAACCATTCCTGCCATAAAAGTGATGCTAACCCATCCCTACCTGCGTTACACCAGGCTAAGACACAAATACCTTATGTCTCTAGAACTCACTCCCCTATGTAACCATTATGTGCAAGAGTTACCATGTACCACTTACGTGTACCTTTGAAGTCTCCATTTTATTCTATATCTTATCTACGCTTCTTACAACCTATATCCTTCTACCCTGATTCAAATCACTGGTTTACAGAGAAATTGAGGCAAGCACAAAAATAGTTATTCTAAACTAATTTCTGGGTACTGATTTCATATAAGAAACCAGGTTATATTCATCACCTAGTTTTTTAGGTATACATGTATTATAATTTTTAGGAATTGTGTTCTTTAAAACCCTTACGCTACCAATGGGACAAGACCTGCCAGAAGTTTTAAAAAAATATATGTGGGCAGAATTCAGCTTAAATTAGTGTATATTTTTATCTCGATAGTAGTTATAATGTATTAGCATAATATTGAATATCAGGCAACTCTCTATTAATCCTCAGTTGTTTTTGATAACCAGTGAAGTGAACACGTGCTGAAAGATTAGCATTTGTTTTATTAATTTTTGAAGAACTAATTGTTTAATTAGTTCTAAAATATATTATAAAATATATATTTTATATATTATTTATATTAGAAAATATATATCTTGCACTAACTATATTTATGCTTTCTTCTCAATATAATATATCAACATAACTAAATTCAAGCAAACGGGCAGCCCAAAATTTCAATCTGCCTCTAACTAAACTTTAATGTTGTAAAACCTTTTATAACATTATTTGGTATAAAAAATATTCTGGTAGTGAAAGGCTTAAAAAAATTAAATGTCTATTCTTAGATTGTGAAGTTAAGGCTGCTCGACAATCATGTTACACAACAATTTTATATGTTAAACACATGTTTATATTATGATTTTTCAACTAAATGTATTTTGTAACCATATATATGATTGATGTTTATTTTGATGTCCAGATTTTTTGTGAGTTGATACATATTTCTATAATGGCTTTAGGTACTTCAAAACACCGAGGATATATCAACAAATCAAATTCATATGTTACGTGTGTGGAGATTTCCCGACTGTTGCACAGCGCCGAACAATTTCTTCCCTTTCTAGAACTGCTTACCTTCATTATGTTGACTGTAAAATTGGAGATTAGGACAAATTCTGGGCCCCACACATCTGTTATGAACTGTTACAATGGCCTAACTACATGGGTTAAGGGCAAGAAAACACTTTTCAACTTTGCTGTACTGATGGTCTGGAGATAACGAAAACCCATGGAGATGATTGTTACTTTTGTCTGAAAAATATAACTAGTTTTAATGCTTTTTCTAGAAAAAAAATAAAATATCCCAACATTCCCTCAGCTATGACACCAGTTTCCCACTCGGATGACCTTCCTGTCCCTATACTCCCAGCAAATAAAGATGTTCTTCCTTCACCAGATGGAAAAATGCCTTTTGGGGAATATTCTGCCAATTCGATCTCTTCTGAAAATAATGTCTTCAATGTCTTCAGGAGCAAGTAACAATGAGCCCCACTAGGTCACACAGGAAGACCTGAATGACCTTGCCCGTGATTTGTATCTTTCTAAGCAGCAGGCAAAGCTCCTGGGATCCCGTCTTAAGCAGTGGAGCTTGGCCAAGGCAGATGTAAAGATCACCAATTTCAGGACACGAAACAAGGACTTCACTTCATTCTTTAACATGAAAAACAGGTTGTGCTACTTCAAAAATATCTCTGGCTGGTTCACTTTCCTTGGTTTCCACACAATCCTTCAGATTTGCGTCTTCCAAGCAAAGTATGAAGGCTGTGATCCTGCACAATGGGAATAAATACCCTAGCATTTCCATTTCCCACTCAGTCCATCCGAAGGAATCGTATGAAAACATTGAGCTCCTTTTGAAAGCTCTCTAGTATAACCGGTACCAGTGGAGTCTCTGAGGGTACCTTAATGTCATTTGGCTCCTTATGAGAATGCAAGTGTGCCTTACAAAGTAATGTTGCTTTCTCTGTCTCTGCGACAGTCGAGCTGTGTCCAAGCACTATAAACATAACGACCGGTGGTATAGGAGCACTTTCGTGCCTGGTGAACAGTGTCCAAAAACGTCCTTTGGTTGACAAGAACAAAATGCTTCTTCCTCCTCTTCACACCAAGCTTGGGCTGATGAGGAATTTTATGAAGGCCATGGACAAAAATGGCGCTGCCTACCAAAACTTGTGTACTCTATTCCCAGCTCTGAGTTCTGATAGGCTCTAGGAGTGCATCTTCGTTGGACTACAGATCCGAGAGGTTCTGAAGGATGATGAATTTGAGGAGCTTCATACATCAAAGGAACTTAGAGCATGGAAAGCATTTAAGTCCGTCTGCCATGGCTTTCTTAGTAACACAATGGTATTAGATTACCAAGAGTATATTGAGAAGTTGTTACAGTCTTATGAGGATATGAGTTGCCGAATGTCATTCAAAATTCACTTTCTCCACTTCCACTTCATCTTCTTTCCACCTAACCTTTGGGCAGAGAGTGATGAGCATGGAGAAAGGTTCCACCAAGACATTTCTAAGATGGAGAGCAACTATCAAGGCAATTGGAACCCCAGCATGATGGGGGACTTCTGCTGGATGCTCTTACGTGACACCCCAGAGGCAGGTTACACAAGATTTGTGTGTATTTATTATCCAAGTAATTTAGTTTCATTAATGTTCTCTATCTATGCTGTTTTTTCTCTAATAAACCTTTGTAACAGATGAAATAAACACAATATAAATTGAATTTATATGCAGTACAATAAATATGGGGTATGTGAAAACAACAAACTAGGCGATGGAGCAAAACTGTTCAGAAATTTAAATTCACCACAATAAAATTAGTAAAAAACGCCTATTCATATCCTTGCCTCAGAGGAAAAAAAATTGTTTGTAAACCAGTGTAATTTTCTTTCGACCTCGCAAAAGTACATTGGTTTACCGTAAGTACTCTTTTCTCAATCATGCCTGCCATCCTTCTCAAATCTTTGTAAAAAATATTTCCTACCGCTTTCCAGACCCTTTTTTTTACTACCCCTTGATAATGATTATTTTTGCCGAGTTAACTACAAAATGATGAAAGACTAAGAGCTCTCCGTAGTAGAAGGTAAACATTATAACTTGAATTACGGAATTAACAACTCTGAACGTTTTTAGATGCAAATAACGTCCATTGTTTAAGATATTGTAAAGAAATTAAAACCTTTGCAAACTAGTATTTTTTTTAATATATACTCGTATTTACATACCATGTTCGATTGCATTATTAAGTTTTATTAAGTTTTTTTTTTCACATAAGGAAAAATAAAACTTATTATATTATATTTTCTCGACTTATTATCGTATTCTCTCCTTAAAATTGATGTCAGCATCATTATTATTACCGCCAACGTCAAATTCACAAATAAAGTGAAGACGACTTGCCTAAACGCCCAAACTTAGCTATTGGTCTGCAATTTATGTTAAGTTGATCACAGGGACATCTATCCCTTTTATCCGAGCCACTTTGTTCTTCCCAGGGAGGGTGTTATCCCATGGCTAATGATCCAAAGCATATAGACGTCACAAACCATGTACACATATCATGAATATACCAGCCCATCCCATTCTGCGTGTCCTATGTCTGGTTAGATTTCCTGACTTCCGCTTTCTTCCTTTGACTCAGTAGAGAACGTGGCAGCCCGCAGGACACTCTGCGATTTGCCTTGCTCTGAATGATGCAATTTAAACGTGGGTTACACTAAATCAAGTAAGAGTGAGTATTTTCCTTGACCGAATTAAATCAACTAAGTAGGAGGTTCTGGATATCAAACTGGATGGAACAAAATAAGCTTTACTACCGTACAAACAAAAATAAAATAATGGATACAACATAGAAATACATAATAACTAAATGTGCAAAAGGTTTAAACACGTCAGCTTCAGGCAGTAGCCCTGAGCATGTAAACACAAAGTAGACGACCGACAAAAGGGAAACTACCATTCCGGGCGGATCTGCCAACCGAGGATTTTTGTACCCGAGAGAATGGCTTGGAGGGGGACATGTATGAGTGTCGAGCTCTTTGCTTTTCAACAGGATGGTTGGGTTTGGACTGGCCGATTAGTACTAAGCCTGCTTAAAGTTACAAAGGAGAATACAATCTGTCTTCTAATAACCACTGCTCGGCTGGAAAGGAGTGATCAATGCAGTATTTTGCCGCAGAGAAGCTGAGTCAAATACAGCAGTTTGTGTATCTCCTTCTTCCTAGTTTTTATTTCTTTTTATTTAAATTTTATTGTATTCGGGCTCTTGATGTAAGGGAGGCCGAAAGAAGGAATTCTGCATCGTGTCCCTTTTGGCAAAATACTAAACTTACCCAGGCCAACGCTTAACTATTTATACGGGACCGCCAGAAGTGAATTTAGACTACGGCACCTCGTATAACCTCTCTTTGTTACAATTAGGTTCACTATAGAGTGTCTTATCAAACGGAAGTTACCTCAAAAAGAAGCAAATCCTGGTTTCTTTCCGTCCTACCCGTCTCTCTCTCTATCTCTGATCTCCATTTCTTTCATGTTTGACACCGCGTAACGCTCTATCCCATAAATAATCATGTTTTATACGGTTTTTCGACCCTTTATAACCGAGGAAAATCAAATTCTCAAGTTCTCACACGCCTCTTCTATTGCATTTTACTTAAATTTAATTCTTACCTGTAAACACTCTATTAAAACTTTATTTATATCTTTCTTAATATTATTTCTTGCTCACTCTTTCTACCTTCTCATAAAGAACATCTCACCATTGTTCATTTATGCTCATCTAACTCAAGCTTTTAAATTTATTTATAACCATAAGCTCTATCATACACAGGTAAAAAAACAACATACACTTTGTATTCGAATCTGCACTTTATACAATCATTCTATTTAAGTTTTCGTAAGTCTTTCCAACCCTCAATAATGTTGGTTTCGAATTCAAATTCTGGTCCATTTCTATCATTTAATTCTCAATACTCCATTTACTACTTAAATATAGCCATTCCTAATGGAGTGCAACAAGGAGACTAAATGTAATCTCAACAAATTTTCATAAGTGAACACATAGAAATCTAAATTTGCCTACACCTCTTAAATTTCCAAATGCTTGAATCAACTATTCCAAATCCACAAATGCCGAAGTAGACACAACCCATTCTTGTATTTTTTCGCTTAGCTCACGACCTGGTCTTTTGTACCTCAAATGTACTTATCTGGCAATCCTTATTCAAAAATATTAAACATCGATGGCTCTATAATAAATTCACTCACCTCTGATATCATTTACCCTAAACTATATTTTACATGCAAAAAAGATCATCGTAACTTTGTAGAAGCTCAATATAAATATCTTATAAGAAGAATAATTCAGGGAAAGTTTTAATCACACACTCATTGGATGCGGGCAGCGATTTTCGATATTTTCCAAATGTATTACCTGTATCGATTTGCAATGAGAAGTTTCCTTTAATGAACTGCAAATGTACATCTTTTTATTCAATAGTAAGACCAGATGATAATAAATTTCGGTGCTTTTATACCATGTCATTTCCCGTAAGGGGCGCGGCGATTTGCCATCCTTTCCGCCGTGCTGATGGGACTCAGCACCCCGTCCAACCCCAGCTTAGCCTCTTCTCCTTGCTTCAAAACACTTGTTTCCTCGCTTTTCATACAACCTCTCTCACAACTTTCAATGGTCAGCCTCTAATTTCACAGGGTAGATGCTGACCTTCTTCTTAAGTCAACCGTCCCGGATCTGGGCTGAGAGGGGAGGAGACGATGTTCTCTAACCCCTGAGCTCCGGTCTAGGGTGGTTGGTTTTTAACAACCTGCTTTATCCCCACATATACCTTCCTCACATCCTTTTTCCTCTCCTCTTCACAATCTATATATTTTTTACGCCGTGTTCAAAATGGAGCCGCCATGCCGATGGACTGCTACGCCACCAGGCGGGAGAGGTGGTCTTAAATGGCGGCGCCTGGCTCTGCCGGGCTTGTAAGCAACTCTCGCAGTGCGGGCTACTGCGAGAGGTGAAGTGCGATTGCATCCCGTGTCAAAAAGAGGGTCACCATGCCCAATGATGAGTATAAAAAAACTCTAACCCCCAATTTCCCCTATAACATCAACGGAGCCGCCCTTGGGCAGCTCCAGCAAAAAAAATGGAGGTCGTCCCCCCCCCCCCTGTGCTTGCTCAGGGTACCCTCCATATATCTCTAACCGGAGAGGAGGCTTACTCCTCTCCTTCACTTACGGGTGTAGGGGACTCCCCCTCACCCCCTTCTCTGAAGGTGCTTTCGGGCGCCTCCCTTTTACCACCGGCAGTCCCCTCTATTCTTTCCAAGGGGACTGCCAAGAAGGCCAGCAGGCAGCCCTTAGCCAGCCGCTCCACATCGAAGCGGCTCGGTAGGGCAAACCCCCTTAGGAAGGAAAGTGAAGCCAGGCCCCTTCGGTCGCTTCCCTCAAAAGACCTGCTGGCAAGAATACTGAACCTTGCCGGGGTCAAGGCCCATTCCTCCCAAAAGAAGACTAGTGACAATACTGCCAACGGGACCTGCGATGTCTTGGGGGGGGGATGGAAAACTGGAGGCCCCCCTTGAGTTAGACATGGTCCTTGGGGAAACCCCGATGCAAGGTCCTCCTCAAACGGCTGTGGTTTCCGAAGCAGTACAAGGAGAGAGGGATCTCTTCCGACTTGTGCCCCCACGACTACCAGGACCTTCTTTATTTCAGAGAATGACCTGGCTGAGCCACGTCCATCTGGCCTGGGGGCTTCTTCCGGCGGAGGTGAGAAGCAGGTTCATTCCCCGCCCTCCTCTCCAAAAAAGAAAAAGAAAAAGACTAAAAAGACAAAAAAGACTTGGGGCTCGTCTCCACCTGCGGGGGCTGCGGTGACGGATGGGTCTGCTGCCACTCTGGCAAGCGACCAAGCCAAAATTAGCACATCCGCCCTGTCGTAGAATGACTCCCGACGATACTATATATAACACTATTCGTTGAGGGAACTTCCTTAATTATCTTTAGAGTGCGTTTTACTGTCTGGCGGCCGATATTATATATCTTCGATATGCTTAAGAAGTGGAACTGAGCTCAAGGATAATAATATTGCTATCATTAATAAAATAGTTTTATTAATAATAACTGTAAACAATACACAAAAACGGAAAATATTTTGACATAAACAGAATGGAAAGGGTCGTGGAGACTCGGGCTAATCCAAGGATTTAAGGGATTAAAAAAGGTAAAACAAATATAGAGTTAAAGAGATGGGATGGTTCGATAAACCATTTAAAGCACAGGATAGAATTGACAAAAAGGGATCAATACTCAAAAGGTGACGTTTGGCTTACGTAACTTTTCATTAGGGTGCAGTGGAAGGTACTTGAAGGAATATTGGGTCCGCAGGCGAGTTCCAGCCGAAGGGGGGGGATAAAAGGATCCTGACGAGGCGTCTTGGAAAGGAGAACCGTTACTCGACGAACGGCTTGAAGAACAATGGCTGTTCTACTTTGTTCTCTTCTGAACAAAGGGGGGGAATGAGAACCGTCTCTTGTCTACGGGCTCAAGAACAATGGCTGTTCTAATGTTGTTCTCCTCGAACAACAGGGGGGGTGAGAGGCGTTTCTTGGCGAAGGGCTCAAAACGAACAATGGCTGTTCTAGGTTGTTCTCTTCTGAACAAAGGGGGGGGATGAGAACCGTCTCTTGTCTACGGGCTCAAGAACAATGGCTGTTCTAGTGTTGTTCTCCTTTGAACAACAGGGGGGGTGAGAACCGTTTCTTGGCGAAGGGCTCAAAACGAACAATGGCTGTTCTAATGCTGTTCTCATTGAACAACAGGGGAGGGGATGAGAACCGTTTCTTGGCGAAGTGCTCAAAACGAACAATGGCTGTTCTAATGCTGTTCTCCTTGAACAACAGGGGGGGATGAGAACCGTTTCTTGGCGAAGGGCTCAAAACGAACAATGGCTGTTCTAATGCTGTTCTAATGCTGTTCTCCTTCGAACAACAGGGGGGGGGAAGCCTTGGGGACTTGACGTCGGAAAGGCTCGAACCTTTGGCACTCAAGGAATATTGTCCTCCTTCTGGACAAGTGATGGTGAATCTCGAGGTCGAGGTCCCTTGGCGCACAAAGGGAGAGAGGGTCGTGGTGATGTTTCGCGACGAAAATCTGGATCTCCAATCTGATCTTAGTGGTAGAGTTTATATATAAATAGCCAGGACATCTCCTTGGCGTGGGGGAAAATGGAGTGAAAGCTTGGAGGGAACGCACAGCCGGGCCGGAGAAAAATGCCTTATTTGTTCATAAGCCTAACTCGATCTGGCGAGGTCGGCGTATGGGGGTGAACGGGGGGACGATAACCTCCTTGTTTAAACATTGGCATCCGGTAGCTGAGATAAGATTCCAAGCCTCGAATCGAAGATGCACGTGGGCAGCATCGTGGTTTTTAATAATATGGGATAGGAGTTGAAATTAACTCGTTCTATCACACCCCTCCATTCCGGGGGGAAGTTGTCACTTCGAAAAAAAAAGAGAGAAGGGACAACGATAGAGCTCCGTTGTAGGGAACTCGTTTTCTTGTACCAACCGTACCATTCCTGCACCTAACTAGTATTACCTCAATACATATGATTATTTTGATCTTTAGATTACAGGGGAAAATAACCTTTAATACAACTTAATCAAAGAAAAAAAAAGGGCATGGAACAATGAAATGATAAAAACTTAGTACATACGGGACAAAATAATTTATACGTAAATTAATAAGAACAAAAGCTATAGACATACAAAAAATTAGACATTGAGCGTTACAAAGTTCAGACATATACATTAATTAATTATATTACAAAAGAATCTTAAATTAAGTCGTACAAGACGGTATATACCTACATGGAGATACTAATCCTATGAATACAATTATTCTACGCTATTCGGTAACGCATTTCTACTGAGGGCGTCAGCGACCTGGTTATCGGAACCTTTTATCTAATTTATTTTAAACTGATACTCTTGCAAGAGTAAACTCCAGCGCATGATGCGGCCGTTTGAGTGTCTCAAATTCCTAATATAGGCTAACGGACGGTGGTCGGTTCCTATTTGAAATTCTTTACATATCAAGTACAGCTTGAATTTGTCTATGACCCAGATAATTGATAGAGCTATCTTTTCTCTAGTGGCATATCTCTTTCCGAGTGGTAATAATTGACGACTAGCATATGCAACTGGATGACTCGTTCTGTCATCCACGTATTGAAGGAGTACACCTCCAATGCCCTCGTTGATCACGTCGGTCTTAACACCAACGGATTTTTCCGGGTTGGGCAACTTAAAAATGGGGGCAGAAATGAACTTACTTTTGAGCTGATTAAAATGGGAAACAGCGACATCATTCCAACGTAAACGATCGGAGAAATTCTTTTCCTGAAGGGGGCATAGGGGGGCCGAAATTGCAGCGAAATTCGGAACAAATCGCTGATAGGGAGAAGCTGATCCTAGGATCGATCTTAATGGCTTCTTTGTAATCGGGAGGGGCATGTCGGCGATTGCCTTAATCTTGTTCTCGTGGGGACCTGACTTGCTTTGTCCTATTTTGAAACCCAAATATTTGATGGTTTCGTGGGCAAACTGGCATTTGCTGGGGCCAATGGTGAGGCCATTTTCACGCAGTTGCTCGAAAAGAGCTAATAGGGTGGATAAATGGTGATTCCATTTAATTAGTTCCTGGAGCTGACTCTTCTGACGTGGTGTCAGCTGCGCGTCACTATCCAGGTCAGAGGGTTCCAAAGACTCGCCTGGTAGAAAAGGAGGAGGGTACTCAGCATCAGGTTGGATGCACACTGTCTGGATTACCTTAAGGGACTCCGCGGGGCAGTCCTCTTCAAGCGCCGATGCTTCGTCCAGTTCTACGAAGGTATCTCCATGGGCGCGTTGGGGGTTCTTTTTTTCTTGGGGTCCAGGGACAGTCTCCGTGTCCTTGTCTGGGGCCTTATCACCTAAGGGTTTTAGTGATTCACACTCCTCTTTTGCCGTCCTAAAGTCCTGGTTAGGGGTCTCCGAGAAATCGGACGGTATCGGGGTTCTGATGGGGACGGGCTCCTGGGCTTCTTTCTTATCTCGGCCTTGAGGAAGTGCGGCCTGAAACACAGGGTCGAAACTTACTTGGGGGCTCTGTCCTATAAGTACGGAACAGAATTTTATGGGTGCTACAATGACTTCAGCCCAGCCATTCTAATATTGACACTGCAGGTAACATCTAGCGACGGGGAATCGGTTCGCCCGCCCAAGTTGGTCATGTACCACCGCAAATTTTTCGTGGTTAGAGGCCACTGGGAGGAGTTCGTCGGACACGATGAAGCACGTACATCCTGTGTCCCTGACGAGAGTCAATACTCGACAGCTGTCCACGCTGCCCTCCTCATATTTCAAAGTTCCCGATGAACTTTTACCAAAAACAAAATTTACCTGGTGGCCTGACGGAGGGGGAGAAGTTTCTGCTTGGGTCTGCACCACCGAAGGAGCCGGGGTCGCATTAATCTGGTGAACTTGGTGGGCTGGTCCGCTTTTAAGCCTAGAATTTTGGGGGCAATTTCAGCTCATGTGGTTTTCTACACCACAGGTGAAGCATATGGTTGGTCGCTTCGGGAAGAGAAATGGAGGAGAAGTCTTAACGGGAGGTTTGGAGTCCCGTTGTTGGTTTTGGGGAAAGAAGTTTGGGGGTTTTACGGGGCTCGGAAACTTTGTCAGCTTTCCTGGTAAGGGGCGCGAATCCTTCCTTCTTTCTTCTCGTTGGATTTCTCTTTCTCGTTCTTCTCGTTGTATTTTTCCTTCTCGTTCTTCTCGTTGGATTACTCTTTCCCGTTCCTCTCTTTCTCTTTCTTTTTCTACCTTTTTTCTTTGAACTTCTGCTTTAATCCGAGCTAATTCAATCTGAAGCTCAGCTTGTCTTATCCGTTCCTCTCTTTCTCTTTCTTCTCGTTGTATTTCTCTTTCTTCCTTTTTTCTTTGTATTTCTCTTTCTTCCTCTTTTCTTTCTCTTTCTTCCTCTTTTCTTTGTTTTTCTCTTTCTTCCTCTTTTCTTTGCTCCTCTTGAATGTACTCAATTAGTTCTTTTCCGGAAAATCCACAGGATTCTCCTTGCGCTTTAAAGATTTCAAACTGAGTCATCTTTGCACTTGGGGGCGCACTAGTCAACCAACTAAAATTCCTCGCAACAAGAATTATGCCTCTATAGAATTAGCCTACCTAAATATGGGCACTGACCTATTCGTACTTGGTTTCTCAATCTAAATAACCACTGACTAAAATCACAAAAAAAAACACAAACAATTTATTATAACAGTTCCTTGAGCTACTCCAGCTTCTTAAGTTTAAAAAAAAGAAGGGGGATAGCAATCGTTAAAACAAAAGGGAACTACTATACTCTATTATTATAACAAATAACACTATGCTTTACTCGACTGAGACCAGTGTTTGCAAAGATATAGCGTTAAACCCCACACCTGACACCAAATTTAAATAGTATATAAATATATATATATATATATATATATATATATATATATATATATATATATATATATATATATATATATATATATATATATATTTCGTAGAATGACTCCCGACGATACTATATATAACACTATTCGTTGAGGGAACTTCCTTAATTATCTTTAGAGTGCGTTTTACTGTCTGGCGGCCGATATTATATATCTTCGATATGCTTAAGAAGTGGAACTGAGCTCAAGGATAATAATATTGCTATCATTAATAAAATAGTTTTATTAATAATAACTGTAAACAATACACAAAAACGGAAAATATTTTGACATAAACAGAATGGAAAGGGTCGTGGAGACTCGGGCTAATCCAAGGATTTAAGGGATTAAAAAAGGTAAAACAAATATAGAGTTAAAGAGATGGGATGGTTCGATAAACCATTTAAAGCACAGGATAGAATTGACAAAAAGGGATCAATACTCAAAAGGTGACGTTTGGCTTACGTAACTTTTCATTAGGGTGCAGTGGAAGGTACTTGAAGGAATATTCGGTCCGCTGGCGAGTTCCAGCCGAAGGGGGGGGGGATAAAAGGATCCTGACGAGGCGTCTTGGAAAGGAGAACCGTTACTCGACGAACGGCTTGAAGAACAATGGCTGTTCTACTTTGTTCTCTTCTGAACAAAGGGGGGGAATGAGAACCGTCTCTTGTCTACGGGCTCAAGAACAATGGCTGTTCTAATGTTGTTCTCCTCGAACAACAGGGGGGGTGAGAACCGTTTCTTGGCGAAGGGCTCAAAACGAACAATGGCTGTTCTAGGTTGTTCTCTTCTGAACAAAGGGGGGGGATGAGAACCGTCTCTTGTCTACGGGCTCAAGAACAATGGCTGTTCTAATGTTGTTCTCCTTTGAAAAACAGGGGGGGTGAGAACCGTTTCTTGGCGAAGGGCTCAAAACGAACAATGGCTGTTCTAATGCTGTTCTCCTTGAACAACAGGGGGGGGGGGATGAGAACCGTTTCTTGGCGAAGGGCTCAAAACGAACAATGGCTGTTCTAATGCTGTTCTCCTTGAACAACAGGGGGGGTTGAGAACCGTTTCTTGGCGAAGGGCTCAAAACGAACAATAGCTGTTCTAATGCTGTTCTCCTTTGAACAACAGGGGGGGGGGAAGCCTTGGGGACTTGACGTCGGAAAGGCTCGAACCTTTGGCACTCAAGGAATATTGTCCTCCTTCTGGACAAGTGATGGTGAATCTCGAGGTCGAGGTCCCTTGGCGCACAAAGGGAGAGAAAGTCGTGGTGATGTTTCGCGACGAAAATCTGGATCTCCAATCTGATCTTAGTGGTAGAGTTTCCATATAAATAGCCAGGACATCTCCTTGGCGTGGGGGAAAATGGAGTGAAAGCTTGGAGGGAACGCACAGCCGGGCCGGAGAAAAATGCCTTATCTGTTCATAAGCCTAACTCGATCTGGCGAGGTCAGCGTATGGGGGTGAACGGGGGGACGATAACCTCCTTGTTTAAACATTGGCATCCGGTAGCTGAGATAAGATTCCAAGCCTCGAATCGAAGATGCACGTGGGCAGCATCGTGGTTTTTAATAATATGGGATAGGAGTTGAAATTAACTCGTTCTATCACATGCCCCCTCTGCCCCCTCGGTTTCGGAGCCCCTGACTAAGACTAATACCAAGAGTGCACAGGGCGGAGCCTCGATGACATTGGGGCCCCTGATTCAAAGGTTACCTGGCGTTTTCGAGCCTGCTGGCTTCAAACGCTTCCTCGTTATTCGCTCCACTGATGGCACCATGTTGTCGAAGGGCAACAGGATCCATCATAGGAGAGGATTAGCTAGTGCAATTGGTAGAGAGCCGAAGGTGACCCGTTTCTCGGACGGGAGCCTTCTGGCGAATGCGGTGAATCCCGCCAAGGCGGCCAAGATAAGTGCTCTTGGGACACTTCATAACACCCCGGTGAATGTGACGCCGCACTCTGCCATGAACTTTGTGAAAGGAGTAGTTTATGCGAGGAAACTCGTTGACTACTCCATTGAGGACATCACCCTAGAGCTGGCCGACCATGGGGCGGTCAAGGTCGAACGTGTGATGAGAAAACAGGGAGGGGCCTCGAGACCCACCCCTACACTCTTCGTCACGTTCGACTGTGACAAGCTTCCTGAGTCAGTGCGTGCCGGTTGGTACCACTACCGCGTGAAGGCATTCGTGCCACTGCCGCGGCGGTGTTATTACTGTCACCGCTTCAGCCATACGAATCGCTCATGTAGACGTGCAAAGTCGGGTTAACCCGAAGTCTGGGTAAATTGCTCCAAGGTCGTACACGATAAGTCCAAATCGTGTGTGGCCAAGTGTGTCAATTGCGGAGAGCCACATCCTGCTTCTTCGAAGCAATGTGGTTCATATCTCCTTGTGAAAGAAATTCTGGCCGTTCAGGCCCAGGATCGACTCTCATTCCGCGAGGCTAACGACTTGGTCCTGGCGCGCCCGGCTCTGCCTGGGACGTCATATGCCTCAATAGTTAGAAAGGCACCCTCTGCTCCTGGCCTATCCAGGCCAACGAGCACGTTTGTTTTTGCGCCCATTTGGAGCCCTTCCCGGGCTCTACCCAACCCGCGCGCTCCCCTGGTAAAGCTGGCGGCAAAAAAGGTTCATAGCCTGCCCCGGCTTAAACCAGGGCTCCCCCAACTTCCCCCAGCGTGACCGTTTCCCGTAAGGCGAAACGGCCACGTGCCTCCACCGATTCGTTAGACTCACAGGAGGCAACACCCCTGAAGATGGTCGCTAGGCCATCTTTCGGGGTTCCTAAAGCTGTTCTCCAAAAGGAGGACAGCAACAAAGGAGCTTCGGCTCTTTTGCTCATGCCCCGAGGTGGAGTGAGTGGCTCGGAGACGGTGGTTCCTCGAAAAGAGGGCCCCCCACCTTCAAAGCCGCAACGCCCGCCTAAGGTTTCGAGGCAGAGACAGGAAAAGACTCACATGGCGTGCCCAACCTCTCCCAATAAGTCCTCGAAGGCGACAGCGCCTCCAGCGCTTTGTCCGGCCAACAGCGCCTGGGGTTCTGCCCCTAGGAAGCGTACGGCCATTCCAGTGAGGGTCTTCAATTCGAGGAGGGCCCCCGCGTCTCCTCCGAGCTAGGCCTGGAGGGCATATTCCTTCAATGGAATTGCCGTGGACTCCGGGCCAACTGGGAGGAGCTGCGGAGGCTCGTCTCGTCCCGTTCCCCGTTAGCTATTTTTTTGCGGGAGACCATGCTAGGCGCGTGCCCCCTGCCTGCCCTCCCGGAGTATAAGGGTCTTGCGACCCCACCACCGCGGGATGGCCGGGCTGGGGTATGCGCGGTTTACACCCGGCATGATGTCTCCGTTCTTCCTTTCTCTTTAGATACCTCCTTTCAGGCAGCGGCTGTGCAGCTGCACCTGGATAGGAGGTATACTATCATTTCTGCGTACATTCCACCGTCAGCTGACTTTGACGCGGGGGACTTCCGTCGCGTCGTGGCAGGGTTGCCGAGGACCTATATCTTGCTTGGAGATCTGAACGGCAGGCATCCTCTCTGGGGAGATTACTCTATAAATCCCAGGGGACAAGTCCTTACCAATCTGATCGAAGAGCTTGAGATGGGTGTATTAAACGTGGATGAGTTTTCGCATCACTGTCCGAGAACCGCTTAATTTTCTTGCCTTGACCTATCTTTGTGCTCTTCGGATGCACAGCCTGATTTTGATTGAGGGGTGGTCGATGACCTCCATGGTAGTGATCACTTTCCCATTCAAATATCATTTTCAGGGCAACTGCCGCCTGAGAGACCACCTCAGGGGTGCTTGGTGTGGGCGCGGTGGCCTGCATTTCAGGAAATGACTGAATTATCTATCTCAGTCGAGGAGTTTAGGTTGGTAGATGAGGCCGTTGAGTTCTTCTCTGGCAACCTCATCGCCATGGGCCTGACTACTATTCCTAGGAAGTCTGGCTGTTTTGCACGCCAACCACTCCCATGGTGGTCAGACGAGTGTATGACGGCCCTCAAACAGAAGCGTTATGCCTACATGCGCTATAAGCGCCGCCCGAACGATTTCACTGTCGCTGAATTTCGTCGGGCTAGGGCTAGGTTCCGGTATATTTCGATGCACGCCCGCCGGTCTTCTTGGCGGGCATACGTGTCTTCACTTAACGGGAAGAACCCTTTAGCTGAGGTGTGGAAGCGAGTCAAAAGGATTCGGGGCAAGTTCTCGCAGGACCCCCCTCCCGTTCTCCAGGAAAATGATACCGCAATCTCAGACCCCACGTCCGTGGCGATATCCTTAGCGATTTCTTTTTCCGCATTCTCTAGCCGGGATGCTGCTCCACAACATTCAATGCACGTCGTGATGTCGCAGAAGTGCCGCCGGCTGAACTTCACCTCCAGAGGCGGAGAACCCTTCAACGACAAGTTTACTGTGAGTGAGTTGCGTTCCGCTCTCGCTTCGTGCGCGGACACCGCCCATGGTCCGGACAATGTCCCGTACGCCATCCTTCGACACCTGGATGAGCGAGGGATGGCCTTTCTGTAAGATTTGTTTAACAGGATTTGGGTGGAAGGTCTTCTCCCAGACTCCTGGCGAATCGCTACTGTGCTCGCCTTTCGCAAACTGGGGAGAGATCACTCTACTCCGACCGGTTTCCGCCCAATCTCTCTAACCTCTTGCGTGTGCAAGCTAAAGGAGAAATTGGTAAATGTTAGATTAGCCTTTTTTCTGGACAGCGGAGGCCATCTGTCTTCCGCACATTGCGTCTTCCACAAGTTCCACTCTACGTCGGATGCTCTGCTCCGATTGAAAAATGCCGTCTGCGAGGCTTTCCTTCGTATACAGCACTACGCCACGGTGTTTTTTGATCTAGAGAAGGCCTATGATACCACATGGCGATACGGTATCATGGAGACTCTCCACACGATGAGGGCGAGGGGACGCCTCCCAATGTTTATATCTGAATTTTCGCGAGATCGTCGATTCCGCGTACGGGTAGGGGGAGCCCTCTCCGGCCCAAGGGAGCAGGAAGAGGGTGTCTCGCAGGGAAGTGTCCTCAGTGTCACACTCTTTTCACTGAGCATTAACGGCATCACCTCGGTGCTGCCGGAAGATGTTCTCGCTACGCTCTACGTGGACGACCTATCGATCTCTTTTGACGCGGCCCAGATGCCAACTCTGGAGCGTCGTCTCCAACAGGCATTGAACCGCGTCTCTCGCTATGCCGAAGCGCACAGGTTTCAGTTTTCTTTGGCCAAGACTAAGGTGGTGCACTTATGCCGCCATTCAGGGCTTCACCCCGACCCAGATTTGTTTCTTAATGGAGGGCGCCTGGATGTGGTTGAGTCGCACTGTTTCCTCGGTCTTGAATTCGACCAACGCCTCACCTAGAAGGCTCATATTCGCAGCCTTAGGGTCTCTTGTACCCGCACCAGGAACATTCTCCGCTCCGTGACTTTCAGCGCTTGGGGCGCTGATAGGGCTACTGCCTTACTTTTTTATCGATCCTTTGTTCGCTCGAAGCTCGACTACAGATGCGAGTTTTATGCATCCGCAGCCGAGCGTTTATTGCGGAAGGTGGGTTCGATCCACCAAACCGGCCTTCGCCTTGCGACCGGTGCCTTCCGCACTTTCCCCATTGACAGCCTGTTGATCGATGCTGGGGAGATGCCACTCGCTCTGCGCCGCGTGCAGTGCATCGCTCGCCTGTGCACGCGAGACCGGCGTCTCGTTCAGTCGCCAACAGCCCTCACTGCATCCACAGCTGATCTCGATGGTGCCTATGCCCCTGAGAGACGCCAGTCATACCCTAAGCCCTTTGGGTTTTGGGCCAGGAAACTCCTTCGAGAGGTAGATATAGCTTTCGGGCCGGTGGCGCCCCTGGTTCTGCCCAAGATGCCACCCTGGATGGTACCACATTTGGCTATTTGTCGCCACGCCTCTGCTCCCAAAGTTTGTACTGCGCCGGGAGTATTGCGTTAGACCTTTTTGGAGCACACATCGTGTCACGCTGGAACCGTGCCAGTGTATGCGGATGGCTCCAAGTCTCAAGAGGGGGTCAGCTTCCACGCCGTATCCCCTCTGTTTGAAGTCTGCGGGGCTCCACCAGGCGCTGCGTCTGTCTTCACGGCCAAGCTGGTGGCAATACACCACTCGGTACGGGAGATTACGCGACGTGCCTGGTTCGGAGACCGGATTGTGATCTATAGCGACTCACAAAGTGCCCTGAGTGCTCTCGGGCATTGGAATCTCCGCATCCCCTGGTTCGCGCTATCCGTGACGCCACGGTTTTGGCGAGCCGGGCAGATGTCGAGATTATCTTCTGCTGGGTTCCTGGACATGTAGGAATTGCGAAGAATGAGTTCGCCGATGAGGGCACCAAAGATTCCGCAAAGACTCTGCGACTGGACCAGCGTTTCGCTCTTCCTCACACTGACTACATGGCAGGAACACAGGCAGCTCTTCGGACTGCTTGGCAAAGAAGATGGGAGACGGTCGAAGGGAACTTAAAGTTGCGTGCCATTGCGCCGCGACTGTTCCTATGGACCTATATCCCAATGCCGCAGTGGCTTCAGGTTGCTTTCTGTCGTCTCCGAATCGGACACAATCGTGTGACGCATCGCTATTTGATGGAGCACTCGCCTGCGCCCTATTGCAACGACTGCGTCGTCCCCCAGACTGTTCGGCACATTCTTGTCGAATGTCCCACTCTGGGTGATCTTCGCGCACAATACCTGTCTCTGTACCGGGCTTTGCGGGACGCTCCCGCGTTCCCTTTTACTCGGGACAGATTCATGCACATTGACTTGTGGACTTGTTGACTTTTGGAGGGAGGCCGGGCTTCTCCCCTTTATTTAAGGTTCTTTTTTTTTATTGTTTTGTTTGTAGGTTGCACTTTTCTGCACCAGGGTGAGGGGGACCTCCCCCCGCTGCCGGAGATTGCTTCCTGATTGTTAAGTTTTCCAATTTATATCGATTGTTAAGTTTTCATATTTTTATTTTAAAGTAGCCTAGTTCTAGGCTGTTGTGTTTTTCGGCAACTTATGCCCAAGTGGGTAGTTGCCAGATGGGCTCTATAAAATTGAAAAAAAATTTAAAAAATACCATGTCATTTGCCTTCGAATAAAGTTCATGACCAAATACACAGACTATAATCTTCAATAAAAGCAAATGCGAGAAATTTGTCAAAGGTTCATGTAAGGGCGACAAAGTTTGGCGCCCCCATATGAGGTTATTTTCTCGCCTCTGAGCCCTGCACCGTTGTTCGATGCCCCGCGCGCGTGTTCGATAGTCATCCCAGAAAAGTGAGATGCGCATAAGGCTATTACGTCACGCTGGTCACGTCCACCCATATAAAAGGACGATTCCATCTTTCGAAGGAGGAGAACCCGTTCAAGTCAGTACTGCGAGGACCCTTGCCTTATCTTCTGCCAGTTTTGACGCTTATCTTCCAACCTACTGTACGTGTGCTGCTAATCTTAGACGTTTGACAGTTCTTCGTTGGGATGTCTCAAAATCGTGAGCTCGTTTTGGCTCCCCACCCCTACCCGTTTTGCCAGGCAACCGCCTTCCTTCTTTGGAGTTTCGTCACTCAAGATTATCCTTGTCGGGTACGCCGGTTCCTCTGCCGTACCACCTTTGGAATCTCTTGTCACCTGAATCATCTTCAATTCCATTGGTTCTCTCGTCACTTCCGCCGTCGGCATCCGTGGATTCGTCCTCCGTTGGATTACCATCATCCGAGGTGTCCCTCCACTGCATCAATTCAGGCCATATAAAGTTGGTTATCAAGGCACGGTATCGCTCGCCTGTCATCGTAACAGAATTCCCGGCATCATTTTCGAAGAAATACGACCCAATGATTCCGCTAGCAAAAAACGCACACCAGTAACGTTTTGCGGATGCAGTGGCTTTTCAACAATCTTCCTGGGATTTTCATCAGCCCAAATGCGACAATCCTGCTTATTAATGAATCCACCAAGATGAAAATGGGCTTCATCACTAAAGAGGATTTTTTTGCGAAAAATCATCATTGGCTCGTATTTGCTTGTGCACCCAATTGAGAAATGTACGGCGCTTTAAATTGTCAGCAGTCTTCAGTTCTTGTGTCAATTGAATTTTGTAGTCGTGAAGAGACAAATATTTTGTAAAATTCGATGTAACGTTGTTGTGGAGAGGTTCAATTTCTGCGCGCGATGACGAATAGAGCACGCAATGGTGTTTTCATATTTGCCACCGACCCTGTTTGTTTGAATTTAAGAACAATTTTCCAATTGCACTCTCGGTTGGCCGATTACGCTGACCAAAAAAATCGCGAAGTGCCCGAAATGCGTTTCTGTTTAACGTCCATTTTTGTAATAGGCTTCGATAACTTTAACCTGTTGTTCGATTTTTAATCAATGCATGGTTGAAATTGCCAAAGACTGATGTTGTTAAATCTGAAAGAAAAAGAAAAAATCCTTAGACGCTTACACTTAACCCACATTTAAAATCTGTCCTAGTTATTGGAACACCCGTTATTATTCAGTAGTATTAAATTATTTCTTCCAACTTTTCTGTTATATCTCAATTTTCTAGTTTTAAAATGCGAGATACTTTTTCTCGACATCAGTTTTATTTAATCCTCATAATCCTTTGCTAAAGGTGCAGTCTTTATCAAGGATCTATGTTTAATTAGTAGCATGCAATATATCCTCCATCCTCCTTGCCAGGTCTCAAGGCATAGCCATGCTTTCACGAAAGAATGACGCCAAGCTGAAATTTAGTTAGAAGAATATATCATCCTTGAGGAGAAATGATAAATATATGGAGGTGGAAGCCTATTTTATTGTAACTTTTATTTTGTTCTTGTTTCAGATTCTTTTGAGTTAGCCCTTGATTTGCTCCTTTAAACGTCTTCGTATTCTGCCCTAAGCGATTATATAAAATTTATTTGGACTTGCTGAGATTCGAACGAGGTACCTCTTAATTACGTTTCGAATACGTATGCTACACGACTGGTTATTCCGTTCTCTTAATCGGGTAAGTTTTTCTGCTATTTATATATGGAGGTGGACGGAATTTCTCTTTATACATTCCGCACTCCTACAAATATACTAACGTTGAAATTTTTCGGTTCTTTTCACAAATAAACATATTAAGATGTTAAAAACGTAAGAGGATGGGAATTGAATCGAAGAAAAAGATACAGCAGATTCAACATTATTTTCTGGGAATTAGCAGTAAGATAAAGTATGAAAGTAAGGAAGAGGCAAGGGTGAAAGAAAGCCGTTCCTGCTTACTCCGTTTCGGAACAAAACATACAGCCGGTACGCAGGGGAACGCCTTTGTGGGGAAACATTAGGCTGTCACACAACAGGATCAGTACAATTTTCTAACGAATTTCTCGGAAATAGATATATATATTTGAGGGCTACATAAAAATTTCTTTGGTATTATTCATTCTATCAACAGAGTTTCATATGTGCGTGACGTATTGAAGTGCGTTTTGTAACGCGCTGGACTAGAGCATTTCCATATATTCGCTTACAATGTACACGCGCGAGGCCCGGCAGTCTGCATTGTACTGATGGTAGTAGTGCTTACATTAAGTGTGTGAACGCTCATGGGTGAGTTTTTCCAATATTACCAGTGATAGTAGGCCTATTATGACATCTTGGAAATTTGAATTTTATGAAACGCTTCCTGTGACCACTTTTTAGAGTGGCATTTTTATTGAGTGTCAAGGAATAGGCCGAGGTGTAATTGGAGTTTTCCCCGACTCTTATATATATATATATATATATATATATATATATATATATATATATATATATATATACCCTATTATCCCGAATGTGGAGGAGGAGTCGTACTACTCCTTATACTTCGTTTGGCCCGTGCCCTGAATGGTTTTAATGACTCAGAGTGTTTAGAGGTTGACTACGGAGGGATTGGAATGAACTTTGCCAGCAAGCGACCCAAATGAAGTTTCAATGTACACTAAGCAAGAAAATATATATATATATATATATATATATATATATATATATATATATATATATATATATATATATACATATATATATAAATTATGTGCTTCGAGAGATAAATCAATAGGTAAATCTTGGATATCTCGGTTGGCTTGTAAATAACTATTCACTATGTAAATCCCTATACACTTGTAATGTTGGTATGCTTCGCGGTGAATTGGGGAATGTGAAAGGGAGGGGTAAACTTGGAACCTTATGTTCGGGTGGCGTTGGTGAGTGAACGTGGTGAGATAAGGGGTGGAGACGATGAGGCAAGTTCTCCAGGGATCGACCTGATCCCACAATTCCGCCACAATTCTACTGGAAGAAGGCGGTGACGGGAGCTTCTTGTTAAAGAGGGCCCCACGCTCGTGAATTTGGAGGAATCTTCGGTGCCTCTGTGAGGGGGGCTAGGTGACCTATCGACGCGTAGGGTCACGGAGAAAAGCACAGATGTAGTTTTCTAACTTAGGGAACCAAAGTGAGGCCGTTTGTAGCTTCAGCTCTAAAAACGTGAGTACGAGCTTGGGTCCGCAGTGACTTGCAGACCAACGGGATAAGAAGACTCCCTAACTGGGACCGATCTCTTCTCTGAAGACTTAGTGCTTCGACGACTTACCACTACACCAAGATAGATGGCAATTCCTGCCTCGCCTGACGCTGTGCAAGATCTACTCTCGAGGGTTAAAAGAATTCATCTTTTATACTCGAAACTCGGGGGAGGTTCACATGGCTCCGAAGTAGATTTGATATCAAGTGCTCTTCTTCGAGTGAGAGAGGCTTGATTATCTCCTCCATTTCGTCCTTTGCAAACTTCCGGGAACCACCGGAAGCCAATACGGGCTTCCATCTATCGATAACCAGTCGAGGAAGGAACGTGGTGCTTAGCTAAAATGGCCGATGCGTTCTTCCGGCGGGAGACCATCAGATATCGAGCCGGAAGGGGAAGGTTTGATAACTGGCCCGCCCGGAAAGGAGGTGGGGGAAATGTGGGTGCATTATGCTATTCTCCTACATTAAGTAAACTATCTTTTAAGTAATAAAAAATCTCTGCTATGGAATTTCGAATCTCTGGTTTGGCTTAGCAGAAGGAGGGAACAGTGAAAACGTCATCTCAGATGCTCAAGATTGTTAAATGAAGAGGAGAAAAGTGTCAAAATGGAAAGAAATATTTATCAGGTATTTAAGATAAAAAGAGAGACCAAAGATGATACTGTTGTTGGTAGGATAGAGCAAGATCAAAAACAGAGGGAGGAAGCAGTAGAACTACCAGGAACGGTTAGGCTACACTGACAGGCCAGAGAAAGGCCATGAACTAGCTAGTTAGGCTGTCAAAAATCAATGAAAATGTTACTGCCTCAGAACACGCACACACAAAAGTAGGATATATTATACGATGAACCTTTTAATTTGTATGTAGACTATTAGCTAGCTTATGTGCAACTCTCATCTGGAACACTACAGCATGCCTTTAATCTCGATAGCCTACAGTTTCATAGTTAAGTCTATACTGAATAAAGTTAACTAGACTAGTTTTAGTAGGCTTATAGTTTTTTTGGGGGGAGCTTTCTAATTTATAACAGTTGAGAGTGAGAAACGTGAGGCAGGAGGAGGCAGAGAGGAGGAAGGATCATCAAACACAGGTGATGCTAGGCCAGCAATAGCATACCCTTCTATATGGAAAGAATAACGGCATGGAGAGTTTAGTCGTACAAATAAATTGTTGTATGCTCATGATGGAAAGCTAGAGTGTACCTCATGCGGTGGTGTGAAGAACCTGGGTGTCATGATAACTCGCGGTGTCAATATTGTTATTCAGTGGGCAGAGGAAAAGATAACCCCATATGATATTTCCAGAGATGCCCAGCATAAAAATCCCTGAGCATGGGAACTCCAAAGCACACAAGAAGAGGGCAAGCTTTGTTTAGACAGCCAAGGAATATGTACTGATGGATATTAAATGCTAGGAGTCAGGAGGTTACATTTCATTCTACCGCCAAGATATTCAGGACAGCATATTATGTAGCCAAGAATGACAAGCCATTCACTGATTTTGAAAGCCAATTCCGTCGATTTGGGGCTTGTTTTGCACAACAAGACTATCTAGGTTGATATTATTGAGCATGTGTCAGCTCAGATGAAAAGGAAACTCCTGAAGAAGATAATCTAGAACAAGAGTAAGATCAGCATCTTGGCTGATAAGTCAACAAGTGTGGGACAAAGGTCAACTCTTATTGTGTACATGATGACGAGCTTAGATGATTAGATGGAGCTCATTGCCTTTCCACTGTATCTAGTCGAGCTGGAAAGTCTCTCTGCACCTCAAATCAAGGAACAGCTCATGGATTGCATGCTGAACAATGGCTTCACCATTGAGCTACTACTTGAAGTCTTCATTGGATTTTGCAGTATTGAAGCCAGTGTAATACTGGGATTAAAGTCAGGTAAGCTAAGTTTCTGAACATGAAATGCAATAATTTCATATTAGTGTGTGATGAAACCATTCATTCATTTATTCAGGTGTTAGAAAGCTGCTCTAAGATGACTTCCCTGGAATAGTGTTATGGCACTGCCTCAATCACCAACTGGAGCTTGCTGCGCAACAGGCATTAGATGTGAAAGGATGAACAAAACACTTCCAGGACTTTCTTGACACTCTCTACTCATTATACAGCCAGTCACCAAAGAACGTCAGGGAGCTGAGTGAATGTGTTTACCACCTTCACATCACCCTTAAAACGATCAGCAAAGTGTTTAATGTCCGCTAGGTAACTTCGTCATACAGGACAGTCTCTGAAGTTTGGCAGTCCTTTCCAGCCTTAGGAAACATTTTCTGAAGGCATCAGGGGATGAAACCAGAGATGGCAGAGAGAGGGCTAAATTCAAATGTCTGCTCTCTAAGTTGTGACCGATCAACTTCCTGAAGAGCCTTGCAGTGATGACAGATGTTCTCAGTGAACTCAAGGACTTGTATTAAATCACCAGAACAGGAGAATGATACACCCAAATGCCCACACCACCATGACAATGTATGTCAAACGTATCGAAAGCCTTGGTACCTACCTAGGACAACACACAGCCGCTGCCAACCAAACAGAGGAAGTGATGGAGTTCAAGGGAGAGCAGCTAAGTGTGTGCAAGTCTCCCATCACCAACCCTGCCCGTTTATTCTAGCAGTGTCTGACAACATGAAAGAAAGGCTTTTCAGCACCACCACAAACATACCACAGGCCAGTGTCACAGCCAAACGAAAAGAGACCTACAACACCCCTTTGAACAAATGTCAGTCCTCGACACTGACAACTGGCAACATGATATTCCTCGCTTTGGAGAAGAGGAGGTAAAGGATTTAAATCAGGTCCTACATTTGAATGAAATAGAGGACCACCTTGGTTGCGTAAAGTAGAAATAGAGGGAGAACCATTCCTCACCAGATAAAGAAGCTGTTTGTGGCCGTAGACATACTGTCTGCAAGCAATGCAGATTGGTAAGGGGGGTTCAGCTCAAAAACATGACCATTACAGAGTACAGGAGCAAACTCACAACCGAGAATTCAGCTAATCTCCTTTCATTAGCTGTGTGGGCAACTATGCAGCCACTGCTTTATGTGAAGTTATGGCTGGGCAAAGTAAGAAAAGCAGGCACATCAACAAAGGGAATGACTCGCCACTACGCAGAAGAAGACACAAATATTACATCGCTCTTTGGAATGTGTGGAAATGTATGTAGTTCCATTTTCCCTGAATCTCCCTTGCCTACATCAATGCCTACGAGTTTTAGTTTGAAATCGACAATTTTCCTAATACACACAAAGGTACAAGGATATGGCCAGCTTGATTTCTTGTTCACACAGTGTTTGAATACTTCAAACAGATTCCTGCATTGTTCATAGATAACGAATACTTGATTGGTAGCTTCTGCAAATTCCGGAGTAAGCTGCTTCCATAGTCGGGCGACAGTCAGCGCTATGCCCGCCAGGTGGCGATCCCAGTCATTGTTACGACTTACTCTGGGTGAGACGCTGCCGCCATCTTGGAAAATTTTGAAATCATAAGTTAATCGTATATATTTGTCGCTGTATGCCTTTTAGCTCTAGTACTTGTAGGTAGTGAAGATGTGGACTCCTCCTTTTTACTAAATAAGTTATAATGTCTATTAAATAAGGAAAGCCAGCATATGATACCTATCTGTTGCTTGGGGAGGGACGCTGCCGAGCACGGTAATTGCACCTAAATACTTCCCGTTTTAGGCCTTTTAGTATGAGTACTTATAACAAAACGTTGTGTTTAAGTATCCAAGAGTGGGTTAAAGTTAAAATACCCTGTGAAATATTAATGAACAATTATAATATATGGTGTGACACAAGCCTATAAATTATGTGATATATTTTTACTATATCTATGGTAGGGTTGCACCAATAATATCTGCAAGTTATCGGTTTTTCCCATATCGGCCACTTTGCCGATATATGGGTATCGGTCATATCTTACCGATATATTATAGGCTTGCTTATCGATTAATCATATAAGAATTCCAATATGAGCTTATACAGCACATATTTCCTTAATGATGTGTCAGTATCATTACTTTGTTTTTCCTTTCACTTCTACGAATATTGTATTAATTCTAAAAAGTTAAATTTCTTAAAATTTATTCATAAAAAAATGTATAAATAATTACAATGGTTAATAACTTGATATATGAGAACATAACCTATAATAACGCTAAATTATGTTAAACCCAAATTGAAAAGGCCTAGCCTGCCTTAGTCCAGGAGTACACAAGCAACTTTGTGTCGCCACAGCGTTGCTCATGTACTCCAGCCCTAAACTGTCTCATAGCCGCGCCCCTCTTTCGCGGGGATCAGCGACAGCTCGCCACAGACGCTCGTGTGTGCGGCGTGGCTTCTAAACAACGGAAACCTATGGGAATTCACATTCCCGCCACAAACCGACGCCACGATGTGGCTCCACAGCGACGCTCGAGTACTCCCAGCCTTAAGCTCTTTTTTGTTATCACTATAAGCCTGTTTTTATTACACATTTCATTTGTTCATTATTTCAACACAAAGCAATAATTATCTAGAAACTGCAAACTTAGCCTTAAGCCTCACAATGCACGTGCTAATTTCTAAAAAAACTTGAAAGTTATAGCAATAATTACGTAAATAATACACTAATTAAAATTAATAGTGCATTTACGAGACAATAAACTTAACTATTATCGAATGATTTTATTATTCATAGTATTGCCTCATTTGTAAACAAACGAGGCCGATTAGGCTTAGCAAGTTTGCGATCGTCTAAAATTGTCAGATACGACAATTTTTGCCATTCGGTAAAAATATTTTAAAATATATATTTTTTTTATTTTGATTTGGTTAACCTTGTATCGGCCGATATATCGGTTATCGGCTAATTTGCATATGGGTGCAACCCTAATCTATGTTATTGTTTATCCGTAGATATTGGTTTATCAAATCATCTCTGGCTAGTTATTACGGTAAAATTATGTTTTATTGTCGTTTATATATTTATTAAACAGGGGTTCAAAGACAGCCATAAAATTTATTTAATAATACTGTACTTTTATCATATGATTACAAATGGTGTATTACATTTGTCTCAGGGTTTGGACGTAATGACAGCGTGTACACATTGATATCACAAAGGCTACATATAGTTCACACTCACCTCAATCTGCATCACTCTACCATCAGTAGTTATGTTAGTTGTATGTCTATGGTGGTGAGTTTGGGTATTATAATTTTATTATTGGTATTATACTTCTATTATTGCTGTTTTATTTTTATTATATTGATATTTCATTTTATTTATTGGTGTGTTATGTTATTGGTCTTTTACCTATCATACCCCTTAGAGTGCCAGATGTCTTTCGTTTGGTTAATAAAATACAATAATCGATATATTCCTGTGTACAAGGTGGAACTATAGTTCAAGTTATAGCTATACGGTAGCGTGAGACAAGTTGTGTGATTTGTCATCTTGAAGTTTACATTGTGCTCGTATTTTCTTGTCAATCTAATTCTAAAATATTATTGCACATGCCAAGGCCATGTTGTATTCCTGGATGCAAGTATGAGAGTACAGTACTGTATTTAAGATTACAAAGAAATACAAAGGATCTACAAACACCAACATACCTAGTGGTCCTTACGAGGCTGCTTGTTCTAACTACATAACCATGCCGGCCATGTGCATTGTGTTCGGCTGTCGGACTGGATACCGGCAGACGGCTGCAGAAGAGGCCGAGGGTAAGCTTCCACCCAAGCTGGCCTTATACAGGTTCCACACCAAGCACCCTGAGCTGTTTGCTAAGTGGAAAGCTGCTCTCTCCTTCGTGGATCTCTCTTCCACCACCAACTGGAACAAGCCTGGAGTCTGCCAGCGACACTTCAGAGATGATGATTATATGACTGCAGAATTCAACAACAAGCGGCAGCCCAGGAAGAGGATGAGGCTGAAACCTGGGGCTGTGCCCAGATTCTTTGACACTACCGGCTTCCCTGCAGGCTGCCTGCCAAAGGTTTCCGAGCTTAGAGAGAGAAAGCTGGCCAACCCCTCCGTCCGCAGAGGGCACGAAAAGTCCGTCGCCGAGGCACTTGAGAAGAAAATGCCAGTTATCTTCCAGGTTACAGGCCACCAAGATCTTTCTCCAAAGCTGCGGGTGAACAAGCTGCCCGGCAGCTACCAGCAAGTCATCTACAAAGAGAACGACGATGACATTGTGCTTTCAGCAGGTTGACCTCGTGCGAGGTCAACCTAAGGTGAGAAACAGGATTGTTATGCGACCTGATTTTACCTTTAAGGCTTACAAAGAAGGCAAGTCTGTCAACAACAAAAACTTCACCAACGTGGTCATTAGGTTAAGAACACACCACCTGCCGCTCATCGCCAAAGTTGACGAGGTCCACAACATCCTCGCCATCCTCGCCTAAGTGGAACGCAACGAGCAGGCAAAGCTTGATCGCATTGCTGCTGACCTCAAATCTCTCAACAAGGACAATCCCAACGAGACGCAGCAACAAGTTTTCAACTTGTTCCGTGAACAGCTCAAGCTTGCAAAAGCCGAACAGTTTGGGCGTAGGTACACCACCGAATTTCTTGTTCAATGCGTGCAGTGGTCTATGATGGCTCCTAAAATATACAAAACGCTCGT
Source organism: Ceratothoa steindachneri (assembly GCA_963969495.1). Classification (NCBI taxonomy): domain Eukaryota; kingdom Metazoa; phylum Arthropoda; class Malacostraca; order Isopoda; family Cymothoidae; genus Ceratothoa; species Ceratothoa steindachneri. The sequence goes on along the minus strand of OZ018318.1, from coordinate 19,516,594 downwards.
CAAAAGTTCTTTACTTGTTTTGCCCTCCTTTGAGAGGCTCATAAGATTCACCACCTTCAAAAAGTTTCGAGGCGGCATAGACCCAGTCACCATCGAGTACTTCAAGATGCGCTTCGCAAAACTTAGGCCCAGGGAGAGAGTTGTCCACCTGACTATCGACGAGGCCCACACCACCACCACCACCCTCAGCCTCGGCGGTGGCTCGTTCTTTGGGGAGAAAGAGGGCACCCTCACCAAGACTCTGCTCTGCGCACACGTCAACTCCATCGCCGGCAGCCATCAAGACATGATTGTCATGGAGCCTATCAAGAATGCATCTGCCGAGAACATGAAGATCATTTTCAACATCTGCCGCGACATTCTGATTTACATCAATTTTGACGTATGCTGCTTGACCATGGATAACCACAGGGTCAACCAGTCCTTTATCCAACACATGGGCGAAGAGGAGTTTCCAGTCACTATCCCAACTCGTGTCTTTGTGTTCTATGACCAGGTACATATCAGCAAAAATCTGTACTACATGCCACTCAACAAAACCATCATCATGCTGCCCTGGCTCCCCACCCTGAACGAGGAGAGGAAACACAACCAAGTCGTCACTGCAAACATGTCACACCTCAGGCAGTTGTTTGCAAAAGACCAGGGAGCAATGAGGTCAAGACACATGCTGACGCATAAGGTCATCAACCCATCCAACCCTGAGCGTTAGAGCGTCAGTCTGATGGCAGCTGCCGTAAGCCCATCAACCGTCGCCGCCCTGCGATTCTACGCCAAGTAAGAGGGTCTTCCCGACAGGAATGACACAGCCTTGTTCCTCGAGTTCGTAAGCAACTGGTTTACCATTCTCAAAGTCAGAAGGCCAGGCCAAGACAAGAGGTAAAAAATGCGGATTTTTTGTACAGTTTATAAATTGTTTAATATTAATAAATTGCATTCCTATTTAATGTAAAACTTCGGGCATTTTTATATTTCCATTAAAAATGCTGTTGTTCGACATGTGTTGCTTCTGCATTTAGTTAGGCAACAATGAAACAAATATAAAATCTTTTACATAGTGATAGATGTCAATTAACATTTTGCTGTTTCAGGTACAACGACATCCGAAAAGCCGTGTGTAAACTGGAGGGCGAGATCACCTAGAGGCACGTCCATTTCTTGCGGGACACGGCAGAACTCATGAAGGCTTGACCATCTTGTGGCTACCCTAGCAACAGGATATTTATCACTGACACCAGGAAGGTAGTGTACCTGACGTTGACCAACGCGTGCGCCGCCATCATGGACGTCCTGGACAGGTAAAAGGACCAGAGCATCGTCAACATCTGCCCTGGCAAGATGACATCGGACAAGGAGGAGCATGCCTTTGGCCACCGCCGCAACATGTCTGGCACCAACTACTGGACCAAGGCCAAACAGTTCCTCCAAGAAGAGCCCCTCAACAGGACCATCCCCCTCATCAAGCTGTTTGGATACACCCTGAAAGAAGTCAAGGAGCACATGGTCCCACTCCATGAAGCCCAGAAAAAAAACGACCACCAACTGGCCAAGGAGTTTGTTGAGGAGCTGGACATAGACTCCAAAAGGTTGTACCTAGGCAAATGGAGTCAGGCTAGGCTGGCGGAGTGGGACATTTCTGAGGATACTTGGCCAGAAATGCCCGCAGCCGCCTAAAGTGTGCTTCTTGTCAGGAAACTCTGGTAGAGGACAACATCCTTATGCCCTCAGTGGAGGTGGCCGAACCCGACAAGCTACCAGAGACCTTCAAAGAGATGATTGATCTCCCGGCATGCGGCGGTCTCCTCTACCACTCAAACGAGTGCATCCACATGGCTATGATAGCCGTAGAAGTCTTCAAAGCAATGACAACACCAAGCGAAAGGAGGGCCAAGTTCATGACGGCGTACTCTTCAAAAGAAGTGTTCATGAGTACCTACAAGGAAATAATGAATAATGACTTAGGCATGCCCATGCTGCACTGTAAAAAGGGTTGCAGCCTGGTCAACACCGTTCTTCCTGCCATCGCCATGTCCCTGTTCCATATCATAGGCAATAATATGGTGTCAAAAGTTAAGTGATGCTCTGCTCATGCAAAAGTCAAAAGAAGAGGCCTAAAAAGAGGTAATCCGGATGCACCTGAGAAAGCTACCAGGAGCAAAAGTGACTACAAGAAGAAGAAGAAACTTTCTAGTGAGAAAAGTCCTGAGGCAATTTAATTGTGCGTAGCCACTGACATTTGTTATGTATCTTTATTTTGTACGGTAGATCTTAAAATCCAAGTTAACCATCAAATAGGTGACTAGTAAAGGGTGTCCACACCTTAGATTCTTACTAGCTATTACTTTATTATACCTATTTCAGAATGATATAGTCGCTACTCACCCATGGGCTTTGAAAAAGATTTATAAAGTTGAAAAAAATGAAATCAAATGCAGAGGTCTAGCTAAATGATGGCTAATGGGAATATAATTGTTTGCTCGATTGGTCAGGTGTGGGCCTTGGGGGGATTTCTTCTTTTTTTTTTTAATTGATGCTACCTACTTTATTTCATTTATTAGAAAATACCTTGAAATATATTTGTAGTTAAATGTAATATACCCATTTTTCATTACAGTTTTAATTAGCAATTTTACCATTTATTTTTTTTAAGTACCTAGAAAAGACCTGGAAAACCTATGGAATTTTGAAATTTTATATTAGTAGACACCCTGTAGCATCTAAGAATCCCATTGTATACAGCCTTATTAAATAAAAATGAGTTGAATATAACCAAACATCGGTTATAAATATAAGGTTTTTATTTTTTATTTTTCATTAAATAAGTCACACTTTCGTTCGTCACGCCAAATCTGTTAGTTGAATAAAAATTTGACTTCACAGCTCGAAGTACATTGGTCTTAGGGTGCTTCATGCCCTTTTTGGGGTAAATATCTTTAAAAATAAAGAAATGAGGACGATTTTTGTTTTTTCCTGGCTAGCCCGACTATGGAATCGCTCGATTTTGAGCTCCCAATCAAGTATTCGTTATCTATGCATTGTTCAATAATGTTGAATTTCTTTTAAGTTTTTTTCTAAATTTTTCCCAAATAATTCTGTTGCACTTACATGACAGTAAATATTTTGGAAAAAATTATATGTGTCTGATTACTACATCATACAGTCATTTTAAAATCGGATTTGTGTCTGGGAGTGGGACGTGGTGGGGAGAGAGGGGATGTTGAAGGTTGGAGTAGTTCCGGCAAGATCTTAATCCCTCAGGAGAGGTTGAATTTGCCAAGAAAAATCGCGATCAAGGAAACTATCCCGACTACTAATAGTGATATTAGAGAGAATTAAATGAAGCTAGAAAACTTCAAGCACCATATGGAAATGGGAATTCGGAAGCAAGAAGGGATGGAACCGAAAGAATTACACCAATATTAAAAACTGATCTCTTATGACTACTCTTTAATTGGGTGTTGAAGGATTATAATATTAATAAAAGAGTCAAGAAAAACGCCTTCTTAATAAGAAAAGAGAAAGAGGAAATGATTATTTAAAATTGAATAGGGACACAAATGATAAGGATAAACCTTCAAGATCGATATACAGCGTTTCATATTTCGAGATTTTATCGAATTGATTATCCTCGAGAGGTGGAATGAATCTATGTGAAATTTAATATCATCATAAGCATTACCGAGTGAGGTTTATTCTTCTAAATAGCTGTAATCTTTCAACAAACGGAATAATGAACTATTTTTATAAGCCCCAATAGTACTTCTACAGATTCCGAACTGTAACGTTTTATTTAACTTGGATTCAATTTATTCTATAGCTTTTGTGAAAGTGCCGAAAATTGACGGAGGTAAATACAGAGGTGAAAATGTAACTCAAATGCAGTGATGAAAATAAAAATTAAATAAATGCAGAAATGAAAATTGTACTGAATTAAATAAAAAATAGAAAATTACACTCAATATTTTGCCAGTAAACAAAACTTTATGTTAAGATAAAAAATATTTTATTATTTTTGGAATAAATATTTCTCATGAAATCTCTAGAAAATTTATAACTTTTTTAGCTAACAATTTATTATTGTTCCCACAATATTAGACCTCTCTCCCGATAGATTTTCCTCAATATACAGAGAAAAATTTAAAATTCCTTATCTATTCCGCTCGAAGTAATTCATTCTTAATGAAGTTAATTATAATTTATTAACTATGATTTCGCTATTCTCACGCTAAAATCTCCATATACAATCTTTCAAATCATACCTATACTGTAGTTCCTGGACGATTTAATACTTTAGAACAGCAGGTTCCAACCTGTGGCCACATGGCCAAAACGTACAATGGAAAATTTCAGGTTGGCCACAGATATTTTATAATTGCTAGTGGTCCATAGGGCTAATAATATATGGGCCACAGCTCATTAAATGGAACATCAAACTTTTATTGACTCTTAGTCTTTGAATTAATGAAATCAAATCCATGTATATAATTAAAATATATTTAGATTATTGTGATTTACTAATTACTTAGTGTTTCAATGATTATTATTTAGTCAGCCATTGTAAATACCCTTTGCTTTGAGTGAAAAAGGAAAATTTTTAGTTATTTTTGCAAGGTTGATAATTGATTGCACCACCATTGCAGTTTTGTGATAATCTTGTTTATTACAGTTCTAACTGATCTACCCTGTATTGTTATTATATTAGGTGAGCAACTTGTATTTCAACTGTTTTACTCAGCTCTAATATTAGTTATAGTTATCTTGTATAACAAATTGTTAATTATAGTTTTCAGTGGCGTACCACGAGTTCTGCCATAGGCTGTGCTTCTATACCAGAATGGGCATAAAAGTAAATTGCAAATAATTGGTTAATCCAAAAATATTATTGGATGAATTTAATTTTTAATATAAAAATGCAAATTTAATTTTGTTGCTTGTGTGGTAAACAGAATATGCGGCCAGATATTTTTGTGTATTTATTTCATTAAGTTTATTACTTCCTTAAATCATTTTAGTCATTACTGAATAACTGTTACTTAAAATAGGCAGTTCAATCCTTAATTATATTAAGTCAATTTTACAATCATACAACAACATATTTGTATTTAGAATCTCCTCACAGATTACCCATGGCTGATACGAAGAAACCATGCCGAGAATTCTCAAGCGAGTTTTTAGCATACGGCTTTATACAGTCTACTAGCAATATAACAAAGCCAATGTGTCTCATATGTATGGCATAAATATATGTCGTGGTATTGCAATTATATACAGTAGTGTGCAAATTAGTTCATAATATGTGTTAATATTTGGCAATACTAATGATGTTTTTTTTGTTTTCCGTGCAAAATAGTATACTGGTAACCTCTGGCAACTGTTTTGTTGTGCCCTAGCTACACTAAGCCTAACATTGCTACACCAGAGATTGTTGTGGATCATTATTGCTGGGAGTGTTCTCCGTGGTATACTTGGTTTTGCCGAAATATTCACCTTCCAATCATTATTAGACTATAAATTTATTATGGATATCACACCCAAGAAACGTGCAAGTATTATAGCTCTTAGAAAACATGCTGGTTTTAGTATCAGACGGATTTCTGAGGAAATGTAGGTAGCAAAGTCAACTGTTGGCGACATTGTGAAAAGAGATAAAGACACTGGTGAGCATTCAACACTGCGACAAGGAAAAAGGCTCTCATCCGAAATAGTGTGAAGGATGCCAAGAAAACCAGTAAAGACCTCCAAAGAGATTTGTCTTTAGCTGGTGTAAATGTTTCTTGTTCAACCGTCCGTCGAAAGCTCATTGAAGTTGGCAGATTTGCTAGAAAACCGGTATGTAAACAGTTATTGACCTCTGTTGTAAAGACAAAACGTCTTCGCTTGGCACGAAAGTATGCTGGATGGAAGGAAGCTGACTGGAAGAAAGTTAGGTTTTCAGATTAATCGCATTTTGAAGTACATGGACATAGGTCAGTGGTAGTAAGACAAAGCAAAGATGAATCACTTCAGCCATGACACATCCAACTGGTGCCAAAGTACCCACCTAAGAAGATGTTTTGGGGTTGTTTTAGCGCTAAAACCTAGGGTGGCTTGTTATTATTGGGGGAATGATGAACAGTGCTAAATACAAGGCAATCCTGCAGACTCACTTGCTTCCTACGATGCAGAAAGACATTCCTGATGGATGCGGCATTTTCCAGGAGGATCTTGCTCTGTGCCATACTTCCAAAATAATGCGCACGTTCTTCGAAAAAAGTGGACTTACCATTATAGATTGGCCTGGGAATTCTTCTGACCTAAAGCCCATGGTGAACCCATGGGCTATAATTAAGCATAGAATCGAGAAAAAGCGATTGTTCGACAATGCGAAAGATGACTTGTGTTGTTATCAATGCCTGGTACCATAACGCAGAACTGGCAGAAATGTGTTAAAATTTCGTCAAATCTATGCTAGAGCGACTGAAACATGTTCTAAAAGCAAAGAGCGTCATATTTCATATTAAATGTACCATATATCTTATCATTGACGCATTCTTTTCAAATATTAACAACAAATATCAAATAATTTTATTATTTCACCACTGTCCAAACTAATTTGCACACTACTATACGTGGTTTTAACTGTCAAAGTAAACGAGGGCAGATTAGCCCTAAATACTGATCTACAGCTGAGTGCAGTTCAGGTTATTTAAAGAGGATGACAAAAATAATATTTAACAACATAAAAAGTGAATATTAAATATCTATAAAAGGGTTTTGAATGAAAATATTTAGTCAGATGAAAAATGACACTCGGTGTCGGTTGTAGGAACAAGTCAAAGGGATTATAGCGAGTTAATGACCTGACTAGGAAGGGAGTCTTTAAAGGGGCCACATTAAGCCGAAATACAAACAAAAATAATTAATATGGGAAGACCGGATTATAATAAGATCCGTAGGCGACGGCGCCTTGCAATGCTAAGGCTTGAAGCGACGAAGGGTAGAGGCAATTCGGGAAGCGAGAATTGCAAAAGTATAGGTTTTACCTCAGGGTCCTTGTTGAAGGAGTATTTGCGCGAATCCAAGAAACAACGGCCTTTGCAGGGAGCTTGCCAATCGTCTGGGGCAGTCCAATGGGGGGGAGGTTCTAGCCTTTAATGCTCGAATAAACCAAGGGAGAGGTGAATCGAGAATCGTTAGGTGTCTTCGTGTGTAGGGCGAGCGGGTACTAACTTGATCCAGCCAAACCTTATGTTAAATAGGGGTTGACGAGCAGGAGATATACCCTCAGGCCACGGCGCAGTCTCCTTAGATAAACATGGAGCTCGGGGAATAGCCGGCTTCTAGTCGAGGAATTCGAGATAAGGAGGCCTATATAATATTATCCCGAGTTTTTTCTCGCTTTAAGGCTCGGGGGTTAAGAGATCAAATCGCTTCAAGCGCGGGGGATAGGTCTCCTCTCGTAAACTCAGCTGTGCTCAATTAAGCCGCATTGACCCGATTCCTGCTTCATTCAAACTTGCTCCTCATGCTCTTTGTTTCGAGTTTAATGCCACTTGTATTTCTGAAGGTCCGAGGTGGACCTCAAAGCTCTATTTTTCCACGCTATCTAACGAGATAGTATGCTCTCAGGTAAACCTAAATATCATCTGGAGTAAGTAAGGCAAAAGAAAGACAAATCATTGGATTATTTCCAAAAACCTCATGATGATTTCCAAAGACGTGGCACTGTTATTTCTTTCTTCCGCAAGTATCTATTTGTAAATATTTGATTTTGCCTTTACTATCTGTGGCAGTTCTTACTGTTATGAAAGAGAGTTCCGAGGAAATTACTGATTCTATTTCGTTGAGCGACAATCCACTTTTACAAGTAAGGAATTTTTCCTTACAGATTGATGAAACACTTTCACTTAATAATCAAGCCATTCTTATGGTGTATTTTCGGTTTTTTGTTTATAAAAGGGAAGAATATTCAAAGAAGTATTGGACTTTTTAAAAGAAAAAATATTTCAATGGGTAACATCATATCATGTTGCAACCAACAGTGCTGCTAGTATGGTAGGTAGATATAGGTGCTTTATGTGTGGCTCATTGCCAACATTAAATTACCAAAAAATTAGGAGGACACTTGAATGATGTTCTTTATAATGTAATAAAGGATGTCAACCTTTATCAACAAGTCCACTACAAGATCGTATTTTCTGACAAGTTTGTGCTAAATATGAAGAGTAAAACTACTTTTTCATACAGAGGTGAGATGCCTCTCTAAAGGTAATTAATTATCTGCGTCGCTTCGTCAAACTATTGGAAAGTGTTGAATTGTTCCTGAATGGCACGGAGCATGAAGAAGAAATCATAGCTGCAAAATCCGACAGTTTCGACTTTACAGATATATTTGAAAAACTAAATATTCTGAACAGACAGCTATAAGGAAAAAGCATAAATCTTTTAACTGCAAAAGAGGCAATCTGTGCTTTTCTTTGAAAGCTTCGTTTGTTTAAGATTAATATCGTGCGTAATGAGTTGTTACATTTTCCAACTCTTGCCACTCTTGGGGAGTTGCATGATGATGATATGTTCATTTACCTCGATCATTTGAAAAAAAAACTATATGGAAATTAGATTCAAAGATCTCCTAGAAATGTAGATTCCAAGCTGGGTGGTAGACCCGTTTAAGACAATTTCAGATGATGTTGACATCATACAACAAGAACACCTCGTTGAGTTGCAGAATAATCATCTTGCTCAAGCTAAATTTATATACGGACACCATAACTTGTGGATAATGAAATTGCAGTCAAGCATTGAAACTGACAGGGAGAAACTTGCTGAACTGCATCAGCCACAGTCTCATTAAATATTTGCGTTTGAAACTCAATTTTGTTATAATTTTTCTTATTTTGAAAAGGGTTTTATATTTTGAAGGCAAATAATTTTATCTTTGTGTTTATTTTTTATTTTTATATTCGCCAATGAAAGTTTTTTGTTATATATTAAAAAAATTGTTAAAATATATAATGGTTATAAATGTTTGTTTCATTGGAGGTGCAAAATATTTTTGATGCTTGTGGAATTATGTACGAGGGGCGGTCAATAAGTTTTGCGAATCGGTAGGGCAAAACCGTAGAAGGGGGATGGCTGTTTGTGGAGGTGTTAGGACAGGTTATGACAAGTCAGGACCTGCAGCCGCACGCTCCTGCCCCGTCTATTTAAGAAGCAGTAGCTAATCGCAGATCGTCAGTCATAAATTTATAAACAATGGAGAAGGTTGAGCAAGGAAGGCAAGAATGCAAAAGAGATCCATGAACGCATGGTTACAGTGTACACCGACACTGCCCCTTCCTATGCCACCATTGCTCGCTGTAATAGGGAGTTCCGCCATGGTGGTAAGTCCCTTGAAGATGACTCCCGTCCAGGATGCCCCTCAGATGTGACCAACGACGGCAATGTGGCCCGTGTGGAGAAGATGATCCTCGAAAACGACGGGTGAAGGTCGAAGAAATCGAGCGAGAACTTGTAATATCATATGGAAGTGTTATCAACATCATCCACGACAATTTGGCCATGACCAAGGTCTCTGTCCGTTGGGTCCCTAGAAACCTCACGCCCCATGATCGACTTCAACGTCGTCCAAGTCCACAAGGCCAGAGTTGCATAAGCTGCTCTGCGCGAGTGTGGATTCGAGGAGCTCAACTTTCCTCCCTAGTGACTACTTTTTATTCCGCCAGCTCAAAGCTGCACTGCGTGGGCGCGGGTTTGAGGACGATGAAGATGTCCAGCTCGCCGTCCAGGAGGGGATTGAACAGCAGTCGGGAGATTTCTGGTTGTCGGGAATTCAAAGCCTCAGGGACAAGTGGTGCAAGTATATGGAAATCGAGGGTACTTATATTGAAAAATAATAAAACACTTTTGCTCATATCTCGTTTCCTTATATCCGAATTGCAAAACTTATTGACCGCCCCTCGTATGTGCAATAAATAGACAAGACTGGTTGGTATCTTTATTGAATATATTATGAACATTTAAAATTGAGGTATTCGGTGGGGGGGGAGCTAAAATAATTTTATGGCCTACAGAAAAATCTCTTGTTCAAAGTGGGCCATGGGTTAAAAGAGGTTTGGGAACCCTGCTTTAGAAAACCAAATGATAGGTCAGAACGACTAAAGTCAATGTAACTTATTCCTGGATAGCTGATAAATCCTCAAACGATGTTCAACACAGCTATTTTTTGCCCTTATGTAGCATTATACTTTCAAGGGGTTTAAATTCATTTACTTATACTAACAAGGAACGAAATAACTAGGAATGAGAGAAAGTTATTTTTGCTCTCTTAGTGACTCTCATACTACGAATAATTCAGATCTAGTTGATTATCATTTCTGAGCAATTTCTTTTCATTCCAAAAAATTGGGAAATAAACCAAGTGAGAAAACATAAGACCAATCGGAATAGTAAATTCCTTCAGTTGTATCATTCGAACTTTAACTCTGAGACAAGATTCAAGGTTATTTTTTCTCTTCTTGGGGGATGCATACTTAGACAATTAATCAAAGCGTAGCCGACAAACTTTACTGGCCTCGAAAATTTTCAAAGAAACCCCTGGCAAATAAAATAAACAACATGATTTAAATAGATACACATAATTCCTTGATTAAATTTGAAAAGTTTTCCGTGTGAGATTAATATTTCCATTATTAGACAACAACAAGGCTTTATTTTTTTCAAAAATTCTGATTTTAGACAAAAAAAGTCAAGTAGGCGATTTGACGGTTGACATTTCTGGTGATAAGAGGCTTGGAATACCTTTCTCCTATTCTCTCTACACTATTCTACTACATTTCACAATTAATTTAATAGATAATGCATAATTTTGTAATAGGGAAGAGTTCCCCATGAGATATTTTATATTATGCGAATCAAATTTGAAAATTGCTTGTATAATTTTTCCTAGAACTATTTTCATCATAATGATATGAAAAGCATAACAGATAATAAACTTTAATTGTTTGAATGGTAACGTATATTATAAAAGCGGCCAAAAAACAAGTGTTACCTATATTTACTTCAATTAATTCAAGTTGCAATTAGAAAAATAAGGAATTTAAAATCATTTTAAAAAATTATAGAAGAAACACAAAAAGCAATGAAATTTACTAGTTACTCCATTGCATCATCCATTTTAATATAATTACAAGAATTATGTAAAAATAATTAGGCCCCTAATAAAAAAAATACTAAGGATTACTGCGCATACTTTTGTCTGCATTTTCTCTAATAGAAGATTGAAGAAGAAAAATCCCTTAAACATTTGTCAAAAACATCCATTACTCCTCTTATTTTTTGAGTGGCCTTAACATCTCCAAAATTTAGCTTCAATTCCAACCAAAAGATAATACTTTACTTCCTTTAGACACGAAACGTGAGAGAAATTAAAATATAATTTTAGGATGACATTTTTCAGGACCAAGATGCACAAAAATAAAAAAAACCGCTAAAGAAATGACAACAGATGCGTATCATAGCTACGACATGCAGTATTCGATATCACCCTTATTAATACAATCTTTGCCATTTAAATTAAGTTCAAACTGGAAATAAACTTGAAATAAACTATGTGGAACAATTTCCGAAATCGGCAAATAAATCTAGAAATTGAACAATTCGCGAACGTTTAGATTTTAAACTGTCATTCAGTCTGCGTTTTTCTCGTTTGTTTTGTTATTATGAAAACGATAAAACGTCAGTTAAAGACTATGATAAACATATTCCCGGAGCAGTGTATCCAAATGAAGGCTATTAAGAATAAATGTAGTAAACCATTGTGGTAAAATCAGGAGATAGCTAGGAAAATCTCTGAGAAGAAAAAGGCATACCAGAGATTACAGAGATAAAGTACTTTGACAATTTAAATCATTATAGTTCAACCAGAAATGAGCTAAATAAGATTATTACGAAGAGCGAAATGGCGGCAGAAATTAATTTCCCTCAAAATAATAATAAAGATCTAAGAAAATTTTTAGCTATTATAAAATCAATAACAAATTTAATTGATGAAATAGGGCGTGATGAATATGAAGGGGTTTAGAAAAATCTGATAAAGAAATGATCATTTTTCTACAGTATTTACAGAAACGAATCCAGATAGATTAAATGATGATAATTTCAGGTCAATAATTAAAGGGAAACAATTAAAGGGCTTATATTTGAATTAAATACAAGGAAAGCATCTAGCCAAGACAACATTCATTCTTGGTTACTCATAGAAGGTGTAGATAGTATTACAGTAGCTCTTAAGAAGATATATACTAGATCACTAGAGTTGGGAGAAATTCGCGATGATTGGAAATTAGCGAATATAGTGCTCATTTTTAAAAAGGGAAGTAAAGAGGAGCCAAATGACTTTAGACTGTTAAGCTTAATTTCCATAGTTTGTAAAATTCCTGAGAACATAGTTAAGAAGGGGATTTCTGACCATCTAGAGAGTGGTAGGTTAATAAATGATGTTCAGCATAGGTTTAGAAGAGGTAGATCGTGTTTAACAATTTTACGGGATTTTATGGATTATGTAACTAAACAATATTAGATAGAGGACAGATAGTTGATGTAATTTACTTAAATTTTAGCAAAGTTTTTGATGAGGTTCCACATAGCAGACTAGTTCACAAATTAAAAATGCATGGGATAAGTGGTAAAGTTCTGAATTGATAGGCTGAATGGATGAAAGGCCGGACAAAGAGAGTTGTACTGAATTGAGTGAGGTCACAGTAGAGAGATGTTATCAGTGGCATACCTCAAGGATCAGCTTTAAGCTCTTTATTATTAATAGTTTATATAAATGATTTTGGAGAGGCTATAAATAGTAAAGTATAAATTTTTTGCTGATGCCACTAAATTGGCCGCTGTAGTCAAAGAAGTTGAGGGAAGCTTCCAAAGTGCAGAGTGAATTAAATCAGTTATTAGATTGGACTCAAAAGTGCCAGATGACGTTTAGCCTTAAGAAATGCAAAGTTATTAAGATAGGAAGAGATAATTTGGAGTTTAGCTATGAAATGGATGGACATCTGAGGAATTCAGTTGAGGATGAGAAGGACTTAGGGGTAGTAGTATATAAGTCACTGAAGTGTTCGAAGCAGTGTATTGAGGTAAAAAATAGAACAAATATGGTGCTAGGATCCATCCATTAAAAGGAATGTTAGTTACAAAAGTAAAGGGATTATCCTTAAACTCTACAACTCGTATATCAGGCTACATTTAGAGTACTGTACACAAGCACGGTCACCATATTTTAGATATAATATCAGCCTTCTCTAGAGTCGGTACAAAGGTGGGCAACAAAAACAATACCTTCACTGAAGCACCTTGAATATGAAGATAGCCTGAGGGTATTAAATATGTCCTCATTTGAAAAGGCATCTGTGTCGTAGAATAGACTCCCGACGATATACCATATATAACTATTCGTTGAGGGAACTATTCTTATATTTCGAGTGCGTAGTTATCTGGTTGACCGATGTTATTTATCTTCAATATGCTTAAAAAGTGGAACTGGGCTCAAGGATAATAATATGGCGATCATTAATAAAATAGAGTTTTATTAATCAAACTATCGACAACACACAAAACGAAAAATGTTAACATAAACAGCGAATGAAAAGGGTCGTAGGAATATCTGGCTAATCCGAGGATTAAGAGTTGGGAGAGATTTAAAAAGGTGACCAAATCAAAATTAAAGGAATAAGGTGGATCGCTAAACTATTTAAAGCACAGGGTAGGGTGGACGAAAGGTTAGATACTCAAAGGTAATGTTCAGCTTACGTAATTACAAGTTGTTGTGCAGAAGAAAGCGACGCGAAGGAATCTTCGGTCCGCTAGCGAGTTCCAGCCGAAGGGGGAGGGATTAAATTATCCTGACGTGATTTCTTGGGAATGAGAACCATTTCTTGACGAACGGGCTTGAAGAACAATGGCTGTTCTAACGTTGTTCTCTTCTGAACAACAGGAGGGGGGGACCGTCTCTTGTCTACGGGCTCAAAGAACAATGGCTGTTCTAACGTTGTTCTCTTTCTGAACAACAGGGGGGGGCGGGTGAGAACCGTTTCTTGTCAACGGGCTCAAAGAACAATGGCTGTTCTAACGTTGTTCTCTTTTTGAACAACAGGAAGGGGGGGGGGTGAGAACCGTCTCTTGTCAAGGGGCTCAAAGAACAATGGCTGTTCTAACGTTGCTCTCTTTCTGAACAACAGGTTGGGGGGGGGGGGGCTTGTGGACTTGGCGTCTTGAAGGCTCGAACCTTGGCACTCAAGGGATATTGTCCTCTTCTGGACAAAAATAGTAGATCTCGAGGTAGAGAGCCCTTGGTGCACAAGGTGAAACCAGATTGGCGTGATATCTCGCGAAGATAATCTGGATCTGATCTGATCTTATTGGAAAATGCTGATGTATAAGTAGTGGAAGCCATCCCCTTGGCGTAGGGGACAGTGGACTGGGGGCACCAAGGGAACGCCCAGCCGCGCCTGAGAACATACCTTATCTGCCCATAAGCCTAACTCAATCTGGCGAGATCGACGCATGGGGCGAAACGGGGGGGGGGTGAACCTCCTTGGTTAAATATTGACTCAGGTGGCGATAAGGCGCCCGGCTTCGACGCGAAGATGCACGTGGGTAGCAACGTGTTTCTAAACAACATATGATAGCGGTTGAATTTTAGCGGCCTAAGACTGTTCTATCACACCCCTCCATTCCGGGGGAAGTTGTCACTTCGAAAAAAAAGAGAAGGGACAATGATAAAGCTCCGTTGTGGGGAACTCGTTTTCTTGTACCAACCGTACCTTCATGCACTTAGCTAGTATTACCTCAATACATATGATTATTTTGATCTTTTGATTATAGGGGAAACTAACCTTTAATACAAACTTAATCATAAAAGGGACATGGAGCAATGAAATGATATAAAATTAGTACATATGGGACAAAATAAATTATACGTAATTTAATGGGTACAAATATATATACATACGAGAAAAAAATGATTAAGTTTGTATTAAAGGTTAGTTTCCCCTATAATCAAAAGATCAAATTAATCATATGTATTGAGGTAATACTAGCTAAGTGCATGAAGGTACGGTCGGTACAAGAAAACGAGTTCCCCACAACGGAGCTCTATCGTTGTCCCTTCTCTTTTTTTTTTCGAAGTGACAACTTCCCTCGGAATGGAGGGGTGTGATACAACAGTCTGAGGCCGCTAAAATTCAACCGCTATCACATGTTGTTTAGAAACACGTTGCTACCCACGTGCATCTTCGCGTCGAAGCCGGGCGCCTTATCGCCACCTGAGTCAATATTTAACCAAGGAGGTTCATCCCCCCCCCCCCCGTTTCGCCCCATGCGTCGATCTCGCCAGATTGAGTTAGGCTTATGGGCAGATAAGGTATGTTCTCAGGTGCGGCTGGGCGTTCCCTTGATGCCCCCAGTCCACTGTCCCCTACGCCAAGGGGATGGCTTCCACTACTTATACATTAGCATTTTCCAATAAGATAGACAAAATTCAAACATATACATTCACTAATTTTATTACAAGAGAATCTAATTTAAGTCGTACAAGACGGTATATACATACATGGAGATCCTAATCCTACGAATACAATTAATCTACACTATTTGGTAACGCATTTAGAATGAGTGCGTCAGCGACCTGGTTATCGGAACCTTTTATATAATTTATTTTAAATTGGTACTCTTGCAAGAGTATACTCCAGCGCATAATTCGGCCGTTGGAGTGTCGTACATTCCGAATATAGGCCAACGGGTGGTGTTTAGTCCCTATCTGAAATTCTTTTCCTATCAAGTACATTTTCAATTTGTCAATAACCCAGATAATTGATAGAGCTTCCTTATCTATAGTGGCATATCTCTGTTCGCGTGGTAATAATTGGCGACTAGCATATGCAACTGGATGACTCGTTCCCTCATCCTCATATTGAAGCAGTACACCTCCAATGCCCACGTTGCTCGCGTCGGTCTTAATCCCAAAGGATTTTTCCGGGTTAGGCAACTTTAAAATGGGGGCAGAAATGAGCTTACTCTTGAGCTGATTAAAATGGAAAACAGCGACATCATTCCGACGTAGACGATCGGGAGAATTCTTTTTTAAAAGAGAGCTGAGGGGCGCCGAAATTGCAGCGAAATTCGGGACAAATCGCCGATAGTAAGAAACTGATCCTAGGAATGAACTTAATTGCTTCTTAGTATTCGGGAGGGGCATGTCGGCGATTGCCTTAATCTTGTCCTCTTAGGGACCTAACTGGCATTGTCCTATTTTATGGTTTCGTAGGCAAAATGGCATTTGCTGGGGCCAATGGTGAGGCCATTTTCGCGCAGTCGCTCGAAGAGAGCTAATAGGGTGGTTAAATGCTAACTCAATTCGCGAATAACGATGTAGACATTATCGAAGTAAAAGGATACATTCGGAAGTCCATCTAACAACCTTTTCATGAGACGGTTATAGTTGCTACAAGGACTTTCTTCGTTGCAAAGGCGGTACATGCTTTAACCTCAGGCCGTAGTGGGATTTCATGATACGCCTTGCACAAATCGAGTTCTGAGATGAACTTGGCGGTTTCAAAAAGGTAGAGGTTTTGATCTACCAAAGGCGTCGAACACAGTTACCGAATTTAACTTCCGGAAGTCGATGCACATCCAATAAGAGCCATCAAGTTTCTTGACCATGACGATTGGGGAACAATAACTAAAGGTGGAAGGTTCTATTATGTCTAAACTAATTAAATTATTAACTTCGGCGTTAAAAGCTTGGCGTAAATGAATCGGCATGGAATAGGGTTTTGAACCGACGGGTTCTAAGGTTGTTAATTTAATATCATGCTCGAAACTAGTAGAGCATCCATGCTTCTCTGAAATTACGTCGTCGAACTGACAAAATAGTTCTTGTAGCTGACTCTTTTGATGTGGTGTCAGCTGCGCGTCAATATCCTGGTCAGAAAATTTAAAAGGCTTGCCTGGTAGAAAAGAGAGAAGGTAATCGGCATCAGGTCGGATGCACATTGTCTGTATTACATTAAAGGACTCCGCAGGGTAATCCTCTTCAAGCGCCGATGTTTCGTCCAGTTCTACGAACGTATCTCCATGGGCGCGTTGGGGGTACTTTTTTTCTTTGGGTCCACGGACAGTCTCCGTGTCCTGGTTTTAGGCCTTATCACCTAAGGGTGTTAGTAATTCACACTCCTTTTGTGCCGTCCTAAAGTTAAGGATTTTCAAGAATTCGGACGGTATCGGGGTTCTGAGGGGGACAGTCTCCTGGGCTTCTTTCTTAGCTCGGCCTCGAGGTAGGGTGGCCTGATACACAGGGTTGGAACTTAATTGGGAGCTCTGTCCTATAAGTACGGGACAGAATTGTATGGGTGCTGAAATGACTTCAGCCCAGCCATTATAATAATGACACTGCAGGTATCATCTAACGACGGGGAATTGGTTCGCCCACCCAAGGTAGTCATGTACCACCGCAAATTTTTCGTGGTTAGGGTTTACTGGGGGGAGGAGCTCGTCGGACACAATGAAACAAGTGCATCCTGTGTCCCTAACGAGAGTCGGTACTCGGCAGCTGTTCACGCTGCCCTCCTCAAACTTCAAAGTTCCCGGTGAACTTTTATCAAAAATAAAATTTACCTGGTGGCCACACGGAGGGGGGGAAGTTGCTGCTTGGGTCTGCACCACCGGGGAAGCCGGTGTGGCATTAATCTGGTAAACTTGGTGGGCTGTTCCACTTTTAAGCCTAGAATTTTGGGGAAAATTCCAGCTCATGTGGTTTTCTACACCACAGGTGAAGCATATGATTGGTCGCTTCGGGAAGAGTGATGGAGGAGAAATCTTAACGGGAGGTTTGGTGTCCCGTTGTTGGTTATGGGGCAAGAAGTTTTGGGGTTTTACGGGGCCCGGAAACTTCGTCAGCTTTCCTTGGAAGGTGCGCGAATCCTTCCTTCTTTCCTGGTTGGGAGGTTGGTGAGAAGTTCAATTCTCCTTGGGGTATAAACTATGGCTTGCGGCATAGACATCCGCTTCTTCGGTACACTCTTTAAAGGTCTGGCACCGACGATCCTTGATGAACGCGCGGATCTCCGTCGGGAGAGACGCCAAAACTTGATCCCGCAACACGAAGTCTGTTAAAGACTCGTAGTTAGGATCAAACTTTGAGGATTCTAACCAAAATTTAAAATTCCTCTGAAAAATGTATCCGAATTGACAGAAGGTCTGTCCGGGTTTAATACGACCTCCTCGAAATTCTTGGCGGTAGAAATTGGGAGTCATATTATGAGCGGCCAATAACTCAGCTTTTAAGGTGCTGTAGTTAATTGTACATTCAGATGGTAAAGATATGAAAATTTTGCGCATTTAACAATTTAACAAGGGAAGTAATCTTGCTAAACCTTCAGCCTCCAGATCCAAGTTATTGATCTCGAGGATCTTTTCGAAGTGGGCTAAAAATGCTCCGAAATCCTCTCCATCCTTGAAATTGGGGAGCTTAAGTGGGAAAATGGGCGGAGCTTCTGAACGGGAACTGGCTGATTGTATTTCGGCTTCAACAGAGCTAATTCAATCTGATGGTGAAGCTGAGCTTCTCTTTTCCGTTCCTCTCTTTCTTCTCGTTGGATTTCTCTTTCTCTTTCTTTTTCTTCTCGTTGGATTTCTCTTTCTCTTTCCGTTCTTTGCTCCTCTTAAACGCACTCAATTAATTCTTTTCCGGAAAGTCCCGAGGATTCTCCTTGCGCTTTAAAGATTTCGAACTGAGTCATCTTTGCACTTGGGGGCGCAATAGTCAACCAACTAAAATTCCTTGCAATAAGAATTATGCCTTCTAGAGAGTTAGCCCACCTAAATATGGGCACTGACCTATTCGTAATTGGTTTCTCGATCTAAATAACCAATGACTAAAATCACAAAAAAACACAAACAAATTATTAAAATAGTTCCTTGAGCTACTCCAGCTTCTTAAGTTTCAAATAAGGGGATAGCAATCGTTAAAACAAAAGGGAACTACTATACTCTATTCTTATAACGAATAACACTATGCTTTACTCGACTGAGACCAGTGTTTGCAAAGATATAGCGTTAAACCTTACACACTTGATACCAAATTTAAATAGTATATATATATATATATATATATATATATATATATATATATATATATATATATCGTAGAATGGACTCTCGACGATATACCATGTATGACTATTCGTTGAGGGAATTATTCATTTATATTTAGAGTGCGTGCTGTCTGGTCGACCGAAGTTATTTATCTTCAATATGCCTAAGAAGTGGAACTGAGCTCAAGGATAATAATATGGCTATCATTAATAAAATAGAGTTTTATTAATAAAAACTATCAACAACACACAAAATGGGATGTGATGGTTCGCTAAACCATTCAAAGCACAGGATAGGGTTGACAAAAGGGTTAAATACTCAAGGTAACGTTTAGCTTACGTAATTACACGCGTTGTGCAGAGGAAGGCGATGTAAAGGAAACTTCGGTCCGCTGGCGAGTTTCAGCCGAAGGGAGGAGGGGAAATACCATGATCCTGACGTGGCGTCTTGGGAATGAGAACCATTTCTTGACGAACGGGCTTAAGGAACAATGGCTGTTCTATGTTGTTCTCCTCTGGACAACAGGATGGGTGAGAACCGTCTCTTGTCTACGTGCTCAATGAACAATGGCTGTTCTAACGTTATTCTCTTTCTGAACAACAGGGGGGGAGGGTGAGAACCGTTTCTTGTCAACGGGCTCAAAGAAACGTGGCTGTTCTAACGTTGTTCTCTTTCTGAACAACAGGGGAGGAGGGTAAGAACCGTCTTTTGTCAAGGGGCTCAAAGAACAATGGCTGTTCTAACGTTGTTTTCTTTCTGTACAACAGGGGGGCCTTGTGAACTTGGCGTCTTAAAGGCTCGAACCTTTGCACTCAAGGGATATTGTCCTCTTCTGGACAAAAATAGTGGATCTCGAGGTAGAGGACCTCTGGTGCACAAGGTGAGACTGGATCGGCGTGATGTCTCGCGAAGATAATCTGGATCTGATCTTATTTTATTGGAAAATGCTAATGTATAAGTGGTCGAAGCCATCCCCTTGGCGTAAGGGACAATGGAGTGTGGGCTTCGAGAGAATGCCCAGCTGCGCCTGAGAAAATACCTTATCTGCCATAAGCCTAACTCAATCTGGCGAGATCGACGCATGGGGCGAAACGGGGAGGGGGGGGATGAACCTCCTTGGTTAAATATTGACTTAGGTGGCGATAAGGCGCCCGGCTTCGACGCCAAGATACACGTGGGTAGCAACGTGTTTCTAAACAACATGTGATATCGGCTGAATTTAAGCGGCCTCAGACTATTCTATCACAATGTGTGAGGATAGATATGCCTGAGCTTTTTAAAATCTGTTCTGAGATGGATAAGTTGGACTTTAGCAAGTTATTTGAGTTAAAAGCTATTAATATAACTAGAGTTCACCACTTAAAAATTAAAAACCAGTGTTGCAGGTAGATGCTAGAAAATATTTTTCACCAAGAGAGTGGTACATTTCTGGAATAATTTGCCACCTCAGACAGTAGACAGTCCAAACCTGAATGTTTTCAAACGCAGATTAGATTATTATATGGGAAGAGTGGGTCAATTTCCTATGGGGGATCGAAAATTATTCTTGAATCATTACTGTAGATGAAGTTTTTTTTTATTTTTGTATATTATGGGTGATTTGGATTTTGATGAGTCTTGATGATGTGCTTTTTGGTTTTTCGCATTCATGTGGCTGGTATAAATTGTATATTATATATGCATGATCTGACACGATTCTATAGATGATTTTAATAATTGTATATTGTAGATGCATGATCTGAAAGATGCGAATGACGTTTGGTAGGCCCTTGTGCGTTCTGTCATCACTAAAATTATGTTACATTATCTTAAAGCTATAAGGAATCCTCATTAGGGTAAAATATTTTATTTGGCTAAAGCTAATAATGAAGACCTAAAAATTACGAAAGAAAAGTGTTTAGATGAGCAAATTAAAAATGGATGAAAGAGTATTCTAACGAGGACGTAGAAATTTTAGAGATGGAGGTCACTCATCACTTGCAAACCTTTATACCCTCAAGAAATAAGTCAGTAACACAATTGTGTAGAGGAGATGGTTGTCTTTTTTACACAGATGTGGGAAAATTATGGAAAAAGATATTTTATTTCAAATATAAAACGCAAAGATATAGTTTATTTTTACTGAACGTTCAAGGAGAGAAACTCTAAATAAACTTCTGGAATTTAAGGGTTGCGTAAATGATAGAGAAAGTCGGAATGTTTGAAAGACTCCAAAATATGCCTCTTTTCAGGAGGGGTAGAATTCCTTTGATGATTAAGGCAAATAGATAGACAAATATTTGGAGGCTGATAGACAGCAAGCCACACAAAAAATCCAATACAACTCAGTTTTAAATAAATTTCCACCCTCATTTATTGCATTGCTACTAATAAAAATGAAAAGCTGAACCTCCAAGTGAATTATTCCAGTAATTTAACACATTTACACAAAAAACTTCAGCTGTCATTTGCAAATACTATATAATTCTTTTTAGAGACTTAAAATAAATGATGAGTATTTAAAAATGGCTGAGTAGTATAGAATTGTAGACTTGCAAAACCCTATTTTAAAATTCATTTTGAGATTTTCCCCCGAAATTCGAAAAAGACACGTGAAAGGTTTTTCATTATTTTTTTCGTTTTAGGATTCAAGTTTAAAATTCCTTAACGAGTCATGTGAATAAACGAAAATTTCCCAATCTTTAAAATTAAATTTTTAACGCTATCTAATTTTAGCTTATCTGACACCCGTTTCATGTTGATTATTTGAATTCTTTTTTTTTTAAAATCAGACGGTTTGATCACATCTGGTTCAAATAAGCTTTAATGGTGGTAATGTAAATCCATCCAGAGTTTTTGAGCAATTACAAATTTGATTCCATTTATCAACTCTCTTGTCTTTTATGTATTTAATCATCACTGGAGAAAATGAGAGGTTAATATTACTATCTCACATTATACACACCACTCTATCCTTCTTGAATATCTCAACATCTCTCAAATTCGAATGCAATCAAATTTATATCAATTGATCAGTAAATCCACTCACTGAGAAGCTTTTAGAATTTCATCATCGACGATATTGAGAGATCTTGACAGATGCAAAGAAAGAAGAATGATGTGTATATGTAGATGAAGTAGATTGCCAGTTAACTAGAAGGAATTTTTCTGACAACTCTAACCTGAAATTCTTCTGTTAAATAGTTTAGGTCAGTTTTGTTGTATTTATTGTTTTTGATGATTTTGATTTCTTTGACGGGTAACGAAAATTAGGGTAGGTCTGGATTGTTATATTTATTATAACATTATGAATTAGTTGTTCTCTTATAATTCATAGGTTAGATTTGAGCGGTTTTTAACTTTGTATAATGATTATGATTCTTTATTTATGAGGTTGTTTTATCATATGGTGTCCAACCATACTTGGCCGAGAAAAGTGCCAGAGAGAAAATTATGAAGGTGAAACATTTTCTCTATCTCTCAATATCCTTTTTTTCACGCCAATGTTGAGAATATGGAAAAATTGGGCAAATTTTGAGATTTTTCTTTGGGTCATATCTTAGACCTATTGAAAATAAAGGCCAACGCTTAGAAAGGTGCATAAAATTATTCCATTACATAGAGCAGCGACTGATTTTCTGGCTCATCGTGGATAGTGTCAAAGAATCTTTGAATATTATATGCGTATGTAAAAGTGAAGAAAAAGTAGGAATTTAGTCCTTCGTTTGAATGAAGAAAAGGATCCATCTAGTTTTGTTGTTAAAAAAATAATTTTGTTTATATTGGTGTAATTGTGTAAAAAAACAAATTGATTTCGGTGTAATTATGTGAGAAACAAATTTAGAAATCGAAAGCGCATTTATCGATGATTTTACTCCTGTAACTTCCTTTACAGGCTACTTACAATCCATTGATTTGCGAAAGTCGTCCTTATATTTATTTGCTCGGCATAAAAGTCATAGATTCTTATTGTAGGTGTTTTTCTGATCTATTTTTCACGTTAATTAAATTAAAACCCTTAGTTATTTTTTTTCTTATTGAGTTCTTTAAAGTAAATTTAAAAACAACGAAAATATTTTTGTTTTGGGGTAATTTCTCTCTGATATTTAATGTTATTTGCAAGTAAAGTGGTGTATATGTATATATGGAGAGATGGGTGGATGCTATATATATATATATATATATATATATATATATATATATATATATATATATATACTCTGGTTGATGGGAATGTTAAGCCTAGATCTTCACCAAACAATGCTTTATGAGAATGAGGAATGAGAATCGAGGAGATACGTTTTAGATTTTAATAGAGTGAAAATGAAAATCGGCAACCGGCAATTTCAGGGGAAACTAAGATTGTTATATTTCTATATTTATTTATAAATTAACGAGAAAGATATAGAAGTCAAATAAAGAGCAAGGAGAAAATGGGAAATACACAGAATGAGAATGATGAATTTGATCGAGAATAAATGTAGGTCTAGAGTAATTATATATTTGAATAAATATTTATATAAATTTGAGTTAGAAATTATGGAATGATATATTGGATATCTTTAATATAAGATTTGGTCGATATAAATTACAGGATATGATAAATTCACTGTACGGATGGATGGACTTGGGAATAGTTTTGGACACAAAATCAATGAAAGTTATAGATATTAATTTAATGCAGAATAAGATATTCTCCCTAAAATGCGAATGGTTTAGCTAATCTGAAGCTCTAAGGCTTAGGAACCAAAAAAGTTGCATCTGGCAAAATTCAGCCAAGAGTGCATTTGCTTAATTTTATTTAAGATTTTTTTGAATCTTATTTCCCTTTAAGCTGTTCATAAAAAAATATTGCTGGAGCCTGTACTAGGGCTGAATTTTCGGCTTGCACGGTTTTGAGCGACGCTACGTTATGCGTTTACTTTCTTCATATATATATATATATATATATATATATATATATATATATATATATATATATATGTAAAATCCTTGTGATGTTCTCATGTGCACACGTCGAGCAAGCAAATTCATCACATATATTTATGTATTATTTCTAGCATATTTTTGTTGTCTTTAAAATACTAGATGATTTAATTTGCGTAAATTAACTCAATTTTGAGCAAGATAATTTAGAGTTAACTTGTAAATAATTATATCAAGCTACTAAAATATATATTTAACAAAATGGCTAGCACAAACTATCTTATTGATGCAGCCAGCAACCACTGGCAACATCGGATAACGTTATTAGGTAACTTCAAGCCACTCGATCCTATTTAGTGACACTGAGAACAGATGCATATTTGTCATGTTGTTCTTCAGCTCCTGCTTGCTTAATTCTCGCTTGTTCATGCCTAGAGTCAACCTAATATGCTAGGCTTACAAGCTTTCCTATCAATAAGGTGGACCCACTTGAACTGAGCAATCAAGAAGAATCTCTAACAAACATTATAAATAAAATCTTACAAATTTGCAGTGTGTTTGGAGAGCCAACCGCTCTATTGTGTTATAAAATAACACATATTTCAAATTAATTGCCTAAGTTTAGAATTATACACTAAATAAATTAATGAGTAGATTCTCTCTTACTTTAAAATAGACTTTTTTTTCTCTTGCCTCTCCTTCACTTTCGATTTTCCCCATTGCTCTACATTCCTCATATAAAATTGTTTGGATCGTATAAATTTGTTTTTTCTTAATTTTTTAATTTTATATACATATGTATGCATCTCTCGATATAAAATTAAGATTGTAATTGTGTTTTTCTTTCCGTTTTATGCCCCTTACCCTGATTTGGAAGAGAAAAAGATTGTAGTAATGTTAGTTATACTTTTTCGGCGTAGCTAATGGGGCATCTAGAAGAGTGCCTCACTTTGACCTATGCTATGCAAACCTTCGAATTAGGACCGGTTAAACATTTAACCCCTTTATCTCATGTCCAGGGAAGTTTAACCTTTCACCAATATGTTTTTCAAATGAAAGATTAGGCAGAGATGACATCCACGTTAGCCCCGTTTTTCTCTCCAGCCATTTAAGTTAGAACTTATCTCCTTTGGATGTTCTCGTTATGGTTAACACGACCATTTAATATAGTTCTTGTTGTGTTCAATAACTCATTTTTCTCCCTTCATTGTATAAATCCATTCTCTTTGCTTTATTATCTCTAATGAAAGTAAACTTTGAGAATGTTTTTTTTTATTTAACAGCAATATTTGCTCAAACTATTTCTCTTCTTTCAGTAGTTTCCTCATTTTGCTTCGATGAGTTAATCAATTTATTTAAATTAGCAATAGTGCCCGTTCTCGTGCTTCGACTTATAAAAAAGGGGGATCATTTATGAAGATATATTTACGAAAGTACATGTTAAAGACTTGAAAATTTTACTATTTCTTTTATATACTGAAACAGCCTACGGCTAGTTTTAGACAAATTGCATCAATTGAATATATCCAAAACAGTTTGTAAAAAACATGTGTCGACATCCAAAGAAC
This sequence comes from Ceratothoa steindachneri, assembly GCA_963969495.1. Lineage (NCBI taxonomy): Eukaryota > Metazoa > Arthropoda > Malacostraca > Isopoda > Cymothoidae > Ceratothoa > Ceratothoa steindachneri. The sequence goes on along the minus strand of OZ018318.1, from coordinate 19,490,987 downwards.
CAATAAAAGTTTAGTTCTAAAATTTTACGTAAACAACGAAAGCTCATCTAAAAGAATCCTTTGATAACTATCACATTTAGATGGTAAGAAATTTATCTAAAAGAGCATCCTTATTGAATATCACTCTAAAAACTTAACAATCTCTAACAGCTTAAGTTGTTGTTCAAGTGATATTAAACAAAGAGAATCACATTGCTGGCTTGACTACGGAAAGGAAGAAATATTTGATCCAACTATGTTCTTCACGAAGGATCAATGATGCCATGGGGTTTTAAGTTATTTTAAGTTATTTTAATTTATTTTAATTTATTTTAACGCTTAGCAGAAACAACATTTAATTTGCTATTTATATCAGATGACGAGGCAGGATGCTAAAAATAAGAATGTAGTGAAGATGACTTATTAGCTTGAGAGATTAAGTTACTAAATCCACTGATCCAATGCTTCATTGATGTTTCACTGAAATGACTAGCAAAAAAAATACCTATGAAATAGCTAAAGAAATAAAGGTGGATGAAGCAACAGGTAATTGACTTAGTGTTTGGAACAACATTACAAGAGCTTATCAAAATTAAGAGCAAGGACGACGCATATTAAAGGTCATTTAACTTTTCATTAACTATCATGACACTTTAAAAAAGGAGATGCCAGATCACAACAGACACAGTTCAGTAAATTTCCATAAATTCACTGTAATTTTGCGCTACCCAACATTACTTTTAAATTTTGCTATCCCATATCATTCGCCATTTCAGTATATATACATATATGGTTGGCTAGAAAGTCCTGACTCACTTAGGAAGCAGAAAGAAAACAACAAAATTTTATTTTTCCAAAATAAAGTCCATCATTCTCTACGATCTTCTTCCAGCGATAATCCAGCATCCGAATCTTACCAAGATATCAGTCACCTGGCTTTGAATAAAACAACTGTAAACAAGCTTCGTTCACTCCAGCAAAAGTGTTGAATCGCCGCTCGCGGAGGAAGTGTGCCATTGAGCGGAATAGGCTATATTCAATCGAAGCACCATCGGAACTAAATGATAGATGTAGAAGAATCTCCCCTTCCTCCATCTGTTTTAACTTGCCCATAGTTAACCTGGCAGTGTGCGGCCTCGCATTGTCTTGCTGAAAAAAGCCTCAACTTGATTGATCAAAGCAGGAAACTCCTTCTTTAGTTTATAGTACATGCGGTTGAGCTGCTATCAATAGAGTTTAGCCTTGATGGCGCAAGCATTTGGGGAAAGCTCGAAATGCGGTTCTTCAAGAAAATGACACCATGCAGAGATCATGACCTTCTTCTCAAACCGATTCTGTCGTGGAACGGATTTCGGTCGTTTACCTTGCGGAATCCGTTTACTCTCCCGATTGTGATCAACCAAGTACACCCACGTCTCATCTGATGTCAGGATTCAACTCCACAATTTGTGGTCCATTGGGTTATTGAGAAGTTGCCTGCAAATCTATAATTTTCCTGGCAGCTTGTGCTCTGGTGAGCACATATGGAACCAATTGAAGCTCTTGTGAACAAAATCAATTTGATGCAATCGGTTCAGCACAGTCTGATGGAATGAAACTCCAACAACCTTTGCAAGATCCAGGCTGTTTGTAGAAGGTTGAACTTTCAATATTGACAAAATAGCCTCGCTATCCAAGGTTGATGGTCGGCTGAAACATGGCTGATAGTCAAGGGAAAGATCACCGGAGTTGAAGCGTCTGTACCACCTTGAACACTTCGCCTGACAGACTGTGCATTCTCCTTCAGTATCGTAAATTTCTTTCAGATCAACTCACGTAGAAAATTATCGCTTGTAACAGTATAAAATTAAAACTCTAATTCCACTTGCTTCTAAACTCATTTCTGTAAGTTGAGGTTTACACAAAGAGAAATATACTGCGCAGGAGCAACAAAAAACAGCACCGTTAGGAGGCTGGTATTCGAATGAGTACGCTGAGCTAACCTATTTTAGTCAAATGAGTTAGTCTAACCTAACATATTGTAGTCGAATGAGTAAGGCTAATCTAACCTAATGTCCTCGAATAAGTAAGGCTAACCTAACGTAATATTGGTGTTGCTCCATAAAATTTTGTTATTTTAATTCCACTTCATAAGTGAATAAGGACTTTCTGGCGCACTATATATATATATATATATATATATATATATATATATATATATATATATATATATAAATATATATATATATATATATATATATATATATATATATATATATATATATATATGGGTGGTCCAAAAATATATGCAAAAAATTGAAATTAATTGGAAATGTTCTCCACATGGCTAAAATTATGCTATAAGATGTTAAAAGAGCTGATGCAAAATATTGACTAAATTGGTAAATATTTAGAGGTCGCTCTGTGTCTCCTTAGTTTTAAATTTCAGTCAAAATATTGGAACTTTTTAATAGTAGGCATTTATTGGTTGTTACTTATATGCTATCTTATATTTGTCATTGATAACTCATTCCTTATGAATTACAATAATTCGCAAAAAATCAAGATATTACATTATCTGAAAAGTGGAATGACATTCACGCAACTCAAAGCCGCGATTATTTGTTGCCCAAAACCTAGAAATGGTAAAGTTCGAACCTATCCTAACCTAACAAGCAGATGGCACAACTTTGGCCATCTTATCTCTGGCTCAAGATACTCCCAATGGTGACCTTTGTTGGGCTTCAAGGTTAATCTCCGTGTCCTTCTATATCGATCATATATATATATATATATATATATATATATATATATATATATATATATATATATATATATATATATATATATATATATATATATATATATATTAAATAAGAAAGACAATAAAACAAAGAAGGCGGGTCCCATCTTTATTCTCTATGTTTCGGGATATTTCTAAACCATCTTCAAAAGCTATAAAACAAATTTGAAATCTAAAGTTAAATCTATACTATGGCACAATATAAATAAAAATCGACGCAAACAGTGGTATAATAGTATGAAAGAACATTATTTTAATGAAAAACCAAATGAACAAAAAGACTAGTGAGGTATTAACAATAGAAAATATTTGAAACAAAAGCTTATTAATCCAATGCAAACAAAATAACCGTAACGGTACAAAACCAAAGAATAAAATGTAGGAGAGAAATCAGAGTTTAATAAAAATATAAAATATTGTAAAACTAAATAAAGAAAGAGAACATTACCCTACATGGTCGAATAACAATGAAAAGTGAAAACGGGCAGGAAATTTAAGATTAAATACAGTTTGGTTGGTTGTTAAGTTATAAATAACGGAAAAGATAACGTGTCAGTATTTATATTTGGATTGGTTGTATTTATTACACAGAGATTCTTTAATGCGGAGAGTGGATGTAGATTTAGCAAATTTTAATACAGAAAAATCATTTATCAATACGTCTGTCTTACAATCTATTGAATGTTTTCTATTGCATGTTCAATGTTTTACCGCTTCTATAGCTTAAACCCATGTGAGGACAGTATCTTGCCTGAAGAGAACGCATCGTGCTTCCAATATAGGTCCCCTGATTACAGCTGGGGCAGTAAATTTATATACCATGCACGAACTCAACAGCTTTGGAATACCATCCTGTACTCTAAAAGATTGAGGTAAAAAACGAGAATAGAAAGTAATTCTAAACATAGAGGCGATTAAAAATAACATTGCTAGGATCGGCTCAAAAGATTCTCGCTACATTTAAAAATGTTGTCGTATTCACGTGTTATCTTAAACTCGAGCATTGATTGGAGGATGGGAATCCTGAAATTAGAGCTGAGCCAATCAGTAATGACATATGTGGTATACAGCAACACTCTTTTTCTTTCGTATATCTTTGTTATAGTTCCGGTTTTACCTGGGTATTTCGCCTCTTTTATTTCCGCTCTTCTTGTATTCTCCTTCGATTTCTTTTTTTCTTTGGGGGGGGGGCACTTTGCCTCTTTTATTTATGTTTTTGTTGTTTTCCTTCGTTCTTTTAGTTATGGGCACTTCGTCTCCTTTATTTAGGCTTTTGTTTTGTTTTTTCCTTCGTTTTTTTTTACTTTTGGGTACCTCGCTTCCTTTATTTACGCTTCTCTTGTTATGTTTTTTTCCTTCATCTATTAGTTCTGGGCATTTTTCCTCTTTTGATTTTAGTTTCCATATTTGGATTTATGGTCTTGATTTTATAACATGATTCTTGTAATGTTTTTAAGTGTAAATTGGTCGTATGTTTTCTTTTGCACAGTTTCTTCGGCTTGAGAATAACGATATTCTCTCCACTGTGTGTTGCCTTTGTTAAGTTATACCTACAGACCTATTTCACCCCTATGAAACTTACTCTATAAATAAATAAAACTGCAAAACTGTAACGACTGGCATATGTAAATCCATTTGATCGTTTGAAAATAATTGTATATTTTAACAAAAATGTTTAAAGCAAGCAAACCCACTAATTCTTGAAGTGGCTCAAATAATGTCATCGGACCGTCTAAGCCGTTGCCACTCTCAGATCCCCCAACACAACGAGATAATTTAGCCAATATTTCTCTTCTTGAGGTGAGTAGCAGTAAATTGCAAGTATTTGTCTGTGAGAGAGATAGTGACATATTGAAAAATATTGAAAATCGAAGAGGTGAAAAAGTTCATTTATCAATTTATGATCTCCATACAAATGAACTCGCCCTTCGTTATCAATTCCAAACCGTTGACGGATCTACTACAGGCAATAATTATTTCAAGCGACCAATATTGAAGTCTTTGTCAATGATAGAATAGTTAGAATTGGATGAAATGTTCGTTCCAATCACAGATGAACCAGAAATTCCGATGATAGATGAAGTGTTGTCGGATTTGTTCTCTGATCAGAAGTACCTTTTCCTCGTCACCAAATCCCTTCACAGCGGGGAAAATTGATCCGAAACTAAAAACTTTGAAGCCAGGACCTATTTCTTACTCGAGGTGGTTGACTTTAGCTTGTCGCCTTGGGGTAAGTTACCTCTCCAGACATCTTTTTAAAATAAAGTTAAAAAGAACTTGCACTCCCTTATCTTATATGTCGTCACTAACTACATTTCTTGCTGGTTTGTGATCAAAACTCGACCCACATTTCTGAAGCCGCAAATTACATACTTTTCCAAATCTAATGTCTCTGCCTTCTTTCTCAATCAACGAGGGACATACCTCACATCATGAAACGGACACCCAGAAAATCTGTTCGTCTCTCCTCTGCGACGATGATTCAAATCTCCGCGCCTCTGCCCTTTGCAAGATTATAGACCTTCACCAAGGGATCGATGGTGGTAACAAGTAGAGAAAATTTGTTCGTCCTGCCCTCAACTTTAATGTAAACACAACACCATTGCTGAACTCATCGATTGAAATTCAATTAGGATTTCTGAGTTTATCCTCACTTGCGATCTCAACATCACTCAACTGCAGGATTCGATTGTCAGCAAATTTGAATTGCCATCTTTTCCAACCCACACTCAATCAGTGGAGCTCCTGATTCGCGAATTAATAAGTGCATGCAGTAAAATTGCGTTATATTTGCGCAAGAATTGCTTCCAGAAATATTTTTCTAAAGCTGAGACGAAAAAAGATTTTGTGAAAATGATTTGATAGTTACAATCTCTCTTTCTCATAGTGACGGCGAATGCTATGCATTTCATCCTTCTTGCGTTCATTTTATATGATGTTCCATTTAGTTTTATAATCATAACTTAATTTAGTAATAAGATTAAGTTGAAAAAAGGTAGGCATTCTCTGTTTTTAAGCCCTTATTCAATGAACGGCTTTGAATACACATGACCAATGATGACCAATCAAATTGCAGGATATTGATTGTATTCTTCAATATGGTAATGTATTACTAAAAATACCCCCATGGTTGAATCTTCTGGACGTAAGTTATTTATTTACATTTTGTAATAAATTAATCATTGTTTAACCGAGTTTCTTATACGACAAACTGTATCTTTAAAATAGACTGATTTCATTCCCTTCAATATATAAGGTTGGTAGGAAAGTAATGACCGATTTAAGAGAATAAAGTTTTATATGGTTTTTATTAAAGGACTGCCTCTTTTTAACATTTAGGAATGATAAAATAAATAATTTATACCCTTTTCTTGCAAGTAAAGCAACCAAATCCATCAAGAATAAATGGAATAAGATACAGTAGGTAGTTTTCTTGTTTTAAAATTAATAATTTCAGTCTAGAAGAGGCCCCAAAATAATGTCGTCAAAATGAATTTGATTTCAAAGAGTTCAAAGCTATTAACACAGCGAAACCGGCAGCAAGTTCTAGAGAACTGGCAGAAGGACACTTCTTGCATAAATGAAAATGATTTTAAAGATTCCAGTGATTGGAAAATATGTCTGACACGAACTGTCCACAGCAAATCTGCAACAAGGTGTTGCTTTCTGTGACTCTGCTTTCCCAACACCTTTCAGGCACCATTTTTTTAAAGACTTGCTATTGGTAATGAGAAATAGAACATTTATCATAATTTGAACACCGCCGTTCCTGCATCAGTTGAGTTAGCAGAATTTTTAAAACAACCGACACTATTACTTCATCCAAAAACGATCATGTCTCGTGCATAGAAAACTATTTCAAGATTTGTCTATTACGAACAGTTAAACAATATCCCCCAAATTAGTGCTACTCCCTACTTCAATCAACCTCGTCGTTTATAAGGAGCTTTGAGCCAAAGGCAATCCTCCTTAGTGTATAATCTCTGTCCCCACATAGCTCGAATAACCAATGATCTCTTTGACGAGCTGGGTTGACATATATTGCTTCATATTCCCTTGACCTTCTCCTTCTGATTATTACTTTTTTATGAGTTTAAAAGACCATTTGGATGGTCTTGGGTTGACATTAAGAGAAGAAGTTGAAAAAACTTAAAATTAGATTTTGCATCAGAACTTAAATAATTTTATAAGCGCGGCATTTATAGGATTTTTAACAGATGGAATGAAGTTCTAGAAAACAATGGAGTTTAATTTTTATGATTCAATTTTCTAGTCATAAGATTTTACATTATGACCACATAGGCAAGAATGAAACATAGAGAATTAATTGTCGGAAATGTTTGTTATGAGACAAAGAATAGTTTATTAATAATATAAATTCAAACATAGTTAGAGTTTTATTGGTATAGTGGGAGAAACTACGATGATTACTGATCCTCATTTGCATTTCAAGGGTGATCTTACCCAAGTAGAAGGTATGGTAGTCTGCACAAGAGAATTGATAAACCAATGAGGACCGAAGCATTTCTGAATGTTTTTCTTTATGGCTGAGAAGGGTTTAAATAGTTTGATTAATGATAGGAATAAAATGAAACTGACATTAAGGTTGTTTCAACTAGTACTGACTCTTTCAAGATAAATATTTTAGGAAGTGATGAGTAAAGAGCTATACTACAAAACGTTAAAGAGATTTATCATAAGAATTTTAAATAAGCTTTGTAAATAAATAATGGGTAAGAAAATATTAAATTGTTAGAACAAATGAACATATGATGCAAAATGCAACATCATGTATGAATCAGTATAAACTATGTAAGCAATCTAAGGCCAGTCACGTAAAATAGAACTCATTAATCAGATTTGAAGCGAATTTTAAAGATGTTAAGAGTCTCACTGGATAGTCTCTATTCACTTCCAGTGAATACATTGGTTAATTTCCTTGATAAAGAAAGATTTTTAGCTACTTTAACTACTTTACAACGCTTTATTTTTAAATTTATATTATTGTTTCTTGTTCTACTATAGTCATTAACCTTAAAAAAGGAATCAAATTTAATGATTTAAAAACCGTTTAAAAACAAAACCTCGTAAAAGTTTAACGCTCAATTTATGTGTGTCACTGACATCAAGTTGTGCACTTTAACTTGTACTCATATGATTTTTGCCGCAATAATGCCTGGCTCTTTCATAGTTGCACTAGACTGCCCCCTTTTAGATATTTCTACCTCTTTTGCATGAAAGAACACGAGATGGATTGCATATTGCTAGAGTGGCTTGAAGAATAGAATAAAAGACACTTTGATCATTTTCCAGGCCTCTACATATATTGGAAAACTATTAACTCGTTGTTAATGGAGACTAAAAAACTTCGCAATGTCCGATGTATACTACTTTACACTTGCATGTATCAGCTAACATTTTTAATTCAATTGTACCCTTTTCGATTTTGTTTGCTACTTTTAAAATTTGATCTTGGTCGAACCTCTAGCAACATTTTTTCAGTTTTATATGTATAGCAGCGAATTACTTGCTCATACTCAAAGTTTTTCTTCTTCTTCTCTATCGTTTAAACAAATTATAATTATAGGTGGTCCCAGCAGAGATCTGTGTTGACAACCACTAGAAAATAAATTCCACTCTGATCCACTCGATTGCTGTTCTCTCTTTTCTTCCTATAAGAGAGGTTTTTCAATTGAGCATTTTCTACAGAGACTGGTATTTTTATAAATTTGTAATAAGTCGGCGATGTGGAAGGGTGCTCGAGAGGGTCACGGGATGGCTATAAAAAATAAATAAAAGAGAGAGAGAGTGAATTATTTAAAGTAAAAATAGTTCAAACATAATTATTAATATCATAATTGTGGAAGATAAATCGTCATTCAAACTGGAACAGGAAAATAGTTGTGAATAATAAAGTACGATAAACTAAGGTAGAAAAAAACAACTACGAGTATGACTAGGTCCAATACTTGTAAAGTACGCCGAGAAAGCTATAGTTTGAATCAATCTGTTTCTTCAGAATATTTAGTTCCAACTTAGCTGTGTTGAAAGAGAGACATGCGTATCACGTAAGTATTATTTGCATGTTACATTTTTATTTACCGTGATTGTCAAGCTAATTCAAGAGTTTATTATTTACTAGTCTAATATAGAGGAAACAGCATAAGCTTGAGAATTTTCGCTCATATAGGGAACGTGCTAAACATAAGGTGATTGTCATGACGTGTGATATGGGAATCAATTTACACTTGTGTTTTTTACCTCTGAAGGAAGTAACATTCAGTATATTGGTGAGCGTTTATGTCACTTTATGACTAAATAATTTAGAGCAATGTATGGTACATATCTATATATTTTGATTATTTGAGGTATGAATTTCAGAGCGAACAATGGTCTAGTGCAAACAACAATTGGTATATAAAGGTGATTGTTCTGAAATACGGCTTCACACATCTGAGAGATTAATTAGGGAATGTCCGCACTCAGTCTGTTCATTGTCTGCAAGTCCTTGATAATGAATCATTGAAGGAAAACAAACTGAAACCTCACCTGTGTTTAGTTCATCTAAACTTTATTGAAAAGCCACTAAGTTATTGAAAAGATAAAGAAGAACAGGTAGAACGAAGTCAGATTGATGCTCTTACAGGCTCAGCATTTTATTTGGAAAAAGCATCCTTGGTATCATTTGACGTGGCATGGTATATTGTATGATCTAAAGCGTCTAACAACATTTCAGAGGAGCTGTTGAAACCAGCAGCAGCCGCTATGTTTAAAACTACTTGTGGAGCAAATGTATCCAAGAAAATTGAGTCTCTACCACTTTCTAACAACAGCATCAACATCGAATTAATCTTAAGTCATTAGATATTCCAGATCAATTAATTGTGGCACTGAAAAAGCAGGTATATTTTCGTTGCAACAGATGAATCTGTGGACATGGCTGGTAAACCTCAGCTCATGATTTTGTGAGGTACAGAGGAAAGGACGGAATTCTGGAAGAATATTTGTTCTGTAATGCCCTGTTAATAACTACGACCAGCACAGGAGAAGATATCTTTGTTATGATGGACAGTTTTTTTAAACTGTCCATTGAACTTAAAACGGAAATAGAAGTTTTACTTCAAGAGAAGAAGCATATGCTGGCCGACTGTTTTGAAGATGCTGCTTGCGTTGAAAAGCTAGAATATTTAGGCATCTTAAAGCACTTAAATGAATAGAACTCAGACACGCGAGTCCGAAATCAAACTATGGTAGACATTAACGAAGAAATTACATCATTCAAGAAGAAACTTGCACTATTAAGATAAAAATTAGACAGCAAAAAAAACAGCTGCTTTTCCAGAGCTGAAGGCAGTAATGGAAGATTTATAAGAAATAGAGCTTGCTGACATTAAATTGTTTTCCAAGATCATTTGCAGAAGCTTCAGTAGGAAATAGACAAATATTTGCCAGGAAATGTTGATGTATGTCAGCAGAGCTGGGTCAGGAATGTGTTTAGTGTGAACGTCAGTGATGTTGGTGAAGATATCCCAGGATTTCAATAAAAACTTTTCGATATCCATGAAAATCAGGTGCAGAAGCAACATTTTGAAAGTCTCTCATACTTTGAATTCTGGGCTCAACTTAAGGATAAGCCTATTCTGATTCATGAGGCTGGAAAAGCTATATTCCATTTCCCACTATATACCTCTGTGAACAAGGATTTTCAGCTCTTATGACGATCAAGACTAAAGCAAGGAACCATTACTAAAATACTTTTTTCATATTTTCGAGGAAGTCGACTTGAAGAGCCAGAAGAAGTTGCCAGCCAAAAGTTTATTTTCTTTCCTTGCTTTTCGTTTCAATAAATTACATTAATATGAAAATGTGCATTTAATAAGCTTCAATCAACATAGAATATAAAAATAGATTTTTAATAAATAAGAGTGAATGTCCATAAGATATATTGGATAAAACTAAATGGGGAAACAGTGAAAAATTTATTTTATTTATTAGCAATCAACAGTAGTTGAATAGTCAAAAAGGCTCATTCATGAAACAGTATTATAGTTATCTTTATCTTTGCTTGAGCATGAAGGTTTGGTTCCAATTTTCTTCAACCAACATTATAATATATTTATTAATTAGTAACTTATAGTAAAATACAGTAAAATTTATTCAATTGGATACAACTAAAATAATACTGAAATAATATTTCATCCCTGAAGGTAACCAGACCCAAATCTATTTGTGTTCCGGGTCTGGACAAAAAAAGTTTCGGAAACACTGAAATACAAAGTTGAAATTTGTGACCATGATTTTTATTTTTTAATACTATTGCCTGCATTTTACTTTGTGTTTGAGGTTAATAATTGTGAAACGTTTATTTGTATAGTTTTTTGCTATTCCATTAGCCGAAAATGGGTGCCTAACCAAAACTTTGTAAATTATACTAAATGAATGGAATTCACTTTCTAAGTCTTCTCAGGTATCCTCCATGTATATATATATATATATATATATATATATATATATATATATATATATATATATATATATATATATATAATGTATTGTTATATTGCCTGCCATACAAGGTTTCTGCATCTTTTTTCTGGCTTCAAAAATTCCTTGCAAGTCAGAAATTAAATATGACGAAAGTCCTGTCATGGTTGTTACCCCTTGCAGAACTTGTATTTGGTATTTATTCATATATATATATATATATATATATATATATATATGCAACAAAACCCACAGGGAAAATTAATACGAGGATTTCAAGTCCTTTCGAACTTTATTTCGAAAAGTACTTGGAATCCTCGTATTATTTTTCTCTGGGCTTTGTTGCATTTATTGCTTACTCACGCGATACTTTGTGAGTTTTTCACACATACACACACACATATATATATATATATATATATATATATATATATATATATATATATATATATATATATATATATCTTTCATGAGCGCGAAAGAATGATGAAAATGAACCCAACAAACCGCAAGAAACAGAAAACGGGAAAATTTCTCTTCGGAAATATTATTTTCTAATTCGCAAAAATTTTATACACACAAACTGAACATCGCCCGAATAAACTCCCCTACTATTATTCCAAGTAAATATTTTGGACAGACAGGAAAGCAATTATCTCTCCGTATAAATAATCATAAATACAATATCTTTACAACTTCAGGTGTGGCTGGTGTTCTTGCTCGTGCAAATATTACGGAGAAAAAAGCAACAATGGTTGCTGGATCAATAGCACAAGCCTTGGGGTCAGGATATTGCAGCTATGACCATTTCCAGGAGTTCTCTACGACGTTACAGAAAGCAAGTAAGAGAGGCAACATACAATAAAGACAAAGTTTTGGTGTCTGTTGAAGGACCGATCCTTCTTCACTGGGATAGAAAACTACTACCTGCTATTGATGGGGCAAAGTAAATAGTAGAACGAATTGCAATAATAGTTTCTGTAAATGGTTAGGAAAAACTTCTTAGTGTGCCAAAATAACACAAGCAACAGGAGAAGAACAGGCTATGGCATCCATTTCATCAATTAATGACTGGAATCTTCGTGACGAAGTTCAGGGCCTTGTATTTGACACAACTGCATCAAATACAGGCCTACAAAAAGAAGCCTGTACCATAATTGAGAAAGTATTAGGAAGGGAACTTGTTTGGATTGCGTGCCGTCATCATATTTTCAAAATTTTGTTGTCATGTTGAACGTTTTAAAGAACAATGGTCGTCACTTAAAAAGGATTCTTTTTTAGAGGCACATGGCAGTTTATTCGCCAGTCCAGTAATGCATATTCTTCGAGGAGAAATGGTCCCTTATTTTCAGGAAGCTTTGAAATCTCGTCAGTTGCGTGACGATTATGAAGAATTGCTGCGACTCACTCTCATCTTTCTTGGGGGCATTGATAAGACAGAAGTTACATTAAGAGCCCTAGGAGCGACTCACCATGCACGCTGAATGGCTAAGGCTATATATGTCCTGAAAATATACTTTTGTAAGCATCAACTGAAACTAACGGAACGAGAAAAGGCTAATATTACAGATTGCTCTTTTTATTGCTTTGGTCTACTCGCGTTTTTGGAATGAGCCCCATTTTGGAACTAATGCTCCTTTAAATGACATTCTGCCTTTTAAAACTTTGCAAAAGTACCCAAATCAGACAATATCTAAAGAAGTAATCACCGCCCTTCACAGACACTTTTAGTATCTTGGAGAACATGTTATTGGTCGCTCATATTTCGATCATAGAATTAATGCTAAGACAAAACAGAAGATGGTCTCCAATCTCCAACGTATTGAAAGCACCTAAGTTGTTCGCCGATTAAATCTTACAAAAGTTATTGAGGATTTGGACTTACATGAACTAGTAACTCAAAAAACAGAGCTAATCTTCAGTCTCCTAATGAAAGATGGATACAAGTTTGCAGAGGGTACATTCCTGAAGCCTAACCCAAGTTCTGGGGAAAAAAAAGGTATTGCACTTATCAAATCGTATAATGCATCTCTAACAGAAGATGAAAAACAGAAACAGTTGCTTCTCAGACGTGTGGCAAAACATAACAAAAATTTTCCCTCATTCTCAAAAGGATCAATATTTAATGAGCAATTTTAGTTAGAATTTGTCTCAAAAAAAAATCAATTGCTATTTAACTATTTTCTTTTCACTTTAATATAAGTATTTTTTTTTAAATTGTCTTTCAACGCCTGGATCTGTTTCAAATAAACTAGTAGTTGCAAAGACTGTTCATTTCTATCCCCAAAATTAATTTACCAGCAGACTAATAATTTAAGATCCATATAGCGACCAGTAAATATTGTTCAATTTTGATGAAATTGAGTATGTGACCTACTGTTCAATGTGGTAATACAATTAGGCATGTGGAGATAAAAAACTAAAATAAACTTTTGGGGGGACCACCCTAATATATATACATATATATATATATATATATATATATATATATATATATATATATATATATATATATATATATATATATATATATATATGAAATGAATAACTCACAAAGTATCACGTGGGGTTCGCAATGAACGCAATGTCCCGCAGGAAAAATGAAAAGGTGATTCCAAGTACTTTCGAACTTATTCAGTTCATTCTCAAGGATAACTACAAGAGAAAATAATATAATGAGGGTATATATAACCTAGTAAAATATAGAGGACCGCCTCTAAGGCAATAAATCACCTTGAGGAAGTAGGAGAGGGATGGGTAAATTCACATGAAGATTTAGCTATAATAGGGAGCAAGGTCAAACCAAGAGGCAAGAAAGAGTCAAGAAAGAGCCAAAGGATCAAAACGATTAACATTAACGGATAAAGCGAGAGTCTAAAGAGGGAGATTATGAGAGACATGAGAAGTAAATTGATACTAAGGGCAGAGAGACAAGGAGAGAGGAACAGAAATAAAATAATGTTAATACAAAAGCAATACAATAATTAAATTGACAAATCGGTTTGCCATAAAATTTAAAATTGCCAAAAAATTAGGAACATAAGTCAAAGATAATTTCTTTAAGAATGGGTGTTTTCATAACAGCATCAATTTAAAAAAGGCAAAAGGGGAAATGATAAAGTTATTAAATTGGCTAATACATGAACATTCAACAAGGTTTCTTTAATTGAGTCATTTGAGCGAAAAATAAATTTTGCTGAATTCCAACTAATTAAATAGTTATTTTCGGACATATGCACAAAAAACGCACTATTATTTACAGCTCTCCTAACATTGTATTTATGATTATTTATACGGACAGATAATTGCTTTCCTGTCTGTCTAAAATATTTACTTGGAATAATAGTCGGGGAGTTTATTCGGTCGATGTTCAGTTTGTTTGTATGGAATTTTTGCGAATTGGAAAATAATATTTCCGAAGAGAAATTTTCCCGTTTTCTGTTTCTTGCGGTATGTTGGGTTATTTTCATCATTCTTTCGCGCTCATGAAAGATATATATATATATATATATATATATATATATATATATATATATATATATATATATATATATATATATATATATGTATATATATATATATATATATATATATATATATATATATATATATATATATATATATATGTATATATATATATATATATATATATATATATATATATATATATATATATATATATATATATATATATATATATATATATATATATATATGTGTGTGTGTGTGTGGAAAACTCACAAAGTATCGCGTGAGTAAGCAATAAATGCAACAAAGACCAGAGAAAAATAATACGAGGATTCCAAGTACTTTTCGAAATAAAGTTCGAAAGTACTTGGAATCCTCGTATTAATTTTCCCTGTGTTTTTTTTTGCATATATATATATATATATATATATATATATATATAAATAAATAGCACATACAAGTTCTGCAAGGGGTAACAACCATGGCAGGACTTTCGTCATATTTAATTTCTGACTTGCAAGAAATTTTTGAAGCCAGAAAAAAGATGCAGAAACCTTGTATGGCAGGCAATATAACAATACATTGTGTGTATATATATATATATATATATATATATATATATATATATATATATATATATATATATATATACATGGAGGATACCTGAGAAGACTTAGAAGGTGAATTCCATTCATTTAGTATAATTTACAAAGTTTTGGTTAGGCACCCATTTTCGGCTAATGGAATAGCAAAAAACTATACAAATAAACGTTCACAATTATTAACCTCAAACACAAAGTAAAATGCAGGCAATAGTATTAAAAAATAAAAATCATGGTCACAAATTTCAACTTTGTATTTCAGTGTTTCCGAAACTTTTTTTGTCCAGACCCGGAACACAAATAGATTTGGGTCTGGTGACCTTCAGGGATGAAATATTAATTCAGTATTATTTTAGTTGTATCCAATTGATTAAATTTTACAGTATTTTACTATAAGTTACTAATTAATAAATATATTATAAGGTTGATTGAAGAAAATTGGAACCAAACCTTCATGCTCAAGCAAAGATAAAGATAACTATAATACCGTTTCATGAATGAGCCTTTTTGACTATTCAACTACTGTTGATTTCTGATAAATAAAATAAATTCTTCACTTTTTTCCCATTTAGTTTTATCCAATATATCTCAGGGACATTCACTCTTATTTATGAAAAATCTATTTTTATATTCTATGTTGATTGAAGCTTATTAAATGCACATTTTCATATTAATGTAATTTATTGAAACAAAAAGCAAGGAAAGAAAATAAACTTTTGGCTTGCAACTTCGTCTGGCTCTTCAAGTAGACTTCATTAAAAATATGAAAAAAGAATTTTAGTAACGGTTCCTTGCTTTAGTCTTGATCGTCATACGAGCTGAAAATCCTTGTTCACAGAGGTATATAGTGGGAAATGGAATATAGCTTTTTCAGCCTCATGAATCAGAATAGGCTTATCCTTCAGTTGAGCCCAGAATTCAAAGTATGAGAGACTTTCAAAATGTTGCTTCTGCACCTGATTTTCATGGATATCGAAAAGTCTTTATTGAAATCCTGGGATATCTTCACCAACATCACTGACGTTTACACTAAACACATTCCTGACGCAGCTCTGCTGACATATATCAACATTTTCCCGCAAATATTTGTCTATTTCCTCCTGAAGCTTCTGCAAATGATCTTGGAAAACAATTTGATGTCAGCAAGCTCTATTTCTTATGAATCTTCCATCACGGCACTCAGCTCTGGAAAAGCAGCTGTTTTTTTGCTGTCTTATTTTTATCTTCATAGTGCAAGTTTCTTCTTGAATGAGTTAATTTTTCAGTGATGTCTACCATAGTTTGATTTCGAACTCACTTGTATGAGTTCTATTCATGTAAGTGATTTAAGATGCCTAAATATCCTAGCTTTTCAACGCAAGCAGCATCTTCAAAACAGTCGGCCAGCATATGCTTCTTCTCTTGAAGTAAAACTTCTATTTCCGTTTTAAGTTCAATAACACTTCAAGTATGTGACCTTGAGACAGTTTACGGACATCAGCGTAAAAAAGTAAGTTCTGGTTACATGATCTTATCTCTTCACACATTTTACGGAAAGCGCACGAATTCAAAGCTCTCACCTTTATAAAATTCACAACTTGGACAGCATCATTCAGCACAACATTGATTGCTGGAATGTGGCGTTGAGAGGCAAAGTTTTGCCGATGTAAGAAACAGTGAACTATTATGACATCAGGATCTCAATCTTTTATCCGAGTGACTAAATCTACTGGACTTCTTATCATCGATATCAATCCATCAGAAGACACATTTAGTCTATGTATGTTATGTCTTTTAAAAAAACTGTCCATCATAACAAAGATATCTTCTCCTGTGCTGGTTGTAATTATTAACAGGGCATTACAGAACAAAAATTCTTCCAGAATTCCGTCCTTCCCTCTGTACCTCACAAAATCATGAGCTGAGGTTCACCAGCCATGTCCACAGATTCATCTGTTGCAACGAAAATATACCTGCTTTTTCAGTGCCACAATTAATTGATCTGGAATATCTAATGACTTAAGATCAATTCGATGTTGATGCTGTTGTTATAAAGTGGTACGGACTCAATTTTCTTGGATACATTTGCTCCACAAGTAGTTTTAAACATAGCGGCTGCTGCTGGTTACAACAGCTCCTCTGAAATGTTGTTAGACGCTTTAGATCATACAATATACCATGCCACGTCAAATGATACCAAGGATGCTTTTTCCAAATAAAATGCTGAGCCTGAAAGAGCATCAATCTGACTTCGTTCTACCTGTTCTTCTTTATCTTTTCAATAACTTAGTGGCTTTTCAATAAAGTTTAGATGAACTAAACACAGGTGAGGTTTTAGTTTGTTTTCCTTCAATGATTCATTATCAAGGACTTGCAGACAATGAACAGACTGAGTGCGGACATTCCTAATTAATCTCTCAGATGTGTGAAGCCGTATTTCAGAACACTCACGTTTATAAACTATTTTTGGTTTGCACTGGATTATCGTTCGCTCTGAAATTCATACCTCAAATAATCATAATATATAGATATGTACCATACATTGCTCTAAATTATTAAGTCATAAAGTGACAAAAACGCTCACCCATATACTGAATGTTACTTCCTTCAGAGGTAAAAAACACAAGTGTAAAATTGATACCCATATCACACGTCATGACAATCACCTTATTTTAAGCACGTTCCCTATATGAGCGAAAATTCTCAAGCTTATGCTGTTTCCTCTATATTAGACTAGTAAATAATAAACTCTTGAATTAGCTTGACAATCACAGTAAATAAAAATGTAACATGCAAATAATACTTACGTGATACGCATGTCTCTCTTTCAACACAGCTAAGTTGGAACTAAATATTCTGAAAAAACAGATTGATTCAAACTATAGCTTTCTCGGCGTACTTTACAAGTATTGGACCTAGTCATACTCGTAGTTGTTTTTTTCTACCTTAGTTTATCGTACTTTATTATTCACAACTATTTTCCTGTTCCAGTTTGAATGACGATTTATCTTCCACAATTATGATATTAATAATTATGTTTGAACTATTTTTACTTTAAATAATTCACTCTCTCTCTCTTTTATTTATTTTTTATAGCCATCCCGTGACCCTCTCGAGCACCCTTCCACATCGCCGACTTATTACAAATTTAGAAAATCTCAGTCTCTGTAGAAAATGCTCAATTGAAAAACCTCTCTAATAGGAAGAAAAGAGAGAACAGCAATCGAGTGGATCAGAGTGGAATTTATTTTCTAGTGGTTGTCGACACAGATCTCTGCTGGGACCACCTATAGTTATAATTTGTTTAAACTATAGAGAAGAATAAGAAGAAACTTTGAGTACTATCAAGTAATTCGCTGCTATACATATAAAACTGAAAAAATGTTGCTAGAGGTTCGACCAAGATCAAATTTTAAAAGTAGCAAACAAAATCGAAAAGGGTACAATTGAATTAAAGCTGTGAGTTGATACATACAAGTGTAAAGTAGTATACATCGGACATTGCGAGTTTTTTTAGTCTCCATTAACAACGAGTTGAAACTTTTCCAATATATGTAGAGGCCTGGAAAATGATCAAAGTATCTTTTATTCTATTCTTCAAGCCGCTCTGGCAATATGCAATCCATCTCGTGTTCTTCCATGCAAAAGAGGTAGAAATAACTAAAAGGGGGCAGTGTAGTGCAACGATGAAAGTGCCAGCCAATATTGCGGCAAAGATCATATAAGTACTAGTTAAAGTGCGCAACTTGATGTCACTGGCACACATAAATTGAGCGTTAAACTTTTCCGAGGTTTTGTTATTAAACGGTTTTGAATTCATTCAATTTGATTCATTCTTAAAGGTTAATGACTATAGTAGAACAAGAAACAATAATATAAATTTAAAAGTAAAGCGTTGTGAAGTAGTTAAAGTAGCTAAAATCTTTCCTTATCAAGGAAATTAACCAATCTATTCACTGGAAGTGAATAGAGACTATCCAGTGAAACTCTTAACATCTTTAAAATTCGCTTCAAATCTGATTAATGAGTTCTATTTTACGTGACTGGCCTTAGATTGCTGACACAGTTTTTACTGATTCATACATGATGTTGCATTTTGCATCATATGTTCATTTGTTCTTACAATTTAATATTTTCTTACCCATTATTGATTTAAAAAGCTTATTTAAAATTCTTATGATAAATCTCTTTAAAGTTTTGTAGTATAGCTCTTTACTCATCACCTCCTAAAATCTTTATCTTGAAAGAGTCAGTACTAGTTGAAACATCCTTAATGTCAGTTTCATTTTATTCCTATCATTAATCAAACTATTTAAACCCTTCTCAGCCATAAAGAAAAACATTCAGAAATGCTTCGGTCCTCATTGGTTTATCAATTCTCTTGTGCAGACTACCATACCTTCTACTTGGGTAAGATCACCCTTGAAATGCAAATGAGGATCAGTAATCATCGTAGTTTCTCCCACTATACCAATAAAACTCTAACTATGTTTGAATTTCTATTATTAATAAACCATTCTATGTCTCATAACAAACATTTATGACAATTAATTCTCTATTTTTCCTTCTTGCTCATGTGGTCATAATGTAAAATCTTATAACTAGAAAATTTAATCATAAAACTTAAACTCCATTGTTTTCTAGAACTTCATTCCATCTGTTAACAATCCTATAAATGCCGCGCTTATAAAATTATTTAAGTTCTGATAAAAAATCTAATTTTAGGTTTTTTTCAACTTCTTCTCTTAATGTTAACCCAAGACCATTTAAATGGTCCTTTAATCTCATAAACAAGTAATAATCAGAAGGGAAAGGTCAAGGGAATATGAAGCAATATTTGCCAACCCAGCTCCTCAAAGAGATCATTGGTTATTTGAGCTCTGTGAGGACAGACATTATCGTGATGGAGGATGACACCCCTTCTATACACTAAGGAGGATTGGCTTTGACCCAAAGCTCCTTATAAACGACGAGGTTGATTGTAGTAGGGAGTAGCACTAATTTTGGGGATATTGTTTAACTGTTCGTATGTGACAAATCTTGAAATAGTCCCCTATGCACGAGACATGATCGTTTTTGGATAAAGTAATAGTGTCAGTTGTTTTAAAAATTCTGCTTACTCAACTGATGCACGAACGGCGGTGTTCAAATTATGATAAATGTTCCACTTCTCATTACCAATAGCAAGTCTTTGAAAAAATGGTGCCTGATAGGTGTTGGAAAAGCAAAGTCACAGAAAGCAACACGTTGTTGCAGATTTGCTGTGGACAGTTCGTTTCAGACATATTTTCCAATCACTGGAATCTTTAAAATTATTTTCATTTATGCAAGAAGTGTCCTTCTGCCAGTTCTCTAGAACTTGCTGCCGGTTTTGCTGTGTTAATAGCTTTGAACTCTTTGAAATCATGTTCATTTTGACGACATTATTTTGGTGCCTCTTCTAGACTGAAATTCCTAATTTTAAAACAAGAAAACTACCTACTGTAACTTATTTCATTTAATCTTGATGGATTTCGTTGCTTTACTTGCAAGAAAAGGGTATAAACTATTAATTTTATCATTCCTAAATGTTAAAAAGAGGCAGTCCTTTAATAAAAACTATATGAAACTTTATTCTATCAAATCGGTCATTACTTTCCTACCAACCTTATATATTGAAGGGAATGAAATCGGTCAATTTTAAAGATAAAGTTTGTCGTATAAGAAACTCGGTTAAACAATGATTAATTTATTACAAAATGTAAATAAATAACTTACGTCCAGAAGATTTAACCATAGAGCTATTTTTAGTAATACATTACCATATTGAAGAATACAATCAATATCCTGCAATTTGATTGGTCATCATTGGTCATGTGTATTCAAAGCCGTTCATTGAATAGGGGCTTAAAAACAGAGAATGCCTACCTTTTTTCAACTTAATCTTATTACTAAATTAAGTTATGATTATAAAACTAAATGGAACATCAAATAAAATGAACGCAAGAAGGACGAAATGCATAGCATCGCCGTCACTATGAGAAATAGAGAGATTGTAACTATCAAATCATTTTCACAAAATCTTTTTTCGTCTCAGCTTTAGAAAAATATTTCTGGAAGCAATTCTTGCTCGAATATAACGCAATTTTACTGCATGCACTTATTAATTCGCGAATCAGGAGCTCCACTGATTGAGTGTGGGTTGGAAAAGATGGCAATTCAAATTTGCTGACAATCGAATCCTAAAGTTCAGCGATGGTGAGCTCGCAAGTATGGATAAACTCAGAAATCGTAATTGACTTTCAATCGATGAGTTCAGCAATGGTGTTGTGTTTACATTAAAGTTGAGAGCAGGACGAACAAATTTTCTTGACTTGTCAACACCATCGATCCCTTGGCGAAGGTCCATAATCTTGCGAAGGGCAGAGGCGCGGAGATTTGAATCATCGTCGCAGAGGAGAGACGAACAGATTTTCTGGGTGTCCGTTTCATGATGTGAGGTATGTCTCTCGTTGATTGAGAAAGAAGGCAGAGACATTAGATTTGGAAAAGTATGTGATTTGCGGCTTCAGAAATGTGTGGTCGAGTTTTGATCACAAACCAGCAAGGAATGTAGTTAGTGACGACATATAAGATAAGGAAGTGCAAGTTCTTTTTAACTTTATTTTCAAAAGAATTCTGGAGAGGTAACTTGCCCCAAGGCGACACGCTAAAGTCAACCACCTCGAGTAAGAAATAGGTCCTGGCTTCAAAGTTTTAGTTTCGCATCAATTTTTCCCGCTGTGAAGGGATTTGGCGACGAGGAAAAGGTACTTCTGATCAGAGAACAAATCCGACAACACTTCATCTATCATCGGAATTTCTGGTCCATCTGTGATTGGAACGAACATTTCATCCAATTCTAACTATTTCATCATTGACAAAGACTTCAATATTGGTCGCTTGAAAGAATTATTGCGTCTAGTAGATCCGTCAACGGTTTGGAATTGATAACGAAGGGCGAGTTCATTTGTATGGAGGTCATAAATTGATAAATGAACTTTTTCACCTCTTTTATTTTCAATATTTTTCAATATGTCACTATCTCTCTCACAGACAAATACTTGCAATTTACTGCTACTCACCTCAAGAAGAGAAATATTGGCTAAATTATCTCGTTGTGTTGGGGGATCTGAGAGTGGCAACGGCTTAGACGATCCGATGACATTATTTGAGCCACTTCAAGAATTAGTGGGTTTGCTTGCTTTAAACATTTTTGTTAAAATATACAATTATTTTCAAACGATCAAATGGATTTACATATCTCAGTCGTTACAGATTTTGCAGTTTTATTTATTTATGGAGTAAGTTTCATAGGGGTGGAATAGGTCTGTAGGTATAACTTAACAAAGGCAACACACAGTGGAGAGAACATCGTTATTCTCCAGCGAAAAAAACGGGGCAAAAGAAAACATACGACCAATTTACACTTAAAAACATTACAAGAATCATGTTATAAAATCAAGACTATAAATCCAAATATGGAAACTAAAATCAAAAGAGGAAAAATGCCCAGAACTAATAGATGAAAGAAAACAACAAAACAAGAGAAGCGTAAATAAAGGAAGCGAGGTGCCCAGAGATAAAAAAAAAACGAAGGAAAAAACAAAAAAAAGCGTAAATAAAGGAGACGAAGTGCTTATAACTAAAAGAACGAAAGAAAACAACCAAAACATAAATAAAAGAGGCGAAGTGCCCCCCCCATAAAAAAAAGAAATCGAAGAAAAAAACAAGAAAAGCGGAAATATAAGAGGCGAAATACCCAAGTAAAACCCGAACTATAACAAAGATATACGAAAGAAAAAAGAATGTTGCCGTATGCCACAGATGTCATTACTAATGAGCTCGGCTCTAATTTCAGGATTCCCATCCTCCAATCAATGCTCAAGTTTAAGATAACACGTGAATTTGACAACATTTTTAAATGTAGCGAGAATCTTTTGAGCCGATCCTAGCAATGTTATTTTTAATCGCCTCTATGTTTTTAATTACTTTCTATTCTCGTTTTTTACCTCAATCTTTAGAGTACAGGATGGTATTCCAAAGCTGTTGAGTTCGTGCATAGTATATAAATTTACTGCCTTAACTGTAATCAGGGGACCTATATTGGAAGCACGATGCGTTCTCTTCAGGCAAGATATTGTCCTCACATGTGTTTATGCTATAGAACCGGTAAAACATTGAGCATGCAATAGAAAACATTCAATAGATTGTAATACAGACGTATTAATAAAAGATTTTTCTGTATTAAAATTTGCTAAATCTACATCCACTCTATGCATTAAAGAATCTCTGTGTAATAAATACAACCAATCCAAATATAAATACTGACACGTTATATTTTCCGTTATTTATAACTTAACAACCAACCAAACTGTATTTAATCTTGAATTTCCTGCCCGTTTTCACTTTTCATTGTTATTCGACCATGTAGGGTAATGTTCTCTTTCTTTATTTAGTTTTACAATATTTTATATTTTTATTTAACCCTGATTTCTCTCCTACATATATTCTTAGGTTTTGTACCGTTCCGGTTATTTTGTTTGCATTGGATTAATAAGCTTTTGTTTCAAATATTTTCTATTGTTAATACCTCACTAGTCTTTTTGTTCATTTGGTTTTTCATTGAAATAATGTTCATTTATACTATTTTGCCACTGTTTGCGTCGATTTTTAATTATATTGTGTCGTAGTATAGATTTAACTTTAGATTTCAAATTTTTTTTATAGCTTTTGAAAATGGTTTAGAAATATCCCGAAACATAGAGAATAAAGATAGGACCCGCCTTCTTTGTTTTATTGTCTTTCTTATTTAATATATATATATATATATATATATATATATATATATATATATGATTGATATAGAAGGACACAGAGATCAACCTTGAAGCCCAACAAAGGTCACCATTGGGAGTATCTTGAGCCGGAGATAAGATGGCCAAAGTTGGGCCATCTGCTTGTTAGGTTAGGGTAGGTTCGAAATTTACACTTTCTAGGTTTTGGGCAACAAATAATCGCGGCTTCGAGTTGCAATTAAAACATTAACAGTACCTTAAGAATAAGTAAGGTTTACTAAACTAATTATTTATGTAACTGCATTGTTTAAAACACGCAATAATAGCTATTATCATCATCCCTGTGACTCAAATAATTTAGATATTTAGTTAAAACTCGCGGACAACTGCCTGCCTACCCGCAGTACTATAATATGTAAATCGTTCTCCTGTTAGTCTTTCATGATACACAACTCCAAACTCAAAATTAAATTAAACCTATATTTTATACCTACCAACTTTTACTTACGTAATTTAACTCAAGCAAAGAATTTAATTTGTTCAAGATAGTTTTTTAGGCCTATTTAGTCCCAGACAACGCCGGGTGTCTTTGCTAGTATATATATATATATATATATATATATATATATATAAATATATATATATATATATATATATTAAGAAAAATTATTGCAGTAACGCAATTGATTATGCGGTTAAAAGGCTATTTTTGGCAAACCAGTCTTCCTCAAAGCCTTCGGAAGGATGCTTCTCACATACACGAAAAGCTAGCACTTAAAATAGGCGTTCTCTCAGATAGCCAAAAATTATCTTTCGATTAGAGTTTTTAAGTATCACGCTTGCTTTTCGAAGAGAATAGAAAATTTGTTTGATTCTGCATTTTCGCCACACCTTATAAATTAAGAAAAATTATTGCAGTAACGCAATTAATTATGCGGTTAAAAGGCTATTTTTGGCAAACCAGTCTGTCTCAAAGCCATCGGAAGGAGCTCTTCTCACATACGCGAAAAGGTAGCATTTAAAATATGCATTCTCTCAGATAGCCAAAAAGCAAGGGTGACACTTAAAAACGGTCTTCGAAAGATAGTTTTTTGGCTATCTGAGAGAACGCCTATTTTAAGTGCTACCTTTTTGTGTATGTGAGAATAGTTCCTTCCGAAGGCTTTGAGGAAGACTGGTTTGCCAAAAATAGCCTTGTTACCGCATATATATATATTAATATATATATATATATTTATATATATATATATATATATATATATATATATATATATATATATATATGAGGAATTAAACCACATTCTCCGAAGACAACTTAATTCAGAACAGTTTCGTTGTATCTCACACCCTTTTTCAACTGACGCTGGATAGAAAATATTAGAAAAGTTCTTACAAACATAACACGGGGTCAGGTCGTGAAAGATCCCCTCCAGTAAAAGAAGAAGGCAGAATTGCCATTTGTCCAGCATTATTTGCAGTGCCATCACTTAAAACCATCTTTTAGGTGGATGTATTCCTCTGTTCTGAGCTTTTTCTGATGCAGGTTGATGAACAACAGTCTCTCTGGCTCAATCTTGGCATACATATTAACTAAGAATTGATTGAGAAGCTGCTTAAATCTCAATAGCAAATTAAAATTTTCCTGCCTCACCATTATTCTATAGGCATAAAAATCATGAGCAGATATTTTCTTGTTATTCCTTATTCCAGTTTGGGGACTTCTTTGCTTAAAAAAAAAAATTATAACCATCAGAAATTATTATTCAAATACTCAAAAAATCCCCTTCTTAAATTATAGCGTTAGTGATGATGATGATGATAATGATAAGGAAAGAATTTATGACAAGCTTAAAATTATTAGAGAATTCATTCTCTATATAACGTGTAAAAATACAAGGAAGGACAGTACAATTATTCCAATTTTAGCACTAAAAGAGTTACGGTTATATGAGACAATATATAAAAAAATGATAAGGAAACAATTTATGACAAGCTGAAACTATTAGTGAATTCAATCTCTATATAGTCGATGCTCAATAAACGAGAAACAACATAGAAACATGAAAAAACCCAGAATGCCTAAAATTTTAATTTTGCGCAGATTAAAATTTAACAGAGCTAGAATTTGTAGGTTAGCGATCGATGGAAAATTTAATACCATTTGGAGTTCTACGAATAAGAAGGTCTCAGAAGGTAAGGTTTCTCAATAATTTTTAGCCTCATGGGTAAATATAGTAAAGGGAACAAATGAATTCAGTGTAGGGAGAAATCAAAATGCCGCTTTAGCCTGTATCCTATCATATTTTTGTCCTGCCTTTACATATATCTGTATTCGGGTAAATATGAAAAATTAAATTAGTCATTTTTGATAAAAATATTTAGACTTTCGAAAATCTGGTTTCAAAATGATCTTTCGACCAAAATGATGTTGCCTCAATGAATTCATTAAATTTTAAAATTTTAAAATTTCAATTTACATAGGCCTAAACGTTTAATCAATTTGATATTGACTTTTGAAGTGTTTCGTCGTACTTTTGGATGTTATATTCTAAAAATTGGTCAGTTTAAGTTAGGTTATGCTGTATGGGTAAGTGCCTGAACCAAAATCAAAGCAAACTAAAACCAAACCCAACAATATCCTGGTATGATACACGGTAAAGTAACTCTGGAGGGTAAGATACATGGAAAAGAATAAAACGGTTGGTACTAAACATGCTAAAGCAGTAGCGAATACAATGTACATATTTTGAATTAGGACACATATGAATGACGTCATTAATATACTTAAACTTAAATATAAGAAAGTCGAGCATAATAGAGAGCACTGCTGTTTCGAAGTAATCCCCATATAAATTATAAAGAGTAAACGACAATTTCCAATACCTAATTCGCACATTTGTTTTTTTACATTAAACGAGAATTTGCAATTTTTGGTACAAAATAAAATTAGGCTCACGAACGTAATAGCATGTAAAAGAACTTCAACATGTGCAATTTAACAGTAAGAAAATTGAAATTAACTCCAAACGTCACTTTCTCGAATATTATTTTCTCGAATATTATTTGGGCGAATAAATATCTTTTAATATTTAATCGCTAATGGTTACATATATATTAATGCTCTGTCTTTTGGTAATAAGGATAGGATTCTTCTGTCTAAACTTATTTTTGTATTCAATTTCGATATTGTCTTCTTCTTGAAAGAAGTTCACGCAATGAGGCAAGCTTTCTCTGATATCCTCCCTTTGAACTGATCAAATGTGTTACATGATTCAATTTTCGCCACTCTCTGAATCAAATCGGCAAAAACTGGAACATAGACTAGAACAGAAACTACGAATATTCATCGCTAATTGCAGCTGGCCTCAACCCCCAGTCCCCCAACTGAAAGTTTAGTAAACATTTCCTTTTAATTATAGGCAGGGATTGAGTTGATGGGGGGGGGGCATCCTCCCTGAAATAAAAATGGTAAAAAATAATCCCACTTCTAAAACTGCCATCCACCTATCCCTAATGTGATTACATCAACAAACAAGAAACAAATTAGTTCATTACAGATATTTTGTTTTTGTATTTGAAAGGATGAAGCAGCAGGGCAAGATAATACAGAGGAAGCCAGCATCTCAGAATCTGATGGCCCAAGTAGCCAGGGAGAGAGCCTCAATGATTATGATATCCCTGAATGCTGGGCATCTAACATGTTCAGAGAGAAACAGAAAATAGATCCATGACCAAAGATAGAAGCAGCTCAAAATGCTAATGGGAGTCAGGGGCATATTGTTGATCAATGGTCAAAAGTAAAGGTGACAGCACAGTTGCAGTCTCTTCGGAGGAAGAAACACAAACATAGAGTGTCAGATTACACTGAGGAACAATGTATTTGGTGAAGTGGCAAAAGTACATTTTCATACCTAATTCGAGCATACTGAATTCAAATCGGAAATCAGATTATCTCTAAATGCTACAGATTTTTCGTAATATTAATAACTAATATTATAAAATAATTTTCATTTTATCATCCTATCATCATGCTCTGAAGTAATTTTGAATCATCCTTTTGCGTTGCTTATAGTAAGGCAGGTTTTTTTACACAAACATTTTATTACATATGAGAAGAAACTTGAATTACACATTAGAATTACAAATACTGTAATCAAATAGATGCTAATTTATTAATAACCGTACATCAGACTGGAATACCTCTTCTTTATTTCAATCTGGCAAAGATTTGCGTTCATAACTTTTTCTCTTGTAAGTCTTCTCTGGCTGATCTCTTCTAATCATCCAGCAGTAGGCCGCCATCATGTGTCTATCCTAGTGACCTTGATAGCGCTCTTCCATGGTCATCAAAGCACTATGAAAGCGTTCCTCTTGTTCGTCGCTAACGGCTCCCAGATTCTCTGGGAATCGGTCGAGTTGACTATTTAGGAAATGCAGCTTCACATTCATATTGCATCCCGAATCACGATATGCTAAAAGCATATTAGTAACCAGATCCTCGTAGTTTTGCGCTTTTTAGTTTCCCAAGAAGTTACGAAAAACGGCAGAAAATGACAGCCAGGCTGCCTTCTCTTTTTCATTCATGGTGTTCACGAATCTAGAATCACTCAGAAGTATTCGAATTTTTTTGACCATCAAATACTCCTGCTTTCATCTTTTTGTATGACAAAGCAGGAAACGCAAATACTATGTACTGAAAACAATCATTGTCAGTGTGCAACGCCTTGACATGCTGTTTCATTAACCCCAGTTTGAGATGAGGTAAAGGGAAAATGATCTTCACTTGACTTACGATTGGCTCATTAACAAGGTTTGGCATTCCTGCTTTCAAAGTTTCCCGAACTTGCCAATCTTTTGGAGACCAGAGTTTGTCACGGGCTCGGCTTTCCCACATACAGATATAACATGGAAACTTTGTATAACTTTTCTGCTACCCAAGGAGGAAGTTCACCATCTTAAGGTCTGTTTATACATATGATCTAATTGTGTTCATGGTACTTAAGTAAACCCATGGCCATTCTTATGTCATCTTAAGTTTCTTGCAGATGGGCAGAGTGACCGAGAGAAACTGTAACAAAGTCATTGCCATTATGCAAAAGGACACACTTGAGGCTACGCTTGGAGCTATCCAAAAAACAGTCTCCACTCAGAATGGCTATAGGTGCCAAGTCCCAACTCGGTAAACAGACCAGGAACATCGTGGCAGTATACAATTTTTTGTCCTAAGAGAAATACCTAACAAATGTACTTTGCCTTGTTCGGTAATATGATACCCGTACCGACCTGTAAAGCATATGGCTTTTACTCAACCTGGAGGCTAAAAGATCTGCAGCTTTCTTGGAGAGCGCCAAATCAAGTATTAAGTCATTCAAATACTCTTGATTTAAACAGTGAAGATCTAATGACTGTTCAGCATCTAATGAGGAATCTGCAGACTTTGAATCCTTCCGTAGACCTCCATATCAGTTACATCATTTTCATCCTCGGAGGAAGCATGTCCACTCAATAAGGAACTGGTAAAGACTCAGGATGAGGTACTGGCCGGATCGCCGAGAGAATGTTGTGTTAGTCGTTCTTGAGCCGATTTTTCTTGCCAATCCCTTTAGTATTCACCAAACAGAAATGACAGTCCGATACATGATCCTTTCGCTCTCACCACACCATGGAGATTCCGAAAGGAAGACCATTTCTCTTTCCTTTCGTCCACTCACGAAGATGTTCTACACAACTATGGCAAACAGCATGTGGGGCCCACTTCTTATCTTGATCGCTAAGAGAAACATCAAAATATGCTTTATAAGTGCGGATCACAAAGTTTGATATATTGCACCGTTAGCGGACTAGCATGTAACAGCCATATATTTATCAGAAGGTATCTGGATCATTAACGCAATTTCCTCTTTACGAAGCCATCACTCTAACATCAGACTTGAAAGAAGAAACAATAATGTCAATATTTTGCTTAATAATAATTTGTAGTATCTTACTACTATGTACTGTGAAGTATTTGCTTCCTATAAGCACTCTCTCTGTCCGTCCGGAGGGCAGTTTTCCGGGAAAATAGAAAATAGAAATTACAGAATAACTATAGCATGTAGCTAAAAATGGTCTATAGATTTGAAATAAACATACAAAAACGAATTAAAATTGGCCTCTAAATCTAAGTCACCAGGAAATGTGATTAAAATTGTT
Source organism: Ceratothoa steindachneri (assembly GCA_963969495.1). Lineage (NCBI taxonomy): Eukaryota > Metazoa > Arthropoda > Malacostraca > Isopoda > Cymothoidae > Ceratothoa > Ceratothoa steindachneri. The sequence goes on along the minus strand of OZ018318.1, from coordinate 19,460,685 downwards.
CCCTTGTGTTATCATCAGGCAGCTGGGAAAACTATGGAAATGGCAACAGAAAAAAAATTGAAACGTTGACCGCAGATATGCAGAGGGATCACTTCTTAAGTACTGATCGAGTATTTTGCACAGTTTACACGATAGTAAAATCAGCAAGGACTTTCACAGATCTACCAATTGATATTGATCTCCAAGTAATGAATGAACTTGACATTGGAAGAACTTTGCATTAAGAATGTTCATGTGCATCAATCAGCCAACACATAGGAATTTTGATGAGTGAGTGAGTTGTCGGAAAGGTCCTTCAAATGAGAACAAAATTTCCTGTTATCGTAAAGGAATCCACAATTGACAGTAACAAACCAGCCTAGGTATGAGTGAGGAACCACTAACATTCTTTTTGGATCTAATTGAGCTTCCTGCTACCAATGCTGATGGAATATATCATCCTCTGATGAATACCTTGGCCCACGATGGCTTCACTGAAGTTATTTTGAAGGGATAGATTTAGCTTCTCTTATTCTTGGAAACAAATGAGGTGTTGCAACCAAAATTGTAAAAAGGTTTCCCAACGTGATGGTGTGGCACTGAATGAACCAACGGCGTGAACTGAATGTGCGAGATGCTGTAGAGGAAAATTAAGGAAGGAATGATTTCTAGTTCTTCTTTGATAAAGTTTATAGTCTCCACAATGCATCCCCCAAAACCGCCGTGAACCTAGAAAGAATCTTAAACTCTAGATGGGTGTCAGCCAGGTACAGGACCATTACAGCTATATGGCAGCAGTACTCAGTACCCAGCACCCCACAAGCACTTTTGTGATGCGTCAGTTGATCCTCAAGGAAGCTTAACGGAGATATGCATTTTCAGTGGTTAAGCAAACCTCCTGTCAAATGCAACATTTGTTCAGAATCTATGAATCATGTATGTTGCTTTAAAAGAGCTGAATTGTCTCTTCTCCTTCAAAACCAAAACATGACACTCGCTAAGGCAGAAATAAGTCTCAGTCGGCAGGTCCGTGTGCTTAAGTCTGTGTGTGGCCAAGCAACAGGGACCAAGGACAGAAGAGGCTCAGGGAGGAAGGGAGATAATTTTTCCATAGGTTTAACCTGAAAAAAAACCTCAAGGCAGAGCAGATAAATAAATCCTGAGCATTTTTTCAATTCCTTTGGCGATAGTATTGAGAAGAGAAAGGGTTGCCTGCTAAGGAAACAGAAAAACAAAGAGGAATACCAGATATTTCTAAACAACCTTAAAGTGCTGTAGACATCTGGCTGGCCAGATAAGTGTGGAGTACGATATGCTGAAAAGGATGTACGGAAACTCTGCCCTTTTTTTAAGCTTGATGGTAGAGAGGTTCAGAGAGGAAGGAGGGAAAACATAAACATGGTTAGACTCAAAACTGATTAAAGGTTGACACTAGCACCAGAAAAGCGTAAACCCCTCCTCCAAGCATGAAATATACTGATCATCTCCACCGCTGATTGTAAACGTGTGTATATTCAAATGAACATTTTAACCGCAAGTAGCAGAAGCCTCCTAGAAGTTGAATGCAACTCAGCCTTGTTTTTTATCAAGTGTGTTGGTCCACCATTAACAAAGTTGAGACCAGATGTGTATTTCAAGTCTTGGTTCCAAAGGCATTGCTTAGCTAATGACCAAAAAGCAAGAGCCAGAAGTAAGCAGAACAAAATCATGACTATGAGAATCTTTGGAAACTTCTGTGAGATGAGGGGAAGTCTGGTCATTTTTTAGATTATATGTATTCTTTTTCATACTAATTTTTGTGAGCAGATTCAATTAGCATTTGAAGGCCTGTTAAGCAGCCATTGATCACAACGATCATCGTATGGACTACATGTATCTGTACTGTATATAATTGAAATATATTTATATTTGTAAGCAGTTTCAAATAGCATTTGTTGTCCTATTCAAAAACAAACTTGGAGAATGTAAACATACTGGAACTGCAATAAAATGATAAATCAATGTCTTTTGTCTCATCCCTCCACTCTTTCATGAAAAGTTTTGTTGTGTATAATGCTTTAATTAACCATAATTAAAACAAACCCTTAAGATATAACAAGTTTAGTTATTATAACATAAGACTAAACTGATCCATCTGAATAATCAACTACAAGAATTATTTGGGGACTTTTTCACTTTTTTAATAACGGTGGATTGCAATCCAAAATAGTAGTACCTTGGGATTTCCATTACAGCTGCATATGACTCTAACTATAAAGGCAGTGGTGCCATGGAAACCCTGGCTTGGAGTAAATTGAAATTCTGATGTTCCTTGGTCAAGAGCAATGTCACACAGGAGTACCTGTCACATAACATCATAGCATGTACCGGTATGTATGTTGTTTTAGAAGTAAATTATCCTAGTGGTTATAATCATAAAAAAGTACGCTACAAATTTGATCCTCAGTGCAGTTATTAACACAAATTGTGTCCCTATATGATAAAATCCACCATTCCTTTCTCTATTCCTTCCATCACTTCTACTATTTTAATCACTAATATCCTTTGCTAATTTATTTTAATTTAAAGACTTTTTAGTTAGTTAATTTCTTTTCCCTAAAAATCTGTATATGCTTTGCCATCTTAATTACTCCTTTCGTTATCCTCATGGATTATGAACCATTATTAAACTCTGTTCATCCGTTTTACAAAGCTGATAAATCTAAGGACGTATTCATAATGAAGGTACTTTTAATTCATCAATCCAATTATCATCTCATATTCAAACATCTCACCTAACAATTTAATATTTATTTTGATATTAATGTCCACTTATTCCTACAAGATTTTTCAGAAATAATTGCTAAGGTTAAGTCGGGTAATGCCACTCTTCCTTATTTGTATGGCTTAGTCAAATGCCCCAAACTAATTACTTATTATGTCCGATTGTAAGTTTCGAATTTCTGTTTCTGTTATGTCTAAATGGATAACGACATTTCTTTCTTTTATTACTGATACTATTTCGCATTAAAAGATAGTCATGACCTTATCATCACTAACTCTATAATTTAAAAGGGGATTTTTTAAATATTTGAATAATAACACTAGGGAACAGACATTTTGTTACAGAACAGAAAATAGGTGATTCTCAAGGATCTTTAGGCGCTGATTATAAATTTGTCTTTAGAATTTGTATATCACATCTAACTTTTGTGTAATTTGAATTTGCCTTTTTAAGCCCTTTCACACTTTTGCTCAATATTTTACCAATATTAAATTTTTAATATATTTAATATATATATTAATAAATAATATATATATTTAATATATATTACCATTTTTAATATATATAAAGTAGACTATATTGAAGCTCAAATATCATTGAATTCTAATTTCAGGTATTTGTTCAGATTTTTAGATTAATACATACTTATTTGTGATAACTTTTCTGCTACTGATAACTGGTACCTGGTAAAGGAGATAACACGTTTATCAAACTTTTGCTCTGAAAAGAACCTTATGATAAGGATCTCACCTTGTGTATTGTTTGCTTGCTCAAGTTAGTATTTGAATTTTTTATGGCTTCTAGTTCTAGACGCGGATGTGTAAACAGCCCCAACATATTCTGTCGTGTTTGTGGGCAATTCACATCAGTGACAAGACGGAGAAAAATAGAAATATCAGTAACGATGAAGCAAGCCTACAGATACTAAAGGATGTTCTAATAACTTGGACCGATTTTAAATGTGAGTTAAGTTTAAGGATCTAATGATTTTTTTTCTTTTACTTTCAGATTTAACAACTTCAGTCGTTGGCAATTTCAACCATAGAAAGATTAACAGTCAAACAACGATAAAGTTATTGAAGCTTATTACGAAAATGGAAGTTCAAACAGAAACGCATTTCGGGCACTTCGCGATTTTTTTTGGTCAACATAATCGACCAACCGAGAGTGCAAATTGGGAAAATTCTTCGTAAATTCAAACAAACGATGTCGGTGGCAAATATGAAAACGCCATTGCGTGCTCTTTTACGCCGTTCAGCTGAAAACATTGCTGCAGTGCGTGAGAATGTGTCCGAAGATCCAGACACCTCTATTCGTAATTGCGCGCAGGAATCAAACCTCTCAACAACAGCGTTACATCGAATTTTGACGAAAGATTTTTCTCTACACGCTTTCAAAATTCAATTGACACAAGAACTGAAGACTGCTGACTATTTGAAGCGCCGTACATTCATTCGACAATTGGGTGCACGAGCAAGGACAAGCTGATGATGATTTTTCGCAAAAAAATCCTCTTTAGTGATGAAGCCTATTTTCATCTTGATGGATTCGTTAATAAGCAGAATTGTCGCATTTAGGCTGATGAAAATCCCAGGAAGATTGTTGAAAAGCCACTGCATCCACAAAAGGTCACTGTTTGGTGTGCATTTTTTGCTAGCGAAATCATTGGGCCGTATTTCTTCGAAAATGATGCCGGGAATTCTGTTACGGTGACAGGTGAGCGATACCGTGCCATCATAACCAACTTTTTATGGCCTGAATTGGATTCTATAGATGTCGAAGATTTGTGGTTTCAACAGGTCGGTATCACATGCCACACAGCAAATACAACAATAGCTGTATTGCATGAGAAGTTTCCAGGTCGCATCATCTCTCGAAACAGCGAGGTCAATTGGCCACCACGATTGGCCTTTAGATTTCTTCCTTTGGGGTCATCTCAAAAGTAAAGTTTATTCCAACAAGCCAACAAAAATTCAACAGCTGAAGGATGAAATAATAAGGCATATTGGTGATATCGAAGAGCAACTATGCAGAGACGTCATCAAAAGTTTTGACCATCGAGTGGAAGTGTGCCGCTGAAGTCCTGCCGGACATTTAGGCGATATTATTTTTAACACATAATTGCCATGACTCAAATAACATGATCCACTAGTGAAATCAATAAATTTTCACCAATAACACTTTTATTTTCTGCTAACTTCGATCCGTCTTAATGGAACACCCTATATTTTTTATGCAAAGTAGGGGACCAGGATAAAGATTGGGCCCCTCATATTCGCTGCACGCAGTGTAACACAATGTTGACAGCTTGGTTAAATGGGAAGAGGAAGGCAATGCCATTTGCCGTTCCCATGATATGGTGTGAGCCCTCAAATAACTTTTATGATTGTTATTTCTACCTAACAAATGTGGCTGGATTTTCAAAGAAAAACAAATCTAAAATTGTTAATCCAAATTGCCCCTCAACGTTGAAACCGGAACCACATGATGAATATACTCCAGTACCGAAGCCACATACTACAATAAGTGAATATTTTAGTTCAGATGATGATTCTACATTGATTTATGGAGAGTTTGAAGAAGATCAAACAAATGTTCCAATTGATCAAGATACAGAACCAAATTTATTTTTCCAACAAATTTTAAACGTCTTGGTACGAGATTTAGATCTGAGTAAAGAAAAGGCTGAGTTACTTGACTCCAGATTACAAGAAAGAAATCTTCTCCTTCCAGATGTCAGGGTATCTTTCTTTCGAGATCGTCACCAGAAGTTATCAAAATTTTATTCACAAGAAAATACTGTATGTTACTGCAACAATATTAATGGCTTAATGCAGGAAATCGGCTGTGACTATGATCCTAATGAGTGAGACGTTTTATTGACTCTAGTATGGTAAGTCTTAGAGCTGTTCTGCTGCAGAATGGGAATGAAAATGCTGCAATTCTTGTAGCCTACACTACAGATCTTCAAGAAACATATTCATCAATGCAAATATTGCTGAAACCTATTGAGTACAAAGAGCATAACTTTAGCACCTGTTGTGATTTGAAAATTGTATCACTTCTTCTTTGGTTACAGTTGTGATACACAAAGTACATGTGCTTTTTATGTCTTTTGGATAGCAGAGATGATTAACTCATTATAAAAAGCGAGAATGGCCAGCTAGAGAAGAACACATTGTGGGCAAACATAATGTTAAGCTTGATGCTCTAGTAGATCCAAAAAGGTTCATTTTCCACCCCTTTATATTAAATTAGGGTTAATGAAAAGTTCTAAAGGAATAGATCAAAGATTGAAGACTTTCAATATTTGAAAAACAAATTCAAAGGATCATTAACTGAAGCAAAAATAGAAGCTGAAAGTTTCACTGGACCACAAATTCGCAGAGTTGTTTCTGACGATTCCTTCACTTTGTGTCTCACAGAAAAGGAACGCAAAGCATGAACATCCTTTGTGGAAGTCACTGAAAACTTTTTCGGCAATTTTAAATCTCCAAATTACCGAGAAATAGTAAACAATATGCTGGAAGCCTATTAAAAGATGGGATTTAAAATGTCACTTAAAATGCATTTTCTGCATTCTCATCTCGAATTATTTCCTGAAAATCTGGGAGCGGTTAGTGATGGACATGGTGAACGTTTTCATCAACAAATTTTGGTTACGGAGACAAGGTATTAAGGGAAGTTTAATCCAAATATGATGGAGGATTATTGCTGTTCTTTACATTTTTTTTTTTTAATTTTATAGAGCCCATCTGGCAACTACACACTTGGGCATAAGTCACCGAAAAACACGACAGCCTAGAACTAGGCTACTTTAAAGTAAAAATATGAAAACTTAAATATGATATAAATTGGAAAAACTTAACAATGAGGAAGCAATCTCCGGCAGCGGGGGGAGGTCCCCCTCACCTAAGTGCAGGAGAGTGCAACCTACAAACAAGACAATAACAAAATAAGAACCTTAAATAAAGGGGAGGTGCCCGGGCCCCCCCAAAAAGTCATCAAGTCCACAAGTCAATGTGCACGAATCTGTCCCGAGTACAAGGGACAAGCGGTAGCGACCCCGCCCATCCCGGTACCGGGACAGGTATCGTGCGCGAAGATCACCCAGACTAGGACATTCGACAAGAATGTGCCGAACAGTCTGGGGGACTACGCAGTCGTTGCAATAGGGCACAGGCGAGCGCTTAATCAAATAGCGATGCACCACACGAGTGTGTCCGATTCGGAGACGGCAGAAAGCAACCTGAAACCGCCAGGGCATTGGGGGATAGGTCCATGGGAACAGTCGCGGCGCAATGGCACGGAACTTTAAGTTTCCTTCGACTGTCTCCCATCTTCTTTGCCCAAGCAGTCCGAAGAGCTGCCCGTATTCCTGCCATGTAGTCGGTGTGAGGAAGAGCGAAACGCTGGTCCGGTCGCAGAGTCTTCGCGGACTCTTTGGCGCCCTCATTGGCGCGCTCATTCCCCGCAATTCCTACATTTCCAGGAACCCACAAGAAGATAATCTTGACATCCGCCCGGCTCGCCAAAACCGTGGCGTCACGGATATCGCGAACCAGGGGATGCGGAGATTCCAATGCCCCGAGAGCACTCAGGGCGCTTTGTAAGTCGTTATAGATCACAATCCGGTGTCCGAACCGGGCACGTCGCGTAATCTCCCGTACCGAGTGGTTTATTGCCACCAGCTCGGCCGTGAAGACAGACGCAGTGCCTGGTAGAGCCCCGCTGACTTCAAACAGAGGGTATACGGCGTGGAAGCCGACCCCCTCTTGGGACTTGAAGCCATCCATATACACTGGCACGGTTCCAGCGTGACACGACGTGTGCTCCAAAAAGGTCAAACGCAATACTCCCGGCGTAGTATTAGCTTTGGGAGCAGAAGCGTGGCGACAAATAGCCAAATGTAGTACCCTCCAGGATGGTATCCTGGGCAGAACCAGGGGCGCCACGGCCCGAGAGCTATATCTAGCTCTCGAAGGAGTTTCCTGGCGTCTCTCAGGGGCATAGGCACCATCGAGATCAGCTGCGGATGCAGTGAGAGCTGTTGGCGACTGAGGGAGTCGCCGGGCTCGCGCGTACAGGCGAGTGATGCACTGCACGCGGCGCAGAGCGAGTGGCATCTCCCCAGCATTGACCAACAGGTTCTCAATAGGGGAAGTGCGGAAGGAACCGGTCGCAAGGCGAAGGCCGGTGTAGTGGATCGAATCCACCTTCCGCAATAAACGCTCGGCTGCGGATGCATAAAACTCGCATCCGTAGTCGAGCTTCGAGCGAACAAAGGATCGATAAAAAAGTAAGGCAGTAGCCCTAAAAGCGTCCCAAGCGCTGAACGTCACGGAACGGAGAATGTTCATGGCGCGGGTACAAGAGACCTTAAGGCTGCGAATATGAGCCTCCTAGGTGAGGCGTCGGTCGAATACAAGACCAATGAAACGGTGTGACTTAACCACATCCAGGCGCACCCCATTAAGAAACAAATCTGGGTCGGAGTGAAGCCGAGGATGGTAGCAGAAGTGCACCATCTTAGTCTTGGCCAAAAAAAACGAAACATGTGTGCTTTGGCATAGCGAGAGACGCGGTTTAATGCCTGTTGGAGTCGACGCTCCAGAGTTGCCATCTGGGCCGCGCCAAAATAGATCGATAGATCGTCCACGTAGAGCGTAGCGAGAACATCTTCCAGCAGCACTGAGGTGATGCCGTTAATGCTCAGGGCAAAGAGTGTGACACTGAAGACACTTTCCCGCGGGACACCCTCTACCTGCTCTTTTGGGCTGGAGAGGGCTCGCCCCACCCGTACGCGGAATCGACTATCTCGCAAAAATCCTGAAATAAACATTGGGAGGCGTCCCCTCGCCCCCATTGTGTGGAGATTCTCTATGATACCGTAACGCCATGCGGTATAATAGGCCTTCTCCAGATCGAAAAACACCGTGGCGTAGTGCTGTCTACGAAAGAAAGCCTCGCAGACGGCCTTTTCCAGTCGGAGCAGAGCATCCGACGTGGAGTGGAACTTGCAGAAGCCGCACTGCGTAGAAGACAAATGGCCTCCGCTGTCCAGGAAGAAGGCTAATCTAACATTTACCAATTTCTCCATCAACTTGCACACGCAAGAGGTTAGAGAGATTGGGCGGAAACCGGTCGGAGTAAAGTGATCTCTCCTCGGTTTGCGAAAGGCGAGCACAGTAGCGATTCGCCAGGAGTCTGGGAGAAGACCTTGAACCCAGATCCTGTTGAACAAGTCTAACAGAAAAGCCATGCCTCCCTCACCCAGGTGTTGAAGCATGGCGTACGGGAGATCGTCCGGACCATGGGCGGTGTCCGCGCACGAAGCGAGAGCGGAACGCAACTCACTCACAGTAAACTTGTCGTTGAAGGGTTCTCCGCCTCTGGAGGTAAAGTCCAGCCGGCGGCCTTCCACGACATCACGACGTGAATTAAATGCTAGCGGAGCAGCATCACGGCTAGAGAATGCGAAAAAAGCGGTCGCTAAGGATTCCGCCACGGAACGGGGGGTCCGAGATTGCGGTCCCATTCTCCTGGATAACGAAAGGGGGGTCCTGCGAGAACTTGCCCCGAATCCTTTTGACTCGCTTCCACACCTCGGCTAAAGGGGTCTTCCCGTTAAGTAAAGACACGTATGCCCACCAAGGAGAGCGGCGGGCGTGCTTCGAAATATACCGGAACCTAGCCCTAGCCCGACGAAATTCAGCGACAGTGAAATCGTTCGGGCGGCGCTTATAGCGCATGTAGGCATAACGCTTCTGTTTGAGGGCCGTCTCACACTCGGCTGACCACCATGGGAGTGTTCGGCGTGCAAAACGGCCAGACGGCCTAGAAATAGTAGTCAGGCCCACGGTGATGAGGTTGCCGGAGAAGAACTCAACGGCCTCATCTACCGACCTATACTCCTCGACTGAGATAGAGAATTCAGTCATTTCCTGAAATGGAGGCCACCGCACCCACGCCAAGCTCCACCGAGGTGGTCTCTCAGGCGGCAGTTGCCTGGAAAATGATATTTAAATGAAAAAGTGATCACTACCATGAAGGTCATCAACCACTCCCCAATCAAAATCAGGCTGTGCATCCGAAGAGCACAAAGATAGGTGAAGGCAAGAAAATGAAGCGGTTCTCGGACAGTGATGCGTAAACTCATCCACGTTTAGGACACCCATCTCAAGCTCTTCGATCAGATCGCCAAGGACTTGTCCCCTGGGATTTAGGGATTAATTCTCCCAGAAAGGATGCCTGCCGTTTAGATCTTCAAGCAAGAGATAGAGCCTCAGGAACCGTGCCACGACGCGGCGGAAGTCCCCCGCGTCGAAGTCAGCTGACGGTGGAATGTACGCAGAAATGATAGTATACCTCTTATCCAGGTGCAGCTGCATAGCCACTGCCTGGAAAGGGGTATCTAAAGAGAAAGAAAGAATGGAGACATCCTGCCGGGTGTAAACCACGCATCCCCCAGCCCGGCCATCCCGCGGTGGTGGGGTTACAAGACCCTTATACGGGGAACGGGACGAGACGAGCCTCTGCAGCTCCTCCCAGTTGGCCCAGAGTCCATGGCAATTCCATTGAAGGAATATGCCCTCCAGGCCTAGCTCGAAAGGGAGATGCATGGGCCCTTCTCGAATTGAAGACCCTCACGGGAATGGCCGTACGCTTCCCGGGGGCAGAACCCCGGGCGCTATTGGCCGGACAAAGCGCTGAAGGCGCTGTCGCCTTCCAGGACTTATTGGGGGAAGTTGGGCTCGCGATGCGAGTCTTTTTCTCCCTCTACCTCGAAACCTTAGGCGAGCGTTGCGGCTTCGGAGGCGGGGGATGGGGAACCCTCTTTTCGATGAACCAGCGTCTCCGAGCCACTCACCACACCTCGGGGCGTGGGCGAAAAAGCCGAAGCTCCTTTTTTGCTGTCCTCCTTTCGGGGTACAGCTTTAGGAACCTCGGAAGATGGCCTAGCGACCATCTTCAGGGGTGTTGCCTCTTGTGAGTCTAACGACTCGTTCAAGGCACGTGACCGTTTCGCCTTACGGGAAAGAACCACGATGAGGGAAGAGGGGGGAGCCTTGGTTTTAGCCGGGGCTGGGTATGAACCCTTTTTGCCGCCAGCTTTACCAGGGGAGCGCTTGGGTTGGGTAGAGCCCGCGGGAAGGGCTCCGAATGGGCGCGGAAACAACCATGCTCGTTGGACTGGATGGGCCAGGAGCAGAGGGTGCCTTTATAACTATTGAGGCATATGACGTCCCAGGCAGAGCCGGGCGCACCAGGACCAAGTCCTTAGTCTCGCGGAATGAGAGTCGATCCTGGGCAAGAACGGCCCGGATTTCTTTCTCAAGGAGATATGCACCACATTGCTTCGAAGAAGCAGGGTGCGGCTCTCCGCAATTGACACACTTGGCCACACACGATTGGACTTATCGTGTGTGACCTTGGAGCAATTTACACAGGCTTCGGGTGCCCCTTACTTTGCACGTCTACATGAGCGATTCGTATGGCCGAAGCGGTGACAGTAATAGCACCGCCGTGGCAGTGGCACAAATGCCTTCACGCGGTAGCGGTACCAACCGGCACGCACCGACTCAGGGAGCTTGTCACAGTCGAACGTGACGAAGAGTGTAGGGGTGTGCCTCGAGGCCTCTCCCTGTTTACTCATCACACGTTTGACCTTTACCGCCCCATGGTCGGCGAGCTCTAGGGTGATGTCCTTAATGGAGTAGTCAACGAGTTCACTCGCAAAAACTACTCCTTTCACAAAGTTCCTTTTATAGTGCGGCGTCACACTCACCGGGTTGCCATCAAGTGTCCGAAAAGCACTTATCTTGGCCGCCTCGGCGGGATTCGCCGCATTCGCCAGAAGGCTCCCGTCCGAGAAACGGGTCACCTTCGGCTCTCTACCAATTGCACTAGCTAATCCTCTCCTCTGATGGATCATGTTGCCCTTAGACAAAATGCTGCCATCAGTAGAGCGAATAACGAGAAAGCGTTTGAAGCCAGCGGGATAAAAAACGCCAGGTAACCTCTGAATGAGGGGCCCCGATGTCATCGAGGCTCCGTCTTGTGCACTTTTGGTCTTTGTCATGGTCAGGAGCTCCGTACCCGGGAGAGGCAGAGGGGCCGGATGTGCCGATCTTAGCTTGGTCGCTTGCCAAAGTGGCAGCAGAGCCATCCGTCCCCGTAGCCCCCGGGGATGGAGAGGAGCCCCTAGTCTTTTTTGTCTTTTTAGTCTTTTTCTTCTTCTTTGAGAGGAGGGTGGGGAATGAACCCGCTTCTCACCTCCACCGGAAGGAGCCCCCAGGCCAGAAGGACTGGCCTCAGCCAGGTCATTCTCCGAAATGATGAAGGTCCTGGTAGTCGTGGGGGCACCGGTTGGAGGAGATCCCTCTTCTCCTTGTATTGCTTCGGAAACCACAGCCGTTTAAGGAGGACCCTGCATAAGGGCGGATTCGGGTTCGGTCCTTGGCACCGAGCCCGGATTCACCCCCATGGAAGGCCCTACTGTCTGAGGCTGGGTTTCCTCAAGCACTATGTCTATCTCAGGGAAGGCCTCCAGCTGGCCATCCCCCTCAAGACATCGCAGGTCCCGTTGGCAGTATCGTCACTAGTCTTGTGTGGGGAGGCATGGGCCTTGACCCCGGCAAGGTTCAATATTCTTGCCAGCAGGTCTTTTGAGGGAAGCGACCGAAGGGGCCTGGCTTCCCTCTCCCCTTAAGGGGGTTTGCCATACCGTGCCGCTTCGATGTGGAGCGGCTGGCTAAGGGCTGCCTGCTGACTTTCTTGTCAGTCCCCTTGGAAAGAACAGAGGGGACTGCCGCTGGTAAGAGGGAGGTGCCCGAAAGCACCTTCAGAGAAGGGGGTGAGGGGAAGTCCCCTTCACCCGTAGGCGTAGGAGAGGAGTAAGCCTCCTGTCCGGTTGAAGAGATATGGAGGGTCCCTTGCGCAAGCACAGGGCGAGTCCTCCATTTTTTGGCTGGAGCTGCCGGAGGGCGGCTCCGTTGCTGTTTCAGGGGAAGTTGGGGGTTGGGGTTTTTTGGTTGTTTTTCATACATGGGCATGGTGACCCTCTTTTTTAGACGGAACGCAATAGCTCATCACCTCTTGCAGTTGCCCGCACTGCAAGAGGTGCTTACAGGCCTGGCAAAGCCAGGCGCCGCCATTTCAGACCACCCCTCCCGCCTGGTGGCCTGGCAGTCCATCGGCATGGCGGCTCCCCCTTAGACACGGCGTAAAAATGGATAGAATGTGAAGAGGGAGGAAAAGGGATGTAAGGAAGGTATGTGTGGGGATGAAGCAGTTTGTTAAAAAAAAACCATCCCGAACCGGAGCTTAGGGGTTAGGGAACATTGTCCCTTCCCCCCTCAGCCCCAATCCGGGACGGTTGGCTTGAGAAGAAGGTCAGCATCTACCCTGTGAAATTAGAGGCTTACCAGAGAAAGTTGTGGGAGAGGTTGTGTGAAAAGAGAGAAAACAAGTGTTTTGAAGGAAGGAAAAGAGGCTAAGCTGGGGCCGGACGGGGTGCTGAGTCCCGTCAGCACGGCGGCCAGGATAGCAAATCGGGTTGCCCCTTACGGGTTGCTGTTCTTTACAAAAACAAACTTTTATGTCTCACAAAAAAAAACGAGAAGGCTACAGCAAAGTTTCTTTAAACTTTAAGTGTTCTACAAACTTAATCAATACAATAAAATCTTCATAACTTTGGAGGGAATGGGGAAGGAACTTCGCGAGTAATGTACACTGTCTGTTCTAAGCCAGAATAAAGAAGGAAGGTCCCCACTTTTTAAATTTTTTGCTTAGAAATTAAAAAATTAAAAAATAAAAAGATTTTTATTTATTAATCGGAACAAATAGCGAAATGGGGGGAGGGTCATTACACAAATTCTAGGCGTGTTAGAGAATTTTGGTTTTCAAAATCGGATTCAGCGCCCTCGAACTAATTAGAAACACCTATTCACATGTCTGTAACAAACAAAAGGTTAAAATTTGTTGCCTAGTGTAATTTCATCTTAGTTTGGCTATGGGTTATGTTATTTTATCTAAGTTATTTCTACTAATTCTTTTATAATATCCTAAAACAAAATGGTGAAGTTCAGAATTTTTTTTTTATATATATCTTCTTCTATAACTATATTTTAGCAACGTTATATTTTAAAGGGGGACGGGGGATTTAGTTTAGAGTTCCTTTTTAAAATTATTATAATTGGCGAAATTCAGGCAATTTCTAAAAATTTAACCATGGCTGCTTTTCTTAAATTTTAATCTTAAAAGCGAAGCGCAAGTTCCCCCAGTAGGGGGAGTGCGAAGCCATTGCCTGGTTACTAAATAAATGTCTTCCGTTTTGTACTATCTTAATCATTGCGAGTTTTAATATCTGCTCTTTGTGTACAAAAGTATCGGTTGAAGATCTTTTCAATTTTCTTAATTATTAATTGTGAAATGTTAACCTTCGTTTACCTCTCATTACTTTTATAAACACTTTTTATTGAGTCAAAAATATAAGTAAATTTTAATTTGTTTAAAAGTTGGAGTTTTCCCCGACTCTTATATATATATATATATATATATATATATATATATATATATATAAATCCTATTATCCCGAATGCGGAGGAGTCGTCGTACTACTCCTTATACTTCGTTCGGCCCGTGTCCTGAATGGGTTTATTGACTCAGAGTGCTTAGAGGTTGGCTACGGAGGGATTGGAATGAACTTTGTCAGCAAGCAAAGCAAAGGAAGTTAGATACACAACAATATGAAAATAAAGTTTTAATAAACATTAAACAAGAAAAATATATATATATATATATATATATATATATATATATATATATATATATATATATATATATACAAATAATGTGATTTGAGAGATAAGTTAATAATTGAATCTCGGATATCTCACTTAGCTTGAAAATTACTATTCCCCATACAAATCCCTATACACTTGTAATGCTGGTAAGCTTCGCGGTAAAGTCGGGGAATGTGAAATGGAAGGGTTACCTTGGAACCTCAGGTTCGGGTGGCGCTGGTCAGTGAAGGTGGTGAGATAAGGGGTGTAGACGATGAGGTAGGTTCTCCAGGGACAGACATGATCAGTCAATTCCATCACGATTCTGCTGGAAGAAGGTGGTGACGGGAGCTTCTTGTTAAAGAGGGCCCCACGCTCGTGAACCCCGAGGAATCTTGGGTGCCTCAGTGAGGGGGATGGGGCGAAGGTATCTATAGACGCGTTGGGTCACGGAGAAAAGACAAAATGTAGATTTCTCGTTTAGGGAACCAGAGTGAGGCTGTTTGTAGCTTCAGCTCTTACACGTGAGTACGAGCTTGGGTCCGCACTACCTTGCAGACCAACGGAGTAAGAAGCCTTCCTAACTTGGACCGATCTCCTCTCTGAAGACTGATGCTTCGACGAATTACGACTACACCGATAGATGGCAATTCCTGCCCTACCAGACGCTCTGCAAGCTTTACTACTGAGGGTTAAAAGAATTCGTCTTTTATACTCGAAACTCGAAAGAGGTTCTCAGGGCGCCGGAAGTAGATTAGATGTCAAGCTACTCCATTTCGTCCTTTATAAACTTCCGGCAACTATCAAGAGCAAAGATGGGCTCCCATTTATCGATAAACAGTCTGGGAAGGAATTCGATGGTCAGCTGAAATGGCCGGCGGTTTGGTAGGGTTGATAAGCGGCCCGCCCGGAAGGGAGGTGGGCAAAATTTGGGAGCATTATGCTATTCTCCTACAAACTACGAGAAATTGTTTCAAGCATATATATATATATATATATATATATATATATATATATATATATATATAATATTGAGGATGAATCCCAGAGCCACGAGAAACGGATATAGCATCTTTTAATTTTTCACTACGTTTCGAAAACTACAAATGATAAGATGCTCTTTCTTGACCTTTTAATGAACCGAGATAATGACCAACGAAAAGTTTAAACAACCATTTACTGAAAAAAAACTTTCACAGGACTAAATTTGAACTACTTTAGTTTTGGTGATTTCGGATATGAAATATCCACTGTGAAAACTTAAATACATAGAAGTTTCTCTCTATCATCCACTTACCAATCAATCCATAATGAATATATTTTTCTTAGGAAGTATTTTATAAATCATTTATTTCCTTTCGACCTATATGATAGAGTTTTAAAAAAGCTATTTGATAATCTCATTGACCCCCCTCAACCCTACATAGAAGTTTCTAAAATGCCCATATATTTACTAATTTCAGAGATGGGTTTTTTAAACGAGACTTTTAAAGGAAAATCCTATTTATTTTTAAAAGGTATTTTCCCCAAATCAACCCACAAATAGTTTTTATAAACAAACTATCCATAGGAAGTTTCTTTAACAGTAAAGATCCTATCTCTTTGGAGTTCCGCAGTGATAATGTTTATTTATTTAAATGTCCCAGTTGTACTGGAGCCTCTCACATTGGCAGCACTGTTAGGTCTCTTGTAGCTAGGTTCTCTGCTCATATGGGGATTAGTTGGCGCACAAACATAATATTTAATAGAAAGAAAAAGTGATCTATTAGGGAACACACCATAAGCTGTAAAACTAACATTTCTATTGAGAATTTTAAAGTATTAGCCTTTAACAACAACAAACATTGCCTAAGAACCCTCGAATCTCTATATATAAAACACTACAAACCTACACTCAATGAAGATTTAGGTGCAATATCATTATTAATTAACTAATTTTAACTACAGTTTGTTAGTTGGTTTGCCTTTTAATAAACCAAGCGTCACTGTAACCTATAAATACTAGCCTCTTGTTAAACCCACCATTCACTCTCTAGGATGGATCCGCTTTAGTAAGTACCTAAATTTACCGTTTTTATATTAAATGTTTTTTTAACTCTTACAGTCTTTACAAAATTAAAAACAAAGTATAAATTTTTAATCTTTAAATAATGCCAGGTCAATTTCTCTTATAGTTTGTAATTAAGTTCTGCAATAATCCTTAAATTTATTAACTAATTTTTGAGTCAGTCTTAAAGCAAACTTAACTGTTGCCAAGTCATATTTAATTTAACTTATAGTACTTTTTACTGATATTTTGTAATTGGTCACCTTTTAAAATAATTTTAAGTTGGCCTTTTCAAGTTTTCTTTATATATATTAACTTTGTAAACTTATTCTAGCCTGAAGATGAAAACTTGTAGTTTTCGAAACGTAGTGAAAAATTAAAAGATGCTACATCCGTTTCTCGTGGCTCTGGGATTTATCCTCAATATTAAATGCAGGCTTCACGGCCGAGCTCCATATGGATATATATATATATATATATATATATATATATATATATATATATATATATATATATATGCAGGAAAGAAACCACAGTGTTAGGATCAATATATTTGCGAAACCTGGTTTCGACGGAGACCTCCAACCTCTTCAATCGCTAGTTGAGAAGCGATTGAAGATGGCGGAGGTTTCTGCCGATACCTGGATTCGAAAATAAATTGATCCTAACATTGTGGTATATTTCCTGCATTTACATGTACGTTACTCTATTTCTTTGTGTGTGTGTATATATATATATATATATATATATATATATATATATATATATATATATATATATATATATATAGGTATATATTAGTTTGGCTCATTTTGTCTCCTCAGCCAGAGGGCTGAACGACCGACTGAAGACGCTGAACTACATTTCTCATGCGCGGGAATCGCGGAATAGGATCATTCCTATTTTATAATTTTGGGGGTGTTTATGGGGCGAATAAGAGAAATTTTTTAAAAAAAGCTAATGATAATAAAAGAATTAAAAGCTTAACATTATTTAATAGATAAAACTTTACAATGCCTTTGTAAATTCGGACAACTAAACCTTTTGCTTCATTTTGTTGCCTCTAGAAGAACTCGCACATATATGTAGGAGGCGATCAGAGAACGAGAGCTTCCATATTCTTTTTTATTGCTCATTTTCACCTATGCCCAAAGTGATGCTATTTCGTTTGTGTGAGTAAGTTTTCTAAATCTTTAAATTCTGCGAGTGGTAAACACTCAAATGTTTATACCAAATCTCTGTCAAGGATTAATTATGAGAAGTAATAATGTTTCTGCTGATGCATCAAGAACTGCATAGATGAAACAATCGCACGTTTCCCTGCAAATCTCTCTGAAATCCCAACGCACTGGTAAAACCTTCCAGACATTGTTGTTTCTCTAGCAAGTTCGTATAATGTCATTTTTTAAGGGTAAAAACAATGATTATGCTTCTAAACGTTAACAAATAATATCGTAACACTAAAGATTACACGGCCTAATCGCTCATATAACCAGCCCTTCAGCCTGAGGAGACGAAATTGCGCAATAATAAGAAAAATGATTTTATTTATTTATATATATATATGGGAAATATCACGAAAGTTAGCGTGTGAGAACTATAAATATGAATATGTACCACGGAAGGAAACTGAATAAAAAGCGGATTGGAGTTAGTACTTTCGTCTATTTGACATTTTCAAACACAATGATAAGAAAAAAAGACACTCAGTATTTATACAAAGCACATTTTCCTACGAGGTCAACATTTTAATGCTACTAGATAAGTCGGATTTTAGAAAATGTGATAAAATTGAACTAGCGAAAACAGACCTGGGCTAATGTTGAGATTAATCTCCTTTATGTGGGAGAATAAAAATGATTTTAGGATATTTCTCTTTATAAAATCATTACTAAGGATTATAGTATCATTTTTTGACCAGTTAATTCCGTGTTCCATCTTGGAATTGTGGACAGCTAAGGCATTATTCAGATAACCCTTAATTACTGCATTTTTGTGTTGTTGGGTCCTTATGGAAACATTTTTGGAAGTTTGGTCTACATAGAATAAATTACAATCTAAACATGGAATTCGGTAAATTACATTATTATCATTATTAGGCCTATGCTTTATTAAAAGATTTTTTAATATATGATTGTATTTAGCCCTGCTACTCTCTTGAATTTCTTCGCAGATAAGGTCACTAACCTCCGTGGCTCCCTCCCTCAGCCTTCTGTCTCGGCTCCTGCCATTCTCCCTGACTTCCCGCCTCAGCCGCTTATCGTTTTCCTGCTGTGACCGCGTTGGAGCTTACAGCCCTGCTCTCGCGTTCTAAGAAATTGGGCTTCCCCAAGGACATTTTTCCGCCTAAACTGTTATGCAAAATTCTGCCTGCTATGCTCTCAACGCTTTTTCACCTGTTCAACACTTCACTTGCAACTTGTCTTGTTCCCTCTTCCTTCAAACGTGCCCACATCCGTCCGATTCTTAAAAAGCCCCAACTGAACCCCACAGACCCTTTCAATTATCGCCCGATTTCGCAACTTCCTTTCCTCTCTAAGGTTCTAAAAAGAGTGGTTGCTTCACGCATCAACAGTCTCATGGTGGCCTGTAACATTGATGAAACCTATCAATCTGGTTTCAAGTCAGGTTACTCCACAGAAATCGCCCTTCTCAATGTGTCCGATTGCTTATGAAAAGCCACGGACAGGGGTTGTGCCTCGATCCTCGTTCTACTCGACCTCTCCTCTGCCTTCGATACTATTGACCATACCGTCCTACTTGATCGTCTCCACTCGTTCCACGGCATATTAGGCACCGTGCTTGACTGGTTCCGCTCTTACCTCTCGTCTCGTACCCAATCCGTTGTGATTGACGACGTTTCATCCGACTCTACCCCCATTCGCTTTGGAGTGCCACAAGGCTCTGTCCTTGGTCCTTTACTATTTCGTATGTACCTTTTCCCTCTTAGTTCCCTTCTCCGTAATTTCGGTCTATCCTTCCACCTATATGCTGATGACACTCAAATTTTTGTTTCCTCATCCCCCACGTCTCTTCCCTACTCTACCACTGACCTCCTGGATGCCTACTCCTCCATTTCTGATTGGTTCTCTACCAACTTCCTCAGGTTTAATCACTCCAAAACTGAGGTCCTCCTCGTCGGCACCCCTGCTCTTGTCAACAAATCTAAATCTCTCTTTCCCTCGCTCACTATGGGCGGTAATACTTTCATTTTCTCTGACTGCGTTAGGAATCTGGGTGTTGTTTTTGATGAGCATCTCTCCTTTAAGCCTCATATCCGCAATGTCGGCAAATCCTCTCTATGTTTCCTTCGTAACTTCTCTCGCATTCGCTCTCACTCTAATCGCCAAAGTCTTGAGACTGCTCTTCATGCCTTCATCACCTCACGCCTCGATTACTGTAACTCTCTGCTTGTGAATCTGCCATCCTCCCCTCTCCGCCCCCTTCAACTTGTACAGAACTATGACGCCCGGTTTCTCCTCCGTCGCCCTCGCTTCTCTCCCTCAAAACCCTTGCTGCATGAACTGCACTGGCTCCCTGTCAGATCACGTACTCACTTCAAGATACTTCTCTTGACATTTAAAGCCCTAAACAACAAGGCCCCGTCTTACGTCTCTTCTGCCCTCTCGCCACGCCATGTCCCTCGGGCTCTTCGGTCATCACATGCACCTCTTTTGAATATTCCTTATTCATCCCTCTGCTCAATGGGGGACTGCTCCTTCTCAATCTGCGCCCCTAAGTTGTGGAATGCTCTTCCTGCTGAAATCAGGTCTTCTCCCTCTGTTACCACATTTAAGCGTCTCCTGAAAATGCATCTTTTCAGTATTGCCTTCTTCCCCCTCTTGAATTTCTATTGAATTTCCACTCTGATCTCAGCACAACGTGCGCTCTGGGAAGGCCTCAGGACTTGAAGAGCGCATTACAAAAGACTAATTATTATTATTATTATTATTATTATTATTTATTAAGTTGTTTTAAAATGGGAACTACAGACATAAAATTATTATGATAGGGTAAAATTAATAGGTTTTTACGAGGTTCTATTGTCTCTAATTTACAATTATAAAATGTTTTTTTGGCTATATTCATACATTTTTCTAGAAATTACTTTGGGTAGGATAAATTGGTAGCAATATCTTCAATTTTTGTGTATTCTTTATCTTTATAGTCGGACTACGTATTCGAAGAGCCTTAAGATACATGGAGGAAAAAACATCAGATTTTATATTCTTGGCATGACTTGAATAAAAATAGACATAAGATAAATTATTTGTCGGTTTACTATAAACAGAAAATTTAAATCTATGTGGTTCTCTAATTATTAGGACATCCACAAATGCAGGGCTCTTATTTACTTTCTTTTCAAAGGTGAATTTAATTGACGGAACCAATGAGTTGATAATTAAAAGAAAACTATCGATGGCAAAACTGTTGTTTAAAATTACCTGAATGTCGGCAACATACCGGAACCAAACAATTTGAGTAGACCAAAGAGGGGGATAAACCTAGTTTCGAAAAATTCCATATATAAATTTGACAATAAGGGAGATAAGGGATTACCCATAGCAATATCAAACACTTGTTCATAGAATTTGCCGTTGAAACTAAATTTTCGTTTTTTAATATTGGATTGAGCAATAAGTTCTTGCGTTTTTATCAAATTTATTCATTACCATTAACAATTTTAGAAAAACTTCATTTTATTTGATAACAATATGCAATTTAATCAATAATGTATTCTCCGTTGTTATTTACGACTTCTTCCCAACGTTCAACTATTTTTTCGATGACTCTGCAAGAAAAATCTCTGTATTTTAACTCGAAGAATTCGTGTAACCAGGTTCTTAATTCCACACCAGTATTGAACGAAATGCCGCGCAAATTGTTGGAGAGCGATCGGAACAGATGGAAACCTGATGGAGCCAAGCCTGGTGAATATGGAGAATGCGGCAGGATTTCCTAATTAAGCGTTTGGATGGCGTCTTTTGTCATATTGCCAATGTGAGGACGAGCATTGTCGTGTTGCAGAAGGACTCCATAACTTCGATGAGGTCGCTTTTCACGAATAGCTTTGGCGAGTCCATACATTTGTTCAACGTAGAGCTCTGCATTGACAATCTCGTTGTTCGCAAGGAGCTCATAAAGAATAATGCCTTCAAAATCCCACCACACACACAGCATCGTCTTTGGTGGATGAAGTCCTTGATTTGATCGCGGAAGTGGTTTTTATTGGGCCTAAGCCATTGTTTTTGATGGTTCATGTTGACATAAAAACACCAGTTTTCGTCGCCAGTGATGATGTGGTGAAGAAATCTGTCCTTATTTCCACGAGTAGCCCTGTGACGACCAAACAAACCTGCGGCAATCGTGGAGCGTTAAAGTTTGTTGCCTTCGCTCAAAGCGTACGGAACCCATGCACCGCGTTTTTTAACTTTCCCCATAGAATGAAGGTGATTCACTACAGTTTTCTGATCACACGCCAATTTTACAGCCAATTCTCTAGCCGATTGACGGGGATTTTAAGGATTAAGGTCGTTCAATCGAACTTTATCCAACATAATGGGGCGACCAGAACTTTATTCGTCATTAAGATCAAACTGACCGTTTTTGAAACGTGAAAACCAAGATTGAGCTGTCCTTTCTGATAAAGCATTTTCTCCGTATACAGCACAAATATCGCGACGAGCTTTGGCTGCGTTTGCATTGTTCCCGTCTCGATTGAAAATGAATAACAACAAAAGTCGAAAATGTGCCTTTCTTTTAAATTGACATTCTATTTTGAGGGTACAGAACAATAATTAAATTAACAACTTATAAATAAACTGCAATGACTTATTACTCAACTTCAAGACGTAGCCTTAACAAAAGCATAATAGTCTACGCTGTTAAGAGACGTAGACTAACCTTTGCAAATTTTGCTCTCATTTTTTATTATTGTTTCTTAATATATACACAAATCACGTCAACAAAACTTAAATCAACACAACATTAAGAAAAACGCAAGAACTTATTCCTCAACCTAATACATAAACAAATAAGCTCAATGATCGTATTGGTTGGTAAAGGGAGGTCATAACCATTCAGAATATAGGCTAGGAAGTCTAATAAGTCATGAATGGCCACTTTGGTGAATAATGACGTAACATCAAAACTGACTAGTCTCTGATCTGATGTTACTCTCATATTGTTTAATTTATTGCAAAGGTCAAGGGAATTTTTTATATGCGAAGGGGATATAGTTACTAAGATAGAGAAAAGTAAATTTACTAAGTATTTTGAAAGTTTATATTGGATTAAACCAGTGGCACTTATGATTGGTCTTATTGGGTTCCCTGGTTTATGCGTTTTTATTAGGCCATACAAATAGTTTCAAATTCTATGAGCAAGTGTTTGGTATGGCTATGGTTAATGCCTTATCTCCTTTATTGTCAAATTTATATATATAATTTTTCGAAACTAGGTTGATGCCCCCTCTTTGGTCTACTCAAATTGTTTGCTTCCGGTATGTTGAAGACATCCTGGTAATTTTAAACAACAGTTTTGACATCGATACTTTTCTTTTAATGATCAACTCATTGGTTCCGTCAATTAAATTCACCGTAGAAAAGGAAGTAAATAAGAGCCTTGCATTTTTGGATGTCCTAATAATTAGAGAACCACATAGATTTGAATTTACTGTTTATAGGAAACCAACAAATAATTTATCTTATGTCTATTTTTATTCAAGTCATGATAAAAAAAAAAATCTTCTGTTTTTTTCTCTATGTATCTTAGGGCTCTTCGAATAGGTAGTCCGAATATATAGATAAAGAATACACAAAAATTGAAGATATTGCTACCAATTTATGCTACCCAAAGTACTTCCCAGAAAAATGTATAAATATAGCCAAAAAAACATTTTATAATTGTAAATTAGAGACAATAGAACCTCGTAAAAACCTATTAATTTTACCTTATCATGATAATTAAATGTCTGTAGTTCCCATTCTTAAACAACTTAATATTAAGGTAGCCTTTAAATACAATCATACATTAAAGAATCTCTTAATAAAGCATAGCCCCAATAATGATAATAATATAATTTACCGAATTCGATGCTTAGATTGTAATTTATTCTATGTAGACCAAACTTCCAAAAATGTTTCCATAAGGACCCAACAACACAAAAATGCAGTAATTAAGGATTATCTGAATAATGCCTTAGCTGTCCACAATTCCAAGATGGGACACGGAATTAACTGGTCAAAAAATGATACTATAAACCGTAGTAATGATTTTATAAAGAGAAATATCCTGGAATCATTTTTAATCTCCCACACAAAGGAGAGTAATCTCAACATCAGCCCAGGGCTGTTTTCGCTAGATCCAATTTCATCACTTTTTCTAAAATCCGACTTATCTGATAGCATTAAAATGTTGACCTCGTAGGAAAACGTGCTTTGTATAAATACTGTGTTTTATTTTTCTTACCATTAAGTTTGAAAATGTCGAATAGACGAAAGTACTAACTCCAATCTGCTTTTTATTCAGTTTCCTTCCGTGGTATATATATATATATATATATATATATATATATATATATATATATATATATATATATATATATATATATATATATATATATATATATATATATATATATATATATATATATATATATATATATATATATATATATATATATATTATATATATATATATATATATATTTATATATATATATATATATATTTATATATATATATATATATATTTATATATATATATATATATATACATATATATATATATATATATATATATATATATATATATATATATATATATATCCCTAACGCTATTATTTAACGCTATTATTCAGCCCAGGGCTGTTTTCGCTAGATCCAATTTTATCACTTTTTCTAAAATCCGACTTATCTGATAGCATTAAAATGTTGACCTCGTAGGAAAACGTGCTTTGTATAAATACTGTGTTTTATTTTTCTTACCATTAAGTTTGAAAATGTCGAATAGACGAAAGTACTAACTCCAATCTGCTTTTTATTCAGTTTCCTTCCGTGGTATATATATATATATATATATATATATATATATATATATATATATATATATATATATATATATATATATATATATATATATATATATATATATATATATATATATATATATATATATATATATATATATATTTATATATATATATATATATTTATATATATATATATATATTTATATATATATATATATTTATATATATATATATATATATTTATATATATATATATATATATATATATACATATATATATATATATATATATATATATATATATATATATATATATATATATATATATATATATATATATATATATATATCCCTAACGCTATTATTTAAGAACGAGATTCTTTGGATAGCCTCAATAATAATAAAAAAAAAATTCTTAGTTTGTATGTGTAAATTGACCAAGAGCAAATGGTGAAGTTCAGAAAAATAATTATGATGATCACTTTGGGGGGAATTTTTTTTAAACAAAACGAATTGAAACAGTTAAGTTCAGCAAATTGATCAAAATTAAGATATGGCTGCTTAATATTTGGGCCTGATTCTTATATTCGTATTTTTTCGTGAATTTTCAAAAATAATTTTTCTATTTTAATCAGGAGTAAATCGCTATCATCTAAAATAAGGCCTGATCACTAAAAAATCGCGTGCTCTCACTTTCTCTGATTTATGGCTTTAGGGCGTACAAAACGTTCAATAACTCCAAGACTACCCTCAGGAGGACCTTGGCAATTATACCATTCGGAAGAAAGTGTAAAATAGCATAAATGTTTCAAATTTGTTATAATCGGGAAATAGTTATGATGTTATTACCAAAACAAAATAATTCCTAGGCTAATCTTGGGAGGACTTTTACAAATATATCATTCGAATAGAATGTAAGACAACATCTTAGTATATATTTTTGTTAGAATCACCATAATAGCTATGAATTTATTATCAGAACAATATAATTCCTGTGCTAACCTTTGTAGGACTTTGGCAATTATATCATTCAAGAGACAATGAAAAATAACATAAAGATTTCAAAGTTCATTAGAATCGGCAGAATAGGTATGATGTTATTGCCCCCCTAATATAATTGCTGGACTAAACTTGAGACGGCTTTGGCAATTATATCATTCGAAATAGAATGTAAAACAACATAAGGGTTTTAAATTTTGTTAGAATCAGCTCAATAGTTATGATGTTATTTCCAAAACAATATAATTCCTGAGCTAACCTTGGGAGGACTTTGGCCATTATATCATTCGAAACAGAATGAAAGACAACATAAGTATTTCAAATTTCGTTAGATTCGGTCAAATAGTTATGATGTTATTGCCAAAAACAAAATAATTCCTGGGCGAACCTTAGAAGGACCTTGTCAATTATATCATTCGAAAGAGAATGTAAAACACATAAGAGTTTTAAATTTCTTTATAATCAGCCAAATAGTTAAGATGTTATTACTAAAAAAAATAATTCCTAGGCTAATCTTTGGAGTACTTTAGCAATTACGAGTATACCCTCAGAAAGAGGAGGTAATAACAGAATGTTTTCAAATTTCACTAGAATTGGCCGAATAGTTAGGATGTTAATACAAAAAGCAAAAAAAGCAAAACGAAGACCAAGCGAACGACCGACTGACAAAGTGAGTTGTAGAGTCGCCTGCGAAAAGACCTGCATGTGACTTAATAAGTAAATCAAAATGAAAATATTAAACAAAACTTTTGATGGGAAAAATTGAGATCAGAGGATATCTTTTTGTATTTCCAAAGAATTTCAATGGGATTCTTTCGCCTTTAGGCCAAAAAAATATCGGTGGATCTGAAAAATCAGAGTATGAGTTGATTTTTGTCTAATAAATGTTTTATTTTAGTTCTTTCTAAAATTTTATTTATAGTTAAAAAAATTATAACGGAAACGTGTTTTTTTTTAATTCAGAGCTTTTATTAAAGTTGATTTAGAGTTTGAATAAACAGCTATTAGGAATTGGTTTTCATATATTTGAAGGTTTTATCCCGGTACTTTTTACTTATACTTTTTTCTCACTGAATCTAAAGAGAAAGAAAACAATTATAAATCGTAAAGTTCATAAAATGAGTTAAAATTAAGGCATGGCCGATTTGGGTCGTATTTTTTAGTATATAAAAGAAAATTTAGATAAAAATAAAAGAGGCTGGATTGGTTTTACGGTATATGAAAAGAATTCAGCTAAAAAGTTTTTCTTGAATTTTGGCATATAAAATAAGTATGGATATAAACAAATAGATAAAGAGTAAACTATTAGGGAAAATGTAATGGAAATATTTTAATTTTTTAAGGAACAAAACCCTGTTGTTAGAGCAAGATTGGCCGTAGGCCACAAACCGAAGTTGTGTCTGCTACAAATTTACCTACGAGTTTGAATATAATAGAAGCCTTTGGCTTTTAGATCTTCTTATTCATAGAACTCCGAATGTTATTTATTTTTCCATCCATGACTAACCTACAATGTCTAGCTCTTGTCAAATATATTCTGCCCATCGTCCTAATGTTAAACGCCCTTATTTTTTCCAATGTTTCTAGCTACTTTTGGTGTTGTCAGTCCGGAGTATATTGAGCTTGAATTCTCCAATAAATTTGGGCTATTCATAAATTGTTCCCACTAACAATTTCTTTTAAAGTGTATCAAATATGCAAAACTCACTCATACAGTACTAGCGGAATTATTATGGATATTTCCAAAGTTTGACTTTTTTCTAAACAAAGCCATTGAACCAAGTTTATTGATTGGAAATGGATTTATTTCATGCACCAACACCGAGCAACTATTTAACTTTTATTTTCAAGAGCCTTAGGTTACTTTGTAAGTATAATTGGTAACACTCAATTTGTCCCTTTCAATGAAGTCACAGCCAGTTTTGCGAGTCAGTTGGTATCTTGGTTTTAAAGTACAAATAGGATGTTTTCTGTTATTTATAGTGTTTTTGTGTGTTTCAGATCGCTTATTAGTTATTTAAATATCCTGATTTTGTGCATTTCAGGTATTTATGTAGCTATAAATGAATTAAACCAAAATGGGTAAAGTGATTTGAGTCCTCGAAAAATTGGACAAGTAAACGTTCTATTGAAAGAAACTAAATTAAAACAGAAGGAAATAACAAAAAAAAGGTGTTTCATTTAAACACTCACTGATATTATGAAGAAAATGATAACTGTCAAGATTGAAATTTAAAAAGGGTTGTAAATGTGATTGAAAACAAAAAAAAACTTTAAGAACTGATAGAGAATTAATACAACAGGCTCTTAAGAACATAAGGACATCTTGCAGGAAGATTTGTCTGGTTTATTTTTATTTAATTTTTATCATTTTATTTTTCATTTTAGGGTCGTTGTATGTTTTTACTCGCTTTTTTTTCTCTTTTCTCTCTCGGGCTATTCGTTTCTTACACTTACTCTTCTCTCTCATGTTATCTCTTTTCTTCTTATATCTTTTTACGACTGTGCTACGCTTTTTACGTTTGCTCGTTTTTGGTTTAACTTTGTCATCTGAACTTGATAACTTTGTATGTTTGTTTCTCTTGCTTAATCGCTCTTCTCTTTCTTTACTGGTGATTTCTTTGTTCAGTGGTGGTGCTATAATTTTATTTTATTTACATATATATATATATATATATATATATATATATATATCTTTGTTATCTCTATTTTATTTGAGAAAAACTGAATACGTTTTGAAAATACTTGAAAATCCTGTTTCGTTTTTCCTATTACGAAATAAATAAATATATATATTAATATTATATATATATATATATGCCAAAAATCACACAGGAAAATGAAAGGCGGAACCCAAATACTTTTGTACTTGTTCAGTTTATTATCAAGGAATAACGAAAGTTTTACAAAGGTGGTATATATATATGTGTGAAACAGAAGAGCAATGCCCCGCCAATGTACAACGAAAAATATTAGGAGGGGTGAATGCAGCAGAGCTTTCTTGGTCCATATATCGGAAAACAGGTTCCCAATCAATTAAAATTCGGCTAAATTTATTTTTTAAATCTGATGACTTTATTCAAAGAAATATTTTTAAATGCTAATTCATTAATTCCTCGCCGAATTTTAATATATCCTACGGTCACTTTAAACTGAACTCTGTTATTAAAAGGCTTATTTATAACTCAATTGTCCATTTTAAATCTTAGTCTTTTTATTTATTAATTTAGTTATGTCTCACTTGTCTATTTTTATGTATTTGTGATAGAACGAGTTGAATCTGTGTTAAATTGAACTCCTATCCCATATTAGTTAAAACCTCGAGGAGGCCCACGTGCATCTTCGATTCGAGGCTTGGAGTCTTATCAACAGCTGCCGGACGTCAATGTTTAAACAAGGAGGTTATCGTCCCCCCGTTCGCCCCCATACGCCGACCTCGCCTGATCGAGTTAGGCTTATGGACAGATAAGGCATTTTTCTCCGGCCCAGCTGTGCGTTCCCTCCAAGCTCTTACTCCATTCTTCCCCACGCCAAGGAGATGTCCTGGCTATTTATATGGACTCTTTACCACTAAGATCAGATTGGAGATCCAGATTTTCGTCGCGAAACATCACCACGACCCTCTCTCCCTTTGTGCGCCAAGGGACCTCGGCCTCGAGATTCACCATCACTTGTCCAGGAGGACAATATTCCTTGAGTGCCAAAGGTTCGAGCCTTTAGTGACGTCAAGTCCCCAAGGCATTCCCCCCTGCTGTTCAAGGAGAACAGCATTAGAACAGTCATTGTTCGTTTTGAGCCCTTCGCCAAGAAACGGTTCTCATCCCTCCCCTGTTGTTCAAGGAGAACAACATTAGAACAGCCATTGTTCGTTTTGAGCCCTTCGCTAAGAAACGGTTCTCATCCCCCCCTGTTGTTCAAGGGAGAACAACATTAGAACAGCCATTGTTCGTTTTGAGCCCTTCGCCAAGAAACGGTTCTTCCCCCCCCCCCTGTTGTTCAAGGGAGAACAACATTAGAACAGCCATTGTTCGTTTTGAGCCCTTCGCCAAGAAACGGTTCTCCCCCCCCCCTGTTGTTCAAAGGAGAACAACATTAGAACAGCCATTGTTCTTGAGCCTGTAGACAAGAGACGGTTCTCATCCCCCCTTTGTTCAGAAGAGAACAACCTAGAACAGCCATTGTTCTTCCAGCCGTTCGTCGAGAAACGGTTCTCCTTCCCAAGACGCCACGTCAGGATCATCTTATCCCCCCCCCCCTTTGGCTGGAACTCGCCAGCGGACCGAATATTCCTTCAAGTACCTTCCACTGCGCCCTAATGAAGTTACGTAAGCCAAGCGTCACCTTTTGAGTATTGATCCCTTATTTGTCAATTCTATCCTGTGCTTTAAATGGTTTATCGAACCATCCCATCTCTTTAACTCCATATTTGTTTTACCTTTTTTGATCCCTTAAATCCTTGGATTAGCCCGAGTCTCCACGACCCTTTCCATTCTGTTTGTCAATTATTTTCCGTTTTTGTGTATTGTTTATAGTTATTATTAATAAAACTCTATTTTATTAATGATAGCAATATTATTATCCTTGAGCTCAGTTCCACTTCTTAAGCATTTTTGAAGATACATAATATCGGCCGCCAAGACAGTAAAACGCACTCTAGAGATAATTAAGGAAGTTCCTTCAACGAATAGTGTTATATATAGTATCGTCGGGAGTCATTCTACGACATATATATATATATACTATTTAATTTGGTATCAGGTGTGTAAGGTTTAACGCTATATCTTTGCAAACACTGGTCTCAGTCGAGTAAAGCATAGTGTTATTCGTTATAATAATAGAATATAGTAGTTCCCTTTTGTTTTAACGATTGCTATCCCCTTTTTTTTTGAAACTTAAGAAGCTGGAGTAGCTCAAGGAACGGTTATAATAATTTGTTTGTTTTTTTGTGATTTTAGTCAGTGGTTATTTAGAGTAAGAAACCAAGTACGAATAGGTCAGTGCCCATATTTAGGTAGGCTAATTCTATAGAGGCATAATTCTTGTTGCAAGGAATTTTAGTTGGTTGACTAGTGCGCCCCCAAGTGCAAAGATGACTCCGTTCGAAATCTTTAAAGCGCAAGGAGAGTCCTGTGGACTTTCCGGAAAAGAACTAATTAAGTACATTCAAGAGAAGCAAAAAAGAGAAAGAGAGAAACGGATAAGACAAGCTGGCCATCAGATTGAATTAGCTCGGATTGAAGCAGAATTTCAAAGAAAAATGGAAGTAATAGAAAGGGAAAGAGTAATCCAACGAGAAGAAAGAAGGAAGGATTCGCGCCCCTTCCCAGGAAAGCTGACAAAGTTTCCGAGCCCCGTAAAACCCCCAAACTTCTTTCCCCAAAACCAACAACGGGACTCCAAACCTCCCGTTAAGACTTCTCCTCCATCTCTCTTCCCGAAGCGACCAACCATATGCTTCACCTGTGTTGTAGAAAACCACATGAGCTGGAATTGCCCCCAAAATTCTAGGCTTAAAAGCGGACCAGCCCACCAAGTTCACCAGATTAATGCAACCACGGCTCCCCCGGTGGTGCAGACACAAGCAGAAACTTCTCCCCATCCGTCAGGCCACCAGGTAAATTTTTTTTGGAATAAAAGTTCAGCGGGAACTTTGAAATATGAGGAGGGCAGCGTGGACAGCTGTCGAGTATTGACTCTCGTCAGGGACACAGGATGTACATGCTTCATCGTGTCCGACGAACTCCTCCCAGTGGCCTCTAACCACAAAAAATTTGCGGTGGTACGTGACTACCTTGGGCGGGCGAACAGATTCCCCGTCGCTAGATGTTACCTGCAGTGTCAATATTATAATGGCTGGGCTGAAGTCATTGTAGCACCAATAAAATTCTGTTCCGTACTTATAGGAAAGAGCCCCCAAGTAAGTTTCGACCCTGTGTTTCAGGCCGCCCTTCCTCAAGGCCGAGATAAGAAAGAAGCCCAGGAGCCCGTCCCCATAAGAACCTCGATACCGTCCGATTTCTCGGAGACCCCTAACCGGGACTTTAGGACGGAAAAAGAGGAATGTGATTCACTAAAACCCTTAGGTGATAAGGCCCCGGACAAGGACACGGAGACTGTCCCTGGACCCCAAGAAAAAAAGAAACCCCAACGCGCCCATGGAGATACCTTCGTAGAACTGGACGAAGCATCGGCGCTTGAAGAGGATTGCCCCGCGGAGTCCCTTAAGGTAATCCAGACAGTGTGCATCCAACCTGATGCCGATTACCCTCCTCATTCCCTACCAGGCGAGTCTTTGGAACCCTCTGACCTGGATAGTGACGCGCAGCTGACACCACGTCAGAAGAGTCAGCTCCAAGAACTAATTAAATGGAATCACCATTTATCCACCCTATTAGCTCTTTTCAAGCAACTGCGTGAAAATGGCCTCACCATTGGCCCCAGCAAATGCCAGTTTGCCCACGAAACCATCAAATATTTGGGTTTCAAAATAGGACAAAGCAAGTCAGGTCCCCACGAGAACAAGATTAAGGCAATCGCCCACATGCCCATCCCGATTACAAAGAAGCCATTAAGATCGATCCTAGGATCAGCTTCTCCCTATCAGCGATTTGTTCCGAATTTCGCTGCAATTTCGGCCCCCCTATGCCCCCTTCAGGAAAAGAATTTCTCCGATCGGTTACGTTGGAATGATGTCGCTGTTTTGCATTTTAATCAGCTCAAAAGTAAGTTCATTTCTGCCCCCATTTTTAAGTTGCCCAACCCGGAAAAATCCGTTGGAGTTAAGACCGACGTGATCAACGAGGGCATTGGAGGTGTACTCCTTCAATACGTGGATGACAGAACGAGTCATCCAGTTGCATATGCTAGCCATCTATTATTACCACGCGAAAAGAGATATGCCACTAGAGAAAAGATAGCTCTATCAATTATCTGGGTCATAGACAAATTCAAGCTGTACTTGATATGTAAAGAATTTCGAATAGGAACCGACCACCGTCCGTTAGCCTATATTAGGAATTTGAGACACTCAAACGGCCGCATCATGCGCTGGAGTTTACTCTTGCAAGAGTATCAATTTAAAATAAATTATATCAAAGGTTCCGATAACCAGGTCGCTGACGCACTCAGTAGGAATGCGTTACCGAATAGCGTAGAATAATTGTATTCATAGGATTAGTATCTCCATGTAGGTATATACCGTCTTGTACGACTTAATTTAAGATTCTTTTGTAATATAGTTATTTAATGTATGTCTGAATTTTGTAACGCTCAATGTCTAATTTTTTTGATGTATATATATATTTGTTCTTATTAATTTACGTATAAATTATTTTGTCCCGTATGTACTAAGTTTATAACATTTCATTGTTCCATGCCCTTTTTTTTTTATTAAGTTGTATTAAAGGTTATTTTCCCCTGTAATCTAAAGATCAAAATAATCATGTACTGAGGTAATACTAGTTAGGTGCAGGAAGATACGGTTGGTACAAGAAAACGAGTTCCCTACAACGGAGCTCTATCGTTGTCCCTTCTCTCTTTTTTTTTCGAAGTGACAACTTCCCCTGAAATGGAGGGGTGTGATAGAACGAGTTGAATCTGTGTTAAATTGAACTCCTATCCCATATTAGTTAAAACCTCGAGGAGGCCCACGTGCATCTTCGATTCGAGGCTTGGAGTCTTATCAACAGCTGCCGGACGTCAATGTTTAAACAAGGAGGTTATCGTCCCCCCGTTCGCCCCCATACGCCGACCTCGCCTGATCGAGTTAGGCTTATGGACAGATAAGGCATTTTTCTCCGGCCCAGCTGTGCGTTCCCTCCAAGCTCTTACTCCATTCTCCCCCACGCCAAGGAGATGTCCTGGCTATTTATATGGACTCTTTACCACTAAGATCAGATTGGAGATCCAGATTTTCGTCGCGAAACATCACCACGACCCTCTCTCCCTTTGTGCACCAAGGGACCTCGGCCTCGAGATTCACCATCACTTGTCCAGGAGGACAATATTCCTTGAGTGCCAAAGGTTCGAGCCTTTAGTGACGTCAAGTCCCCAAGGCATTCCCCCCTGCTGTTCAAGGAGAACAGCATTAGAACAGTCATTGTTCGTTTTGAGCCCTTCGCCAAGAAACGGTTCTCATCCCTCCCCTGTTGTTCAAGGAGAACAACATTAGAACAGCCATTGTTCGTTTTGAGCCCTTCGCCAAGAAACGGTTCTCATCCCCCCCTGTTGTTCAAGGGAGAACAACATTAGAACAGCCATTGTTCGTTTTGAGCCCTTCGCCAAGAAACGGTTCTTCCCCCCCCCCCCTGTTGTTCAAGGGAGAACAACATTAGAACAGCCATTGTTCGTTTTGAGCCCTTCGCCAAGAAACGGTTCTCACCCCCCCCCCCCTGTTGTTCAAAGGAGAACAACATTAGAACAGCAATTGTTCTTGAGCCTGTAGACAAGAGACGGTTCTCATCCCCCCTTTGTTCAGAAGAGAACAACCTAGAACAGCCATTGTTCTTCCAGCCGTTCGTCGAGAAACGGTTCTCCTTCCCAAGACGCCACGTCAGGATCATCTTATCCCCCCCCCCCCTTTGGCTGGAACTCGCCAGCGGACCGAATATTCCTTCAAGTACCTTCCACTGCGCCCTAATGAAGTTACGTAAGCCAAGCGTCACCTTTTGAGTATTGATCCCTTATTTGTCAATTCTATCCTGTGCTTTAAATGGTTTATCGAACCATCCCATCTCTTTAACTCCATATTTGTTTTACCTTTTTTGATCCCTTAAATCCTTGGATTAGCCCGAGTCTCCACGACCCTTTCCATTCTGTTTGTCAATTATTTTCCGTTTTTGTGTATTGTTTATAGTTATTATTAATAAAACTCTATTTTATTAATGATAGCAATATTATTATCCTTGAGCTCAGTTCCACTTCTTAAGCATTTTTGAAGATACATAATATCGGCCGCCAAGACAGTAAAACGCACTCTAGAGATAATTAAGGAAGTTCCTTCAACGAATAGTGTTATATATAGTATCGTCGGGAGTCATTCTACGACAGTATTCACAATTGGGTATGTATGCAATTAGTTTAGTCACATAAATGTCTACATTATTTTTTTACTTGACATCCGTCTTTGATATTATTTTTCAATTTTGGGTCCTTTCGTTGTACATGGGCGGGGATTGCTCTTATGTTTCATATATATATATATACATATATATATATATATATATATATATATATATATATATATATATATATATATATACCACCTTTGCAAAGTTTTTCGTTATTCCTTGATAATGAACTGAACAAGTTGTAAGGTAGTTTGAAATCCGCCTTTCATTTTCCTGTGGGAATTTTTCATTTATTGCTCTACTCACGCGCTACTTTGTGAGTCTCTCATATCCATATATATATATATATATATATATATATATATATATATATATATATATATATATGCGAAAGAGAAAGAAAGAAAATTGCACGTGCATGTGCACTTACTCGTAAGACAATTTTTTTCTAAAGTCAAGAGAAAGTATCATTGAAAGACAAAGATCAAAGAGAGAAAAAGACGACAGCTCATGATTGAAGGTATTATATACTGAAAAAATAGAATTACTAAAGGACGAGGGACTCCATATCAAACCTACCCATAGCGTCCCCTATCAGACCCATATCTCTCAACGCTTAAAGATACGTCTAAGGGATTTTTATACTATATCTTTAATCCCCTAACAATTTAAACGCTCACTTTACATATTCCATATAAAGCAAAAGCAATTTTTTTAAATATTTAATATTGTAAAATTAACATTAGATAATCATGATAATGATAATCGAATATAATAAAGGTAAATATTTATTGTGAAACGGTCCCACCCAAATGCAGCAAAGGCTGTGCTAAACAAAATGAAGGATTAGGTGGCCCGTTTAGCCGCATTCGAAAGAACCTGCGACCTCGACTAATGTCAGCTTCCGTATTGTATCTCTCCTCTTGCTCAAGCATCCTATAAAACAGGTCGAGTCCCAGACTACTCAGAGTAGTCTTCTACTCCTCATACAGCATTTGCCGTATCTGGAACGCACTTCCAGTGAAAGTTGTCAACAGCAATTATGTTTACTGTTCCAAGTCAAGACTGGACAAAGTCTTGAAAAGTGGCTGTTTGTGCACTTAAGTCGTTGTGCGGAACTGTACGAGCTCAACTGCTAGCCCAAAGGTACCCTTTTTGAATGGACCGTAAGGTCTCCTAGGTTAGTTCTTTTCCTCGTAGCTCCTTGTAGCTTCATTAAGTACGGTCATTATCTGCTCGATCTATCAGACGTCCTCTCAGAATGTCATTATCAACATTTTAGATTACCCTTGAATTCCCATAGGGCACTAAAGGCTATCCACTAACCTTCTTCTTTTCCCTAACCACTGCTTATACTTTATCTTCTCTATCTATGTACGCCTATTCTCTGATAATATTTATGAGAATATTGAATGAAATTATCTTCTTACCTTGTTCTTATCACGTATTCCTTCCTTCAAGTTAGAAAGGAAGGACTGAATGAGTTGAAGTTGCGTGAGGGTGGTAGTGGTTAGATCAGTTAAATCGAGTAGAACCAACGAGTATTCACTTTGAGCAATGTCTTGGGTGAGTCCAGAAGTTCAATTAAACGGTAGCGATACCAGCCAGAGTCAATCAAAACCAATGGAATGCTCTAAAATAAATATCCAGAAAGACAATCCATAAATCCTTCTCCAATCCTCCAGGATAATTTGGTATTTTTGCCTTGGCGTTATTTTTGTCTTCTCACTATGGATTTCTTTTATTGCGCCCTTCTGAGCTTTGGTTGATCTTTCTGTCTTCCAATGTCCTTTTGGCGACTATACATATCTGCATCTATTTATACAATTACAATCTTCTTGGAAATTTGTATTAATATCCAAGCAAAGACATGAAACATTATTTAAGTTATACCCTAGAATATAGACTTACTTCAAATTGGCTTAAAGTTAGCCACCTAGATTTTTTGACAAAGATTGAATAAACACCCAATTAGCCCTCATTTGTTTTGAAATTTTATGATCAGTGTTTCAATGGAAAGCTATTGTTTAGTTTCACTAGTACTTTACTGTAAGTCAATGGAAACTATTCCTCTTTCAGAGAGTTTTATGGCCACATGTCTATAAAAAAAGCCTTTTAGGTGTAGGATTGAAACATATGAAAGGAAAGTGTGGTAATGTTAAATATAACTGAAGGTGACAGACAAATAAGAAGATGGCGAGATATTAACCAGTAAATTCGGTCAACTTAAAAATTGTCTTGATTTCCTCAAGGCTTTTTTCGTATTGCCATCTTCCAAAGAGAACATCAAAGGAATTCGTTTAGCTAAGTAATCGAAGACGAAAAGCAATTAGAGTGGGTTACAATCAAGGCACTAAAACTCATAAAAAGGTGTAAGAGCTGAAAGAGCCCTTTACATACCTTTTCAAAGGAGATGTTTATGTGTGAAAATTATACTTCTATAGTCTTTTTATTTATTTTTACCATAAAATTATAGGGATGAACAAAGTGGCGGAATCTGAGCAACCGTTTGTGTAGAAAATAGAGTTCTTTAGAAGCTATTGTTTACTTAAAAAACAAGGTAATTCATTCATCCATTTGTAATTGAATTTATTTGATATGATTTGAGAGGGCATAAAGTGATAAACAATATTTATGTTGTTGTTGTGGTAAGAGACAGAGTTGTTTTGACTCTCAAATTTTCAATTATATTTATTTCATTTATAAAGTTCAGAAAAGTAAAGAAGAGTTTAGATATCTTTGATTTCCAACCTTTGGTCTTCAAGGTAACAATTTCATGGAATTACCTTTAATGATGCATTCATCGACTGAGTCATAGTTATATATATATATATATATATATATATATATATATATATATATATATATATATATATATATATATAATGGAATGGAAGATATCACATTGGCGTGATGTATATCAGTGAAAGATACTGGTAAACCACAATATTCGAATCAGGATTTTTTTTAGAACTATCAGACTAGTTTGGACAAGTTACCGAAACTAGTCCGATAGTTATAAATAAAATGTTGATTTAAATATTGTAGTTTACCATTATCTTCTACAGATATATATATATATATATATATATATATATATATATATATATATATATATATATATATGTATTTTTAAGGCCCAAAGAAATAAAAACTGGTAACAGAACCCGGAAAAACGCTAAGGAAATTATTACGTCTACCATTGAAGCTTAAGAAAGAAAATGGAAGATATGGAAACGGACTTACACTTCGTTATTCAAAAGGCTTCTTGAATCAACCCTTTTCGGGGTTGAGGATGGTAGTTCTGGCGATGAGCGTCGTGGTTATTTTAGCGAAGAGCGCTTAATGACAGAGGTGCAAATCCAACCCCTTTATTCATTTTCTTATAACGGTTAAAATAGTTTACCCTATAAGCCCGTTCCCATATCCTCCACTTTCTTTCTTAAGTTTCAATCGTAGACATAATCATTTCCTTAGCGTTTTTCCAGGTTGTGCTACCAGTTTTCATTTCTTTGGGCCTTAAAAATACATCTATTAAATATCACGGTGTAATGTGATTTTCGATTATTATATATATATATATATATATATATATATATATATATATATATATATATATATATATATATATATATATATCACTAATTATGTGATTTTCTTGAAAAACTCAGCATCTTTGCACCGATCCAATCAACAAGAAACGTGGTTTATCCAAAAGCCTTAAAAAACTAACAACTAACATGCCAAATTTTAATTTTATTGCGCAATATATGAGAAACTCACAAAGTAGCGCGTAAGTAGAGCAATAAAGGCGAAAAATCCAACAGAAAAATGAAAGGCGGATTTCAAGTACTTTCGAACTTGTTCACCTCATTCTCAAGGAATAACGAAAAATTTTACAAAGGTGGTATATATATGATATCCAACAGACCAATGCCCCGTCCATGTACCACGAAAGGACACAAAATAGACAAATATTATCAAAGACGAATATGAAGTATAAAACCAAATAGATAAGGTCTACTTTTGGAAATACAAATTGTGAGCAAAGAATGTAGACAGATGGGTCACTAAACTGAGTACATACTTACCCGATTGTGAATGCATAAAATTAAACGAGAGAAACATAACAAAATTAATAAATCAAAGAACTAATATTTAAAATGGACATTTCGTTATAAATAAGCCTTTTAATAACAGTGTGAACTTAAAGAGACCGGGAGATATATTAAAATTAGGCGAGGAATTAATGAATGGGCATTCGATAATATTTCTTTTAGTGGAATTCAAATTGATAAGGCAAGTGTTTTCAGATAAATGGACAAACAAAGCACTGCTGCTCTCCCCCCGTCCTAATATTGTATTTATGTTGCGTCAAGCGTACACTTAATTATTTACCAGTTTGCCCAAAGTATTGCTTAGGACAAACTGAACATTCGGCAGAATAAACCACGCCTATACTATTGTTATTATTATGAATCAACATTTTACACATGGTAGACTGACACTTGCATATGACACAAATATTTAATTTATTTAAGAGGCAGGGAAGCAAGGAAAAGCACTCAGATAATGGTAAAACGAGGGAGTTCTTAAAATTATATGCGAGAGGGATTTCAGTTCTGTAAAAGGATTTTTTTGCCAAATTTCGGCATCCTGCAAGAAATCTTTGAGGGTAGCAAACATTGTTACCTAATTAAAAAATCTTAGAAATCTAAAGATCCAAGAATTCCTGGCTGGCAACCCGCAACCCCTGGAGAAACATTGAAATAAATACAGACCATTTGACTTTATCATTATGGCCTGAGTAAAAATGGATATAAGAAACGGAAAATTTAAATCCAGATGGAGCCCTATGTATAAGTAGATCTAAGAAAGGGAGGATAACATATTAATTTTGTTTGAATTTAAGGGTAAATTTAATAGAGAGATCAAAGAATTAAGTTCACTAAGGATGTTAATGATTTTCTTACAGCTGCTTTAGTAGCTGCCCCCCGCCTACTCATGTTTGCCTTCCCACCCGCCTGCCCGTCTTCCCACCTGCCTGTCCACCCGCCTACCCATCCACCCGCCTACCCATCCACCCGCCTACCCGTCACCCCGCTTGCTCGCCCTACCCCATTACTGTAATGTGAAAATGTTTCTCTGTTAGTCTTTCATGATACACGACTCCATTGCTCAAAATTAAAATGAACCTTATATTTTATACGTACCAACTTTTACTTGCGTAATTTCACTCAAGCAAAGAATTTAATTTGTTCAAGATAGTTTTTATGTCTGGACAACGTCGGGTGTCTTTGCTATGTGATTTAAATTGGAGAGGGTGTGAGGACGAATGAGATTCAAATTCTGGAAGTGAAAGGGGGTGAACATGAATGAGATTAATATTATAGTGTGAATTAAAAAACGATTTTCAAATGGAGGATAATATCAGCACAAATAGGATTCCAATTAGGCGAACACAAATATGCATAAGTTTCAAATTATCGGAGTTCTAAGAAAAAAAGATTCTAATTACCAGGATTGATTTGAATTGGCAGGTATGTAAATACCTTTGATATTCTAATTTTGAAAGAGTATGGGATTCAAATTGCAGGGGTTGTAATCAGGACTGAGATTGCTCAAATGACATGTAATGTCTGCTCAAATTTTATTCAAATTGTTGGAGGAGTAGAGTAGCACAAATGAAATTCAAATTTAAGTTCGAATAGGGTTCAAATAACAGGAGTGTAAGGAGGAATTTTATTAGAATTTTGCAGTTGGAAGTGTAAACACTAGGGAGTTTTAAATTGTGGTGTATTCACAATTTATTCATGCGGGTGATGTCTGCATGAATAATGTTCAAATTGGGGAAGAAGCAAGTGCGAATAAAATTCAAAGGAAGGCGATAGTAATCCCGAATAGGATTGAAATTGTGAGTGATGTAAGCACAAATGAGATTCAAGTCGGTTCAGTACAAAGTAGAATGAAATATCTTTTATATTTATTGATGAAGAATGTGTATTAAGGATTAACTACCTGAGTAATAATGTTACATATAATTTATCTGAGCTTAGTATTCACGGTTCTGGCGTCTGACACAGATGGAGATTCATTTGTATCTTTGTTCGTCTCATTTCTTCACCGTAATTCAGATTTACATTCCAATATATTTACTTTACTTTTCCCTTCACCGGATAGGCTGGGTCGATTCAGAATTAGTCCTTTTAAAATAGTCATTCTCGAATATGTATAGAGAGACGTTCGATTTGTTCGAGCGGCCGCAACATTGTTCGCTCATAACTAACAGTTACTCATGGGTGTGCGTAACTTGCCGAGCGCGCGCGATAAAAGGTTTACTCTTTGTAAGTACAATTTATGATAGTGACAGTGCGTAACTCTCTTGAATCTCTATTTACCCCAAAAATATTAATAATATTCAACAAGTAAAGATATTGTTGTGCTATAATATAAGAATTTCAATCAACATCTGTATTTATTTACTATAGGACTTTAATTCGAGGGCAACGCCGGGTACGTATGCTAGTTTATTCTAAAACGTCTTATGACAATGATAATTCATCTTCGTTGAATGATCAAGTTTACATAATAATGGTGTATATATAGGCTTACGATTGAACATAATTATAAACAAAATGGAACAATCGCGTTAAAATAAAAATTTATATAGGTATGTGGTGTAGTATTATTGGAATCGAAATTATAAATTCTGATCAGGCAATGGAAGAAACATTAGCGCGAATCCTTCCTTTTTAGTAATAACGAGTCACTCTTTATCCTAATGCAAAGTCATAACATCCAAATCATTTCTCATTACTAGTGTGATAGCAAGCAGTCCTTTAAATAAGAAATCAATGAAAAGGATTAATTTCTAATAAACTAATTCCGCTAATTCCTGTTTTTTTAAATTGATATTTGTAAGGTCATTTTACTCGAATATTATACAAAAATATCCCATTATGGCATTTCGAAGAAATTTTGCTAAAACATAATATATATATACTTCTTAAGCGCTTCATTTTAATTATCCTTTTATGTAAGAAGTTAATTACTAAGATCCTTGTCATTAAAATCTCTTTTGAAAAACAGTGTCCTGAGATGAAAGACTTTAATTGAGTTATATTAAAATAGATGTGCTCTTTTGAACGAGTTTTTTAAAGTTTAAGAATTAATCTCAACAAAAGAATGTCACATATTACCCCTTAGAAATTGATTATTGGATAATTGATTTCATATTAAATCTTTGCCATCAACTGAATTATATAATCTTGTTATCTATTGAGAAGTACTTATCAAAATTATTTTGTTAGATACCAATAAATAAGTTGAAGAAATCAACTTCCTAATAATTTAGCCACAAAAATTGAAATAAGAATAATTTTTCTATAATCATTGCATTACAAACAAAAAGGCAAGTAAGTCATTAACTATCTTCAAGAGCAGAAAATTTGCGGCTATCTTCTAAGTTAATTTTTATTTAATTCCCAATTAAATGTAAGTTGGTTACTTGCTTTGTCATCATTCAAGCAAGGAAACCCAGGTATTAAGGGAATCACTAAACACCACATCGCAAACGCGCCTGAAAATATAAGATCAACATTATTCAATATCTTTAACGCATGCCTAGACACAGGGCACTTTCCATCCGCGTTGAAGACAGTGAGAAAGATATTCCTTCTAAAACCCGGAAAACAGAAAGGAGACATCCAAAGCTACTGACCGATCTCACTCTTGGAGTTTATTGGAAAGGTACTGGAAAAAATTCCTAATGAGAGGCTTAGAAGTTTTTGAAAGATAACGAACGGTATGCAGAACAATCAACAACATGGATTCAGAAAACATCAAGGCACCGAGACAGCACTTGCCTTCATAACCGAAAGGTTTGTAGTTGAACTCGCAAGGTATGGGTTCCAGGAGTAAAACTGAAACTATCTTTGTTTGGTCTAGAGTCAAATTTCACCCGAATTCTCTGCAGTTTTTTTTTAAAAAAGGAAAGGAAAAATATCTATTAAAAACTACACTGGCAACGCTTTCACTCTAAATGCACGGGTTCCGTTTGGAGGGTGTCTCAGTCTCACGTTCTATATTGTGTGTACGAGAGACTTTCTTAAAACTACTGATGACTGCAATGTATATTGAAATGGCAGACGATTTCTCTCAGATTGTTACTAGCTAACGTGAGAATCCGAGAGACTTCGCTCAACGAAATGCTTGTGAGATCATAAACCTCAACAAATTCGAGAGAGCTCATAAAATAAAAACAAATACGAACAAGTTCCGCACCATCCTCCTGGACAGAAAGAAGAGGCATTAAGTTACGGCAAAAAAACATTGATTATCCACGTCGCCGAGGGCAATGTCCTCGGGCTGAAAATTTCTAAATTTGCTTACAATTCACACCTTAAAAAGAAAGATGTGCCAACGAAGATCGTACTCTCTACCCTGTACATGCTCAGTAACGTCTCAGATAAAAAGGAAACTCTACCTAAAACTATCACGGTCAATCCTGTCATACCCGATTATTCCTATACTTAACATATCGAAGAAAATGATTC
Organism: Ceratothoa steindachneri; assembly: GCA_963969495.1. Taxonomy (NCBI): domain Eukaryota; kingdom Metazoa; phylum Arthropoda; class Malacostraca; order Isopoda; family Cymothoidae; genus Ceratothoa; species Ceratothoa steindachneri. The sequence continues at coordinate 19,417,455 of OZ018318.1, read as the reverse complement.
TGCAAATGCAAAGGGTCTAAAGCCACCTAATGAGCCTCATAACAAATACAACGAGAAGAAATTTAACATTATCAAACGTTCTACATAAAGAGCAAGATTAAAACCAATCAACCATTTTATCCATAAAGGAAACATGGTTCTGACCTGAATCAAACACACGGAAAGACAAAACAGGATAATGAATTTTAAACAAAACCTAACGATAATTAAGCGTCTTAAAGCTCAGAGAAATAAACTCCACAACTCAGTCATGCAGATTTTTTTTTTTACATGTTTCCTGGCCTACAAGTCTTATATGATATATATATATATATATATATATATATATATGGCGAAAGTCTTGTTGTGAAAGGTACCACCCGCAGAAATTGTATTTGTTATTTCTTTGTATGTGACTTGTTTGATATGGTAACGCTCTGGGTGGAATTAAATCACTATGCCTGATAGCTTAGCGGTAGAGCATATGTTCGGCAATCAGCTGACCCAGGTTCGAATCCCGGCCAGGAATACTCAAACTTTTTCCCCTGGCTTTATTTTTTTCTTCTCAGTATAGATCCCCTTTACTGTATTTTCCTTTACTCTCTTTGATTCTTGTGTTCTTCCAATGTCCTTTTCGTTTAACTTCAAAAGACTCCGGTTAAGAACAGAGATGGATACAAATAAATGATGATCGTCTCGTCAGTGGAAGGGACGGCAAGATCAAAATCGTATATCTAAATATGGGTAGAATAATAAACAAAATAGATAAAATGAAAGATATATTGTCACAAATATTGCTTCATTTTCCCTAAATTTGAGAAAATATTAAAGAAAACGAGACAATCAGAAGTAACTAATTTTTTATTAAAGAAATTTCCTTCATACTGTTATACAATTAGAGGCCGTACAGAGACAAAATAGTCATCAGGACTATCAATAAAATACTACTGGATTAGGTTTTATCATAAATTACGTGGTTGCAAAGTGTCAGAAGCAACTCCCAAACTATCAAATTGATAAACCAAATCATAGTTCTCCAGTCTATCAATGACTCCGAACTGTCTTTGGGTTGCTTTCTCCAGTATTAACTCTCTTATTTAATATTTATTATCTTTTCAATTTCCGCTTCCATTTTCGTAAACTGTAAAAACCGGTCCTAGTAGGAGCTTCTCTAGAAATCTGTATACTCTCTATTATTAGGGTTACTTACCTGTATTGGACCTATACTCTCTTCCATTTGGGCCTCTTTCTCGCATACAACTCATATTGTGGGCCATTTGAGACTAAAATACTTTGGCCTCTTGTCCCCATGGGATTATTAAACCTACTCAAAATCTCTTTGACTGCTGCTCCTGAGTACTAGATTGGATTGGTCGGATATCTATTACTCACTTGCAATTGCTCTTTTTTTCTCGGAGATCTTTCGATCTGACCATGCGTCTATGAAATGGTTCTCATTAGTTGCTTCCTCTCGTGTGGGAATATAATTATCTAAGCCTAATTCCTCTACTATTGTGGCCATGGACTACTTTGGATCCAGATTTGGTTACATCTCATTGTATTTCACTATCTTTCCTTTGCTATTCCTATACGATTATATTATTTTGTTCTCTACTATATCCCTCTCTATTGCTTGTGTTAATGTGGGAAAGTTTCATTTGTGGTGGCGATTGTTGTCTAAACGGGAATTCTTCATTCAAGCGGGGGCGGACTTTGAACTTCTCCAGATTTCCACTCAGTTTGTTCCTGTTTAAATAGATACTTTAAAACTGGGCTCCTCGCCTTTATTATAAGCATGATTACAACATACTTGGAAAAAGAGCAAAGGGGCGGGAAGAACCAAGCCACATGCCCATACCTTACCATATCTGGATATCTTTAATAACCTCCTAGGATTAGTTTGTTCAGATTCTCATGTAGAGAGTTGAGGTTTATCTTTTGCTAATAGCACTCACTTGATTGCGACTACCCTCTACCACGTTTTTGTTAAATTCTCTCACCTTTGGCTCTTGATCTCCACATTGTTCACTATATTTGTCATGCTACTCTTATCCAGAAATTTATTTTTAGGTGCAGGTGGGGAAGATTTAAATAAACAAATAAGGATTAAATATAGGAATTTGGTCTTTTGTAAATGTATTATTAAATGCATCATCTACAGCTCTCCAACCATCCTCTAAAAATTAATTTAGATATTTGCCTGGTTTTAGATTTGCCTTAAACTGAAGTACCATAATTTGTATGGTTAGCTGGTTTTGAGTTGTCTTGAAAATACCACTAAAGCTTTGCTAAAATTATTCCAATTCGTGGCATACACCACATTCTAAGAATAATTAACAACTCTGATAGCAATTAACTACGATAGACGAATAAAACATTTAGCCTCCATTATCTTTGTCACCTCGTCAATAATATGTTCTGGGGTAAAATATGCTCAGATTGTTTATGGAGGTAAGCCATTTTAAATGGTGATTTATGGATACAAAAGAGGGGACAGAGGAAGTTGTCTATTCCACTCATATGACTACACAGAGGACAGAGAAATTTATATCTCCACTCCAGTTGGTTGGGGAAGGTAAAATCTGCATCCCTCTTATTCAGGTTACAAAGAAGTTTACCAGAAATTGTGCCGACATCAGCGGTCTGGGTGGCACCTGGCCTTTCATATTTCCATCTATTCTCGTATCTGAATGGAACTTTACATTGCTCTATGATATATGCAGTATCGTTATTACAATATCGCTTTTTTATACCTTTGTCGTGGTACAGCCACTCTATACCATACACTACTCCTATATTATGTAGGGGGTGTAGTGATTTAATCATATACTGCAAAGCAAACCGTTGAAGGACTGTTCGCAGGTGTATGGTTTGAAATCCTTAATAAGTAAACAGAGTGTATAAATAGTTGGCGAGATTTACTTGAATATGCCGAGAGTATCGTTCAAGGTTATTTAAGGATGAAACAACAAAAATCTAATTTTATTTACAGAGATTAAAATAAGAAAAAAATAGGCAAAGGGGAATTCTTTAAATTGGAAGAGTCTCTTATAATATTTATGAGAAGGAATTCTCAAATGGAATTAATGTAACTAGGCTCAGGTCAAAAAGGGGGAACTTGACAATACTAATAATGGAGGGGGTTTCAGTCTTACTAGTCGATGACTTCGAGGAAAGTACTTCTTGCAATGAGGCGAGTGGGGAACGATCCGATGAGGCAAGTGGGGCACGATATTAATGAGGAAGATGGGCACAATCCGAACCAACCTTCCGATGAAGATAGCCCAACTTCAAAGATGACGTTCAACGGGGAACGTGGGAATTCTCGTAATTCCACTGAAAGAGGAAACTTCTTTCTCCTCAAAGGCAATTGATGGAGATTTTCTTCGGTTCGATTAAACTAAGGGAGACTATTGCACAAATTAAAACGATTGCCGTTCACAGAAGCTCCTAATCTACTTGGGTAGAATCACGGCTAAATAAGTCTTCTGTATGATGAATGCTCAAGGTACGAGACGATAAGGATGTCCTTGAGATGCGGGATGGACTCATCGAACTATAGAATAACCCGATTATTTGTATGTTCGATTCTGGAGGGGAAGGGGAAGTTAGAGAAAGGAGTCACAGGCTCCAGACATCTTAATCTGGAGGCGGAGTCGATTCATCATTTAGCAGCAAGGGGCGAGAGATAGCAGCTCTTTCAGACCTCGTCACCGTGGGGGGAAGTTCGCAAGATTGTCAAAAATTTGAGAATATTCCAACAGGAAGTGACATCGTTCATGGCGCGATACCATAGCACGTAGTCTCCGATAAATGGGGAGGGGTCAGAGGTTTGTTCTTTTAAAACCGTCATTATCCAAATCGATACTCATTTGTTAGTCACAAACTCGTTGAATAATCTCCAATATTATTGCTTCCTTTGCGATTCATTAATTTACATTCGAAATTATTGAAGTTCGTCTAGGTAAGTTAGAATCTGTTCGAGAAAATCTCTCCTAATGATACTTCTATGTTATTATAGGTTTTGTCTATTTATTGGAGATCTTTCGTCACCACGCCTTAACATATGTAGCTGGAGTTTGATTTGAATTAATATATCTCCTTTATATGGAGCAAGTAGATTGACCGTGCCTTCTACAGGAGCTTGTCCTTAAAGGCCACTGTTATGGGAAGCTGGCCGCTCGCAATGCACAATAAAGCTAATAAGTGTAGCCATCACGTACCCGGTCCAATTCTGGATTTTGGGCCGCGTTGATGTCCCCCTTCCCCTTTGTCAGACTGCGTTTGATGGTTATAATTTTATCTAGATGATGCTCCCATTTTGGGGGCAATTTTTGCATTCTTTGAAGCTTTTATCTTTATCACTGCTTTTTATCTTTAGCTAGTTGCAATTAATGAAATTTGTACGATTAAAAATTCGAGAGATTTTCGTTAACAAGCTCTGCTGACCAAAGTCGCGTGGTCTCATTTATTCTGATTTATGACCTTACCAACTTCAAAACTAGCAATAATTCCCGGACTAACATTAGGAGAACCTTGAAAATTATATCATTTGAAGAAAATGTTAAACAACATAGTGGTTTCAATTTCGTTAGAAATAGACGAATAAATATGAAGTTATTGCCAAATAATTCCCCGACTAGCCTTGGGAGGACTTTGGCAATTATATCATTCCAAGGCGAATGTAAAATAACATAAGGGTTTAAAATTTCGTTGACCCAATAGTTCTGATGTTATTGCCAAAACAATATAATTTCCGGGCTAACCTCGTGAGGACCTTGGCAATTATATCGTTCGAAAGAGAATGTAAACAACATATGGGTTTCAAATTTCGTTAGAATCGGCCAAAAAATTTCAATGTTGTTACCAAAACAAAAAAAAGTAAAACGTCGACCGACCGACCTAGTGAGATATATAGTCGCATGCGAGTAAAAATGAAAGCGAAAGAAATACTAGGATTAATTGAACATTTTTTGGCGACGAAAACTATAATCCTTCATTTCCTTTATTATAGTCAGTTTCTATGTATCACAATTAGAAAGAGCATATTTTTAGGACTGTTAGTAAATATATATCTTTTGTTTCTTATAGCAAAAAAAATGGGTTAAAAACTATGGTGGATTTCACTTCCGAGAGCCGAGCACGAGTGGAATAAATGCTTCAAATTTGTTCTCTCCACTAGATAAATCGTATAAAAGTTTGTAGGCCAGTTTTATTTTTGGCAAATACAAATTTGTGGAGAAAATAACTTTACGTCTGCATTTTCTGTGGCAAAAAATGCGCGGTTTTTTTCATCTAACTTAAAGATAGAGTGAATTGTTACAAGTTCTTACATGGTGGTGGAAAGCAGGGAATAAATTTGCTTATAACTTAAAATGCGCCTGTAATAACTTTAGTAAACGACGCTCTTTTGCAATAAGTATATACACATGTATTTCAAAAACATTATTTACACAATAATGGCTCACAAAATAGAAAGCATCCCGATTTTTTATGGAAAATGCTGCCTATTTATTATAACTTTGTGAAAGATCTGCTTTTGAAATGTACTTTGATTGAATTTTCTGCCAAGGTTCTTTTTTTCGTAGAGTTCTACGCGAAAGGTGTTTATGCACGCAGGTATTCTGAGATTTAAATAATGGTGCATGTGTGAAAGTGTTTTTATTCTAGAAATAATATTTTTTTACTACCTTAGGGAAAACACAGTGGTACAGGTGATCGTTCTATGAAAAACAGGGTTTCCTTTGTATTCCGTTGTTAACTTACGGCATTGAATTTTTACGATTTGTAATGGTGTAGAAGTTTAATTATTTATTTTCTTTCTAATTGGTCTTGACCCCAATTTGGCACATCTTTATAGTTATTTTGGTTTTAAAAATCATTCCGCTTTTTTCTTTCTACCAAAAATATAGACGCAACTTTGGATTATTAATTTTGTTTATGTTAAAAATATTATTTAGACTCAGGGATTCAGGAATGATTTATTAGCGTAAAACTTAGAAATGCACCACCAATTGTAGTGATTTAACATATGTGGATACGACATAAATTTAAACATTTAAAAAAGAGCTTTCCAAATACAATAGACTCGAAAAATCAGAACGCATTTATTTGTATCACAACATCTTCTATAACTTTTTCCAGACAAAATTCAAGGTTTCCAGAATTAGTGTACATATCCTAGAGGCATAAACTACATATGGTTAAAGGTTATACAAATTTTAATGAATGAAACGAAAGTTATCAACAGATATGCAATTTGATTAAAAATAGAAGTGTGAAAAATTAAGCCAACACTTAGATTTCTTGTAGCGAGTACTGGCTTTGAATCCGTATAAACTAACTTCAGCTCTCGTCAAGACAACATGCCTGAGAAATCTGTCACGCTTTCCTCTGTCTGCAAGCTGATCTTAAAGTTCCGCCACCAAGATCATCTTTCAATTGGACACATCGAGAAGGCGGTCAACCGCTTCAAATATTAGTCTTTAAAAGTTTTCAATATGGAAACCAAAAACGACCAAAAAAAGGAAGACCATGCCATTCCTCAAATTGGGAACAAGGGCCATTTCAAGGCGGCTGTAGCAGTTCATTGAGACATAAGTGAGATTTTAGCCAGCAACGTCTCCAGGCAGACTGTGACGTTAGCTGGAAGAAGACAAATTTCACGGACACACAGCCGCGTTTAAGCCATTAATCAATCTAAAGTTCAAGGAGGTTCGTATTGCCTTCGATATGGAGCTTTTAACATGGAGAGATAACTCATTCTGACATGTTCACTTCTTTGATGAATCTAAGTTTAATTAGTTTGGAGTCGACGGCAGTTGGTTCGCTCGTCACAGAGAAGAGGAAAAATTATCAATGGTACCAAAATGCTTTTGAAGTTTATAGTGAAATGGTCATGGTCTGAGGTGTGATTTTGGTAGTGAATTTATGTGTATACAAGTAATTGTTGAAACAGGATGCTTTGCCCTATATGTGAGATTACGAAGCCCAAACTACACATTTAATGCAGGTTAACGTCCCACACCACATAGACAAGTCAGTAAAGACCTTCCAGGACGACGAGCATATTACTGTTATGAGCTGTCTTTTACAAAGTCCGTACCTGAAGCCCTTCGGATTTTCAAGGAAAACAGAAAACACTCGGATAGAGATCTAAAGCTACGAATCTGAAAACAGTTCAAGACTGGAAAATTCTTTACCAAGAATGGAGCAAGATTAGTGAGCAAGAATGTCAAGGCATCAATGAAAATAATGGCTTCCTCTATAAATACTGATAAGAGAAAAATATTTCTCGTTGATAATAATTAATCGTCATTTTTCCCCAAAAATATTGTTCCTGTGTCGTTCGTATTATTTTCGACACTTCACTTTTTTTAGTACATCGCTTATCTTCTGATAACTTTGTTTTATTCATCTAAATTTGCATAACCTGTACCTATACATTCATTATACCTGTATGTTTTCAGATGACGTGACGGAAATACACGTGTTCTGATCTATTGGGCCGGGGATGTATTGTAGACACCTTTTTGTATTCTCAAATTCTTTCTTCAGTAAATTATCAAAAGTGAAGCACACAGAAAAAGGTTTCTTCCAACTCGAACAACGAAACACTTGTTTTTTGTTTAAATTAGTTAGTGGAGTAGAAAAAAAACACAATAAAGGAAATAGTAATAAAACAATATGCAAAAAAATCTTTAACTCATTATTCTTCCACCATGATTACTTTAAATCTTTTTTATCTGTTTTTGCATTATTAGGATTTTTTTTTATTATTCGTGCAAAATTAACATTCACCCCAAATTCAATTCAATTTAAACTTAAATCAAAGATAATTAATTTTAAAAAAAAGAGGCGAAGTGCCCAATTTAAATTTAGAGAAGTGAAGAAGAAGAAATCAACAAAATTCACCAACTATAATAAGAAGAGGATGATAGATTAAAATAAACGAAAAGAGGCCAAGTGCCCAAGCTAAGACCTAAACTGAAAATAATAAATGAATTACTGAATAAATTAAAACAGGAGATAATTAGCAGAATAAAAAACAATTAAAAGGCTTGAAAGCCACGACGGAAGATCAATTTAAACAAAACAAATAAATATATATATAACAATGGAAGAACCTGGCTGTCATCGACAGTCAGCAACATTAGTGACGGAGGAATAAAATTTATGAACTAAACAAGAAGAAAGCAAGCTAGTGATGCCCTAACACCACGGCAACCTAGTTAACATTCTCACACTTTTGTAAACCTACCCCATATTTCATCACTTTCATAAATTAATTAATTAAAATAATTCAGAAAACAAATAAAATAGGGCCAAGTGCTTTTGTTCTTAAGTTGTTGTTGTAATTTGTATTCTTACCTGAAATGCGTTCTGTTGCGAATAATGGAGGCTAGGATAGGAAATTACTTTACTATTTCTATCCCCGTGGGATTCTTTTATTCCATTCTCCCTTGTTTTCCTTATTCTTTTAATTATTCAAAATTACCTAATATGTCTATAACCATCGTTAATTTCCTTCTAGGTTAAAACGAGTTTCACTTATTTAATTTCAACAAAATTGTCAAACCAAGAGATAAAAATACATATACACGGTTTTGAAATCGTAGAAATATTGCAGAAAGAATGGCTCGAACATATTTATATTTCACTATGAGCGTTCGGTTGCTCTTAAAATGACGATGATCCATCATGCCTAGATATAAATATTGCAATTTAAATACTATTCTTTTTTTTAAGCATTCTTTAAATATTATTGCTTTGAAAATATTATTGGCTATATTTAGTTTTAGTATCTTTATTTGAATATCACGCATTATTCGGTATTATTCACGCATTAACAGAGCCTTCATAGATAATGCTCTGGGAAGAGCTAGGAATGTCGTTAATTAAATTGATACCAGGAAATGACTGAGAAGTTGCAAGCGGCAAATATGCACAGATTGATGTTCCCATTTGATAGGATAGTGTAAGAGCCGATGGCCAGTGGGAAATAGAGAACTGAATAGATTAAAGAGCGATAGTCTACAAAAGAGAAATTAAAATAAATAAAGACTATTAATATAAATGAATTAAACAAGAACAAAATGCCAGGAAGAACTTATACCTAAATCTAGTTTGAACTCAGATTAAAAAATTAACCGAGGGCCAGAAGAAATTTGTGCAGAATAAAAGGAAATAAATTAAAGTATTGCTTTAATGAGCGTGTATATTAGTATTACGTATAAATAGTTCCTGATATAAGTTAATAGAATACAAACTGAATCTTCTTAATGTTGCCCTGAACTCTCTTTCCGCTCGGAAGAAGATATAATGATAATCATGGGAGCAGTCTTCAGACAGAAATACAAATTTATTCTTCGGCAGTAACGGTTTCTTTAAGTTTGGTTTATGTATATCTCTTAGGTGTCTTTGTCATATTCTCCCTGTCTGACACTTTCTCTCTCTCACTCTATACATTTGGCTCTCTTTTTTCTCTCTCTCTTTAATTACTTATTTTTCTCTCATTCTCACTCCCAGTCCATATCCTTCTCTCTCTCTTACTCTATCTTTTTCTTCCTCTCTTCAAATCCCTTTCACTATCTCTCTCGATCTCAATCTCAAGCTAACTCTCCTGTTAGTATAAGTCTCACTTCTCTCTCTTCTATTTCCTCTCTCTTACGCTCTTTTCAAAAAAAACGAATATTTATCATGTCATTTTCTTCCATGAAGAATTAGCTGTATATATTTCAGGCAAAGACTAATAATTGCTTATTTACTGACATCAATGTGTTCAGACAAAAATTAGGACATAAATGTGCAGCGAATGTTTAGACTCAAATAAAATTAACCTCAATTCAATTTTGTTGCACAATTTTAATGGTAATTCTTCCATTTTTTTGCGGCATATTTTATTAGTATCAAAAACACGAGTGGGAATGAGAATCATTAAAAAAATTAATTGATTTCTACACACACAAAGAAAATATTTATAAAGAACTAAAATTTGTTCACTCATTCAAGGACTACAGCTAGAAACTAAAAATATGTGCCTTTTGTGTTTATGGGACAGCATCGATGACTTTAGGCATTATGTCATTAAAGAGTGGGCTACGAGATGAGAGAATGTTATTGTTGTTTATAACCTGTACCATATGCCACGGGTAAAGACAATAAAGCTATTCCTCTACTAATTCGCATCAGATTTGATTACATGGAGAACCTAGTGTGGTCTGTGAAAAAAGAATGGCAAGGATTTATGTACCTAAACGAAAACTAAATGTGAGAAAATGGTCATAAATTTAATATCTCTCTCTCTCTCTCTCTCTCTCTCTCTCTCTATATATATATATATATATATATATATATATATATATATATATATATATATATCAGATTGTGTAGATTTGTTTGGGGTATACTAAACTATACATATTCATAAGACTGAATCTACGTAATTTTCGATTTGCAAGAAAAATGTTATTTTATAATTGTTCAAATGTATTTAATCATATATTCACTTGTACCTTTCGTTGTTATTATAAATTTTACTAATTCTTATCTTAAATTTTAATATCCATAATCCTAAAATATATTGTTTGAAATAAAAAATATTAATGAATTATAAATAAGTTACCATTTCTATGTTTTGATACTTTTTTACGTCAAATATGAGCGTATTTTAAATTATTTTCATTATGTATTACTTACTTATTTACTGTTTATGGGTTAAATATTTTTAAGAAAAAAATAAATAAAATAAATATGTATAAAATTATTCTGCCGAATTATCAGTATTTTCTTCATTAAAAAAAGAAGCTACAAATATTGAGTTGAATTTGATCTTAAAGCTAGTCGATTTTTTAATACATTCGATTTTCACAAAGGTAAAGGAGAAGTGTTCATTCAGCATCTTCTTACGTCACTGTCAAGTGGCCTTTTGAATATTTAGGATAATATTCACCAGCACAGGATGATTAAAGGCAAATGAGAAAGCGAGAAGATTTAAGATTTAAACGCTCAGACGAAAAGACCGAATTCACTTGACCATTGTTTCTATGCCATATGTTGCATAAATATGTAGGTGACAAATTGAGCATATAAATTGATGGTAAGTTATGATTAGCTTATTTAAAGATAATTACAACAGGATGATGACAGCAGAAGGTACATTTAAAGCGAACAAGTTTCTGTCTACCGGGGTGGCCAGGCAAGCAAATGATAAACACTATAGTGAGTATTGCGTGAAAATCAATTCGACCTAAGAAGGAGGATCCAGGGATTGTGTCGTACCGCTTGTAAAGAAATGACTTATGAGGGTCGAGTCTGCACTTAAGGCAGTTTCTAGGGACAGAGATGACTGACAGATGAAAATGTTTTGATGACAGTTTCATTCAGACTGACTGAGGACAGGTGTAACTCCTTGTTGATCTTTGTTGTTTTATAATTTAATTACGCGGCTACAAATGTCTATTAGAAATACAAGGCGAAATTCAATAACTTCCTTTGGAAGGAAGGCGCGCCACCAAGGCATCCACTTGGCTTCTCTTATACGTTATGTCTGACTTTTATTTTCAGGGCGATTACAAATCAATTCTGAAAAGGCGTTCTCAATTCGATGTATGATCGTTTATCTAGCTCATTATACCGTGGATAAAGGCTGATAACTAGAGATAATTATTATTGTTACTTATTCAACTTATCAATTTTAATTCACTATATTTGTTTAGGCTTATTGTTTATTAATCTATTATTCTTTAGTTATACTTTCCTCGGTTAAAACTTTGGGAGTTCCTTAAATATATGAAATTTTAATAGATATATTAATTTGTATACGTACTCAGTGCGCTCATACCTCCTGAATTCAATTTACTAAAACCTATTACCATTCTGCATTACTCGAGACAATAAACCCTTTCAATATGAGATTGGAGGTTTTAACAAAGAATTGCTTGTATTTTTCTTATTATGTTGAGAGTTTATTCATTCCCTCTATAACATATTTTACACATATATCTGACTAAAAATGTAGAAACGGGATTTTTTTCAATATTCCATCAACCATTCGACATTTTCTTTCCAATTTATTACATTATTTAATTTAATCGCAGCAAAATATGCAGCATAATTTGTAATTTTGAAAGCCAATTTTGGTCATTTCTAATTGACTATTCGTCTTGCTGACATATTTTTACCTAATGAATAAATCGATACGTTAAATTAAGTTGCCGGATCCATCCTTTCACAAGGACAAATGGTGTACACAAATATCTAAAATACGCCTATCATTTAGCTAACACAAAACAAAAAATCTAGGAGAGTTCTTTTAAAAATCAGGTAAAAACTATGTTTAAACACATGAAATTTTTTATCTTAATTTGACACAAAGATAGTCTGATTTAGCTTAGTTTTATAATTAAGCCAATGGATAGTAGCAATGAGTAATCATGAATCTCGAATTCTGAAGATATTTCATTCGAAATGCAACATGTATATTGCTCAGCAACAACGGGGAAGATTTTTATAAATTCAGCAAATGCATACATGTTGATGAGTAATTAGAGATCCTTTTAGTCTTCCGGTCAAAGTGTCTTACTAATTGGTATTTTATCGATACGAAATTAAGATGCATGAATACGAGGATGCAAATACGGCCGGGAGACATTAAATGTCTCTCCGCCGTATATGCATCCTGCTTCATCACGTACGTGCGGAAATATGTTTTATAATACGTAACTTCATTGGATGGAATGGTGTAAAATTGGAATAACTAATCGATGTTTTGCCTTTGAATTCTGAAGCTTTAGTATTATTTTCCTAGGAATTCTTTGAATATCCTAAAGTGTATTGATGAGAATAACGAGTGAATTTTCAGAATGCATTTTTTTTTTATTTGTCAAGTAAGTCTAGTAGCATTTTCTAGTTGCAGTGTATCATAATATTCTGTGTTGTGTATTTTTAATGTTTACAGAATGTATAATGCAGTGAAGCATCAAAGTGCCTTTCTTTTCTCTGTGACGTGTGGTTGGTTCAATGTTTGGCTTTCTTAAAGTCCCATTAATCCCGATCCTTGTAGTGGAAATGTGATATCTTTGGTTTATGGAAATAAAGTTTAACATGTTTTGCTTTTCTAATCATTGCTTGGAACCAAGTACACCGGTACTTATTTTCTCTTGTGTGGTGATGTATATTCATTCATTTATGGTTTTTATCTTGTTAGTGTGCGTTGGCCATGACTGATTATAGTCTGACAAGGCGGCAACACTCAGAGGGTAATCTGGTTTCGTTGCGGATCTTGAAAACTCCCATGAGTTTCGCGTCATCCCAGACTTTGGTACTCTAGGTGAAATCTTTGAGATATAAACAATGAGAATATATTTACTTTCTTTGGCTGCACCAATTAATTGATAAGCTTTTATTTTGCTCCTATCTAGGGTAAAGTCATTTCGTTATTTGTTTTAATAAGTAATAAATTATTTAAGCAAATATACAATTAAATAAATACATAAAAGTTTTTCTAATTCTAAATTTAAGCTTCGCGAATCCAACTTTGTTTTAGTGGTATTTCACCTAAAGCAACCTTGTAGCTTCTCTTCCTATTTATCTACACAATTAAATTACCGCATTCCTCCAGACTCACGATCATATGCCACTTTCCATCACTGCCAATTCTTTTGCTTTTTTTCTTGACCTCATGTCATGATTTACTTCACTATCTCACTTACCAGCAAAACTACCCCGAATTTTCATCAAAAGGATGCTTTCTGTCCAAGCATGAAAGTACCTTTTCCCCAAACATCTGATAAGGTTATTCTAAGCTGTTACTTTCTCATTCTGTGAGATATTTGGTTGCTCATTTTCTAAATTCTTTGGTTTCATTTTTCCAAGCTCACGTACGCCTTTTTCCCATAAGTCTCACTGGTGATATATGTATAGCTAATAGCGTCTTACAAACGACGCTGATTAAATTAATTGGATTAATGCGGCCAAGGTGAGGTAGCAATCTCATTCTAAAAGCGGGAAGGTGGCCGTGTTTATTTGCGAGTAATTTTGTTATTGAATTGTTTATGTCTTCCCTAAATGGGATCTTTGTAAGGCCAATCTACATGCCATATTAGGAAGGGCCCATTTAAATTTGGATACTGATATACTTTTTTTACCTTCTTGTAATGGGTTGAGGAATGAGTTCTTGTGGTTTAATCAAATTTATTCATTACCATTAACAAATTTAGAAAAACTTCATTTTTAATTGATAACAATATGCAATTTAATCAATAATGTATTCTCCGTTGTTATTTACGACTTCTTACCAACGTTCAACTAGTTTTTAGATGCCTTTGCAATAAAAATCTCTGATCTGGACTTGAAGAATTCGTCTAACCAGGTTCTTAATTCCACATCAGTATTGAATGAAACGCCGCGCAAATTATTGGAAAGCAGTCGAAACATATGGAAATCCGTTCGAGCCAAGTCAGGCAGGATTTCCCAATTAAGCGTTTGGATGGCGTCTTTTTTTTATATTGGAAAAGTGAGGACTAGCATTGTTGTGTTGCATTGTCGCTTTTCACCAATAGCTTCTGCGAGTCCATACATTTGTTGAACGTAGAGTTCTACATTGACAATTTCGTTGTTTGGAAGGAGCTCATAAAGAAAGATGACTTCGTAATCCCACCACACACACAGCATCATCTTTCGTGGATGAATTCCTTGCTTTAATCGCATGAGTGTTTTTTATTGGGCCTAAGCCATTGTTTTAGATGGTTCATCGTGACATAAACACCCATTTTTCGTCGTCAGTGATGATGCGTTGAAGAAATCTGTCTTTATATCCAGAGGTAGCCTTGTGACGAGCAAGCAAACCAGCTAAAAACGTGGAACGTTGAAGTTTGTTGCTTTCGCAGAACCCATGCACCGATCTTTTTAAATTCCCCCTAAAATGAAGGTGATTCACTACAGTTTTCTAATCACATGCCAATTGTAAAGCCAATTCTCTGGTCGATTTACGAGGATTTTTATAAAGAAGGTCTTTCAATCGATCTTCATCCAACTTAATAGGGCCCCCAGAACGTTCTTCGTCATTAAGATTGAAATGACCGTTTTTGAAACGAGAAAACCACCATTGAGCTGTCTTTTCTGATAAAGCATTTTCTCCGTACACTGCACAAATATCGCGACGAGCTTTGGCTGCGTTTGCATTGTTCCCGTCTTGATTGAAAATGAATAACAACAAGTGTCGAAAATGTGCCTTTCTTTCAACTTGCCATTCCATTTTGAGGGTACAAAACAAAAATTAAACTAACACAACTTTAAATAAACCGCAATGACTTATTACTCAACTACAAGACGTAGCTTAAGCAAAAGCCTAATAATCTACGCTGTTAAGAGACGTAGCCTAACCTTTGCAAATGTTGCTCTCATTATTTATTATTGTTTCTTAATATGTGCAAAATAAGGTCAATAAAATTAAATCAACATAACATTTAAAAAACGCAAGAACTTATTTCTCAACCTAATATTTATTTGATTTCAGGCGGTCTTAAAGTCTGCTTTTGTGTCAACGAAGAGAATTGATTAATTTGCTTTAGATTCAATTGTACGTTTTGATTAGAAACTTATGTTTGTTTCACCACAGTTTCAAATTCCCTATAACCACACATTTCTTTACAAATCTATTATCAGATAACTTCTCGGATATATATCGATACAGCTTTGATTTAAACATAAATGACACTAGACAACTTCTACATCTTTTTAAATTTCTACCGGGAAGATAACTGTTGTACTATACTAATTCAAGTACGTGACCACGTCACTATTTTGAAGTTATGGGCACGAGTTTGTATCAGTAATACATATAGAGATATTTATGTACTGTATTACTTATACAAGTAATATTTCTAATATAATACCGACGTATAATACTGATATTTAAATAATGCGATTAATATAATATTACTAAAATTACTTATTTACTATATTACTACTACAAATATATACCATTTTTGAAGGGGAACAAACAGATCAAACCTGAATACTTTCTTCTTTCTTATGACTCCAGGAATGTTTGAGACATTTTTTCTAGCAAGTGGAAGTTGAACGGATCTCCAGCTGGAGAAATTAGCGGTAATCACTCATCATGTTAAGATTAAATTGACCTTAATGTCTTCTTCCCAATTAAGCGACCTATTGGTTTTGCTTGATATTATTTGCATTGCTAACACCCCCGCGAATCCAAAGAAAAGGTTCTTAATGATAATGGAAAAAATGTACTTTTAGAGAAATTTGGTAACCCATTAACTTGCTAATGATTATATCAATAGAGTTTTTCTGACCAATGAGTTCTTAGAAAGTTTGTGTTAATTAATATGAATTATTCCTATGCTGACAGCTTCAGTGGGTTCAGAGTTTCTTTGAATCTGTAATCATTTATCAAGGCTCTGACTGCAGGTCAAATAAAAATGCCGCTCTCAAATTTGTGACACCCTTTACTTCGCATTTAGTTTTCGTTTAAGTAGGGGACTAAAATTCTTTTAGTTCCCTACAAATCTTCCATTTGTGGGTTTAGAAATCAATTATTTTTTTAATTAATCACATCCACACACTTTTCTTTGATTTCAATAAAATGGGCCTCAAGAATGGAAGATTTTTATTAAAATTGTGTAACAAAACAGATTTGAGGATAACTGCATTTGAGTCTATAAACATTCTCCATTTTTGAGCTGCGTATTTATGTCCTAGTTCATGTATAAACACATATATGTGGGTACAGAAGCCATTATTAGTCTTTTACTTTAAAATATACAGCTAATTCTTTTAAGAGAAGAAAGAAAGGGAGAAATATTAACACTTTTTTTTTCAAAAAATCCATTGCGTAGGCCTGGCAGCCCCTAAACTTCCAACCTTTTCTATGACAGAAACAGATCTTTTACCACAAGTATAAAATCGCCTTGCTTTGTGAAACGTGGCTCTTTTGGGTTGATTCATGCTCTTATTTGTCATCCACAGAATTTAGGAAACTCATTGCAGAAGTTTTTTGTGCTTCAAAGGAGTCAGATTATGGATGTCTGAAAGAAAATAATCTGAAAATTGCAAACCGATTTTGAGGGTGACTTTCATTCTGCATAACGAATTTTTAATTATTTTTTTTTTATAAAACAAAAGTGTTAGCCATATAAAAATCACAATAAGCGACACGACTGGTCGGCTAACGCCATATCTTTAGTAGAACAAAAGGGACACATCATATATCAGTGGCCAACTTTCAATATTGGTCCCAGATTATAATATTCTTAATATTGCCATGGTGAGTAAATTTTTATCATACATAACCAAAATTATTTGGGAGATTCTGATAGCTTCTGCTCTTCAGGACTTACATAAAGACAGAGTGATATATCGCCCCAGTCCTTTCATGATGACCGTACAGAGTAAGCTGACAGTTACCAGAGAACAAAGTGAAATAGAGAGATGGAAGGATAAGAGAAACCACTCATAAAGCTCAAAAGTTTTATTAGCTCAAGCTCGAGACCAAAGAATCTTCAGCTAATAAAACTTTCGAGAAGTATGAGTGGTTTCTCCTATCCTTTACTCTTTAACTGTTTGTCGCAAGACGCCACATACAAAAAGTTACATATATTTGAGTTGCCGAGTCATACATATTTGTGTATCATAAGATTCTGCCGAGCTAAAGCAGATCCAAGATCAAACTTCGGATCCGCATGGTCACTTTATTCTATATATGTCTTTAATTTTCTAGCAAATTGATATGTTCAAGTTCAGGTGAAGAACAGAGCTACCATTGCATATCTTAACCCACCGTACGCCAGATGGGAAAAAATAGCTAAAAACGCGGTGTGGGGTCCTGGAACACCCGACTTAAGTGGTAGATTTCTGCCATATGCACAAAGTTACAAACGTTAATTTTTCTACATATGTCGCCCAGGAGACGGCGCATGGAGAAAATCCACCATGTCCCCATTTATTATTTTCTAAGAGCAAGACTTTCATGAATTTCTGCAAATTTTTCGAATGTTTGTACATTTAATGAATTTTAGGGAATATGGTGTCAACATAACAAAATAAATATATTCTCAGTTATAATAACATGTAAAGAAAAATTACACAGCATCATGAAAATGGAATTAGACAAAAATTGTGGTTGAATAAATATTCAGAACGATGCTGATGGTATACCTTTTTCCTTCACAAATACGTTTATTCACATCTTAACATGCATTGGCATATATCTTCTAGATGACACAGAATGCCGTTGTAGTTCTTTACAAGCTGGTGTAATTTGTCAACACCTACCCCTTGTTTTGTTGTAGTCAAGGATTACATGAGGCTTGAAGGGTTCTTCTTTTTTTTCATTTTTTTTCAAAATGCATTGAACTTAACAATAGAACATTTCTATTTTCCGCTGCGACATAGCTGCAGATTGTAACTCGTTTGTCCTCTGAAAAGCCAAATTTTGATGTGATGAATGGACTTTATGATCCTTTGATGCTTGAAATGATTAAGGAATTTCCCTTTTATTCTTCCTCAGAGTTCCAAGCAGTGTCAATTTCTTGTCAAATATTTCTTTGACGAGACCATAATCAGTAAATAAGTTGTCTCTCGTCAGGTTTCTTCCAGTGTTTAGAAAAGTTGTAATAAGATCCCGTACGACTCTTTGTAGTTGTCCTTGTTCAACTATCCCATCAACTTGTCCCTTATAAATTTTGGCATTTAGAAGATATGTATTTGTTGCATCAGTCATGCTCCACACTTTCATGCCATACTTGTCAGGTTTACTAGACATATAAATCTTAAATAAACATTTTCCTCTATATGCTAGTAGTGACTCATCAATAGTTACGTATGCACTAGCCTTGTAGTTGAATTGACAGGCCCCAACAAACTTTTGGAAAACATCATGTAAAGGGGATAACTTTCCTTCTGTCCCATCCATTCGTTCCGTTCGAGTGTTCATGTCGTCAAGTCTGATGCACCTTTTAATTTGCAGGAAACGGATACGACTCATTGTAGCTCGATAAATAGGCGGACCTATCTTGGTGCTGAAAAGTTCCTCAATATGATGCTTATTATCCTTGTCGATTCCACATATAACGTGAAGTCCTATCCAACCCATAAGTTATACCCGCGGCGAATATAGAATGTATAAATCTTTCATGAACGCGAAAGAATGATTACATGAATCAAGCAAACCACAAGAAACAGAAATACAGGAACATTTTTCTTCGGAAATGATATTTCCTAATTCGCCAAAATTCCGTACAGGAGTGGGATTCAAACCCTGCACAATGAGACAGCGAGCAACCGCTATGATCTCAAGTAAACCGTCCCTTAGACAAAAAATCTCCTGAATAAACAAGCTTTTAAGGTACTCTTCGCAAGGTCAATCGGGACTATGAAAGAGAAAGAAATTAATATGGAATTCAAAGGAAAAAGGAGAGTTAAGGTAAACACGCGGCGAATATACAATGTAAAAATCTTTCATGAACGCGAAAGAATGATGAAATGAATCCAGCAAACCGCAAGAAACAGAAAAACAGGATAATTTTTCGGTAATTTAAGACCGGGATAGCGCCGTCATTTCAAAGGTTTTAGAGCCTTTTAATTAAAAAAAATTATAGAAGCAATGTTATTCAGCTCATCGAATTACATAGGAATACCTATTTATTTTTCCGATTGCCCTGGATATAACATATGAAAAACAATCCCACCCCTAAAAATTTTACAAGATCAAACACTGGCAAAAATGATACTCAATATAAATAAATCACTCAATTTTGACACGTAAATTTCCTATTTGACAGATGATTCGTTGCATAAAAAATACAAGAGTCATACAGCCGCGAGTCTTCAAATCAAGTTGTCTTATTTCCGCGTATCATTAACTCGCGTTGACGGTCGAGGATTCATTGCCTATTCATGAAGGAGGAAATTAGAATTCTTTCAGTCACATTTGGTTTGATTAATCTATGAAATATTTTGCACCTAAATTTCCTTATCAAGGCCAACCCAATTCCATCTTAGAGCTCGCAAAATCACCTCAACACTCAGACTCCTAAAACACGTTCATTTTTTAAGAATAAATTTGATCTGAACTTATGTATTACATTGATTCAAGGGGAATTATAATTATTCTTCGTTATTTTCCAAGGATGAATTTGAGAATTCAAGGATTGAACGAAGCTATACAAACTTTAAGACAATCATCGCTATTTTTACTTTCACGATGTTGTATTTTCGGCGAAAATAAGAAAAGTGAAAATAAGGCAATTTATTGCCTATGACCAATGTCTCTAAACGGATCAAAAGGGGTAGTTCGGTCAACCATGCTGCAGGAAATATTTTAAATTCTCTTTTCTGTTCAGATCCTAACAACCGCAGGGGGATCTGCGGCTATATACATATCTTCCATATAATTACACTTTCCTAAATTCTCTACTTTATTGACTATTTTCTCTACCATAGACATATGACGGTAGCATTTTTATTGTTTTCGTTAATAATTTGAAATTATTTTAAGGAATACACAATACACACCAAACGACGTCTAGCTTAGAGAAAAATAAATAACAATCTCGCGGAATTCAAATCTGCGATCCAAACAATAGTTGGAAATTTAAAATATGGAATCTTTATTCAAATATAAGTGGCTTTATGCTATGGCATATTATTTTGCGCAATTTTTTTAATAAAATGAGTTAAATATGTGACGCAAAATAATACAGATCTAACCCAATATTAAAATCTGCGAAATCAGTTTAATATAGGGGTAAGGAGAGTAATACAATGAAACAAATATTCTTCAACCTCAATTTGAATCCCAAGCAATTCCCAGAATTGCCAAGCCAAAGCAATCAGTGCTTCTAAAAATTTCCTCTTCTGTGCATTACCGTAAATCATCGTAAATAGCAATATAACCAATGTGCTGTAGCGTATCGTCCACTTAGAGACCAACCTCAGACACAATATCACCCATGATACGATTTATTTCTCACTCTGTTAGACCTTTCACCCTCAAAGTTTATCTCACGTAAACGATCCAACTTTTACCCTCTCTTTGAACAGAGTGTTTACTGTTTAATAGATGTGAGAGTGTTATATCTCTAAAGTTCTATGTTGTTTGAATTTGTTTTGGGACTTTGCGACTAGTACTTCATGATACATTAGCATTTGCTGGCTTTGACTTGTAGAAACTCTTCTCAATCGTGAATTTCTTTATTCTTTTTATTTTACATCTGTTCATTAATACTCTATTATTTTCATTATTTCCTTGTCTTTGCTACCCTAAATTTAAAAGATAAAAGGCAAAAGAACAGGTAAAACCATTATATTTTTTTCCCAGTACATCTTTCTATTAATGATACTCCTGTAGTTATTCTTCGATATATATATATATATATATATATATATATATATATATATATATATATATATGAGCAGAGAGGGTAGAGAGATCACTTAATTAGGTCGGGCATAAAACTCCTTAAACGTTTGAACGAAGCGGTTTGGGTGAATTCGGGGAAAAGTAAAAGAAGATAAGGTGAGCAGAGATGACGTAGGGCCATAATTGAAAAATAAAAATAACTAAATGCAGGGGCATAGGGGTCAAAGAGCGACCATTGTCACTAAATGGGCGTTTTAAGCCTAAGCCAGGGTGATTTTTTTCATTACTAATCGTAAGGAATCCTTTTACGGGACTAAAGTGAAATCACACATTCCCATATATACATGTAAGCCCTTGACTGAAACGCTATGAAATGATAACTTTCGTATAGACACATTTGTATCTCTCTACCTATTGCATTTTTACATAGTTCTGCGAAGTATTCCTAAAGTAGACACTTGCATCCTTGTTATTCGTCTTTTTGCCCGTCTCATCCTTTTTTTAATGAATGATGGACGCGCGTAGATAGAACTCGAAGTGGAAAACGGTACTGAAATGGAATTCGCAATATTGCATCCGATGTCATTCGACAAAATGAGTAAACTTGGTTCCAGAGGCCTAAAAGTTATCTTCCATTTATTTTTTCCTCGTCAGGTGACAGAAGCGAATAAAATGGGATAATATACAAGATTGCTTGTATGTATATAAATACCTATCTGAATGGAGTTTAACTCCTGTGACACTTTCTTGCCTATTTTTTTTACAATTTTACATCGTTAATTGTGTTTGCAAATGGAATTTCTCTAGGTCAAATAAAAATGGTAGTTTAAGGAAGTATTAGAATTTGAAGTTATTATATCTTTATAGTTTGCTTTCAACTCTAAAAAACAATAATCCACGAAACTTTAATTATTTAACGAAAGAAGGAACAACAAAAGGATTTCGTGACAGTCATGATGGAACTCGTTTTGCCTTTGATTTAGGGAATGGCAGCTTTCAGTCATTAACGATTATAATTATCAATCAATTATAGCTTCATCATCAACTTCCTTTAACCGCAACCATTCTCCAACGTAGGGGCAGGGGGGCTGCACGTACCGCAACATAAATAAAAATACTTACACTAAGAGAGCAGCATTCATTTTCTAATATGGTTCGTCCTTAACACAGCTGGGGAACTTTAGGCTAAAGCAACTCTACCATTCAAGCAAGAATACCCCAATCACGCCACCGTATACACATCAAAATGTACTGGCATTTTACTTCCTCTTGAACCCTTACGTAAAACTACCTTTTTTACACTCTTTAATATTTTGAAAAACAAGTATATTACTTCATTAATTAACGAGTAATTCACTTAAATCTCTTCATAAGTGAGTGTAAAAAAAAGAACCCCTTCATTTTTATACGCTTAATTTAATACATTAAGTAAAGATTTGAATTAGATAATAGGGTCATCATGAATGTTTGCCTTGTAAGATAAATTTTTAGTGATGGCTGAATTATCTCCCCCCCCCCCCAATAACACTGATGAAAATCTCGAAAGTTTTCTACTCCTAATATTACAATCTTTTTTTTCTAGGGGAGTTATATAATTTTATTAACCTTTTACTCTTCGAAGAAGTCCACCCTCTAACCTTTATTCCTATATTTGAGAGATCGTCTTAAATGGAGCTGATGCTAAGTTTAAGCTCTTTATTAGAGTTATGAACTCGGGGCTTAAAGTGATTTTATATTGAATTTAAGAATCTCAGATAACTATGTTTTCCTACATTTATTAAACATGCAATTCACTTTATTATTATTTTGCTCTAACTTCCCTAGATCACCTTTTGATATCATTCTACCTAAACAGTATACTCGAATTGCTTGCTATTTATTGTATTTATTTTATTTAAAACACGCTTCCTAATCATCGATATGATTATTATGGTATTTATCAATAATATTATTATTATTTCATTATAATTATATCATTATTGTTATTATAATTATCTAGGATCTAGCAGCTGCGAATATTTCCATTTTTTCCGTAAAACCTGATAAAGTGGCGAAAAATATTCCGTTCGAGAACATGCAAAAAGGCAAAATGTTATAAGTAATTGAAATATTGATCAAAATCCGATTCCAATTTTATCCAAATTTTCATTCGAAAATGCAAAAGTTCATGCAGTAATACTTGTAAATTTATTGTATTTTCTGCTACGAAGTAGTGTCTCATTTCAAGGTTTTTTATTAAGTTTAAAATTTATTTCCCTTTAACTGCCTGAATATTATGGAATGGTAATTTAAGTTACTTAGTTCCATATTTTTTTAAATATTTCCTCAAGAAATCAATCTCACTCCATTTCATTTTTCTTCTTATGTCTGTTTTTTCATTTCTTCTTTCAACTCTAACCAGTAACGTACCGTTGTATTTCGATAAATCAATTTATATAAGACCGCAAATTCGAATTTATTTTGTACAAATCCACCATCTTTAATCCAAAACGCGAAATTCTTTTCCCTTAAGAAATATTATTATATTTTTGGCTAAATCCTCAAATCGCAACGGACATTGTTTTTTAAGGAAAAACTTGTAATTACGAAACTTGAGCAGAATACCAAATTGGCTCAATTTATCTATGTCAACTAAATAACATTTAGATCAAATTTAATACTACTAATAGCATTTCTACTACATTTACAACTATCTTTAATGCTATTATAATACTACTACTAATAATAATACTCTTGTTCCTTTTCTATTCTTCTTTCTAGCTTTTAATAGTTAGCTACCATCACGAGGAAAGTCAGATTATGAAAGATATTGGAAGCTGATTGTCTTATCACTTGGTCCTAGAATTCCTTGATCCGAGAGGATTAAAAATTTTATTTGTGAATTTATTTTCATTTGCGTTCTTTTCTCATTAAAGGGAGAAATACAATAAAGTCCATGAGATCACAAAAAAATGCCTAACAAACTATCATCATACAGATCTTCATTTCTTCACAAACACCTTCCAAAATTTAGGAGAATCTAAAACGCAAACGAATGGTGCAGAAGCGTTCACTTGTACTTCTTTCCAATCGTGAGAAAGTTTGGCAAGGGAGGCTACCTGATCGTTGGGCTTGGACCTTGCGAGGAGTACATCATATCTTCCAAGATAATCTCGTGACCTTATAAAATACTACTTCAAAGAAGTGTAGCCAGTCGTTTTAGGGTAATGATCTTAAAGATGGTGAACCTTGATACAATATCATTAGCAACTATCTCGTTGCATTTCAGGCTATTTTGGAAGGTTGCCTGAATTAGTTTTTAATGTATGGCGCCAATAAACTACCTAAGTTTTTAAGCTCTAGATTATAACATTACTCTAATTCATTACTAATTAAGCAAGAATAGATCAACTACATAACAAAATGGCATCTAAACAGAGGCGAACAATCTAAATTTTTTTCCACGTTAACGGATCAATTATTCTACGTTACGCAAAGCTGTCAAGTGTAAATCCTCTCGAATTTTTAATCACCGAGCATTTTTTCCTATATGATTCTGCACAACCAAAAAAGGATTAGAATAAAGAAATTTGCCTTGATAATATGAGCATTTACCTTAGACAACCTCTCACAAATCGAAGTATTTACATTACTTATTTGAAAGAAAGCTGAGTAAGGGATTAAAGTTTTTATTCTCTGAATGTTTGCGACTTTAAATTGCAAACTAGGTAAGTCATTTAGACATTATTTGTAAAATCTTGAAATCTCAGAAAAAAATGTTAAAGATTATAGTTAAATCTTTTCATGACCTGACCTATTATTTTCTTTCAACAAGCGAAAAAAATCCCCCCCAGAACAATATTAGGTTAGTTACTAAAATTGTAAATTTTGATGTTAAGGAATTTCAGGAGTGTTGTGATCTTAAATATTTTATTGTTTAGTCCTCCCTGTCAATATTTTCCTGTTTTTTCTTCAAGATTAATGTTTAAAGAAAGTAGTGATCGATTTTATGATTTTTTTTTCCCATATTCTTGTTTTACCCTCCGGTAACATACAAACCCACCAGCGCGCGCTCTATTCCTATCACTCATACATTTCTCATTTGGCTTAGAAACTTGAGATCAAAGTGGTTCCTATAAAGGCCTTTTCCCCTCAAGTTTACGAGCGTGCGAGAGAACTGAACCCTTACGACCTTTTCCCTTCAGGTCTTCAAACTTTAGATTGCCGTAGCATGTGGTCTCTTGATATTAATTAAAGATGTTTTCCTCTCAAGCTAACAACCATATAAGCAATTGAATCCTTTTACCGCTTACTTCTTGGGTGCTATTATGTGCATAGGCTAACAAACGTGCGCCCTAGCAAACTCATATTCGCTATTATCCTCAGGTTAACAAACTTGCGACGAAAGAGAGACTTAGGCGTTTTCCCCTCCGTAGTCTTTGCAAACATCTTTATTGTTTTTCTTGTTAAAAAGAACCTCTTTAATTTTTTTTATTTCCTATTATTACTTCCTTCTCCCCTTCCATAAATTTCAAGAGAGTCTTGATATTTCCTCATGCAATTTATCGAGAGATTAGATTATCTGGCATGTTGTCCCTTGTAGTATTAATCAGAAAATTTGACCGATTAACATAAATTCCGTCGGCGAATCTGCTTGCCTCTCCAGAAGACCGAATCATCACAAAGAGAATTTGGATCTTCTGTCTTTTGTCCTCACATTTTTCTTCTCAAATTGTTTCTATAACAAAATTTATCTGATTCCATAAATTATTTTCATCACAAGAAATATTGAACGTCTTGAATTTAAAAAAGTTTACGTTATATTTCCTAACAATAGAACTATTATAAATAATCCTTGCTCTCTTACGTGTAGGTAGATTTTAAAGTGACGCCTATTTATTCCACAATTACTCAATTTATTGAATAGTTCGCAATCAATATGTGCCTCCGAATTTTTATCACTAGGTCCCAATTTCGGTGTTTTTGTATTTATATTTAAGAGTTTTGTTATACATAAATAGTTCAATTATGTAATATATTATTTATTATTAACAAGATCAAGTAGGAATTTTTCTTGATTACTCAGTTAAGTGGCTGCAGATCCCCTGAATGGAGAGCTTGGAGGCGGACGATAAAATTGGCAGTTGGCTTGGAGCGAGGGTGGTAGCGAATGTCGAGGCAATAGAAACACGATTTATGAATCGCATCTCTTCTTAGTGGCATTAAGTAGGCTCGCTTGGTGTGAGTGTGCCAAGTGTCGTCATCCTGGCATTGCGATCAGATGCTGGCGGCGCCAGTATGAATGTGTGCTATGACCTTATTTGTTTCAGCTTCATCAATACACCGATCTCTAATAATTACTGCTTAAAACTAATATTTAAATGTATTTTTACACCTACATCATGAAGCTGCACATCATTTTGATAAGCCCGTCTAACATAAAATAATAATTGTTTTGCATCATCTGAAAAAATGACAAAAACTTGGAGTTACGTCCTCTACGGCTCTTTATTTCCTGAGCAAGAGACACTTGTACCATTAAAATATACGTCGGGGTAGACATTTTATTTTAGAACTCTAGTTTTTACATTTAAATAAAGATACCCTTTTGTTCAGAAAATATTCTCCTGACAGTTCGACCAGACAATCGCAAAGCAGAAGAATGTATATTGGCTGAACGTCTCCGAGGTAACTTTCTTTTTACCGCGTTTATTGTGATCGTAAAATGTTCAGTCCAGAGCAATATTGATTTTTGGTCGATGACAGCATCATTTCAACTTAGTTTAAAGTGAATACGTAGAACTCACTTCGTCGCAATCACATTTTTACCATTCTTGATAAACTTTTCAACAACAAACGCACGGTCTACACCGGTTCAAATCATGATAGGTACTTGAAATAAAAAAAAATATACAACATTAAAACAATCAGAACAACGGTAAGGTATTGGTCCATGAATATAACGCTAGTTACTACCTAACCTCACCAGTCCCATATAAGTGTCCTTGGAAAATATAGGGATTTTTTTTGCCGTACCCTCTACATATATCCTTGAATGTTATGACAGTTGTGTATACTAGCTCTTATTTAACCATTGGCCTCTTGGAGCTTGAGTTTTTTACTTTTTGTGCACATTTTGCACACAGGGATAAGAATAAATTTCCATTTATATGACAAGGAAATAGAGTCATTAAATTTCCTGAGAAAATTATAGTGAGTGTTTAGAAAGAATCTGCCTATTTCTTATGAGAAAATGCAAATTTTTAGTGATTGAACTACGTAATAGATAATAGTCCTCTGACACCAAAATTGCTGGATTTAATAAGCCCAAAAGATACCTCCACAAATTGGTCCTATTAAATACAAGCATGCCTTATTAAATATATATAATGTAAAGATTCAATGTTGTATGAGAAATAGAATGAGATTTGCAAATGTACATATATGTAAGCAAGCAAGCGTAACTCACAGATAGGAGCAAAGGAAAATGGTTGAACACCTGCTTTCAATAAAGCTGCCAAAGTTGTGTTTCAAAATAAAATTATCAAAGAGAGATATTTAAGAAGGAGACCGAATAAACACAGTTGTTGACGGTAATAGATTGCGCAGCGAAAATCGTATCAAATTATACACATAAAAGTTTATTATGTAAATGTACACACCATGCACAGGCTTTCTAGCCCCGCCCAGAAGGTGGATAAATGCGACCATAACGGAGTTAGGTCGTCCCACGGTCATTTCCAGAGCACGCCTTCTGCCGTAGAAGCGCACATATAAAAAGAAAAAAAAAGAAAGAGGAACACAAGGATAGTAACAAATTCATCCGCATAAATCCACTAAGTCTTGTCTCGACCTTAACTCGTACTCGCGTTGATAATAAATAGAGTACTAGTCTCTCGCCTAATACGGTCCGTGTCGCGTCGTTTGCATCATAATATTCCGTTATTACAATAGAGAGTTTATTTTTGTATTTTCATATTTGCCTTGAACCTTCGATAAGCACAGTCAGGTAGAAGAACACCGTAAGATAATTTATCCTTGTAATCAGATAAATAATTATCCGTAACATCGTCCTTCACCTATAAACTGAACTAGTCGCTCCCTCATAAGGTGGTGGTTTACGGAAACATCTTTCATTCACATACCATTGATTCACCATCGTCAGGACCTATATAACTGGTAACCTTGTCGTCTAATATACCATTTACCTAACACCCCATAACTGGCAACTCTCCTATAAATTAAAAAATATTGATAAAATATTTAAGGGTGCATTTTTATACAAAATATGAAGGAATAAAAGTAAAGAAGTCTTAGAGTTTCGCTCAATGAGGGCTCAATCCATTTTTGAGTAATTTTCGAATCTATTTTGCATGTTTGTCACTTCATCTTTTTTTCGGGGCGAGAAGGGAAGCGGGTGGAGTAAAGTGCGACCTATTATTCTTGCCTCCATTTTTATCTTGATTAATTATCTATCATTTTGCCCCCCATAAGGATAGAGATGTGGAGGCTTATTTGCTTCCTGTTATCCGTAGTTTTCCCTCCAGACGCTAATATCTGCAAGCAGATCTGCGGCTTTATCTTTTCAACACATTTCCTTTTTCCTGAGACTCACCACTTTATTTACACCTCTCTCGTCTCAACCTCATTGCGTGATACGCCATTGTCGCTATTATGGGTACAATCTGTTAACCAAACTTGCATTAAATTTAGCTGACAAAAATCATTATATGATATTCGTTAAAGTCTTTTCCAATGCATCAACTTAAAGGTGTTATTTGGCCTGAAATATCTTTTATGGCCTGTGGCAAAGATATGCGATTCTTCTGGGCCATTCAACAGGATCTATTTTATATTTATTATTTCAAATGTCCTTGTAATTTTCTCAAAATAATTATAAAGAATGTCACATTCAGAGTAAAATATTTTAGACTCCCAACTCACAATCTGTTCACAGTCGCAAAAAGCTGTTGTAGAAGAGTTTCTTGAGCATGATTCATTTTTTAAAAAGAAAATCTTTTCTCATTAAGAGAATCCTTGATTTTTGGAAGCTATTCAATGCTGCGGGAGGATCAGTATCGTGTTTTGAAAATTAATTGTCTAGAACAGACTTATGCTAAAACTCTCGGTCTTGAGAAGATTTATGGTTTATATTGTATCTATTTTTTTGAGAAGGAATTTCATAAAAAAAATTTATATTGTTATGAGCAGGGAGTTGAAATATACATTCACATTTTCCGTTTAATGATTTCTATCTCATATTATAAACACTGAAACATAATTGAGCTAATCTGAATATATTTGATTTCTTTTTCCAATTTTCCTTCAATCATCTTATTCGACTAGATCTTCTTCAAAGTATTCTTCACAAAGATTCGAATGCAAGTATGTAGAGCGTTGATACCGTATTTTCTGTCCTCTTATAGTTATTTATATCACAATAAATAAAACAACATTTTTATTAATTATATTTTTCTATTTTTTTTCATTTAAAATATGTGATCTTCACTATGATTTTAAATCTTTCATGGTATTTGAAATAATCTACTTTCTCTCATGAGTGGCACATTCTACCTCTGTCATCCTAACAGATAATTTGAGTGCAAGATCTGAACAGATAAATCGTTGTGCAAGTTTTATTGACCAAAGCAGAACACATCATTTATGTCTGATAAATAAATGACCAAAGTGTTTGTCAGGGAATCCCCACGTGGAAGATCATTAGCAGAAAAGAACTTTCAGGTGCAGCAGAAGGCCCGGCTAGGCCTAAAGTGGTAAGCCTACCCCCCCCCCCCCCCCCATCCTTTCCACAAGCGGTAGCCTCGAATCGAGTCCCCCCACGATTCACCTTTATGCGGGGCTTAAATACCTCTGCAAGAAGATTCGAGGCCCTTTGAGAGTAGAGCTGTTTCCCGCTAGCCCCTAACTCCGGGGAGAGCCTCTGATATAACTAACGCTCGACTCCCCGGAAGAGACACAGAGTTGAGAAGTCTCGCCCAGAACCCTGAAGATTTCCCCATGGTTCTAAGTCAAGTGCTAGCAACAAAGCAAAGTGACAGCTGGACTTTTTTGTGTATTTGGAATTAGCCCCAGCCAGGAGGTAATTTCACTGAACGGTCGCTTCGAGTAATTTTCCCGAATTCTTTCCTCAACTCCTGTTGAAGCCCTCCTCATTTCGGGAAGCCGAAATACTCTCCCCTGGACGAAAGTTACCCCCTCTTCCTTGCTTTTGGAGAACCGTCATCACTCCAACCTCCCGCTTTAGGATCTTATGTTGAAGGCCTTTTGCACGTCCCTTAGTACGATGTCAATGTACTTCCCATCCGCTGGGCACTTGGTGATTTTCTCGGTTAGGAGCGCGAGTGCGGTGTCTGTTCCGCGCTTCTTTCGGAACCCGTGTTGTTGTGGGTTGTGAGCCCTGTTCTCGTCAAGTTGATTCTGAAGTCTGTTGGCTAGGATCTTTTCCCGAATCTTGCCGATGATTTCCAAGAGGAAGATGGGCCTGTAGTCAATCGGCTGTTCTGGCAACTTTTTCCTATTTGAGATAAAGATGACTTTTACCACCTTGTATCCGCCAGAGAAGTAACGAGTGTTCAGAGCAGCATTTATTACGTTGGTGATACCCTGAAGCAGGCGTGGGGAGCGTTTATCAGATGGTTTGTGGTAATCCCTGTCTAGCCAGGAGATCTCTGCTTGAAGGATTTGAGCGTGCTCAGGAACTCCTCAGCAGTAATCGATTGGCCGTGTTCCTCCATTCTCCTCTCCTCGGAAACGTGCGGATGGGGATGCTTGCGGTAGATTATATTATTTAATTCATCAATCATCTGGCCTTCGAATTCCAGGTCAAAATCTTCATTTACTTATGGCGTGATGAAGAATATTTGTTGTCAATACCTCCTAAACCTTCTTTCGAGTCTCTCTTGTTCTTCTATGGATTTCCCATGTTCTTCACGCTAAATTTTCTCCTTTTGGGTCATACCTCTCATTTGTTTTATATATTTTTCCAGAATTTCTCGAGGTTCTGTTCTGTGTCGAACCTCTCGATTATTCCGTCCCATATTGCCCGTTGCTTTTCGTTGATCCGCGCTTCGAGTTCCTCTCTGAGTTTTCGGAGTCTTCTGGTGCGATCTCTGTTTGAGCCAAATTGTCTCACTTCCTCGTAGATCTCTCTGTGTTCTAAGGCGAAATCTTGCATTTCCTCTTACCACCTGGGTTGCGTGATGTATGGAACACATCTCTGGTCCGCTTCCATGAGCAGGTGTGTTATCCGGTTTATTTATTCGTCAATATCTTCAAAGCTGCTGAGCATTCGCTTGTAAAACTCCAAGTTTGCTTTTGAAAAGCTTTTCCTGCGTGGGATAGGGAGCAGAATAGGTGGGAGGGAGATGGTGGTCACGAAAGAGATATAGTCACTCTAAACCGTGGGGCCAGGCATACTGACGTGATTGAAATGGAAGTTGGTGCTTGTCAATATTATATCCGGGGTTGTCGTTGATCTTTCAGTGATGTAGGTCGGAAATTCTGGCCCGGCTCTCTCGAGCTTATCGCAGTCAATGACAAGATGCAGGTTTCTGCCCCTCTGGTTTCTTCTGGTGTAGCCTGAGTGCCTCAGTCTAGCATTGAGGTCGCCCCCTATGAATACATTCCTGCGGTGGGTGTTAGGGTTAGTAGATTATTGATGAGAAAATATGGATGGCGTGGTGGTTGATAGGCTACTGCAATCGTGAGTTTGCCGACAAGTGTAGGGAGTTTGACACCTACGAATGACTCATCTAGTTTTGGTAGCCTTTCAAAGGTGATGTTCCTTCTTATGGCGATTTCAGTACCGTTAAATCTATCTTGCGAGTAGTTCTTGGCCAGGACGTGGTAGTTCTGGATTTTTATCCGAGTGTTATTCGTGTTGATACCGTGTTCAGATATTAGAATAATTTCGGGGTCTGCCCTTCTGAATATGTTGCCATATTCATTTGCTTTACCCAACCATCCATTTGTGTTTACTGTTAAAGTTTTCAAGGTGTTGTTTATGTTCTCCACGTTTTGTGCTTATTTCTAGAGTGCGCTGCCTATTCCTTGTGTTTTCGGACCTTTCCGCTATTTATCTTCTTGTATTCCATGATTGGGATCGTAAATAAGGAGGCGTTATCGGGTTTCACTTTACCTGCGTAGAGTGCTGCCGTAACTTCAGTTTCATTTTCTAATTCTATTATTGTCCATTTGAGTTTCTGGTTCTTAATGGCTTTGGTGATGTCCGCGAGAGATATTTTTCAGGAAAAGAGATCTTATCAGAAGCAAAAATCTTCAGACATAGTTCCTCACCGTCGTACCTGTGCTTGTTTTTTTTACTTTTGTTATTTTAATGTTATTTTCTCTTGGGGGTACTCTCGCTCTTCGAGTCTGCATCGGTTGAAGTTTGGAGTTTGCTTCTGTGGAATTCGTTTGTGGCAGCTTTCAATGCCACTGTAGCTTTCCTCACTTTTTCTTCCCTTTCTTTTCTCTCTACAATTCTGGGGTCAAGTCTCCTGATGGGTTCCTGCGTTTCTTTCCCTTGATCCTTGTGGTATGAGTCCGTTATTTCAGTAGGATTGGGAGACGTGGCTGCAACTACCTCTTTATTCACCTTTGGGGAGAATTGCAATTGCAGGACATCTCCTGATAGAAGGTGCTCTGGGAACCACCTCTCACTCAGATTGTTCTTCTTGGGCATTATGTTCAGCTCACTTAAGAACGTGCTTGTATTTTTTGCGATTTCTTACGTGCGCACAAACTATGCAAGTAAGAATTTTCGTTAACTCCTAGTTCTCAAGGTTTTAGGTAGATTTTTGTCGGGGGCTGTGCTGGGTGGGACATTTTTGCAGCTTGTGCATACGAATTTGTCCTCCTCCTCTGTTCTTCCTCTTTTTTTCAGATTATTTTCTTTTGATTATGTTTCTTTTCATGGGGCAAGCCATAGCTAGTGCTCTGCGTCCCTGCCCACAGTTAACACACTTCTCGTTCTTCGTGCAGATTTTCCACCCTTAACCCGTTTCACTGCCCCTGGAGCATGTACCCTCTGCTTCTTGGCAATCTTTGGTCGAGTGCTGCTCCATTTTGTAGCAGCGGAAACACATCTGCACCGGCGTCAATTCTTCACGCTCAATCTGGTCGCCACTTATCTTTGCGTGGTTTTACCCGGTCATCTTCTTCAAAAACGTAGCCTGAAAAAAAATATGATAATGAAATGGGGTGAAATGGTGTAGGTTTAATGGGATATAATCTTTGTGGTTTCTCCTTTTTTTCTTCTTTAATTACGTGAAGCTTCCTCCTCGTCGAGATGAAGCGATTATGTAGGCGTTTTCTGGCAGATTTTAGCCAGACGTTGCACATTTACCAAAACATTTCCGCCTTTGCCGGTTGCTGAATTATACCCAAGAAATCCGATCAGTCCAAGAAACAATGGGACTACCGGCGTGTATATGCATGTGACTGAACATTACTTTGACCATTGTCTTAGCTCGTCGTTGATTGGTCAGTTTCCAGATTAGTCCGGGCCAGTGTGCGGGGGGCATTCCTGTGAGAGAAAGGTGTTCCTCTTCATCTTTTTTCTCAGGTAAGGAGATAATGGAAAGGGTAAGATCACTTGCTCGGCCACTTTTAGACTTATATTAAAAGAGCCGGGTTTGGTGTTCAGTCATTCTGACGTGGATATGAATGCCACTTTCAATGCCCTTCTCCTGCTTTTGTTGGGTGCATACGCGACTGCTCTCGCTTCCCTACAGCTGATGTAGTGGTCAGCATCTCGCAGGTGTTCGTTGAGAGCGTTGCTGAACCGTTTTGCCCGAATATCCTGCTTGTGCTCCCTCACCCTGATGTACACGCCCCTGTGTGTCTCACCAAAGTATGCCAGGGTGCAGTCGCTGCAGGGTATCCTGTATACTACGGAATTCTTGTTATCCCCCGTTGATGGTTTGGAGCGGCCTATGCCTCCCACTTTGACACAGGCCCCAATGGCGACTCTGGTGGATGAAGCCAGCTTTCTCCCTACTGCGATGCACAGTGGGCTAGTAGAAGCTGAGATGTACTTTTTACTATGCCTCACTCTCCCTGCTGCTGCTGCATGCTGACTTAACATTACTCAACATAAGATATTTGGCTCCACTGCCGAGATTAGAAAATGTTGAGGATATAATTGAAGGAGTGGGCAGAGGGAAATTTAAGTGGAATTACGATTGTGACGCCAACTAAAAAGACTTGCTCTCGGCATTAAAGGACGGCAACATCGAAATATGCCTTGAATCATGTTTCAATCTTTCTCATGAGCAGTTCAAGAAGAAAAGATATGGGAGTTTGAGGTCGCCTGCACAAGAATAACCAGCGGAAGTACAAAACATCCAGGGAGAATAACATGGCGTACAATACGAGATTTACCAACAGAATAAAGATCTTTGTGCTCCATGTTAATAGCTGGGAAGGTAAAAAAATTGTTTACAATATCATCATTAGAGAAGTAGACTCGGACATAGTACTAATCTCTGAACACAGCCTTAATTCAGATACAGTTCTATTAAAATATATAATTACAACACCATTACGACCAGCTGCACTTGTGAAATGTACGATGGTGTTGCAATAGCCAAGTGTAAGAAAATAAATTAAATAGAGATCGCTAACCTGGAGGAATCATACCTCGCAATAAAGATCGACACGACTATCGACGACCTCATTATAGCTGTGGGGTACCAACTCCCAAGATGATCATATCTTCCTATTCCCAATTTTCTCCGCTTGTTTAAGAGGAATAGCTCTACCATTCTGATCGGGGACCTTAATGCCCGTTATAGGGAAGCAAGCTATACCACGGTATTCAATGGATCAGGGGCCTTCCTGAGTCTTTTTATGCAACAAAATGTAGTGCAAAAAGTTGTCCCAGAGTTCTCCACCTACCTAACAAGAAGATCCTCCACAACACATAATATTATCTTCACCAATGCTAACTTGGTTATGAACCATAGTACGGTTCCAGGTCCCAATACAACGTCAGACCATATGATTATGGTTACTACTATTTCAACGTCCCCTAAACAAATTAGAATCCCAAATCGTAGATGTTTTCCCAAGGAAAGCTGGAAGTACCTCAAAAGAATCCTACAAGATCATCAAGTGGAATGGTTGGACGGATCTACGCTTGAAGACTTCGACAAACATTTGGAAAATATGATGGCTAAACTAAAGCAGGCGGACAAAGTGGCATTCCCTAGGGTAGAGTATAAGACTCTTTCGGCGTTACGGTAACGTGAGGATATTATTCTTAGGAAAAATAAATTAGATGTATATAGAAACTCAGCCGATCGTTATTGAGAACTCCGGAATTTCGTTTGGAGCTTAAATTTCTAATCAGCGAGAAATCAAAGATGATCTGGGAGGGAATCATTGATATGATGGACACTGAAAGTGACTCCAAAAAGTTTTGGTCCCAGGTCAAGAGATTGAGAGATACTCTTTCTCCCCACCGAGACCAACATTACCGTCCCAACTGACGGAATAAAGATCACCTATGACCAAGCTATTGAACATCAGTTCAGAGAACACTGGAAAAAGAAATTGGATATTAGAGAAGAAGAAAACGTGGATTTTGACATGGAATATGAGGAGGAAGTCTTATCAAATTTGGACGAGAGAGGGCCAGCCTTAACTCTTTTCCACTACGTGGACATCACTCGACGGGCGGAATGTAAAGGAGGACCTTTTACCCATGATTAGTTTGAACCAGACCCCCAAAACTTCAAACAGAGAGCTCCAGGCATTTCAGGTATCACTAGAGCGCATCTAATAAATGCCCTAGCAAACATCAATATGGCAATACTAAACCTCTTCAGTGCCTGCCTGAATGTTGGGTTTCTTCTCTGACTTACTTAAAAGATGAAAGAGGATTTTTCTTTGAAAGACATGGAAGACTAAAGGGGAAGTCAAGAGCTACAGGCTGATATTCCTACTAGAGTTCGTAGGGAAGTTATTCGTAAAACTGATCAACGACAGGCTGAGGGACTATCTGACGCAAGGGACACATACAACGTGCCACAACATGCCTTCCGCAAAAAACATTGGAACAGAAACAGCATTTGCCTTGATAACCAAGTACATTGCCAGAACAAAGGCAGAGAATAAGAACGTGGATATAGTGCTCAACGTAACATCGGCTTTCGACATAGTATTGCCCCGGGACTGAAATAGAAGTTATGTGATGTAGGAATGAAAACAAATATCATACAACTTATCTGCGACTATATTGAAGAACGGGAGGCAATTATAAAGATTAATGATTTCGAAGGACATCCATTTCCCATGAAACCCGAAGTACCTCAAGGGGGCTGTCTCAACCCAACTTTATGCACGTTATACACTTGTGACCTCCCCCCCTCCCCTATCGAAGGTTATGCCCTGTATGCTCAGTTGGCTGACAACATATCATAAGTGATCACCAGCAATTATCCTAACGCAGCCAACATTACGAACAGGACGGCACAACCTTAATATCTACGAAAATCGGAACAAGATACGTACTAATGTGGAGAAGTTCAAAGTCCTTACCATTGGACGGAAAAACAGCCAATATACTATTACGGGATTAATTCTACCCATATACCAGTGAAGCTCGCGCTCTTGGACTTAAAATTATAACGAGAGGGTATGGCGAGCATCTTAATGTGAAGGTCGAGCAGGCTAAGAGAAATCTACAATTCAGGGGGCTCTTCCCCCAAAACAAAAGAAAATTATACATGAGCTTGGTGAGGCTGATCTTGCTGTACGCCGCCATTTCCTTACACATGGCAGGCAAAAGTCAATTAAAAAAGGCACAATTAGTGCAGAACAAGGCACTACGGCTTATCTTTAATATCACTCTCCTGGACCACATCCCCTCAAGCAGACTGCATAATCTCGCTGAGATCGAACCACTAAACGTTACCCTACACAACAAGGCAAAGGTTATATGGAGAAAGATCTATGCAAACATACCGGAAAGGGTACTTCGAGGCATAAGACCACTCGAACTTGATCACCGAAAAAGACATTACCAACGAGGATTTGACAGAAGCTAACTGCGTACGCAGGAGGATGTTGTACCACTGTATCGTTAAACATACCCAGGAAAAACGCTATCCAAGTAAAATTACCAAACTGTAGGAAAACTAAATGAGCTATTTCATACATTGTGTCATGTATATCTTTTAAGGAAAAAGAAAATCCGTAGTGGACAAACTAAACATAAATAGAGAAAGAATAAATGATAACAAACAAATAAATAAAAGATCTAAATTGGATACAAATGAGGTAAACTTTGCGTAAAACGTAATGTAAAAAGAGACAGAGATAGCATGTGAAACATACATGTATGAAGACGCCAAAACTGAGTAAGCTCGATAGACACAATTCAAGCAAACCCGAAAACAAAGGCTTAAATGCCTTTATTCTGTTCAATAGATACATGAAAAACAAGAAGATGCCCAAGTGAAGATATTGCCAGACGTACTGGCACAAAAACCCTTGTAATAAAACAACATTGTTACTAACTATACCCTCTCTTACTATCCCACACACATTTTCCTATCTTTTAACTTTATGTTCATGTTCTTGTCATTGTTTCTTGTCCCTCTGAGGAAGCTCCAGCGGAGCAAAACGCCAGTAGTAAAGAACCTCGTACCATTCTTGGTTTCTCTTATTCTCCCTCTCCATCTGTTGTCATAGACTCCCATTAATATATATATATATATATATATATATATATATATATATATATATATATATATATATGAAAAGAAACTCACAACTTGCACGTGAGTCAAAATTATGATAAATAACACCCACAAGGAAAAGGGAAAAACGATTCCGAGCGCTTTCGTCTTTATTCTAAAAGACCTCTTCATTCGATGGAGAGTTCTTCCTATATATATATATATATATATATATATATAAATATGTACATTAATCTCTTGCTGGCCCGCTCATGAATTTTTAACAATAGGGAAAGAAAGAAGAGGGAAATTGGGACAATGAGGCCCCCGCCTTCCCACATCTAAACCACTCCCTTTCTACTCTAATTGCTATTACAAAAGAGCAGCTCTTCCCTCCTGCTCCATAGGAGCAGGTCTAAATTATTGCATGAATGCAGAGACACTTCCGAGAGTATTCTCCTAATAAATAGTTTCCATGAAATTTCCTTGTTTGCCCCTTGAACAAGTTTCGAATGACTTTAAGTTGAGGAAACCCGCGCAAGTGTGTGAAAGTTGAATGCTTGATAAAATCGGGTGTATATATTTACATTGATTTGATTAATATGGATGATAACAACTGTTAGAATTGTATTTTCAAACAAAGTTTCACGATTTTAGGTATTTGTGGTGTGTATGAGTTTTGTAATTTAGGAGATATAAACTTTATGTTAGGGACAAAAGTACTCGAATATACGAGTATATTTAAAAATACCTTTGTGCATACATCAAAATAGCCTGGTAGTTCCAATTTCACTTGAAGAAATTGAATTGGATTTTCTTCATAAAATATCGATGCATGTATATGTATGTATTAATGAATGTATTATCTAGTGGGTATGTTTGTATGAAATTTATGTATACGAGGGGCGGTCAATAAGTTTTGCAATTCAGTTATAAGGAAACGAGATATGAAGAAAAGTTTTTTATTATTTTTCAATATAACTACCCTCGACTTCAATGCACTTGCGCCAATTATCCCTGAGGCTTTGACTTTCCGACAACCGGAAATCTCCCGACTGCTGTTCAATCCACTTCTGGACCGCGAGCTGGACATCTTCATCGTCCCCAAACCTGCGTGCACGCAGTGCAGCCTTAAGCTGGTGGAATAAAAAGTAGTCGCTAGGGGCCAGATCTGGACTGTAGGGGGGGGATGGTTGAGCTCCTCGAATCCGCACTCGCGCAGGGCAGCTTGTGCAACTCTAGCCTTGTGGACTTTAACGACGTTGAAGTCGATCATGTGGCTTGAGGTTTCTAGGGACCCAACGGGCAGAGACCTTGGTCATGGCCAAATTGTTGTGGATAATGTTGATAATACTTCCATGTGATATTCCAAGTTCTTGCTCGATTTCTTCAGCCTTCCCCCGTCGATTTTTGAGGATCATCCTCTCCACACGGGCCACATTGTCCTCGTTGGTCACATCTGACGGGCGTCCTGGATGGGGGTCATCTTCAAGGGACTCACGACCATGGCATGACTCCCTATTCCAGCGAGCAATGGTGGCATAGGAAAGGGCGATGTCGGTGTACACTGCAACCATGCGTTCATGGATCTCTTTTGCATTCTTGCCTTCCTTGGTCAAAAATCTAATCACTGCGCGGTGCTCAACCTTCTCCATTGTTGAAAAATTCGTGACTAACGATCTGCGATCAGCTACTGCTTCTTAAATAGACGAGGCAGGAGCGTGCGGCTGCAGGTTCTGACTTGTCATAAGTTGTCCTAACACCCCCACAAACAGCCATCCCCCTTCCTCTGTTTTGCCCTACCGATTCGCCAAACTTATTGACCGCCCCTCGTACATTCAAATGCATTTCTTTCTTTATTGGAGCCTAGTCCTGCTCTTGACGCTGATAAATATGTAGTAGACAATTAAGCTTTTCATCCGCAACATTGACTATGTTTGTGTAATCTCTTTCACGTTTCATCAGTCTCCATCATCATGTCATAATACCATTCTTCAAGAATCCATTCAGATTTATCCATGTAGATTATTTAACGCCTGGCATTATTGAATGGAATTGCAGTCTGGATAGAATCAACCATAAGATTTTATTAACCATTAGATTTCGACATCATATCCAAACCGCCATCCCCACAACTTTCATTTTTTAAGCGAATTTGTTTAAGGTGGGAGATAGTGGATTAACGGGCTCACCTCTTCATTTACCGCAAATTTGATTTTCACTTCAAACAGATATTTTCCCTTATAATTCAAGAGAGGAAGAAAAATCGAGATGATTTTATTCGATTTGTCCTCTCCCGAAACATCACTTAATTACACCTCAAAAATTGGATGGCCATTTTACTCAGGAAATGTACTCCTTAAGTTTTCACAATCTGTCGAATAAATTTTAGCCTTTTAACATATAAATATCTGTTTAAATTTGAATATTAATCAATGTTGCCGCCCTCGGTGTCGAGCACGCGCTCCTGGAAGGCCTAGAAAACATAAATAGTAACATTCCAAAAATTAATGAAATAATAGTTACGGCAGATGATGTAAATAATACAATTAATAGAGTTTTATTCTGGAGTTTTTTAAATCTTGGGTTTTTCAAAAAACAAATGCTACAAGCACTAGAATAATAGTTTTTCGTGATAAAACTATGTTTGACGAAGAAAGTAAAAATTTTGATACCAAAAGAGCAAATTGCGTGTCGTGGATGGCAACATAAGTACACCACCTTGAAAATGAAAAAAACCCACTGAAAATGTAGAAAAAAAGAAGACATTGTAGTATATAAAGGGCTTAACTCTTTATAGTTCAGCATATTATCATTAGACCTTCAACCTCGAAGCACTTTTATTTGAAAGATTCGTCAAGAAATCAAATCTATGGTGAAGAGAAAGTGAGAAAGAAGAAGAAGATAAAAATTTAATAAGCGCTATAACTGATAATAAAAGCAAAGGACCGAACCACACCAAAACTCCAAGCACAATATACACCCATGTAACCTCGATCTTTCAATTGTTCTTGTGATAACAAAACTAAGAATCTTCATACAGTCGAAGGACGATTTTACTTCACTTTTCTTCTTAGCAAACGGATGATTGGAAGTGAAAATTTGTGTTTGCGTAAGAGTACTAAGGCAAATGGATCATAATTAAGTGTTGAAATCTGTTTTAGGGGGATGAAGAGGTTTTTAGAGTAAAATAAATTATCTGGGTCAGAATCTATCTAATAAACATAAATTCCAGGAGGTTTAACTTGAAAGGAGCAAGATAAACGTTCATACTGTTTGTACACTTTCTCGAGACAAATGTAATAATAGACACGACATAATTATAACAAGTTTCATATAAAAATAAAAGACTAATAACACTTATATGAAAATCTCCACAATTCTATTCATTTTTTATACAATTTGATACCTAAATATCAATACTATTATCTTAATTGTTAATGGCATTCCTTAAACGATTATTATAATTTTGTGTATTGTGAGATAAACTTCAAATAATATTTTATTCAATTTGACTTTGCAAATCTTCTCCAATTCTTTGCTGTTATGGATGTCTTGCATGAGTGCGCTCCTTCATTTCATGCAAAAAAATTTCTAGCGGATTGAAATCTGACTAATGTGATGGCCATTCATCCACGCTTATTTAAGCTTCTTTGAACCAGGAAGAAACTAATTTTGAAGTGATTTGGGGATCATTGTCGTTTTAAAAGTCCAGCCTCCTTCCTAAGCCAATTCTGATTTTATGCATTGTACCCACGCCTATTAAAAGAAACTCCCACAACTTCATAAATCTCTCTCTATGTTTTACTGTGTAAAGTGTTTTTGAAAGACTAGCCTCAACCATTTTAAACCAAACATTCCTGAAATGAATTTTGCTAAACACTCCAATCTTTGTTTCATTTAACAAAAGCAAGTGGCTTTCAAACTTTTAAATTTTCTGTCAAAATGACTGTCGGTGTACTGTCATGGCCAGATGATTTGAGACTATATTATAAATTTATTTTTTTAATTCGTTTCTAAAATATACGTGATAGGAATAATTATAATAGTATTTTTTAAAAAATGGTAGTTTATTAAAAGATTAGCAATTCAAAGATAATAAGAAAATTCTGAATTTATTTTCTGAATCACAAATCGCGTGTAGGAGGTGAGTTTCAGTCCCACGAGCTTTCCTATTCGCGCAAAAATGTAAAATGATGACAAATAGGAGTTGAAAGAATAATTTTGTGTAACTCTAATCTCTTTCGTAATATTTATTGTAAATATAAATGCTTGAATCTTTTTTAATTATAGAAATGGTTCTTTCTAAACAAATGCGTGCAACAATTTTTGTTCTTTACCAAAATAGCCTGAAATGCAGGAAGATATTTACTAAGGGTATTGGATCAAGAAACACCATCGTTCGAATCCTTAATAACTTTAAAAAGATTCATTACACTCCTATGAATAAGTCTTCTGGACGCTCAAGAGTTTCAACTGAACACTAAATTGCCTTTTGGTTATGTTTCAGCTCAAGGGGTACGAAAAAGCCTAATCTGACAAAGAAGAACTTTACGGATAGGCTCCACTTTCATGGAAAATAGTGGCGTTCTTCCGCTTGATAGAGTTTCTGAAAGATCACTGGTGACAAGGAGAAAAGGGAAGTGCTTTCACGAGTCGTGTGTCGTGAATACGGTGAAACACCAGGACACGTTTCATGTTTAGGGCTGCTCCTTAACTAAGGGAACTTAAACACTAAATATTTTGCCCAAAAACCTTGCCATGAACAAAAAAAAAGTATCAAAATTCTTAATCAGCACCATTTCTCAATAGTTCAGAACCAATTTGGAGATGGTAACTCTATTTTTAGCATAATAGTGTTCCTTACCACAAACAAAAACCAATAACAAAGCTCTTGGCTGAAAGTAACATCAACCTTTTTTGACCTTTGCACGGAATTAGCCAGATTTGACCCCAATAGTCAATTTGTAGACGATAATCCAGCTGGCGGCTGAAAAATAGAAGCCATCCAATTAGAAGC
The DNA here is from genome assembly GCA_963969495.1 of Ceratothoa steindachneri. Classification (NCBI taxonomy): domain Eukaryota; kingdom Metazoa; phylum Arthropoda; class Malacostraca; order Isopoda; family Cymothoidae; genus Ceratothoa; species Ceratothoa steindachneri. The sequence goes on along the minus strand of OZ018318.1, from coordinate 19,374,386 downwards.
ATTTTGTGGAACTTATTGAACAATTATGGAGCAATATCAGCTTAGATATAATGACCAATTTGTTCTTCTTTATGCCAAAAACGAATTGAAGCAATCATGAAGAAGAAAGTATTAATTAATAAAAGGGGTATGTGTTCTATCACTTCACTTCACTAACTCTATAATTTAAGAAGGGAATGTTTTTGAGTATTTGAATAATAATTTCATCTTAGTTTGGTTATGATTTTTTTTATCAAAGTTATTTCTAATAATTATTTTATAATATCAAACAACAAAATGGTGAAGTTCAGAAATAAATATAAGTATCGAAATTTTGTGAAGTTTTTAAAACCCAAAAATTACAAATGATGAAGTTCAGAAAATTTATTTTTATATATCTTCTTCTATAACAATATTTTAGCTTCGTGATATTTTGACTGGGGGAAAATTTAGTTTATAGTTCCTTTTTAAAATTACAAGCCGCTGTTCTCTTCCTTAACAGGAAGAGCTTTGTTACACAGGCACCCCTGCGGGAGTTTGGCCTACGGCCTTATTTGCTAATCTTAACCGCTTTTTTTAATCCCCTTTATAGACTTTATTTTAACATCCTGAATGCCCTTTTCTTCTTCTTCTCCTTCTTTTTCTTCTTCTTCTTCTTCATCTTCTTCTTCTTCATCTTCTTCATCTTCTTCATCTTCATCTTCATCTTCATCTTCTTCTTCTTCTTCTTCTTCGCTACTAAGATTAAAATGTACTCTCCCTCGTTCGGTAATATGATACCCGTACCTCCCTGTCAAGCAAATGTCTTTCACTCAACCTGGAAGCTAAAAGTTCTGCAGCTTTCTTGGAGAGAGCCAAATCACGTATCAAGTTATTCAAATCCTCTTGATTGAAACAGTGAAGAGCTAATGACTGTTCAGTATCTGATGATGAATCTGCAGACTCTGAATCCATTTCGTGGACGTTCTACTCAGGTACATCATTTTTATTCTCGGAGGAAGCATATTTACTGAAAATCGGAACTGGTAAAGACTCAGAATGAGGTACTTGCCGGATCGCCGAGGGAATGTTGAGAGGGTCGATCTTGTTCCGACTTTTCTTGACAATCCCTTTAGTATTCACCAGTCAGAAATAACAGTCCGATACATGATCCTTTGGCTCTCGCCACACCATGGGGATTTCAAAAGGAAGACCATTTCTCTTCCCTTTCGCCCACTTCTTATCTTGATCTCTAAGAGGAACATCAAAATAGGCCTTATATGTGTAATCATTTATACTGATTTACTGTCCCCAATTATTTTGAAATCGAAATATACCTAGAGTTCCCAATTTTATCTACTTTGGAACTAGAAGATGGATTTACCTAGATTAACACTGAATGGCCGGAAAACCGACACAGTTAATCTCATACAAAATATTTGAAAAGCAGCGATGAATGTTAATCATTATTAAAACAGATTCGAATATGAGTGGTGGTGCTTACTTTCAACCGATACCCTACTTTTCATGTACTGATCTGCCTTACTTGCGTGGCTCTCTACTGCAAGAAGTAGTCTTGGTCGTGGTCTCTCCAATGCAAGCATAGGCTAACGGATTTTTTTATCGCTGTAATGCTCCGTTTATGGAGTGAATAAACCCTCAGGCAATTTAACATTTGATATCTCACACTTCATTGTCTGAATTTGGGAATTTTTGACTGGTGTTACTGCCCTTCCTTGGCTACAGTGTGCCCTTTCTGGTCGCAATTGCTCTGGATATCTCTATACAGGTGTGACAGGCGAAGCTCCTTTAAGTCCAAAATTATTTAAATTGTGCCTTGAATGTTTCACAAATGCTGGAATCGCAATGATATCTCAACCTTAGGAATAATAATAGTCATTCACACCATTACATTAAGTACTCTAATATTCTTAAATAAATTAATGAGTTTTTTTGTCATTGATAATGTTAAAATTAATAAAGTTTTCGCACCACCTCAATTCGACTCATGAAAGTGTATCCTCAACGACCTCGACATATTATATCAAAACATTTAGTCTTAATTTACTATTTTGATCAATTAATATATGAAAATAATAAAGCAAGATTTCATTGCCGAGAAGATGAATAAAGATTCCAATCTCATTATTAAGGAAATCTTCGGGTTTTCCTCAATATTCTTAAACAATATTATTTGACATTTTCTTAACGAAATGTTTAAAATCAACCATCCCTACTCAAGTGATGGCAAACGGTATACCTGATGGTGGTCGTTTTCTCTTTCATTTCCACGGTCATTTATGTTATATTAATCTAGTGATATTATTGGGTCTCGGTAACGAATTCTCTCTCGTATTTTCGTAGGTTGGGTCAGGTGATCAGCGAGATTCCTTAAGATAGAGGAAAATATATATATACTTGTAGCTGGATTCTTTATTCAGTAGTAAATAACTAGAATAAGCCTCGAAATGGCGAACATTAATGACAACTTTTCTTCTTCAATATTAATAACTCTTTCTGTACTCCCTTTTCCACGAAAGTGCATCTATATAAATAGATATTTCATCTACTCATAATACTACAAAATTCAACCCACGTTAAGCTTGTTAAAGCAGACGACCGCCAAAATCTTAGCACATTCTTACCTGAAGAAGAGTTTGCCTCGTTCTCATTCTTTGGAATAAAGACCGCAGTTTGCCTTTAAAGAAAGCATTTACCTAGAACAGTTTTCGAGTGCAAGAAGAAGACTTCATTTCCTTTCATTTAATCTATTTTCTCCAATATCTTTTCCCTACCACTCCAAAATTCTCCCATTGCGTAGGTACCTAAAAGAGAAAAATATTATACATTTTTACCCAGGCGCATCATCTGCAATGATTGCCTAACTCCCCTCCCTCACTCCAATTTTAAGAGGGGAGAGACACCCACCATAAAAAATGGACGAATACAAAAGACTACCGCTTAGGGTATAACAGAGAAAGCAAAAGCCAGAGAGAGGAGATCTTATTAGAACTCTGTACATCGACTTAAAAATAGCCGTGACAAGGTTGATTGATGTCCCAAACTGTTATGTGGCTCTCTGCCACAAAACAGCTGATGTGTAACCATCGGTTTCCCTAAACGGAACAACGGCCCTACAAAAGATAGGACTAGCACCAAAGTTACCACCACAACTACTGGCAAGCCGATCAATTATGTGTAGAAAAATCCACCAATACGTAGGATCCCACACGCAAGCAGAATTGACCACGGAAATTTAAAAGGAAAACCAAAACCTGAAAATTAATGACCTTATCAAATTTAGAAACCACACACACGTGTTTAAGATCGTGTGTGCTTCAACGGAAATGGCAAACAAAGCCCTCTCAAATGGGATTCTTGGATTTGGGAGGAGAATCCCTCCAAACAACATGTAGTTGGAAAAATTCGTTAACGTCCAAATATGTTTTCAGTCCTATGCACTAGAGGAACACGTAACGATGAACTGCCCCCAAAAGGACATGAGGATATGCTCTGAGTGCAGTCAAGTCGGCCATATCTTCAGAGAATGCAAAGAACAAATCAAAAAATGCATCAACTGACAGGGTCCTCAAAGGACTATGACTATAAACTGCCCCAAACTTAAGAGCAACATAGAAATAAAAGAACACGAACAACGAAAGGAAGCTAAAAAAAAAACATACCTATGCAAGTATTGCCAAAGCCACGATTAAAGAAGTAAAAAATATACAAGAACCCAAAATTAATATCAACGTGAACGAGGACACCGGCTTAGACATACTTGCCTGTATAATGTTTGCCCACGTAAACAATATCGCGGAGCCGGGAACCTTCGCAAATACCCTAAACCTCCTTTGGGAGAAAAATAAGATTCACAAGATGTGCTTCCCTCCAAACCCACCATCGGCACTCATATCCGGGAAGACATTAAACGTAAAGGACATGTGTGTTGGAGCAGCGACAAAGAAAAAAGAACAAGGGCAGGCTAGACAAAAAAAGACACCGAATCAGAAGATATAAATACCGACCAAAAATTAAGGAAAGAAACTAAAGCACAGAAGAAGACGAAGAAGAATACTAAACAGAAGGAAACCGAAATGGATTGGACAACCAACTCCGGAGAAGACAATTTTGTTATCGAAGAGGGATGCTAGTACGAAGCGCGCGACTTCAATCTCAAGGTCTTCTTACATGAAGCATACCCCCTCCCAAGACAATTAAAACCAATAGAAGTAAAAAAGGATATAGAACGAGGGACATGCAAATGGACCTTCGTTTCTGACTACGAAGAAAAAATCATCGAAAAACTCTTAGAAGAAAATAAAATCAGAGTCTACCCCGATGACGTCAAAATACTAAGAAAAAAATTATTTGAAAGAGTAACGAGCGGAAAATGGACAAAAGGCAAACAAGGAATCGCAAAGCAAACTCAAACTAGAAAACTCAAGAAACCATAACTAAGTTATTCCTCAGCAATAGGATCAACCTAGAGCAGGAGGAATTGACCATTAAAACATAACTGGACACAAATAAATAGAATGTTCAGAAATCAACAAGAAAATCCAATATGGAATTCCAAGCAAAGAAAAAAGAAGATAAAGTCATGAATGCCCCAAGTAGTCATAAGAAATTAATACAATAAAAATACCGAAAAAGATATTAGAAGAAACAAACTGATATACCGAAAAGATTTATATTAAGAGAAAAATTATTCATCATCAAAATTATAATCAACGCACCTGCAAAGGTCCCACTCAAGCTAGGAAGAGAAGTGAAGACAAAGAACCCATAAAGCCAAAGAGATCAGCCAGTGACCTGGCAATTAATCATCTTCATACTCATCGCCTCATCTATAAACCAATCTCCCTCACCCCCCCCCAAAAAAAAACCTTTATCATGTTACCATTCTCTCTCTCCCCATACTTCTGTCATCTCAACCGTTTGTACATAAACACGGCTGAAATCCATTCAGGAACGCTGGAATTCAATCTAAGGCGACAGCTGCCGAGGTTGACAACATTAATCGCTATGAAAAAAAAAGTGGAAGATAAAGACCAACCGCCAGAAGTTCACTATAATTCCAATGAACCGCCGGAAAGTAGACGACGTCCTCGTCAACAACGAACTCTATCCGTACTCTAACGAGGGAAAGGTTCTGGGCTTATTACTCTATAAATCAGGATACAAGGCCCACGTAAAAAACAGTCTCCCTGGCCAAAAGAGAGCTCAAGAAACTGAACCATTTCCGAAGCCTCAACGTGCCAAATAAGAAAAAACTATACATGGCCCTGGTACGCTCCGTCCTGGTGTACCCGGCTGTAATCACGCAGATGGCAAGCTGTACCTCTCTCAGGACGATGCAGAGGGCACAGAATAAAGCCACACTGCTTATAAGTAGCATGAAAAGGCTCGACCATATTCGACCATCGGTTCTACATGAAAGAATCGGAATAAAACCGATCAATATTTGTAGAGATCCAAAGGCTAGGAAAAAAGACTTGGGACAAAGTCGACCACAAAATACTCCCAACTATTAACAACAATTTAAACATACCAGAATACAGAATACGCGCAGTAGAAAGATCTCTCTTCCCCAGCAGAAGAACCTGTGCGAGAGAGAATATAATACCTATATACACCTAGCAATATACAAAAGGGAATAAACTTTAATAAAAAGAGGCGAAGCGCCCGAATTCAAATCAAAGAAATTAAGTTTAACAAAAAGAGGCGAAGTGCCCAAATTAAAATCAAAATTTAACAAATACAAAAGAAGAGAAGAAGTATAAAAGACAATAAACATTAACAAAAAGAGGCAAAGTGCCCAAATTAAAGTTAACAAACAAAGAAAAGTGAAAAAGAAAAAATCAACAAAATAAACCAAGTAATAATAAGAAAAGGAAGATAGATTAACATAAACGAAAAGAGTCGAAGTGCCCAAACTAAGATGTAAGCTGAAAATAATAAATAAATACAATAAAACAAGAGATAATTAGCAGAATAAAAACCAATTGAAAGGCTTGAAAGCCACGACGGAGGATCATATTAATCAAACAAAATAAATAAATATATATATATATGACAATGGAAGAACCTGACTGTCATCGACGGTCAGCAACATTATTGACGGAGGAATAAACTTTTTGATACAAACAAGAAGAAAGCATTCTAGTGATGCCCTAACTACAAGGCAACCTAGTAAACATTTTCACACTTATGAAAACCTACTACATATTTCATAACTTCGATATAATTAATTAATTTATTAAATTTGCTGCTAAAATTATAGTGTTATGATTATTTCTCTCGTACATTGTATTTGCAAAAGGAGGTAAAGTCAAGCTAAAAATGATAAACGTTCTCCGAAGATTTTGTGTGAACCGTTTAATATATAATTAATATCTACGCCTTACAATTACAAACAAATATATATTTTAATACGCTATGGTTTACTGTGAACCAATTATAGAATTTCCTAAGAGTTCAAAATGCTGAACTTTGACGTATTTTTTTAGTCATATTCGATTCTACAATGTGGTTCCAGCAGCACAGGTGTTCGCCGTGAGAACTTGGAGTGTGTTAACATATTATGAATAAACATAGAGGTAATTTAAATAAATTCAAAATTACTTTAGAGCGTTCGGACGCAGGAACTGCAGCACTTAAATGCGAACAAAATTATGTTTGCGCGCGTGTGTGCGCGCGCCACAACTTTATTATCCCGTTCCTCTACCTTTATCATTGGCTGCAATATAAGTTAATTATATTTCTAAGCATACCTACAGCTTTGTGCGCGTGCCCCCAACATTAAATATTTCCGTATTTCATTTTTTATTCTTGAGTGCATAACATAGATTTCAGAAGGGTCAGCAGACCTGAGATTCTTTGTATAACCTATGTTATGCCAAGCGATTTAACAACATTGATTAAAGCGTTCCGCATAAAGTAGCTGCAGTTTCTCGTCGCAAACTAAACCTCTGTTATTAATGTTAATTTGTTTGTAGGCACCAAAACACTTTCCATAATTAAACGGAATTAATTTTATATTGATGCCTACTCTAATTTTTTTTACACACCCAAAATTACTATATTATTCTCATTAATGGACCCTTGATTTTTCTTCATTTACACTTGTCATTTTAAAACTAAATAGGCACTGAATATAAACTATTAAACTTATTTAGAACTGCGATTTTTACACTCTTATGGTATTATTAATCTTGAACACTTTGCACTTTTTTCTGAAGGAGAGAGTAGTCCTCCGATGAATGAACTGCAGCTTGAAGTAGATCAACAGTCTCGGGAGGTAATGCAGCAAAGATATCGTAGAATTTTGTGGCCTCCCTTATTATCCTTGAGATGTGGAATTGTGCTTCCACAATTTTGAATCTCACCACCGCTGCTTCCTTGGAGACAGGAGGTTTGATTCTGATTGAGTTGGCACACTCCACTTCATGGTGTAGAAAATGAGCAGCTTGTTGATGGCTTGATGCCTCGCTTAACGAATCCATTTTGTTGTAAAGGGACTTTCAACAAGGACGCTCAAGATTTGTCAGGCGATACTAACCATGTTGTTAAAGCGACATCTGGCAACCTCACTGTGAACTGTTCCCTAGTACTTAGCAAGTCACGATGAAAGGTTATAGCATTGAACAGCGCGTGCAAATCATCAAATGTTAGTATCAAAATCAGTGCTCCGTTCGACAAACGTTCCGCGCATTACGTGATTTCTATCCTCACCACAATCGTCCTGCCAAGTCCACTGTTTAACGCTTATTGGCCAAATTCGAAGCAAATGGGTCAATTAACAATCAGCCAACACCCATAAGTCGCCTAAACGCAAGGTCCTCTGAAAACATCGCTGTGGTAAATGAGAGTCTACGGGAAAATCTGAGGCAGCCAATTTCTCGTTGTTCACAAGAACTTTGCCTTTCTGCGACTTAAGTTCGGCGAATTATACGTAGAAACTTAGGTCAGCACCCGTACAAAATCCAATTTACCCAGAAACTGAAGGTAAATAACCATAGACAACGCCATGATTGGGCTCTAGAGCAGTTGGAAGTTACTCCAAATTTCCCCCAAAAAAATCATCTTTAGCGACGGGCCCATTTTTGAATGAATGAATTTGTAAACAAGCAATATTGTTGGATTTGGGACGAAAACAATCTACATGAGATACACCAGCATCAATAGCATACCAACAAAGTCATGTTTGGTGAGGATTTTAGTCTAACGGAATCATCGTTCCGTATTTTTTTGAGAACGAAAATGGGATTGCCATAACCGTCAACGGCGAAACCTACAAATCGATGATAAGCAACTTTTTGTGGCCTTAACTGGATCATATGTCTGATATGGATACTGACAACATGTGGTTCTAACATGACGGCGCTACGTGACACACTACGCACGCCACGATAGACATTTTGCATCAGTGATTTCAGGGTAGGGTCATCTCGCGTGGCGGTGACGTCAACTAGCCACCGAGATCGTGCGATTTAACGCCATTAGACTACGTTCTTTTGGGCTACCTTCAATCGCACGTCTATGCAAATAATTCGAAAACAGTTGAGGTCCTCAAAATCAACATAACCAACACCATCCAACAAATTAGCCAGATTTATGTGACAAAGTCATCAAAAATTGGGCCTCCCGAATACGTTCCACCAAGTGAAGCCGCGGCGGACATTTGAACGACGCTACATTCCACACTTAATGCCATAAAATTTACTTTCAAATTTAAAATACACAACTTGTTTTATTTACATTTAAAAATCGAACGACCTTATTAAAAGACCCTATATGATCACGTTTTGTGTGACGAAGAGGGGTCAGCTGTTATAGGGTCTCTGTAACGAATTGGCTCTTCTTGTTTAGTAGTTTCGTAGGCTGGGTTATGTGATCAACGAGCTTCCTTGAGATAAAGGAATATATATATATATATATATATATATATATATATATATATATATATATATATATATATATATATATATATATATATATATATATATATATATTTATATATACAAGGGGCAAACAATAGGTTTTGCAATTCGGATATAAGAAAACGAGATATTAGGAAAAGTGTTTTAATATTTCTCAATATAACTACCCTCGACTTCAATGCACTTGCACCACTTGTCCTTAAGGCTTCGAATTCCCGACAACCAGAAATTTCTCAACTGCTGTTCAATCCACTCTTGGACAGGAAGCTGGACATCTTTATCGTCCCCAAACCGGCTTTCACCCAGAGCAGCCTTGAGCTGGCAGAATAAAAGGTAGTCGCTAGGGGCCGGACTGTATGGGGAGGGTTGAGCTCCTCGAATCCGCACTCGCGCAGGGCAGTTGTGCAACTCTGGCCTTGTGGACTTTGACGACGTTAAGGTAGGTCATGGGGCGTGAGGTTTCTAGGGACCCAACGGGCAGAGACCATGGGCATGGCCAAATTGTCGTGGATGATGTTGATAACACTTCCATGTGATATTCCAAGTTCTTGCTCGATTTCTTTGACCTTCACCCGTCGATTTTAAAGGATGATCCTCTTCACATGGGCCACATTGTCCTCGTTGGTCACGTCTGACGGGCGTCCTGGAAGGCGGTCATCTTCACGGGACTCACGACCATGGCGAAACTCCCTATTCCAGTGAGCAATGGTTGCATAGGAAGGGGCGGTGTCGGTCTACACTGCAACCATGCGTTCATGGATCTCTTTTGCATTCTTGCCTTCCTTGGTCAAAAGTTTGATCACTGCGCGGTGCTCAACCTTCTCCATTGTTGGAAAATTTGTGACTGACGATCTGCGATCAGCTACTGCTTCTTAAATAGACGAGGCAGGAGCGTGCCGCTGCAGGTCCTGAACTTGTCGTAACTTATCCTAACACCCCGACAAACAGCCATCCTCCTTCCTCTGTTTTGCCCTACCGATTCGCAAAACTTATTGACCGCCTGGAATAGGCCTCGAAATGGCGAACAGTAATGACAACTTTTCTTCTTGAATATTAATGATAACTCTTTATGCACTCCCTTTAAATGATTTATTAAAGAAAGAAATATAATGAGTTTTTACAAATATTAATATTTAATTACATATATGTAAAAGTAATATAGAGTAATAGTGGTGAAAGATTTGAGGCAATTTCAGAGGAGAAGAGAAAGTTTCAAGTCGGAGTCTGAGAGAAAAATAAATTATTTTTCCTCAGGAGTTTCTGAAGATCAAAATGTTTGGAAAATTAACAGTTATATTTTTTAAATATAAATATACACCTAAAATGGGAATTCATTTCATTTTTGTTAGATGTTTATTTTTACTTATTTATCTCAAATTTTGCCTAATGCTTATATTATTTGTCACATTTACCTAATTATGTATCGCGTTAAAATTTCTGGATTAATTAAATTAAATTTTTAGATTAATTAAACTAAGTTTCACTTTTGTTAAGATGTTCTCAAACTTAGTTTAATTTATCATATTATAAATCTCGTTTACCTAACTTTTGTACCACTTGTATTTTAGTTTGAATATTTTAATTTATTATTATCCTATTTATATATTTTTAACTCATTATTATTATTTTGCTTTCACTTTTATCCTTGTCTTATTTATCTACTTTGTTTCACTTTTAGTCTCTCTTATTATTATCATTTTTAACACTTTTTCGGACACTTATGTTTTTAATATTCTCTTTTATCGCACACTAGTTATATTAGTGACATTATATTCACTATTTGTAACATTTATTATTATTATTTTAATTGCTGTGAATAATTTTTATTATTCTACTTAAACTTTAGTACCACTTTTATACACTCTGTAAGATACTTCTATCGCACACTCTATTCACTTTATTTTTCAATTTCTGAGGGAATTTTTGTCCATTTTTGATTATTTTAAAAACCGACATGTTCACCGTATGGTCGCTAGAGTCCGGAATGAAGACGAGTCCTTCTGCAATTAGGCTTTCTATTTCTTTTGCGTTGCACGTTCCCTTGTATGTCCATTTGAATTGTCCCTTGTGAATCCCTCAGAGTAGCCGTGCTGGGTCTTCTTTTGGGGGCCTACATAGGGGAGATCCGAAGACCCTGAGGGACACGTCCTCACCTTTGAAGAAGAAGCCTTGTTCCAGAAGTTCCTTTTTCTCCGTGAGTGGAAATCCGGGATACTTCAGTATTTCGTCTTCCTTTTCGTCTTCCGTAGTCGGGATGTTTCTGTCTTCTTCTGTTTTCTTTTTTTCCACAAAAGTATACCAATATAAATACTCATTTCATCTAATCATAATACTACAAAATTCAACCAATCAGGATTAAGATACATTTAATCGTCATACTTATGTTCATTTTTGGAATAACAGACCTTAGCGTTAACAAATTGAGAAATCAGCTTTTAGACATAAGCGCTGCAATAATTGTCCAATCAGTGCCACGATAGATTTAAAAACTTAATAAAGCTCAAACCGTTTGCACATAAACACGGCTGCAAGTCCCCGGGTGTTCCAAAAGAACCTCTGGGGGTGCCCGTCCAAGACCATAGAGGGAGATAAAACCGTCTCTATGTGAGTTGGAGGCAGCGTAGAATATCCAAAACCCGAGGGGGCGGCAACTCGGGCTGTGGGAGTTGATTCAACCACCGTCCATCAAAATGTCCGCCATGCTTTACCCCTCGGAGGATCCCACCCAGGTTCACTCATTCACTCATTCATCCATTCACTCATCATTCATCACACCCATTAAATCATCTAAGGCACCAACCCAAATCTAGGCATGAGAAGTTTCCAAAAGAGGTAGGAGAAACTCACTCATCCAAATATAAATAACATAATTTTTTACCTGGAAAAATATAAATACATGCACAAGAATTAAAGAAAAGTACCATTTGTAAGAATTTTCAGTACTGGGGTACAGGCCTCCCTCTGGTCTAATGGATAACTCCAAGGGAGCGAAGAGGGTCCCACTTAGGGTTTTGGAAGGACACACAAAGCCAGATCGGGTAAAAACCCTCCAAACCATCTTCTCAGATATAGGTGTGGTTGTCCACAGATTAAAAGAGCAGTACAATGGCTACGTCGCACTATGCGATACTGAAAAAGATCTCGACAACTTAATCAGTGAAAACGCAGCTAAAAAACTAAAGAAAATAGGGCGAGCTGCCAGAGTCCCACCTGCTGTGGCAATTAAGAGGTCGGTAATCTGTAGAAAACTTGACCCATGGGTAGATGAACACTCCGCAGAAGAAATTAAAGAGGAGATAGAGAAGAATCAATAATGGGCAAAAATAGAGGAGATAATTAAATTTAAAAAACAAAACGGGGAGGAACACTCTCACGTATTCAAGGCAATATTTAAAGATACCGAAATGGCGTCAAAAGCTGCCAAAACTGTAATGCTCGCGTTCTACACTGAGATAGCACCTGATCAGATAGAAAGAGAGACATTCGTCTCTCTCCTGGTCTGCTTCAAGTGTTACGCTCTCGATAATTACACAACCAGTGAGTGCACGTTCCAGGGCACGAGATGCTCAGAATACTGGAGCATAGAACATAGATGGGAACAGTGCAAAAGTGAAAGAAAAAGTGCGCAAACTTTTGAGATCCACACCGTACACTCTCAATGGCATGTCCCTTGAAGAAAGAAATATTAAGGAACAAAAAAACTGCAATATTGGAAGAGAAAGAAAGGAGGAAGACGACAACTTATGCAGCGGCAATGGCAAGGCCAGCACAGGAAGTTAAGATTGTCGTGAATATATACAAAAATATAAGGCCAGATCTCATACTGTGCATTCTCCATGCACATTTTATAAACATGGCTAAACCAGGCTCATATTCGGAAGAACTAAATAAAATGCTAACAAAAAAGGGCCTAAAACCTATGTCGTTTCCCGATAACCCGCCTTCCAGCGACCTGTATAGAATATCAATGGCAACAGAAGAAGAAACAAAAGAAACGACAGAAGAACAAATAAACACTGAAACCGAAATTAATAATGAAGACTTGGAAGTTATTGAACAAATCAAGCTGATGAAACAAAAACTCGAAAAAAAAGAAAAGGCAAGGACAAATAATACAGAAAAATTCAACATTAAAATTTATGGAAGTCACACATCTCCACTTCCCCCAATTAGTAGACAAAAAGAAATCGTTTAAGGACTGGTCAAAGGGAAATACAAATGGGATTATGATTCCGAATACGAAGGAACGAAATTAATAATGCCCTTAAACAGGGACATATAGAAATTTCGGCGAATTCCCGTTATAATCTCACTACGGACCAATTTAAGAAAAAACGCCCAGGACATATCAAATCACCCGCGAACTCTGAGAAGGCCAAAAACGGAAGAACAAACAAAAAATAAAATGCCTACGAAGGTACAATACCAAAAAAATCTAAAAATCTTTACTCTAAATGTCGACGGATGGAAGAACAAAAAACTTATATACTGCAATATATTTAGACAAACCGATCCTGATATAGTCATTATAAATGAAGACGGTATTGATTTACAAACGGAACACATCAAAATTCCAAACTTCACAGTTTTAGCTGCAAGCCACACACATACACGCTTCGATGGAACAGCCATGGGAATAAAGAAGGGAATCTTTTACACCGAAATTAGAGATCTGGAGGAGTCATATATAGCTATTAAGCTAAAAATGACAACAAGGGATCTAGTGGTAGCCGAGGCATATCAACCCCCCCAGTGCTCGTACCTCGCGACCCCGAGCTACATTCGGATTTTCCGCCGACCATCCTCAGCGATCCTCCTAGGAGATCTAAATGCAAGATGTAGATCTGCCGCGTATACAACCGCGTTCAATGGAAATAGAAAAACCCTAGAACTACTCCTGAAACGGCAGATGGTGCAGAGAGAGGGTCCTGATTTCCCTACCTTTGTAACAGACAGGTCTTCAACCACTCCAGATATAATATTAACTAATCTCAACTTCGCGTTTAATATCCACACCACTCCCAGCCCCGCAATACCTTCTGATCACATCGGATTCATTACGAAGACTTCAACTTCGCCTATCCAAATTGAAATTCCCCAAAGGAAGGTGTCGTAGAATGGACTCACGACGATATACCATATATAACTATTCGTTGAGGGAACTTCTTTAATTATCTTTAGAGTGCGTAGATGTCTGGCGGGCCGATATTATGTATCTTCGATATGCTTAAGAAGTGGAACTGAGCTCAAGGATAATAATATTGCTATCATTAATAAAATAGAGTTTTATAAATAATAACTATCAACAATACACAAAACGGAAAATATTGACATAAACAGAGAATGGAAAGGGTCGTGGAGGCTCGGGCTAATCTGAGGATTAAAAGATTTAAAAAAGGTAAAACAAATATGAAGTTAAAGAGATGGGATGGTTCGCTAAACCATTTAAAGCACAGGATAGAATTGACAAAAGGGTTAAATACTCAAAGGTAACGTTCGGCTTACGTAATTTAATACTAGTGGTGCAGAGGAAGTCGACCTGAAGGAATTTTCGGTCCGCTGGCGAGTTCCAGCCGAAGGGGGGGAAGAATAAAATGATCCTGACGTGGCGTCTTGGGAATGAGAACCGTTTCTCGACGAACGGCTTGAAGAACAATGGCTGTTCTACGTTGTTCTCTTTTGAACAACAGGAGGGGTGAGAACCGTCTCTTGTCTACGGGCTCGAGAACAATGGCTGTTCTAATGTTGTTCTCTTCTGAACAACAAGGGCAAAGGGTGAGAACCGTTTCTTGGCGAACGGGCTCAAAAGAACAATGGCTGTTCTACGTTGTTCTCTTCTGAACAACAGGGGAAGGGGTGAGAACCATTTCTTTTCAACGGGCTCGAACGAACAATGGCTGTTCTAATGTTGTTCTCTTCTGAAAAACAAGGGGGGAAGCCTTGTGGACTTGGCGTCACGAAAGGCTTGAACCTTGGCACTCAAGGGATATTGCCCTCCTTCTGGATAAGTGATGGTAAATCTCGAGGTCGAGGTCCCTTGGCGCACAAAGTGAGAGAGGGTTGGGGTGATGTTTCGCGACGAAAATCTGGATCTCCAATCTGCTATTAGTGGTAAAGTTTCCATCTAAATAGTCGAGACACTCCCTTGGCGTGGGGTACAATGGAGTGGGAGCTTCGAGGGAATGCACAGCCGAGCCTGGGAACAATGCCTTATCTGCCTATAAGCCTAACTCAATCTGGCGAGGTAGGCGTATGGGGGCAAACGGGGGAAAGATAAACCTCCTTGACTCACGTGGCTGCGATAAGGCACCAAGATATATAGCGAAGATGCACGTGGAAGCATCGTGGTTTTAAATAATATTTGATAGGGGTTGAAATTAACGCGGTAGCAACCAATTCTATCACAGAGGGCATTGTCAAAAACCAACTGGACAGAATATAAGATACACTTTGAAAACTTTAGTATAACTTCCTTGACAGAAATCCCCATAAAAGAAATAAACACGCAACTAAACATTATTACAAACCTCATCATAGAAGCCGACAGGCTATATGTCCCAAAACTAAAGACCCACAAATCTCTACTCCCCAATGGTCCGATGAAATTAAAACTAAATTGGATGAAATTTACAGCACATTCGAAGAAATCCGCCGACATGGAGGCAGTAGAGAAAGGTATGTACGATTAAGAGGCCTCAGAGATCAGGTGAACAACCTAATAAGAATAAATATAAACTCAACATGGAAAAATATAATTGAAAATATAGATATAGAAAGAGGTCCAAAAAGGTTATGGAACCAATACTGAAAGCTTAAAGGTTCCATACCTAAAGAGAAAATGTACTTGAAAGAAGGTGAAATAACAAAACATGACAACAGAGAAATCGAAGAAAGGTTTAGAGAGCATTGGTCTAGGATCTTCTGTATTACACCGTAGGAGAAACAAAACTACGATGCGGCCCATGAACAGTGCATAAAAGATGTACTACAAAATAGAGAGCATGAACACTGAACATTCCTCAAAGGTTGACGAATCCCGTGTTCAAAGGAACGAGTGAATGCCCTTCACCATAATAGAATTTAAAGCAGCCCTAGCATCATTCAAACAAAAAAACCCAGGTATTAGCAAAATTACAAAAAAAATCATATCACAAACGCGCCCACCAATATCCATCAAGCAGTCCTCAAAATCTTCAACGCATGCCTGAATACAGGGCATTTTCCACCAGCATTGAAGACAGCCGGGATGATCTTCCTTCCCGAGCCCGGAAATCCCAAGGGCCACATCGAGAGTTATTTACCGATCTCACTGTTGGAATTCATTGGCAAGCTAATGGAAAAACTACTCAATGAAAGATTAAAGACCTTCCTGGAAGAAAAAGATATGCAAAGTGTACAACAACCCGGATTCAGAAAGAAAAGAGGTACAGAGACAGCACTAGCACTTATTACCGAGAAGATCGCAGTCGACGTAGCAAGAGGTAACAGGGTGGACTTGGCACTCCGTGACGTCGCCAAAGCTTTCGACAAGGTATGGGTGCCAGGCCTTAAAGTAAAATAATCCAACTAGGTCTTGAAACAAATTTTACCAGAATCCTGTGTAGCTATCTGGAAAACAGGAAGGCAAAGTTGACTATCAACAATTACACTGGCAGTAATTTTACTCTAAAAGGGGTGGGTGGCCCGCAAGGTGGATGTCTCAGCCCCACGTTGTATACAGTGTACACCAGGGATCTCCCTTTACCTTTAGAGGAAAGTACAATGTATATCCAACTGGCCGACGACGTCACGCAGATCATTGCCAGTGATAGAAAACATCCGCAGGATATCGCACAACGCACTGCCAGAGAGGTAACAAACATAAATGAATACGAGAAGACGCATAAAATAAAAACAAACAATGCTAAATTCCAATTAATACCGAGAATAGAAGAAAAGCGCACCGAGTCACCGCCAACAACATATACTACCCCTACAGTGAAGGAGGTAAGGTACTCGGTCTAACTTTCTCTAAGAATGGGTACAGTACGCATGTGAGCCAAAAGACTACGCAAGCAAAAAGTACCCTTTTCTCTCTACAGAAATTTAGAAACCTATCTAAAAAAAACAAAATAAAGTTATACCTAACCCTAGTGCGTCCCATTATAGGGTACCCCGTGATTCCGATGAATACCTTAACCAAAATACAAATGTCAAAACTACAAGTAGTCCAAAACTACGCAACCAGATTCATAACCAATTCATCAAAACTGGATGCAATACCATCAGTGGAACTACACCGAAGAATAAAGTTAAAACCAATTAATCAATTTCTTCACGAACGTGCCAGAAAAATATGGCACCAATTAGAGGAGGAACTCCTAAACGAAATAACCAATAAAGTTATACCTACTGAAAGGGAATATAGAGGACTACACTTAAGACAAAGATTTAAAAGTAGCCGAAAAAATATACAGGATGATGTCCAACCAATATATAGATAGAACACCGGAGAAAGACCCTATATGTATAATTAGCTCTTAAGAATACAAACTAGTAATCTCTCAATAGTAAAAGTAAGATATATGTATACATGATTTTAAAAAAAGAAAGAAAAAAGGGTGTGTATGTAGATGTAAGTGTAGATAGATGTATGCATGAGTAGAGAAAAAAAAAATAAAATAAATATATATATATACACATGTATACATGTTTGCATAAGGAGAAACATTAAGAAGAAAAATTAACAGAAAAGGAAAAATTCTGACACAGCACTCGAGAGTGCACCATATATACCATTGATTATTGAAATAGTAGAAATACTTCAAAGATTAAAAAAGAAAACAAAGGCTCGAACGCTTCCCTCGAAAGAAAAACCATTGTATAAATAAGTACATATGAAATTAAGAAAACAAAATCTCCTAAGCTGTAAAATATTAAATAAAGCAAAATAAAGTAAAGCAAAATAAAGCAACACAAAGGCAACCTGGTACACACTCACACACTCATCAAAACACACAAAATCGACATTATTACCCTATCATTAACAACACATGAATCATCTCTCCTCTGACCTATTATATCTATCTATCCTATATTATTCTTCTTTCGTGTTATCATTATTTGTTTCGCACAATGTATTTGCAAAAGGAGGTAAAGTCAAGCTAAAATGATAAACGTTCCCCGAAGATTTTGTGTGACCTGTTTAAAATTTTAATACGAATGTTTACTTAGTTCGACCCACACAATATATAATGGTCTTAGAACTTGATACCGCTAACATAAACTTGACCACACTACCTCCGATTGCCCTCATATTGCGGTTTTCTCTTGTAGATATTGTGATCGCAATAAACAAAGTAGATTAATGTAATGGTCCGTACTCCTATTTAGTTTCATCATGTCCTATTCGTTTAAAAATTAGGTAAGATAAACGTGAAAAGCTTTCATTCAAACTCATCTCAACCAAAGTCCTCTTCTGAATTCCCGTCTTTGGATTACCAAAGACTACTCAAATATAACAACAAGCATACTCTTTAAAAAGTACAAACAAGTAATTAATTCACTTATGCCTTCAACACTTATCAAGCATAATTGACCTGCATTTTGCACTAGCCCACCATAAATTAATTATTTCCATCACACATTCAGGCCCAGATTTTCCGATAGCCAGAACACATGGAAAACGTTGAATAAACAAATAAATAACACTTCTTCCAACCATTCTAGTTTTGAGTTTATCTACAATGGAAAATCTCACAATAATCATTCTGACATTGCCCAAGCTTTCAACTCTTCCTTTAAGACCATTGATACTATATAACTGCATCCCGCCAACCCATACCGAGTTTTGCAAACGATCTGTCACACTTGGTCTTTTATATTTCGAGAGATTCATATATGTGATAGAAAAAGTTCCTTCACACATAATTAAAGTTCTACTTTTCCACCACGTGTCATAAAAAAGTCTTTTCCATTGTATGCAGGTTGTCGAGATGTAAGTGAAAATAATCGATATCTCTGCTCTCCTGCGCACGGTTAACAACATTTTTGACATCACCAAGCGGCTTAACTTTAGTCGGATGACCGTTCACATAGTTGCGGAAGTGGAGAGCCTCAAGCACTGGGGAGATCTCAAAGATAGACCTCCTTCAGGCAGTCCTCAAGTATTCAACCGTTTGGTCATGAGAAATCATTCAAAAAGGCTCCGATGCTCTAAATGAGTGTTGCACTCACAGACACTAATAATATCTTCGGTAGTCAAGGTGTCGAAACCGTCAAAGAGAACGGCGAAGAGCTTTAGGTGCGTGAAAAGGCCCCCGCTCACCGACCGTATGCGAGAACAACGTCGATAGCACTGCCATCGCCTTTTCAATGACTTGAAGAGTTATCGAAATCGAATTCTCATTTTTTTTTATCAAAAGACCCTGCACGTCGATCTGGTCATCAACGAGCAGAGCGGCTGCGCAGTAAGCTTCTGCCAGGATGTCTGCTAGATCCGCTACATATCCAAGACCAAGTAGACGACCTCCCTGATGATGCTCGACGTCGAATGTTGAAATGCCACTGGTGTGGTTGGCGGTCGGTTACAGGCTCACCGCAGCTGATTTGAAGGAAATCTTGGTGAGAAAGATCACTAAGAAGGCGGACTAAGCCTTTCAACATGACGCTGCCGTGGCACACACGGCTAAGACCCTGCAAGAGTGATTGGAGTCGAACATGAACTTCTGGTCGAAGAAACTTTAGCTGCCACAGTTACCCGCCTTCAATCCGGTCGACCCCACAATGTAGGTGTATATCGAGGACACGGCCTACAAGATCCACGACAGCAATGTCTAAGGTTTGAAATCATCCGTCAACCATGAGTGGGCCAGCATGAGAAAGGACTGTGTCCTCACCTTGTGCACGTCCTTCAGGTTTAACCTGTAGCGCATGACCGTCACATGAGGCAGCAACATTGATTAATATTACAAGTTAAACACACATTTATATTCTAAAGCAATAACAACGGGTCTAACTGCATCAGACCTCCCATTGTTTCTTTTGTTAATAACGGCGTAACGAATGTAACAGGATTTTTGCAAAACCCCTTATCTGGTATCTCCCCGTCAGCTACTTGCCATCCAGATATTCAAATTCGTTCTTTGTCTTTCCTTTTACAAGTAATATCAACTATTGTAAAACTTCAAAGCACCTCATCTTCCCATTATTATGTAGTGAATTCACTTTACAAACTTACTGCTGATATTAATAGTCAAATAATACCTCTTATCTTTATTGAAACCTTATCGCATGTAGTTTTTCCCTCCTGCTTGAAATTTGGCGGCCTTATGATACTCTTCAAATAAATTGATAATAAACTTGTCTCATATTGCAGGCCTTTCTCTTTATTCTTGCATTTTTTTCACACGATAAAATCTTATATCCTCATCAATAAGGATTATTTCCAAACATTAGCATGTCTGGCGCCATTCAATACTTTCTTATCAAAACATACACTCTTTAATTCTCAACTATTTCAGTTTTTCTCGATTTTTCTAAGGTTTTATTAGAGTAAATTACATACTTTCTATTAAGGTAGTGAAGTTGTAATACTCTTCTTTGATCGTTTATTTTCAAGGTAGTTTGGGGGAGAAGTGGATGTATAATCTATTATTTTTCATTCGACTGCGTCATTTTAGAATATTCTTCTAACTCTTTGCAAACAAACCTTACTTCTTTACAGAAAGTTGCAGGCCTAAATTAACATCTGGTACTTCAATATGTCTTCGAATTAAAGTATTCAGATAATTGCTTTCCTTTTGAAGGACCTTTACTTGCATTTTTTTTAATATAATACTTTTCTAAACATATGTCACAAATTGTCCCGTTGGTTTGGCGTTGTTATATATAATATTGAGAAAAAATAACAATTCTTTTGACCAACTTAAGCCGAAGGAAATACAAATTTTACTTAACTGAAGAAAAATGAGCTGAATTTCAAACGAACTTTATGTCCCTCATACGCTATATGTGGACTACTATAAACCAATCCTGTTTAAATGCATTTAATGGCTTTATTTGAATCCAATGAATTCAAATCAAAATTTTAGCCGATGATAATAAGTCTATTCATTCCTTTGAATAAAGTTAGTTTGAGCTTTTTGAATTGTTTATGATTAGGCGGATTTTATATTCACCCAGGTAAGTTTTATTTTGAAAGAGTTTAATATAAATGATTTTTATCAGGTGTTTTCTGAAATGTTATTAACTTATTAAGGGATCTCAGCAAAGTTTGTCGCTGCGTTTCCATAGAGAAGGTTGAGAGATTCAAAACCCTTCTATCAGGATTACTTACAGAAAAGGGCCGGCCCTAAAGCCAGTAGATTTGATTTATTTAAATCATAATCGATTTAAACGATGTAAACTTCATGGTGACATATGGAGAGGTATTTCAGACATAGCACCTAAAATACATTCCGTATTTTGCCGTGTTTGAATCACTGTTTATTCGTGCATATTATCGTAAAATAAAACTAAAACTTATCTTTTTTATGGTTTAATGACCAAAAAATTCAAATTCATATGCTATTTTAACCTTTCTGCTACCATCTCTAACTAAACAGAGAAAATTACCCAAATGGTTTTCCTAATAGACGTATATTTAAAGAGTATAAATTAGGGAATGCGAGAGTGAAGATTGCGAAAGTGTTGAGGAAAGGCACCCAAATAAAATATAGGGAACCTCTAAATTTATCTGATTGATTTAAAACATTAAAGAGAAAATTAATTTTTTCACATTTTTTTTTCTATATTGAGCAGATGTTAAAGTGAAATCACTTTGTTTGCTAGCCCTAAAGTGGAAGGGGATGCTTTCTAGCGCTCTTATCCTACTGCATCCCTAAATTAAAGATAAAGTTTATTGTTATCTAATAAGCCCCAAAATTTCCGGCCTTCGTCAATAATAAAGATCAAGATAACCACATCCTTAGAATGTTAAGCAGTTAATTTTAACAGAATAACTGCGGCTAATATCATTCACCAGGTGCAAAGAATTTTTCTTCTAGCAGTAGAAGTCTCAAACGATACAAAATTGCTTCCATTTTCGCAACCCTAAGGAAAAAAAAAGAATGGTTTTAATGTAATCCTCCTCTCTTGTTGCTATTAAAATTGCCTTTACTTCAAATTTATAGAGTTAGTAGTTTAAAACATTAAATATTTGTTTGAACCAAATGTAATCATATCCACCTTAATTTAAGTAAGGCTAAGAACCTCGCCTTTTGTGAAGGACGCAGCTAAAAAATGTAGAAGAAAGGTCTACACAAACTTCAAAGAAATATGGAATCAATATTGAATAAGCTATATTACTTCGTTTTAATGAATCTTAGAAGCAGCCTTGTCCTTTGCGTTATCTTCTATTTTGTTCAAATAAGATGGAGGATGTAGATACGGGTTAATCAGGTGTTATATTCCCCTTACACGTAGCTCTATGGTGGTTTTGTTGCTATTATATAATTTTAAATTGAAAAAAGAAATATTCAGCTTTGGAAGCTTGTCGGTGTCTGTTATCCATGTTGAAGAGAGATGCACTTCAACTGTTGGATGTTCTTTTTTCCTACTCGTATTGTTATTTATCATTTCAAACCACTTTTACAGCGTTCATATTGCGCTCCAATTAGTTAAAATTCCTCTCCAGAAAATAAAAGGGAAGGGTTGATTATTATTTTAGTATGAATGTTCTAAAACCAGGAAATGCCTAAATGTTATCATGCATTTAGTTAAAATGACCTCATTGTCGTAATCTTAATGTATGATATATTTTATAATGAAATTTTGTATTGTCTGCACGCCAGCCGGGAGAACAAGCATTCTAATGAGAATTCTCTGAACTGTTTAAAGAATATCGAAATTAGACTAATTAATTGATCCTACCTCCCTTCATCGCGCCTTCTTAAAGATATGCCGTAGCAAAGAGTTGCATTTTATTGCCAGTCCCATAATGGATATCTATCTGTTTATGGGTCAAAACAAGAGTAATATAAGAAGGGATTTTATCTTGGCTGTAAAAATAAAAGCTTAATTTTTATAATTCACAAAGTTTTTATCTATATTTTTTATATAAATATAATTATTTAAATAATTTGCCTAAAGGGTAATAGTGGTGGTGTGCCTTGGGCTGAAAGACAAAAAAAGGGGACTAATTATGCCAGTGGTTAATTTAAAGGTAACTGTGTTGGGTAAGGGTATAGTATTCTGCATGACAGGTTTGCATGGACGAGTGTGTGTGGTGGTAAAGTTGAGGCTTTCTACGCAGGAGAAAAGTCCATATAGGCGGGATGCTTCATCACATAGTGCCCCATCCGTATGAATGGCTAAATCAACTGTAAAATGAATGCTGGATTACGTTTATTAAAGTAATTGAAGGTGGGAGAGATGTGAGAGTGTAGATAAGATTAAGACTGAAGGTCTTTGATGATGAAGTTATAATAGATTGATAGTGGTCATTGATCATAAAATCGCCTCTCCCAAAGTCAAATAGAAAAAGCACTGCTATCAGCAATGTCTCTACCAAAATTCTTTTGTATTCGCTTCCTAATTAAACAATTTCAAGATTTGGGACGCAAGTGCTTGTTTTTTTAGTATTGATAGAATTTTATAGGAAATTTAGAGCTCAAAACGCAACTTTTTTTGTTTTCCCTTCTCACAATTTCCTTCCTAAAGAAAATAAAATATTTGAAACGATCATAAAGTGCCACCAGCCTTGCCAAAACGATGCTTGCAACTCCCACACGGAAGCACATTGCTAGAGTGAAGTATATACACAATTTTTGTCTATATTATTCTTATATTTTTGCTTAGGACTCCTGGAATCAAGAACTGGGTTATTGACAATAATCTTTATGAGGCTGGAACCAGGTTTTTCCCGTTTTGCCGAATGATAGCGAAAGCAAGATTTCAAAATCAATTTCAGAGCTATTTTCCCCACCTAGCTTTTCTCTCACATAAATATCACTCATAAAAAAGGACATGAAGTAGAATAAAAGCAAAAACCAGAGTTTCAGGTTGTCCATTTTTTAATTATTCAACAGAACGTCATTGTAAAGTAAAGAGAAGAGAGATATAAAAGTGGAATTTTCATTGTTTAAAGTTTCAGTACTGAAATTTGGAATAAAGCTCCTTTAGATACATTGTCCAAAATAAGGTGTATACACGAGTATTAGAAGTTATTACAATTAATTTTTTTAAATAATAATAAAATTATAATCTATATTATGATTCTGACGTAGCACAAGCACAGGTGCCCTTGTTCTTTCATTCAAACCTTATCTTCTTTTTGCGAGCAGCAAGGTGATAGAATTCCCTACTGCGGTCTAGGATGATGAAATATGCTAAATATGTCAATTTCTCTTCCTTTGTATTTCCTGGATTTATTTTTTACTTTGTTGTGTACTAAAAATATAGCCATTGACTCTCATTAATCTATGTCGACAAGGAATTCTTTCTATGTTTGATTTTAATTGAATAGATTCTATTGAGGTAATTGAATTGATTTCGCTAAGATACTGATTCTTTTTTAATTGAGTTAGCTATTGTGTTAAAATAGTTTCAAAAAAACAAATGTAACTGTTACTCATGCTTTATTATAAAAAGAGAGCAAAGAAAAAAAATAACAATCCACAAGCTTATTAATAAATAGTAAGTATTAAATGATATTCACCATTTAGAATATCACCAAAACTTTCAACTAAAGTTGGTTGGAAAAAGTTTCATCGAAAGCTTATCTTTTAAATGAAAAATTATGGCATGATTTTTCAGACTGTAATTTTTTGTCTATACCACTTTGTTTTGTTAATAGATCCAGTCTCTCTTTGAAAGATCTTTTCGAATTTAATATTGCCAATATGTTTACCAGGAAACCGCTGATTCTCTAGAGATGCCAATTTATTTGGCACGACATTAAAATCTCTACAACAAACGATATCTTTTGGAAAAAATGTCCAAAGTTGGAGAAGATAATCAAGCTGTAGTCGAATAATCATAAAGTTGGTTTGCAACTTGTTGTGTACCTTGAGCGCCATATGTTGAAAATTGTATGTCGCTCGAATCTAGAAGACTAAAATCGCGTTCCTATTCTTCACTGTACATAATTTTCATGATCTCCTAAATTATATTCGAGCTGACAATTTTATTAGCCCATGTGATAAAAGATCCCCTGAGAATTACTATTTATCATATTTCCTTTGGCTTATTACTTCATCTCTCAATAATGTTGAACTGTGTAAAATTGCCTGATTGACATACATCAATCTAGTTTCAATTTCCATTCAAACAAAAAAAGTCTAAGATTTGATAAGACGATCTTCGTTATTCTTCTTCTTTATCACCAAGATATCGTTAATATCCTTGCGAATCTTAGTGATAATTTTTCACTAATTGGAGGAAATTCCTTTCTTTCTAAATAATTTATCATGAAGAAGAGATAGAAAAGAAATTAATTGAGCGAAATTACTTTACATTTATACTGAAAATTCCTGTTTAACCGATCAAAGCCACACTCATTAAAGAACGAGTTAAAAGGTTGACTGAGATTAAATAAATTAATCTTAATATTTACTTAAACTAAGATTTAAAAAAATGGAAATTGTCCAAATAATTTGATGATGTGTAGTTTCTAAAATTGAGTGATATTAAGGTAATTAAAATATATGGGCAAAATAAGAAGTAAGGAATTGGCTAAAAATATCATAAACATAGAAGAATAATAAAGAAATAGTTGAAAATAATAAACCCAATACAGCCACGAAATATTCTTAACATCCTTCCAGACAATGGATTACCCAAGCGAATGAAGATGAATCAAGATTACAACCTGATAAGTCTCTTGCTTGAAAGGAGAGAAAGGCGGTACCGGGGCACCGCGGAACAAAAACAGAAATGTAGAAGGGAACAATCTCACTCATATATTAACTTAATGGGCAAAATAACTACTTTTTCCCCTTCTCATGCGCAAGGTCTTTAACTCTACAGAATTGTTGATGAGACTGCAACAAACGCAAATGCCGGATATTCTTAGCTTCCTAATGAATCACTTAAAATTAGGGCTTTCATATTTTTCCAGCTTGTTTATATTCCACGCTTAACCCAGAAATAGAACCTCATTTGCGCCTTCTTTCATTTAGGTTATACCATATCTCAGGCAAGAGACTTTTATATTATTTATTCAAAATATTTTATCCACTATGCAAATATTCTTTTATTTCGTTTTTTCATTTTATCCCCTTTATTTGCTACTCGAAAATATTCTTCTAAGAAATTTACTTCATTACTTTCATTTATGTTTCGCTCAAGGACTACACCAGTATCTCAATTAATCTTTGAGAGGGATGGACATCTTACTGTCCCTTTTCCAAAGCCTCTTCGTATTAAATTGAGGAAAGATTCGTATGAGATGATCTTCACATCTACATATCAAAACTGCACATTATTATAAAAGGAAGAGCTAAGAATCCGCCGTTATCCAGGAGGGCGTAAGCCACCCCGAATTAATTCCAAGAACAATTACATTATAACAATGAATTTTCTGCAGAGACGTTATATTATAGGAGATTGTTTTTTTACGTAGACACGGAAATGAGATTCCTTTTTCACAAACTGCCTCGTTTTTCCTAAATTGCGAATGACAAATTAATATTTTATTGAAAATTACCTTTCTGTATATTTATGTAGCAATAAAGTTCAGCACTAACTCGTAAATAAAGTATTAATAATATGCCTGGATATAGTTGAGAAATGAGTAAGGTTCATTTAAATGCTTATTTGTATACATTTTACGAAATAATATTAGGCAAATGATAGATTTTGAGTTCATATTTGCATCTCATTTTGTAGAATATTTGGAAACGTAAAATGTAAATTATTTTACTTATTTACTTATTTTCACACATATTTTTCAGAGTACCAATGTTTCTTTTTATATGTATCATCTGGCTTATCTGTCTGGATAGTTCCCCAGAAGTTAGCTAATATCGCCGGACTCTCCCTGCCAAGGGCTAAATGGGTAGATGATGTAACATTGGTAATACCTCTGCTATGCAATCAATACCAGTTCTCTCTACAAGAAACCTAAATCTCGGATCATTATGGTCACTTCGACTCTTCTAGTAAATTGATTATCTTTCGATTTTCTCTGGCAAAAGTTAGGGAAATGTTGTGAAAGTGGTTTTGGTGTTTTGGATACTTGATAGATTTACTTGCAATTTAGATAAATATATGTGTGTGATTGTTTATTGTTTATACACAATTCCTGTCTTTTTTCTAAAACTACTTGTTATATATCTGCATTATTCTGGTTTAGTACAACATTGAATATATAATCTGAGTTTTCACTGAACAAAAATAAGAGTCAGTTCACGCCAAAATATCGGCACTCTGATTATTAAATTATTCAACTTTCTTCTAGACCATTAAGCAAATGCATTACAGCATATTCAACAACATATATGTAGTGTTTCTTCTTTATCTCGATTGCTAATTTTGTTGCTAAAAGAGAAATTCTAAAGGTTTTTGACCAAAGAAATGAATTTTCGCTCATTTATATTAAAATGTTATCTTGCCGCATAACTAACAAAAATAATCAAGAGGATTTTTACTTTATCTTTTAAACATATTTAATTGTAATTATATTAAGAAATTTTAGGTAAAATATTTGCAAAAATCGCAAATAAAAACCTATTAATTAACAACTAATTTTCCCAAAACTGGAGCTATTCCATAGAGAAACGATTGTCAATTTGGAAATCTATCCACAAAAATACCACAATCTCATAGGCCTAGGTAAAGTTTTATGTATTTCGGGGGAGATTTTAAAAGGTTTGGCGGGCAAACCTTTGCTCTCCTCAGTGATGTCAATTAGTATGTGGGCTTCACCCATCTTTTGAGTGGTGCTGAAATCAAAGTAATATATGAATGATGTTAACCCTTTAGTCTGCTGTTAATTGTCGCCACACTTATCGGCATTGGGAGGTGTTAATTTTGATTGATTTGGTGTCGATGAGGTCCTTATCTTTGATATCATGGTTGGTGAAATCCAGCAGAAGAAAGGTTATTGTTAGTTTCCTTGTGAGCACAGAATTAAAATCATAAGTAGGAAAAGAAGGATTACAGTCTGTCAACAAGGATGGGGGAGGGGAGTTAAAATTCTAAGAGATAATAATGAATGGGTTATTCACACAATCTAAAATTACTCCAAAAAAGGATTAACATATAAGAAATGTTACCATTAAAAGAAGTCACTTGACCTAATTAGCAATCGAATATCAATATAAATGAGGTGAGCCACAGTAATGTTTCATTGGCTCGATCTACTATTAATCTAAGTTACCTCCAATTATAAGATGCTAAAACCTTCCTTATGAAGAATAAATACCAACCAAATTTTAATTATTGAAGAAATTTTAAATGAATACAAGAGGATTTATTCCACTTATCCTCTCAACATAAGAAGAGATTTATATATCATAAATTTAGCCTGACCTGCTTTTAAAACCCCGCTGCGAAAAATAAATTTAGGAAATGAAGGTTAATTAGTATTATAATTATATTATGATACAAATGCGAAAATATTTTCCCGAAGAAAAAGTCTACCAACCATCTATGACCTGACACCTTTCATCAAAGTCGAGGTGAAGATTATGATTAATCACAACTGTTGTTTTGCAATGGTTTATATTTCGCTTCTTTTATAATAATTTCAACAGAGACTTAGAGTTTGACTTCGAAAGAGAACCCTGAAGCCCACTAAGATATGTGCGCCACCGCATAGTCTGCCAAAATCTGGAGTTCATCGGGAGACTAACCAAAGACGATGTGGAAAGAAATGTTCGCATTCGTCGACGTCGACGTAGTAAAATTGTCCATCGTTTTCCCATTAACGAGTAGTCAACAGTTGAGGACATAAGAGCAAGATCTCCTGTAAACATGATGCTAATAAGTTTTTATAAACCGTGTTAAACGACACTTGTTATCTTTGATAAACGGCATTTAAGATATATTTTCAAGTTGTTGTGGTATCAACAGTTATGCCCAAAAGTTTAGACACTAAAATATTTTTTCATATAAGAAAATTAATATAACTAATCAAACGTAGCATTTAGTTCTAGTGTGTTTCTATCAATATTTTAAGGTAAAATTTAAAAATAAATTAGACCTTAAACACCTTTTATTAATAAATAGAGAAAATAGATGAGCGCATTCCATATTTACAATTTTTCCACTGTTATTCAAGATTGCTACGATTCGTTTTGACCCACTAAATTCGTGATGACATCTTGGATTGCTTCTATTTATCAACCGCCAGTTTGATTATCGCCCACAAATTCTGCTTTATTATATCCCTGATGCTCCCTGAATGCATAACTGCTTTCGTACCCAAGACCAAAGTTTTACGTCAAAACGTGATAGTGTGGGGCTGTTTGAAATGATGGAGGGTTACATTCCTTTCTCTCCTAAATCGCTTTTTCCCTCCAAGGTCTCTTTTTACCCTAATTGCTCCCTTGCTGTTAGGCTCGTAAAGGGCCATATCTCCACTATTTGGAATATCCCTCTGCTCTCATCCTTGCTGTTTTCAAAGCCGCTAGGAATCGATGCACTACTAAGCTTTGTGAAGCCAACCACTACTTTACCAAAAGGAAATGTAATAATCTGACTTATATAACCTAATAACATTTTCCTCTACTCCCGAAATAATTCTATCTCTAAAAACCTAGGTAATTCTAGTTCTATTTTCTTCCCTGCTCTTTTCTTCCTCTTCAGTAATGACATTCTTCATACCAATACATGTCTCGCTGATGCATATCATGATGATTCCATTCTTTATAAATCATTCTATTTCCCTTCTCATCATACCTCTTTTGCACTCTCTTATTCTCTGTAATGCATTTCTAATGCTATGGCAGACGGAACCTGGTATGGTTCGGTGCTTTTAAGGCAAATTCCCTACTATCTCTCTATCTAGTGCTTCTTATAACTTTCAAGTAATTTCCGATAAGAATAAAATTCCACCGATTAATTAATTCAAATTAATGTGCTTAGAAATTAGTATTAGAATATCTAGAAAAGATCGTATATAACGCTTCGCAAAGTCTCGTGTATATTTAAAATTAGGTATACTGTCTATATGTTACCGGTATTTGCTTCTGATCAGCTTCACTTGGTGAATGTGGGACTTATACGTCCTTGTACGTCTTCTTGACGTACATCTTCTTGCTCTCTTCATATTTTAGAGATACTTTTCTGCCCATGCAATACGCGTTTTCCCATTCATACGAATACTATGTAATAGTAGTGAACTTCAGAATAGAACAACTTGATAATTTATTCATTCATTTCAGAGCTCAAATATGCAACCCTTTTTCTCCTATAATTTTTCCTCAATATTTTAACCTGCCCCTCTTTAAGAGGCAAGTCTGTAATAATATAAGGAAACCAGTCCTTTAAGATTTATCATTTTTCATCATTTCTTGTTCTATATTAATATATATTCTTTTCCTTCACAAAAAAATCTGATCTTAAATTTAGCACCTCTTTCCCGGGTGTTCTTGCAGTATTAAAAAAAGGCTTGCCCTAATAGTGCCACTCTAGAGACATCCTTTTAATTTGGTTTAGATTTTATATACCACCTGCTTCCAGATCAATTGACTTTCCACTTGAATTAGTTTGAACTTGATTCGTTAGTTATTCATAGTTTAACAACTAAATCATTAAATATATTTCTTAAGGCTAAGGTATAAATATTAGTTTTATTTAATTCCTTTTTGCACTCTATCTAGGGAATTTTGAAGGTAAAGAACTTCAGTGTTCTCCCTCAGATCTTGAAAGACCATATACTTTGGGGAAATACCTGTTTTTCCACTCCTTCAAGGTCATCTCGAATCCTGTTAATCGAGTAAGGTAGGATTATTATTCGAAGACTTTCCTTAAAATATCGATATGGCTCGGTGCTTTCAGCATTCTATCAATTAAGGCTACCTTTCTTTACTCTCTGGAATCATGACACTGAAAACCATTGTGTGGCCGCGTTCATGTTTAACGGATTTTGCAGCCATCACTTCCAAACCGGTTAAACTTTCTCTCGTTGCTGATCATGATGGAACTTTACATATAATACTTCTGGCTCTTGGAATTCTTCCTCTCGATTATACTTTGCATCTTGTGCTTGTAATTTCAAATAGTCTGAGATGTAACCACTGTCTTATGTGTTGATGCCAAGTATTTTATTAAAATTCGTCTAATAAGGAAGTGAGTTCACTTCACAACAGAATAGCCTTCTATCCAGGGCCGTGACCAACTTGAGTTGTCTAGATTGACATCTCTTTCCAGTTATACTGTCCAAAATCTCCTTCTACTTACATAATAACCTGTTAACTGAGTTATTTAAAGTCGTTTTGCAATTTTATGGTAGTTATGAACCTTCTTTCAAATATATACGAGTATATATATATATATATACTATGTTTTTTCGCCCATCCGGGGAGAGTTCAGTTCTCTTGGGAGACATGGTGCTTCGATATATGTTGAAGTTATCCTAACATTCAAATGACATACAGAATAAAGTATTAATCATGTTGCCTTTGATAATATTTGGTTGTCCAGATGAAAAGTTGGCACGAATATTGTTTTACTGCTTGACTGAGATTAAATGAAATTGTTTTAATATTTGGGGGGGTATTTGGTTTTATATTATTTCATTGCAACTTTTGATCATTTGATTTAATTTACTTGAAGATACATATAATGCTTTTTCATACAGTATTTTAATCTTTATAATATGTTACTGAATGATTTCTTCCAATTATTTTTTTTCTGGCGAACAGAGAAGACTAAATACTCCCAAGGCAAACACAAAAATAAGTGAACAATAAAGTTTCCCTTGTAGTTCTTTACGACTTGAAAATTACTTCCGGGTTCCAATATTTGAAACCCTAATAATAATCCCCCCTCGATTATAGAAACCTTTTCAATATGATGGTTTAGGGAAATTAGCTTCAGTTTGCAAACCAACGTCAGATGCACGAAGCGCTGGATTTCATTTTGGGCAAACAAAAAAGAAAAAATTACTAGTGAAAATGAGCTACATATATTCAACTAGGTGAGCGATGATATCTTGTATGTTAGGAAGTTTACTCTCTTTTTAAAAGCATTCTACTATAGTAAAGAAAACTGACTCTGAAACAGTTCCAGCCAAATTAAAAGACAAAACCTATTTATACCCCTCTCTAAACCTATCATAATCATTATCTACACATTTAGCTGCCTAGTGATTCTCCGCGTTTATAGCTAGGCATTGGCTCGCTGAGCAGCTACATGTATAGATATATAATTTTATATAATTAATTGTAAATAAATTGTACATACACTTTTTTCCATTTTATGGCAAGCAATGTGTCAGGATTTTCTACTATGGCCGAATATTTTTTTAAAAAAGAACAAATTTTCCACAAGAAAATTTAAAAGAACTCTCTTCAGTGATTATTTTAATTTCTACTGAAATATTTTCTGTTATTTTTGCCTGAACATGAAAACGATCAGCTCCACACTCAAATACTTCATACCTTTTGTTGGTAGCTATCTAATCATAAATATCTCTTGCAGCCATGAACGTAGGATGCCCATGTGTTTGTAATGAATGAAGTAAAATTAGCTAGGTTTTAATATAAAATTAATCGGAGGTTAGCGCGCATCCTTCTTTTAAAGGTCATACTCCTTTAGTGGTCACACCTGTTATCTTATTGCCATATTTGAATGTTACTTAAGTTGGATTGTCTGGGGGACAAAATGGTGACCCTGGGTTTGGGGTAAGATAGGGATGCTTTTAATAAATTGGGTAAACAAGAAATATTTTGAAAATTTGAAAACTGTTAAATCTCCTTGAAATGAAACTTTAAAAGCGTTAAATATACGATGTGTTAGTTGATAAACTGCATAGAAAGTGAAATGTTGCAGTGCTTTATTTGGAGTTGAATCTAAGTCAAATATTCTCAGCAGATATCACAGAACCAAGCTATTCCACTATTCTTACTATAAGATTCGCCGACGTTATGAGCCAGCTAATCCATTGTCCGTACAAGACTGCGGCAATGCACGCTCGAATGACTACTGAGTAAATCAAGAATATAAGCAAGGAGGAAACAAAATATTAGAACCAATCTAATGATAAGAAATTGAAAATAGTACCATTATGAAGAAGCAGACTATCAGATGTAATATTGGTAAATAGGAGCGATTTTTACACCACTGAGTGCAATGTACTCGGTATGAAAATCCTAACTACCGAGCACAAAAAGCACGGCACACATGGGATTCAGAGAGCGAGTATGATTTTGAGAAGTCTATAGAGATTCAGGATTTAAAGGGAAAGCAACATAAGTAACTGTAGCCTCTGCGCTCCAATCCTCGTCCGAAGTGCTAAAATGGCGATACAGAAAGATTAACAAAAAGAAACTCATACGTAAGTACCAGGATACGACGGAGAGAGACAGGGAAGCAAGAAGCAATTTATAGATCGAATCGATAAACATAGTGCTTCAAGAACGAGCAAGAGAGATGCAAATAAATACTGCAATCTATCGGAACAGAAAGCAGAAAGCTCATAGCGAACAAAAACGAACGTCAAATCAACTACTGGTTCCCAAGCTGTGCAAACCCACTAGAAAGAATAATATAACAAACTAGATATAGCTAAAGAGAGAAGCAAAGAGCAAAAATTAAGACAACTAACCATTGAAATGGAAAACAAACCAAATATGACAGATATAACCTAAAGAAGACTTTACCAACCGAATACGCCATTCCTTCCCGAAAGAAGACACAAAATACTAATTATAAGGAAAACAACCTAATAAG
Source organism: Ceratothoa steindachneri (assembly GCA_963969495.1). Taxonomy (NCBI): domain Eukaryota; kingdom Metazoa; phylum Arthropoda; class Malacostraca; order Isopoda; family Cymothoidae; genus Ceratothoa; species Ceratothoa steindachneri. Next base: position 19,340,625 of record OZ018318.1, on the reverse strand, counting down.
AAGAAAACCAAGAGAAAGGATAAAGACAGGCCAAACAACAGCACAACAAGATACAAAAAGGAAAACAATAATATAAGTGAAAAGTACATACACACGTAAATAAACATATAAACTACAAACACAAAAGCAAAAAATTACATTTTAATAACAATCTCCGAAGACACAAGTAAATAAAATACAAAACAGACAAAGAAAATACATAAAAAACAAAGTATGAACATAGTGAATACACTCGGCCATCCTGAGTCTAAAAAAAGACTCATTCAAGCGAAGCTTTTAATCCGCTCGCCTGCACTTCTCGCACGCGTCCGCTGTATAAAATAACTTTCTATCAGAGTCATATGCTTCATTTGTTGTCGAAAACTTGACGACACCTGATCTGACTCGCTTTTAACAAATTTAACACTTCGTTATACTGGGTAAAGTTAGATTCCTGGCCATTCACTTTAATGTGACGAAAAGGAAAATTAATAGTATAAACAGCTACAAGCTGGTTGCTATATACATAACTAAATTCTTACTAGTGTAGTGGTGTAGTGGGGAGATGAACGAATGAAACCAAGGGCCTTTATTTTATTCCCTGTTAACTCCTGTAACTCAAGGGTAATCAAAGAGGATTCCTCATTGTTGCGGAGTGAAGGCTGAACCGATAGGCGAAATTTCTTCTTGCTTACTGGTAGTCATATCTGAATGAGGTTCGGCCAAACCTCCAAGTCTGAAGCCAAACGAGCATGGCTCCGATGCTAATAGTTCTTTTGCTAGTCACCATGTTTTTCATGGCACTAGAAAATTTCTTTCTAGAATTATCGGGGGCTGGGGAGGCATTCATGAATTTGTAACTCAACTGTAGTGAGGTTATGGAATAGAGCATGGCTAACCCACAAACATTTTCGCAGATGGCCACTGGGACTTTTGCCGATATCAGCGGCTCGTGTGGTGCCTGTCTGTCTGTATGTCACTATTGCACCACATCAAGCTTCGTATCTGAGTGGGATATCGTTTCACAATTCTTTTCTGTTAATTAATATTTATCCTATTATAATTTTAATTTATTTCTTTACATTATTTATTTATTATCAACTGTCATTAACACCCTCCTTATCACTATGATCATTATCTTATTAATATCTACTCTTGATCCTCAACTTCGATATGATTATTTCTTTATTATAGTAATTCTATCATGCAGTGATTAATATTAGTTTTGTGTGCCACTGATTAATGGAAATACATTACACACTAGTTAATGATAATCAAATAATTTAAGCTGGTAATTATTTTCGTCTAGTCCCTATTTATTTTCTTTAAACTAGGTACACAAGTTGTAACATCTGTAATCTTCCGAGAGAAATCCTTAAAGGTTAAAAAATAAGAACACATTATTATTTACTTTATACAAGAGCGGCATAGTTTGTGTATGTGGAGGGTAATTTCATGTGTAAATTATTTGACACCTATTTTACTCATGTCCTATCAGTTTATGTAATCGAGTTCATTGAATTCTGACATTTTCCAAGTGTATTCTATCTAAAAATATTATTTTAATTTCTGGTCTCATAGTTGGTGAGCTAAAAGAAACCAAACATATTTATCACACAAATAAAAAAATAAATCCGGAAATTATTCTAAATTAATTATTCAGTCTAATTTGGAGTTTATTTGTAATTGTCAAATTTATGAAAACGACAACTTCAACTGGGTTATGATTGTATTTTATTATTTGGTAGCCTGAAGGCTTACGAAGCCATTACTTGACACAAAACATTAAAATATACTCGTAGTTGTAAGATTCAGAATCTTAACCTTTTAATTGACAATATAAATATGAGCGAGAAGATGTCACCTTCTACTTTGCCTCCAAATACCAAGCAGGAAGACGTATTTTCCTTGTAAAACTCAGTTTGCTTAGGGTGATTTGTGTACCACTCTCTAACGCTCCCTCAAATACATTCTTTTGGGTTTTCAGGCTAAATACAATACACAATTAATCACCCTTTCTCACTTTATTTTAATCACTCAAAGCTGAGAGTGAGGTTGTTTGGAATCCTAGAGCTATTTGGCGCATCTAGTGTGAATACCACCCGATTTGGGGATATATATATATATATATATATATATATATTAGGTGCAGCCTGAAAGAATTGGCTGAAAATCAAAGTGCAATAAATTGATAACGATTCGCAGATATACATTCTTCGCTTCCATTTTGAGATCTTCCTAAATTTAAGATTGGTCACATTGTTTTAATTTCAATTTTGTATTTTATTGAGGTGAAAAGGTACACAAACGCGATTTCTTTAACATAAATTTCCACTATAGCACCCACATGCCTCTTGTTTTGCATATATTTAAAACGCGTTTTTTTATCTTCAAATTTGATTGGTGAGCCATTTCCAGCGAGGTAAAGGAAGTGCAGTTCGTTTTCCACCTCCGCTCAAAGCGCACTCGTTGCCGTGGAAATGACGATAACAAACGAAACAGGAAGAGGAATTCCACCTTCCGCTTCTCCTTTCGAGATTTCGCTTCGGTAGCCACGAAGAGGAACCCTCACATCTGAAGTCGCCCCCGGAATGCCTTAATGCTGTTTTCTCGATGCAGTGCTGCGGTTTTGGCTAAATTCTTGGTTTACACTTCCCAAATCACTCGTTCAGTGATTTATACCTTGGCCATCATTTTTAGTTATGGAGTCCGGATGTAGCAACTGGGGGAAATGAAAAAGAAGGGGTGGGCTTCTGCTCTGAGGTAAGGATGGGTTTTGAGGGATTTATTGTTGTTAATCCTCCAGATTTTGAAGGAACCCTCCTCTTGTACGACTCATTTTGGAATGTTTTAGAAATCCTTGAGATCTTTTTGTCTGCATTTCTTTTATCTTCCTCTTATTCCGTTTGCTTTCTCTTTCTTTAATTCCTATTTTATCTATAGAGTTATAAATATTGGATCGCTGCTCGGGCACCACTAGCTCAAGCTGCCGTCTCACAGTGGTAAACAAGCGTGGTTCGAGGGCTCACGGCTCTAACAAGCGTCATACACATGTGATATCATTATTGTTATTATTAGTATCGTAATTAGTGTTATTATTATTATTATTATTACAATTTTTATTATTATCATTATTATTATTTTTAATTTTATTATTATTACAATTATTATTATTATTATTTTAGTACTATTATTATATTTACTATTAGTAGTAGTATTATTATCATTATTACAATTATTATGCTCATTATCATGATTCTTGTCATTATTAGTACTATTATTATTATCATTATTTGCCTACTGCATTCTTTGCACTGACCAGAGATACTTTAAGTCGTTTGGGGAGCGAGATCGTATTCCTCTCATCAAATTATTTCTCTCCTTTTGGTACTTTTGGCTGTAGTCGCTTCTGTTCATGGGGAGGCCACGCCCTCGAAGGATTTCTTCTAAGAACGCAACGAACAACGACGGTAATGGGAGGATCTGGGACTGGTACCCACAGATCAGGCCTTTCATTCCGCCTCAATGAGTGAAGATAGTTTATGGGGGGGGGGGGCATATCCATATTATCTCTTTTATATATTTATCTATCTTATTCTTGCTTTAGTTGGTTTCCTTGATGCAGGTAGTCTTCCTCGAATCCATTTTCTTCTTCTTGACTAAAATACCTTATTTCTTTAAGTTGGCCCTTCAAACGTTTGTCTTAATTTTTCTTTGACATCTGTATAGTTATTGGCTGGGTTGGTCCTTGAACTTCGTTTTCTTGATGCATCTCCATTTTCTTCCATTTATATTGGGGTCTTGATTTCTTCTTGATTTGATGATTTCTTGGTCCTTCTTGATTCTAGTTGAGTTGGTCCTTCAAGCATTTTTTTCCGTTTTCACAAAGGTTTTTGGACTGTTTAGTTTCGAACGCAGGTCCGTTGGATTTGAACGCCAATACTCTAGCCTCACAACCTGCTTTAGTCCGTTCTTTTGGTGGGAAATTTATCGGCTATAAAAATTATCGAGTTGGAAGGAATCTTTCTCTGATACATTTTCGCACCCCTACAGTTGATGTATAGAAGGAGAGGTGTAAGCCCTATTTAATGGGAAAAAGAGAGGAATAGTAGAGTCTTTAGAACATGTATGTTTCAAATGCTGAGACAAACATGAAAGAGAATAGAAATTTCTTGTAGAATGGAATGCGATCAGGTGTATTTCATGGTGGTTTGAATAAAGAGGTTTCGGTAGTGGTTTGGAGTAATGAATGGCATGGATGAAAAAGTGCGTGGTTGTTGTATATTGACACTATAATGATAGAAGTAACGCTGAGAAAGAGAAAGAATGTAATGACTTGATTAGGAGTTGTGGATAGAAGTGGGAATGGACAATGGCTGATATTTTTAAGAGATGTCAATCGAGGAATAGGCAACTGAGTGAGAAAAAGATAACTCAAACTTTTGGTACATCTGAAGAGATTGAAATAGTAAGAGAGTGATACATCTGTGTTGAAATAAACCTATAGCGAAGACATTGATTCAATATAATATCCTGGTTACATAGACTATGGTTGGTAAAAGGCGAGGGGTGGAATTTAAGAGTATGAATGACCTGTGCCTAGTAAGAAAGAATATGATGCGAGACATATTTGATGTGAAAGCTGTAAGATTAATGAGTATGGCACTATTTAACAAATGATTTTGTTCTATAATGTTAAACTTCTTCTAAGATGCATAAGAAGACGTGTGAAAACTTTAAATGTAAGGAGAATCAGAATTACGAAAGATTTTAAAAGTGAGAAAGGGGAGGGTATGTAAGGAAGCTTAAGAATATAAGAAAGAAATAAGTGCGAGCATCAAGATAGAGGAAATGTGAAACAAATTTAAAAAAGTTTTAGTAGGTAGTGCAGTGGCTACATCAGAATTCAAAATACTAGAGTCTGGCATGACGTTGTGGAGCGTTTAATCAAAAGCAAAATGGAAGATTACATACAAATGCAAATTAGTGAGCGGACGTTTAGTTGCACGACCGTTTCGTGGACTGCTAAGAGCCTCCTGCTTAAGAGATGAACTCTAATTAGTCAAGATACTATAGCACATACACCCCATCGTCATGCATGGTCAATCTGGCTTGAAAAATTGATGGCTCCCTGAATGCCACATTTTTTGTGTCAGTTAAAAATCTGGGAATCTCCGTTCTTCTTTGATAGTGAATTCGGTGAACAAATTTTGCACCATTTGTAAATTTTATCTCGACTTTCTTATCTCTTGCGCATCTGCCCACACTTTGACTATAAAAGCTCTAAGATTATCCTTTATGCCTCCTTATCTCCCGCAATGACTTTGGCAACTCTTTTCTTGCTGGATCACATTCTTACATTCTTCGAACTCTTTTCTTGCTGGATCACATTCTTACACTCTTCGAACTCTTCTACTGGTTCAAATCTTCGTAGCTCATGCAATTTTCTGCTGGGCACGTTTCACTCGTGCAATTTTCCTTCGTTGAGAACCTCACTGACCACTCAATCGAATATTAATTAACTTTATGCTTCTACAACACATATATAATTCCTCATATACCTATAAATCCGCTTACCTCCCCTTTTCACTTACCAAACTGAAAGTTCCTTAAAGTCATCTTTGCTGTAAGGGCGATGGTGCTTCATCTGTATTTGCCCGGAGAGTTTGGAGTAATCCATCTGCTAAAATAGGCTTATAACCCTCCCTTGGTGCTTTCAAACATGCTTTGTTGATAGACGGGTGTACTGAGAAGGCCCCTAAGCCTTGAAAATTAGCACATTGTCCTGAAGTTAAAAATTTGTTTTTATTTGCGTCTAAAATGCAGAAGTAGACTTAATTATGTGATCAACTGTTAGAATACAAGCAATGTGAGACCTGAATTTTATTCCTAAGGCAACACCACATTCAAGGTTTTCATTTTCTATCAATGCTATCGCTTACTTGTATAAATTCTATTTAACTACATATGTTTTTACGACAAATCTACAGTTATGGTCATAACTTAAATACAATGAGGAGTATTATCCACGTAATTTGTTATCTGCATGTTTCTAATCATATAATTAGATACAAAAGGGTTTATACATCATCAGACGTGTAATACGTGGTCGCACCAGCACTGTTATACAAATACTACTGTAGAAATATTTTTTTCTGTCAGGCGCTGTGCGACCCAGAACTTCATACACGTTTCGGAAGAGGAGATATCTTTCATCACCTGACACATTCATGCATACAAGTACGGTTTCACTATATGCGAATTTCATCGAACAAGAGACAAGTTCCGGTATGTTTTGAACATGCCAGCAGCTCTTCTTGGCAGGTATATGTATCTTGACTCGAGTTAAAGACTGTTCCTGAAGTAAGGAAGTGTGTCAAAAGAATTCTGGCAAGTTCTTGCATGAAAAAATCACTCTCGTTATCCAGGAGAATGACCCTGCAATCTTGAACCCCACTTCCATGTCGGACTTCCTTAAAATTGCTTTCTCTACATTTATTGCATATCTAGGGATCGCTCAGTGCTGCAGAATGAAAATTACGTACAGAGGTTGGGAAATCTTTAATTACTTGTTTACTCTAAGGGAGCTGTTTTCCGTTCTTTCTTCAGAAATGGATACAACCCTGCTCTGTACGATATCCCATATGCCCTGTTTCAACCATTTGCTGATCGAGGCATAGCATTTTTGTAAAATTTGTTCAAGATGATTTGAATGAGATATCCTCTCAGATTCTTGGAGAATATCTATTTTTTTAACTTTTTGAATGGTGCAGAGAAATCCCTCTACCTTGGCTCGGTTTTTTACCCTTTCACCTAATTTCCTGCGTAATTAAGTAGATGGAAAAATTGGTAATTTATTGAGTAGCCTACTTCCTGGTCAGTGCGGGTAACATGTATTTTGTACAGTGAGGCTTTCGCAAATTCTACCCCTTGTCGAATCCCTTGAGTTCATGTGAGATCGCCGATTACCTGCACGGGTGGGAAAAGCTATTTCGGGTTAATAAACATAAGAATCCCGCACTGCTGGAAACTGTTCTAACTCCCATTTATGTACCTTGAGAATCAACGGCATCGCTTTGGAAGATATACTAGCTACACTTAACGGAGACGGCCTTTCGATATCTTTTGGTGCGGCTCCAATTCTTACTCTAGAACTTTGACTCCAACAGACATTGATCTGCATCATTCGCTAAGAAAACTATGGTAGTGCTCTTCTGCCGCTCGCTCTGCATCGTGCACATTGCATTATGCAATTTTACGTGTGAGCCCAGCATATAACCTCAGTTGCCAACTGATCTCATTGCAGCCACGACAGATCTCTAAGGTGCCAATGCCACCGAGAGACGATAATCATATCATAAGTTTTTCGCCATTATGACTAGGCTACTCTTTCGAGAATTTAATGTAGCTCTCAAGCCAGGAGTGGTTTTGGTTCTACCCAGCACAACAACAACGTGGCTACAACGTTACCTATTCTTTCAGACTTCTGTAGTCCACAAAAATTATACGACGCAGGGAGTTTTTGTTCAAACTTTTGAGCGCACACACCGTGTCAAGTAGAAGTCGTGTTAGTGTACACGGATCAATCCAATTCCCCAACGAGGGTAGACTTACACTCCCTATTCCCTTATTCGAAGTGGACGAGGCTCCACCTCTGCGCTGCATTAGATCTTCGTAAATGCTGATTCATAGTATCCATCAATCCCTGACTGCGGCAAACTGGGTGTAAGTCAAGATTTTCTCTTACTCAGTTCCTGGAAATAGAGAGATTGCGGGAAAATAGTGCACTAATGAGGGTAGCAAACAGTTTGCTTGAATAAGACGATTGCACGAGTGTTCTACTTTTTTCTACAATGACTACATGTCAAGAATCTGGTCAGCTTTCTGACCGGGGTGGCAAAGAAGATGTGAGACAGCCGATGTGAAGCTAAATTTGCAGGTAATTGCTCCGCAAAGGTTTTTTTTAAATGACCCTTCCCCTACCACCCAATTCCCTAAACGATTCAGGACAATTGATTTTGATTTCGAATCGGGAACGTTCCACTGCACCTTATTGTGACGATAGCGAGTTACACAGACTCTCCTGCTCATACTTATTGAGTGTCCTACTCTGGGCGATCTTCATCCACGTTGCCAACCGCGGTATTTTGATGGGTGGGATCTCTAACTATTCTCCTTTATACTTGGCACGTATTCTTATATACCGAATTGTGGATTTTTCGATTTGGAGGAGGCTGTTTTCCTTTACCACTGTAACTAGTGGTATAGATTTGGTGTGCCTCCTCTTACGCCAGACCATGTTTTTATCCTGGTTTTTATTCTTATTGTCTATTTGTGGGTTTTATTGGTTTTCTTTTAGTCTGTTTTATCCTAGATTTTCCTTAAGTTTAACGTAACTATTAGGCTGATTGTATTTTAATCACTATATCTTTGTTGGTAGTCTCCAGGTGGGCAATTTATTAAAATAAAATAAGAATTGAGTTTAAGTAGTGGTGTTTAAAAAAGTCGATGAAAATGCATAATTTATTGAAAGTGGTGAAAATCATACTCACTGTAGAGAAATGGCTACATTAAGCATCCTGGAGGAGAAGAGGTACATTAAAGCCTCCCCCCCCCCTCCTTCATGAGGAGAAGCGTGGGAAAGGTAGCCGGTGAATAACCATAACTGCTCACCATGTGTGATCTCCTCACCGCTGTGGGCAGTTGGAGCTAACATCTGTTTTAAGGCGACCACCTAAGGTCCTTAAACGACGCTTTAACGATCCAATTACCTACGAGACCCATAAACCCGTGGTTATGGAAAAAAAAGCGGTGCGAGTCAGAAGGCACGCCAAGTAGCGGTGCGGTTACGAGCCTCTAATTAGCGAGCTTACTTGGGCACCCCAGTGCCACCCTCAGCAGTTCTCGCTCTCCCCAGATGCAAACTCACCATTCGTGTCCCCCCCCCCTCCTGCCTCTGTGGCCTGGTCACTTTTCCTTTTAGATGGGGCGGCAATCCGCCTATAAATAAGCCCCGCAAAGAAAGAAAGAGGGATTATCAGAAGTTGATACGCCAGAGTAGGATTAGTTCGTGAAGATCGATCCTTCGGCCAGACCAGAAGAGGATCAGAAGTCGATACGCCAGAGTAGGATTAGTTCGTGAAGATCGATCTTTCAGCCAGACAAGAATATTAGAAGTCTATACGCCAGAAGAAGGGTTAGTTCGAGAAAATCGATCCTTCCGCCATACAAGACTATTTCCGTGAGAAACAATAGGATGAGAGTGAGAAAATCGATCCACCCCTTTTCGGGCCGTATTAACCTAAATAGTCAAGCTTTATATTGGTGCCATACCGAAAAATCCTGTACAGACTGCCAAGAAGTCTGACTGAAGAAAAGCAAAGCCGCTCACACTCGAGTGACTCTCACATCTCAAGCTCCGTAAGAGTGAAAGGAGAAGAACCCAGCCATAACGAGCTCCCGTTCTTTAATTACGTTGAAGAATCAGCCCCCGTCACAGGCGGCAAACTAGCCCTCCTCGACGAAAATTTCGACCCCCGGATACAACACTTCAAAGCGAGAGATAAGTCCTCCAGCGACATCCGGCAATACCTAATACCTTCTGTCATGTAAGTTAAAAAGAACATTTATATTCATATTGCGATATTAGAAGTTTAGTACGTCTCACGTTTTAAAGGGGAGTAGAAACCATTGTTTTTGAACCTAGGTCATATGTGTTTGTAGACGAGAGTACTTTAATTTAATGTTTAACGCTAATCAAATAGAGTCGCGATAAAAATACTAATCGGCAATTGGTATGTTTACGGGAAGCCTATTTGTTTATTTTTGTAATCATATCCGTGCGAGAATTCTAGCTGCCAAAGATAGAAATGTATTAACTGTTGATTTGTAATAGTTAAGTGTTTCCTTTAAAATACATGTTTATTTTGATATATATCTGGTGTTTCCTCTTATCCTTATGTGTTTAAAATAGCTCTTCCTTAAGAACAAAAATTATTGAATTAGCACTCTTAGAACATAGCCTACTTCATTATAGAAGTAACTCACGCCTCTTAAAGCATACCGCTACTAAAAGGGTGTCAAAGAGTATAGTGATCAAAAACAGAGGGGCATTCTACGACACTCACTTTTCCAATAAAATAGAGTTGAATAATTTATTAGGCGATTTAATTTAAGTAAATTGCGGTTTGCTCCTACTCCAAGATGAAATAAATGAAAATTCTTTGTAGTTGACTGTAGAAATACTATGTATATAAAAAAGAACATTTACTTTTCTATTTTCCTTAATATAGGTGGGAATATATGTTTATGTATAGATGTTGATGGAATGTTAAATGCCATCGGAATAGCGTCCCTAAGAGCTTAATTGCTGTTCGGTTGCATCTTGGAAATGAACGTCAAAATTGTACTTGAATTATTTTTAAAAGGAGGTTTGCGTTGAGTTCAAAATCTAGACATTGTGTTAGATTTACAAGAAGGATCTATAAAATACTCTATTTCTTATGCATAATGGATAGCCAGGTTTCTTCTTGTCGGGAAATGGTTACCTCCCCCCCCCCCCCCCGTCCACTCTTCGGGCAGTCACAAGGCGGTTACCGCAAAGACATCCGTCGAAGGCATCGGCGGGGTCAGTGCTTAACCACAGTGTGGCACAACTTGGTGCCATGAAAGACCCTAAAGGTCAAAATGTAAGATCTCCCCCAGGAGAGTGAGATCCAGTTTCACGTCAAATAAGAAATTGGAGACGTGTTTCTCCCAATCTCGAAGGCTAACGAGGAGCCGATGTTTGACTTCGTGTAAAAAACCGTTTGGAAAAAGAACTCTCCTGGGGCCGTCCTCAAGCCCCTTCTCCCCTTACCACTCCCCCAGTGGGGTGACGAGGTATAAATGAGGAACTCTGAGGAAAATCGAGGTAGTATACGTCAGTGTCTAGGTGACGAAGTCTTCGGATCAAACCGAACTACCGAGACTAGAGAGGTAGAGTACTTGGCTCACCAGACCAAGAAGTACCCTGCAAGAGAGGCGGGGCTACCTACCTTAAGGGGCTAAGAAGAAGCTCATCCTCGAGCTAAGTCCCTGGTTATCAAACCAAACGAAGTTAACTTTGGTAAGTTCAACTTACTCTCGCCAGAGAGACTCCTCATATCCTGGTGCACCTTAAACACCAGGGGTATTCCTCGTCCTTGAGGAATTAAGAAAAGAAGGAGGTAGTATACGTCAGTCTCTAGGTGACGAAGTCCTCGGATCCACAACCGAGCTACCGAGACTGGAGAGGTAGTGTACTTGGCTCGCCAGACCAAGAAGTACTCTGCAAAAGAGGCAGGGCTACCTAACTTAAGGGGCTAAGAAGAAGCTCATCCTCGAGCTAAGTCCCTGGTTATCAGACCAAACGATAAGTTAACTTTGGTAAGTTCAACTTACTCTCGCCAGAGAGATTCCTCATATCCTGGTGCACCTTAAACACCAGGGGTATTTATCGTCCTTGAGGAAATAAGAAGAAGATAACTTTGGTAAGTTCAACTTACTCTCGCCAGAGAGATTCTTCATATCCTGGTGCACCTTAAACACCAGGGGTATTCATCGTCCTTGAGGAATTTAGAAAAGAAGAAGGAAAAGTCTCCCCCTCGAGCCCGTTATTCGGTGGTCACACCAAACTTTAAGTAACTTATTCTCGCCAGAGAAACCCCCCCTCCGTTATCCTCGCCCTTGAAGAAGACCCTCCCCAAGTTCAGTCCTCGTCCATAAGGAAATAAGTAACGAAGGAGAAAAGCTCCTCCTCGAGCTCGTTACTCGGTGATCACACCGCACTCCAAGTTAACTTGATTTAAGAAACAAGTTCGACTCACTCTCGCCAGAGAGACCACGACTGCCTAGGTGTTGCATAAAGCACCGTATTGGTTCTCGTCCTTGAAGAACCCCCTCCCCCCCCGGAAGAACGTGTGGACCCCCAGCTGCTACCCTCGCCAAAACGACCGTGGAATTTTGCCCATCTACAACTGGACACACGGCACGCCTCGTGAGTCCATAACATTTCTGAGGCCTTTAAACTCCACATGAGTCCGTAAGCCTAATTCTTATATTATTGTTTTGTCTAGAGAAAACGTTAACCAATTTTTGTGGGGAAACTAATTTAATTAATTCTTGTTTAGGATAATATTCAGAGTATTGCTGTTGTTAATGTATAAAGGTTATGTATTCAATTGATAAAGATAAAATATAAGTTTGTTTGGGGATTAATGTTTGTTTCTCTTATATATATCCTTACGTGTTGCAGAACGGCTCTGTTCTTTAAGATATTCTTATAATATCAATATATTAGACACACTTAGCACTCTTAGAGATAGAACAAAAAGGGGGGGAATTTTACGACACTTCTGAACCTTACAAAATGGAAATTAGTGAGCTAGAAGTGAATTGCAGCCTGAATCGCTCAACCTTCACGGATGCAGCCAAAAGAGCTTTGATCTCTCTTGTCGACATAAAGTTATGACTTATTAAACAATTGTCCAAGTTCTCGACTTTCGTTGAAAAGATTATCAACAAATTTGTTTTACGTTTTCAAATTTCTGAAAACTAAGATGAGAATTTTCACCTTCCACAAGTAAATAGGTTTCTAAATAGTTCTATGTGGAGGAAAAAAGTAATGGAGTTGTAAAAAACGCATAGTGCGCATTCAGTCCAGTACTAACAGGCTTTTAGGAAATAATAAAGAGCTAATGATATCAAGTTTGTAAAACTTCTGATTATATGGCTTGATAAAATGGGATACCCTTCTAGCAATCACATTTGGAATTTTTAAAGATAAATTAGATAACGTAGGAGTAGAGCATTGAGAGCAGATCCATCAATATAAAGCAAAGCTGGAAAGAAGGTACCAGGTGCTTTGGGACGTGGCCATGATGAGAGATTATGTTTGTTCCTTGATGATAAGTCATCAAGAAAGTGTACATAAAAAGGAGAGTTCAGCCATCAAAGCATTTTAAGATTTAAATTTTATTATATGTAAAAAGAGTTTTGCATTAAAAGTTTCTAATTCCATATTTTAAAATAAATATACGCATATATCCTAATATAACAAGTAAAACTTTCGATATTTAGATTAAAACATTATAATTTATAATAATTTTAAGACAATTGATAGTCTTTATTTGTAGGGGGTGCAAGCCCTACAATTAAAGGTGATATGTGTCCGAAGCCCTACCTTTTTAAATTCCCTTCAAAATGATATATAATATAATATGATAGGACCCCAAAAAGTAAAAATTACAAGGAAAAATCGTGTGCCATTACTCTTAACGATTACCCCAACTTGCGCTAATTTCCCTCATCTCATCGCCAACAGGTCTCTCAAGGCCCTTCTAACTCTTAAGCAATAAACTTTCATTCTTCTCCGCTAAAAAATTATATAGATGCTATTTTATATCGGAATGTAGGTATTAAATCCTAGATATTGCAATTTTTCGATTATTTTAATACTATATTTTACTTTCCAAACGTTCCCTAATTTTTGGGTAATGTAAATAATTTTAACATTTTTACGCATAAGCTTAATTGTGAGCCAAATTGTTATCTAGGTTATTTAACCTCTTTAATCTATCAAAAAACAATATTTCATATTTTCATAACCTAGATAATTGTCGAATTTTTACTCCTGTCTGAGTTTATAGTAGAGATTGAGTCGAAAAGATTTCCAATAATAAATTCCTTTTGTCAGGAAAAATATTTTCAAATATTAAACCTCAAAGGCGTGATAGGAAATCAATCAATAAAAAAAAACATTGCTCATGATTTTATGTTAGACTAAACAAGGAAATAATTAAAAAGCTTACACAAGTGTATTTAATCGTCTCTTAACTCAGTACTCCTCGTATTTCTTCATACTTGAATCTACAGTGTGAGAGGAAGGAAAAAAAGTCAAAATTAGCCCAACACTCAGAGGAAAATGTAGTTTTTATATTGATATAATTCTATCATTTACGGGGTGAGTTGCTTGTGAATTTTCTCTTCTTTCCAGGGGCATTATCTGCTCCCTAATTTATATTGGGGAATATTTCTCCTTTTATTCTTATATAGCTGATACACGCAGGCCCATAAGTTTCTGTTAACTAACGAAACACGCAATCGACGTAGAGGGAAACACGGTAACTCTCATTATATTAAGATCGAATTCACGTCTATATTCCTATATTACTTTTAAATGGGTTATAAATGACTTTTAACTGCATTCATTTGATCCGATTGCAAGTAAATGGAACCAGGTCATTTTTTTCGAAAAGGTAAAGATCACAAGAGAGAAAATGATTGCGTTCAGTTTATTCTTGACAGTTCTAAATAGGTTGACTCTTGGAGGTGAAACCTGTCGTCGATCTTGTTCGTTGGACTTTTGGGAGGGAAACGACTCAAGATTCGCCCTAAGATATAATATTCCTTCATTTTGTAAACAAGGCCATTAATATATAGATTAAAAGGTAATCTTTGCAAATAAAAATTAATTAAATTTTAAAAACGATATTTAAGCTGGTGTATTGTTAAATGTGAATCATCCAAGGATATTTTGATAGACTCATTTTTCTTACTCTTTATCTTGTCCAAATCGAGTTTTTCCATGGTATGTTTATCCTTTGTCACTAATATCACCCAAACGATGCAACCCCAAATATTTGGTAATTCTTTATATCTTACATCATACATAACATAGCATGGAAACCTTTGATTAATGATGATCTTTTCTTTTCAATAAGTAAAGAAATTACTGGTATAGTAAAGAAATTAGTTTTTTCTCTTTTTCGTGCATTTGTTGATATTTTTAAGACCGCACGACGATTAATTCAGATTGTAGGAGCGCTAGCTCAGCGTTAACAGTGAATCTTGCCTCGCATTCTGCGGGTGTGGATATATGCCTTGAGTGGCACTTGATATTGACATTTGTATCGGAAAGGCAATAAATAAGGAAATAAAAAAAGCTCGTAGCGATTTCTCTAGGGAGGAAGAAGTTGGAGTCCAAAATTGCGTTAGATGTGGAGAAGCAGAAGAGCAGATACAGAGAATGAATGTTTTTTCGTAGTTCTGTACAGCTTGGAAAACAAAATGTCAGAGATGGAAGCGATATAATCCAAGAGAGGTGATAGCAGATTGAAGCGATTGATTTGATCATATTTTAATCGTATTTGCTAATGTTCTGCGTTGGTGAAAGGAAAGGGAAGGTAGTAGTGACAAATGATGTTAAGGAAAGCATGGAATGATAAAAATCGATAGAACAAA
Organism: Ceratothoa steindachneri; assembly: GCA_963969495.1. Taxonomy (NCBI): domain Eukaryota; kingdom Metazoa; phylum Arthropoda; class Malacostraca; order Isopoda; family Cymothoidae; genus Ceratothoa; species Ceratothoa steindachneri. The sequence goes on along the minus strand of OZ018318.1, from coordinate 19,325,385 downwards.
AATGGAAATGAAATAAATAAGTAATTGTAACCAAATTGGTAATGAATTTAGACCCTTAATTTTAAACATCAAACTTTATCGTTAAATATTTGAGAAGGTAAAAGGGAATAGAAGCCATTAGACACAAGTACGTGAGAGCCTCAATGCGTTATCATGAAATGTTTGTTAGCACATAATTAATAGACTGACATTTTATATTTTACCTGACACTTCACCTCCAAAAGTTGTTTCAAAAGTAAAGATTAACGGATGTTTGGCAACCCAACTACACTACAAACAAAGGGTATTTAGGCTTGTTTAATGTATTTGGAGACTTACCAACGCGACGTGTATTGTCCAAAGCAAAAAAACTAAAGGCGCGAAATTGGCAGGGAAAAATGATTAGAAAAGAGTGAAGAAGAGAAACCTGCAGGATTTATTTAAAACTCTGGGAGAAACTGCAATTTAGATTCCTCCTTAAAGACGTAAGAGGATTTTACTATATTGTTCTTAGACCTTTACTAATTCTAATATTTCTATGCAGGTATTATTTCCTTCGTTTTGTTCTCTGCTTTGGTGTATTTATAATATTTTATAATACTGTCTCCATATAAGTACAGCGAATAACTGAAAGACCTGAACAATTAAAAAAACTATTTACTAAAGAAAATGTAAGCTATCATTGGGTGTGTGAAAATGTATAGAAAATGTATAAATGTGAATAAATTCATGGAATTTGTTTGACGAAACCTGGAGAAAAAAATCTTAGGATAAAATCTTGTCTTTTTGCAATCACTCGTCAAAACACTTCTGGGGGATGACTCTCACTACTAGAGCTCTTTTTAACACGGAATGGAAGGAGTGCACTAGGTGAGATGAATTACCAGGAGTAGGTGAACGCGCTGAATTCCCTATAAATGAAATGTTACTGCATAAAATGCTGAAATATGTCGATAAATTCAACTTCAAGCGGATTTTCATGATAGAATATTGACAGATCTGGCTTTATCTATATGAACCTATTGTCAGGTAGATTTGGTACTGACACCGCGTGGAAGTTTTCATATACAAGCTGGTAGAATTCTGAAATTGTTTACCAGAAAACTTTGTCACCAGGTGTTCATTAAACACGGTGAAGACTGAGTTGATATGTGCGGTGTAAATATAAACATAAAATTATGGCATACATAACGTTTGCTCTCATACCTACAAATACAAAGGAATTATGTCACATCTTGCAGAGTTAGGTGAAAAATATATGAATTACTATTGTATAAGAAGAGGTGGGATACATTGGCAACAATTTATGCTCCACAAACGCCAAAATTTAAAAGCTAAGTAACATTTATATGTAGTTTCGATGATTAGGCTTACAATTCGGTCGTCCAAATTACCAGCTAAACATTTCTTTTGGCAACTTTATTAGTCCTCCTTCAGTAGAGCGCATGCCCTTCTTAAACGAATAACCGATATTGCTGTCTTCTTTCCTACGCTTTCAAAACATCTTGAGGAATAATACGATTTTCCCCGCGTGTAAGGAAAATGCTCTTAATGGCTCAATCTCAAGAATCTGGATATCGGCCGTGGACGTACTTCACTCTAGCCCATACCCAGGTGATTTTTGCTCTTTAATTTATAATATGTAGCACCGCACCATGTTTTCCTCTTCAGTCTACCACCACTTTGCCTCGGGTAAGAACTGCCAGGCTCCAACCAGCTTGGGGTTTAGGACAGATTTCACTTTTCTTCTCTAGGCGTCTCTTAAATAAATTAAATATGAATAACTCGTTTCAACCGAGATCATAAAATAATATTATTTACATAAATTTCTCGATGCTTACTTGGAAACGCTAAACTCACGATTATCGATTTATGATTTCCATCATGAATTCTTCTTCAAGGCAATAATCAAGAATCTTGTAGAAGAGACGCCTAAAACTTGATTATGTTTTTGCTTTGGTTGAAAAGGAGGTCTCAACGTATCTAAAAATAAACAAGAATGTAAGAGTGGTGTGATAGAGAGAAGAAAGTAAAGTAAAGAAAACCTAACAGCGTAAGAGAATCATATGCAAATAAGTGTCAAAGTAATTTTGGATACTCGTAAATCTTTAATAGCTTTGGCCTTTGTGTATATTAATTAAGTACAGAATAAGGAAAATACACATAATAAATCAAACATTCAGAAATACAAATTCGAGTGGAGAATTGGTATATATGAATGGATGCAGGAACTACACTATGATAGAACTTTATGATTGTTACTAATTAAACTCGGTACTGGAATAATTTGCCACCTTATTTCATCCAACTTCACTTTTATAGCAAACGAGTGTGTGGGTAATAGCTATCAAAATAAGAGAGTGCAGATTGGCTGTAAAGGTTGTATGATGGCTGAGAGTCGTTCAAGATTATTTGAAGAATGCTACAAAAATAAAGTTTAATAACAAACAAGTTCTCGATGGGGGAAGGTTCTGGTTCTACCTCAGGATGTTGATGAAGGAGGCTTAGTTTTATCTCAGGGTTCTTGATGAGGGAGTACTGGCGCGAATTCACGGAAAAACGGCCGTTTCAAGGAGCTGCCAATTGACTGGGGCAAAGCCACGGCAGAGAGATTCTAGCCGCCGGTACCCGAATAAACCACGGAGGATGCGACTCGAGAGCGTAATGTTTCTTCATGCGCGGGCGAGTTGTACTGCTTATCCAGCCGAAAACCTCAGGTTATATAGATGGTCGGCGAGGCGGCGAAATTGCCTTGGACAACGGCGTGCTCTCCTGGTATTTGAAGTCGCTGACTTTCGGTTGGGGGGGAGGAGGTCCGAGATAAGGAGCCGATCGAAATTCCCTTCTAGTTTTTTCTTGCGTCGCGAGTATGGGAGACGAAAGTCGCACCGGGAGTGGGAGATAGGCCTCGTAAGGTAAACGCAGATAAAGCAGTGTCCGCCCGATTCTTTCCTCGTTCTTTATTCCAGAGTTAAGGGCACGTAACTCTTCTAAGAATTCAAGGTAGACCTCCAGATCCTATTAGACTCTATTCTTCCACATATATTCTATAGAGAAAATGATACGGAGACATCTCTTCATGGTGAAGAAGAACAGGAACGACAAGAATATTTACAGGTCATAATGGCCATGTCTGCTAATTTTGCTATCAGAAGAGAGTAGCTGCGCTTGGACCACTCAACAGAGGATAAAAAAGATAGAATGATAGACGAGACGTATGCGAGAGGGAAGTCATTATGAGGCACCCTACCCAGCGAGATGAAAATGGTGATATTACCAACTATGCAAACAACTTTACATGACCTGATTTCTATTGTTTAGAGAAATTGGATATAAGTTGGTTTATCTGGGTTCTCACCCAATATTTCCCTTGTCTAATATTGCATTTTTGTACACCGAAATTTATATATGGAGAATATTTTTCCTTATAGTATAAGGGGTGTAGTTGGTCTCATATGGGTAATTAATGTATTTATTACCATGAAATATTACGTAAACATAAAACTTTATGGTAAATTAGAGGCTACTTGAGCATATCTAGCTTGACCGACCAAATCTTTTCAGCTACAAAACTATAACTCTGCATCATAAAACCATCAAAGTGTAGCAGAATAAGGTCGAAGGGCGTCCTCGTGCTCTTCTGTCCCCACGGGGCCCTGAAAAGACCGCATGGAGATTTGAAATCATGGCTGAACCAGAGGGTGGGTGCAGCGAGAGGTAACCAGACTTGCCCCTCAGCGTTCCTAGTATCCCAACTGGCCCCTTTTCTGCAACGAGCGCGTAAGCAATTGTAACTGTTGCCGCCTGCAGATTGATCTAGAATCTGGTTGACTCAATCGATCCATCCTTTGTGTGTGCGCACCGGTTCAAAATCCCCCTTTAAATCCCTGACCTGAATCCGACCTCCTTAATCCCCTAATTAACCTACCTGTATCTTGCTTAGACATTTAACTCCGTCTGCATGACCATTCCCTTTAAACCCAATATTTGTGTACATTTAAATACTATTTTGTTGCTAGTAAAGATATATTTTGTCATTGTCTTCCTTTTGAAATCTAAACGCGCACCAGCTACCTGTTAATCTTTGGCCAACTTGCACTCTGAAATATTTTTTTTAAAAATAATAAACCATCCCCACTGGACCCATAACAATTTTCCGATTCACTAACGGTCTTCAACCCACTTCGGCCCAAAGCCCCAAAGCTCGTACATATATATATATATATATATATATATATATATATATATATATATATATATATATATATATATAGAGAGAGAGAGAGAGAGAGAGAGAGAGAGACAGAGACAGAGACAGAGACAGAGACAGAGAGACAGACAGACAGACAGAGAGTCTGGCCATTCCACGACACAAAGCGAAGACATGATATGGAAAAACATAAATGGGGTTAAAATAATATAATATGCAGATGAAATAAGTAGAACACACAATACTTGTCAGATCATAACTAATATATTCATATAGCTATTTGTATAACTTGTATTTTAACTCACCAATTATATCATTGCAAACCATTTCAATAGGAAAATTATTTAAAAACTAAAGAGCAAAAAGTTTTACAACTATCTAGCCTAAACTCCATCATTATCAGTTTTCTATCATGAACCTTTCTCCTCCTTTCACCAGATAACTAAATGAAATTCTAGCAAGATTTTCTCACCTGAATCTGTGACAAGTTTTATACATGAATCATATCCGGTTACTATAGCAACAGGTAGTGGCTTTCATACAACATCAGGCACACTTTTCGTTCAAGATAAATAAGGAATTGGATCCAATAGACAGATCAAACAGCCAGAAAAATGATAATATCACTTATTTATTTATTTATTTTATTTATTTATTTATTCCATACTAATCCAATGTACAGTAAAAACATATTACATTTTAGATCTTAATGCCAAGTTACTATAAGTACTTATACATACAGGATTATTTATGGGCCCAAAATAAGTCAGTGACTTTTAGGGCAGAAACTTAAGACTAAGCATAAAATTATAAAGACTAGAAATCCCTTCATGTTTATACAAATATAAACAACTTAATATTCATTTGAGAACCTAACCATTGTAATGATTGCAAATAACGAATAATTATATAATTGAAATTTAGAGATAAATTAAAAACTATTTTATTTACAGCGATTCTTTCAAGAGGTATGTAGTTAACATAGTCAACAGTCTTATATAAATAATAACATATTTATAATGTATAAATCAAAGTAGTAGTACACAGTATAACATTGTACGGCAACAAATAAATACACAATAACAAAAGCTGAATAGAAATTTAGTAAGCCGAAATTATATTGTTTTTAAGAGCTTTTTTGAATTGAGCTAAATTGGTTTGGGATTTGATATTGTCGTCCAAGCCATTCCATATTTTGATAGATTTGTACAGAAAGCTACATTGAGATTTTGATTTTGAACACAAGGGTGAAATAAATTTTGTTCTATTGCGGGTTTGGTGATTATGGATATTATCAGCTGTTTGTAACATATTAAATATATAGCTATTATAGGAACACTTTATTGTTTTGTAAAGGAATAAGGATGTTTGAAAAACAAAGAGATCATTTAATTTTAGAATTCTGGATTCCTTAAAATAACGATTAGTGTGCTCATTGTAGTGAAGTTGATGGATGGCTCGAATTGCTTTTTTCTGTAATATGACTAATTTATTGAGATAATTTTGATATTTTCCATACCAACTCTCTATGCCGTATGTCAAGTAAGGTTGCACCATTGTCATATATAAAGAGTGAAGAATAGATTTAGGAAGAAACTTATTTAATTTATATAATATTCCAATCGATTTTGATAGTTTTGTTGAGATATGCGTAATATGTTGTTTAAAACTCAGATTTTTGTCAATAAACATGCCTAGGAATTTGATATGAGTAGTTTCATAAATTATTCCGTCGCCCATTTTAATATGGGGCAATTCAATAGATTTTTTGTAAGAGAAAAGAATATATTTGGTTTTATCTACATTTATTGATAGTTTATTAACATTTAGCCACCTGAAGACATTTTCGAGTTCTTTATTTATTGTAGATGCAATGTTGCTCGGTTTGTCATATGGCAAGGGAGTTGATAAGGCACTATCATCCGCGAATAATATAAATTTAAACAGAGAAGATGATTTAACAATATCATTAATATAGATTAAAAATAACAGTGGCCCTAGCACGGAGCCTTGTGGGACCCCAGTTGTAATATTAAGGTGGGATGAGTCATGACCATTGACGGAGACAAATTGCTTTCTTTCAGTTAAATATGATTTGAACCAATTTTGACAGTTGCCTCTAATTCCGTACATAGCTAATTTTGACAGTAGAATATTATGGTTGACACAATCGAAAGCTTTTTTAAAATCGAGAAAAATTGAGAATACAATGTGGCCCTTTTCAATGCTATCATATAAATATTGAAGGTGGTTAATTATCGCGTGAATCGTTGATTTCTGACGTCTAAAACCATATTGGTGTTTATACAACAGTGAATTAGATTCCAGAAATTTATAAAGTTTATTGAATGCTATCTTTTCAAATATTTTACTGAACATTGTAAGACATGAAATAGGGCGGTAATTGCTGACGTTTGTGAGGTCTCCGGCCTTTGGTAACGGTGTTACTCGAGCAACTTTTAATACACATGGGAATATACCCTGCGTAAATGATTTATTGATTATTGATGCTAAAATTGGAGCAACTATATCGGAGATGTATTTTAAAATTTTAGTGGAGATTGAATTAATACCCGATTTTTTATTTTTTAGTGAACTAATGATTTTTTTTATATCGGCTACGCTTACAGGAGAAAAGAACAAGGAATTTGGTACATTAATCTCATTAAAATACGAAAGAAAAGATTTATCGACTATTTTGCAGGAGTCTGAGATTTTTTTACCTACGTTGACAAAAAATTTATTGAATTCATTCGCTTTTTTCTTATTGTCATCAACTGGTTTACCGTCAATGATAATTTGTTTAATTTGGTTTGTTCCTTTAGTAATTTCAGGTTTTATCACAGAATTGATTAATTTCCAAGTTTGTTTTATATTGTTTTTCGTTTGATTAAATCGTTCATGGTAATAATTTTTCTTGGCTATTTTAATTTGGTTAGTAACTTGATTCCGAAAATTTTTATATGTATGTTCTGGAATTTGACTAAGTTTATAAAGAGAAAAGTATTTTTGACGTTTTTTGATGTTATTTATAATTGCGTTTGTTATCCAAGGTTTTGTTTTGTGTTTATATGACATGGTTTTAGATTTTAGAGGACAATTAAGTTTAAAAGCATCGTCTAGCCTTGAAATTAACTCTTCGGTAGCAGAATCGATGTCATTTATATAGGAAATTTCATATAGATTCTGATTTAGAACATAGTTATAGAAGTTTGATAAGGTATTTTCGTTAATTATGCGGTAGGTTATTGTACGGTTTTGATGAATATTGTTCGAGTTGAAAAAAGACTTTTGGATCATGAATATAGGAAGATGGTCCGATATGTCACAAAGGAGAATACCGGAAGAGTAATTTTCGGGGTGAACTCTGAAAATATTGTCAATTAGTGTTGCTGAGTTTTGGGTTATTCTTGTCGGTTTTGTTATAATTGGAAGTAAGGAATGAGAATAAAAAGTATTGAGGAAGGACTGAGTTGATGCGTGGTTTTCAAAGTTTAATAGATCGAAGTTAAAATCTCCTGTAATTATTATGTCGTCATAGTTTGTAACATTGAAGTAATTGATTAATTCAGTAATCTTATCTATAAACATCTTTGGGTCACCAGAAGGGGGCCTATATACGGTTCCAATGATTATCGTTTTACCATTTGATTTTACTTCAATAAATAAAGTTTCTATATAGTTATAGGAAATACTAATTTCATCAACTTTTTTAGTATTGAGTCTGTCAGATATATACACGCTTATACCTCCCCCTATCTTGTTTACGTCGCGTAGTGAATGAAAAGAGCTATAGTTTGGGACACTGATAAGGTGTTTATTATTATTTGTTAGCCAGCTCTCGGTGAATGCCAAAACGGAAAATTTATAATTAAGTGTTGACAAAAATATTGAAAATTCCTCAAAGTTTGCGTGCAAAGATCGAATGTTAAGATTTAAAATGGACAGGTCTGTTTTTTCAAATGAAAATGTAGTGTTAAATTTATCACAATCGTAGTATTGGTTTCTTACGTTATTTTCTTTAAAATTTGGATATAATTCATCAAAATGGTTTATGTCTGGATCGATATTATTGAAGTGATCGAGTTGTTCAAACATAAAGGAATTTAAAAATTAAAGGTTACAAATTGAAATTACGTATAAAATATCTATGAACAGTTAAAATACTGTTTTTATGATAACTTTAATAAGAGAAAAAGGAATAAAGTATGTAATACAATTGAAATAAAAGTAAGTGAATACTAGGTCAAAATATGGCTTGTTTGTTTTTGTTTTTTTTTCATCTAAAACAGTAATATCGCCGAATGTATTATTACTGATCGTTCCAGAGATTCTCACCATTAAAGTCTGCAAGCGTCGAATTGAGGTGTTCCGACAGAAATTTTTGGAGGGCAGCTCGGGTATTGATAACTATACGTAGATCACGGCGACCAGAGGGTGATGGCAGGAAGACGTTGATGAATCCATCTCTGGTAGTACAGCCTGCGATCTTTGTGGAGAATTTCTTTTTAGCTTGGCGGAGGACGAAAAAGATTTTGTTGCGATTTGGAGTCAGTTGTTCGTTTACAAAGAATGAAGGTTTGAATTCTTTGCATGCTGAGAAGATATCACGCTTCAGATCACTTCTGCGCAACTTCACAATTATGTTTCTTTTGTCGGGACCTTGTACTTTTGGTTTGGGACCTAGACGATGAGCAACAGAGATGTCAGCTTCTTGCATTTGTATGTGGCAGTTATCTTTAATAAGTTTGCGGATGATATTGCTGCAGTTTTCATTATTGGTAGCTTCAGGTATATTGCCGGAGAATATAATCGTATCTCGTCTTTCATAAGCGTCGGAAGAATCAACCTTTTCTTCTAATTTTTCGATTTTTGATCTCATTTCTTCGTTAGATTTTTCGAGAGAGATGATTTTTTGTTCTTGTTTGGCAAGAGATGATTCAAAAAACTTAAAGAGAACGTTCATAATGTCTTTGGCATCAACTGATAGCGTAGATGAGGAAATATGGGTCTGCAGTTCATTAAAATTAACTGGTTCGTTTAATTCGGTTGTTCCTCTTGTAATTGGAGTATTTTTTTCTTTGTCTGCCTTCCTGAGAGTAGGAGGAGCCATTCTTTCTAAGGATGAATGGAGAAATCTGACAACAGTGTTTATGCACTATGGGAGTTTGTTTAATTACTGGGAGAAACAGTAATGCTTAATTGTTAAAATTTTTACTTTGAAGGTTGTTAGGTTTTGATTGATGAGTGATTGTTTTAATTTATTAATTCAAAGAGTGAAGAGATTAGTTAAACAAGATGGACGTGGCAGGGCTGCACTTCTAATCACTCAGTTGAGTTTAGGCCTAATGGCTTTCAAACAGACTCAGTGAGAACATGGGAATTTTCGACGTAATGCGGTAATATCACTTTATATGTCCAAATAAATTAACTTACATACGTAGATTTATAATTTTTAGTATTCAATGCAGTTTAAAAACACTAGTATTCACTTTTATTCGATAGATAAGCAATATCACTGTTTGTTGATGAAAACAAAGATTGATAAAGGAGACCGGGCAGCACACCTTCACTCTACGACATCCCAAACATCACATGCATTTTAACCACAGGTAGGTGAAAAGAATCTTGTTTCCTGGGATAGAAAAAGTTTTAGTTAAACTACCCAATTGATATAGTTATTTTTAGAGTTGTTAGATTGACTTATTGGATAAGGATACTTTCTTGGTGAGGATGAAGAGCGTCCATCTGGTGCGTCCGTTGCAGCGTAAAAGTGGCTTTCACACGGAGCTTTCTTGATGGGCGCGGGGTTACCTGAGGAGGTGTGGAAGGAAGTTTTGTCAAGATGAATCCAGGAGATGCTACAATAAATAACACGCTTTTACTATGAAGGACCTTCCGCATACACAAAGTGTAAGGTGTTTAAAAGATGCAATAGCACATAACAACCCTTTCCCTTTCAAGTATCTAAGCGTGAACAAAAGTATCGATTGCCTTGTCTTTAATAGGACATATATGAAGAAAGGTGGTAGTTTTCTAGAGTTTAAGTGTGCCCATCCCACCTTGTAGGAAAGTGGTTAATTATGAGTATAAATAGTCTCGAAAGTTACTTGAAGGCCTTTCCCCCTCACATACGCATATGTCAAATCATTGCCTATAAGGAACATTCCAATTCGAATTAAGCGCCTGTAACCTTTTAATAAATTATGGGATAGAATTATATAATCAAAAGAAGGAAGGACCTTACATATGCCCTTTTGCGTTCGTTGGAATAGTGATGTAGTTATGATATGTAGGTACTAAGATAAATAACGATGTAACATGTTTACCTATGGTTAGTATAACCTTTGTTAATATGTATCTTCATAATTAATTATAGGATTTTTTAATCATTTTGATTGACGTAATTCAAACTAAATTATTTAAAATAGCATTGCAATTTAAAGTATTTTATAAGTAAAAATGTTCCCCATTCGTCATAGAGTGTGTTAATTTGAATTTATGACAATTCGTTTGCTCGCCGTTTTCAGCGGTATCAAATGGTAATTAAAATTTATATAATCGTTGCCTTCCAGAATCGTCAAGATTTCTATCAAATGGCCGCCAATGCGCCAGTTTTCAAGAGGAGAATTTAAATTCGAAAGGTCTCTAATTAGGGTTTGTTTAGAAGCTGGGGAATGCGTTTGTATCCCTTTCTGTTCTCTTTCCAATGGAATTATAGCTTTCTGCATGTAACGAGATCAGAACTGATTTATATATTCCAGTTCAGGACACACGACTTATTCGCACAATAAAACTGATCATTCTTTACTCTTTTGATTACAACTTTGTTTCCTGGTTTAGATATTTGTGCTCTTTCTTTCGAAATTTTTAAATTGTTTGAAATTAAGACCCAGAGATGACGTTCTTCTATCATTTTTCTAATAGATGTTTGCCTAGTTTTGAGAGATTATATGCATTACTTCATATTTCTAAGAATAAAATTCACCACAAATGTATCAGAACAATTAAATAGCTCGATTGCATCTTACTTTTTTCATCGATACCTTGTCGTTTTCTCTTATCTGACATAGTGTAGTATTGTCTGCAAACTTGGCAATTTTATTTCTCAAAAAAATAAAAATAATGATTACAGATTGTACTAAAAATATAGCGTTTTGTTTGCTTGTTTAGTTATTTGTAGAGCGTTTAAGAATATAAAAATTAATACGGAGATGAAATCTAACTGATACCTGATTTATTTAGAACTCGCAAATTTATTCCAGCTGATGAATATTTATTGACACTCATTTTCAACGCCTGCAAACCTGTTCTCGCTCCAAAGCAAGCAGGTACTACTTATCTTTTGAGGGCTAAGATTTTTCATAAATCTCACCTATAACAAATGAACCTCACCCGATTTTAAAATTAATTTAATAATATCTATAGATTAGAACATTCGTATTTTCCCCTCATATTGTTAAAGAAACCGAAAAGCTCTTTATGGCTATTTTTAATTAATGTATTTCCAGGGTTATTCAAGATTTTGTCTCTTACAATTAACTACTAAAGTTTCTCCAGAACAGACATTAAGTTATATGTTGATAAAGTATGTATAGAAATCTGCCCTTTTTAAAAATTGGTCTAATCTTTGTTCCTTTATTTTCATCAGGAACAATACTCTTTTATAATGTTTCGTTAAGAAAATTGACGAAGGCAATATAAGCTTGTATTGTTAACTTCACATACATATGTGTGCTCATTAATAACAAATACAGAGGATAAATAGGTATGTTACTTTTGTTTTCAATGTAAATGCCTCAGAAAAGTTCCGATTTATGGTTTCCGCTAATACATCTTGTTCCAGTGATCATTTTTCCTCCTCAGGTTTAATATTTCCCATAAAATCTTAATTTGTTTTCTATTATCGAAATATACATAAAACGGTTCTGAGATTTGTTTACACCTATTAAATAGCTAAATTTCTTACTTTATTTAACTTATTTCATACTTAACGTAGAAAATTGAATACCTAGACAGCAAAAAAAAATCGAACCATGATCTAATATTATGATGAATTTTATCTAGAATTTCGCAAAGGCAATTTTTATTTTATCAAGAAAGGGAACAAGTTCTAAAATCCTTCACCACGATTTGCTTCCTTTACACCTAGAGGAGGAATTTTTCCATAAAATATTCAATACAATGTTTAGAATTTTTACTCGCGTGTGACTCTATATGTCACTTACTATGTCTTTCATGTCCGTCGCTCAACGTTTTGCTTTTTTTTCTTTTGGTAATAATATTTTAACTATTGTGCCTATTCTAACGGAATTTTAAACCCTTATGTTGTTTTACATTTTCATTCGAATGATATAACTGGATGGAGAAATACTTTCCATCCTACTATTTTCAAGGCACCTCAAAAAACTCCAGTGAACCCACTTTCTTAACCTTTTAACTCCTACATTTTAATTAAAGGTGTATCATTTGCACTGCAAGACACCACTCTCCCATGCCTCTTAGTCAAATCATTTATTCTCTCCTCCGCTAAACATACTCTCATACTTTTCTACTGACTCTCCTGCAAATTTCTGTGAGACATCACAATCACGCCAAGCAGACTCCTACTACTATCCACCCAGTTATACCTCCATCTCTTCTGCTCCCATACAAACTATTAATCTAGACAATTTCCTAAACTTTTTATCTAGAGCAATTAATCTATTAGATGTATATATGCTACAAATATTCTTATAGTTTTCGACAACAGATGTATCTTTCACTTTCTGCGCGCAATTGCAATATTTGGCATAACCCGCACCCTCCTATTCTCACCATTAAATTTCATGGGCACTATTGCCTAGAATCATGATTAGAACACCTTAGAACTTAAAGAAAATCACTGTGGATTTCATTTTTTAATCTCGTCCCTATCAAAGAATTTTCACTAGGAATCTGTTTGTTGGAAGATAAAAAGATGACGTTTATTCTGTACAACTACAAAGAGTTCAACCTGAGCTTATCCTAAATAATCCAGCGTTAGTAACCCGTAAAGTTTTGTTTCTGCCAGACAATGCACAGCCACGCAAAGAAGAGTGGTAAGCCCAAGGACACATGTGAGGAGTGTATGGCAAATGAGGCAAGTGTTCTGCACCTAGAGTTTGGTCGCGTATTACAGTCGTCCCGAAACACAACTCCTTTGTAGTTGACTAGCGATGGATGCTTTCGAATAGATCGTCCCGAAACACAACTCCTTTGCGGTTGACTAGCGATGGATGCTTTCGGATAAGTCATCCCGAAACACAACTCATTTTTGGTTGACGAGCGATGGATGCTTTCGAATAAGCTCACCTTGAACTATTCCTCGTTTGTAGTGACCACCTTATTCGTCTTTAGAAAATCATATTTTCTATTATTGATTGAAATGATGAATTTAAGAGACTCTTCATCAGCATTTTGCTTCTAAGCCTGAGTTTATTAATTAGACTTAAGAAAAGTTTTATTTTTTGAGGAAAGTTCCCTAAAACATCTATAAAATATTTTGTTAAATAAAATAAGACGCTCAACCATTATTGGACACCTTAAATAGCTAATAGTTTTACGTTATAGGTGAAAATGAGATGCCAGAAACCCTGTGTGACATTGAAAGTAAGTAACGATCAATACCAAAACCTAAGCCATATAATTGAAGGGAACATGGTTGAAGTTAAGTAGGGCGGGCATCATTATTAGTAAACCAAAATAATCTAAGAAATAGTATAGGAATTTCGGATTTTTTCAAAGATAAAGAACCAATTGTACCATGACAATAATAACGCCCCCAAACGTTTCTATGGCAAGTAGAGCATCGCCAATATAAATATTATTTCAAAGGAAAAAAAATAAACTTAAGTGATCCTCACTTTAATGAAAATGAACATTAGGTTAATGTAGTAAAAAGAAAATTGGGTGGAAATTACTTTAAAGAAATTAATTAACCTGTTTACTTTATTTCTTTCCATCCACAATAGTTGTGGTAATTAACCTGGAAGAAATTTTCCTTTACATCCTTGATATTTGCCTTTTCTTCCACAATTGAATATGTTGAGTTAGAACGTCTGACTAGGCATTAAATAAGCGCAATTTGTAGTTAACATGGGTATGGTGGGTATTTAAATTATTGTCTACAATTCTGTCAGTTTTCCATTCATCAATCACTATGGATACTCAATTTATTTACTCAATTGCTGTTACTAACTCGAATCTGCTAAGCAAAACACCCATCTAAAATTATATGCCACTAATTCGATGGTGTTTTGCTTAGGTAGAGTTTGGTAAACATGATCTAACCTCACTTAACGTAATCCGACCATCTAAGGTTATGAAAATGTGCTTGAGGACGTCCCATGTCAATAAAATAGAACACAATTATACCCTGTGAAGAATAGCGACTCATTTAGGAATATGGTGCCCTATCTTGACATTATTTTCTGAGATTTATAACAAGAGCTTTCATTTTTCTCAAAAGATAGATTTTAAATATATATTTATATATATATATATATATATATATATATATATATATATATATATATATAACAAGAGAAATCGGTTGATTTTTTTGTAATGAGAGAATTAGTTGATGGAGTGATTGATTGAGGTGGGTTACCGGTCACCAGTTCCAAATTGCAACAAATATTGGTTCTCTGCTATACGATTCCAACTTTGGGAAATTTAGTTTGCTTGAAGTTGTTCACCAAATAAATTCGTATTTGGATTTACAAACAAGTTGATAAAATAACTTTATTTATGAAGTTAAGGTTTTATAAGATGAATAGCTAAAGTTGTCGAGCCTAGATCCCTTTTTTGTGGAAGGAATAAATGTAAAGAAACCGGAGTGATATGATCAAATGGCCTAGTAGTGTGTATCTGTTTTATTTTTTATGTCTAGAGAAGGTTGGCCTGATCAATAGGGTTAGGGAATGAGTTTCGTAATGAGTTTTGAAGTAAAAATTTGTTCGAGAGAGAGAGAGAGAGAGAGATCGTATATCAAAGGAATTTTATAGATAGACGGTGAAAACGATAGCAGAGTTTGGAGAATTGGATTTCAATCTTACAAACGTCATTAATTAATAAAAGGTTGTATAAAGGTTTTGTGCAACAGAACCTTTGATATAAGAGAGGATAACTGAACAAAGCGGGCTCAGATTTTCGCTAGTTGGGATACTTGAGTGTGGTAAAGAACGACTACATGAGTATGTTCAACGTTTGTGTATATATATGAAAACGGAAAACGGAAATGCATGTATCCCGTCTCAATGCGACCGAAAACTACCGACTGAGCTAATGGGACCAATGAGAAAGGCAACACATTTTAGCAATTTAAATTCTTGGTTCGAACCTTCAAAGACCACCGCACAAATATATATATACGAGGGGTGGTCAATAAATTTTGCGAATCGGTAGGGTAAAACAGAGGAAGGGGATGGCTGTTTGTGGGGGTGTTAGGACAAGTTATGACAAGTCAGATCCTGCAGCCGCACGCTCCTGCCTCGTCTATTTGAAAAGCAGTATCTTATCGCAGATCGTCAGTCACAAATCTTTCAACAATGGAGAAGTTTGAGCACCGCGCAGTGATCAAGTTTTGACCAAGGAAGGCAAGAATGCAAAAGAGATCCATGAACGCATGGTTGCAGTGCACACCGACACCGCTCCTTCCTATGCAACCATAGCTCGCTGGACTAGTGAGTTCTGCCATGGTCGTGAGTCCCTTAAAGATGACCCTCGTCCAAGACGCCTGTCAGACGTGACCAACGTGGAGAGGATAATCCTCGAAAATCGACGGGTGGAGGTCGAAGAAATCGAGCGAGAACTTGGAATATCACATGAAAGTGTTATCAACATCATCCACGACAATTTGGCCATGACCAAGGTCTCTGCCCGTTGGGTCCCTAGAAACCTTACGCTCCATGATAGACTTCAACGTCCTCAAAGTCCACAAGGCCAGAGTTGCACAACTGCCCTGCGCGAGGGCGGATTCGAGGAGCTCAACCATCCCCCTAAAGTCCAGATCTGGCCCCTAGCGACTACTATTGATTACCGCCAGTTCAAGGCTGCACTGGGTGAACCCCGGTTTGTAAGCGATGAAGATGTCCAGCTCACCGTCCAGGAGTGGATTGAACAACAGTCGGGAGATTTTTGGTTGTCGGGAATTCGAAACCTCAGGGACAAGTGGCGCAAGTGCATTGAAAACACTATTCCTCATATCTCGTTTCCTTATATCCAAATTGCACAACTTATTGACCGCTCCTCGTGTATATATATATATATATATATATATATATATATATATATATATATATATATATATATATATATATATATATGGTTTAATATTAATTAAGCACGCATGTTACACTTGAGTCCGCATTATAATCTTGCTTGAGGAATTTGATATAACTATTTTCAAAATTAGTACTAAATCCTTGGGTAGTTTCAAGAAACCAAGAAAGGAGAGAAAAAGAGACAGTGGGTATTTTAGTGGATGTGTGTGATAACAGACGCTATCATAACTCTGCAAATATGCTGAGAATCGAAACAGCGCTCATAGGTGGCTTCCTATTGCCAATCATAGAAAGATTCGTGGCCATTTTTCCAGCGATCCTGACAAAGGATTAATGGCTTTAAGTTATTTTGTTCCTATTTTGTCAGCATTTCATAACCTATAGTAGGTTCTTAATCCTCTATTACATGAAAAATTAGCAGTATTTACTTTAGAGATTTGAAATAAAATCCTTATCTCTGTACCAACTTTATATTAATTTTGCTAGTAACAAAATGAAGGAACAAAATGTTTATAAGGTAATTTTTAGATTCTTAAAAGTTGGTTTGCATTCAGAGGCGCTTAATCAATATAAGGAATGGTCAGTATGGTATATTCTCAGTAATTAAACATTTCCTGAATCTTTGAATATAAACATTTATCGATAACAAAGAGAAGATCATTAATAGCCATCGGTGTGTATATTATTTCAAATGAAAGATAAAAGCAGAGTAATCTTCGAATTCATGATTATAATAGGAATCTTTTAAAGAAGACTTAAACGAACAAGGACTCTAACAATAAATTAAAACTTAACCTAATACGAAATTGTAAGTTTTAATGATATGACAAGTAACTAAATGCCAATGAAGCCAGATTTTATTGAATCATCACTTGTACTGCTGCGTGCTCCCCTTGAAGCAGTATAAAGTATATAATTTCTATAAGAGGAAATATTTTGAAACTTGCAACAATGTTTACATCTCAAAATATCCTGTGTTCTCAAACAACAATTCCCTAAAACTCCATGAAAATAAAAACATTTGTGGAAAAACTATCAAAATATAACTTTGAAGGAGGCTAATTTCGCCTCGTGATAATAAAAAGGATATTTTTTCGTTGCATCACTTTAATTTTAGGTTGGCCAGGACCAATTCATTGAAGTTTATTTTTTTTAGTCCTAAGCTCAGAAAATTAAATGGGCTCCAGAATTTTGGGCTGATAATTTTCCTGATCTATTAATTCTTTGCGGATGTTCTAGTATTGAACCTCAGCAAAGAATTAATAGATCGTGAAAATTTGGGAGCCTATTTATTTTGTGAAATTGGAATAAAAAACTGAAACTTCCAACGTATCACTCATGACCAAAATAAAATTAAAGTGACGCAGGGAAAATTCTTTATTATTATAATAAATTTCTCACACAGTAAAACTGGCGTTCATTAACGCCAACCAAAAATTATGACGAGCCAAGGCCCGTGATATTTTCGCCAACTAGTTACCTTTGAACTGAGACCACATAAGAAATAACTTTTAGGTGCGCATCATCTCAGTCCAGTGGCCCTTATCAGGGTTTACTTCCTTTACCGGGCCAGTGCCAAACGAGGGTTTGGTTTTTCATCCTGTCCCACATACCTAACCACAACCCTTAACATATCTATGGGAGAGGACGTAATTATCTAGATTATTAAATTGCTAACAAAACTTCCATTTTTACTAATGTAAATAAAATAACCCCCACGCAATGGCTAATATTGAAAACCATTAAAGAGTATTGTAAATGATAAATGCTTGAGGAAAATAATTACTTAAAAATGTGACCTACAAAAGACCGTAGGATCACGTTCTTGTTTCAACTCTGTTGAACTGGTTGACATAGCCTATATCATGGCTTTGAACTAGTCGACTTTACTTGTATTACCTCTTGATCTATTTGATTCAATTTATATCACGTTTTTGAACGAGTCTATATGACTTGAAACAAGTCCTTTGACTAGCTGACTAACCTTGGATCGACGAATCACAGAGGGGTGAAAGGAAAAACTACAACTTCTTCGATCAGGCAAAATATGGCATGATTTTGCATTGTGAAATTATTGATCAGTTCTGTTTAACCCAAAGTGATAAATGGCTTTTATTTTCATTCTCTTTGCAAATCATTCAAATTCTAATAATTCAAGAAAGATTTATAGGCTCCAAAAGGATCATAAAATGACTCAAAAGCGACTAGATATTATTATTAATAATACTAAGAATCACCAAACCTACACAAGCTTCTCTACTAAAATGTCTGCAAAGGTTCTTTAAGAAAACGGGGAAGTTATGCGTTGCGAATTTTAAGATATGCAGACAAATTAGTCTAAAAAGAATCTTAGAGTTGTAAAGTCAAACGTGGATGATCATCCAACTCCTGACGCCATTTTTTAGCGAATAGAGTATTAAAAATATCACAGAGAGTATAACGTGGATTAGTTTGCTAAATAAAAACTGAAATTAATTCTGCAAAAAGGTTAATATATATATATATATATATATATATATATATATATATATATATATATATATATATATATATATATGTATATATATATCTATATATATATATATATATATATATATATATATATATATATATATATATAAATATACATAATATATAATATATACATATATATATATATTTGTCGAGGAATAGGTCACCTCCCTACACACTAGGTCTATATATACATATATGTATCTATTGGTCTGGAGGAAAGAGATAAAAGCCACGAGGATATGTATATATACAATTATGTATACATATATCCTCTAATGTACGTACGCGTCCTTCGCTGCGTACAAGTACGTTCACTTCGTAAGAGTAATCCGTTGATTGCGACGTATAAGAGCACGATTTACTACAGGGGCCGATAGCGTTTAATGAGTTTACAAGTTGCAGTTCAAGGATATATTTAAAGAGTGAAAACCAAAAATATAATTTTAATAAGTCACTAGTTACATATATATATATATATATATATATATATATATATATATATATATATATATATATATATATATATATCCATAGGGGAAATATAGGTAATGTAAATAAGGAAAATTCTGACAGAATATAGATTAATTGGCAATCTGGTAACGTTAATTACTCGTTAATCAGCTTTCAAATAAGATAATATAAATCAGTTATACGGAGCGAATATTAAAATGTTGAAAAGTGGGTCGAATAACAAAAGATACAAGCAAGGGTCGTTTTACCTTAATGGGTTCACCCCGAGGAAGGGGAATCCTTCAGAGGGTCGGCGCTAGGAAATGGAGACGGTCAATGGACGTGATTCTCGGCCGAATATCCTGACGGTGACGCGGATGAAGGGGCCGGGGACCAAAAGACGAGTTCACGATCCTCCTTGAAGACAGACGATGGCACCTCTGTTCCAGAGAAATGCAACCTCCAAAACTCGAGACTCCGACGCGGCTCGGCACGAATTCTCACACGGAAAACTGGAGATCTTTGAGGGGGGGTTCCAGATGAGACGAGAGGAATCTCGGCTAATCCTTCGGGGACGAAATGATTCGAGGCTTTCTCTGAACAGAGTTAGCTTTCACAAAAGAGATGGATCAGCGTGGTTTAGATCCAACCTCGATGGTACAAGCGAATACCAGGGAATTAGAGAAACAGACACACGATCTGAATGGAAGGCTAAGGGTTCTCAAACTCAATCTGCCGCTATTCGAAAACACAGGGTATTTATATAACGGCCAGTTTGGGGGTTTCTTCTCGTTGTCCACTCAGACGACTCGCTGACCACTTAAGGCGGCTAGATGGATAAGCGTTTGTCGCCTGACCCAAGTCTTAATGGCCTTTACGATGTGGGGGGGAAACTTTCGGCTAGCAGTTTCCCGACTACGGACATTAGCGCTTCCTCGGAGAGGTAAAAGCTTTTAACACACCCAATTTAATTAACTGCACCTGTGAGGCGGCTGATGGATATTCAAATTCTTTCTTATTTTTTCTCTTCAGGCTCCTAAATTACTCCACGTGAAGTTATACCTAAGAGACAGAGAGAGGGAAGGAATTCGTGAAACAACTGAAGGGGGTATTCATCTTGTCGTCCCTTTCCTTTACAATATGAATATGAGAAACTCTCAAAGTACCTCGTGAGTACAGCAATAAATGCAAAAAAATCACACAGGAAAAGGAAAAGTGGATTCCAAGTACTTACGAACTTGTTCAGTTCATTATCAAAGAATAAGGAAAACAATTACAAAGGTGGTATATATATATATGTGAAACAGAAGAGTAAAATGGAAAAATAATATCAAAGACGGATGTGAAATATAAAACCAAATAGATAAGGTCTACTTCCGGAAAATTCCAACTTGTGCATAAATAATGTAGACATTTAGTTGACTACATAAAAATAGACAAGAGAGACATAACTAAATTAATAACTCAAAGGGCTCTAAGATTTAAAATGGACAATTTCGTTATAAATAAGCCTTTTAATAACAATGTCAAGTTTAAAGAGATCAGGGGATATATTAAAAAAAAGGCGAGGAATTAATGAATGAACATTCAACAATATTTCTGTGAATAAAGTCATTTGATTTGTAAATAAATTTAGCTGAATTCTAATTGAGTGGGTGACTGTTTTTCGATAAATGGACAAAGAAAGCGCTGCTCCATTACTCCCACCCTAATATTGTATTTATGTTGCGTCAAGCGTACCCTTAATGATTTGCCGGATTAGGGCAAACTGAACAATAACAGAATAAACCCCGCCTATACTATTGTTATTATTATGTATTCACAATCGGGTATGTACTCGTATGTATTTAGTTTTGTCACCTAAATGTCTATATTATTCGCGCAGAGGTTGGAATCTTCTGGAAGTAGACCTTATCTATTTGGTTTTATATTTCACATCCGTCTTTGATATTATTTTTCAATTTTACGTCCTTTCGTTGTGAAATGGCGAGGCATTGCTCTTCTGTTTCATATATATATATATATATATATATATATATATATATATATATATATTTGGGTGATGCAAAGGTGGGGTAAAAAGAAAAATTTAGAAACCCCAAATACCATTTCAAATGGATTTCTGTTATAAAAAATGACCTTGGCTAAATTTCAGGTCAAAACTCAAATATCTTAAGGTCCCACCCGCACTTTGAAAATTTGCTGATTTCCAAGATACCCAGCACGTATCAGCAAGTGTCCCAGGAGGCCTGATATACCACTTTCTTTCATTTATTACATCATGATTCAGATAAAACTGGATACAGTCTTTTGTATCAAATTTACATTTTACTCTTTATAAGAGATATTAGTGCTTTTTTTGTTTCATGTGCCACCTTCTTACTGTAATTTGATACAACTTTCAGCAAATACAGTTTTTGTTGTTCCTCATTAGTGAGAATTTTGTTGTAATCTTCTATCAGTTTTAATCCTCTTTCAGCAATGTCATTAACAACTGCCATACGGTTAACAACATTTTTTGCCTCCAAAAAAACTCTCTTGTTAAGGCCAATCTTTCACCGGTTTGTCCAAAAAGGAATGTGTTAAACCCATAATCTTGAAGAAGATTTTAGTAGTAACAAAATCTTGAATTTTCTTCTTTTCCACAGTTTCAATATCTAACTGTGTTTTCTTGGGTGGATCTGGGTCTGATGGTGTTGTAAGAGCTTCTTCTATTTTTTGGTTTAGTATCATGACTGATATCATTGTCAAAGAAAGCCATAGCAACTAACTTTTCTGACAAATACAACAAATGATTCTTCAATTTTTGAAAAATTCTGCTAGCAGTTCTTCATTTATACTTGTGTAATTGTTAAGGCTCTTGGGTAGGCACAAATCATTACAGGGAACACTTACAGCACTGGGAGCAGAGAACTGATCTTAGATATAAATTGAAGCAGCAAACCAACAAACTTCCCTAAGACCTTTCTCTTGTCTTGCTGTCATTTTGAATTGTTTTTTAACATAAATATTTTTCTCGAATATATCAGCTTCGCCATCCAACGTCCTCTGTGTTAAGCTCCTGGTTTTTTGAAATCTATTCAGGTCGATGGAATGCCGCGTA
Source organism: Ceratothoa steindachneri (assembly GCA_963969495.1). Classification (NCBI taxonomy): domain Eukaryota; kingdom Metazoa; phylum Arthropoda; class Malacostraca; order Isopoda; family Cymothoidae; genus Ceratothoa; species Ceratothoa steindachneri. The sequence goes on along the minus strand of OZ018318.1, from coordinate 19,302,824 downwards.
GCAAGATTATTGTCAGTTCTAAAAGGTCTTTATAATCATCACTAGGTTGCTGTTCACTCACTTATTTGGATGCAAAAGCAATCATTTCTTCCTTTTCTTGCTGAGTGAAGTTTCCCAATAAATCAAATGATTTTAACTCAAGTGTGTTCCAGTTTGATTTAAATCGTTTGAATACCTCAATGATAGGCCTTGAAGAGAGTTGTAATGTAGGGGCCACCGCTGCTTCTAAGAGGATTTAAAAAATATGGTATCTTCAAGGAAGACATAGCAAATCTTTTTCCAAATTTGGTTTGATTAGGACACAAACTCCATTTTTACGCCCTGTGTTTGATGCTGTTGTATCAAAGGACATTCCTTTTACCTTCTCCTTTAAATTTCAATAACATATTTCTGTATATACAGCAGTCGCAGTGTTTTTTTCCGTTCCATGATAAATCTTTGTTACTCTAAGCAGTTGTAATGCTTCACTACCAGATATTAGAACTGGAAGATGATCAAATGCTTCATCCCCAGTAATGGCTTCTAAAAGCTTGCTATCCCAATGTACAACCAATGGTTCATCAGTCTCAAAGCTTGTAGTTATATTTTGAATTATCTTTTTTCTTCCGTGCTGTCTTGCTCTACGAAGTGTGTAGTAGCTTACGCTGTAATCTTCAAGATTTTTTCCCACGTTTTATATAGCTGGAATAAGAATTAGAACAGCAGATCGCTCACTGACTTTAGACACATCTAATGCAGATATTAGATTTTCATTAATAATTTTTTTCTTCTTTCTTGGTGGCCCTTGTTTAGATGTTAAAGGTTGGTTTAGATCAATAACTTCTGCTCTTGATATTGCTTACTACTGGAAGCACTAGCACTGGCACTGCTGTCTTCTAGAACTACAGTTTCATCTATATAACTTTATTGACGAAAAAGGAACTTTTCTAAAGACGTTTGCTTCTTTGCTGCTAATTCTCGGAGCTTTTCATCTTTCTCATCTACCTCACATGATCTTACTTTTCTGACCTACCCTCTGTAAATGTAGAAATTCTCTATCTTCTTCAATAATTATTAGTTCATCAGCCTTTTCGTGCGCAATGTCAAATAATTGACACAAACTTTCAGCTATTTATTTTCTTTTGCTATTGAAAACTTTGATTTCTTTCCTTTGCTCTTTTTCAACATTTGCCATTCATCGTGCAATTTGCTTAGTTTCTTTACATCATTACATTTCTGCGTTGTTGATATTACTGCCTTCTGCCACACGTTCATCACATTATTAAGAGTTGAAGTTGAAGCTTCTCTAACGATTTCGCTTTTAGAATTTCTGTAATTCATGAATAAGGAAAGTACTTCTTTATTTGATGGCAACACAATTTGATTTAATGTATCTATTTTTTGGCCAATCAGCCATACATCACTTGTGCTTCGTGTCATGCTTATAACAAGATGACAAACTAATTGAGAGAAACACACAGTAACACCTCACTCTGACAATACCGAACACACATTGAGCTCAGTCCCCTCAGTAGCAGTTTCCTACTGCTCAGTTCATACTTACTCCTAGGATTAGGACTCACTGATAGTATAAAATAGGTCTATATTCTACATGCAGTTAACAGTTTATTTTCACTGTATTTTAGTTTAAATTTATACTAACACTTCCTATATATTTTAACCTGTAAATAGAAAGAAAATTACAAACTTAGGTTTCGCACTCAATTTTCATTTTCCTAAATATTTTTAAAGGGTGGGCGCGACTTCTGAATATTATTTATTTTGTGGAAAATTTTGCATTGTTTAAATAACATATGGAATCATATTAGAGGGTATCCCAAAAAATCCACGATGGTCCACTATTTTGCATTAACCTAATATATATATATATATATATATATATATATATATATATATATATATATATATATATATATATATATATATATATAAATATATATATATATATATATATATATATATATATATATATATATGTGTGTGTGTGTGTGTATGAAAAGAAACTCACAACTTGCACGTGAGTCAAAATTATGATAAATAACAGCCACAAGGAAAATGAAAAACCGATTCCGAGTGCTTTCTTCTTTATTCCAAAAGACCTCTTGATGGAATAACGTAGGTCAGGACAGACAATGTTTTAAATAGTAAGGAGTGTGGGGATAATACGGCTACCTGCATCAAAACCCTAACTAAGGGGTACAAATTATTTAAACACTTTAATTTGTGATTTAATATGATTAGATATTTTAGGATCTAGGCTAAACTATCCAGGGTTAATATTAAAATTTGGGAAAGTATTAATAGAGATACATTCCAAAATATTTTTAAAAATGTATTTTGTACATTTAATAATAGGTTTAGGCAATATTTTAATTAAGGGTAACATAAATTTAAACCTATATTATGTTACCCTTTCTACGTAATTAAAAATTGTTATAATTCTGCTAAGCGTTCATTTTATCAACCTAATCGTAACATCCCTAAATTTCATGCCAAAAATGTATTAGTTTTACCTTTTAACCAAAGTTTCATTAAATTACCTTATAATTTGAACATAAATGTTATTTTTAAATATGAAAAAACTATCCATCGCCTTCTCTAAAAAATTCACAACCTAAACCAGGCATTGTATATTTTATTGGTTGCAATAATTGTGAAAAAGCTATTATGGACAGACAAGTAAAGAATTGAATGTTAGAGTTAAACAGCACCAAACTAATGTTCGTAATTTTTGTCAACAATCTGCATTATTTTTACATATTTATAGTCAGGATCATACTATTAATTGGAATAGTGCTAATCCTGTTATTAAATGTACTAACTACATTTCAAGAAATATTATGGAGAGTATCTCTATTAATACTTTCCCAAATTTTATATTAGCCCTGGATTGTTTAGCCTAGATCCTATCATATCTAATTATATTAAATCACAAATTATAGTGTTTAAAGAATTTGTACCCCCTAGTTAGGGTTTTGATGTATGGAGCCGTTTTAACTCCCCACTTCTTACTATTTAAGACATTGTCTGTCCTGACCTATGTTATTTCGTGAAGAGGTCTTTTAGAATAAAGACGAAATCGCTCGGAATCGTTTTTCCATTTTCCTTGTGGGTGTTATTTATCATATATATATATATATATATATATATATATATATATATATATATATTTATATAGATATATACAAGAGAAAGCACTGTTTTAGAATTGAGTATTAGAATTGTTCGTAGTACTGCTACTGTGTGACAATGTGACTACAGCGACTTTTTGTCAACTAGCGCGCATCACCGAACTTAATGAATAGCAGCTGTTTGGTGGGCTTGGTCTCCATTTATTCCTGAAGGATTTTGTAAAACAAACGCAGACCTAATTAAGCAAAAAGATTTTCCCTGCTGAAGGGCATAATTTCTTAATAAATGCTGTGAAAATGGTGTGTGTTTTTTTATCTTTTCTAAAAGAGAGACAGCAATAGCTGGGAACTTTTGAAACTATCGAAAACCCCCATTTAGTAAAGTGATTCACTTTGAAGTGGCTATATATTAAATAGTGACCACGTGTTAAACTTCCGCTGACAAAGTATTTTTTAAGCAGGATTTGTAACCGCAAAAACATTGCAGTAATCAAAAAAACCAGGCAAAGGTAACAATCATGGCAACCACCATTTCCACCATCGCTTTACCTGTCAGCTAACCTAGAGCGCCTACAGCATGTTTTTTCCACACTCGGAGTTCCTCTTTAAGCTGAAAAGGGTTAAGAAAAAGACACCAATAATAAAAGAGCCTGTAAAGTGTGCTTCCTTATCCGATCATTAAAATCATCTCACATCTTCCAAGAGATCCCATCATTAGGACCTAACTCCCTTAAAACACCCATTAGGTCCATTTACCCACAATGCAGCGCATAAATTGAAGCTCCTGAAAAGGCAAACTTGACCAAGTCCCAAATTAACCAAGAGGACTTACTAAGTAGAATCTGACCTACTGTGAGAGTGAACGGGAGCTTGGGCGTTCTTGGCGCATCCTTCCTCCAGCGACTTCGTTCGCATATTCAGAGGTGAGTCTATAAATATTTGCCTTTTTTGACACCTTTGAATCAAATGGCAATAGTTGCTGTAACAGCATTGAGAATGGCCACAACACAATGGTGACTCCTGTTACAAGTGACCCCTTTAAAAAACTGGGCTAGTGGATTGTAGTAATTCTGGGCACCCTCAAGGAAGAGGACTCAGCTTTTTCCTGCAGGATCTCCAACCTCGTAGTAGGTAGAAGCGCATTCAGGGGACGATATCCTTCTAACCACAGCACCTTTCCTGTGCTTTAGCAAAGTATCACTAACCACAAAATATTTTGAGACACACCCATCCTATGCTCTAACGAATTCCATTGAGAACAGGTAAACTCTCTATCTGGAGAGCAGTGAAGGACGTTCAGCTCCATCGTTTACCGAAATCCGTGCCTGCACCTCTATGATTCCCTCCCTGGCAGGAGATTTCTCATAAAACACGATCAATGCTCTCCTCTGTCATTCTCTTTGCTCTCTGTGACCCACACCAAGAAGGGACAAAGATTTCTCTTCAAACTTTGACCGGTTTACCTCAAAAAACATTTACTACACATACTGTCTTGTTAGGTTTACATAGGATATTTTCATCGAAATTCCTGAGTTAAGACATGAAATGTGCCATATTAGTTCAGCCTTCTTATTTCACCATAACATTCTGGTAGATTTTAAACGTGCTTAATTTATAGTGAGACCAAATTACCAATAATGGCCATAATTATGTAAGTATAACGTCTCCATCCCTTTCATTTCCTATCAGTAATATTTCTAAAGGTTATAGTATTCCTCCATCTTGCATTCATCAAATTACCACGCAAACAAACCACTTTCCTGTAGACCTCTCTGATTGCGCCAAAATTACTTGATGTATCACGTAAATACATTAAAACTTTATTGAAGCAAAAATCCCTATCAGTAAATCCCCTTACACTTATCCAAAAGGTCCGATTAGAGTTATCTAGTCATGTGTGATTACAAATTATTCGCTCTATCAATATCAAGGAAAAATACCAATTGCCCCTTTTAACAGATTTCTTTGATAATTTGCAAGTTTAAATTTCTTTAACAAAGAAGATTGCGGAATATTTTTTCCAACTACCAATCTAAGAAACCTACGAGTAAATGGTAAAAACGGATGTCATTTTCCTCGGTCTTTATTAACTGTTCTTGGTTTCGCAAGGCATATATGATGCAACAAGTCGCGATATTTTTAACCTTATATTAACCATATCTTGAATGATTTAGACATTGTTTATTGCTAAGTCAAAGACTTAGCACTACTAGCAAATCAGTCTCGCAAAGTGCCTTTTCGCTATGGATTCAATATTATACTTTACGATTATTTTACACGATGGAAATATTTTTTGTTACCTATTTATCTGTTCTTTATTTTGGCAAGTTTGATGTTATTCTGATGTTCCTAAATGTAATCAATTTCATAAAATACATTTTTCTAGAACGCTAATGATAATTATTTAAATATATATATATATATATATATATATATATATATGAATTCCAACTCTATCAGCTAAGGAAAGATGACTTAAATATCTCCCATTATATCTACATAATTCTCATTATTTTCCACTCTAAATTCCAGAAATTCACTCAAGCAATTGCGATAGAGTGTTATTGGAAGATTAAATCCTCGTTCTTATGTTTATTACTAACCAATTAAAACGTAAATGATGAAGTTGCACGATTGTATATGTGATAGCATATGTTAATATACTTAGGTCTTGTTACTTAGGGGCTTATTGAGTTCTACAGAGTTGTTTAAAAATGCCATCTTGAGAGACGATTTTTTTTCGCTTGTTTTCTGCACTAAATGGTGAACCGTCTGCAAAAAATTCTATGTACTATACTTAACACCTTCCTGTTTTGATGCCTGATTGTTATTTTTCCTTCTTCCCTGCCGCCTTTTTAAAAATGCAATACCTAGGCAGTGTTGTTTCATACCATATAGATTTTGAGTAGATTTAAGCATTTTGTTACTCAAGCCTTAATAAGCCCGATTTTTGCCATATTCTGACTACCATCTTCAAAATGTTTTAGGGTCTGAAGAACATGCAATATTTCTTTCTTTCATTTGGTGTAACTTATTCCTTATTTTGACCATTTTCCACCTGGAGTATGGTAAAAATCGCTAATACATTGCTCCTGATAGAAATCCTTTAACTCTGATTTTGTTTCCGTGTCCTTTTTTCCCTGGGTTATTATTAGATATTACAAGTTCACTCTTTGTGTATTTTTAAAATGCTTGTTGAGTTAATTTTTTATTTAAATAGGCTCCATCCCGGATTATTTTTGCTTTTTATCTAAAAACGTTTCCGTAGCCTCTCTTATTCTGTGTTACATGTCCTTTTATTTGCTTTTATCCAAGCTGTATATTGTAAAGTAGTTTCTGTTATTTTATTGTTGCAATTTTATAATGTTTATTTGCCTACAAGATGATTAAATTTTTAAATTATTCTTGTTGGCTTTTGTAATTTGGAAGGTATTTATTTTGTGGAGCTGTCGAGTTTAAGTAATCTGTACTTTATTTATTAATGTTTCTTTCTATTATTTTAGACCTATTATATTCTACTTTGATATAGCTTTTGAATAACCTTTAGGAGTTTAAAATTATCTAACGTTCTCATCTTTTGATCAATTTAGTCTTATTTATATTCATCTACTGCTTTATTTATTTTGAAAAAAGCAGTTTATAAAGGAAAGGTTTATTTCTTCAGCAAGTTTGCAGAGATGTTTCGCTCTTTATTTCCATAAGCTACTGTGAATTCTCCTACCGATCGATTTCGTCTCTTTGTTCTCAAATATTTGCCTTGAATTTCTCAGGATTATCTTGAACTGATAGTGTTCTTGAGGTTGTGCATTCAAGCAAGCTACGGGTAATTTGTCCCTCTCTACATCCGAGGAAATATTGCAGGGGTATGATTTGGTATCTCTTGTGGGGAATAATTATTTTTAATTCTTTAATCACTTAATTCATAAGCCATTTGTCTTAAAAAATTTAATATACGAGTAATTTATGTGTTAAATGTGTATTTGCTGTTGTTGTTTTTATATTTTTTACTTTAGTGCTTAGTTGTCTTTTATTTGTATTTTGTAGTGTGTATGATTTTGTGTTCTGGGTTTCTTATTTTTTCTAGTCTCCTTTATTCTACTCTTTCTTCTTGTCCTTTTTGATTGAAATAAGTTTTAATCGGTAAATTTCAGTCAAAATCACTGATTTGCTTGCAATTCGGAATAATTTTGCCTTAATTGGTTTTAATGTGTTATTTATCGGTAATACAACACTTTTTCACGCATAGAACGGCACTTGGTTAATCATTTAAATGATTTCGTCATTCAATTCATGATTAACCAGTTCTTACATATTCCTTGTTCTTTCTTCTGACTTTTTAAATGGGAATTAACCCCCTTATTCCTCTTATTTTTATGTTATTTTGTTAGCTAGAGTTGTGCGTGTGCACACTCTTCACCTCAACGCCAAGGCCGGGAAGGGCAAGCTTCATCCTAATCAATTGGCAAAATGGCAAAGAATCCGGGCGTTGACCGAGAGTGAAGTAGACTTTGGTTAGGAAGTATATCCCAACTAGTCCCTAATCTCCTCCAAGGAAAATCCTGCCCTCTGGGGCGAGGGCAACCTGGGAGACACGCTCACTACGGCAAGATCTTCCTTTCGACCATCTCACCAGTGGTGTCCCCAACCACGTTTGGGATTCTTAGGGCTCATAGACTCTTTGGAATGCAAATCTGCGTTGCTGAGGCACGTGACTCAACCTATAGGTTTCGGGGAACCAGCCCGCTGGCCCAGAAGAAATTCATCATTCTCATGGCAATAAAGGGAGCAGAGTCCAAAGGGTTTCGACGCCCATAGTTCTCCTTATGTTGTCTCAAGAGGCCCCTGCTGCTCCATTCGGGAGGTTGGATTCAATCACCAATCTCGATTCGCTAGCGGCCACCCGGGGATCCCAGGAATTAAGCAGCGCGGCGATTTCCATAACAAGGTATTTCCTTCCTGACCCCCAGATCCTCCCGAAGACCACACAGGAGCAGACGTCGCCCACCCTTGGAAGGGGTCCATCGGTGGACATGATCTTACCTAGATTCTCCCAGGTCCATTTACGAGCGAGCCGACTGAACTGCCTTCTGCATGCTCGCTCGTACCAGAGACCCATAGGTATCTTCCGAGACTGACCACCGCCGCTGCTTCAGAGTCCGAACCAGCTCTGCCACCCACCGCCATGGACATCGCCGCATAAACGGGAACCAGGTAGGAAATTGTTAACCATAATCTACGCGTCAACCTACAGGCCCCCTACTTCAAGACTCGGGATCCCGAGGAGATCCAGCTCCTCCTCGCTTTGTTCCCCTTTCGGAACAACATCGTCGCAGCAGACTACCATCGCCTACATCAGCGACTCCGCCTGTATCACGTCGTCTTTCAACACGGTTGGACTACCGCCCTTAATGACGCAAGGGAACAGGCCACCATCTAAAGCGGCATTGTGATCTCTGAAAGATCCCTTCCTCGCCCTCTCACACCGCTCCCCGCCGCTCTCCAGGGCGCGCATCTTCCTACAAGACGTACGTGATAGCCTTACCTGGCTTGAGGAGCTCCGGGTCGCCAGAGCCCGCCGACGAATCAGCCTCGACGACCGTCCACCAGCGACTCGGACGACATGCTTTTCTCGCCCGAGGAAAGGGGAGACCTCTTCGGCTTCGAGGATTCCTCAGCCTCCGCGTTAATATCGGATCCGGGAAGCAACGACCCTCCGACTCAGCCACCCGTCATCCGATCTTTTCTTTTCACGCGCTCGTCTCCTCCCTACCCTCAGGGGGTCGACCTCTCTTCGGGTGATGAGATACTCATCCTTGACCCTCCAGTTCTCGTCGACCCCCCTCCTCCGCCCGGTCTTCGAACCTTCTAGGAAGAAGCGGCCCCTATCCTGGGACGCCTCACCATCGCGGACAATTCCGCCATCGGGAAATTCTTCGTGGAAGCCACCTAGGAACTCAGCGGCTTGAACATCGAGGACACGGCCGCCGACCCTCCTCAGTTCATCACGGCCATCCCGATGCCGGGACTGGCGGTTCCCACGATCATCAACGCCCTCCCATCTTCTCCTTCCATCTCATCGGATCATTTACCTTCTTCATCTCACCCCTCGGAACAGGGTGACGTCCTGCGAAACGTGATGAGTGGCCCCCTGGATATTATGGCCCCGAAACGACCATTACAACCAGAACGACGACCGTAACAACGCCAACGACGCCGCATGTGGCGCCCAGGAAGGAGGAAAACAACAGGAGTGGGTTAGCCCAAGCCTAGACCCACTGGAACAGGAACAGGGCTCACTTTTACCCGACGCCCGCCTTGACGTGCTCCCCCCTGGCTCGTTTGACTCAGAGCTCCGCACTTCTTACCTCCCCAAGGCCACTACCGCGGATGAAGTCAAGATCTTTCCCAAGCGCACCTACAGACATTGGCAATCTTCTTCCCCCAGTATGGCGCCCTTAATCAAGCAGGTGGCCAGCGTGGGCATCCTCGAGGAAGGCCCCATCACGCGCGCCCACCGGATTTTCGGCGTCCCAAAGCCAAACAAGAGCGCCCGAATAGTCTACGATATGTCCGCCGCCGCAGATGCCTACACTCCCCCCCCCTTTCCGTCTCCCCTCAGTCCCCAAGGTCCTGGGACAAGCCACGGAGTGCTCTTTGGCCATAAAGCTGGACCTTAAGGACGGGTTCTACCACGTCTGGCTTCACCCGTCAGCCCGCACCAACTTTGGATTCGTGGTAGAAGGCCGCCGGTAACGGTTCAAGTGGCTTTCCATGGGTTTTTCAAGAGCGCCCTTTCCCATGAAAATGACCCTGTCTACGTTTGTGAACGGCTGGGCCAAGGCAGCCGGCGTTGTTGCCCACAGCTACTTGGACGATATCATGGCCATTGACTCCAAGAAGGCGCTACGAAAATTCCTTACCCTCTTCCACCGAGCTCGGTTCGCCTGAACCTGGACAAGAGTATCCTCGCCCCGACAACTTCCCTCACGTACCTCGGAATCGAGATCAACCTCAGGGGATTTTGCACCCGAATCACCAAACAGTTGCGCCAGAAGACTGTGAACGCGTTGGAATACGTGTCCATTCACCGTATCCCCCGCAAGTGCTGGCGGTGCTTGGCGGGGCTCCTCAACTTCATCGCCCCCACGCTCCGCCTTCCATTCATCTGGGTCCAACTGTGCTACTCTCAGCTCTCCCGCCCCGACTCGACAATCTTCAGCCATCTCATTCCCTTCGTTCACCGACGCTGGACCAGATGGAAGCTGCCACGCCCTTTCCCCGTGCGGAACGCCGTTGACGCCTTTCCATGGAGAATGGGGCTCATCTCGAGTTCTTCACAGCTGGCCTGGGACTGCCGTACCTAGACCTCGCCATCTTCGACCTGGAATCTTTGGTCCTCCTCCTCGCCCTCCTGGTCCTGTCCAGTGCCCAGATCCTGTCGGATAACATCCCCGCCATCCGGAACGCATTCAGGGGAAATATCTACGACAACGTACTGGAGCTCCTTTTTCCCTGGTCCATCGTCACCTTCGCCAAAGCCTTCCGGATCAGCTCTCGCCACATCACCTTTGTCTGGAGCCAGCGTAAACCTGCGGATGGCACTTAGCCTACCTTTGGAACTTCTTATTAGCCATCGGGACTGCTCCTTCCTTCAGGTCTACTTAAGGAGCTGTCCTCACCGCAGAGCGCCATTCAACGTTTTGCGTAAGTGTCAGCTTCTCACCGGCCCCACCCACCGCTCCCTTCTCTATCACACCCTCCCTGTGTTTCATCCTTGTATCTTCTGCCCGGTATTAAGACTGGTTCTTGTAACTCTGTCTGGGCATAAGTCTTAACTTGTGTCTGCGTCAGGCCAAGCCTGGCTCTTTTGTAACTTTAAAAATAAAGAAGGCTCCTCCTCCCAAGTTGGGGGGGAGGACTAAAGTGTGGGTGCCAGTACGCTTCCTTGAGAAACGTCTGAGCGTGGTGTGAAAGGTTGTGAGATGGTATTGTTGTATTTTATGTGGCATCTCCGTTCAGTGAGGTAGTTCAAGAGGAGCCTTCTGGTGCATAACTCCGTATTGTTAGCGAGTTTCCAACGGATTCCCTCGTGCCACACCTTACCGAAGGCCTTCATCACGTTCTTGCTGATGGACAGTGTCTTTTGTCGTACCTGGCGGGGTTTTTTGTATTCTGTCGGGAACGATGGTCACAGCCGCCTGAGTGGACCGGTTCCTCCTGAACCTATATTGGTGGGGGGATGGCCAATCCCTCTCTTCCAGGTATTCCCGTAGGTGGCATTTGCTCATTTATTCGAGTATTTTGTTAATGTGCTCTAATAGAGCAATAGGACTGTAATTGTTTGGGTGTTTGGGGTTTTTGTGTAAAAGCATGTTGTGAGAGACGTTGAATATTTTATAGAAGTGGCCTGAGGCTAGTGAGGCGTTGAATAGGGGTGTAAGTGTAGGGTATATGTTTGTGGGGAGGTTGTTTATTAATGTGGCTGGTAGTCCGGAGGGGCTGGGTACACGTTTAGTTGTTGTTTTAATGTGGTGTTTTGTTTACTCGACGGTGATGCGAGTGGCCAGTGTAGATGTTATTTCTATATACATCAGCCAGTATTCCCTAGCAAAAACATCTCTGCGTTTCCCTGCATCTCTGAGTTTCCCTGCGATCTTTTAGATACAGGAGGCAAGGCCCAGCGAAATTTCCCTCAACGCTTCTCATTGAGAACAGTGATTTCGGCAAGCTATACCGTTGAAAGCCCCCTCCGCTCCCCTACTCTCGTGAATAAAAATTCCTTTAATTCCCTGGCTCGTCATAGTGAGATGACGTGGTATACCCTCCACATCCCTGCTCCGCCGTGACTTGGCTTTGTGAATGAAACGCTACACATAGAGCTCCGTTGCAACTATGCCGCTCTACTTAGAAAGGGAATAATTGAAAACTTTGGGGAAAGAGGGTCTAAGGTTTTGCCCGCAGCGGAACCAAAATGAAGGAGCAAACCTGGAATTGGACCCAGTAACCGACGCGGGGAGGATTAATACCCTACCCTGCGTACTGGCACCCACACTTTACATCATGTACACAAACGACACCACACGCCCATCCGAAAACTGCTAAACGAGAAACAAGAAGAAACCTGGGACAACTTTACAAAAAAGTAAAAAACACACAAACCCAAGTGAGGCTTGGAGGTTAATGAAGAAAATAAAAGGTCAACCACCAAGAAAGCCGATAAGGATAATAAACGAACAAGGTGAATACTTAAGGAATAGCGAAGAAACAGAACAAAAATTCAGAAACCATTGGAGCAAAATTTACACAATGGAAGAAGAAGACTAAAAGATACGACAGAGAGACAGAGAAAATATTAAATTGGAATATAATAACAAATATACATAGGCTAATACTGGAGAGAAGAGTTGACCTACGAACAAACCAGCAGGCGGGAGTAGGAGCGACGATCACACTGCAGGACTTATAGACGCCATCGGCTCCTTCAAATAAAAAGCCCCCGACAAAACAGGACTAACTAAATAGAATTATGACAAGGCACCAGAAAAAATATTAGGAAACATTACGGACATATTCAACGCCTTCCTGGAAGTGTTAAAGGTAACAAAAATGGTATTCCTACCTAAACCAGGCAAACTAGTAAACATTGTCTCCAGTTATAGACCAATATCACTCCTGAACTTTCTGGATACAGTGTTTGAAAAAATAATAAAGAACAGACAAGCCAAACACCTCGAAGAAAATGGAAAACTAAACAAACATGAGTACGGATTCAGAAAAGACGGGGACTCGACCATGGCAATCGTAATAATAAGGGAGAAGATTGCCCAAGCCAAGTCTGGAAAAGTGTACGTAGATGTGGTAATATGGGATGTCAACAAGGCCTGCGACAAGATATAGGTGGAAGGACTGAAGCATAAACTCCTTCAACTCGATCTCGGCATCCGGACGGAGAGAATACTGGCTTATTACATATTGAACAGGGCGGCATATATCAACATTGAGGAATACGAAGGACCCACCTTCCAACTCCAAACTAGGGTCCCACAAGGAGAATAAATGAGCCCCACCTTATATGGCATCTATACGGCCGACCCCCCCCCCCTTTCCACTAACGCTATGGTGTAGGAACATTCAGTACGCCGATGACATCAGCTAGGTGATCTCCAGACGCATCACAAACCCTAGACGGTAGGCAAGAACTACATAACGAGAAATAAAAAATATAAATGATTACTAGGAAAAATAGAAAATTAGAAATAATATGAACAAATTCAAAATCATCCCCATAATGACACGCAAAACAGACGAAGAGAGGAAGAGCCAAAAACAAAATTAACCAAGAATAACATCAAATAGAGGCGTGAATGCCTGAGATAGAAACAAACCGATAATCAAGAAAGAACAAAAGCAAAATTAGAAGCAAACAAAACAAGAATGAATAAACGAAAACATACACACAAAACAAATAAACTATAAAAGAATTAGAATTAACGTTACCTGAGAAGGTACTCCACTCAAAACCCTAAAAGAAAAAATAAATACAAGAAGGAAAATGAATTAGAAGTAAACTGACAAAGAGAAAAAACAGACAGAAAATAGAAGAAAGAAGAGCAGTCAGTATCCTGGCAAATGTAAAACCCTCTTAACACACATGCACAACTTTGACTCATCCTTACACCTCTTTAAAAAACTCTCATGCTATATTTTAACTGTCTTTCCCTTCTTCTCTCACCTAGACACAGATTTCGCCGCTTGGACAACTAACAGATCACTCTCATTAAGCTTGGCAAAGCAAACAACGGATACTTATTCTACGTTTACCTGACGAAGATATTTCACACCCTGTAACGCGGAAGGAATACTACGGCAACTATATTTCCTTCCTATCGCCTGCTCAAGATAATCTAAAAAAAGAAGACTCCCACCATCTCAATTTCATTATTTCTTTTCATTTTCCTTTCTCTCACCCAAAATTCTTCCTTTTGGAAGGTTCCTAAAAGGAGAGAAATACGTTATTACCCACACTTAGTCAATCCATCATGAATAGCTAATTTTCCCACACCTCCTCGCCCCGTGGCCTAGCGCCCCGCTGATGAAAGCTGCCACCACAACCTCGTCCCAACTATGCGAAGCAGTAGCATTTGTATAATTGGGGGTAGGGGAGGAGGGAGGACTAGCCCACTCCCAGATACCCGTACAAGAGGAGGCCATGGACAATGGGCCGGGTTGGAACCCCTGCAGGATAGTCTAACTACTCTTCCTGTGAAGGGCCCCCAAGACCACTGAGGGATATATAACAGCCTCAGTGTATGGGAGGAGGCGGCACTCCCGGCTAGCAGCGCTAGATTCCGCGCTAGCCAGCAAAACTTCAGTCACTTTTCACACCTCAAGAGGAGCCCACTCGGGTCCATCTACTCATTTATCATCATCCTCATACTTGTCAGTCAAATCAGCGGGGACTAGTCCCGCGGGTCGGGAGGGTTTAGACAAAGTACATATGTGCATGCTAACCATGGAATATCGAAGACTCCCGTTGAGAACCGAACACGGGAAGCCAAAACCCGAGAAAGTGGTTTTGAGAAGAGATTTGTACACAGCGCTAAAAATAGCCATTACAAAACTAACTCACGTACCGAACGGGTGCATAGCATTATTTCTATAAACAAGAAGATGTAGAACGTCTAGTGGTGCTCCGGAAGGCACTAGAATTCTAGAGAACATTGTACTAGCACCAAAACTACTACCACAGCTGCTGGCAAATAGATCATTCATATACATAAAAGTAGACCTGTAGGTGGAGTCTCACACGAAAGAGGAACTCAAAATGGAACTGGAAAGAGAAAAATCGCACTTAAACAAAACGTAAATGATAAAATTCGGCCACCACACTCACATCTTTAAAGTAGTGAGCTCATCAACAAATATGGCCAATAGCGTGTTGCAGAACGGCCTTCTGACATTCGGAATGAGAATCCCACCTAACATAACTATGAAAAAATTCACAAACTTACAGACATGTTTCCTGTGCTATGCACTAGATCAACATGTGACAAAAAACTGTCCGCACAAAGACATAAAAATGTGTTCCGAATGCGGGAAAGATGGCCACTACTTGCAAGAATGGACGGAAACAACCAAAAAGTGCTTAAACTGCCAGAGTCCACACAGGTCTATGGCTGTCAATTGCCCCAAAAGAAGAAAAATAATAATAAGAAAGGAACAAGAAGAGAGGCAAGAATATGAGAGCAAGACGAATCAAACTTACACAAGTGTTGCTAAAGCAACAGTAAAGGAACTCAAATAAACTGAAGAAAAAAAATAAATATAAATGTCAATAAAGAAACCGGCCTGGACATCTTGGCGTATATGATGTTTGCACATGGACACAATATATTGCAGCCAGGAACCTTCACATACACCCTGAATCTGCACGTCAAATTGAACGGGATAAGGAAAATGTCGTTTCCGCCCAATCCCCCATCGGCACTGATATACGGAGTCACGGCCGTTAAAACCCTCCAAGTGAAGGACATGCTAGAAGTAGGCGACACATTAGAAGAAAAAGAAGAAGAGACCGAACAAACAACAGAAGAAGAGAAAGAAACAGAAAGCTCCGACAAAGAAACAGAAAAAGAAAGAAAAGGAGGACACCAAAAAGGCATTAAAAGACAAAGCGAAGAAGGTTGCAGATACGAAGCTAAAGATTTTAAATTACTTATCTTTGTACATGAAGCCTACCCCCTGCAAAAGGGGCCACTCGAGCCGAAATGAGGAAAAGACTGGAAGAGGGCACATGTAAATGGACCTACCTAACCAAACACGAAGAAGGCTCAATTAAAAAAACTGATATGGGAATGGGGAGAAATGGCTACATTAAGCATCCTGGAGGAGTATAGGTACATTAAAGCCACCCCTCCCTCATGAGGAGAAGCGTGGAAAAGGTAGCCGGCGAAAATGCTTACCATGTGTGATCTCCCCGCCGCTGTGGGCAGTTGGAGCTAGCATCTGTTTGAAGGCAACCCCCCGCAAAGAAAGAGAAGAGGATTATCTGAAGTCGATACGCCAGAATAGGATTAGTTCGTGAAGATCGATCCATCGGCCAGACAAGAGGATTATCTGAAGTCGATACGCCAGAATAGGATTAGTTCGTGAAGATCGATCCATCGGCCAGACAAGAAGATTATCAGAAGTCGATACGCCAGAGGAGGATTAGGTCGTGAAGATCGATCCATTGGCCAGACAAGAAGATTATTACTAGTCGATTCGCCAGAAAAAAGATTAGTTCGGGAAGATCGATCTTTCAGCCAGACAAGAAGATTAAAAGTCGATACGCCAGAAGAAGGGTTAGTTCGTGAAGACCGATCCTTCAGCCATACTAGACTATTTCCGTGAGAAACGATAGGATCAGATTGAGAAAATCGATCCCCCCTTTCAGGGCCGTATTAACCTAAATAGTCAAGTTTTAAATCGGTGCCATACCGAAGAAGCCTTTTCAGTCTGCATAAAAGTCCGACTGAAGAATAGTAAAGCCGCTCACACTCGAGTGATTCTCACATCTCAAGCACCGTAAGAGTGAGGGGAGAAGAACCCAGCCCCAACGAGCTCACGTTCTTTAATTACGTTGAAGAAGCAGCCCCCGTCACAGGCGACAAGCAAGCCCTCCTCGACGAAGCAACACTTCAAAGCGAGAGATAAGTCCTCCAGCGACATCCGGCAATCCCCTATACTTACCTGTAAGTTAACAATAACATTTATATCTCTATTGCGATAGTAGAAGTTTAGTACGTCTCACGTTTTAAAGGAGAGTAGAAACCATTATTCTTGAACCTATTTGAAAGCCTATTTGTTAATGTTTTGTCATTGAAAGATCTTTGAGGCCAAAGATAGAAATGTGTTTACTGTTGGTTTGTAATATTTAATTTAAAATACATGTTTATTTTGGTAGATTCTGGTTTTTCCTCTTATCCTTATGTGTTTAAAAATAGCTCTTCCTTAAGAACTAAACCACTAAAATAGCACTCTTAGAACAAAGCCTACTTAATCATAGAAGTAACTCACGCCCCTTAAAGCATACCGATACTAAAAGGGTGTCAAAGAGTATAGTGATCAAAACCAAGGGTCATTCTACGACATATTATAAAAGTGGTGTCAGGTCTAGAAGTTTTATATTAGAAAAAACCCAGCAGTGTCTATTTAAGGAATAGCTAACACATAAAAGGAACACCAAGAATAATAGAATATTTGACCAGTGGAAAATTGGTAAAGTTAGAGGTGGATACCATCTAAAGGTAATTGTTAGGCCAAGTGGTAAGTTTCGGTGGTGGAATAGGTCAGGCTTGATTAAAAACAAGGTAGATGACTTACATAAGCGCGATGGCATTGTTTGACCTTTATCGGAAGCAAGGTCAAAGCCTCGGACTGGAAGGAACCGAGCTGAACTCGTATATTCAGGAGAAAGAGAGAAACGAAAGAGAGTTTATTCAGGAGAAAGAGAGAAACGAAAGAGAAGAAAGAAGAGAGGAACGTAAAATGAAAATGGAAGCTGATGAAAGAGAGAAGATAAGGGCCCACGAAAGAGCTCTTAGCAAAGACGAGTTAGAGGTGCGGTCAGTGTCATCCAGAACAGGAGTGTCACCAGCAGCCAGCATGAAACTCCCGGAGTACAGGGACGATGAAGATTTATGCTCATATCTCTCCCATTTTGAGAAAATATTTGAAGTCAATAATTGGGACCTAGAAGAAGATGGGGTCGCCAGACTGTTACCGCTACTCAATCGTAGGATGAGAGAGATATTCGTATCTTTACCCTCAGAAGCGACTGTGGACTATTCCACTCTCAAAGCCGAACTTCTCTCAGCAACAAACCTTAACCCGGAAGAATATAGGATGAAGTTCAGGCAGTCTCGTATAAGACCTGGACAAACATACAAACATTTTGGCTTTGAGCTTCGTCGAAGCCTACAGTTTTGGATGAAGTCAGAAGGGGTAGAGAACGAAGTCGCTGCGGTCGTCGACTTCATGCTTAGCGATCAGTTACTAAGTACACTACCCCAGGAAATCCGTGCATTTGTTAAGGACCGAAAAGCTTCTACCTTCAACGAGTGTCTGGACGAGGCTGACCTCCACGCGGTAAATCATCGGTTATATCCTACGGAGTACAAGAAAGAGAAGGCTCCCTCCCCAAAGAAAAATGGGCCGCCACCCAGGCATTTACAGAAGAAGCCCTTTAAGTTCTCAGCAGCAAAAGGAACTTATAAACCAAATTTTGGAGGAGAAAAAAATCAAAAAGAAGTTAGGATTCCACAAGGATCATACCCTAATACCGGCACGTATCCCAGGAAGCCCGTCACTTGTTATACCTGCGGGATAATAGGTCACCTGAGTTTCCAGTGCCCACAGAACTCCCGACTGAGGGAGACCTCGAGACAACAGGTGCAAAACCTGACTGCTGCGATCCCAGCAGGACAAGCTGATTCGTCCTACGTCCCCGCACCAACATCCGAAGGGCCCCAGCAACAGGTAAACTTTCTATTCAACAAAAGTTCGCCAGGCGGCCTACAATTTGAAGAGGGCACTGTTAATGGGTGCCGAGTATCCACTTTAGTCAGAGACACCGGATGTACGTGCATAGTGGTATCCGACAAGTTGCTGCCCCCAGTAAACTCTAACCATAAGAAATTTGCAATCGTCCACGACTTTTTAGGACGCGACAATCGATTTCCCGTCGTGAGATGTCATATACAATGCAGATATTTCACTGGTTGGACGGACGTGGTAGTAGCCCCGATTAAGTTCTGCGCAGTACTAATCGGACAAAACCCCCTAATTCCCCAGCAAGAAGTGGCCCAACAAGTAGTCACCCGGGCACAAGAAGCCCAGAGGAAAGAGCAACCTGCTAAGTTGACCCCGAGGATTACCCTTGAAGACAATGGGTTCAAATTAACTTCCTTCGCCAGTGCTCAGAAGGAATGCCCCACTCTTAAACCTCTATGGAAGAAAGCTATTAAAGGTGAAATTCTCCAAGTGAAAGGAAAGAAGCCTATCCAGTATATCGTAGAAGACTCACTTCTCTACCGTACTATCAGCGAGGAGGATAGGGAGAACAAGAAAGCACTGTGTGTACCTCAAGAATACACGCAAAGAATTTTGAATACCGCGCATGATGGAATATTAGCCGGACACTTTGGGCACAACAAAACGGCGCAGCAGATATTCCGACACTTTAATTGGCCCCAGGCTGCCAGGGAAATTGTGGCCTATTGCCGATCATGCGACGTGTGCCAGAAGGATCCCTCCAGAGGACGGGTACCTCCCGCTCCCTTGCAAAAGGTGCCCGTTATAACCAAACCATTCTTTCGAGTGGCAAGTGATTTGGTGGGACCAATTCACCCCCCTTCAAGTGGAGGACACTCCTACATCATCACCCTAGTGGATTGTGCCACCCGGTTCCCAGATGCCGTGGCCCTACGGAAGATTGACCCTATTTCCTGCGCGGAAGCATTAATTTCAATTTTTGCACGAGTAGGCCTGCCTAAAGAAATTCTATCGGATAGAGGGCGCCAATTCACCTCAGAATTGATGGAGTATTTTAATAAACTACTGTTAGTCAAGCCAATTTTTACGAGTCCATTTCATCCATCCGCTAACGGAATCTGCGAGAAATTAAACGGGACTCTCAAAAATATATTGAAGAAGTTGTGTCAAAACAACCCTACAACGTGGCACAGATACCTGCCTGCAGCCCTTTTCGCCTGCCGAGAAATACCTCATCGGACGTTGGGATTCTGGCCCTTTGAGCTATTATACGGGAGAAATGTGCGAGGTCCTATGAGTATTCTTAAGGAATTATTTTCCAACGCGAAGCTCGAGCAAGAAATCAAATCGTCTTACGCCTACGTGATGGATATGCGCGAGCGCCTAGAATACTGCTCTGGCTTAGCTCGAGAGAACGCCGAGAAAAATTTAGCCAAATATAAGGACTACTTCGATATGAAAGCGAAGGCTCGGAAATTAAAGGCAGGAGATGAAGTCTTATTATTACTCCCGACCGAAAATAATAAGTTATGGGCCCAGTGGAAGGGACCGTTTGAAGTAATCGAGGCACGGGGTCCAGTCGATTACTTGATAGATACCCCAACAGGGCGAAGAACCTATCACATAAACATGCTAAAAAAATATATCACCGCCGCGCGTGCATAAAGAATATTACCCTTCTGGACGAAGAAGAACCGATGGATGCCGTTTACCCGGGTACGTCCCTGCAAGTCATACACACCGTGTGTGTGGAACAAGACGAGGAATACGAACTTCCCTCGCTCTCACCTACCCCGGAAGACCCTCGGGTGGATTTAAAGATAAATCCCCACTTAGAATTTCAACAAAAAGCGGAAATGTTGAACTTGCTCATGGAATTCCCAGAAGTCATTTCTGAAAACCCAGGATGTGCCAAGGATTTTATTCATGAAATAAAACTAAAAACTAATTCAGTGGTTCGGAGCAAACCATATCCTTTACCGATTCACCTACGAGAAGCCTTCAATAAGGAAGTCCGGAATTTACTAAAATTGGGAATTTTAGAGCCATCGGAGTCCGATTATTGCTCCCCCATAGTAATGGTTAAGAAACCTGATCAATCATTTCGGATGTGCGTGGACTTCCGAAAATTGAATTGAGTGACCGTTTTCGACGCTGAGCCAATCCCACTAATAGATCAAAATCTCCATTTATTTGAAGACGCTAAATTCATCACCGAATTGGATTTGTGTAAAGCGTACTATCAAATACCTCTCGCTAAGGAGTCCAAAAAACTGACGGCTTTTGCGACCGAGAGAGGTCTGTTACAGTTTACCAGGCTACCCTTCGGACTACTTACAGCCAGTAGCAATTATAATAGGATGATGAGGCGAATTATCGCTGGACTAAGTGACGTGTCGTTTTACTTCGACAACGGGTACGTAGCTACCCGTACATGGGAGTCACACTTACACGCCTTACGCTCATTGCTAGAGAAATTACAGGAGCAAGGTCTAACCGCCGGGCCGACCAAGTGTTATTTTGCCTACGAATCCATTGACTACCTGGGATTCAAAATAGGACAAAAACACTTGACTACCCAGCAAGAAAAGGTGGACGCCATAGTCAAGATGCCCCGGCCGAAAACAAAGAAACAACTCCGATCGTTTATGGGAGCGGCCTCGTTCTATAGGCGTTTTGTACCACACTTCGCTTCCATTGCGGCCCCACTTAATGATTTGTTAAAAAAGAGAGCGTCAGACCCTGTCACGTGGAACCCCCATGCAATAACTCAGTTGGAGGTTCTAAAAGGAAAACTCGTAACTGCGCCCATTCTTCGCTTACCAAATCCCAACAAGATCTTCGGCCTTCGCACGGACGCTAGTCGGGACGGGTTAGGCGGAGTATTGCTTCAATACGAAGATGACGAAACAGCCTATCCCATAGCTTATGTCAGTAGGAAACTGTTGAGTAGAGAAAAAGCCTACGCTACTATCGAAATCGAAGCTTTGGCCATAATATGGTCCATAGGTAAATTCAAATATTATCTAATAGGGCGCGAGTTTAAGTTGGAATGCGACCATAAACCGTTGTCATACTTAGGTAAAAATAAGTGTAAGAATGGAAGACTCCTGAGATGGAGTTTACTCTTGATGGAGTACCAGTACTCCATTCACTATATAAAAGGGTCCAACAATTGTATGGCCGACTCGTTAAGACGGAACCCTGTCGACGATTAAGGAGCAGCCCAACTATTGTATTATAGAAAGGTAAGTGTAAATCAGTAGAATTGTAAGTAAGTAGGGGCGAGTAAACCCCTAGTGGTAGGTAAGAAAATCCTAAGTTGGCACAGTAATATAGGAATTAATGTAAGGTAAGGTGAAATGTTATCGAGGCATTCCCGAGTGAACTAGAATTTATTGTATAATATAATGTTCCGTAAGTTACCCATGTATATTATTGTAAGCGTCGAATTTGAACCCCCCCCCCCTTTATTTTCTTAAGGAGGGAGGTAAATGTGGAGAAATGGCTACATTAAGCATCCTGTAGGAGTATAGGTACATTAAAGCCCCCCCTCCCTCATGAGGAGAAGCGTGGGAAAGGTAGCCGGCGAAAATGCTTACCATGTGTGATCTCCCCGCCGCTGTGGGCAGTTGGAGCTAACATCTGTTTGAAGGCGACCAGCTAAGGTCCTTAAACGACGCTCTAACGATCCAATTACCTACGAGACCCATAAATGTGTGGTTATGGAAAAAAAAGCGGTGCGAGTCAGAAGGCACGCCAAGTAGCGGTGCGGTTGCGAGCCTATAATTTGCGAGCTGACTTGGGCACCCCAGTGCCACCTCAGGAATTCTCGCTCTCCCCAGATGCTAACTCACCATTCGCTCCTCTCCCCCTTTGCCGCTGTGGCCTGGTCACTTCCCCCTTTAGATGGGGCGGCAATCCGCCTATAAATAAGCCCCGCAAAGAAAGAGAAGAGGATTATCTGAAGTCGATACGCCAGAATAGGATTAGTTCGTGAAGATCGATCCATCGGCCAGACAAGAGGATTATCTGAAGTCGATACGCCAGAATAGGATTAGTTCGTGAAGATCGATCCATCGGCCAGACAAGAAGATTATCAGAAGTCGATACGCCAGAGGAGGATTAGGTCGTGAAGATCGATCCATTGGCCAGACAAGAAGATTATTACTAGTCGATTCGCCAGAAAAAAGATTAGTTCGGGAAGATCGATCTTTCAGCCAGACAAGAAGATTAAAAGTCGATACGCCAGAAGAAGGGTTAGTTCGTGAAGACCGATCCTTCAGCCATACTAGACTATTTCCGTGAGAAACGATAGGATCAGATTGAGAAAATCGATCCCCCCTTTCAGGGCCGTATTAACCTAAATAGTCAAGTTTTAAATCGGTGCCATACCGAAGAAGCCTTTTCAGTCTGCATAAAAGTCCGACTGAAGAATAGTAAAGCCGCTCACACTCGAGTGATTCTCACATCTCAAGCACCGTAAGAGTGAGGGGAGAAGAACCCAGCCCCAACGAGCTCACGTTCTTTAATTACGTTGAAGAAGCAGCCCCCGTCACAGGCGACAAGCAAGCCCTCCTCGACGAAGCAACACTTCAAAGCGAGAGATAAGTCCTCCAGCGACATCCGGCAATCCCCTATACTTACCTGTAAGTTAACAATAACATTTATATCTCTATTGCGATAGTAGAAGTTTAGTACGTCTCACGTTTTAAAGGAGAGTAGAAACCATTATTCTTGAACCTAGGTCATATGTGTTTGTAGATGAGAGTACGTTAATTTAATGTTTTATGCTAATCAAATAGGGTCGTGATAAAAATTACTAATTGGCAATTGGTATGTTTACTGAAAGCCTATTTGTTAATGTTTTGTCATTGAAAGATCTTTGAGGCCAAAGATAGAAATGTGTTTACTGTTGGTTTGTAATATTTAATTTAAAATACATGTTTATTTTGGTAGATTCTGGTGTTTCCTCTTATCCTTATGTGTTTAAAAATAGCTCTTCCTTAAGAACTAAACCACTAAAATAGCACTCTTAGAACAAAGCCTACTTCATCATAGAAGTAACTCACGCCCCTTAAAGCATACCGATACTAAAAGGGTGTCAAAGAGTATAGTGATCAAAACCAAGGGTCATTCGTGGACAGGGAAGACCGCATCAGGCTCTATCCGAATTATACAAAATTAATCCTAAATAAACTTTCGACAAACTCGTTAACGGCAGGTTTAAAAACACAAAGGGTAAAGTTAAGAAACAAAACTAATACAATGGATAACACAAACAGCAAACTTAATAAATCTTACATCTTAACACCGTCGGGTGTAAGAATAAAACCATCCAGTGTGGCAATATATTCCGGAATCTGGACGCAGATATAATTTGTATCTCAGAACACGGTATTAAGGACACCAAACACATGAAAATCACCAATTACGACGTCATAAAAAAGAACCCTACTGGAGAAAGATATGCTGGCATAGCCATCGTAATAAAGAAGAACATTAGATACACTCAAGAACGCGAATTGGACAAGGTCTACATTGCCACGATTCTGAAGATGGAGTTTACTCCAATCACAGTTGCGGCCGACCTATCAACCACCCTGTCGCGCGCGTACATTCCGGTCCACTCAGTGATGGAGATATTTAACAAAAATAATCCTACCATCCTACTGGGGGACCTGAATGCACGTCTGCAATCATCAGGCTACCTCACCAAAAAACAACGCCGACCGCAACCTGGAACTCTTAATGGACAGGAATATACTCAAAAGAGTAGGCCCTGACTTGCCGACCTATAAAACTGGGCGAGCCTCCACCCGGCCGGACATAGTAATGACGTCACTAAACTTTCCATATAAGATCTATATGGAACCAGTCCCCATCTCTTCTAGTGACCACATTGGAATTCTGGTAACCATTAACCAGAATCCAATAATTGTCCTAATAAGTCTCAAGAAGTCGTATAAGAGAGCGGACTAGTCAGGATTCACATTAATACTGGAAAAATACACCCAACCAAACCCGCACGGCAAAAACCGGGAAGAACTAGATCATATGAGAGACAGTCTGATCAGAAAATTAATAGAGGCCGAAGAACAGGCCTTACCGAAACCAAATTCAGAACCTTGCCACACCCAAAGAGGACAACGGAAATGAAAAGGAAGGCAAAAATAAGAGAGAAATAAAACGAAAGAAGAGACCATGGCACGAATCGGCAGAGAGGTAAAGAATTCAGACAAATGAAAGGGGAAATTTTTTTTCTAATTGAAGAACAAGAGGAAATATAGAAAGAAATGGTAAGGAAAACAGAAACAAGAAAAGGTGCAAATGAGGCATGGAGGGTAATAAATATAATCAAAGGCAGACCACCAAGGAAAGCAATTAAAATCACTGATAATAATAACGAATATCTGAGGAGTAATGAAGAAATAGAAAAAAAATTCAGAGACCACTGGAGCAAAATTTCCTCAATAGAAGAGGCAGATAATGAAAGATTCGATAGAGAGATAATAAGAAGAGTCACCGAATTGATAAGCACCAATATTCACAGACTTACACCAGAAAAAGGAGTAGATAACAGAGTAGAAAAACACCTAGGATTAGGAGCCACCATAACAACTGAGGAAATTACAAGAGCCATTAACACCTTCAAACAAAAGGCACCCGGGTCAACAGGCCTAACCAAGTAAAATACGAGAAAGCCTCAGGAAACATACTTAAGTGTATAAAAGACCTATTCAATGTCTATCTAAATATAAGAGCTTTCCCGGAGAAGTTCACAGTAGCGAAGATGGTTTTTCTGCAAAACCAGGAAAGGTTTTCGAAAAGATCGTCAACGGGAGACTGGACACTTTCCTCGAAGAAACAGACAAATATAATAAACATCAGTATGGATTCAGGATAGAAAAGACTTTATCATGGCTCTAGCCGTCATTACAGAAAAGTTAGCACAAGACAATACCGAGAAGGGTTACGTGGACATAGTCCTTCGCGATGTCGAGAAGGCCTTTGACAAGGTATGGGTCGAAGGACTAAAATATAAACTCCTTCAGCTTAATCTCTTTATCATGATGGAAAGACGCCTGGATGATTATCTAATCAATAGGAAGGCATATATAAGTATCGAAGGACTAGAAGGCCCCATGTTTAATCTCCAAACGGGGGTGTCTCGGGGGTTTGCCTGAGCCTCACCCTGTACTCCATCTTTACAGCAGACCTTTCGCCTCCGATTTCACCAGAGTATATGAATATTTAGTACGCAGATGATATCAACCAGGTGATCTCATCATGCTTCTCGAACACCGGAGGAAAAGCAAGAACTACCGAACGAGAAATAAAAAATATAAACGACTTTGAAAAGATTAGAAGATTAAGACCAATGTCAAAAAATTAGAGATCATTCCAATTTTAAGAAGGAAAAAAGATCAAATTAAGGTCGACGGAATTGAGTACCAATACTCAACCGAAGGGAATGTGTTAGGCCTACACATAGGCACAAGAGGATATCACAACCATATAAAAACCAGGACAGATAAAGCAAAAGCAGACCTGAGACTTATTTACGACCTTAAGAATTTAAGTCGAAAAAGAAAAGGGACGCTATACAAAGCGTTTGTTGAATCCATCCTAATATATTCACCGATACCAATGCACACGAATCGAAATCTTGCAAAAACAAAGCTACAAGGAATTCAAAATTAGGCTGCTTATTTGATCACGGATACAAGAAGAAGAGGTAGAAAAAGAATCCGAGAAATAATAGAAACAGCCAATATCGACCCAATAAATAAAACTGGAAAAGCAGGCAAAGAATATATGGAGAAAAAATCGAGGAAAAGCTCAAAGATACGAGCGAAGAATTAACGATATCACAAAGAAACAGACTCCGATAAAAACTCAATAATAATTAATTAGAATTTACGCTACCCGAAAGGGTACTTTACTTAAAACCACAAACTGAATTAGAATGTTCAAGAATAATAAATAGAAGTAACCACAAATTAAACTCAGAAAGAATAAACAAACACAGAAATTCAAGAAAGAGAAGAAATCAGCCAGTATCCTGGCAATTTACACTCTCACACACAACTACTCTCCATCCCCTCCCCAATTATTATTATTATTGTTATTTAAAAAACAAACAACCCAACTCTCATGTTATCCATCTATAACCCCTTCTTCTCTCGCCTATCCTAGCCACAACTATGTAGCCTTTGAAAATAATATGTGTACATATATATCGACACGCGCCAGGTCAATAAAGAATTTAGTTTTGCTTAATGAACCAATTTTCTGCACTCGTGGGTCACGACTTTCTAATGAATTTTGGTAAACTAACCATGGCTTAAGCTAAGACCAAACGAGGAACATAAGACAAATCGAGAGACTCGAAAAGATGAACATTAACAATAAGTTAGCAGTCGCCTTCAATAAAGCATGTTACGAAGAAAGTTTACTACCCATATATGCGAATATATATATATATATATATATATATATATATATATATATATAGGTAAAATGCCATGTTGTATGCATGTACTATTGAAATCCAGAGCTGTGGCGGCGTCATTAATTTTAACTTGTATTTTCCTAATATTTCTTACAAGTTTTTGTAACGGGGTCTTCGAGGCGAGAAAAAACATCCGTGAATGGCATTCTTTATTCCTAGACTTCTTTCGACCGTGTTAGGTCATCTTCAAAGAATGAACAGCAATGGAATTTTTTTCGGTTTACTCAATAGTGGAAGGTAATATAAGTAGTACTGGAAGATAGATGATCAGAGGGATAGGAAGGGTTTGCCCTAGTTTAAGGGGCATCACAAGCATTTGTTTACGTTTGATTTCTGGTTTTTCCTTTTTGTTTGTTTTATTCTATGTTATTGTTGACTTGTTTGTTTTGCGTGTATGTTTTCTTCTTTGTATTCTTTTATGCATTTGTCTCCTTTTTTTATTTAGTCTTCGTGTATTCTTGAGCTTTCGAGACCTTAGTAGTGTTCTGATTTAATGTTTTACCTCGTGTTTTGTGCTGGTTGTTTTTGTTTGTTTTATGTTTAGTTGTGGTTAGAAATGTTGTGCCACATTTGTTGTGTCGTTACTCTATCGTGTTTATGTGTATAGTGGTGTAGTGTTCTCCTCGATGGAGAGTTTAGTGCTTGGGAAATGTCAAGTTTGGGCAACTTTTTTACGCAATCTAGCGGGGATATTTAAGTTTTCGCCTGTTCTTCTTATTTCTGGGATGATATCTTCGACCAATGTTGACCAGACCTTTTTGTCCAGTTTCTGCGTTGCGACATTAATGGGCTCCAGACGTTGTTTGCGGTGCAGTCCCTTTACAGAAGATACTCTCTCCGTCTCGTTTTGTTGATGCATAGGGATACAAAATTTTGCAATCGCTGGAGTCCCATCATAGAAGTCTTGCTGGCAGCTTGAGTCACTACTGCAGGATAAATGAACTTAGCCCGGATGAACCTCAGGTATATTTTCCTGATGTTAGCCGAGCTGAGATTTCTAAACCTATATAACTTAGAGATTTCTATCTTAGCCATATCCTGCCTATCCTTTTAATGTTTCAGGTATCCGTGGTCAAAGATTTTAGGCCTAGGCAGGTACCTTCAGCAAAGTAGCCGTATCTCCTCTCATCTATTACTATGGCACAGTCGACTCGCGGTTCAGTGAGTGGATCTTAAACTTGTCCCTCTAGGTCCGTATTTTTCATCTTCTCTCACATTGGTTGATGTTAGAGATTTCTGCTATAGTGCTAATCGCCTGTGGCCTTGCTTTCCTTACCATACTGGAGACGATCTGCGTGACGTTATCTGCAAACTGCAGATACATCGTGTCCCTGTGTATCGGAGTAGGGAGGTCAATAGTGAAGACCAGGTAAAGCAGAGGGCTCAGGCATCTCCCATGGGGAACGCCCCTTTTGAGTTCAAACTCTTGTCTTTTGTGTTCTTCGATCATGATATGCGCCCTTCTACCCATGCTGAAGTCACAAATGATTCTTTCCAGGACTGGGACTAGCTCGAGTCCGAGGATCTTGTATTCTAGTCCTTCCAGCTAAACCTTGTCGAAGGCATTCTGCACGTCCCTCAGCATGATGTCTACATAGTGACCCTTCGCTTGGATATGCGATATTTCCTGCTAAGAGCGCCACGGCCGTTTATGTTACCCATTTTGGACGAAACCCATGCTGTTGCAGGTTGTGCGCTCCTAGCTCGTCGAGTTGAGTTTGTAGCTTCTCGGGTATAATCGCTTCAAAGACCTTGCCAAGTATTTCGAGGAGAGAGATTTGGCGAGTCGCTGGCGGACGGTCGTCGAGGCTGATTCGTCAGCGGGCTCTAGGCGACCCGGAGCTCCTCCAGCCAGGTAAGACTACCGCCCTTAATGACGCAAGGGAACAGGTCACCATCTAAAGCGGCATTGTGATCTCTGAAAGATCCCTTTCTCGCGCTCTCACACCGCTCCCCGCCGCTTGCCAGGGCGTGCATCTTCCTACGAGACGTACGTGATAGCCTTACCTGGCTGGAGGAGCTCGGGGTCGCCATAGCCCGCCGACGAATCGGCCTCGACGACCGTCCACCAGCGACTCGGACGACATGCTTTTCTCGCTCGCGGAAAGGGAAGACCTCTTCGGCTTAAGGGATTCCTTAGCCTCCTCGTCAATATCGGATCCTGGAAGTAACGACCCTGTGACTCAGCCACCCGTCCTCCGATCTTTTCTTTTCACGGACCCGTCTCCTCCCTACCCTCAGGTGGTCGACCTCTTTTCGGGTGATGAGCTTCTCATCCTTCACCCTCCAGTCCTCGTCGACCCCCCTCCGTCGCCCGGTCTTCGGACCTTCACCGAAGAAGCCGCCCCTACCCTGGGACGCCTTACCATCGCGGACAATTTGGCTCTCAGGTACTTCTTCGTTGAAGCCGCATAGGAACTCAGCGGCTTGAACATCGAGGACACGTCCACTGACCCTCCTCAGTTCATCACAGCCATCCCGATGCCCGAATGGCGGTTTCCACGATCATCAACGCCCCCCATCCTTCTCCCTCCGTCTTCTCGGATTATTTCCTTTCTTCATCTCACCCCTCGGAACAGGTTGACGTCCTGCGAGATTTGATGAGTGGCCCCCTGGATATTATGGCCCCCGAAACGACCATGACAACCAGAACGACGGCCTTAACAACGCCAACGACGCTGCAGATGGCGCCCAGGAAGGAAGACAACACCAGGAGTGGGTAAGCCCAAGCCTAGACCCAATGGAACAGGAACAGGGCTCACTCTTACCCGACGCCCGCCTTAACGTGCATCCTCCCTGGCTCGTTTGACTCAGAGCTCTGCACTTCTCACCTCCTGAAGGCCACCGCCGCGGATGGAGTCAAGATCTTTCCCAAGCGCAGCTACAGACTTTGGCAATCTTCTTCCCCCAGTATGGCGCCCATAATTGAGCAGCTGGACAGCGCGGGCATCATCGAGGAAGGCCCCATCACGCGCGCCTACCGGATTTTCGGCCTCCCAAAGACAAACGGGACCGCCAGAATAGTCTACAATATGCTCGCCGCCGCAGATGCCTCCACCACCCCCCTTTCCGTCTCCCCTCAGTCCCCAAGGTCCTGGGACAAGCCACGGAGTGCTCTTTTGCCATAAAGCTGAACCTTAAGGACGGGTTCTACCACGTCCGGCTTCACCCGTCAGCCCGCACCAACTTTGGATTCGTGGTAGAAGGCCGCCAGGAACGGTTCAAGCGGCTTCCCATGGGTTTTTCAGGAGCGCCCTTTCTCATGCAAATGACCCTGTCTACGGTTGTGAACGGCTATGCCAAGGCAGCCGGCGTTGATGCCCACACCTACTTGGACGACATCACTGCCATGGACTCTAAGAAGGCGCTACGAAAATTCCTTACCCTCTCCCACCGAACTCGGTTCGCATGAACCTGGACAAGAGTATCCTCGCCCCGACAACTTCCCTCACGTACCTCGGAATCGAGATCGACATCAGGGGATTTTGCAGCCGAATCACCCAATAGTTGCGCCAGAAGACTGTAAACGCGTTGGAATACGTGTCCATTCATCCGATCCCCCACAAGTGCTGGCTGCGCTTGGCGGGTCTCCTCAACTTCATCTCCCCCACCCTCCGCCTTCCATTCGTCTGGGTTCAACTGTGCTACTCTCAGCTCTCCTGCCCCGGCTCGACAATCTTCAGCCATCTCATCCCCTTCGTTCACCGACGCTGGACCAGATGGAAGATACCACGCCCTTCCCCCATGCGGATCGCCGTCGACGCCTTCCCATGATGAATACGGCTCGTCTCGAGTTCTTCACAGCTGGCCTGGGACTGCCATACCTGGGACCTCGGCATCTTCGACCTGAAATCTTTAGTCCTCCTCCTTGCCCTCCTGGTCCTGCTCGGCGCCCAGATCCTGTCGGATAACATCCCCGCCATAAGGAACGCATTTAGAGGAAAAATCTACGACAAGTCCTAGAGCTACTTTCCCCCTGGTCCATTGTCACCTTCGCCAAAGCTTTCCGGATCAGCTATCGCCACATCACCTTTGTCTGGAGCCAGCGTAACCCTGCGGATGGCACTTCGCCTATCTTCGAACTTCTTATTAGCCATCGGGACTGCTCTTGCCTTCAGGTCTACTTAAGGAGCTGTCCTCACCGCAGAGCGCCATTCGACGTTTGGTGCACGTGTCAGCTTCTCACCAAACCCACCAACCGCTCCCTTCAACCTCCCATTCTCCCTGTGTATTATCCTTGTATCTTCTGCCCGGGATTAAAACCGTTTCTTGTAACTCTGTCTGGGCATAAGTCCCAACTTGTGACAACTTTACAAAAAAGTAAAAAACACACAAACCCAAGTGAGGCTAGGCTTGGAGGTTAATGAAGAAAATAAAAGGTCAACCACCAAGAAAGCCGATAAGGATAATAAACGAACAAGGTGAATAATTAAGGAATAGCAAAGAAACAGAACAAAAATTCAAAGACCATTGGAGCAAAATTTACACAATAGAAGAAGAAGACTGAAAGATACGACAGAGAGACAGAGGAAATAGTAAATTGTAATATAATAACAAATATACATAGGCTAATACCGGAGAGAAGAGTTGACCTACGAAAAAACCAGCAGATAGGAGTAGGAGCGATGATCACACTGCAG
Source organism: Ceratothoa steindachneri (assembly GCA_963969495.1). Classification (NCBI taxonomy): domain Eukaryota; kingdom Metazoa; phylum Arthropoda; class Malacostraca; order Isopoda; family Cymothoidae; genus Ceratothoa; species Ceratothoa steindachneri. The sequence goes on along the minus strand of OZ018318.1, from coordinate 19,271,004 downwards.
GACTTATAGACGCCATCGACTCCTTCAAATAAAAAGCCCCCGACAAAACAGGACTAACTAAATAGAATTATGACAAGGCAGCAGAAAAAATATTAGGAAACATTACGGACATATTCAACGCCTTCCTGGAAGTGTTAAAGGTAACAAAAATGGTATTCCTACCTAAACCAAGCAAACCAGTAAACATTGTCTCCAGTTATAGACCAATATCACTCCTGAACTTTCTGTATAAAGTGTTTGAAAAAATTATAAACAACAGACTAGCCAAACACCTAGAAGAAAATGGAAAACTAAACAAACATGAGTACGGATTCAGAAAAGACGGACCTCGATCATGGCAATCGTAATAATAACGGAGAAGATTGCCCAAGCCAAGTCTGGAAAAGGGGAGGTGGATGTGGTAATACGGGATGTTGAGAAGGCCTGCGACAAGATATGGGTGGAAGGACTGAAGCATAAACTCTTTCAACTCGATCTCGGCATCCAGACGGAGAGAATACTGGCTTATTACATATTGAACAGGGCGGCATATGTCAACATCGAGGAATACGAATGACCCACCTTCCAACTCCAAACTATGGTCCCACAAGGAGGGTAAATGAGCCCCACCTTATATGGCATCTATACGGCCGTCCCCCCCCCCTCACCACCACCACCACTAACGCTATGGTGTAGGAAAATTCAGTACGCCTATGACATCAGCCAGGTGATCTCCAGACGCATCACAAACCCCAGACGGTAGGCAAGAACTACGGAACGAGAAATAAAAAATATAAATGATTACTAGGAAAAATAGAAAATTAGAAATAATATGAACAAATTCCAAATCATCCCCATAATGAGATGCAAAACAGACGAAGAGAGGAAGAGCCAAAAACAAAATTAACCAAGAATAACATCAAATAAAGGCGTGAATGCCTGAAATAGAAACAAACCGATAATCAAGAAAGATCAAAAGCAAAATTAGAAGCAAACAAAACAAGAATGAATAAACGGAAACATACACACAAAACAAATAAACTATAAAAGAATAAAATTAACGTTACCTGAGAAGGTACTCCACTCAAAACCCTAAAAGAAAAAATAAATACAAGAAGGAAAATGAATTAGAAGTAAACTGACAAAGAGAAAAACACACAAAAAATAGAAGAAAGAAGACTTTTTAAAGAAAGAAGAGCAGTCAGTATCCTGGCAAATGTAGAACCCTCCTAACACACATGCACAACTTTGACTCATCCCTACACCTCTTTAAAAAACTCTCATGCTTTTCTTTAACTCTCTTTCCCTTCTTTTCTCACCTAGACACAGATTTCGCCGCTTGGACATCTAACTGATCACTCTCATTAAGCTTGGCAAAGCAAACAACCGATACTTATTCTACGTTTACCTGACGAAGATATTTCACACCCTGTAACGCGGAAGGAATACTACGGCAACTATATTCCCGTACTATCGCCTGCTCAAGATAATCTAAAGAAAGAAGACTCCCACCACCTCAATTTCATTTCTTTTCATTTTCATCTAAGTCTCTTCTACCTCTTCCTCCTCTCTCACCCAAAATCCTTTCTTTCGAGGGGGTTCCTAAAAGGGAAGAAATACGTTATTACCCACACTTAGTCAATCCATCATGAATAGCTAATTTTCCCACACCTCCTCACCCCGTTGCCTAGCGCCCCGCTGATGGAAGCTGCCACCACAACCTCGTCCCAACTAAGCAAAGCAGTAGCATTTGTATAATTGGGGGTAGGTGAGGAGGGAGGACTAGCCCACTCCCAGATACCCGTACAAGAGGAGGCCATGGACAATAGGTCGGGTTGCAACCTCTGCAGGAGAGTCTAACTACTCTACCTGTGAGGGGCCCCCAAGACTACTTATGGACATATAACCGCCTCAGTGTATAGGAGGAGGCGGCACCCCCGGCTAGCCAGCAAAACTTCGGTCACTTTTTACACCTCAAGAAGGGCCCACCCGGGTCCACTACTCATTCATCATCATCCTCATACTTGACAGTTAAATCAGTGGGGAATGGGCCCGCGGGTCAGGAGGGTCCAGACAAAGTACATATGTGCATGTTAACCATGGAATATCGAAGACTCCCGTTAAGAACCGAGCCCGGGAAGCCAAAACCCGAGAAAGTGGTTTTGAGAAGAGATTTGTACACAGCGCTAAAAATAGCCATTAAAAACCCACTTACGTACCGAACGGGTACATAGCATAAATTCCAAAAACAAGAAGATGTAGAACGTCTAGTGGTGCTCCGGAAGGCACTAAAATTATAGAGAACATTGTATTAGCGCCAAAAATACTATTCAAACTGCAGGAAAATAAATCATTTATATACAGAAAAGTAGACCTGTAGGTGGAGTCTCACACGAAATAGGAACTTAAAATGGAACTGGAAAGAGAAAACTCTCACTTAAACAAAACGTAAATGATAAAATTCGGCCACCACACTCACATCTTTAAAGTAGTGAGCTCATCAACAAATATGGCCAATAGCGTGTTGCAGAACGGCCTTCTGACATTCGGAATGAGAATCCCACCTAACATAACTATGAAAAAATTCACAAACTTACAGACATGTTTCCTGTGCTATGCACTAGATCAACATGTGACAAAAAACTGTCCGCACAAGAACATAAAAATGTGTTCCGAATGCGGGAAAGATGGCCACTACTTCCAAGAGTGGACGGAAACAACCAAAAAGTGCTTAAACTGCCAGAGTCCACACAGGACTATGGCTGTCAATTGCCCCAAAAGAAGAAAAATAATAATAAGAAAGGAACAAGAAGAGAGGCAAAAATATGAGAGCAAGACGAATCAAACTTACACAAGTGTTGCTAAAGCAACAGTAAAGGAACTCAAATAAACTGAGGAAATAAATAAATATAAATGTCAATAAGGGAACCGGCCTGGACATCTTGGCATATATAATGTTTGCACATTGACACAATATAATGCAGCCAGGAACCTTCACAGACACCCTGAACTTGCACCTCGAAAAGAACGGGATAAGGAAAATATCGTTTCCGCCCAATCCCCCATCGGCACTGATATACGGAGTCACGGCCGTGAAAACCCTCCAAGTGAAGGACATGCAGGAAGTAGGCGACACATTAGAAGAAAAAGAAGAAGAGACCGAACAAACAACAAAAGAGGAGAAAGAAACAGAAAGCTCCGACAAAGAAACAGAAAAAGAAAGAAAAGGAGGACACCAAAAAGGCATTAAAAGACAAAACGAAGAAGGTTGCAGATACGAAGCTAAAGATTTCAAATTACGTATCTTTGTACATGAAGCCTACCCCCTGCAAAAGGGGGCCACTCGAGCCGAAATAAGGACAAGACTGGAAAGGGGCACATGTAAATGGACCTACCTAACCGAACACGAAGAAGGCTAAATTAAAAAAACTGATATGGGAAGACTGCATCAGGCTCTATCCGAATTATATCAAATTAATCCTAAAAGAAACTTTCGACAAACTCGTTAACGGCAGGTTTAAAAACACAAAGGATAAAGTTAAGAAACAAAACTAATACAATGGATAACACAAACAGCAAACTTAATAAATCTTACATCTTAACACCGTCGGGTGTAAGAATAAAACCATCCAGTGTGGCAATATATTCCGGAATCTGGACGCAGATATAATTTGTATCTCAGAACACGGTATTAAGGACACCAAACACATGAAAATCACCAATTACGAGGTCATAAAAAAGAACCCTACTGGAGAAAGATATACTGGCACAGCAACGTAATAAAGAAGAACATTAGATACACTCAAGAACGCGAATTGGACAAGGTCTAAATTGCCACGATTCTGAAGATGGAGTTTACTCCAATTACAGTTGCGGTCGACCTATCAACCACCCCGTCGCGCGCGTACATTCCGGTCCACTCAGTGATGGAGATATTTAACAAAAATAATCCTACCATCCTACTGCGGGACCTGAATCCACGTCTGCAATCATCAGGCTACCTCACCAAAAAACAACGCCGGCCGCAACCTGGAACTCTTAATGGACAGGAATATACTCAAAAGAGTAGGCCCTGACTTGCCGACCTATAAAACTGGGCGAGCCTCCACCCGGCCGGACATAGTAATGACGTCACTAAACTTTCCATATAAGATCTATATGGAACCAGTCCCCATCTCTTCTAGTGACCAGATTCGAATTCTGGTAACCATTAACCAGAATCAAATAATTGTCCTCATGAGTCCCAAGAAGTCGTATAAGAGAGCGGACTAGTCAGAATTCACATCAATACTAGAAAAATACACCCAACCAAACCCGCACGGAAAAAAACAGGAAGAACTAAATCATATGAGAGACAGTCTGATCAGAAAATTAATAGAGGCCGACGAACAGGCCTTACCGAAACCAAATTCAGAACCTTGCCACACCCAAAGGGGACAACGGAAATGAAAAGGAAGGCAAAAATCAGAGAGAAATACAATGAAAGAAGAGACCATGGCACGAATCGGCAGAGAGGTAAAGAATTCAGACAAATGAAAGGTGACATTTTTTTTCTAATTTAAGAACAAGAGGAAATATAGAAAGAAATGGTAAGGAAAACGGAAACAACAAAAGGTGCAAATGAGGCATGGAGGGTAATAAATATAATCAAAGACAGACCACCAAGGAAACCAATTAAAATCACCGATAATAATAACGAATATCTGAGGAGTAATGAAGAAATAGAACAAAAATTCAGAGACCACTGGAGCAAAATTTCCTCAATAGAAGAGCCAGATAATGAAAGATTCGATAGAGAGATAATAAGAAGAGTCACCGAATTAATAAGCACCAATATTCACAGACTTACACCAGAAAAAGGAGTAGATAACAGAGTAGAAAAACACCTAGGATTAGGAGCCACCATAACAACTGAGGAAATTAAAAGAGCCATTAACACCTTCAAACAAAAGGCACCCGGGTCAACAGGCCTAACCAAGTAAAATACGAGAAAGCCTCAGGAAACATACTTAAGTGTATAAAAGACCTATTCAATGTCTATCTAAATATAAGAGCCTTCCCGGAGAAGTTCACAGTAGCGAAGATGGTTTTTCTGCAAAACCAGGAAAGGTTTTAGAAAAAATCGTCAACGGGAGACTGCACACTTTCCTCGAAGAAACAGACAAATATAATAAACATCAGTATGGATTCAGTCATTACAGAAAAGTTAGCACATGCCAATGCCGAGAAGGGTTACGTAGACATGGTCCTCCGCGATGTCAAGAAGGACTTTGACAAGGTATGGGTCAAAGGACTAAAATATACACTCCTTCAGCTCAATCTCTTTATCATGATGGAAAGACGCCTGGATGATTATCTAATCAATAGGAAGGCTGTCGTAGAATGGACTCTCGACGATATACCATATATAACTATTCGTTGAGTGAACTTCTTTAATTATCTTTAGAGTGCGTGGATGTCTGGCGGGCTGATATTATGGATCTTTGATATGCTTAAGAAGTGGAACTGAGCTCAAGGATAATAATATTGCTATCATTAATAGAATATAGTTTTATTAATAATAACTATCAACAATACACAAAACGGAAAATTTTGACATAAACAGAGAATGGAAAGGGTCGTGGGGGCTTGGGCTAATCCGAGGATTGAAAGATTTAAAAAGGTAAAACAAATATAGAGTTAAAGAGATGGGATGGTTCGCTAAACCATTTAAAGCATAGGATAGAATTGACAAAAGGGTTAAATACTCGAAGGTAACGTTCGGCTTACGTAATTTTATACTAGTGGTGCAGAGGAAGTCGACGTGAAGGAATTTTCGGTCCGCTGGCAAGTTCCAGCCGAAGGGGGGGAATAAAAGAATCCTGACGTGGCGTCTTGGGAATGAGAACCGTTTCTTGACGAACGGCTTGAAGAACAATGGCTGTTCTACGTTGTTCTCATCTGAACAACAGGGGGGGGGTGAGAACCGTCTCTTGGTCTACGGGCTCAAGACAATGGCTGTTCTAATGTTGTTTTCTTCTGAACAACAAGGGGGGAAGGGTGAGAACCGTTTCTTGGCGAACGGGCTCAAACGAACAATGGCTGTTCTACGTTTTTCTCTTCTGAACAACATGGGAAGGGTGAGAACCGTTTCTTGGCGAACGGGCTCAAACGAACAATGGCTGTTCTACGTTGTTCTCTTCTTAACAACAGAGGAAGGGTGAGAACCGTTTCTTAGCGAACGGGCTCAAACGAACAATGGCAGTTCTACGTTGTTCTCTTCTGAACAACAGGGGAAGGGTGAGAACCGTTTCTTGGCGAACCGGCTCAAACGAACAATGGCTGTTCTACGTTGTTCTCTTCTGAAAAACACGAGGGAAGCCTTGTGGACTCGGCGTCACGAAGGCTCGAACCTTTGGCACTCAAGGGATATTGTCCTCCTTCTGGACAAGTGATGGTAAATCTCGAGGTCGAGGTCCCTTGGCGCACAAAGTGAGAGAGGGTCGTGGTGATGTTTCGCGACGAAAATCTGGATCTCCAATCTGCTCTTAGTGGTAAAGTTTCAATCTAAATAGTCGAGACACTCCCTTGGCGTGGGGGACAATGGAGTTGGAGCTTCGAGGGAATGCACAGCCGAGCCTGGGAACAATGCCTTATCTGCCCATAAGCTTAACTCAATCTGGCGAGGTCGGCGTATGGGGGCAAACGGGGGGAAGGTAAACCTCCTTGTTTAAACATTGACTCAGGTGGCTGCGATAAGGCGCCAAGCTTCAAAGCAAAGATGCACGTGGGAGCATCGTGGTTTTAAATACTATGTGATAGGAGTTGAAATTAACGCGGCCTCAACCCGTTCTATCACACCCCTCCATTCCGGGGAAAGTTGTCACTTCGAAAAAAAGAGAAAAGGGACAACGATAGAGCTCCGTTGTGGGGAACTCGTTTCTTGTACCAACCGTACCTTCCTGCACCTAACTAGTATTACCTCAATACATATGATTATTTTGATCTTTTGATTTTAAGGGATAATAACCTTTAATACCAACTTAATAAAACAAAAGGCATGGAACAATGAAATGATATAAAATTAGTACATATGGGACAAAATAATTTATACGTAATTTAATGGGTACAAATATATACATACAAAAAAAATAGACATTGAGCGTTACAAAATTCAGACATATACATTAACTAATTATATTACAAGAGAATCTTAATTTAAGTCGTACAAGGCGGTATATACCTACATGGAGATACTAATCCTATGAATATAATTACTATACGCTATTCGGTAACGCATTCCTACTGAGTACGTCAGTGACATGGTTATCGGAACCTTTTATATAATTTATTTTAAATTGATACTCTTGCAAGAGTAAACTCCAGCGCATGATTCGGCCGTTGGAGTGTCGCACATTCCTAATATAGGCTAACGGACGGTGGTCGGTTCCTATCTGAAATTCTTTTCCTATCAAGTACCTTTTGAATTTCTCTATGACCCAGATAATTGATAGAGCTTCCTCCTCTATAGGGGCATATCTCTTTTCACGTGGTAATAATTGGCGACTAGCATATGCAACTGGATGACTCGTTCCGTCATCCTCGTATTGAAGGATTACACCTCCAATGCCCTCAAGTGACGCGTCTGGCTTAATCCCAAAGGATTTTTCCGGGTTGGGCAACTTTAAAATGGGGGCAGAAATGAGCTTACTCTTGAGCTGATTAAAATGGGAAATAGCGACATCATTCCAACGTAAACGATCGGGGGAATTATTTTTTTGAAGGGGGCTGAGGGGGGCCGAAATTGCAGTGAAATTCGGAACAAATCGCTGATAGTGAGAAGCTGATCCTAGGAACGATCTTAATTGCTCCTTTGTAATCGGGAGGGGCATGTCGATGATTGCCTTAATCTTGTTTTCTTGGGGACCTAACTTGCTTTGTCCTATTTTTAAACCCAAATATTTTATGGTTTCGTGGGGAAAATGGCATTTGCGGGGGCCAATGGTGAGGCCATTTTCGCGCAGTCGCTTGAAAAGAGCTAATAGGGTGGTTAAATGGTGACTCCATTCAAATAGTTCTTGTAGCTGACTCTTTTAATGTGGTGTCAGCTGCGCGTCAATATCCAGGTCAGAGGGTTCCAAAGACTCGCCTGGTAGGGAAGGAGGAGGGTAATCGGCATCAGGTTGGGTGCACACTATCTTTATTACATTAAGGGACTCCGCAGGGTAATCTTCTTCAAGCGTCGATGTTTCGTCCAGTTCTACGAAGGTATCTCCATGGGCGCGTTTGGGGTTCTTTTTTTCTTGGGGTCCACGGAGAGTCTCCGTGTCCTTGTCTTGGGCCTTATCGCCTAAGGGTGTTAGTAATTCACACTCCTTTTGTGCCGTCCTAAAGTCCGGGTTAGGCGTCTCCGAGAAATCGGACGGTATCGGGGTTCTGATGGGGACGGGCTCCTGGGCTTCTTTCTTAGCTCTGCCTCGAGGAAGGGCGGCCTGAGACACAGGGTCGGAAATTACTTGGGGGCTCTGTCCTATAAGTTCGGAACAGAATTGTATGGGTGCTGAAATGACTTCAGCCCAGCCATCATAATATTGACACTGCAAGTAACATCTAACGACGGGGAATTGGTTCGCCCGCCCAAGGTAGTCATGTACCACCGCAAATTTTTCGTGGTTAGGGTCCACTGGTGGGAGGAGTTCGTCGGACACGATGAAACACGTATATCCTGTGTCCCTGACGAGAGTCGATACTCGGCAGCCGTTCCCGCTGCCCTCCTCAAATTTCAAAGTTCCCGGTGAACTTCTATCAAAAATAAAATTTACTTGGTGGCCTGACGGAGGGGGAGAAGTTGCTGCTTGGGTCTGCACCACTGGGGAAGCCGGGGTGGCATTAATCTGGGGAACTTGGTGGGCTGGTCCGCTTTTAAGCCTAGAATTTTGGGGGCAATTCCAGCTTATGTGGTTTTCTACACCACAGGTGAAGCATATGATTGGTCGCTTCGGAAAGAGAGATGGAGAAGAAATCTTAACGGGAGGTTTGGAGTCCCGTTGTTGGTTTTGGGGAATAAAGTTTTGGGGTTTTACGGGGCCCGGGAACTTTGTTAGCTTTCCTGTGAAGGGGCGCGAATCCTTCCTTCTTTCCTTGTAGGGGGATTGGTGAGAAGTTCGATTCTCTTTTGGGTATAAATTATGGCTTGCGGCATAGACATCCGCTTCTTCGGTACATTCTTTGAAGGTCTGGCACCGACGATCCTTGACGAACGCGCAGATCTCCGTCGGGAGAGACGCCAAAAATTGATCTCGCAACACGAAGTCTGTTAAGGACTCGTAGTTCGGATCCACCTTTGAGGATTCTAACCAAAATTTAAAATTCCTCTGAAGAATGTATCCAAATTGACGGAACGTCTGTCCGGGTTTAATACGACCTCCTCGAAATTCTTGGCGGTAGAAATCGGGAGTCATATTATGAGCGGCCAATAACTCAGCTTTTAAGGTGCTGTAGTTAATTGTACACTCAGCTGGTAAAGATATAAAAATTTGGCGCAATTTACAATTTAACAGGGAAAGTAATCTGACTACACCTTCAGCCTCCAGATCCATGTTATTGATTTCGAGGATCTTTTCGAAGTGGGCTAAAAATGCTCCGAAATCCTCTCCATCCTTGAAATTGGGGAGCTTTAGTGAAAGATTTGGGGGGGATTCTGAACGTGAACTGGCGGACAGTATTTCTGCTTCCACACGAGCTAATTCAATCTGATGGTGAAGCTCAGCTTGTCTTCTCCGTTCCTCTCTTTCTTCTCGTTGAAATTCTCTTTCTCTTTCTTCTCGTTGGATTTCTCTTTCTCGTTCTTCTCGTTGGATATCTCTTTCTCGTTCTTGTTCTTCTCGTTGGATTTCTCTTTCTCTTTCTTCTCGTTGGATTTCTCTTTCTGTTCTTTGCTCCTCTTGAACGTACTCAATTAGTTCTTTTCCGGAAAGTCCCAAGGACTCTCCTTGCGCTTTAAAGATTTCGAACTGGGTCATCTTTGCACTTGGGGGCGCAATAGTCAACCAACTAAAATTCCTTGCAACAAGAATTATGCCTTCTAGAGAATTAGCCTACTTAAATATGGGCACAGACCTATTCGTACTTGGTTTCTCGATCTAAATAACCACTGACTAAAATCACAAAAAAAACACAACAAATTATTACAACAGTTCCTTGAGCTACTCCAGCTTCTTAAGTTTCAAAAAAAGGGGATAGAAATCGTTAAAACAAAAGGGAACTACTATACTCTATTATTATAACGAATAACACTATATGAAGCGTTTGTTGAATCCGTCCTGGTATATCCAACGATACCAATGCACACGACTTCGAAATCTTGCAAAAACAAAGCTACAAGGAATTCAAAATAAGGCTGCTTATTTGATCACGGATACAAGAAGAAGAGGTAGAAAAAGAATCCGAGAAATAATAGAAACAGCCAATATCGACCCAATAAATAAAACTCTGGAAAAACAGGCAAAGAATATATGGAGAAAAAATCGAGGAAAAGCTCAAAGATACGAGCGAAGAATTAACGATATCACAAAGAAACAGACTCCGATAAAAACTCAATAATAATTAATTAGAATTTACCCTACCCGAAAGGGTACTCTACTGAAAACCACAAACTGAATTAGAATGTTCAAGAATAATGAATAGAAGTAACCACAAATTAAACTCAGAAAGAATAAACAAGCACAGAAATTCAAGAAAGAGAAGAAATCAGCCAGTATCCTGGCAATTTACACTCTCACACACAACTACTCTCCATCCCCTCCCCAATTATTATTATTATTGTTGTTATTTAAAAAACAAACAACCCAACTCTCATGCTATCGATCTATAACCCCTTCTTCTCTCGCCTATCCTAGCCACAACTATGTAGCCTTTGAAAATAATATGTGTACATATATATCGACACGCGCCAGGCCAATAAAGAATTTAGTTTTGCTTAATGAACCAATTTTCTGCACTCGTGGGTCACGACTTTCTAATGAATTTTGGTAAACTAACCATGGCTTAAGCTAAGACCAAACGCGGAACATAAGACAAATCGAGAGACTCGAAAAGATAAACATTAACGATAAGTTAGCAGTCGCCTTCAATAAAGCATGTTACGAAGAAAGTTTACTACCCATATATATATATATATATATATATATATATATATATATATATATATATATATATATATTGATATAGGTAAAATGCCATGTTGTACGCATGTACTATTGAAATCCAGAGCTGTGGTGGCGTTATTAATTTTAACTTGTATTTTCCTAATATTTTTTACAATTTTTTTAACGGGGTCTTCGAGGCGAGAAAAAACATCCGTGAATGGCATTCTTTATTCCTAGACTTCTTTGGACCGTGTTAGGTAATCTTCAGGGATGAACAGAAATGGAATTTTTTTTCGGTGTACTCAATAGTCGAAGGTAATATAAGTAGTACTGGAAGATAGATGATGAAAAGGGTAGGAAGGGTTTGCCCTAGTTTAAGGGGCATCACAGGCATTTGTTTACGTTTGATTTCTGGTTTTTCCTTTTTGTTTGTTTTATTCTATGTTATTGTTGACTTGTTTGTTTTGCGTGTATGTGTTCTTCTCTGTATTCTTTTATGCATTTCTCTCCTTTTTTTTATTTAGTCTTCGTGTATTCTTGAGCTTTCGAGACGTTAGTAGTGTTCTGATTTAATGTTTTACCTCGTGTTTTGTGCTGGTTGTTTTTGTTTGTTTTATGTTTAGTTGTGGTTAGAAATGTTGTGCCACATTTGTTGTGTCGTTACTCTATCATGTTTATGTGTATAGTGGTGTAGTGTTCTCCTCGATGGAGAGTTTAGTGCTTGGGAAATGTCGAGTTTGGGCGACTTTTTCACGCAATCTGGCAGGGATATTTAAGTTTTCGCCTGTTCTTCTTATTTCTGGGATGATATCATTGGCCAATGTTGACCAGACCTTTTTGGCCAGTTTCTGCGTTGCGATATTAATGGGCTCCAGACGTTGTCTGCGGTGCAGCACCTTTGCCAAAGAGACTCTCTCTGTCTCGTATTGTTGATGCATAGGGATACAGAATTTTGCACTTGCTGGAGCCCCCTCACAGAAGTCTTGCTGACAGCTTGAGTCTCTACTGCAGGATAGATGAGCTTAGCCCGGATGAACATCAGGTTTTTTTTTCCTGATGTTAGCCGAGCTAAGGTTTCTAAACCTATATAGCTTAGAGATTTCTCTCTTCACCATATCCTACCTATCCTTTTAATGTCTCGGGTATCCGTGGTCGAAGTTTTTAGGCCTAGGAAGGTGCCTTCGGCCGAGTAGCCGTATCTCCTCTCATCTATTACTATGGCCACGCCGACTCGCGGTCCAGTGGGAGGATCTTAAACTTATCCCTCTTGGTCCGAATTTTCCATCTTCTCTCACATTGGTTGATGTTAGAGATTTCTGCTATAGTGCTAATCGCCTGTGCCCTTGCTTTCCTTACCCTACTGGAGACGATCTTACTGACGTCATCTGCAAACTGCAGATACATCGTGTCCTTGTGTATCGGAGTAGGGAGGTCGATGGTGAAGACCAGGTAAAGCAGAGGGCTCAGGCATCTCCCATGGGGAACGCCCGCTTTGAGTTCAAACTCTTGTTCTTTGTGTTCTTCGATCATGATACACGCCCTTCTGCCCATGATGAAGTCACAAATGATTCTTTCCAGGACTGGGTCTAGCTCGAGTCCTAGGATCTTGTATTGTAGTCCTTCCAGCTAAACCTTGTCGAAGGCATTCTGCACGTCCCTCAGCATGATGTCTACATAGTGACCCTTCGCTTGGATATGCGTTCTTTTCTGTTAGGAGTGCCAGGGCCGTTTATGTGACCCATTTTGGACAGAACCCATGTTGTTGCAGGTTGTGCGCTCCTAGCTCATCGAGTTGAGTTTGTAGCTTCTCGGGTATAATCTCTTCAATGACCTTGCCGAGTATTTCGAGGAGAGAGATTGGGCGATAGTTAGCCACTTGATATGGGGGCTTGTTCCCTTTCGGGATGAAGATAATTTTTGCCATCTTATACCCGTCTGAGAAGTAGCTTGTATTCAGGGATGCGTTCCTGGATAATTTGCGGTGGGGCATTCATTAAGATGTTCTTCGAGAGCCCAGACCAGCCATTGCTCTTTGTAATGGAATTATTCACAGATTGCTACATTATATATTGTAATAGAACGGTCTGAGGCTGCCATGCTTCAGCCCCTATCGTATGTTGAAACGCATTCTTTCCACGTGCATTCTGCGAGAGAGAGTAGAAGGCGCGTTATCGCCCACCATTCTCAAGTTTAATCAAGGAGGTTCAATCCCCCGTTTGCCTCCATGCGTCGATCTCGCCAGATTGAATTAGGTTTATGGGAAGATAAGATATTTTCCCAAGTGCCACCGGGACATTCCATCAAAGAGTCCCCCCCCATTGTCCCCTACGCCGAGGAGTTGGCTCCAGCTATTTATGCGATAGCATTTCGCGTTTGAAGCAGATCCCGATTATCTTCGCGAGGCATCACGCCTTCGCCTTACTCTGCCACGACAATCTTATAATTACGTAAGCTACGCATTACATTTAACCATTTAACTTTGTGTCAACGCAACTTTGTGCTTTAAACGGATTCTAGCTAACTTTTCCCCCTTCTTGTTTGTTTTGTCGTTTTAAATCCCTCCAAATCTTAATCCTCCTTTTAGTCAAATATTCCAATGACCTTTTTCGTTTTCTGTGTCTCTCCCATTTAATTCCCGGTCATGTAAATATTTTCCGTGTGTTTTTTTGATAAATTAATTAATAAAACTCTATTTTATTAATGTTTGCAATATTATTTATCCTTGGGCTCCGTTCCACTTCTTAAGTATATTGAAGATAAATAAGCTCTCTCCAGGCCCCCTTTTGAACCATTCTCGGCATCTGATTACCACTCACTCGAAATATAGAATAATCTCCTCAACGAATAGATATATATATATATATATATATATATATATATATATATATATATATATATATATATATATATACGACAGATATAGTATTTCTAGGTGAACTTAAGTATTACAAAAATTGGCCAATCATGGCGCAGGAAATTTTTAAGGGCAAACTAAGCGCCACATGGAACATATAAAATTAGAAGGATCAGATTGTCTGACTATGTCCGATCAAAAAGGAAATAATAAAAAAAAACGAAAAATTACAAGAAACAGGAAGAGGTACGCAGACACTACTTATGCACAAATGATCAAAATGTGTTTCCCGGACGACCCTCCATCAGGATAAGTCATTCAGCTGAAAATGGTTCATAATAGTGCAAATGAGATGGACACCAACAAGGAAGAAATAGAGAACCAAACCCAACAACCTAAAGCTGCTGCAGCAAAACCCACACAGACTCAACCAAATCAAATTTCACGAAAAGAAGCGAAACAGTGGAACCAGCATCTACGGAATCTACGGAATCCACTAACTCCTCGGATTTTTTCGACTCAGAAGCTCCAAAAAACAAGAAAACCAAACAAAACGCTCGACGCGGATAGGATTAATCTCACCATTTATGTGTCAGAGAGATTCTCCTTCCCTGAAAATATAGACGAAACAAAAATTCAAAACGGAGTAAATAAGAAAATATACAAATGGGAGTACGACGCATCGATTGAGGTTGAAGTGTTCGAAGAGGCCTTTCTACGCCATAACCTTACTCTATACGAGGATTCCTGTGAGCATGTCTCCAACACAGAATTTATATAAAAAAGAGGAACGGAAGAATAGGCAACTTCACCGAGAAACACCAGTAGAGAAAGACCAGCATAAAGAACGTAACAATAAACTGAGGATTCTGACACTCAACGATAATGGATGAGAGAGAAAAGCAACGGCATATGGAAACATATTCCGTGCAATTGACCATGACAAAATACTGATAACGGAGCACAGTATTGACACCACAAGGGGTCAACTCAAAATACCGCGATACAGAGTGCTCATGAAGAATCACTCAGAGAAAAGGTTCGATGGCGCTGCAATAGCTGTTAGAGGGAACCTCACGTTCAAACGTCTCCCATAATTGAACGAATCCTTTATGGCGATACCACTTCCCACAATGGTGGGGAACCTCACGATAGCTGCAGGTTATTAACCCCCTCGCCGAGCCTATCTACCCGTCACAAACTTCTGTACACTTTTCGTGCACCGGAGAATAGCATTCTTATGGGGTGACCTAAATGCCAGATGCCGAATGACGGACTACTATGGTAGAACCAACGAAAGGGGCCGAAACTTGGAAATGATAATGGACAGGAAAAACTTCCAGAGGATAGAACCGGATTTCTCGACCTACATCACTGGTAGATCAGCCACCAAACCTGATATTATCATGACAAGCGGAGGCTTCCCCTTTAACTACCATAGCAATCCGGGCCCAGTCACACCACTTAAGAACTACGCTGCTTCCGATTGGAACCGTTACAAGACTCTCCTCCGACAATACGCCTTAGCCGACCTGAGCGAGGCTACATTGGAGGAAAACGACGATGAACTTTAAAGAGTAATTACTTCTATCATCGAAGCTGACCGCTAGTGTGTTTCCAACAATGGATACAAAACGCTACCTCAGCCCAAATGGACAGATGATAGGAAATGGATTGCACATATGCACACAGAAGTGTACGAGGAGATTAGACTGGAAGGTCCAAGCCGGGAAAAAAGCGCGCTACTACGCCGGCTAAGTTCCGAACTAAAGGATGCAATAAACATCCAACAGGCTGAGATCTGGAACAGCCTTATAGCTGGAGTAGACAGTGAGCTTAGCTCAGCCAAATTCTAGCACGAAATTAGGAAACTGAAAGGTTTACAAAGAAAGCAAAAGCCTCGAATCAAAGAGGACGGGAAATATAAAGAGAACCCGGTGGTTCTGGAAGAGAAGGATGAGAACAGACTGGGAGAAAGTCTTCTCTATCACCGAAGAAGACAACGAAGAGTTCGACCAGGAATTCGAAGGCCATCTGATTGACGATCTGAATCAGATAATATACCACACGCATCCACACCACAACGTGGACATGTGAAGAGAGATGGTTGGCTATGGTCGTCCAATAACAACAGAGGACGTCATGGCCACTGTGAAATCCTTCAAACAAAAGGCACCAGGCTGGAGGGGCATCATCAAAAGCAATCTGGAAAATGCCCCGCAGCAGATCATTCAGGGAATCACCAACATCTTTAACGCTTCCCTGAACACGTGCTACTTCCCCAACGGTCTAAGGGTGGCCAAAATCATCTTTATACCCAAGGCTGGTAAGCCCCTAAATCAACTGGTGAATTACAGGCCAATCTATCTTTTAGAGTTCGTGGGTAAAATCTACGAAAAAACCCTAGTAAACCGGCTTCAAGACAAACTAGCCGAACTGGGAGCTCACAACCCCTTTGGCAATTATATCGTTCAAAAGAGAATATAAAACAATATAAGTCTTTCAAATTTCGTTACAATGGACCAAATAGTTATAATGTCATTGCCAAAACAAAATAATTCCCTGGCTAACCTTGTGAGGACTTTGGCAATTAAACCATTCTAAATAAAATTTAAAACAACATAAGAGTAATATGTAGAGTTGCCCGCGACTAGACTCGTACGCGACTAATAAGCAAAAGCTCATGAAAATAATGCTTTAATATTCCTTGTAACTATATACGAATTTCGAGCAAAACGAGGAAAGATTCAGGTAACGAAAACAAGTCGGATATTATCTTAAAACTTCTTTCTCAAATGATTAATATCTAACTTAAGTTTATATATCATCATCATCATCATCACTAACTCTATAATTTAAGAAGGCGATTTTTTGAGTATTTGAATAATAATTTCATCTTAGTTTGGTCATGACTTATGTTTTTATCAAAGTTATTTCTAATATTTTTTTTATAATATCAAAAAAAAATGGTGAAGCTCAGAAATAAATATAAGTATCTAAATTTTGTGAAATTTTTAAAACCCAAAGAATTACAAATGGTGAAGTTTAGAAAATTTATTTTTATATATCTTCTATAACTATATTTCAGCAACGTGATATTTTGAGAGGGGGGAAATTTAGTTTAAAGTTCTTTTTTAAAATTATTTTAAATGGCGAAGTTCAGAAAACATAAAAATTTAACCATAGCTGCTTTTTTTTAGATTTGAAATTTTAATCTTAGTAGCGAAGCCATTACCTGATAAACTTATATATAACTTATCGGCCTTTGACTGAGCTTCAAAAGAAAAGATTAATATATCGACCATCAACTGAGCTTGAAAAGGACTTCCATTAACAAAAAGTGAACCAAAATTAATTTTACAAGCTGTTTCGCTTTCAAGAGATTTTAAGAAGTCCTACTCATCTAATTTCCGTCTTTTACGATTTGAATAAGCAGACAAAGAAAAATCCTACGCAAAGGACAGTAATTCAAAACCACTCTGCCTTGAAGACTCCTTTTTTTCGATCTTAAGAGCACATCTTATGTTTAGATAGGAGCCGGGTATGCTCCGAAGAAGGACAGATTCCCGAGTGTGCCGTCATGGACGACTCTAGTGTGAAAAGAGAATTCCGAGAGCGTTGGTCCAAGCCATCGAGGGAAAATCTTTCAAGGCGATTTTCTTAACTCTGGAAATAGAGGCAAAACAAAGCTTGATGAGATCTATAAATTAAAAAAAAAAAACGTGATGGAGGAGAATACACCTACCTATTTAACGCCAACTTCCAAACTACTGAGATGGCCACCAAGGTGTCAGAAACTGATCTCATCATGTTTTGCATCAAAACTTTGTTTGCGTGCATTGAAAGGGAGACTTTTGTCTTTATACAAATATAGTTCTTATGCTATGCTCGAGAGCATTATGCAACAAAGGATTGCAATTTCGAAGGCAGAGTTTGTTCGGAATGTGCCTGTAGAAGAATAAGGTCGAAGGACGACCTCGTGCCCTTCTGTACCCACGTGGTCTCGAGATCACCGCATGGAGCATTGAAAGCTAGGCTGATCTACGGCGAGGATGTGGTCTTCGCCGTTTTATTGCACCCCAACTGCATTTACTTAAGGAGACATTTTCCTCGTCTCGCATGGCCTTTCAGCCAGCTCCCCGCTCTCCGGCATAGATCCAAACTCTTCGAACATTCTACGCCAACTTTATCTCGCTTTCCCCGAAGGAGTCGCTTCCTTTCCCCAAGATCACGCGAGTCGTGGAGGCTCCCGCCAGGCAATCCTAGCCACCAGCGGAGCGTCTACATAATCCCCCGACTCGGTTTAGCGTGCAGCACTCCAAGACTATTCCGTCTAACACCGCATACGAGCAAAGGACACGCTCACCCGTCGCGACAGGTGACACCGGCGATTTCGAATTGAGAACGAACGCTAAATCGACATCCGTGAACTCTGCCATAGTCAATCGGCGAGTATCTGAGGAGGAATTCCATCCCCGAAAGCCAAAATATGTGTACTCCCTCATCCACCCCGTGAGGTAACTCAGCTTCCCCATCGCAGTCATCATATCCCTACTGACCCTTTCCTTCAACCAACACGTAACCAGTTGCAATCGTGTGTGAGACCCGGATTAAAATCCCCTTTTTAATCACCGACCTGAACACGACCAATAATCCCATATTTATCCCTCCTGTGTCCCGTGCCGACATTTAATTTCGTATGTAGTATCACTCCCTTTAAACTCTATATCTGTATATATTTCAATTCTATTTTTTTATTAGTAAAGGTATATGTTTGTTATTTTATTTTCCTTGTAACCCTAAACGAGTACCAGCCACCTGTTAATCTTTGGCCAACTTGCATTCTTAATTATTTGTTTTGAAAGGCCTCCGCAATTAAAAAGTAAACCATCCCCACGGAATTCTTAACTATTTCCCGTTCACGAACTGGCTAGGTCGAATCTTAAACCAACTTCGACCAAAACCCACAAAGGGTATATATATATATATATATATATATATATATATATATATATATATATATATAGAGAGAGAGAGAGAGAGAGAGAGAGAGAGAGAGAGAGAGAGAGAGAGAGAGAGAGAGAGAGAGAGAAAGAGAGAGAGTCAGGCCATTCCACTATAGTGGCGGTTCCAGAAACACCTGGAAAGAATAACCAAAGGAGTAATAAGAAGAATGGTAAACATGAAGATCAGCGGCGCCCCTGATAAAGTAGGGGTTTTTGTGCGTGTATGTTTCGTTCACCTGCGCATGCAAATTCATGCGCGTTTGGTTAAATAACGTTAAAAAAACGTTAGAACATTATTCTATAAACAATTATGCTTATATACTGAGGGGGTGTGCCCCCCGGACCCCCCAAATTTATTGAAACTCGGCATCATCGTAGGGGGTCTCCCCGCAGTGATAAAAACCCCAACGAGCAGTCCCCTTGAATTTACTCCAAAAAGGTGAAACATATTGGAACAGGGACGAAAATATTTTGCGTCCCATCGTTCGCGCCACCGATCTTCATGTTTACCATGCCTCAACTGTGATGGGCATCCTCGTACGTTTTCAATGTTGCGCCCGATAAAGAAAAAAAAAGAAACATTCAGGACGAGAAAAAAGCAAATACCAGCTATGCACAATCGGCAAAAATTCAAGAGAAGGAAAAGACAGTCATCCAATTGGAACCCACCATGAAGCTTTACTTTGTTAATGTAGCAAAACCATGGAGCTATGCAACAGAGTTAAACAAAATGTTGATTCAAAATGGCATAAAACCGTTGTGGTTTCCGGACGATCACCCATCATGGGACTTGTAATATGTACAGACAGAGAGTAAGCCAACCCTGGCTTCAAGAAACCGATCTAGTTCGAGAGATCTCCGACTGAACAAATCCAGTGTGCCCAAAATATTAATAAGGATGGAAACAAGCCAACCGCTCCAGGAAGAAAACCCAACTAAAAAAACACCCACAAAGGAGATACTCGAAAGAAATCAAGGCGACTGCACTTGCACAGAGAACAACCGACCTTAGTATTAGAATACATGCCTCACCGTCAGCTTCACTACCAAAACTATCTAAAACAATGGAAATTATCGATGGTATAATCAAAGGCAAGATGTGCTTATAGCAATAAAGAACTGCTTAATCGAAATATGCCAAGACTCATGTTTTAATCTTCTCCATGAACAATTTAAAAATAAAAGATCTAGTAGAGTGAGGTCTCCAGCCCGGGAGGGATCAAGGAAAGTAAAAAACGTAGAGAAACACTAATAAGGCAGACAATAACAGATTTGTTAACAAATTAAAGATCTTTTCGCTAAATGTGAATGGCCGGGAGGGCAAGAAGAACACCTACAATAATATCATCCGATAAATAGACCAAGACAGAATCCCAATATCGGAACACAGTCTGAAAAAAGCTACCAATTGTTTCAAGGTATATAACTATTATGACCAGTCAGACTAATGAGAGGTATGATGGCATGGCAATGGCCGTGCGTGAAAGTATCAAATTCAAAGAGATCTTAAGATTATATTAATCATATTTAGCCATAAAGATTAGTACGACCATCGCGATTGACATTTTGAACTTCTAAATCTTCGTTGGGAGTTTAAACATCAAATTAATGAGAAAGTAAAAATAGTCTGGGACGATATAATAGAAAGAATGAACACGGGAGATGACTCCCAAAAATTCTAGAGCCAGATAAAGAGGTTAAATGTAACCCTTTCCTCCAAGATCGGCATTACCATCACAATTGGCGGAAGAACACTATAGAGAACACTGGGAAAGGAAATTAACATCGCAGAGGAAGAAAATGACGATTTTGACACAGATTATGAAGAGAAAGTTTTGGCAATATTAGAGGCACTCAATAGGCACGGGAAGAAGGTAGGCCGCTTACACACAAAGGATTTGAGGTAGCCTTGGAAAGTTTTAAAAGGAAAGCCCCAGGTATTTCGGGCATCACTAAAGGACATCTGATAAACGCTCCTGTGAAGATCAACGAGACACTATTGAACCTCTTCAATGCAAGGTTAAACGTTGGATATTTTCCAGACCTGTTAAAAAAGGCAAATTATGATCTTTCTCCTAAAACCAGGGAAGTAGAAAACAGAAATAAGCAGCTACAGGCCTATATCCCTACTAGAATTTATAGGGAAGCTGTTTTAAAAAATGCTTAATGACAGGGTAAGGAGCTATCTTAGATGCAGAAAATCAATATAGCGCACAACAACATAGTTTCCGCAGGAATTTGGACACAGAAATAGCCCTGGCCTTGATTACTGGCCATAGTGATATTGCAAAGGCTGAACTTAATAATGTGGATGTCGTACTTAGAGATATCAAGTCAGCTTTCGACAAATATGGACACTGCGCCTAAAAAGGAAAATAAGTGATCTGGGAATGGAGAAAAGTATAACCAAACTCTTCTGTACTTACCTAGAAGACTGGGGAGAATATCACCCATACTCATAAGACGGTATTGTCCTCGGACTAAAAATCACGACAAGAGGATACGTAGTACATCTTAATGTGAACGTTATGAAGACCAAGAGGAATTTACGCAACCTATAATAAAAGAAATAAAAGAAAAATTTACATGGACTTGGTAAGACTTATTCTACTCTACCCTGTCATTTCCCTACACCTAGCAAATAAAAGTCAACTAAAGAAGGCACAAGTGGTACAGAACCAAGCGTTGCGACTTATTTCGAATGTCACTCGCTGGGACTTCATTCCATCAAGAATACTGTACAATCTTTCAGAGGTTGAGGCATTAAACGTGACCCTACATGAGAGAGCAAAAGTAATATGGAGCAAAGTTTATTCATATGTTCCAGATAGAATACTGCAAGATATTATAATACCAGATTTTGAACTCCAGTGCCGACACTAACGAAGGGGATTTTACAACAACTAACTGCGTGCGCAGGAGGATGTTGAACCAACATACACATAAGTACACAACGGCAAAACATAATTCCCAAAAGAGGACAACCAGTAAAAAGAATATACATATATACCTGTATGCATATGTCCTATATATGCATACATGAATTAATCTGAGAAAAAAAGATACGTAGTGGATAAAATTGATAAAGACAATATAAGAAAATTAATCTAAAATTAACAAAAACCAAATAAATAAATATATAAAAAGATCCGAGTGGACAAGAAAAAGAAAAAGACCGGTAGTGTAAAAAAACAAAACAAAAACGTATTAATATTGACATAAAGAATAAAGGCTCAGGTAAAGTAATTGCCATACTGGCACACATACTCTTCTACTAAAAAAACACTTTTTTTTTATCTAAGCCCTCTCCTAATACAATACACCCATTCTTTTCCGATCTTTGAAGTTCTTTGATCTTTCTTAAATCTACGACGAAGAAATGAACAATTGAGGTCTTTAAAATTGATAAATAATGTTAAAAAGGATTTGTTATATGGGAAACGGAGGCACAAAGGTAGCCCCACAAAAGGGCGGCAGCGATTGGGAATATATATTCAAACACTCCCCAAATTCTTTTAGAAATATGTATTCCTATTATTATATCGAGTTTTCATGATAATTTTATAAGAAACTTAGGACACTATTTATTTGTTAAACCAGTCCTCTTTGTTAAATTCCGAGGTCGTGATTGTGGAGAACGCGTCTTGGTTGAGTCAGACCATTCCAAGGAGGAGGGCTTCTTCGACCACCCTGTCTGGAATGTCCTCACTATACTCTCACTTGTAACGACCGGTGGTCACGCCTTCACTGACGTCCTTGTCCGTCCTTACTTCAGAGAATGTGGCACTCTTTGTGGTGTAGATATTTAGATGAATTTTTCTGACATGGTAGGCATGTTTGCCCTCCTTTGACGATGAGGTAAACCTCATCCTTTGCCGGCTAGGTGACCGTTTGGTACGGCTACCGTGGCGGTGTTTTATTTTTGTTTCACTGGGGGGATTTTACCTCTGTATCTAGTTTGGAAGCTTCTACTATTGGGAGTTCAGGACTTTTTAGAGTGTTTGCTGAAGCTGAACCGGTTTCTACTTGTGTAGTGGCTGGTTGAGGAGGCTGCATCTGGATCAGCAGAACTTCCTCAGAGAGAGGGTTCTGTCGAAAATAAATTCAAACTAATTAGTGTTGAGCCTCGCCGTGTATAATATTGTTTCCCATTGACATTAATTATTGCATTTCTTCTTCTTTTTTTCTGTAAGGGTTGGCCAATCGTATATGTAAATATAGTAATTTTTGTCGGGAAAATTCCCCCTAGATATCATCACTTCTATGTTCGCAATCACCCTGCGTGGTTTACGATAAATTTGCTCTTATCCTAAAGACGCTGTGCTTCTTATACTCGTAGGATTTAATTTATAATCCCTTCCCGTATTTATTAACTGTCGCTTGTTATACCCTCGACATTCGATTGATTTCCCTTCTTGTAAATATTGTAAGTCTATATATCGAAGCTTTTTTGGCTGTAAGTATTGTACATACGTTACTAGGTAGTGAGCATTATAATCTTTAATTTCAAACTCCTATCGCTACCTCATAATAATTTCAGGACTGTAAATTATCCGCTTTGTGTGTAAAATTAGGTCACTTTATTCTACAGGTTGTCCGAAAACCATATCTCTTCCATTCCATTTTTGCCTAGTATCAGGTTGAGCTCTCTTTTAAATGAGCCTGGGTTTGTGAGGTTTGCTATGTGTGCATAGTATATGCAACACATGATCTTCGTGGATTGCTCTCTTTCTACCTTGAGATAAGTACGCTGAACCGAAGCCTCATTGCCTGCCGCCTTTGCCACTTTGACATAAGACAGCTTCTTCTTCTTCTTGCTTTTTATTCTTTTCTTGTCTTTTTATCGCCTCCTTTTTTACTGGGCATGATATCGCCATGGCCTCGTGGTTACCGTTGCAATTCACACAGTTTCTCATGCTGCTCTTGCAATCACGCCAGATGTGTTCAACTTTACTACATATAGAGCAGATATTCTTGGTTTGTGGACACTCTTTAGTTGTATGTTGGTTATATTAATAACACTTTCAATTTAGTCATGGTGCACCCTGACGTTAAAGAGAAGGAGACAAAGCTCTTTTGCTTTTTCTGCCATACCCATGGCTTGAAATATCACCTTAAAGACATGGGTGTAGTCTCTAAATTTAATCACCTCAGAGACCTTGGCCCATTGGTGATTTCTCTCTATTCTCTATTTCATGTGAAATTTCATCGCCCGAGTGGTGTCACACTGATGAGTCTAGTCTTTGGCGTATGACACTTCTGTGTGCCTGAATTTGGGGTGGGATCTTAGGGGTTAAGGTAATTGTATTAAACACTTGGGTTGCTTTTGACGAGGTAAAGTGTCCAGCGTCCGCTTCTTTTTGGCATATAGCCGTATGCCAGAAAGGGGTATCAATAAGTCTGACGTAAACTACATCTAGGTCCCCGTAAGCTATTGAGAAGACTTCTCCTTTTGAGGAGAGTCCTAAACCTAATTCGTAGGATGTCACTCGTCATTTTCTCATCATCCGTCCTTAGTCTGGTGTTGTTGGGTGTGGAGATGAGAATGGAAGAAAAATGACCTTTGTAATGTCCAATGCCACTTTACCTTACTTTGAGATGAAAGATTTGGGATCGTCTTATTAGTTATTGCAATCCGTAATTGTGGTGTCACTGGCACTTTGGATGGTATTTTTTAGGTTCTGTACTTTAATTTAGTGTTTACACTTGAAGGAAAACATTTACTTTGTAGAGTTTAACATGAAAAAGTCTTCGGGGGACGTTTCACATTTACGCTTCATTTTGCCTCATTTACAAAAAGAACGTACGAGAGAGAAATAATAATCACAAAAAAATAGTCAGATATCAGGTGAGAAAAGTGTGGGGATGATAGAAGTAGATAGCATGAGAGCTTTTCTTTGAGGGGCGTGAAATGTGTTTGTATGTAGTTTAATAATTGCGAGGTTACTGGCTGATCTTTCTTCTTACATTTTCTATCTTCTGCTCTTCTAATTGCATAAGGGTTTGTGATGTACAGGTTGCTTCTAAATCTTTATTCCTTTTCCTTTTTATATGCTATATCGTATTGTAATTTTGCTTGGGGTACCTTGCGGTAACTTTCTTCTAATTCAAATTCGGTTTTTAGACTGTATTTATTTACCTTATACGATTAGGTTGGGTTGTCCTAAATTCCTTTGTTTTGTATAGTTACCTTTCTTATGGGTTTTGCTCGTTCGGTTTATTTTGTTATTATTCGGTCTTTCTCACGTAGCACGCGGAGCCTACTGCTGGGGAAGGTTTACAGTCATAAATGTTGCTCTCTATTTCTAGAGCTTTTTTGGTCTCCTGATTGTTTTCTTCTTTTAGTTTCCTTCTGTCAGTGATTAAATGAAGTATTTTCAGTTTACTTGTCTCTTTATCTTTTGTCTTATTAATCTTGTTCTTTTTAATTGTTTGATTTGAGAATTTTCCATTTACCGTTTGATATTTTCTCGAAGGTATCCTTCGCGATAATTCTGACGTCGTTGGAGAAGATCCTTATTTTGTTTTCTTTTAGTAGTTTTTGGATAATCTTTCATCATGGTCTGTCATGTAATTCCATTTGCAGGCGCCTTTTTCGATACCTTTATTTATATCCTTTGGGTAAGGGATAGGCTTTGTTTACCAGGATCTTAAGTTTATAATCTCTTGCTTCATAACGCCAGCCTTTCTCTCTTTTCGTGTCAGTTTGTGTGTCCCATTCGGTTCGATTCTTTTTAATTGGGTGTTTCTTTGTTTTTTATGGCTCTTCTTTTCCTCTTTTCGTTCATTCTCTGAAGTTCCCGTTTCCTTTTCCTCTAACGCTGCCTCAGCTGTGGACTTCAATAGTACATATATATATATATATATATATATATATATATATATATATATATATATATATATATATATATATAGAAGGAGCAATGCAAGTTCTTACCCGCTTACAATTTAAAGGCTCATCCCCCATGTCACATACAAAGAAGGAGTAATGCAAGTTGTGCGGGTGATAACAACCATAACAGGGCTTTCGCCATATTTTCTGCCTTTCAAAACAATGGGGGATGAGCCTTCAAATTGTGAGCGGGTAAGAAGATGTGGTATAAAAATTCCTTGGAGCTTTCTAGCTTAGAGAGATACTGAGTTTGATGGGGTAACGCTTTGGGCTAAGTAGAGTCACTGTGCCTGGTAACTTAGCGGTAGAGCATCTGACCGGTAATCAACAGACGCGGGTTCGAGTCCCAGCCAGGAATTTCAAACTTTTTTCCCTTTGCGTTATCTCTGTCTTCTCGGTAAAGGATTGCCTTCGTTCTGCTGCCCTCTGCTCTCTTTAATTCTAGTCTTCTTCTAATGTCCCTTTCTCTTACCTATATATATATATATATATATATATATATATATATATATATATATATATATATATATATATATTTATTAATTTCTAGAATAAAAAAACAACAAAAAATAATATATTTAGTTTTATATTTACGGCTTGCAAATATATCTCCAAGTTCATTTTTTCATTTTTTAATATTTCATCTATATATTCTTCAAAGAAACTCTGTAATTGGTATCCCTGTATACGTAAGTGATTTATTCGTCCGAGACAGATTTTTTATTGGATTCTGATCAATAACGTCATTGGTCTGATTCTCAGTGATTTAACGATCCGTACATTGGAGTGCCTTAATTTCTTCGCTTGATTTCGGAATTTTATTGTGCTACTGATTCATTTACTAAATCGAAATTTCATAACATTTTCAACGAAAATGCACAAATAGATAAACAAAGCTTTTATTTATTTTCTAAATTTTGGTATATTCGGAGATGTCCAGTGTGGTTCTTGCACCTAAAGAAATAAAGAATATAAATCACAGAGATACAAAATTCCTTTGAGAATCTACAGGAAAATCGCAATAGAACAAAAGTATTACAGAGTAGATTCCCTCTAAGAAATCTTAAATAGGTATTTCCTGGTGGTCTTCGTCTAAATCCTTTTTTTATCCTTATCAGAAGTCATCCTTTTTATAGAATTACTTTTAATAACCAGGAACCATCAAAGGTCATCGAGTAGTAGAAATATATTCTTTTATTTTGTGGAAATTAGTTCTATGAATCATAATTATTGAATAAAATTTCAGAATTTTTAATCAGTATCTAAGCCATTCCGTGAGAAAACATAGTGTTATGAGTGTGGATAACTTTTTCATTTATTATTTAATTTCATTATTTTTAAATATAGATATGTTTAGATCCCCTAAATATCTGCTTTTGCAATTCACATGCTCTGTAGTTTATTACTTAATCTCCAAAGCTAAGACCAGATCTTGTCTTTAACTTAATATTGGAACTTATATTCGAAATTCAATTTAGACTAGTTAACTCTCTACAAAATCAAGCGGCCATTTAATCAATGGCAAATATATTTGAGTCGAGGTGTAAAGTACCACTCACAATTGAAGTTATCACTTCAAAAATCATCGCCACAAACGCTGTGAAATTAGAACGGAAAAATATGTTCTTATTTAGATTTATCGCTTTCACTCAAAGATCTTCTCGTGTAAGGAAATTGAATTTCGAATTGTCCGCATTTTTAAACGTCTATCAGAATTCTATAACTTTCTATGATACAAGGATAAGTGCAGCTATAAAAGCCATAAACGCCCAACTATCTTTTGCTGCAAAGTGAAGTTTCGAATAGCACGAGTACTCTTGTTACACTAATTGAATATTGGCAGCACCTGATATGAGAATGCCTGTGCACACTTGTGTGAAGCACACTATTAGAAAACGGCTTTTTATAATAAAAGGATAAAAGAATACCAATACTCACCAGGATAAAAAATAAAACAAGTTGATATCCTGCAGAAAGTATGAGACCCAGAAAGCTTTTTTCTGCCTAAAGTTGAAAAACTTTACTATCGTGCCCCAGACATTTTCCCTGTTTAGAACCTATGTCGTGAACTTAGGTCTTGAACCCCGATATTTTAGGCTAAGCTAAAATAATGATCGATTTTTTTTTTAAATGTGGTTTTCGATTACCAGTTCATTTTCTCGCCTCTAAATTATTAGTCTTTGCTAGGATTACTCACAATGGTGCAGATTGCCAAAAAGTGCGAGCGAGCGATTTAAAAGCTTCTCCTTAATGAGTCTTTTTTTGAGACTCAGGATGGCGCATCGAATTCGCCGCTCGCGAATCCAATGAAGGGCGACGCGGGAAGCTGTTTGCAACTCGCCTCCGCTACTTTCATTCTTTATTTTTTCTTTGCCCTTTTCCTTCATCCCTCTATCTCTAATGGGTAGAGATAAAAAAAATTGGGCCCAGTGATACAAACTTTTTCCTTAACATTCTAATCCAATTTATTTAAAAATTTAATTGGAAAAAATAATATTGTATATTATTTAGACCATATTTCCGTCCACTAATCTTCTCTCATCTTTTCTTTTATTTTCTTGAAACGACCGCTATTAGATCGTTGGTCTTCTGCTGCTTTTTATGTCTGTAATTGACTATGGTGGCCTTTTATAGGCATTAATAGCCTTTTTCTTTCATAATATTATGTTTTAACTTTTTAGGTTATCATTTTATGGAGTGTAAAGTACGAGGTCCAATCATACTCAACATGACAAGTGAAGGTTAGATGGAGAATTTGTGTATCAAAGGAAAATATTGTAGAAGTTATAATTCTGCTAAGTCATAGCATACTAATAATCGAGCATTATTGCCTCGTTGTCGCGTCTTTCTGTGTGTGTTTGGTTCGCCGCAAAAAAATTCATCTTTAATCTTCGGTATATTTCCTATTAATTTAAATCCAACCATTTTCTGCTTAAATCTCTTCATTGTCATCCTATTACTTCCTTTAAATTAAATTCAACGTCTTAACCTCTTTAATCCACCTACTTCAATTTATATCCTTCCGCAGTTTCCACCCCCATATAATTGATTCCTTAATCCTGTTCACTAAATTTTGCGAAGGATCCAAGTGATTGCGATGAATTACTGCCATTTTGATTACTGTATCTGAACAGACATTTTGTTTCTTAGTTTTCTCTCCCCCATCTCCCTTTGTATCATTCTCACTCTCTCCTTCATAACTCTCTAATAAATCAAACTCTGCTCTCTTTATATACAAATATTAATATATATATATATATATATGAATAAATCTATCAAGCTTTAATCTATAGTTTGCATTGGCTCCATTGACAGAGTAAATTCGTGAGCATAATTTAATGAATAGTCCTATGTGCAGATATTCGGTGCTCAAGGGCTTGATAAGTGTACATTGTGTGGTTTGGGATAAGTTGAAGACTAACTTTTTAATTCTATTGATTGCCCATGAGAGATATTTATGTGCTTATGTGTGTGCCATGGACTTTGATAACCAAAGTATAAGCATCCTCTTTCATTCTTTCGAATGAAGTTGTAAATATGGCAACATTATGCACAGACGACACCCACGTTTGTAATACTAAGTAGTTGAAGAGAATGAGAAAAAGTGAAGAGGCAATCTGACTGTGACACAAAAGAGACATTGGTAATTGAATATCGCAAAGATTTTACCTGAAAACCCAGAAATCTGTGGCAGGGAGACGCCAGGTTTCAAGAGTCAGAAATTAAACTCTTCCATTGGCGATGGAGATACGCTTGAAATGAGGACATGACGAGATGGAGTGGTGAGATTGGATGACAATTTAGGAGAAGAAGATAGTAGGCGTATTTGATCATGAATTTAGCTGAATAGATTAGATTACTGTTATAACGCTGATAAATCTTCTGTGTAAGATATATATGTATATATATATATATATATATATATATATATATATATATATATATATATATATATATATATATATATATATATATATATATATATATATATGTAACTTTTAGTCTCAGAAGGATGGAATACAGTAGATAGTGAAATCAGATAGATTTGTACAACCAAGTCATTCTCTTGGCATTTTCTCGCCTATATATTGCATTTGATGGGGCAAGAAAAGTAAGAAGATATGGACTAAATTTTGCGCAGCTGAGCAACGGAAACTGAGTAAAGAATAGAAAATGCCCCTCAAGTTTCTGAAATAAAATGTCAATACCAGAAGTTAATTATTCCTTTGCCTTTATTAATAGGCTCTAATATAGTCGGTTTCTTAATTGAAAGTCATTAAAATGGCGTACAATGAGTCTCTTTTCATTTTCACTTCTCTTCAATTCCATTGGATTGGAGCCAAGTGGGTTAATAGTTTTAGAGTTTCGAATATATATATTGTAAGTGGTTTCTTTCCTTTAATTTTGTCCAACAAAATTAGGACTGGTTCTACTAGTTTTCATCAGCCTCAGCCCTGTAAAATAGTTTTAGCTCAAGTACCTGGCTTTAATTAATGCGTACATGTAGACATAAAAGATTATGCGTAGAAGAGAAAAATCATATTAGGGCCACTTGTCCTGGATTGAAATTGCTGACGAGCAGCATTCTTCTATCTCGGGCGGGCTGTGACAAGTTGAACCTTTGTCTAGCGTTAATTTTCCGGAAATGGACTTTAACACGTAGCTCGTCTCCATATTGATCAAAGGTTCATTTAAATTTAACGAGAGGCCAATTTTTATTTAAATATTTGAAGCCCAATCAATTATTATTAACTAATAAACCACAAATGTTGCTTATCATTCTAGAAATCAAATTCATTAACACACTGCACCAATAAATCAAATATGATTAAATGTTAATAACTTAGATTGAAAAAAAAACAAGCAAGTCAGAGAAGTAGCATGGTTTTGATATGAAAGGTAATATTGATAATTAATAAGAGAAAAGTGGAAGAATAAATTACCCAATTCTTATTTATGAGCCTAGAAAAATGATCAGTTTCATCAGAGAATCACTAGGCAAATACATCTAAAACATTATGAGCTCATCTACGTCAACCTTATAAGGAGATAGAAGAAAAAGTCCATTGGTACTCTATGAGCAAAGAAAAACAGATGGGGTAAAACAATCTTCTTCTTCTTTCTTTTTCAATATTCACCATTTACTTGGAGGAGTACTCTAATATGACCTCTCTGATATCCTTTGAACTGTTCTCGTAAGATGATGTTGTAAGAACCTCTAATATATATATACGTAAATACACTGAAGGGCCAAAATTTATGGTAATGGTAAGCACTGCCACCCAAACCATGATATCATGTAAATTTCCAGACCAGTATCAATTGTGATCTGACATCTCGTAGATCACAGTGAACAGCGTATAGGCTGCCATAGACCAAGAAACATAAATTATCTAAGTACAAATGAAGCATGATGGCGGGTATAAGACGGAGGGGACATCCCATTTCTCAAGTTTTGTGGTCATTAAATATCTCTGGAGTTAGGGCATCAAGTGTGCATCAAGAATACATCGTGAAAGTAATTACCGTACATCGCAGACAGCGATTTAGCCAACCACGGGTGTTTATTGATCGTTAGCAAGTCCCCTGTCTAGAATTTCACTGGGTAATAGAGAAACGACACTAGATCATATCGTATCCAGATTCAATGCAAACGTTCCTAAAGTCCTAGTCATCAGGTGGGTTTAAAGTTATTTACTTTCGGTGGGATATTAGACTAGAATTCCCACCAGATATCTCATGTTATCAGCATAATCTAGGATATAAATAGTGCCACTTCTGGACTTGTTCTGGGTGTGGTCACTTATCACAGATTAGATATTTTTTCTTCTTAAAATGATAATTAACCAGTGACCGCTACGTACCACTGCTTGAGGGTCATTTATATGCAGTTATTGTTTTCGTATAGTCAAATAATTTTACATTTGGCAGGACAATGAACCTGGTCATGGGTATCCAAAGTTGCTCAAAATAGGATCTAGGAACATATGGGAGAGTTCCGACAAATTGCGTGGCTACCAAGTTTGCCAAACATGAAATAAAAAGAGCGCTATATGTTCTAGTGACTAAGTCTATTCACACCCTAGATGCCGCACCTTAAAATATCAGAGATCATTGGAGGTGTATAGATATGACACGGGTCAACATCTCTCTCTCGATCTTCTGTCTACCTGTGGACTAAATGTCACGTCGTAATACTCTATTTTGCCAGACAAGAGAGAATCCTTACAATAATGAGTACTTATCCCATACTTTTGTGACCTCAACTTGAACATCCTCATAAACATAAATACCATTTATTTTTCCACAAAGTGGGTTTGAATCGACTCCTACCTTAACGCCTGTGTCTGTAACTGCCACGTCCCATCATTTCTTTTTGTCTTATTAAAGACTACCCCACGATAGCAGCATCTTTGGTCCAATAAGGAATATATGCTTAAAGAAGTTGTTCAAAATATTCCTAATATATCTTCTCTTCGCGAGATTTCTTCCCTAAATTTTAGATCTAATTGTTGCCTATTCAATAATAAGGTAAACTGTAATATACGCAGTGATGTAAAAACCTCTGTCAATGGATTTAATGATAGAATTAGTAAATATTTCCTATAAGACTGCTATTAAATACAATGGTGCATCTAACTTATACTAGATTTACCTACCTTTTTTCCCTTCTGTCCACCCTAATCTCCTTAGCTGGAGTGTCCTCAAAGGTCAATAATTCTGTAATTCCAGTTGGGGCAAGGAGGGAACGCGTTCCTTAAGATGTAAGGCTCAGTCATGTTGCCACTGGTACAAATATTACCGCGTTGCTTTGACAAGAATACCTAGCTGGCACATAGCATTTGAGCTCTGGAAAAACACATGACCTCACTTAAAACGGGATTATCTATGAGCAAGGAAAAGCAGAAGCAGATGTAACCAATGAAGGCATTTGTATTTTGGAGACAAATGACAAGGAAAGCGAGAAACTAATAAAAGAAATAAATTAGCTAATTAAAAGAAAATGATTAATGAAAATGGTATTTAATTAAAAGTCTTTGAGGAAGAATTTCGAACTTGGAGTAATAACTTGAAGCATGTTATGGCTTAATACCAAGGCAGATCATTCTAAGGAAATGCAGCTTTCAGACCACAAAGACGCAGACACCTGAAGCTAATCTGCACAAATATAAACTGCATGATAAATTAATGTCTATTGCACTACCAGAGATAAGAAGAGTACTGATAGTGCATAGCCATTTGCATAATAAGGCCAGATGCCTCCTATATGAATTTAAGTTTTCCTCGCGATACAAAAGAAAGAGGAGATAAGGAAGCTGTGCTACGGGCTCGAGAACCTGCGCTACCTGAAAGGGGAACCCGTCTATCCCCGTCTTAGCTCCATTACCATTCTTTGATACCATGTTACCACTACAACCATGGAACTCCCTCACACTCGACTAAGGCGTCCACTTGAGATTTTATCATAATCTTTTTTGTGTCGATTTCATTCATTTCTATTCTTTTATTGTCTATTGTAATTAAATATGCCCTTGTTTTGTGGCATTTATTTTGTACCTTACCACTAAAGAATGTTTAATAGCTGCAATCTTAAGCTTTGGAGCTCATTAATATCTTTTTTTCATTTAATTTTTTAATATTTTATGAAATAAAAACATTAAAATTCAACGTTTCTCTTTTGCTGGGGAAGATGAAGAAATCCCCCATAGGATAATAACTAAGGATTTGCTTCCGAGAGAGATTTTAATCAGTTGCCACAATAAAGTCATGTTACCCTATGCTGAATTTCGTTCAGTAACAATTTAGATTATTATTTGATGAGAGAGAACTTGTCTATTGTATATCCTGTTAGAAATTTACTAGATAGGAGATTTACCTAGGAAATAAGTTAAGTTTAGTAATTTCTTTTACGTTATTGAGATATTTCAAGCAGTGCTGTCGAAAAATTTATATGTGTTTTGTTTCCAAACAGGGTTGCCAAATTTCCGGAATGTAGCTTTTTTTTCTTAGCTTATTTTGTTGTATACCTTTTTTTTTTTTTATAATTCTTATTCATAGATATCACAAGATCTTTACATTAACAAATAGCTATTTTCATATTTTGTCGGTATAATTAATTTTCCAATATGTTATGAAAAGTAATATTTATTTACAAAACAGCGCAGCAAATCCTAGTATCAGTCATGCAAAGCTATTCGAAGATTTATAAAAAAATACATATACGAGTATCGTAGTTAACTTACTTTTTTCCAAAACACATTGAAAATGTGATATGACTAATTGGAGCGAGTGTCTATATTCCAAGATAAAGATGAGAAGAAGTAAAACCGTTAAAATATACAACAAACCTTTGAGTAATTTCCAATGTTAAACGAAACTTCTCAACGCAAACACTCCCTGTGTTAATAGGAACACCAATGAATATTTATAATTCAGATCCAACTCCTCAGTGTGGGTTAGGAAGTTGCTTCGAAAGGCCAATTAAGCCTTTTAGAAGGTATGAGTTCGGAAACTGCTTCGAAAGGCCATTTAAGCAATTAAGAAGGTGTAAGTTTTTAAAAAAAATTGAGAGGCTAATTAAGTTATTTAAAGAGTGTCGGTTCGAAAAATGCTTCGAAAGTCCAATTAAGTTGTATAAAAGGTTTGGTTCAAAAAATGCTTCGAAAGGTCAATTAAGCACTTTAAAATGGAGGATTCGGAAAATGCTTCGAAAGGCCAATTTAGCCATTTAAGAGGTGTAGGTTCGAAAAATGTTTCAAAAGACCAATTGAACCGTTTAAAGGTGTGGGTCCGAAAAATTTTCAAAAGGACATTTAAGACTTTTAAAAGGTGTACTAGTATTTCCCTGTCAAGAGCCCTAGTACTTCATCTTGAGTACTCATGAATACAGGCTAGAGTAAGTATGTGGTGCTGTGAAGACGAAATTGGAATGACCGTAGTGTTTTGATTGATAATAATTATTGACAAGTGGGAACTACTTACCACAGCGTGGGCAAAGTGTCGCATATCCACCGATGTGTGGCCAGCAAGTTGTTGTCACGCTGTTTAGAACACGTTCCTTAATGCTAGATATCTAAACACGTACTCAATAGTCTAGCAAGGATTCATTTAGAATTGGTCGTCAATATTAATGTTTTCCTGGTTTTCAGCCCTTTATTTTGGAGTTTGCTGCCCTGGTGAGTTTGTGCTAGTTTTTTATAATCAATTAAAGAAGCGACTATGTGAAAAGTCATTTCCATACTTAAGAGTAGAATTTAACCAATGGAGACTTAAATAGTGTCCAGAATACCATTAAAATGCCCCTTACCCTACTTAGAAATATAGAAACAACTCGATAAAAACATTCACCCCACTTACTGACTACTCGTACATAAATAATAAATATACGTCTGCACTAATCAACTCAACT
The DNA here is from genome assembly GCA_963969495.1 of Ceratothoa steindachneri. Taxonomy (NCBI): domain Eukaryota; kingdom Metazoa; phylum Arthropoda; class Malacostraca; order Isopoda; family Cymothoidae; genus Ceratothoa; species Ceratothoa steindachneri. The sequence continues at coordinate 19,235,738 of OZ018318.1, read as the reverse complement.
TCTCTCTAACCAAACTCTCTATCGCTTTTTCCTAGACTTCATTAAGCACCATCGCAGCAAAAATGAAAACAGATAGGGGAGAAATAAATAGATAAATAGAGCCGAGAAAAAATGTCAGTAGCTTGAAAATGCGATGAGGCCCCAGCAAAAGGCGGCAAACATCCGCTTGGCTTTAGAAAACGCCCGAAATGGAGTTGCGAAACATCAAAATTCCAGCTCCGTCGATCGAACATTATTCATTCTTGACGGCAAAATAAATCAACCAGCGCTTAGCACGATATTTCAGCACATTAATGGAATTCGTCAACGCCAGCAATGGCCCCTTTTCCCAAATTCTTCCCTCCTTTTAACGCCTGTTTTGCGATTTCCTGATAGAGGTGGATGGTTACTAAGAGCAGTTGGTGTAAGTGATTGTTTAGCCACTTTGAAATACATCCTGTGTTTTAATGTAGGGCGTTGTAAAAATTGATAGATTTGGTAGTTTACTGAATGAATTTAATTGGGAAATACAATTAAATAATATAGGTTGCAACCATTTTAGAACATGAATATTTAATCAGAATTTTAGGTCGTCGTTTAAAGTTCGAATCATTTGGAGGTAGGGATGAATAATGACAACGTAATTTAATTTGTTATAATTATTATCAAATTATTTCTAATCGCTAAATAACTAAATAAATAATATTTTCAGCGGAATTATCGTATTTAAAAAAAAAATCCTAAAAATGCAATTAGGCAAAAATTTACTAGTAACTTCAAAAACAGGGTACAAGTATTTGTATAGATTTCCTATAACTATACGATAAATAATTAGGGTATTACTATGGATACTATAACCGCCACTCCAAACAAATTCGAGATGATTCCTCGAACTAACAACTATCAATTTCAAGAGAATAACCAAATATGATCGGGCATGGTGTGAAGTCTTATCCATAGACTGAATATCAACCATCAGATTATGATTTATATTAACCTTCCTATTTACTTACGTTGCCTTCGCCTAATGTGCATCTCTTAAACCGGCTGTCTCTACGAACTCCGTCTACTCGACAGGATTCTCCTGGAGATCCAGTACTCAGTGTGTCTACAGGTTTTGTCTAACATCAATTGTGCCTGGCGTGTTGCAAATCTGTTAAATTATGTTTGGCTTCTGATGAAAACGGCTCAAATGTTTGTACCAGCCAGACCAGTGAGGTATTCGCATATTTAATTTTGGTGGTCGCCGTATCGGAGCCATGCCAAAACCTACCTGTGAGGTGAAGCATTTTATATCGTGGTTCATATCTAGGGAAAAGCCGTTAAAAAGATCGATTGGACCCCAAAATTCGAAGCTATGAAACATTTCTACTCTATGGACTATTTTTTATGGGTAATAGTGGCTCAATTTCTGATAAACGGGATTCTTTGGAGTATATATGGGGAGTTTGTTCATGTGACAAGAATGGAGGCAATGGCCTTATATGTAACGACATTGGTGTGTTGGACTTTGAGTACTATGGCCCATTTTGGTCCTGCAGAGGTTAAGATAGTAGTTTATGTGCATGACCATTGTTTCCGAGCGTAAGTGGTGTTTTATTGGGGTGATGCTGGTGCGTCACTTAGTGAGACTATTTGGTTTCATGTTTCTAGTTTGCTTCCTTTGTTAATGTGAAATTCAAACCCCAGGAAGTAGTGGCAGAGACAAGTTGGCCGGATGATTGTGTGGACAATTAATTTCTTGGATTGCTCTGAGTGTGTACATTTTGCGTTTGCTTTGTTTATTGGGTTTCTTATGGCTAGTGAGAAAGTTAGTAATGTATGGAGTGAAGTACCTAGGAGTTTGGGCGCTATATTTATGGGTAGTGTGGTGTTTAATGGGATTATGTGAGTGTTATTTATAGTTAACAGGATTTTGAAGGTGATAAGGCCATATGGCTATGTTGCAGCTAACGTACTCGTAGATGACGAGCTGTTTCAATAGGCTTAGAATGATGGGCAAGGAAGGAGGTCAAACATTGCCCTGTTCTATCACTTAAGTTTGTTGCCCAGTGAAGAAGTGGTACGCCATATATTTTAGTTAAATTCAGGTGAGTGGGTTATTCGAGTGCTTGTTGTTTTAAGATTTTGGATTAGGATTATTACAAGGAGATAGGATGGAATATGTAGGAGCTCAGATTGTGGTTGTTTTGCCTGAGAATGGGTATTAGGTTGGCCTATTTCGAAAATTTGTAATGGAGTTATAAAAGAAAGAGTGATTGAAGATTGTTGTAAAGGATGGGATCTAGTTATTTTAAATAGGTGCATGTGTGATATGGTGTCATGAGCAGAGGTTATAGAGGATTTAGCTTGCATATATCTTGGAAAAGCATTTCTGTTTCCGTGTGGGAATTCCACGTGGAATTTTATTTCTAGCACGGAAGATCCATGCGCTGGAAAAGGTTCTGTCAGACTTAAATTAGTAAGCCTGTCCTTTTTATTAAAATTTTTCTTATTATACTGGCAGAAGGCAAGTTTAAGTTAATTGAAGAGCAGTGGAACGTAATCTATTTAGATCTTGTGTTAGACCCCAGGTAATTATTTTTTTTTTATTGTGTTTGAATTTTGGAAACTCCTGGTTATTAATCCAAAAGAGTTCAGGTCTTTGGTGTCCTAATTCCGGTAGGACCATTTTAATTTTTTTTCTGCTTAGAAACAGCAGAGGTAGGTAGCTGTATCATGATTTTTTGTGTGTGAATAAGGCCTTCACAAATATTCAAGTATTCGTTTCGCGTGGGTAGTGTCCTAGCTCGTTCGCGTATCAGTGTTCCCTCAGTTAACTGCGTAAAAATGTCATCCTTCGAAAAATTCAAGGGTCAGGGTTTCAGGGTAAAATGTTAGGTCTTTCGGGCAAAGACCTGTTAAATTACGTACAGGAAGAAGAGAGGAACGAACGGGCAGAGCGAAAGGAGGAGGAACTAAGAAAAAAGAAGATGGAGAACAAACTGAAGATGGAGGAGAACAAACTGAAAACCGAGATGGAGAACAAACTGAAGATGGAAATGGAGATGGAGAAGAACAAAATGGAGATGGAGAAGAAACAAATGGGGATGGAAGAACGTGAACAAATTAGGTAGCATGAGCTGGAAATGAGCCGAAATCAAATGGATTCTCAGTCCATCGGTTCCCGGACTGAAATCCCCCAAACTCCTTCAGTCAAACTTCCCGTTTTTAATGATGGAGAGGACTTTGGGTCATTTTTGACCCATTTTGAGAGAATCTTTCAGATAAATAGATGGGATCTCGAAATTAATGGTGTAGCTCGCTTACTCCCCCTCCTAAATGCCAAGTTAAGGGATATCAACGTATCTCTTCCCCCGGAAGCAACTTTAGACTATTCCACGTTAAAGTCCGAAGTGTTAGCCGCTGTTCATATGAATTGCGAATTCTACCGCTCCCAAAACCGCCAGGAAAGGATCCGCCCTGGCCAAATATTTCGACAACACGGGTACATCCTCCAAAGACACCTTCATTGTTGGCTGGATGCGAGCAAAATTCCCCAGGTCTACGAGTCCTTTCTGGACTATTTCCTTAGGGATCAGCTTTTAGCTGCCGTGGCTACCGAAGTTCGCGCCTCCATTAAAGATAAACGTTGTGCCACTTTCAAGGAGTGCTTGGAAGAGGCCGATGTCCACGCGGGTAGTCACGATTTATACCCTAAGGATGTTAAAAAGGCTCCCCAATCGCTCCCCAAAACTAAATTTCATGGCCTTAAGACCCCCCTAAATTGGTTTCAAGATTTACCAAAGTTCCTAGTCCCTTGAAGCCAAGAAACTTCTATCCATCGGAATACCGAGACGTTAAGCCCCTCGTTCCTTTTTCTCCGGTTGTGCCGTACCAAAAGAACCCGATCGTCTGCTACACCTGCGGAGTTCCCGGCCATTACCGCACGAACTGTCCTCAAAACTGCCGATTTGCAAACTCTCAGTCCCACCAAGTGCACCTAATCTGGGCCGACCCTGATCATCCTCCGTTGCCTCAGGAGACCCCCGATCCTCCCTTACCCACCAAATATCTGGTCCGTCAGGTAAACTTTCTTTTTAATGAGAACAACCCTGGTGGATTGAAGTTCGAGAAAGGAACTGTGAACGGTCGCCAAGTATCCACCTTCGTCCATGACACCGGGTGCACCTGTATTATAGTGTCTGAGGATTTAATCCTCTCCTGTTGGCCCCGACCACAAGAGATTTGCGGTGGTCCTCGACTACCTTGGCCGGGCTAGTCGTTTCCCAGTAATTTGTTGTCACATCGAGTGTGACTATATGTCCAGTTTGGCTGAAGTATAAGCGGCTTTAATCCAATTCTGCTCCGTTTTGTTCGGTCAGAACCTCGTAATCCACGATCATCCCGTGGCCCAGCCCGTGTTTACCCGTACACAGGTAGCCCTTGAATCCCATGCACTCGGTCCCCTGGAAACCCCTATCGACCGGGAGTTCCAAGCCCTCCAGAGCGACAAGTTTGCCCGCGCCCAGAAGGAGTGCGCAACTCCCCCCCCCCTCCTTTAGGAGAAAACTAAAGCCCTCGAGCGTGAGCCCACTCGAGGTAACAAACCAGTGTCGTACCTCGTGAAGAAGGACTTATTGAGAGGTATAAGACCTACTTTGACCTTAAGTCACGAGAACGAAAATTCAAGCTGTGCGAGGAGGTGCTGGTGCTACTTCCCACTGGAAGCAAAAAATTCCTTAGCCAGTTGGAGGGACTCCACCCCGTCCTCGAGGCTAGAGGAACCGTGGATTACCTCATCCGTAATCCGGCGGGAGCGAAGGTTTTCCACGTGAATTGTATATATTATCTCATTAATGTTCTTAATTATGATTTTTTTGGGGGGTCCACTAAATTGTTTAGTCTTTAGTCCCATATTTATGCCTGCATTTAATTGTATCCTTTTAGGGGGGTTCTACTGAAATGTTTCTAATGTTCTCCTGTGAATTTTTTTGTTGTTTAAAATTGTGCTAGTTAAATTGTCTAGAATTGACCCGTTTAAGGCTTATGTCCGTAAATTCCCAGCTGAGCTCAGATTCACGTTTTTTTTTGTGTGTATGTGTACACCTGTCGTAGCAGGTCAGAATTTCCCTAGACCCTTGATAATTCTAGTTTGACGGGTGGGATGATCCTTTCTAACCCAACTGTTTTGTAAAGCATCATCTTTCGGTTTAGAGATGCGTGTGGAAAGTCAACGTGGAATTTCTTTTCCAGCACGGAAATTCCATGCGCTAGAGAAGGTTCTGTTAGGCTTAAATTGGTAAGCCTACCCCCCATTCTTCCACAATCGGTAGCCTCGAACCGCGTCCACCACGGGCCACCTTTACACGGGTTAGAATCACCTCGGCAAGAAGATTCGAAGCCATTCGAGAATAGAGCTGTTTCCCCACTCCCCCCCGTGGGGAGAGCCTCGGACATATATAGTGCTCGGCATTCATGAGACAGACACAGAGTTGAGAAGTCTCACCTTGACCCAAGAAGATTCCCCTAGTTCCAAGTCAGGTGCAAACAACAAAGCAAAGTGACGGCTGAACTATTTGTGTGTTGGAATTAGCCCCAGCCAGTGAGGTAATTTCATTTAACGATCGCTACCGAGCGATTTTTCCGACTTCACTCATCAACTCCTTTCGAAGCCCTCCTCGTTCGCCCCTCGTTTTCGGGTGGCCGAAATGCTCTGCCCTGGACCGCACGTTACCCCCCTTCCTTTTTGGAGAACCGTCATCACTTTAACTTCCCGCTCAGAAGCTCCGAGCGCCATCGCCTCACGTGCAGAAGACATCCGTGAAGCTTTACCGTGATATCTCACCCGGAATCCTCCGTAACCCAACCCCTCTCCATCTTCAGTAACCCATTTGAGTTAATCCCCCCCCGTTTGAATAGTCTCCTTTTGTAATACATTAATTTTAACTCCATAGTCTGATGCATAACTACAATTCTCTCCCCCCCCCCTCGTTTACCGATGTAATTTTGCCCATTAATTCTCCTAGGTAATTTTGCCTATTAAATCTCTGATGTAATTTTGCCCATCAATTCTCTCATTTTGTGTAAATAAAATTATATTTTTCTACATTCCTTCTTAAATAACCTTGAGCTTTGCCCTTGCCCAAATTTTACCTGACCTCGTTGCACTCTTATCTCGTTGTTTCGCACGTCGAAACTCGTGGCGTTCCGTTCCAGTGTCGGCTCGCCTTTAAGATTTTGGTCCCTCCCCCATAGATATAATATGGTATTTATATAATGTAATGTCATACCACGACAGTTTCAAATTGTGTGGCATAGTTTCGGTGCTATTGCAAGTGAGTATAAGTCTGCATACATACAATTGGATGACCTGTTTATGTTTTTCCATATTTTAAACAATGTTTTCTGATGGTTTCCTAGAAATTCTTTCACTCTGGTCGTCGTTTTTTGACTTGGAAGACTTCCCTGTGTCACATTTGTAATTGTCTAATCAGTGTTGGAATCTTGTGTTTTTGTTTTTAAAGTGTTTTGTGTTATTTAGAGTCTGTTGTTGGCCCTGATATAAAATGGGCCTCTGATCTCGGAGAAATGAAGCCCTTTTACCTCTTTGCCTCTTTTTTTTCTATATTACGGTTGCTTTTAGTGACTTCGCTTCTCAAATTCACTTAAATTTCTTTGTGTTTTAATTGGCACTTGGTAAAGAGACGTGTCAGCCGCCATATCTATAACGCTGTATTTCTCCCTCGCATTATGTTAAGATACAAATCTAAATAAAATAATTTGGTTGGATATTTCCACTAATCTGCAATCGTTTAGGCGTTTTATTTCCCATCGAGGTCAAACAGTTGCACGTGAGATCCAACTAAGGGTCACTTCAGCCTTTGTCAGCTAGGGTGAGTTCAAGCCGAATTATGTATCCCACTCGTGTCTAACAACATCCAATGTTCCTTATATTCGCTTGAATCGGAACCAGGGTTTCTTCTATGCTAAGCCGTACCCAGGAAATAGCGATATATCTTTGGGGGTTCGGTTTTCCGACTCAAAGAAAAACCATTCGGTGGAAGAAAGAAAAGGAAAACCTAGCGGAGGTGGGGGGATTCATTCCAAGGATTTCTAATCACGGAGAATATGTGTCTGAGTGCATCGATTCGAACAAGCTCACCCCCCCCCCCCTTCCTCAAATCCGGAGCTTCCTCATGGGAGATAAATGTTCTATAGCACAGGCCTGCGTTTGAAAAAAAAATTATGTTCCTCAGGATTTCTTTGTGGTTTCTTAATGAATCGAACCTCCTGAGCTCAAAAGTGAATGTATTTTTGTTCAATCAGGTCAGATTTGCTCAGTAACACATACGCCATTTTCATTGAGATTACCTCATTTTTTATCGAAAAATATTTCAAAAACCTTTCTCTATCTAATAATGCATCATTATTGTTATATCATAGAAACAGGAATAAACGTATGTAAACTATAGTCCTTTTAATTAAACAAAAAGATAAATAATGCAATATAATAAAGAAAATAATTATAATTTCCAAGAAAAGATGCCCTTGACGATTTTCGTTTGTGCCTCTCATCAGGTGCATTACGCTTCAAACACCAACAGTAGTCAGCAAGCATGTTTACACTTATACCATGTGAAGAATAGCAAGCCAGAGAAGAATTTAGTGATTTTTGAAAGATAAAAAGAGCAAACTATTGGGTAGAATAAGAGGTACCGGAGAAAAGGAAATGTTTAAACTTTAGAACATACCATTATGTAGAATCTCTTTATGCACATTGCTTTTGACGCCCACATCCCATTTACCCTGGTAGCTGGATTCCATTGTATTTATGTCCTGGTGGAATCTTTCCTCCTGTTCATCACTGTAATCGTTGTTGGAAAAATAATCCAGATGGGACTGTAAAAGGTGTATCTTTATAGGACCTGATTGACCAGGGCAACATATTCTGGGCTTCTTTTATTGCCTACGAAATTGTTAACTAGAGCTTTGAAAGCTTTCCAGGCATCTTTTTCTATGTCCGTCATTGATGCCTTAAATTGCTGATCTGAAGTCCATCAAAAATTCCCGCATGGAGCTTAGCGTCACTGATATCTGGCAATTTTTGAAGAAGAAATTTAAAAGCTTGGCCTTCTTTATTAAGAATTTTAACATAGTTTTTCATTATGCTAAGCTTTATATGCAGTGGAAGAAGCAGTATTTTGTGAGGAGACACTAAAAGTTCGGCTATCACATTGTTTGATCCAATTTTAAATGCTTCTCTTGGAGGCCAAACCTTCTTCTCAGAGTGCATACTATCTGCACGACTCTCCCAGGAACATAGGAAACAGGGATGGTTCGTGTAGCCTGTTTGCATCCAAAGTATAAGAGACACTACCTGAAAAGAAATTTAGCAGGGTATGTAAATTCAAATTGTAATATTTCTAAAAACAAATTCAAAGTAATATTTCTTAAAACAATAAGAATAAGAATATGTACTTAAAAATCCTGTATGCCGATGCATTAAATCATTGAAATGGAACTAATTGGATATATGTATATCTTATTTTGAGTTTATTGAGTTATGTTGCATACTTTCTCAAAAATAAGGATAAGTTCCTCATTAACTTAAAAGGATGCATTAACCTATAGGGACACACTTCAACAAAAAAATATAACTAAAAAATGACTCATGATTTCCAGATTTGCATTCTTGTAAAATGTAAGTTGACCAAAAGATGTATACAAGTATTAAAAATTAAAAATGAAAATGTCAATATCAAAGAGCTTAGAAATGCCAAGTGTAAAATGATCTTACCTTTAAGTCACCGCATTTCCTTGAGTTGTAGGTAGAGTAATTTATTGCATCTAGCAATTTTTTCATATTTTCTTAACTTTCAGTAATTTGGATTGAATGGCCTATAGGAATGGAAGCTATCTTGTTACCAATATTCAGTAACACAGCTTTTAATCTTCTACTGGAGGAATCTATGAAAAGTCTCCATTCTAATGGGTTGCAGGCAATTCCAAGGGCCTCAACAAGCCTTTTAATATTGGCGTAGTATACTAAAGAGCTGGAAGAATGCTGTAAAAAAATAGCTTCGAAACTTTTGTTCTCTATTTCTGTACCCTCAAAAAATGCTGTTTATTAAGCGAGAAGATTACTTTCACGAAGTCGAGAGCCAAGAAGTTGTGCATTCTCCTTTGAAACCCTCAGATCCTAGGTCAGCTCATTTAACTGAACTTGAGTGAATAGTCTTGCAACCATATCATGTGTGGAAACCTGATAAGACTCAGATGTGTCATAATCTTGATTAACTTCCATATTAATCTCTTCATGGACCTCTATATGTTCAGGGGGAGAAGGTATAGGAATTTCTGGACCATGGGGCAGGGGCTTGATAGAAGAAGAAACATCCGGATATGTCACACTAGTTATTCTTCTTATTTATACCTGTGGAAAATATAATTGCATATTACATGAAGGAATTGATTTGGAGTTGCAGATAGTACATAAATGTTTAGTCAAAGATATGTTCATGCTGAAGTGAACTATGTTAGTTTTTAATTTTATGCTAAGTCTTTGCATAATAATGACATTTTAAGGAGCCAGTATAATACAGAGAGCTTAAATAATTGATAAAATGCTCACCTTTAAGATTTGTCATGCAAAAATAGCAGTCCTTAGTGTGGTCCTTGCCATCTCTCCACACCATGGGAACACCAAAAGAGAGGGACTTCTGTTCGCCCTGACTCCAGCGTCTTAAACTTATGTAGCATCCCTTGCAGCAGATATGTGTTGCAAATCTTTCATCTTAATCTCTTAGCCTTACTCCAACATATGCATGATACAAAGATTTGATTACAGGAGAGCTTGTAAATTGCTGCTCGGAAAAAGTCACTTTGCTGCAAACATAGCAAAATCTGTCGAAGCTATTCTTACATTTTCTGTTCATTTTTACCTCAACCACTATTATTATTATTATTATAATGTTAAGTCATTTCTAACCTGAAAAAATATAAACTTATTAACATAATTACTTAAAATGTACACAAAATTTATTGCGAATACAATAGTGAAAAAACTATTGAAATTTTGATGTAATATAGGACATGTATAAACTATGAAATTATTATCACCTCCTGTATCGCAAAAACTGGACCTGATAGAGAAAAACGGATGCCAGATTCGGATTTAGGAGGTCAATTTTATTAAGAAAGACTATAGAAAACCTAAGGTACATTTTTGACGCAGACCAGTGTAGGATATGGAATATAACCTTTCACTCTAAACTAATTTATTATTCTCTCCTTAACGTAATCACTGCATCGCATCGCTTTAACATACCTAATGAGAGAGCATAGTGTACCCCTGGTGAACAGCCCATTAGGGGGCCTAGATAAAGATTTTTATTTGGGGGTACAAGTTCGAACTTTTAGGGGAGCGTACTATAAAACGCTTGAGAGATTCCTGTGGCCACAATGTTGTTGGCTCATAACTAAAAGTCATTACCGATTGCGTGTAAACAGCAGGCCGTGCGCGTTGAAACGTTAACTCAGTGTAAGTATATTACAATGAGAAAATAGCTAATTATGAAGAGGAAATTTTAATGGTCTCCAGACTCAGCTGCGAGTGACGTTCGTATAGTTTAAATAATTATATTGATTTTAACATAATTATGATTTTCAATTTTCCAAGACATAAAAGTTTTTAACTCTTAAAATGATGCTACCCGATGTTATTTTCAACTTCAAGAACTAATTAATAACGTAGATAGTCACTTTTCAAAAATAGGCTATTATTTTGGTAAATTTGAGGCCTATTCGCTTTAACTTTTGGTCTATCTTTCCGAGTCATTTCTCTTATTCATGTTTGGCCTGAGTCGTTAACCGATAGCAGGCTTTTTTATTGCTGCAAACGAGCTGCGCATGCGTATTTTGGCAAGTAACCAAACGCATATACGAATAATTCATAAATAAAACTTAGCACACTTTCATAATTAAATTGGAACTTGCGCGGATGAACGAAACATGAAACACGATATCGTTCAATTTGGAACGAAACACAATAAAAGCACCGGAGTCGCTATTCTCTAAGATTACCTTCAGTTCATGGTGTATTATAGCGTGTAGTGTCTGTGCTCGTAATACTAACTAATACGAGTAGTTTTTGATGACGATTGTCAGGCATTAGAAGTATATAGGGATCACAGTGTAAGGTAAAGAAGAAGCGAGAATAATTAGACGTTTATGTCATTTAAAATTAAAAAATCTTTTAAATGAATTTGAAAATGTATTTTTCTTATGCAGTTTTATGTGTACATTTTATATCTTAAACTCGTTTCTACTGAAAATTGATACATTATGGAACTTCAGTCGATTATGGGTAAAGTATTCATTTCCGGGAAAAATGAATGTCAGATCTGTGAAGTAAAAACAAGAGACACATAAAAAAAACACATTTTTAAAATCATTTGCAAATATGTGTTAAAACGAATCTTTACCATTGTTATTATTATTAGTCGTCCCGTTTGAAAAATAATAACGACAATCTTTTCAATTCTAAATGAAAATAATGACTAAGCGAAAGCAATTAACTTCGATTTTACAGTAAAGCTTTTTGAAATCCATTAAAGATATTTAAAATTAAAATGTTGTTTTTATTATTGCCTAATGCATATATAGCGTAATAGATTAATTAATGTGATGAGTGAGGGTCGGATTAACTATGCAACAACTGACCCACGAATATGGCTTTTATTATATGATTAGATTATTATTTTATTGTTGTTATATTTTATTATTGTTATTATATTACGCATAACATAAAGAATATATTAACTAGAAGTACGTAAAATAGCATCAGGAAAACTTAAGAAAAGAACATTAACATCCAAGTTTTCGATATTTAGAAAGATGGCATCAAGTTGCTACTATATTGGGAATGGCAGTGAAAATTCGTCTGTCATTTAATGTGATTTGGATAAGTTTGTCACGATAAATTATTAAATTCAAGCGTAAAATTAATTTCTATTCTCAAGGTTAGATAAATTTGTTAAGTTCTCTATTATAAGCATTCTATTATAATCAATGTAATCAATGAATTTGCGTTAGCCAGACTAAATAATCAAGTTGGAGACAAACATAATTAGACATTTGTGATAGAACGGTCTGAGGCTGCTTAAATTCACCCGCTATCACATGTTGTTTAGAAACACGTTGCTACCCACGTGCATCTTCGCGTCGAAGCCAGGCGCCTTATCGCCACCTGAGTCAATATTTAACCAAGGTGGTTCACCCCCTCCCGTTTCGCCCCATGCGTAAATCTCGCAAGATTGAGTTAGGCTTATAGGCAGATAAGGTATGTTCCAAGGCGCGGCTGGGGCACTCCCTCCAAGCCTCCACTCCATTGTCCCCTACGCCAAGGGTATGGCTCCGACTATTTATATGGAAACTTTACCGATTAGATCAGATCAGATCCAGATTATCTTCATGAGACATCACGCTGATCGGGTCTCCTCACCTTGTGCACCAGGGGCCCTCTACCTCGAGATCCACTATTTTTTTCAAGAAGAGGACAATATCCCTCGAGTGCCAAGGTTCGAGCCTTCAAGACGCCAAGTCCACAAGGCCCCCCTGTTGTTCAGAAAGAGAACAACGTTGGAGCAGCCATTGTTCGTTGAGCCCGTTGACAAGAAACGGTTCTCCCCCCCCCCCTGTTGTTCAGAAAGAGAACAACGTTAGAACAGCCATTGTTATTTAAGCCCGTTCGTCAAGAAACGGTTCTCATTCCCAAGGCGTCAGGTCAGGATATTTAATCCCCCTCCTTCGGCTGGAACTCGACAGCGGACCGAAGATTCCTTCGCGTCGCCTTCCTCTGCACAACAACTTGTAATTACGTAAGCTGAGCATTACCTTTGAGTATCCAACCTTTCGTCAACCCTACCCTGTGCTTTGAATGGTTTAGCGATCCATACCATCCCTTTAATTTTTATTTGTTTACCTTTTTAAATCTCTCCCAAATCTTAATCCTCGGATTAGCCAGATATCTCCACGACCCTTTCCATTCTCTGTTTATGTAAACATTTTCCGCTTTGTGTGTTGTTGATAGTTTAATTAATAAAACGCTAATTTATTAATGATAGCCATATTATTATCCTTGAGCTCAGTTCCACTTCTTAAGCATATTAAAGATAAATAACATCGGTCAACCAGATAACCACGCACTCTAAATATAAGAATAGTTCCCTCAACGAATAGTTATATATGGTATATCGTCGAGAGTCTATTCTACGACATATATATATATATATATATATATATATATATATATATATAAATATATATATACATATATATATATATATATATATATATATATATATATATATATATATATATACATATAATATTTGAATTTGGTATCAAGTGTGTAAGGTTTAACGCTATATCTTTGCAAACACTGGTCTCAGTCGAGTAAAGCATAGTGTTATTCGTTATAAGAATAGAGTATAGTAGTTCCTTTTTGTTTTAACGATTGCTACCCCTTTGTTTTGAAACTTATGAAGCTGGAAAAGCTCAAGGAACTGTTATAATAATTTGTTTGTGTTTTTTGTGTGTGATTTTAGTCATTGGTTATCTAGGTCGAGAAACCAATTACGAATAGGTTAGTGCCCATATTTAGGTAGGCTAACTCTCTAGAAGGCCTAATTCTTATTGCAAGGAATTTAGTTGGTTGACTATTGCGCCCCCAGGTGCAAATATGACTCAGTTCGAAATTTTCAAAGCGCAAGGAGAATCCTTGGGACTTTCCAGAAGAGAATTGATTGAGTAGGTTCAAGAGGAGCAACGAACGGAAAGGGAAAGATAAATCCAACGAAAAGAAAGAGAAAGAGAAATCCAACGAGAAGAAAGAGAAAGAGAGGAACGGAAGAGACAAGCTGAGTTTCACCATCAGATTGAAATGGCTCGTGTAGAAGCTGAAATACAATCAGCCACTTCAGGTTCAGAAGCCCCGCCTAATCTCCCACTTAAGCTTTCCAATTTCAGGGATGGAGAGGATTTCGGAGCATTTTTAGCCCACTTCGAAAAGATCCTCGAGATCAATAACCTGGATCTGGAGGCTGAAGGTGTAGCAAGGTTATTTCCCTTGTTAAATTATAAATTGCGCGAGATTTTCATATCTTTACCATCTAAATGTACAATTAACTACAGCAGCTTAAAAGCTGAGTTATTAGCCGCTCATAATATGACTCCCGATTTCTACCGCCAAGAATTTCGAGGAGGTCGTATTAAACCCGGACAGACGTTCCGTCAATTTGGATACATTCTTCAGAGGAATTTTAAATTTTGGTTAGAATCCTCAAAGGTGGATCCGAACTACGAGTCCTTAACAGACTTCGTGTTGCGAGATCAATTTTTGGCGTCTCTCCCGACGGAGATCTGCGCGTTCGTCAAGGATCGTCGGTGCCAGACCTTCAAAGAATGTACCGAAGAAGCGGATGTCTATGCCGCAAGCCATAATTTATACCCAAAAGAGAATCGAACTTCTCACCAATCCCCCTACAAGGAAAGAAGGAAGGATTCGCGCCCCTTCACAGGAAAGCTAACAAAGTTCCCGGGCCCCGTAAAACCCCAAAACTTTATTCCCCAAAACCAACAACGGGACTCCAAACCTCCCGTTAAGATTTCTTCTCCATCTCTCTTTCCGAAGCGACCAATCATATGCTTCACCTGTGGTGTAGAAAACCACATAAGCTGGAATTGCCCCCAAAATTCTAGGCTTAAAAGCGGACCAGCCCACCAAGTTCCCCAGATTAATGCCACCCCGGCTTCCCCAGTGGTGCAGACCCAAGCAGCAACTTCTCCCCCTCCGTCAGGCCACCAAGTAAATTTTATTTTTGATAGAAGTTCACCGGGAACTTTGAAATTTGAGGAGGGCAGCGGGAACGGCTGCCGAGTATCGACTCTCATCAGGGACACAGGATATACGTGTTTCATCGTGTCCGACGAACTCCTCCCACCAGTGGACCCTAACCACGAAAAATTTGCGGTGGTACATGACTACCTTGGGCGGGCGAACCAATTCCCCGTCGTTAGATGTTACTTGCAGTGTCAATATTATGATGGCTGGGCTGAAGTCATTTCAGCACCCATACAATTCTGTTCCGAACTTATAGGACAGAGCCCCCAAGTAATTTCCGACCCTGTGTCTCAGGCCGCCCTTCCTCGAGGCAGAGCTAAGAAAGAAGCCCAGGAGCCCGTCCCCATCAGAACCCCGATACCGTCCGAATTCTCGGAGATCCTTAACCAGGACTTTAGGGCGGCACAAAAGGAGTGTGAAGTACTAACACCCTTATGGGATAAGGCCCAAAACAAGGACACGGAGACTGTCCGTGGCCTAAAAGAAAAAAAGTACCCCCAACGCGCCCATGGATATACGTTCGTAGCACTGGACGAAACATCGGCGCTTGAAGAGGATTACCCCGCGGAGTCCCTTAATGTAATACAGACAGTGTACACCCAACCTGATGCCGATCACCCTCTTCCTTCCCTACCAGGCGAGTCTTCTGAACCCTCTGACCTGGATATCGACGCGAAGCTGACACCACATCAAAAGAGTCAGCTATAAGAACTATTATGTCAGTTCGACGACATTATTTCAGAGAAGCCTGGATGCGCTACTAGTTTCGGGCATGATATTAAATTAACAAACTTAGAACCCGTCCGTTCAAAACTCTATCCCATGCCGATTTATTTACGCCAAGCTTTTAACGCAGAAGTTGATAATTTAATTAGTTTTAGACATAATAGAACCTTCCACATCTAGTTAAGGTTCCCCAATCGTCATGGTCAAGAAACCTGATGACTCTTATCGGATGTGCATCGACTTCCGAAAGTTGAATTCGGTAACTGTGTTCGACGCCGAACCTATCCCGTTGGTAGACCAAAACCTCCACCTTTTTAAAAACGCCAAGTTCATCTCAGAACTCGATTTGTGCAAGGCGTATTATCAAATTCCCCTCCGGCCCGATGTGAAAGCATATACCAACTTTGCAACGGAGAAAGGCTTAATGCAATTTAAGCGCCTTCCTTTTGGCCTCGTGACCGCTTGTAGCAACTATAACCATCTCATGAGAAGGTTGTTAGATGGACTTCCGAATGTATCCTTTTACTTCGATAACGTCTACGTCGCTACTCGTGAATGGAGTCACCATTTAACCACCCTATTAGCTCTCTTCGAGCGACTGCGCGAAAATGGCCTCACCATTGGCCCCAGCAAATCCAATTTTGCCCACGAAACCATAAAAGACTTGGGTTTTAAAATAGGACAAAGCCAGTTAGGTCCCCAAGAGGACAGGATTAAGGCAATCGCCGACATGCCCCTCCCGAATACTAAGAAGGAATTAAGATCATTTCCAGGATTAGCTTCTTACTATCGGCGATTTTCCCCGAATTTCGCTGCAATTTCGGCGCCCCTCAGCTCCTTTTTAAAAAAGAATTCCCCCGATCGTCTACGTTGGAATGATGTCGCTGTTTCCCATCTTAATCAGCTCAAGAGTAAGCTCATTTCTGCCCCCATTTTAAAGTTGCCGAACCCGGAAAAATCCTTTGGCATTAAGACCGACGCGAGCAACAAGGGCATTGGAGGTGTACACCTTCAATATGAGGATGACGCAATTATCTGGGTTATTGACAGGTTTAAAATGTACTTGATAGGAAAAGAATTTCAGATAGGAACTGACCACCGCCCGTTGGCCTATATTCGGAATGTACGACACTCCAACTGCTGAATTATGCGCTGGAGTTTATTCTTGCAAGAGTACCAATTTAAGATAAATTATATAAAAGGTTCTGATAACCAGGTCGCTGACGCACTCACTAGGAATGCGTTACCAAATAGTGTAGATTAATTGTAATTCAAGGATTAGGATCTCAATGTATGTATATACCGTCTTGTACGACTTAAATTAGATTCTCTTGTAATATAATTAGTTAATGTATATGTCTGAATTTTGTGGCTCAATGTCTATTTTTTTTGTATGTATAAATTTGTACCCATTAAATTACGTTTAAATTATTTTGTCCCATATGTACTAATTTTATATTATTTCATTGCTCCATGTCTCTTTTATGGTTAAGTTTGTATTAAAGGTTAGTTTCCCCTATAATCAAAAGATCAAAATAATCATATGTATTGAGATAATACTAGCTAGGTTCATGAAGGTACGGTCGTTGCAAGAAAGCGAGTCCTCCACAATGGAGCTCTATCGTTGTCCCTTCTCTCCTTTTTTTCGAAGTAACAACTTCCCCCGGAATGAAGGGGTGTGATAGAACGGTCTGAGGCCGCTTAAATTCAACCGCTATCACATATTGTTTAGAAACACGTTGCTACCCACGTGCATCTTCGCGTCGAAGCCAGGCACCTTATCGCCACCCGATTCAATATTTAACCAAGGAGGTTCATCTCCCCCTCCCGTTTTGCCCCATGCGTCGATCTCGCCAGATTGAGTTAGGCTTATGGGCAGATAAGGTATGTTCTAAGGGGCGGCTGGGGCAGTCCCTCGAAGCCCCCACTCCATTGTCTCCTACGCCAAGGGGATGGCTCCGACTATTTATATGGAAACTTTACGATTAGATCAAATCAGATCCAGATTATCTTAGCAAGACATCACGGCGATCGGGTCTCACCTTGTGCACCAGGGGCCATCTACCTCGAGATCCACTATTTTTGTCCAGAAGAGGACAATATCCCTCGAGTGCCAAGGTTCGAGCCTTCAAGACGCCAAGTCCACAAGGCCTCCCTGTTGTTCAGAAAGAGAACAACGTTGGAGCAGCCATTGTTCGTTGAGCCCGTTGACAAGAACCGGTTCTCACCCTCCCCCCCTGTTGTTCAGAAAGAGACCAACGTTAGAACAGCCATTTTTCTTTGAGCCCGTTGACAAGAGACGGTTATCACCCTCCCCCCTTGTTGTTCAGAAAGAGAACAACGTTAGAACAGCTATTGTTCCTTGAGCCTGTAGACAAGAGACGGTCCCCCCCCCTGTTTTTCAGAAGAGAACAACGTTAGAACAGCCATTGTTCTTCAAGCCCGTTCGTCAAGAAACGGTTCTCATTCCCAAGACGTCACGTCAGGATAATTTAATCCCCCCCTCCCCTTTGGCTGGAACTCGCCAGTGGACCGAAGATTCCTTCGCGTCACCTTCCTCTGCACAACAACTTGTAATTACGTAAGCTGAGCATTACCTTTGAGTATCCAACCTTTCGTCAACCCTACCCTGTGCTTTGAATGGTTTAGCGATCCATACTATCCCTTTAATTTTTATTTGTTTACCTTTTTAAATCTCTCCCAAATCTTAATCCTCGGATTAGTCAGATATTCCCACGACCCTTTCCATTCTCTGTTTATGTAAACATTTTCCGTTTTGTGTGTTGTTGATAGTTTAATTAATAAAACTCTATTTTATTAATGATAGCCATATTATTATCCTTGAGCTCAGTTCCACTTCTTAAGCATATTGAAGATAAATAACATCGGTCAACCAGATAACCACGGACTCGAAATATAAGAATAGTTACCTCAACGAATAGTTATATATGGTATATCATCGAGAGTCTATTCTACGACAACATTGAATGTTCACTTCCGCGTAAAAGTGATTACAATTTAAATTAATTTGTCAAAACACCATTAAAGAAAAATACTTAATACAATAATCATAGATTAATGATCTCTAATATCAAGATCGTCGATGTAAAAATGTATTTTAGTATAGAATAAGGGTTTAAGACAGACTGCGGTATTCATAGAACAGATTCCAATCTATAACACTTCGGTATCACATGAGGAACTAGAATACCTGATAGGAAAAGTAACTTGATATCTAGGTCGATGTAGTTAATCTGTGATTCATCAGTTGGAAAGTTTAATGTCCAGGAGGAGCAAGAAATATCGAAGTGGTCATTTTGGTTGATGCAGCACTTGAAAGGAGGATGCTTTTTTGAAAGTAGTTGATTGCAAATGGACTATTTCTAAACCAGGTGCTAAGTACTTCTTCTAGGTGGCTATCAATGGCTTTACCTAGTACGATTTCATGTTTTTCTAATTTCTCGGGTAGCAAATTGTATAAAGGAAGAAAATATCGATTCGTGTCTATAGCAGAGACAGGACAATGGGATCAAAGAGCCACACCACACACTACCTCAGTTCATGAGCTTGAGTTAGTTAATCTCGATAAATCTACTTATGTCACAGAATTGAAATACTGCTTACCTTCGATATTAAACCAGGAAATACCACGTTGAAGCACCCCATTCCATGTTTTCAAGAGGCTCAAGTTGGCTTCAATGTAGTAATAAAAAAACGAGAGGAATCTTCAGAAACAGGAGATAAACCAGGGTGAAATGAATCCGTACAATGTGGTGATGTAAAACCATCACAAAGAAAATTAAAAGAAGAGAGCGTAGATACGAGCAAAACCAGCTAAATTCAGTCCTAGAGATAGATACTCATGATTTCACGAAGGCAATGAATAAGAACAGTATCATCTAAGTATCAAATGATTCAGAAATAAATATGTATTAGAATTGGAGGATCACAAGCATCAACAGAATGACGGAATTTGTCAGTTACATACATGAGAACTGATTCAGTGATGTGATTTTCCTTAAAACTAGACTCGAATATTTCATCAATGTTAGAACAAGCTTGTAATCTATAAGAAATGCTAACACCTATGTACCTCTCTATAACTTTTGAAAGGATGTACTGGCGTGGCGTTCCACGGAGAGAGAAGAGCGATAGATTATGTTGTTATCTTCTCGTACGAAGATATATTTCTCTCGAAAGTTATGGGAGTAGAATTTACTAGTGAAAGAACGCAAAGAAATACAACTATGATAGAAAACTCGTTCTGTTTAGTTTAGAGGGAGTACGAACACTATTCGAAAGTGCTGCCCAAGATCACTCGTTATTCCCTGAAATGATGGCTAAAATATGTTCTTGTTGTGATAGAGCCATAAGGCTAGAGGAAAGCTACCTTCCTAATCAATTACCATCTATCCATTGGAAGCCTAAATCCATAAATATTTAACTTTAAACGTTAAGATACCGTATCAGTTCTAAAGAAAAACTAGTTCAAACGCATCACCGGGGAATGTCTTCCTCTAAAAAGCGTTGCACCTCTCCTAAAAAGATACCGAGGGTATGAACCAAGAATGAAGCTGTTCAATGCTAGAGATCCATTACTTTAAAGGTTCATTATTTTAAAAATTACTTAAAAGCTTAAGCAACTGACATTTACATAGATATTGAAATACATAAGTTCTAACCATTAATAGTCGCCGATGAAAAACACTTAGATAATCCAAATAAACTATGCAAATATTAAACGTCGTGAAAAAAGGGACTTCCATAAAAAAGTGCAATGAATATGGAAATGGATTCATTACAAGATCTAGTGTATATATTCAACAAAGTAAATAAGAGTTGTCAAGATTGAATAATTTGGAAGAAAATTTTTAAAATAGAAGAGAATCGCCAGCCCCCAAAATAAATTAAAAGGTTCAAGACAATGAAATATTATGCAAAAGTTAAGGAAAATTGGAGCACTATGTTATGAATTGGTGAGGAGGAAAATTAAAATTTTGATGTGAAAAATCATTCCCATTGTCATTTCGGATCTTACCGTCCTCTAGCCGCGCCCTTATCTCCACATCTGGGACGTCTTCTTCAGGAATTAAAGGCCTCTATTATTACACCTAAAAACATCAAGCAAAAAATTATGTTACTCTCTGTGGAACATTAAGTTCAATAGACATTTTTAGGGCCATAGCAGTTAAAAATAAAGAACAAAATTGTTCAGTGCCCAAGTTAGGCCGAATTCCGTCCAACCCTTTTAATATAAACCGTAAACTAGACAGACTTTTCACTTTACGGTAGCCAAACTTCGCTCATTTCTATAATAAAGAAACCTAAATAGTTCAGTGAGGAGCAGACATTTCTATTTCCTATTTAAAAGAAAGTTCGCTTCTTTTTACAAATAACCCTTGCTGAAATAATCCAGAAAGAGACACACTAAGATGGAACCCACAAACATCAATTGATACATATTCCTCGAAACAAGCAAATGAATGATCGTAAATATCACTCGAAGCAGACAAAATTATGAAGCTCATAAAAGCAAACTCTCTTTATCTCTTTTTTTGGTTCAATAAGAAAGTTCACATATGGGGACAAAAGGATGATTTTATTAAATCTAATACTGGCACTTGTTTGATTCGTTCATGTCAATGTTCATTAATGTAAGCTTTATTAATAATGCATTTTCATTTTGTATAGTTGTTTTTAATCTCCCTCGAGTCGCTATTGAGCCAAGTGCCGGGTCTAGACTGAGCAGTGCTACTTAAGAGCAACAGACTCGAGAGAGTATCTCACTTCTGTATCGACCATCTTGCGTTCATAACTCTTTTCCTTCCTCCAATCCCTCAAATCCTATTCAATCCTGCGCAATTATAACTAATATTAACCTCCCCTTTATTTCTCAGCGAGATGTTACAAATCTTTACTTTTTCAAGGAAGGTTATAAGATGAAATCTGCGGTGGGGTTTGAATCGGTGTTTACCTATCTATAAAAAATATATTAGCTATCAAAATAATTACCGAATAATTACAGAGACAATCCAGCAAAGATCTTTAGTTCCCCTCGAAACCGATCCAAGAAGGATGGAGAGAAAACCATAATGAAAATAAGTGGAGATATTAATTTTATAACAGTTAAATGCCGTTAATTTTATTAATTATAAATCTTAAAGAAACGTTTATCATTGTAGTTCTTAAACTTATTGACTGAAATGCTCTCTACGAATTGCTAGGTCAAAGCAGCCGAAATCCGACTAATTCGTTTAAGAGAAAAGGTTGAGTAATATCAATGTATGAAATCGCTTGTTAATCAGATTGAAGCCTTTATCTCTATTGCCGCTCGGTTATTTTAAATAAATAAAAACTAATAGTTTGTACCAGTGAAAGTGTTTGGTATTTTAAAGAATTCGCTGAGTTGACTGCGCAACCGACGATTTTCAATGAATGGAAATTACATTATTTTTATAATTATATTTTCATTTTTATAAGTATAAAAAAGTCACATTATTTCGCCAAAAGATTTGTGAAAAGATTGGTAAAAAGTGGAATTGGTGAAACCTTGGTAAAAATGTGTAAGATTCTATTGTATTGGCAAACAACGCAATTGTGGAACTACAAAGTAGCTCTCCACGAGTAAAAGGGAACAGTTATAAGTTTAATGGAGCACGTTCATACCTTGGGAAAAGGAAGTAAAAAGAACGAGAAAAGATAAATATTGATGCCTGTAAAAGGAATTAAACAAACCTGCGAAGGCGAGCAGTCGCACTCTCATTTAAAGATGGCCTATTTCGAAAGAGAGAAATTATTCAACCGAACCAACCGTAAATCAAGGTTTAAAGATAATGGATGTAATCCTCCAAAATATAACTCATTAAGGACTCTTACTATGTATGAATGTATATGCGACATACATGTGAATTATAACCCACTGATGCCTTACTTTGTCCATACCCACCCTACATGCGAACCAAAACTGCATAATCTAATTATGTATTTGTTAACGGATGTGTAAATCATAGCCCCTAGAGTGATGTTACCTTTTAATTGTAACTAACATGTGAACAATTGCACACAAAGAACTATCTCTATGTATAGATGAATATACAGTAAATGTGAACTATAACTCACTGATGGTTCTTCCTGCGTTCATGTGAACATTTTCTTCAGACTCCAGGAGAAAATAGAACTTCTATTAAAATAATATATATATATATATATATATATATATATATATATATATATATATATATATATATATATATATTACAACATTTAATTGGACCAAAGTAAGTAAATATATATATTTAAGATTTATATTCAAGATTCAATTTAAGATTCAAAGTTTTACAAATGGAGGAAAATTTAGGATCACTTCCATTAAAGCTTTTAATAGTAATATCCTCTATTAATTTGACGTTTAATAGGGAGGAAATTTAGGTTAGAATTATTAGCAAGAAAAAAAGGAAACAAAGCCCTATCGATCTGAGGATGAGCTGTTCAAAGAGGCCAAGAGCAAATGAAGAGGCTGAATTGAGCCAGTGAAAACTCAAACTCAAAGGAACCTCCAAGAACAAAACATATTAACCTCGGCCACTGGGAGAACAATGGCTCTCTAGTCAAAGTGACACATCAAACGCTGGTACGCAATCCACGCACTGGAACTCACTTGGTACATTTTAATATATTCTCTGAAAAATCTCATACAGATGTTGTGCCGCACAAAAAAAATGGCAAGAAGTAAATACAAATCTGCACTAAAAGAATGCAAATACTTTACGCTCCGAGCAGCTAGCAGTTTATTCTGTATCCATTAACTCTTAAAATATTTGTGAGAGATGATCCAATTTTCCACTTCAATCAAAGTGTTTATTCTGCCAGATTTCATTGATGGCAGGTTTTATTTAATTTTGCCGTATGGACCTACATGCCATGTGCCATAAAGAAATCTCATTGCTAAGACTTTGTTCTAAATGGTCACAAAGTAACTACAGTTAACACTCTTTGCGGAATTTAGCATTGTTAGGTAAAATAAGAAGATTATCCACAACATTGTACCCCGAAGCAATCTATCCCATCACAAAATCTGCGTATATTACTTTTACGTCAATTTGGGGGTCATACGGGTTACTTCCTAGTCGCCAATACACTTTTATAACGCCAGTTCCTGTCAGGAATGGTTGCTTACCACTTATCACCCTTAACCAAGGATTTAATTTTCTTGGGTGTCACAAATGAGTTATTTTCGAGATGGATCTATAAAAACTGAAGGTCATCGTGATGATGGTGTCTTGTTGTTTATTCCCATAAATTGACTAATGAAAAAGGATTGCCTTTCTATAATTGACTTGCACTAATGTTAGAGCTGGCATACAATTGATATTTAATCAAATTAGAGGTCATCTAAATGGTGTTATTAGGTCGGCCGTTTTGCTTCCTATGTTGGATGTTTTGATACCATTTGGCAAGCATTTCCAAAAAACGTTAGGAAATGAGAGATTTCTTTATTTGTTTTTCTATTTTTTTTAAGTCAAGATTTAGCCGCTATCTGCTCACATGAAAGCTCTCTCCGCGTCCTCATTTAAACGTAATAAGATAAAAGATGTCAGAAACAACGAGCAAATAGCTATCCTCTCTGAGGAGACCTACAGAAAACAAAAGCTCACAGTGTGCTATTCATATTATTAAGAGATAACTATTTGGATACAAAGAATGACATTCAATTTGAAGTAATTAAATGGGTTAGTTTTATATTTTAATACACTACACAATGCTTTGCATAACAATGAAATTTTCAATCACAACCATCACTGCATTAGACATTCGAATGCAAGATATCTAATTTATTCTATCCCCGCGCAATTTACCTGGATGGTATTTAGAGCCCTCTGATTAAATGAAGTGTCATTCATTCCACCTGTTTTTTACTTCTTATAATCTGAAAGATGAGAAAATACGGTTAGGTGAATAAATTTAAAAACTTTGAAGTCAGCACATAAAGGAGAACTCGAATCTCGGATCTTAAGTGCATCCACATTTTTTCCTTAGATCTCTATCAAGGAAGCGATATTCAAGTTTTGATTAGATTCCTATCAGCAATTATCCGTTAAAGGGGATAAGCCACATTTATCTGAAAAACACGAAGCATAAGGAAATAGAATAGATCCATCCATAACCACATATCTACACATCATTCCATTTCACATTACTTTAAGGTAGAAAAACTAATCACTGAATAAATCATTCGGACATAAATGATTTAGAATTCATTAACGAGATAGTACTTGTGGACAGAATTTATGCATTTTTACGATATAAATCTGACAGTTTAGATTTATATTCCAAAAAAGCTGTAGTCAAACTCATAAATTCAACGTTACGATTAAATGACACATAACTTGGCTAGTCGTTTTATTGTTTACAGGGAGTCAAAATTGGAGCGGACTCAGAGTAAGGGGGACAAAATATGAACTCAGCCTAGTTTTGAAATTGCAAATCAGAGCAAAAGCTGAATGACTGATACTTAGACAAGTGCCAAGCATAATAGGAACACCGCTTCGTACATAAGCAAATCTAGAAAAAGGAATGTGGTTAATCTCTGGTTGGGGTCAATAGACGGGTATATGTTGCCTTGACAGCCATTAGATTCTCAGTTAAGTTGTAGCTCTTGAGTGGATAAAATAGTGTTTGAAAGGCAACGATGGGATAAAAATAAAAATTGTTTGCATGGTTTCTTCCTTCTGATGATAATTGAATACCTGAGAAGACACGGCCAAGAGATCAGCCAACCATTTCAAATTGCAATGCAGAGGAGTTGGTTACTTTTAGTATTCGATTGGTTTGATCGAAGACCTCTGATAGAAATGAACATCAAACTAGGATTCAAATTTTTCAAGTCACCTTTGGTGTATTTCTCAAATCCTTGGAAAATCACTTGAAGGATCTTTATATCTGAAAGAAAGTTGTGTTAGTAAGTTTTTTAAGCATCGTTCGAGTTGCTTCTTGGAATATTTTTTTATATACTTTCCTTCAATTATGAGAAGGTGTGGTGGACTTCAAAACCTTTTAAAGATAATTAAGAACTTCAACCAATTTTCAAACATTGGAGTGAATGTCTTATGTATTCATATTCATATCAATTAAGAGGAATTAATCTTTTCTAGTAATATAGTTCATCAACATATATGATGGAACTTTTGTATGTTCTATCCGAATATTCAGACTGCATTACATCTAATTCAGGATTCTGTAACTACTATTTCAAACTACAATTTATAAACTACTATTTGAGAATAAGGATTCTTCACAATGGAGTTTTTCCATTGTTTTGAATGTTCTAAATATCCATGGCGGTTTTTAGTATTTAATAATGAATAAATTTTGATGGTTTTCGATGTCCTTTCAGTGTTCCGTTTAAATTAATTTGTTTAATAAAAATATTTAATTGCTCGTATAGTCTATATCCCAGTTCTTTTGTTTAATTTTATAATAATTAAACAAAATATAATATATAAACTTTCTAAAACTGAGCTCAGTTTCTATAGATCATTTTCGGTTTAATTTCTTTGATGTTTTTGCTTTAGCAAGGAAAGAATTTAATTTTTCCAGTACTGTAAAACTATTCCTAAATCATTTATGGTTGTTAGAAAAATAGCGGTCAAAGGACGCCCCCATCCCCTGAAAGACACCTGTTCGAATTTGACTGTTTGGGGTGTGTACACAAAGGAATTTTCAAGCCATTATCGCTTTCTTTTATATTTAACTTTCTTCATTCTCTCATAATGATGTAACATCTAGGATTGCATACTTTAATTTTTCCAGTATTAATTTTATTAAAAGTATTTGCAAAAATATCTCAAATATTTTTCATTTGCATAGATCCAAATTTCTCTGAAGCAAACACGTTTGAAAAATTGTAATGTATATATATATATATATATATATATATATATATATATATATATATATATATATATATATATATATATATATATATATAGATAGATATATATATATATAGATAGATAAATAGATGACAGAACATTATATATCTACATTATTTGGATTTACTTAGAGAATTTTTAACAAAGAACGCTCTAGTGTTTTACGATAGCCAAAGTAACGTTATTCTACCCTAAGCATTTCTCCTTAGGAGAGTTTGATGGATTATATGGTTAGAGATACGCCTTCCTAGATGGAAGGTATACTAGATAAATGTCTGATGCAGTGTGTTGGTGGGTTCCTCCTTCTCTGGTAACAGTACCTCCAGATAAAAGGCTAAGGATGGTATGTATATAGCAGTTTCGTAGATTATAATTGTCCACTAACACCGGGATCAAGGTTAGAACCAAATTAAATATTCCAGGCCAACGCAAACTAAAAGAAATAAGTGGAAAATAGAGAATATATAAATCCGATTAGAGATCTCATCTTAACATCTGAATTTTTGCTTCACCCCTCAGCATGTGCAAACACATTTCTGCTTTTTCATTTTTCTGCTGCTTTCTCTTTTTCCTTTTCTTCTCTCCTCTCTCACCTAAATAATGCTCCCAGTAGAAGTTTTTTGGCTCATATTATTTTTCTACCGGGTTTTGGGTGCGTTTCGATGCTTTTTACTCCTTCGGTGCCTTTTTGGTTCTTTCAAAAAATTTAAAACAAATTTTATAGCTTTTTTAGGTTAACTATTATTTTCCCTGAGTATTTAGGTTGGTAAAACGTTTTACCGCTTCTTTGAAATGCATTTCACTATCCAAAGTAGTCGTTACACTGTAACGGTGAAATCGAACCAGGTCTAACGAAAACATATATGTAGCAGACAACATAATATCAACCCAACGCAAATTAGGGTCCCGATGAGATGACTAACGACATAAACCCAATGGGTTAAGTTTATTTCAGTGAAAAACTATCATAGAAAAGCTAAGGAAACTTGGTAAATCAAGCAATGAAGCTCACAGGGATAAAACTTTACCCAAAATACTTAAAGTCAAACGATCTAACTTTATTACAAACTCGAAAGTAGTACGGAGGAATAACTTTCAGCCTCGTTATCAAGAATCACGTGCTTTAATTAATTTAAGGCCAAGCCTTTGGCATATATTGAAAACTATTACTTCATATAAGTTTCCTTGCAAGTTCAAAAGCATCAAAGACATATGCAAACTCGTGAATAAAAATGAGAGCTCCGTAATGCATGAAATATTGTTAATTTTTTTCTTGCATCTCCAAAGACCAAAGTTAGAGGAAACTTCCAAAAAATATTCTTTATATATATATATATATATATATATATTGTGGAAGAATCCACTTTGAAGAATATTATTTCCTCCCCTCCTCCTCCAGAGACAGTATTTCGGGAGAGAAAGCGAGTCATTCCCCCCCCCCTCCCCTCCAACCTCTCCCACTTTCAACCCGCCACCAAGTTCCCGTTAAATTTACGCCGCCGCCGCTGTCGCCCGTCTGGCTGCTGATCCCAGCTGTTGATACTTCCTTGTAAGGAGGCGCTCGGTTCATCACGCCCGATAACGAAGGTTAAGAAGGTCTCAATCTCTTTCTTTGTTTTGAAAAGCTCCGGGTATATGTGCCCCCGCTCCAAGTTGACGGACAGATTTGGTTAGACGCGACTTCCTCGAAAGGAGTGCGAATCAACCAGCTCTCTCCTAAGAAGTGTGAGTGACGGTCGCAAGCCACGGAAGAGCTGGACATCACCCCGTGTCTCGGGTCAGGAAGAAGAGTGTCGTGAGGCAACGTCAGCCTTTCTCATCCGCCTTCGGATCACGGATTGGAGAAGCCGTCTTCTGAAGTTCATCTGGTGACCTCTTACGACAAGAGGCCCATTAGCTCGCTCAAGCCAAGCGTGGAGAAGTCATCTCGCCCCCTCCCCTTCGAAGGTCGTTCGGTGACCTCCTGAGGACAGGAGGCCCGTATCTCGCAAACGTTAGTTAGAGAAGAATAGCCCCACCCGCTGTGGGTTCTATGGCTACCCCCAGTGAGTAATCAAGGTCACAAAGACCTCCCCCTAGTTGCCTCACCTTACCCTCGAGTTTCAAAGGAAGTAAATCATTCATTGCCCTCAATCTCCCATTATAACTATTCCCTAACCACGGTTATCTAACTAGTATTCGGAGTTTAAGTCCGTCTCATTTATGTACTTTTTTACATATATTTATTGTTGTCTCCTTTTAGTTCGTGTGTATTAAAAGTCTTGCTGTATTCCTTGGTTATGCAGCTGCCGCTATCTACTTAAATCGCACTCTTAGAAACAATAACAGTTGTCGCCTTGCTTGACCTTCCTTAGAGCCTGTGTGCGCATATTCACGTACACTTGGCAATACCTCGACATATATATATATATATATATATATATATATATATATATATATATATATATATATATATATATATATATATATATATTTATATATATATATATATATATCACTTGATTATTTCACGAAAGCTTCACTTCGCATAGGAGGAACTTAGAAGATCTACTCGTATGATGGTAACAGGCTTATGAAACCTTATATAACACAGGCCTGCGTTTGAAGAAGAATTTTTTGTTCCTTTTTTTTGTGGTTTCTTGATGAATCAAACCTTCTGAGCTCAAAAATGAATGCATTTTGGTTCAATCAGGTCAGACTTTCTCAGTACAGCATACACTATTTTCATTAAGATTACCTCATTTTTCCTGAAAAAGAAATTTCAAAAGCCTTTCTCTATCTAATAATGCATTATTATTTTTATATCATAGAAACAGGAATAAACGTATGTAAACTATAATCCTTTTAATTGAACAAAAAATTACAGAATGCAACATAATAAAGAAAAGAATTCTAATTTTCAAGAAAAAACGCCCTTGACGATTTTCGTTTGTGCCTCTCATCTGATGCATCACGCTTTAAACACCAATAGTAGTCAGCAAGCATGTTTACGTCCCATTTACCCTGGTACCTGGATTCCATTATTTTTATGTCCTGGTAGAATTGTTTCCCTTGTTCTTTACTGTAATTACCGCAGTTGTAGGGAAAATAATCCAGATGGGACTGTAAAAAGTCTATCTTTATAGACATTCGAGCTCCCAAATGTTTGAGACTTGTTAGTTGCTGATTGAACTGGGCAATATATTCTGGTCTTATTTTATCGCCTATAAAATTGTTAACTAGAGCTTTGAAAGCTTTTCAGGCATCTTTTTCTATGTCACTGATGCCTCAAACTGTTGATCTCTCATCAGGTTCCTGTTCTGAGGTCCATCATCAAAAATTCTCGCATGCAGCTAGGCGTTACTGATTTATGGAAATTTTTGAAAAGGAAATTTAAAAGCTTGGTCTTCTTTATTAAGGGTTTTGACATTATTTTTCATTATGCCAAGCTTTATATGCAGTGAAGAAAACAGTATTTTATAAGTAGCCACTAAAAGTTTAGCTAGAACAATGTTTGTTCCAATTCTAAATGCTTCTCGTGGAGGCCAAACCTTCATATCATAGTGCATACTATCTGCACGACTCTCCCAGGAACATAGGAAACAGGGATAGTTTGTGTAGCCTGTTTGCATCCCAAGTATAAGAGACACTACCTGAAAAGAAATTCAACAGGGTATGTAAATTCAAAGTGTAATATTTCTAAAAACAAATTCAAAGTAATATTTCTTAAAACACTAAGAATATGAATATGTACTGAAAAATCCAGTATGCCGATGCATTAAATCATTTTATTGGAACTAATTGGATATATGTACATCTTATTTTGAGTTTATTGAGTTATGCTATATACCTTCTCAATTGAGATAAGTTCCCCATAAACCGAAAAGTATGCATTAACCCAAAGGAACACGCTTCAACTCAAAAATTAAACTAAAAAATGACTCATGATTTCCAGATTTGCATTCTTGTAAAATGTAAGTTGACCAAAAGGTGTATACAAGTATTAACAATTAAAAATGAAAATGTCAATATCAAAGAGCTTAGATATGCTTATTGTAAAATGATCTTACCATTAAGTCACCACATATCCTCTAATTTATTGCATCCAGCAATTTTTTCATATTTTTATAACTTTCAGTAAGTTGGATTGAATGGCCTATAGCAGGGGTCGGGTAACTTTTGGGGGTGTTATCCCAAAAGTATTTGTAGTAAAATAAGGTTACCCTTGAGTTCGAAGTACTTTGGGGGACAAACCCATTTACTTATAAAAATCATGGATAATAAAGACACAAAAAAATTTATATTGGGATAATGTTTAATTTTTTATTTCATCTATCATTAGGAAATAAAAGTCCGTCTTTTTGGCATGGAAATAGCACACAAGAAAAAATTGTAGGAAAAAATATATTTATAAACAGAAAAAAAACAGTCATTTTTAGCATTACATGGCACACAAGCAAAATTATTGACTATGTCACTATCATGTATTTAAAATTCGTACAAAAACAAAATAGGAAAATGTTATTGAATCCACTATTATGGAGAAAAAATGTTTACCCTTTCTGGCATGAGAATGGTACACAAATAAATCTAATGAAAAAATTATTGAAAACTTGAATATATAAGCTCCCTCAGGCTTTGTAAAAAAGAAACTGTTTCATCTTTCATACAACAATTTCAATATCAGGGATTTTTATGTCAATGCTACTTTGATGCTGTCTTCAGGATCCAACCTGTTTCTGTATTTTGTTTTTAGATTTACAAGGGTAGAAAAACCTTGTTCGCAAAGGTAGGTTGTTGCAAAAGGTAGCAGCATTTTAGTTGCTCCCAAATGTTCAGTTTTACAAGTCTTTGCAGCTTTTGACATGCAAAAACTCGAAAGGTAATCCTTGGTCACAAATTCCATGTTTGTTTCACTGTTAGAACGCAGTTCAATGAGCTCTTCTGCTAATCCTTCAGGCTCTTCAGGCAAATCAGCCAGGTCACATTTAAAGAGATTCACAACTCAGCTGACAGTATGTGAATCAAGCTCTGGAAAGTAGTCACGGAACCTATTCCTAATTTTGATCAGGTGTCTTGCGACTGATTCCTTCATGTCACTAAGACTGCAGTCTTCACATCCTCCCAAAAACTCTACCAGGTTTGTAAAGACAGCAATATTATTGGCATGTACTTTCTGGTTCTAATACTGAAGCTTTGATACAAATGGTGGCATTTTTTCCCTTGCTAAGATGAGATTGATTTTCTTTCCTTGCAATTCCTTGTTCAGCGCATTTATATGCCAAAAATTGTCAGCTAAGTATGCAAGAAGAGCTAGCCAGGTTGATTTCTGAACTCCTCTGCAAGTGTGTGTTTTTGATCAGTCAGAAATATTTCAAGTTCGGTTTTAAGAGCCCACACTATATTCAGGACATTTCCACGTAAAATACACCTCACTCCCGTATGGAAAAGAAGGGTTGAATATTCAGCCTCTCCATCCTCACATAAATCACGAAACATCCTCGTGTTTAGTCCATGCCCTTTTACAACATTGACAATCTTAATTACATCATTTAACACAGCTTCTAATTTTGGTTCCAAATCCTTCACAACTAATGCCTGGCGATGTATCATACAATGAATCACCTGAATATTTGGATTCTGTTGTTTGGCCAAAGCCACAAAACCAGTGACGTGGCCAAGCATGGCAGGAGCTTCATCAACTAATACTGCAATACAATCTTCCCACTTTAAATGAACAATTTTTTTTAAGTATTCATTAACCTTATTCAACACATCAATACCACGAGTTCTCAACTCAAGAGGAGAACATAGCAACATTTATTCTTCAAGTTCATCAGAACCCCTGTATCAAACGTATAACATCAGCTGCGAATTGCTACTGACATCTGTAGTCTCATCAAGTTGAATGGCAAACTCTTTACTCTTTTTTACTGAAGAAATCACTTGTTCTCTCACATTTTCTGCCAAGATGGAAATTCTTTCTTTAATAACTCTTGCAGACAAAGACACTGTATTCAGTTGTTTAGCTACTTTCTGGCCACACATTATTTCTGCCATTTTCACAGCCGCCTGTTTGATTAAGTCTTCACCAATAGTATGTGGTTTGTTGTTTCGAGCAGGCAACCATGCCACTTCTAAACTAGGTATTGCTGCTGAACGTTGCTCAAACGTTGCACTCTTGTTATTTTCCAATCTATGTCTTTTGACTATTTTTTCCAGATTCTAAAATTATTCCCGTGGTTTGCAAGACAGATGTGAATGAACCTTGTCCAAGTGTTTCTTCAATTGATTTTTTTTGAAAGACTCAGCAGTCAGTACTTTCATACAGGCGACACGTTGAGGTTTCATTTATCCTTTGTCCTCTATTTCTGTGAAGCCATAATTAAGGAGTTCTGCCTGATATGTCCTTTTCCTTGCTGATGCCATCTGAAAATGAAAGACAAATCTATCACTTTTTTAAGGTTTTTTGACTTCTATTTTTGAAAAAGAAAAAAATATTTAGTGACGAATTTAAGGGATTAAATTAAAACTTTAAAATAACATAACATAAAATCAAACCACAACTCACAACCATAAAAATTCAAACAATAAGACTTAAAAAGAGTGAGCATTACATCTGTAGGGGCTGCATGAAATCTTCTTAAATAGAGTTAAACTCGTTAAAAAACTTACTTTTAATATAAAATAATTCATTGAATAAAAATAAATAAAGAAAAATATAATAGTTACCACTAAAAAAGGGAGAAACTGGAAAGTAAACCGTTTGTCGTAGAAAAGGCTCCCGATGATATACTCTATATCTATTCTTTGTGGGGATTATTTTATATTCGAGTGCGGAGTTTAAATCAGATGGCCGAGTATGACTCTACGTTAATAAATAGGCCTGAAGGGGGCTTATTTATCTTCAATATACTTAAGAAGTGGAACGGAGCCCAAGGATAAATAATATTGCAAGCATTAATAAAATAGGATTTTATTAATTAATCTAACAAAAACAACACAGGGAAAATATTTACATTACCGAGGATTAAAATGGGAGATACACATGAGATGAAAAAGGTCATGTGTATATTTGACTAAGCGGTGGATTAAAATTTGGAGGGATTTAAAATGACAAAACAAACAAGAAGGATAAGGGTTGGCTAATTTCGTGTTAAAGCACGGAGTTAGGTTGGAACAAAGTTAAATAGTTAAATGCAATTCGTAGTTTACGTATTTATAAGGTCGTCGTACAGATGAAGGCGATTTAAAGGAATGGCTTCGGTTCGACTGGCGATTTCCTTCCCAGGAAGAGGGTTTTTTAGGGGGGTTGTCCTTAACGAGGATGGAAAGGAATGACTTTGAGGAGTGGGAGCGAAGTGGGGCTCGGAAGTACGAGCGATCCTTGAGACAGGATGTCGGAGATGTTCTGGATGAATAAATGAGGTTATTTGTGTAACCAACCGTTCTCTTGAAAAACGTTAAAAGGGGAGGAATTAAATACCACTGACTTGATATCAGGGGAGCAAGAACCGTTTCTTGTCGAACGGGCTCGAAAAACAATAAATGTTCTAAAGTTGTTCTCTTCTGAACAATTGAACAACAGGGGAGGGGGCTGTTGACTTGGCGTCTCGAGGAGCACAAACCTTGGCACTCAAGGATATTGTTCTCTTCTGGACAATAAGGGGGTTCTGGAGGTAGAGTTCCTAGGTGCACAAGGGAGACCGGATCGGCGTGATGCCTGGCGAAGATAATCCGGATCTGATTCAAACGCGAAATTCTATCGCATGAATAGCCGGAGCCAGCCCCTCAGGGTAGGGCAATAGAGGACTTCCATGGAATGTCCCGCTAGCGCTTCAAACAATCTTATCTTTCCATAAGCCTAATTCAATCTGGCTAAATCAACGCCTGAAGGCAAACGGGGGATTGAACCTCCTTGATTAAACTGAATACTCGTGAATGTTAGGGTGATAAGAGCGCCATGCTACTCTCTTCTCGCAGGATACAGGTGGGAAGCATGAGTTTCAATATGTGATAGAAGCGAGACGCGGCTGCCTTAGGCAATTTTATCACACCGTTGATGGGACAATTAGGCGCCTTAAAAATAAACTAAAATATCCTAAATCTAAACTAATCTTATATTTATATATTTAACCTTTGTTGAATTTTAATCACAAAAGTTTATACAGAAACGTAAATATTATATCATAACTCACCTTATGTAAATAATTATTATATCACTTGATCACCTCTACTAATTCATCAACTACTCTGAAAGAGGCATGTTTAAAACATGGCAAAATGCCACTTAATTAGGAGAAATGTTGTAAGAATTTACCGAAAAATAGAAGAAAGGCTCCTTGATGCATTCTTTTTCTCCAACTTTCACATTCGTTTCCTTCATTTAGCACATTCACATCCATAGCACATCCATTACCCCCCAATTTTTCTAAATTACACCATTTGGGGTAATTTACCCCTGTTCCCCGACCAATGGCCTATAGGAACAGAAGCTATCTTGTTACCAATATTCAGTAACACAGCTTTTAAACTTCTACTCGAAGAATCTAGGAAAAGTCTCCATTCTAATGGGTTGTAGGGAATTTTAAGGCTTTAACGAGTTCTTTAATATTAGCGTAGTATACTAAAGAGCTAGAGGAATGCTGTAAAAAATAGCTTCGAAACTCTTGTTCTCTATTTTGTACCAAAGAAATGTTGTTTCTTTAGCGAGAAGATTACTTTCACGAAGTCGATAGCCAAGAAGTTGTGCATTCTCCTTTGAAAGCCCAGATCCCTGGTCAGGTCATTTAACTGAACTTGAGTGAATGGTCTTGCGGCCATATCATGTGTGGAAACCTGATAAGACTCACATGTGTCATAATCTTGATCAACTTCCATATTAATCTCTTCATGGACCTCTATATGTTCAGAGGGATAATGTATAGGAATTCCTGGACCATGGGGCAGAGGTTTTATGGCAAAAGGAACATTCGGATATGCCACACTATGTTTCTTCTTCTTATTTATACCTGTGGAAAATATAATTGCATATTACATAACGGAATTGATTTAGAGTTACAAATAGTACATAAATGTTTAGTAAAAGATATGTTCATGCAGAAGTGAACTATGTTAGTTTTTTATTTTATACTAAGTCTATGCATAACAATGACATTTTCAGGAGTCAGTATAATACAGAAAGCTTAAATGCATGATACAATGCTCACCTTTAGGTTTTGTCATGCAAAAATAGCAGTCCGCAGTGTAGTCCTTGCCCTCTCTCCACACCATGGGAACACCAAAAGAGAGAGACTTCTGCTTGCCATGACTTCAGCGTCTTAACCTTATGTAGCATCCCTTGCAGCCATATTGTTGTGCAAAACTTTTATGTTGATCTTCTAGCCTTACTCCAAAATATGCATGATAAAAAGATTTAATTAGAGGAGAGATTGTACATTGCTGCTCGGAAGTCACTTTGCCACAAACGTAGCAAAATCTGTCGGAGCTATTCTTACATTTTCTGTTCATTTTTAACTCAACCACTATTATTATTATTATTGTTCTTTTTATTATAATGCTAAGCAATTTCTAACCTGCAAAAATATAAACTTATTAACATAATTACTTAAAATGTACACAAAATTTACTGCAAATAGAGTAGTGCAAAAATTATTGAAACTTTGATGTAATATAGGACATGTATAAACTATAAAATTATTATCACCCCCTGTATCTCAAAAACTGGACCTGATCGAGAAAAACGGATGCCAGATTCGCATTTAGGAGGTGAATTTTATTAAGAAACACTATAGAAAACCTAAAGTAAAATTTTTGGCGCAGACCAGTGTAATAGTTGTCAAAAGACAGGGAGCAAAGGTATGTTCTAATTCTGAAGTATTTCTTTGTTTATTTTTAAAACCCATCAAAAATCTTAGGAAATACAGCACAGAGGCGCGCACTCACGAGGTTTTTCCAAGCTCGTTTTATTGTATAAGGTTATTAATTTTATGCTTTTGCACTTTTAAATCTTATGTTTACTAACTTGAAGCCTTTATTTATATTGACCGCTTGGTTACTAAAATTTTAGGTCGCAAATGTTGTCATTTGTACAGCAAAGAAGCCACAACTTTGTTATTATTTCTAGTTAATAGTTATTTCAGACTTTTGCTTAGAGAATTGTTTAAAAGCAGCCATTCTTTACTGTCATACTTTAACCCAATGCTGCGATGAGACTTAGAGGTAACATTAAGGCAGGAAAAAGTCCTTGTTCAAAGTAAAGTATCCACGAAACTCTTCTTCCTGCTAACTCTACCAATATTTACGAAAATCTTGTTCCCGGTAACTGCACAAAAATTTACGAAACTCTCATTCCCGGTAACTCTACCAACATTTACAAAACTATTCTTCCCGTTTACTATACCAATATTTCGGAAACTCTTTTTTTTTAAGGTAAGGAAACCAAAAGAATGTTGTTTCTTTAGCAACCAAATAGTTTTGTATTAATTCGCGACCATACCAACTGAGAACGTGCTTTCCACATGTTTAAATCTCTCATGAACTTTTTCAACTCAAATTTGGCTCAGCAGGACATTCATATAGATGAAACCTGTTACCATCTACCATTTCTGGCTCATATGGAACGTTTTAAACACAGACCGCATCAGAGTAATTTCAATTGTTACTTTATTTTTATTTATACTCTAAATAAAATAAAAAGCTATAATTTAACTAACTATATAATATCAGACTTAATGATAAACATTAACCTACCAAATGAAAGAATCTTTTATTTATTTATAGTAGCATAAAATCTTACCTTCATGATTAGTCAAGTTTTTTTTGTTGAGCCAACGCAGCAGATTATATTATCAACCCACGCTTTGCAACATTCACAAAGGCAAAGGCTTTGTCTTGATCTCCAATTTGTATAACAAAGGTAGCTTATTAGGTTTTCTTCAATATATTATTTTCAGACGTGTTCTATCTTATTATAACTTTGCTACAAGTAAAACACAATTTTAAAACAAAATAGATGCACATTTGTGAGCCGAATATACGAGATCAATTGAGCAGAATGTGCTAGCACAAGGACACTACTGTTTACAATGTTTGTAGTTGTCTGTGATAGCAATTCACTTACGTATATCCACCACCATTCACACACTCCAGCCAATCAATGACGTTCTATAAATCAGGCCATATCATCAGAATACTAGAAAAAATATTGGAGAACTAAAAAATCATTTGATTGATTGAGAACTGTTACATAAATTATTTTCAATTCACAGCGCCAAATTTTTTGAAGAGTTTAAATCATTGGCATATCTATAAATAAATACCTTACCAGATTATAAAATTAATTAAACTCTTTTAATTCGAAATGCAAATTGATAAAAGTAAAGGTGAAAAGACTCGACCCTCACTAATGACGCAGACTAAGGAATAATCCGCAGGAACCTCCAGAACTGAAAGTTACAAGTCGTTCCACCAAAACGAGGACTTATTTTTGCACGTACGATAGAAAACAGATTAATAAATATAAAGAAGACGCCGTTTCTAAATAGGAAATAGAGTGAGGGAGTGGAAGAAGAAGAAAGATAATAAGTAAAGCCTGTATTGAACAAATAAATTTGAAAACAATCCAACAGAAGAGTAGATGGATTTTTCAGAAATAATTCTAGCCTGAGAGCCCTAAGGCCGATGAGTGTTCTAATTAAGGAAATGTTCGCGTCTGGCCAGTTACGCGCGTACACATTTGGGCTCATGAGGGATAACTTTATTGAATGACTTTAAAAGATAAGCCTCAACACTTTTATGTCGAACAATTCAATCTTCGTTTCATCTGACTATATCACATCGCTCCAAAAATTGGAATTTTCTGCAAATGATCATTGACGGGCTTCAGACGTTCATTTAAATGAGAGTTTTTCAATACAGATGTTTTCCTCGGCGAACGTGCATTTCATCTTTAAGCAACATATTAAAAGCTGTGATCAAACTAACATCGCCGCCTTCATCGCCTAACCGATCGTTCATCTCCTTCCTACTCATCTTTGCTTTATTTAATTTAACAGGTCTAAGGTATAATAATTTATGTTTGATTTCATTGTCATTTTCAGTAATCTATATATTTCAATCATTAATTTAAATATAAGTATTCATTATTTTTTTTCTTCTAGAGAATGATAATTTGCTTGGCTAAACTTTTATATTAACCAGGTGCGTTACATTTTTCACTAAAATAAAATATCCCGTGGGGCATGACTTAGCACCCTTGCATCGAAAAGGGGCTCGGTTCTCTCAAAGGGTTAGCTGCTATACCATGTCAATAAGACTTCAAGCACAGGTCAAGACTTCTCTTTCAATAAATTTACCACCAAGAGATAGTTATTGATAGCTTACCTAAAATACAAACGAGAGGAATAATCTATTGTATACGGCAGCGATTTTCTCTGCAATGAAATGTATCCTAACTCTTTGGTTGAAGATTTTGGTAAAAAGTGTTATTATTTGTTTATAAGACTTGTTGATATTTTGTGGATGTGTGTCTTCTTACAATCTACTTAATGCCCCCATCTTCTATTACGTTGCAATAAACAGTTTAGCACATCTGTATATCGAAAAATGTGGTATTGGTAGGGGTATGAATACAATCTGGAGCAAGTATATTAAGATAAAAAATGTTGTTTTATCGTCAAGCTATTTTCACCTAGAAGGATTATTTTTACCTTAAAAGAAGGCTCAGTGCTGCATCCTTTTTAAGATTCCTATTATTTTCCATTTGGTTTACCTTACATTTTTTTGGCCTCAATAATTATGATCTGGTATCTTTGGTCTTTGTTTCCATGAGCTGTCTGCAAAGGTATCTCTGCCACTATCTAGGCTACGTAATACTCGTCAAGCAGCTGATTTGCATGCTTATAGTGTTGTCAGTACAAACTCAAGGGTGAACGATTCCCCCTTCTTTTCTTGAACGTCAAAGCCTTCCATGTCTTTCACAATAATTATGATCTGGTACTTTTCAAAAAATGTCTTTCACTTTCTCATAACTCATAAACACTCTTTCATGTCTTTCTTTTCAACTTTCCGATCTCTATACGTATCTCAATTTAGGCTCGGCCTAGATGTTGACCTTATTCCGTCCTTGGAGCCTTCAATATAAAGAGGCAATTGTTTACTCCCTGTTTTATGATGTAGTTTCTCATCCCCCTTGAGGAACAAAATGACCTTGGATCAATTAAAACTAATTATTGGTCCGTAAAATCTCAAGGTGTCGATAGACCGAAACAAATATCAGGGAGATTATATTGTAAAATGTCTAGAAAATTACTCTAGTGAGTTTATATGGAGATGATTATGGTAGGATATTAATTTTGTGATTTTGTGAGGGGCAGGCAAAGTTTCAGGAGGAGTTAAGAGGATACATATGGGAGTAGCTGTGTAGATACAGGTCATTGGTTAAGGGAAACTTTAAAAAGAAAGTTAACATATACAGGTTTTATTAATGGTAATGTAGCCATAAGGTTAAATGAGAATTTATATTAGAGAATGTTCAAAGTCAAATGAAGGGTATTTCCAGGACAAGAACCTTGATTCGAATCTTCAAGAAAATATGAGCACAAAAATGAGATATCGCCTTAGCTATTGGAGAATCATCACTACGGATTTCCTCCTGTGATGAAATATAAAAATACATGTTTGAAAATCTTAGTCCGGTAGTTATAATATCATGACATGACAAAGAACGACGCATTGGTGTCTTACTCAATGAGATCTTCGAGTGGTTAGTAGACATGACCGGGCCACGTTTTTTAGATGGTGTATAGGACTTGAAAAAGACAGGTGGCTTTTATGCAGTGTCTCCGAGTCACTTTTTCTTTCCTATGGTATTAATATTTGTTCATTAGAATCTCAAGGTAATGATGATAATTATGAGTTATTTACGAAGCTGCAACTCAAGGCGCAGGTGGAATTTAATAATTTGGAAACATAGGGAAAATATAATATTCATTATTATCTTAGTGATGTGTTTTTTATGTTTTAATTTGTTAATTTTCACATATTATTTTTTTTAGTGTTTATATTTTAATTCTATGCATTTTAAGATATTTGACTTTCTGCTCTACGTGAATTCTTATAATGAACTAAATGATAGAATTTAGCGTAAGACCCAAAAGCTATGAGAATGCAAAAGAATCCCGGAAATATATAAAGGATAATGCTAGCTAAAGGGTGATTGCACTAAGATAAAGGGTGATTGATAAGTTGTTTTTCCATTTAGAAATTGATTAACTTTTTGGCTCGTTAATATTTCATATTTATTTTATAGCAAGAATTATATGAATAGAGAATTTCAGGGGTTTAATGATTCATTAACAATAAAATGGAAAAATTCATAGGTGAATGAAAGAACTGAAGTAAATATGAAGAGAATAAAAGAAATATCACAAATAGACTTGGATCAATAATTGACTGCACGCACCCCGTAAGGGGCGCGGCGATTTGCCATCCTGGCCGCCGTGCTAATGGGACTCAGCACCCCGTCCGACCCCAGCTTAGCCTCTTCTCCTTCCTTCAAAACACTTGTTTCCTCGCTTTTCATACAACCTCTCTCACAACTTTCAATGGTCAGCCTCTAATATCACAGGGTAGATGCTGACATTCTTCTTAAGTCAACCGTCCCGGATCGGGGCTGAGGGGGGAGGGGACAATGTTCTCTAACCCCTGAGCTCCGGTCTGGGGTGGTTGGTTTTTAGCAACCTGCATTATCCCCGCCCATACCTTCCTCACATCCCTTTTCCTCTCCTCTTCACAATCTATATATTTTTTACGCCGTGTTCAAGGTGGAGCCGCCATGCCGATGGACTGCCAGGCCACGAAGCGGAAGGGGTGGTCTTAAATGGCGGCGCCTGGCTCTGCTGGGCTTGTAAGCACCTCTCGCAGTGCGGGCTACTGCGAGAGGTGATGCGTGATTGCATCCTGTCTCAAAAAGAGGGTCATCATGCCCAATGATGAGTATAAAAAAAACAACCCCCAACTTCCCCTATAACATCGACGGAGCCGCCCTTGGGCAGCTCCAGCAAAAAAATGGAGGTCCCTCCCCCTGTGTTTGCTCAGGGGACCTTCCATATATCTCTAACCGGAGAGGAGGCTTACTCTTCTCCTTCGCTTACGGGTGTAGGGGACTCCCGCTCACCCCCTTCTCTGGAGGTGCTTTCGGGCGCATCCCTTTTAAAAGCGGCAGTCTCCTCTGTTCTTTCCAAGGGGACTGCCAAAAAAGTCAGCAGGCAGCCCTTAGCCAGCCGCTCCACATCGAAGCGGCTTGGGAAGACAAACCCCCTTAGGGGGGAGAAGGAAGCTAGGCCCCTTCGGTCGCTTCCCTTAAAAGACCTTCTGGCAAGAATACTGAAACTTACCGGGGTCAAGGCCCATGCCTCCCCAAAGAAGACTAGTGACGATACTGCCAACGGGACCTGCGATGTCTTGGGGAGGGATGGCTAACTGGAGGCCTCCCCTGAGATAGACATGGTCCTTGAGGAAACCCAGCCTCAGACATAGGGCCTTCAATGGGGGGGAATCCTCGCTCGGCGCCAAGCACCGAACCCGAACCTGCCCCGATGCAAGGTCCTCCTCAAACGGCTGTGGTTTCCGAAGCGGTACAAGCAGGGGAGGGATCTCCTCCGACCGGTGCCCCTACGACTACCAGGACCTTCTCTATTTAAGAGAATGATCTGGCTGAGGCCGGTCTATCTGCCCTGGGGGCTTCTTCCGGCACAGATGAGAAGTGGGTTCATTCCCCGCCCTCCTCTCCGAAAAAAGAAAAAGAAAAAGACTAAAAAGACAAAAAAGCCTCGGGGCTCCTCTCTATCCACGGGGCCCCGTAAGGGGCGCGGCAATTTGCCATCCTGACCGCCGTGCTGACGGGATCCAGTGCTCTGTCCGGCCCCAGCTTAGCCTCTCTTCCTTCCTTCAGATAGCCCGATTTCTCCCCTACCTCGTCGCTTTTCATACAACCTCTCCCACAACTTTCTCTGGTCAGCCTCTAATTTCACAGGGTAGATGCTGACCTTCTTCTTAAGCCAACCCCGCCGGATCGAGGCTAAGGGGGCAGGGGACATTGTTTTTTAACCCCTGAGCTCCGGTTCGGTATGGGGTTTTTTTAACAACTTGCTTCATCCCCACATATACATTCCTCACATCCCCTTTCCTCTCCTCTTCACATTCTATCAATTTTACGCCGTGTCCAAGGTGGAGCCGCCATGCCGATGGACAGCCAGGCCACCAGGTGGGAGGGGTGGTCCCGAATGGCGGTGCCTGGCTCTTCACGGGTGGAAGCACCTCTCGCAGTGCGGGCAACTGCGAGAGGTTATGAGCTATTGCGTCCCTTATTAAAAAGAGGGTCACCATGCCCATGTATGTAAAACAAATAAAAAACCAACCCCCAACTTCCCCTGAAACAGCGACGGAGCCGCCCTCGGGCAGCTCCAGCAAAAAAATGGAGGTTTT
Organism: Ceratothoa steindachneri; assembly: GCA_963969495.1. Taxonomy (NCBI): domain Eukaryota; kingdom Metazoa; phylum Arthropoda; class Malacostraca; order Isopoda; family Cymothoidae; genus Ceratothoa; species Ceratothoa steindachneri. The sequence goes on along the minus strand of OZ018318.1, from coordinate 19,192,751 downwards.
CCCCCCCTGTGATTGTGCAGGGCACCCTCCATATCTCTTCAACCGGAGAAGAGGCTTACTCCTCTCCTACGCCTACGTTTGAAGGGGACTCCCCCTCACCCCCTTCTCTGGAAGGGCTTTCAGGCACATCCCTTTTACCAGCGGCAGTCCCCTCTTTTCTTTCCAAGGGGACTGCCAGCAAAGCCAGCAGGCAACGCTTAGCTAGCCGCTCCACATCGAAGCGGGTTGGTAGGGCAAACCCCCTTAGGGGGAGAGGAAGGTCAGGCCCCTTCGGTCGCTTCCCTCAAAAGACCTGCTGGCAAGATATTAAAACTTGCCGGGGTTAAGACTTGTGCCTCCCCACAAATGACTCTTGACGCTGCCAACGGGTCCTGCGATATCTTAGGAGGGGATGGCCAACTGGAGACCCTCCCTGAGATAGACATGGTCCTTGAGGAGACCCAGCCTCAGACGGTAGGGCCTTCCATGAAGGGGACTCTGGGCTCGGCGTCAAGCACCGAACCCGAGTCCGCCCCTATGCAAGGTCCCCCTCAAACGGCTGAGGGCTCCGAGGCAATACAAGGAGGGGAGGGATCTCCTCCAACAGCTGTTCCCACGACTACCAGGAACTTCTCCATTTCGGAGAGGGACCTGGCTAAGGCCGGCTCATCTGACATGGGGGCTTCTGCCGGTGGAGGTGAGAAGCGGGTTCATTCCCCGCCCTCCCCTCCAAAAAAGAAAAAGACTAGAAAGACAAAGAATACTAGGGGCTCCTCTCCATCAGCGGGGGCTGCGGGGTCGGATGGGTCTGCTACCACTTTGGTAGGCTACCAAGCCAAGATCGGCACATCCAGCCCCTCTACCCTCCCCCCCGTGTGCCGAGCCCCTGACTAAGACTAAAACCAAGAGTACACAGGGCGGAGCCTCGATGACATCGGGGCCCCTCATTTAGAGGTTACCTGGCGTTTTCGATCCTGCTGGCTTCAAACGCTTCCTCGTTATTCGCCCCACTGATGGCAGCATGTTGTCCAAGGGCAACATGATCCATCAGAGGAGAGGATTAGCTAGTGCAATTGGTAGAGAGCCGAAGGTGACCCGTTTCTCGGACGGCAGCCTTCTGGCGAATGCGGCGAATCCCGCCGAGGCGGCCAAGATAAGTGCTCTTTGGACACTTCATGGCACCCCGGTGAGTGTGACGCCGCACTCTACCATGAACTTTGTGAAAGGAGTAGTTTATGCGAGGAAACTCGTTGACTACTCCATTGAGGACATCACCCTAGAGCTGGCCGACCATGGGGCGGTCAAGGTCGAACGTGTGATGGGAAAACAGTGAGGGGCCTCGAGACCCTCCCTACACTCTTCGTCACGTTCGACTGTGAGAAGCTCCCAGAGTCGTAGCGTGCCGGTTGGTACCGCTACCGCGTAAAGGCATTTGTGCCACTGCCGCGGCGGTGCTATAACTGTCACCGCTTCGGACATACGAATCGTTTATGTAGACGTGCAAAGTCAGGGTCACCCGAAGTATGTGTAAATTGCTCCAAGGTCGCACACGTCAAGTCCAAATCGTGTGTGGCCAAGTGTGTCAATTGCGGAGAGCCGCACCCTGCTTCTTTGAAGCAATGTGGTGCATATCTCCTTAAGAAGGAAAACCTGGCCATTCAGGTCAGGATAGACTCTCATTCTGCGAGGCTAAGGACTTGGTCTGCCTGGGACGTCATATGCCTCAGTAGTTAGAAAGGCACCCTCTGCTCCAGGCTCATCCAGGCCAACGAGCACAGTTGTTTCCGCGCCCATTCGGAGCCCTTCTGCGGGCTCTACCCAACCCGGGCGCTCCCCTGGTAAAGCTAAAGGCAAAAAGGGTTCATACCGAGCCCCGGCTAAAACCAGGGCTCCCCCCTCTTCCCCGAGCGTGACCGTTTCCCGCAAGGCGAAACGGCCACGCGCCTCCACCGAGTCGTTAGACTCACAGGGGGCAACACCCCTGAAGATAGTCGCTAGGCTATCTTCGGGGGTTCCTAAAGCTGTCCCCCGAAAGAAGAACAGCAACAAAGGAGCTTTGGCTCCTTCGCCCACGCCCCGAGGTGGAGCGAGGGGCTCGGAGACGGTGGTTAGAAAGGCACCCTCTGCCCTAGGCTCATCCAGGCCAACGAGCATGGTTGTTTCCGCGCCCATTCGGAGCCCTTCTGCGGGCTCTACCCAACCCGGGCGCTCCCTTGGTAAAGCTGGCGGCAAAAAGAGTTCATACCCAGCCCCGGCTAAAACCAGGGCTCCCCCCTCTTCCCCCAGCGTGACCGTTTCCTGCAAGGCGAAACGGCCACGCGCCTCAACCGAGTCGTTAGACTCACAGGGGGCAACACCCCTGAAGATGGTCGCTAGGCTATCTTCGGGGGTTCCTAAAGCTGTCCCCGAAAAGAAGAACAGCAACAAAGGAGCTTCGGCTCCTTCGCCCACGCCCCGAGGTGGAGTGAGGGGCTCGGAGACGGTGGTTTCTCAAAAAGAGGGCCCCCCCCCCGCCTCCGAAGCCGCAAAGCCCGCCTAAGGTTTCGAGGCGGAGGGAGGAAAAGACTCGCATGGCGAGCCCAACCTCCCCCAATAAGTCCTCGAAGGCGACAGCGCCTCCAGCGCTTTTTCCGGCCAACAGCGCCCGGGGTTCTGCCAGCAGGAAGCGTACGGTCATTCCCGTGAGGGTCTTTAGTTCAAGGAGGGCCCCCGCGTCTCCTCCGAGCTAGGCCTGAAAGGCATATTCCTTCAATGGAATTGCCGTGGACTCTGGGCCAACTGAGAGGAGCTGCGGAGACTCGTCTCGTCTCGTTCTCCGTTAGCTATCTTTTTGCAGGAGACCATGCTAGGCGCGTGACCCCTGCCTGCCCTCCCGGGGTATAAGGGTCTTGTGACCCCACCCCTGCGGGATAGCCGGGCTGGGGGATGCACAGTTTACACCCGGCATGATGTCTCCGTTCTTCCTTTCTCTTTAGATACCTCCTTTCAGGCAGTGGCTGTGCAGCTGCACCTGGATAGGAGGTATACTCTAATTTCTGCGTACATTCCACCGTCAGCTGCCTTCGACGCGGGGACTTCCGCCGCGTTGTGGCACGGTTGCCGAGGCCCTATCTCTTGCTTGGAGATCTGAACGGCAGGCATCTTCTCTGGGGAGATTACTCCATAAATCCCAGGGGACAAGTCCTTGCCGATCTGATCGAAGAGCTTGAGATGGGTGTCCTGAACGTGAATGAGTTCACGCATCCCTGTCTGAGAACCGCTTCATTTTCTTGCCTTGACCTATCCTTTTGCTCTTCGGATGCACAGCCTGATTTTGATTGAGGGGTGGTCGATGACCTCTATGGTAGTGATCACTTTTCCATTCAAATATAATTTTTTCAGGGCAACTGCCGCCTGAGAGACCACCTCGGTGTTGCTTGGCGTGGGCGTGGTGGCCTGCATTTTAGGAAATGACTGAATTCTCTATCTCAGTCGAGGAGTTTAGGTCGGTAGATGAGGCCGTTGAGTTCTTCTCCGGCAACCTCATCGCCGTGGGCCTGACTACTATTTTTAGGACGTCTGGCCGTTTTGCACGCCGACCATTCCCATGGTGGTCAGACGTGAGATGGCCCTAAAACAGAAGCCTTATGCCTACATGCGCTATATGCGCCGCCCAAACGATTTCACTGTCGCTGATTTTGTCGGGCTAGGGCTAGGTTCCGGTATATTTCGAAGCACGCCCGCCACTCTTCTTCGCGGGCATACGAGTCTTGACTTAACGGGAAGACCCCTTTAGCTGAGGTGTGGAAGCGAGTCAAAAGGATTCGGAGCAAGTTCTCGCAGGACCCCCCTTCGGTTTTCAGGAGAATGGGACCGCAATCTCGGCCCCCACGTCCGTGGCGAAATCCTTAGCGACCGCTTTTTCCGCATTTTCTAGCCAGGATGCGGCTCCGCCAACATTCAATGCACGTCGTGATGTCGCGAAAGGCCGCCGGCTGGACTTTACCTCCAGAGGCGGAGAACCCTTCAACGACAAGTTTACTGTGAGTGAGTTGCGTTCCGCTCTCGCTTCGTGCGCGGACACCGCCTATGTTCCGGACGATGTCCGGTACGCCATGCTTCGACACCTGGGTAAGCGAGGCATGGCCTTTCTGTTAGATTTGTTGAACAGGATCTGGGTGGAAGGTCTTCGCCCAGACTCCTGGCGAATCGCTACTGTGCTCGCCTTTCGCAAACTGGGGAGAGATGACTCTACTCCGAACAGTTTCCGCCCAATATCTCTAACCTCTTGCGTGTGCAGGTTGATGAAGAAATTGGTAAATGTTAGATTAGCCTTTTTCCTGGACAGTGAAGGCCATCTGTCTTCCGCACAGTGCGGCTTCCACAAGTTCCACTCCACGTCGGATACTCTGCTCGGACTGGGAAATGCCGTCTGTAAGGCTTTCCTTCGTAGACAGCACTACGACACGGTCTTTTTCGATCTGGAGAAGGCCTATGATACTGCATGGTGATACGGCATTATGGAGACCCTTCACACGATAGGGGCGAGAGGACGCCTCCCAATGTTTATATCTGAATTTTTGCGAGGTCGTCGATTACGCGTACGGGTGGGGGGAGCCCTCTCCGGCCCAAAGGAGCAGAAAGAGGGTGTCCCGCAGAGAAGTGTCCTTAGTGTCACACTCTTTGCCCTGAGCATCAAAGGCATCATCTCGGTGCTGCCGGAAGATGTTCTCGCTACGCTCTACGTGGACGACCTATCGATCTCTTTTGGCGCGGCCCAGATGCTAACTCTAGAGCGTCGACTCCAACAGGCATTGAACCGCGTCTCTCGCTATGTCGAAGCGCACAGGTTTCGGTTTTATTTGGCCAAGACTAAGGTGGTGCACTTCTGCCGCCATCCACGTCTTCACGCCGACACAGATTTGTTTCTTAAGGGGGGGGGCCTGGAAGTGGTTGAGTCACACCGTTTCCTTGGTTTTGTATTCGACCGACGCCTCACCTGGGATGCTCATATTCGCATCCTTAGGGTCTCTTTTACCCGCGTCATGGACATTCTCCGTTCCGTGACGTTCAGCGCTTGGGGCGCTGATAGGGCTACTGCCTTACTTTTTTATCGATCCTTTGTTCGCTCGAAGCTCGACTACGGATGCGAGTTTTATGCATCCGCTGCCAAGCGTTTATTGCGGAAGGTGGATTCCATCCACCACACTGGCCTGCACCTTGCGACCGGTGCCTTCCGCACTTCCCCCATTGAGAGCCTTTTGGTCGATGCTAAGGAGATGCCACTCGCTCTGCGCAACGTGCAGTGCATCACTCGCCTGTAAACGCGAGCCCGGCGTCTTCCTCAGTCGCCAATAGCTCTCACTGCATCTGCAGCTGATCTCGATGGTGCCATTGCCGCCAAGAGACGCCAGTCATACCCTAAGCCTTTCGGGTTTAGGGCCAGGAAACTCCTTCGAGAGGTAGATATAGCTCTCGGGCCGGTGGCGTCCCTTGTTCTGCCCAGGACGCCACCCTAAAGGGTACCACATTTAGCTATTTGTCGCCACGCCTCTGCTCCCAAAGCTTGTACCGCGCCGGGAGTATTGCGTTCGACCTTTTTAAGGCACACATCGTGTCACGCTGGAACCGTGCCAGTGTATACGGATGGCTCCAAGTCCCAAGAGGGGGGTCGGCTTCCACGTCATATCCCCTCTGTTTGAAGTCAGTGGGGCTCTACCAGGCGCTGCGTCTGTCTTCACGGCTGAGCTGGTGGCAATACACCACTCGTTACGGAAGATTACGTGACGTGCCCGGTTCGGAGACCGGATTGTGATCTATAGCGACTCACAAAGCGCCCTAAGTGCTCTCGGGGCATTGGAATCTCCGCATCCCCTGGTTCGCGATATCCGTGACGCCACGGTTTTGGCGAGCCGGGCGGATGTCGAGATTATCTTCTGCTGGGTTCCTGGACATGTAGGAATTGCGGGGAATGAGCGCGCGGATGAAGGGCGCGCCGAAAGAGTCCGCGAGGACTCTGCGACCGGACCAGCGTTTAGCTCTTTATCACACCGACTACATGGCAGGAATACGGGCAGCTTTTCGGACTGCTTGGCAAAGATTTTTGGAGGAGACAGTCGAAGGGAACTTAAAGTTGCGTGCCATTGCGCAACGACTGTTCCCATGGACCTATCCCCCAATGCCGCGGCGGCTTCAGGTTGCTTTCTGTCGTCTCCGAATTGGACACACTCGTGTGACGCATCGCTATTTGATGAAGCGCTCGCCTGCGCCCTATTGCAACGACTGCGTCGTCCCCCAGACTGTTCGGCCCATTCTTCTCGAATGTCCCAGACTGGGTGATACCTGTCCTGGTACCGGGATGGGCGGGGTCGCTATCGCCTGTCGCTTGTACTCGGGACAAATTCTTGCACATTGACTTGTGGACTTGTTGACTTTTAGGGGGAGGCCGGGCTTCTCCCCTCTATTTAAGGTTTTCTTTTTGTTATTGTTTTGTTTGTTAGTTGCACTCTCCTGCACCGGGGTGAGGGGGACCTCCCCCCGCTGCCGGAGATTGCTTCCTGATTGTTAATTTTTTCCAATTTATATCAATTGTTAAGTTTTCATATTTTATTTTAAAGTAGCCTAGTTTTTGGCTGTCGTGTTTTTTCGGTGACTTATGCCCAAGTGGGTAGTTGCCAGATGGGCTCTATAAAATTAAAAAAAAAAATTGACTGCACGCACGGCATTCTAAATGAATATACATGAAGTTGAGCGACGTAACTAAAGAATTATATCACGCCAAATAATGCCACTAATAGTGATGTTGCCTGTGCTACGTTTCGATCGCTTCATATAGAAAACGAGATGGGAATGAAATGTACCTACATAATATATAAACAGAATAAAACGTACATAAATAATAAAATAATCGTAGGTTGATGATAGCAATGGACGAATAGGTGAAAACAATCGAAATGAAACTGCCATCGATAAGTCGTCAGGAGAAACCGAAGCTCCACAACGAAGAATTGGATGGTAGAGGACTGACAACAGTATAATAAGCATTCAAAACTTCACGTTTGAGGATAGCAAAAACCATGATTAGTATCATAAAAAATTATAACGGCAAACGACAGGCAGCAGGAGAAATCGATTCGAGCCAATTAAATTTGTGGACTGTGATTCTTGTATTCAGAGGGATCAATCCAGCATTCTTTCGTTGTTGTTCCTCAGCGTACTGACGTACTGGTATGAAATATCAGTTTACTAGGGTCTACTTCCTCCCCCTTCTGTCAATTTAGTTAATCTATTGTTAGAAAGTAAAAAAGAGAACAAGAAACAGGACTCTAAATTGGTCGACCAAAGAGGAAGAGTGAATCAGAGTAGGATGTTGAGGTGCAATAGCAAGGTCACTTATCTTAAGTTGACTGAGCGAGGTATAAGCATTGAATGCTCGATAAAGTGACTCTTTACTGTCACTATGAAGCTCCTTAAGGTTTCTATTACACCTTTTACCACTTCTAATTACCACTCATCTTTAAATACACATCACGCTTTGTTCTCTACACCTACTCGTCGCGGCGACCGTCAGGTGTGGCGTGGGCAAACCTGCTGGAGCTGACATCTGGAGGATGCCTGCCCCCACTCCCACTCCATCCCAACAATGCCAACACGAGAATTCGCGGCTATATATCTCCCACACATTTTCAATTCCGCTATTTTCAGCTACACCTTTACATTTCTTCCATTTTAAGTTTCTGTCAAGATTTTTACGTTGGTTTTCGCTTTAACTTTTTTAAGAAATCTTTTGTTCAATAAGGGAAGCCATTACGAAAGATGTGTGATGGATCTTCAGAACTTTTCCTGAGATGTGAACGAAAGAAATGAAAATAAATGTCAGTAACAAATGCCTTCAACCCGAGCGGACCTACCTCCCATGGGGGGCTGGAATCAAAGACAAAAACAAAAATTTCGATAAAAAGGACGACAGATGCGTTTGGGGGGATTCTTGCAAAAGGTCTTCAAAAATCAAAAAATAAATATACATTTACAGGTTTTTTATGATCTTAAGATATTTCTTTAGCTATTTCTGTGTATATTTTTTAATTTATTTTTGTTTAAACAACATTGTTAGGCTAAGTAGCTGAGGAAGTATATAGAAATGTATAAAAGTTATATAATAATAGTTAACATGTGGTCAAAAGGGTCTTTTAAACTTTTTAAACACTTTGACATAATTATTTTTAAAATTACCTCCTGTAAAAATATTTCGAAAAAAATCTGTAAATTCTTATCATAAAGGTTTCAAAATTTTGACCCAATGTTCCAAATTACTATCATCTTCAAGCATGCTTTAAGAAAGGATGTTTGGAGATGAGGGTAATTTGGAACAGTGGTTCAAAATTTTGAAACCTTTTGGAAATAAATTCATAAGTAACTTCTGAAAAAAATTTTAGCACCTAAATTTTAAGAAATAATATTATACTACAATCTTAAAACTACATATCTTTCAAAAATTAATATTAGATTATTGAATCGTACGAGATAAATTTAAATTACTCTATTCAATCAAGTGCCAAAACTGCTTTCGAAGATACTTTCCTAATAAACTTTGTAAATAAAAATCTTTCAGAAAAGATCCAAGAACTGAATTTTCAAATAAAACTTTCATGATTTTTAGGAAAATCTTTCTAAACAACTATAAAAGATTATCTCTCCTAAGAACTTTTGATAAAAGATATCTTCCTAAATTCTTATTCATAAACATTTGTCAAAACACTCCAATATCTTAGAATATCATCTTTAGAAATACAGTTCAGAAGAAACGTATTGAAGAAATAAATAGAAGGATTTTTTTTGAAGGTATATCGTATGAGCTCACAGATGCACCTAAATTTAGCCCTTTAAGGATCTATGATGTCGTGTTAGACCATATAATTTCAAGCCACTTTGATTCTTGATATATATTGCATTAAAGGTTATTAAATTTTATAGATAAAATCCAATCTGTGCATCAAAGGATTAAGCTTCAAATTGTAAAGATACAAGAGGTGCGTTCTTCTCTAATGCGATCACTATGTGTGTCGCTCTATACAGATTTAATAAAGGCGGATAAAACACCAATTCTAAATTACCTTTCCAAAAAACTAGGTCAAAACTGACCCTGGACTTTAAAATTTTCGATCTTTTCCTCAAATTCTTAAGAATTAGTAATATGAAGCATTTAATTTAGTTCAGTTTCCTGAAAATGATATTAGGGTGAAATAATTATTTCCTAACGAAGCATCTCAATGACTTTAGTTATCGCATAGCTCAAATCTGTTTGATTAAAGCTTCACTCAAAGGCAGAAACGTGACTTTGATCAAAATTTTGTTCCATTCAATGAACATTTTTTTCTGAAAATTCAGAGCGAAAATGAATGAGGGCATTTGAGGGACAAAGAGTGTGAGGGGAGTTCTGAAAAGAGAGCGGTGAAAATAGAGGAAGTGAAAATGATACATCGCCGCAAAACTTTCTACAGCGCAGAGGGAAAGCATATACGGACATTGGGAACGAAAAAGAACGAAATATTACAGATGTCAGCTGCAGCATAATTCTATACTACACGTTACACTCCCTTTCATGAAGAGAGTAGAGGAAGAGAAAGATGTGACGAAGGATGGTCAGCTACTACCTGCTAAATTAGAGGTCAACTAGGACAAAATAGTTGAAATGGGATTGGAATTAAAGCGTTAAAAAGGATAAATGCAAAGATGTCGAAAAAACCTAGGTAGTTTCACTCTAGTTTCAAATTACCAATAGCACTGGACGTTAAATGGCGTGCGCACCTACAAGACCGTCTGTAGCTACTACACCGGTGTCCTCTTGAATTGATTCTAAAAAAGCGGTTATACTCCTGAAGAGGTAATAGAGAAATCTGAAGGAACGAGATAGATATAATTGGGACAAACGTCCTTGCAATGAAATGATAATTAGTATAAAACCGATGAAGGTTTAGGTAAAAATTTCAATGAAAATTTCTCATTGTTGGCGATTTTTTTCTTTAACTTCGCTTGCGCTTAACGGCCTGAACATATTTCACGTGTGTTGACCCTAATATTGGAGAAAGTTTAATAACCCAGGACCTACCTTTAAACTCTGTAACCATTTTTAGAGGCAGAGGTGATCTCACCTGGAATGGGTACCTTGGACCATTACCTTTCAAAATCACGGAGGTACTAACGCCTCAGGTGGTCACGTTTATAAGAATCCAAGACGGTGTCCGGCAGCCATCTTGGAAATGAGTATCACTATAACTTTAAAACTAATTGGAATAGAAAGTTATGTAATAGGTCTAAAATCACTAATTTGGACCTCAGGAATCTTTTCTGAACTTAGTAACGGTTACGGCGTTACGCAAACGCTGTGGTATTTAAAAGAATTACCATATCATGCGAAGTATTGTCAAGTGTTAGAGTTTTAATATTAATGAAATGGTTTTGATTGCTTATGCATAACTGTTCTTTTGTTTCTATTTTGAGGTAAGATGTCTTTGAATGCTCCACAGTCATCGTCGGAGGAGGAGCCAGTTAATATCGAGCTATGTATTATATGCCAATATGATCATAAAGCTACTCTTAAACAGCTGACCAGCAAACCGAGATGTCGTGCTAATGTGAAGAAGGCTGCTGAAATCAGAGAAGATATCATGAAAAAAAGGCTATGTACTATTAGCGCTATTAGTGGTGGTGTAGATAGTGAAACTTTTAAGTACCACATTGATAGTAAATGTTACAAAACATACCCTCGAGGACCTTTGCGCGAGGCTGTGATGCCCGACGAGAATATCTCCACGTCCCCCTTTTGGGGGCCTCCAGCGACCCGCTTCCGCCGAGGCAGTATAAATACTTCGGGAAAAGCTTTTGGAAATTAGTACCATACACCTCCATCTTGGTTAATAGCTACGTACAGTCTCGTACGCACTGCCCCATCCTTCAACGGCTTCCAGTACAACGCGACGCGTCATCTCTACCCGGCCTTGCTCGTACCTAACGCCAGAGTTCCCACGCGACAGACGATAGACACGGACAGGCATCTATAACTCGGGTATCGAGTTCGTTCTCGTCTAGAGTACTCCCTCATTCATTCCTCAGCAATGTTAAAGAAGGAATTTTGGAAGTAGAACTTTGCAGCGCCCCGCTTACTCGTCGTATCCAAAGCCTCCAGTCAATCAGGCTTTACGTGAGTTTCCCCGTCATTTGCACTCTCTCCCTTTTCCTGGAAGCAATCACCGCACATCCTCTCTCTCGGACTCTCGACCCGTCGAGTCATTTGTCTCCCCACCCCCCCTTCGTTTGGTACCCCGGGTATCATCTTATTTATTGTCATTTATTTACTTTTGCTAATAATATTTTCTTTGTATATAGTAAAATGATTTTTCTACACTCAGTTTCTCTAAACCCAGAACCTCTAAGAATTGATTATTTAGGCCAATCGCATTTGATTTTGTTTATTTAACCCTCGCACTGAGATCTGTATCCCAATTTCTATCGTGCTCACTTCTTAAGTCACGCCAGTGTCAATCTTTGGCTAGCATCGACGTTCGACCCTACGATTCTCTGTCTATTCTCTCTTGAGCCTCGAGTACTTTTTGGGCGTTCATCTGATAGAGTTATTTAAAAATGAGACTACTGAACATTGTTCTCGCTGAGTCTGAACAACAGCCGGAACCATAAGTTTAGGTCAGTTTTTTCAGGATTTCCATCGATTCTGAAGGGCAAATGTTACAGAAAACATGGAGTGAACTACCTGCAGCTTATATAAATAGTTATAAAAAACAAATGCATAAGAAAAAATTTAGATTACCTAAAAAAGGAATTTATTTAAAATTTTATGGAAATTTGTTGCCTTATGTATACACATATAATTAACCTCTTTTACACATTGTCCTTTGTCTTCATAATCTGCCAACACAAAAAGAAGAAAAAAAAACGACTAAAACCATTTACCCTTTAATATTTAACTCCTATATGATATAATTTTACCTACACGATCAATACTGCTACAAAATGGTAACTCCGGGGATTTTGAACTATCTAGATCCAATTTCTGCACAAATGGAATGTCATTCGGTAAATTGACATCGTATAAAGAACCATCAGTTTGTGAAACATACCATTTTTTGTGTATGGAAATGTAATGAAAGGTTTGGGGAATTCGGAATGAAGAATCATGACACACAAAGATAACGTTGGCAGTCCTACCTTAAAATGCGGCCAAGCAGAGAGGAGAACTTTAATCTCCGTCATTCAAATATCACTCTTCTTACCGGCATTGCCAAACCATCGATGCTGGATCTATGGTATTTTTTGAGGTCCAAAAGATAACCACAGCTGAGCTGGTGTTTGCTTCATTGGATGGTGGGGGGATGGGGATGTCTCATAATCTTTCAAACCGATAATTCTTAAGTATTTTAAACTTTGAGGTAAATAAAGGTGGAATCATTTCCGACGGCAGTTTGGTTTCAAATAAGTAAGCTTTTGACTCTATTTTTCCAGATATTCAGTTCAGCTCAGAATTTCTGAAGACTTCAGCTCTATTTAACTCACAACCTGGAAGCCTTGAGGAAGTTCATCTTTTAAAATAATTTGCATCAAACACATTATTGGAGGGGAGAGAATATCTTCTCTTGTGAAATCCGATATAAATATCTTAGATATACAGTAAATCCTTTTAATTGTTTAAGTTGATGTGCGAAGCATGGCTCGTCAATCAAAACTTTTCAATGCAATTATTGTCTTCGAAAAGTCATTAAAATTTTCCGGAAACAAAAGTTTATGTTTATTTTCAATTATTCAAAAACGAGTCTGTACAATTGGTGCTAGTTTGGAATTGACTGTAGTTTATATATTTGCACTAGGTCTATGGCCAAAACCCTTGACCATTTTAAAAAAAAAATGGAAATTGCGCCTAAAGGTATCTAAAACTCTCTATTTCCAAATATTGGCACCCCGTAAGGGGCGTGGCGATTTGCCATCCTAGCTGCCGTGCTGACGGGATCCAGCGCTCCGTCCGGCCCCAGCTTAGCCTTTCTTTCTTCCTCCAGATAGCCCGATTTCTCCCCTACTTCGTCGCTTTTCATACAACCTCTCCCACAACTTTCTCTGGTCAGCCTCTAATTTCACAGGGTAGATGCTGACCTTCTTATCAAGCCAACCGTCCCGGATTGGGGCTGGGGGGAAGGAGACAATGTTCCCTAACCCCTAAGCTCCAGTACGGGATGGGTTTTTTTTAACAACCTGCTTTATCCTCACCCATACCTTCCTCACATCCCTTTTCCTCTCCTTTTCACATTCTATCCATTTTGACGCCGTGTCTAAGGAGGAGTCGCCATGCCGATAGGCTGCCGGGAGGGGTGGTCCAAAATGGGTGCGCCTGGCTCTGCCAAGCCTGAAAGCACCTCTTGCAGTCCAGGCAACTGCAAGAGGTGATGAGCTATTGCGTCCAGTAGCACAAATAGGGTCACCATGCCCAATGATGTAAATAAAAAAAAAACCAACCCCCAACTTCCCCAAGAACATCAATGGAGATGCCCTCGGGCAGCTCCACCGAGAAAATGGAGGTACCCCCCCCCCTTGTACTTGCGCAGGGGACCCTCCATACTTCTTAAACCAGAGAGGAGGCTTACTCCTCTCCTACGCCTAAAAGGTGTAGGGGACTCCCCCTCACCCCTTTCTCTGGAGGTGCTTTCGGGCACCTCCCTTTTACCAGCGGCAGTCCCCTCTTTTCTTTCCAAAGGGACTGCCACCAAAGCCAGCAAGCAGCCCTTAGCCAGCCGCTCCACATCGAAACGGCTCGGTAGGGCAAACCCCCTTAGTGGGGAGATGGAAGCCAGGCCCCTTTGGTCGCTTCTCTCAAAAGACCTGCTGGCAAGGATATTAAACCTTGCCAAGGTTAAGGCTTGTGCCTTCCCACAAATGACTCTTGACGCTGCCAACGGGACCTGCGATGTCCTGGGAGGGAATGGCCAACTGGAGACCCCTCCTTTAATAGACATGGTCCTTGAGGATACCCAGCCTCAGACGGTAGGGCCTTCGATGGAGGGGAATCCGGGCTCGGCGCCAAGCACCGAACCCGAATCCGCCCCTATGCAAGGTCCTCCTCAAACGGCTGGGGCTTCCGAAGCAGCACAAGGAGGGGAGGGATCTCCTCTGACCGGTGCCCCTGCGACCACCAGGACCTTTCCATTTTGGAGAAGGACCTGGGTCTTCTGCCACTTTGGCAAGCGACCAAGCCAAGACCAGCACATCCGGCCCCTCTGCCGCCCCCCCCCCGGGTACGGAGCTACTGACTATGACAAAGACGAAAAGTGCACAGGGCAAAGCCTCGATGACATCAGGGCCCCTGATTCAGAGGTTACCTGGCGTTTTCAAGCCTGCTGGCTTCAAACACTTCCTCGTTATTGGCTCCACTGATGGTACCATGTTGTCCAAGGGCAACATGATCCATCAGAGGAGAGGATTAGCTAGTGCAATTGGTAGAGAGCCTAAGGTGACCCGTTTCGCGGACGGAAGCCTTCTAGTGAATGCGGCGAATCCCACCGAGGCGGCCAAGATAGGTGCTCTTCGGAAACTTAATGGCACCCCGGTGAGTGTGACGCCGCACTCTACCATGAACTTTGTGAAAGGAGTAGTTTATGCGAGGGAACTCGTTGACTACTCCCTTAAGGACATCACCCTAGAGCTGGCCGACCATGGGGCGGTCAAGGTCAAACGTGTGATTAGAAAACAGGGAGGGGCCTAGAGACCCACTTCTACACTTTTCGTCACGTTCAACTGTGACAAGCACCCTGAGTTGGTGCGTGCTGGTTGGAACCGCTACCGCGTAAAGGCATTCGTGCCACTGCCGCTGCGGTGCTATAACTCTCACCGCTTCGGCCATACGAATCACTGATGTAGACGTGCAAAGTCGGGGTCACCCGAATCTGTGTAAATTTCTCCAAGTTCGCACACGATAAGTCCAAATTGTGTGTGGCCAAGCGTGTCAATTGCGGAGAGCCGCACCCTGCTTCTTCGAAGCAATGTGGAGCATATCTCCTTAAGAAAGAAATCCTGGCCGTTCAGGCCCAGGATCGACTCTCATTCTGTGAGGCAAAGGACTTGGTTCTGGCGCGCACGGCTCTGCCTGGGACCTCATATGCCTTAATAGATAGAAATCACCCTCTGCTCCTGGCCCATCCAGTCCAACGAGCATGGTTGTTTCCGCGCCCATTCGGAGCCCTTCGGCGGGCTCTACCCAATTCGGGTGCTCCTCTGGTAAAGCTGGCGGCAAAAAGGGTTCATACCCTGCCCCGGCTAAAACCAGGGCTCCCCCCTCTTCCCCCAACGTGACCGTTTCCCGTCAGGTGAAACGGCCACGCGCCTCCACCGAGTCGTTAGACTCACAGGAGGCAACACCCCTGAAGATGGTCGCTAGGCCATCTTCCGGGGTTCCTAAAGCTGTTCCCCGAAAGGAGGACAGCAACAAAGCAGCTTTGGCCCCTTCGCCCACGCCCCGAGGTTGAGCGAGGGGCTCGGAGACGGTGGTTCCTCGAAGAGAGGTTCCCCCGCCTCCGAAGCCGCAACGCCCGCCTAAGGTTTCAAGGGGGAGGAAGGAAAACACTC
Source organism: Ceratothoa steindachneri (assembly GCA_963969495.1). NCBI lineage: Eukaryota > Metazoa > Arthropoda > Malacostraca > Isopoda > Cymothoidae > Ceratothoa > Ceratothoa steindachneri. The sequence continues at coordinate 19,177,172 of OZ018318.1, read as the reverse complement.
GCATGGCGAACCCAACCTCCCCCAATAAGTCCTTGAAGGCAACAGCGCCTTCAGCGCTTTGTCCGGCTAATAGCACCCGGAGTTCTGCCCCCGGGAAGCGTATGGCCATTCCCATGAGGGTCTACAGTTAGAGGAGGGCCCCCGCGTCTCCTCCGAGCTAGGCCTGGAGGGCATATTCCTTCAATGGAAGTCCCGTGGACTCTGGGCTAACTGGGAGAAGTTGCGGAGGCTCGTCTCTTCCGTTGCTCGTTAGCTATCGTTTTGCAGGAGACCATGCTAGGCGCGTGCCCCCTGCCCGCCCTTCCGGGGTATGAGGGTCTTGCAACCCAACCACCGCGGGATGGCCGGGCTGGGGGATGCGCAGTTTACACCTAGCATGATGTCTATGTTCTTCTTTTCTCTTTAGATACCTCCTTTTAGGCAGTGGCTGTGCAGCTGCACCTGGATAGCGGGTATACTCTAATTTCTGCGTACATTCCACCGTCAGCCGACTTCGACGCGGGGGACTTCCACTGCGTCGTGGCACGGTTTCCGAGGCCCTATCTCTTGCTTAGAGATCTGAACGGCAGGCATCTTCCCTGGCGAGATTACTCCATAAATCCCAGGGAAAAAGTCCTTGCCGGTCTGATCGAAGAGCTTGAGATGGGTGTCCTAAACGTAGATGAGTTTACGCATCACTGTCCGAGAACCGCTTCATTTTCTTGCCTCGACCTATCTTATGCTCTTCGGATGCACAGCCTGATTTTGATTGGGAGGTGGTCGATGACCTCCATGGTAGTGATCACTTTCCAAAACAAATATCATTTTCAGGGCAACTGCCGCCTGAGAGACCACCTTGGTGGTGCTTGGCGCGGGCGTGGTGGCCTGCATTTCAGGAAATGACTGAATTCTCTATCTCAGTCGAGGAGTTTAGGTCGATAGATGAGGCCGTTGAGTTTTTCTCCGGCAACCTCATCGCCGCGGGCCTAACTACTATTCCTAGGACGTCTAGCCGTTTGGCACGCCGACCAATCCCATGGTGGTCGGCCAAGTGTGAGACGGCCCGTCAAACAGAAGCGTCATGCCTACATGCGCTATAAGCGCCGCCCGAACGATTTCACTGTCGCTCATTTTCGTCGGGCTAGGGCTAGGTTCCGGTATATTTCGAAGCACGCCCGCCGCTCTTCTTCGCGGGCATACGATTCTTGACTTAACGGGAAGACCCCTTTATCTGAGGTGTGAAAGCGAGTAAAAAGGATTCGGGGCAAGTTCTCGCAGGACCCCCCTTCCGTTCTCCAGGAGAATGGGACCGCAATCTCGGACCCCGCGCCCGTGGCGGAATCCTTAGCGACCGCTTTTTCCGCATTCTCTTGCCGTGATGCTGCTCCGCCAGCATTCAATGCACGTCGTGATGTCACGGAAGGCCACCGGCTAAACTTTACCTCCAGAGGCGGAGAACCCTTCAACGACAAGTTTACTGTGAGTGAGTTGCGTTCTGCTCTCGCTTCGTGCGCGGACACCACCCATGGTCCGGACGATGTCCGGTACGCCATGCTTTGACACCTGGGTGAGCAAAGCATGGCCTTTCTGTTAGATTTGTTGAACAGGATCTGGGTGGAAGGTCTTCGCCCAGACTCCTGGCGAATTGCTACTGTGCTCGACTTTCGCAAGCCGGGAAGGATCACTCTACTCCAACCGGTTTCCGCCCAATCTCTCTAACCTCTTGCGTGTGCAAGTAGATGAAGAAATTGGTAAATGTGAGATTAGCCTCTTTCCTTGACAGCGGAGGCCATCTGTCTTCCGCACAGTGCGGCTTCCGTAAGTTCAACTCTACGCCGGATGCTTTGTTCCGACTGGAAAGCGGCGTCTGTGAGGCTTTCCTTCGTAGACAGCACTACGCCACGGTGTTTTTTGATCTGGAGAAGGCCTATGACACCACATGGCGATACGGTATCATGAAGACTCTCCAAACGATGGGGGCGAGGGGACGCCTCCCAATGTTTATATCTGAATTTTTGAAAGATCGTCGATTCCGCGTACGGGTGGGGGGAGCCTTCTCCGGCCCAAAGGAGCAGGAAGAGGGTGTCTGGCACGGAAGTGTCCTCAGTATCACACTCTTTGCCCTTAGCATCAACGGCATCACCTCGGTGCTGCCAGGAGATGTTCTCGCTACGCTCTACGTGGACGACCTTTGGATCTCTTTTGGCGTGGCCCAGGTGCCAACTCTGGAGCGTCGACTCCAACAGGCATTGAACCGCGTCTCTCGCTATGCCAAAGCGCACAGGTTCCGGGTTTCTTTGGCCAAGACTAAGGTGGTGCACTTCTGCCGCCATCCACGGCTTTACCCCGACCCAGATTTGTTTCTCAATGGGGTGCGCCTGGATGTGGTTGAGTCGCACCGTTTCCTTGGTCTTGTATTTGACCAACGCCTCACCTGGGAGGCTCATATTCGCAGCCTTAGGGTCTCTTGTACCCGCGCCATGGAAATTCTCCGTGCCGTGACGTTCAGCGCTTGGGGCGCTGATAGGGCTACTGCCTTACTTTTTTATCGATCCTTTGTTCACTCGAAGCTCGACTATGAATGCGAGTTTTATGCATCCGCAGCTGAGCGTTTATTGCGGAAGTTCAATTCGATCCACCACACCGGCCTTCGCCTTGCGACCGGTGCCTTCCGCACCTCCACCATTGAGAGCCTGTTGGTCGATGCTGGGGAGATGCCACTCGCTCTGCGCTGCGTGCAGTGCATCACTCGACTGTACGCGCGAGCCCAGGGCCTCCCTCAGTCGCCAACAGCTCTCACTGCATCCGCAGCTGATCTCAATGGTGCCTATGCCGCCGAGAGACGCCAATCATACCCTAAGCCCTTTGGGTATAGGTCCAGGAAACTCCTTCGAGAGGCTTATATATCTCTCGAGCCGGTGGCGCCCCTAGTTCTGCCCAGGACGCCAACCTGGAGAGTACCACATTTGGCTATTTGTCGCCACGCCTCTGATCCCAAAGCTTGCACTGCACCGGGAGTATTGCGTTCGACCTTTTTAGAGCACACATCGTGTCACGCTGGAACCGTGCCAGTGTATACGGATGGCTCAAAGTCCCAAGAGGGGATCGGCTTCCACGTCATATCCCCTCTGTTTGAAGTCAGTGGGGCTCTACCAGGCGCTGCGTCTGTCTTCACGGCTGAGCTTGTGGCAATACACCACTCGTTACGGAAGATTACGTGACGTGCCCGGTTTGGAGACCGGATTGTGATCTATAGCGACTCACAAAGCGCCCTAAGTGCTCTCGGGGCATTGGAATCTCCGCACCCCTTGGTTCGCGAAATCCGTGACGCCACGGTTTCGGTGAGCTGGGCAGATGTCGAGATTTTCTTCTGCTGGGTTCCTGGACATGTAGGAATTGCGGGGAATGAGCGCGCCAATGAGGGCGCAAAAGAGTCCGCGAGGACTCTGCGACCGGACCAGCGTTTAGCTCTTCCTCACACTGACTACATGGCAGGAATACGGGCAGCTCTTCGGACTGCTTGGCAAAGAAGATGGGAGACGGTCGAAGGGAACTTAAAGTTGCGTGCCATTGCGCCGCGACTGTTCCCATGAACCTATCCCCCAATGCGGCGGCGGCTTCAGGTTGCTTTCTGTCGTCTCCGAATCGGGCACACTCGTGTGACACATTGCTATTTGATGGAGCGCTCGCCTGCGCCCTATTGCAACGACTGCGTCGTCCCCCAGACTGTTTGGCCAATTCTTGTTGAATGTCCCAGTCTGGGTGATCTTCGCGCACGACACCTGTCCCGGTACAGGGATGGGCGGGGTCGCTATCGCCTGTCCCTTGTACACGGGACGAGTGCGTACACTTTGACTGGTGGACTTATTGACTTTTGGGGGGAGGCGGGCCTTCTCCCTTTCATTTAACCAGGTTTAATTGTTGTTGTTTTTGTTTTTGCTTTGTTATTGTTATTGTTATTTCTTTTTATTGTTGTTTCCTGTTCATTTTTTTAAAGTAGCCCAGAACTAGGCTGTTTGTTTACGGCGACTTATGCCTAAGTCGGCAGTCGCCCGATAGCCCCTTAAATAAAAAATAAAAAAATCCAAATATTGGCAGGTGTAATGGTCCATAGCTCTGCGAAATATCTCAACTTATGCATGCCTGTATGCTAAAAATTGCTAGCAAAAATAATTAGAATTGATAGGAAACTTAGAACAAAACTTAAAAGGCAATATGATACGTAGAACGACTTCTACCCCAATGGTGTAAAGTAATACAAAAGCTTAACATCAATGATGACTTTCACGATATTTGCCGAATCCTAACGATGATTCCGAATGATTATAATCACTTCAAACTTTCAAATTCAACATAAAATAAAAAAGTAATTGAGTGTGAAGATCATATATGGATAGAGAATTTTAGAGCTCTCCTAAACAAAGTTCACAACGCTGAATTTGTTCTTTGAGAATCTGATGTGTAGTAGGAATATGAAGACCTAGGTGATTACACTAATCATTTATTAGCCGGATCTTACAGACCTTCACTCGAACCATCTTCAGCGACTGTGTCGACTAATGAGAAGGGAAAGAAACATAAACGATAACAGTTAAAAGAATGCATTAAATAATGGCTAAAAAAGTGGATGGAGGCAAGTTAAAATAATAAAATTGACAATTATTGAGATCAAAGTGAAAACAAAAATAAAAATATGTAGAATTAATTAATACTATCCAGTGTAATTTTTAAAAAATAATAGAAAGAAGTGAAGTTGTAACATAAACTGACTTAAATATTAAATATTAAAGGTAACTGGAGTAAACAATAAAATAACCTATTCTATTAAATTATAAAAAACAACTAAAAAACCCGAAAACAAATTAGAATGAATTAAAGAGAGTGACTAACCTTTATCGTGGGAGTTGAGAAATCAACTAACTAAAGATGCGAGTATAAAAACTACTAACGAATTTGTGCGGTTGCTTGGTCGGCTAGTTAATCTATTGAAGTGTTGGTTGGTTATATAGTGACTATATATATATATATATATATTTATATAGGGATATCAAACCACAGTAATAGGCCTAATTTTATATGCGAAACCAGGTTTCTACGGAAACATCCGTCATTGTTAATCGCTGGTGGAGAAGTGAAATACAGAAGTTGTTCAACGTAAAAACACACAAATCAGTGGCCCTAAGGTGGATGATGCGGGACTGTAGCGGCATTTGTAAGAAGCGGAAGTATGAATTTCTTGCTTATTAAGGTATTAGTATTAAATTGGCCGTCAGAAGTATTAAAGTCGGGAATTTCTTTTATTAGTGTTGATTCAATTAAGCTTCGATGTATATAATTGTGAGACTTATAAACTATTTTAGCATTATCAATATCAATTTGATGATTTTCATTGGACATATGTAGAACTAAATTCGAGAAGAGGGCACCACGTCGCATATCGCATTTATGTTCATTCAGTCTCTTGGAAAATCAGATGCTTTCTCCGATACAATCATCCAAACATTCATTGAGCTGCAATATCCCTTTTGGTTCATAGAAAAGTGTCACTATAAAGCTAGAACCATCTATTAAATAGGATTTGATTTTTTTCCTAATGAACTTTATTCTACTCAAAACTCAAACAAAGTATCATTCATTCATTTAAATCCGATATTTATTTTAATTTATTTTTGGTGACAATATTATTTTTTTATAGTTTATAATCCCAAATTTGAGGGTAACATAATTATTAATGTTGAAACTTCCTCAATTGTTGTGTATATACAAGTGATGTACGAATCTTCACATGTGCGTTTACAATCAGGAATAGTCGCATCTTTTCAAATATTGGAATTCAACAACATGACTGTCAGAGGACATGATGTGGAATGACTCATGCTTCATCACTACTGAGGAGAGCGTTGCGAGCGATATCCTCTTAGAATTGGCTCTCCAGATCTGTGATGAGAGGAAAAAAAAGTTCTTTTTATAGTGCTAAAAAATCTTTAGTTATAAAATTTAAATTTGTAAATATAGAAGGCAAGTACTCATTTTATTAATTCATCTCTTTAGTTTCAAGTTACTGTATATTCTACGTACTAAATTTGGAATGTTCTTCTTTTTTAGAAATGGATATTAGTGAAATATATACGGGGATGTAAGAGTTGATTCCTCGTCCATCATCCAGGAAACATAAATTTAATTGGTATTCTTAATTATTTAAATTTCTCTACGGTCAAATACCTTAGTATCATATTTTTCTTACTTTGAAACCCTTTATTCTTCATTTCAGATAAACTAAAAAAGGATCGCATCCTCACGTGTAAATATTGAAATTGAATATTCAAGTTCGCCTTCACATTTGCGAATATTTAAAAACACTCATCGGACCTTCCATTTCAGGTACAGGGTCGTAATTCTCTAAATATTTATTGTAATTAATTATAGTTAAAATTTGAATTTATAGCGTTTTTAATCATTTTTTAATTTCAATTTTTCATTTACACCTTCATGTAAGGTTACAGTATGGGAATTGCTTCCAATTTCAGTTTAAATAATATTCTGTATTTTTAAGAAAGTACCGATGTCTCAAAAAATTGGAATAACGTAAACAATTTTCTTCCAAATTGTATCAAATTTTAGGAATATGTCAAGAATTCAATACATTTATAAAGTCTAATCTTAAGTATATTTTTCCTTTTAGAATTAGTCATGCCGTTTACTGAAATTCAGTCAAATGTAAACGCACAACGTGGATTCGTTATAAGATTTCATAAACAAGCGCCAACGGATAGGCATATTTGGACGTTGGCATAATAATTTTCAAGAGGAAGGCCATTTATATAGGCATAAAAGGAGCTGGAGGGCAACAGAAGTTTCATAAAAAAATGGTGAACTAATTTTGGGAAACCTTTTGTCGAAGACAAAAAAAATTTCTACGAAGAGCAAGCATGAAGACCCGGATCCCCAAGTTCACTCTTTGGCATATCATAAGAAAACGCTTGCGACTGCCCCTACCCCGCCCAGGCTTCAGTTTGTGCAGGCCATAAAGCCGGGTGAACAGCATGAGTGTAAAACTTTCTGTGAAGATATGTAAGAGAAACTTGGAAGATGACTACTTTGAAAACCGTCTTGTTTTCAACGATGAGTCCACATTCCATACATATAACAAAGTGAACGAGGTCTTCGAGGGTGCCTTTCATTCCATTATCTGGCACCCGATCTTTTATTTTGAAGAGAGCTAATAATTTCCTTTCAGACTTCTAAGTTTTTACTAGGTTTATTCAATTCTTCATTATGACCAGAATTTCTACATTTTATGGTGAAGAAACACCCCACGTCGTCTCTTCTCTTTATTTCCTCCATATTTAATAACCTGTTCTCAGCAGCATACTGAAGGGGAAGCTCTCTTTTGATTTCCATTTCGAGTTTTAAGTGAGTTCTAAAATTACTTCCTTTAAATCCGGTCAATACCAACTCTCTACTAATAAAACCTTGGGGCAAAATATTTAAAAAGATTATAAATGGTGAAAAAGAAGGAAAAAGAAGAGGGAAAATTAAGATTCTCTTTGCAAAGTTCAGACTTCACTAGTGATTGTGATTGGAATAATGATGAGGATGAGTAACATTTGAAAGGAGTTCGATCGAGAAAAATAATAAATATAGACAAATATTCCTGTCAAATCTCAGACCTCTTTGAAGGCACTTAGCTGTTGGAAGCAGTGAGAACTCATGAATTATTTGTTCGACTTTTACTTTCCTTTGCTCATTTTAAAAACTCCTCCTAAGAGTTATCTTATATTTCCTCCATCTCATATTGTTAATAATTCTCTGGTTTCACTATTGCATCTTTTTCGTCCTTTTATAAGACCAAGTTACTTACTACCTAATATTATTTCTCTCCCCGTCATTCACTCCTCTTTTTGTTGAAACCAAAATACCATCATTGACCTGCCTTGTTTTCATTCCTTTCATAATTAATAAATAAGAAGGTTGAATTACAATTATTTTATTGAGAAAGAAAAATCCGATAAATCTGGCCCTTTAAGAATGAGGAATTTTTATAATTACGATTAATAGTTAGTTAGTTAGTTAGTCAGCGCCAATCCTTCCATGATACTGGGAGGATACCCGACCGGATAATGAAATTCATATAAGGTCAGTTTGCCAATCGCTGGTCGACTTGAGGGCCCTAGGGGCACAGGCGCCGGTCCTCTTTTAGGGGAGAGGTGCCAGGAAGTATTATGTTTTTGACACCAAACAGCGTTTAGTTGGAATCCTTCATCACCTCGGGGAAGAGAGACCTGTTTCGCGTCAGAGGTACGTGGATATAGATACCCATCGGCAGGATTCATTGGAACAGAGAGTGTGTGTGTTGTGCTGTGAAGGCGGGAGAGAAAATAAAGTAGTGTTGTGAATGAAGAGTGCAAACAACGGGGAGACTCACGTAAAGCCTAATATGACTGGAGGCTTTGGGATACGACGAAGAAGTGGGGCGCTGCCAAGTTCTACTTGCAAAATTCCTTCTTCTGCAGCCTCGCTTAGAAATGAACAAGAGTGTACTCCAGACGAGAACAAAGTCGATACCCAAGTGATATATGCCTTTCCGTGTCCATCGTCTGACTGGGGGGAACTCTGGCCTTAGGTACGAGCAAGGCCGTGTAGAGAGGAGACGCGTTTCATTCGTAGCTGGAAACCGTTGGGAGGCGGAGGGCGTACGAGACTGCACGTGGCTTCTAATCAAGATGGGGCTGTATAGTATTAGTTTCTCAAAGATTTTTCCAAAGTATTTATACTGTCTCGGCGGAAGCGGGTCGCCAGAAGACGCAATAAGGGGGGCGATGATCTCATTAGACTTGGCGCACCAGGGGGGGGAGGGGATATTCTTGGCGAGGATCACAGGCTCCCGCGAAAGTCCTCGACTTCTTAGGTATGGCGCCAATCAGGGGGTGCGACAGGGGAGAAAGGTAACCCCACACGTATCACAAGGCCGCGCGAGATTCTCCTGATGGCTCCTTTGGTTCGACTGGCCCGACCTTGCTTGATAAGAGCGCCGGGATTATCCAACCGCGCGAAATTCTCGCTTCTTCCTTGGGGCTGTCTGAACGTGCAGGTGCATCTTTCTCAGGCGCCACGGGTAGACGTCGGGTTCTAAGGAGGAGGGGTAACCTTCTCTTTCTGACACATATTCACCAGGATTAATTTTCCAACCTAAATTCTTAATCAGAATTTTAAGAGTCCAGTGAATTTAATTACGAAAATAAAGTTCTACCACATTTTTCCTTCATTTACATCGATTGAGATTTTTCCTTTGCGCAAGCAAGTCCGCAGCGAGTAATAGGATTTCGATCGAACCTCGGATTTCTTTGTTGATTTTATATGCACGTGACTACGAATGACCACAATTTCTATTTTCCATTCACATTTTTTTTTTTAAGAGCTCATCTGGCGACTGCCTATTTGGGCATTAGTCGCCGTATTAAAAACTGGCCTAGTAATAGGTTATTTCAAAATAAAATTCAAAAAGATGAAAACAACCCCTCCCCCCAAAAAAATGGAAAAGGAAGCGAGCAGTAAGCAAGCTCCTGCGTCGTCGGGGGGGTCCCCCCGGCGCAGGAGCGTGCGAACTATATGGGGGAAAAAACAAAAAAAAACAACAAAACACAAAAAAAACCTTGTTAAATAATAGGAATAAGGCCTGCCTCCCCCCAAAAGTCAACAAGTCCACCAGTCAGTATGCACGCACTCGTCCCGAGTACAGGTAACGGGCCGAGTACCGGGACAGGTAACGTGCGCGAAGATTAGCCAGAATGGGACATTCGACAAGAATGTACCGAACAATCTGGGGACAACGCAGTCGTCACAATAGGGCGCAGGCAAGCGCTCTATCGAATAGCGATGCGTCAAGAGTGTGTCCGATTCGGACACGACAGAAAGCGACCTGAAGCCGTCGTGGCCTTGAGGGATAGGTCCATGGGAACAGTCGCGGCGCAATGCACGCAACTTTAAGTTCCCTTCGACCGTCTCCCATCTTCTTTGCCAAGCAGTCCAAAGAGCTGCCTGTATTCCTGCCATGGAGTAAGTGTGAGGAAGAGCAAAACGCAGGTAGGGTCGCAGAGTCCTCACGGACTTTTTGGCGCCCTCATCGGGGCGCTCATTCCCCGCAATTCCTATATGTCCAGGTACCCAGCAGAAGATAATCTCGACATCCGCCCGGCTCGCCAAAACCGTGGCGTAAAGAATAACGCGACTAGATGATGCGAAGAGTCCAAGCCCCGAGAGCACTCAGGGCGCTTTGTGAGTCGCTATAAATCACAATCCGGTCTCCGAGCCGGGCACGTAACGTAATCTCCCACACCGAGTGGTGTATTGCCACCAGTTCGGCCGTGAAGACAGACGCAGCGCCTGGTAGATACCCGCTGACTTCAAACAGAGGGGATACGGCGTGGAAGCCGACCCCCTCTTGGGATATGGAGTCATCCGTATAAACTGGCACGGTTCCAGCCTGACACGAAGTGTGCTCCAAAAAAGTTGAACGCAATACTCCCGGCGCAGTACAAGCTTTGGGAGCAGAGGTGTGGCGACAAATAGCCAAATGTCGTACCCTCCATGGTGGCGTCCTGGGCAGAACCAGGGGTGCCACCGGCCCGAGAGCTATACCTAGCTCTCAAGGGAGTTTTCTGGCCCTAAACCAAAGGGCTCAGGGTATGACTGGCGTCTCTCCGCAAAATAGGCACCGTCGAATTCAGCTGCGGATGCAGTGAGAGCTGTTGGCGACTGAGGGAGGTGCCGGGCTCGCGCATACAGGCAAGTGATGCACTGCACGTGGCGTAGAGCGAGTGGCATATCCCGAGAATTCAACCAAGAAGCACTTAATGAAAGAAGTGCGGAATGCACCGGTCGCAAGGCGAAGGCCGGTGAGGTGTATCGAGTCCACCTTCCGCAATAAACGCTCGGCTGTGGATGCATAAAACTCGCATCCGTAGTCGAGATTCGAACGAACAAAGGATTGATAAAAAAGTAGGGCAGTAGCCCTATCAGCGCTCCAAGCGCTAAGCGTCACGGAACGCAAAATATCCATGGCGCGGGTACAGGAGACACTAAGGGTGCGAATATGGGCCTCCCAGGTGAGGCGTCGGTCAAATACAAGACCAAGGAAACGGTGCGACTCAACCACATCCAGGCGCACCCCATTAAGAAACAAATCTGGGTTGGGTTGGAGCCGTGGATGGCGACAGAAGTACACCACCTTAGTCTTTACCAAAGAAAACCGAAACCTGTGCGCTTCGGCATAGCGAGAGACGTGGTTCAATGCCTGTTGGAGTCGATGCTCCAGCGTTGGCATCTGGGTCGCGCCAAAAGAGATCGATAGGTCTTCCACGTAGAGCGTAGGGAGAATATCTTCCGGCAGCACCGAAATGATGCACTTGATGCCCAGGGCAAAGAGTGTGACACTGAGGACACTTCCCAGCAGGACACCCTCTTCCTGCTCCTTTGGGCCAGGGAGGGCTCCCCCCACCCGTACGCGGAATCGACGATCTCGCAAAAATTAAGATATAAACATTGGGAGGCGTCCCCTCAGCCCAACCATCGTTTTGAGAGTCTCCATGATACGGTATCGCCATGCAATATCATAGGCCTTCTCCAGATCGAAAAACACCGTGGCATAGTGCTGTCTACAAGGGAAGGCCTCGCAGACGGCATTTCCCAATCGGAGCAGAGCATCCGACGTTGAGTGTAACTTGCGGAAGCCGCAATGTGCAGAAGACAGATGGCCTCCGCTGTCCAGGAAAAAGGCTAATCTAACATCTACCAATTTCTCCATCAACTCGCACATGCAAGAGAGATTAGGCAGGAACCGGCTTGAGTAGAGTGCTGTCTCCCCGGTTTGCGAAAGGCGAGCACAGTAGCGATTCGCCAGGAATCTGGAAGGAGACCTTCCACACAGATCCTGTTCAACAAATCTAAGAGAAAGGCCATGCCTCGCTTCACCCAGGTGTCGAAGCATGACCTACGAGACATCTTCAAGAGCATGTTTGGTGTCCGCGCACGAAGCAAGAGTGGAGCGTAACTCACTAACAGTAAACCTGTCGTTGAAGGGTTCTCCGCCTCTGGAGGTAAATTTAAGCCGGCGGCCTTCCGCGACATCAAGAAGTGCATTAAATGCTGGCTGAGCAGCATCCTGGCTCGAGAAACTGGAGAAAGCGGTCACGAAGGATTCCGCCACGGACGCAGAACCCGTGTTTGCGGTTCTATTCTCCTGTAGAACGGGACGAAGGTCCTGCAAGAACTTGCCCCGAATCGTTTTGACTCGCTTTCACACCTCTGCTAGAAGGGTCTTCCCGTTAAGTTAAGACACGTATGCCCGCCAAGAAGAGCGGCGGCGTGCTTCGAAATATACCGAAACCTAGCCCTAGCCCAAGGAAATTCAGCGACAGCGAAATCGTTCGAGCGGCGCTTATAGCGCATGTAGGCATAACGCTTCTGTTTGAGGGGCGTCTCACACTCGGCCGACCACCATGGGAGTGGTCGGCGTGCAAAACGGCTAGACGTTCTAGGAATAGTATTCAGGCCCGTGGCGATGAGGTCGCCGGAGAAGAACTCAACTGCCTCATCTACCAACCTAAACTCCTTGACTGAGATAGAGAATTCAGTCATTTCCTGAAATTCAGGCCACCGCGCCCACGCCAAGCACCACCGAGGTGGTCTCTCAGGCGGCAGTTGCCCTGAAAATGATATTTGAATGGGAAAGTGATCACTACTATGGATGTTATCGACCACCGCCTAATCAAAATCAGGCTGTGCATCCGAAGAGCCCAAAGATAGGTCAAGGCAAGAAAGTGAAGCGGTTCTCGGGCAGTGATACGTAAACTCATCCACATTTAGGACACCTATCTCAAGCTCTTCGATCAGATTGGCAAGGACTAGTCCCCTGGGATTTATGGAGTAATCTTCCCAGAGAGGATGCCTTCCGTTCAGATCTCCAAGCAAGAGATAGGGCATCGGCAACCGTGCCACGACGCGGCAGAAGTCCCCCGAATCAAAGTCAGCTGACGGTGGAATGTACGCAGAAATGATAGTATACCTCCTATCCAGGTGAAGCTGCACAGCCACTGCCTGAAAGGAGTTATCTAAAGTGAAAGGAATAACGGAGACATCATGCCAGGTGTAAACCGCGCATCCCCCAGCCCGGCCATCCCGCGGTGGTGGGGTCGCAAGACCCTTATATCCCGGGAGGGTGGACAGAGGGCTTTACTAGGGGAGTGCCCGGGTTAAGTAGAGCCCGCAGAAGGGCTCTGAATGGGCGCAAAAACAACCGTACTGGTTGGCCTATATGGACCAAGAGCACAGGGTGCCTTTCTAACTATTTAGGCATAATACGTCCCACCCAGAGCCGGGCACGCCAGGACCAAGTCCTTAGCCTCGCGGAATGAGAGTCGATCCTGGGCCTAAAAGGCCAGGATTTCTTTCTCAAGGAGATATGCACCACATTGCTTCGAAGAAGCGAGGTGCGGCTCTCCGCAATTGACACACTTGGTCACACACGATTTAGACTTATCGTGTGCGGCCTTGGAGCAATTCACACAGACTTCGGGTGACCCCAACTTTGCACGTCTACAAGAGCGATTCGTATGGCCGAAGTGGTGACAGTAATAGCACCACCGTGGCAGTGGCATGAATGCCTTCACGCGGTAGCGGTACCAACCGGCACGCGCCAACTCAGGGAGCTTGTCACAGTCGAACTTGACGAAGAGTGTAGGGGTGGGTCTCGAGGCCCCTCCCTGTTTTCTCATCACACGTTTGACCTTGACCGCCCCATTGTCGGCCAGCTCTAAGGTGATGTCCTCAATGGAGTAGTCAACGAGTTCCCTCGCATAAACTACTCCTTTCACAAAGTTCATGGTAGAGTGCGGCGTCACACTCACCGGGGTGCCACGAAGTGTCCGAAGAGCACTTATCTTGGCCGCCTCAGGCGGGATTCGCCGCATTCGCCAAAGTCTCCCGTCCGAAAAAGGATCACTTTCGGCTCTCTACCAATTGCACTAGCTAATGCTCTCCTCTGATGGATCATGTTGCCCTTGGCCAACATGCTGCCATCAATGTAGTAAATAACGAGGAAGCGTTTGAAGCCAGTGGGCTCGAAAACACCAGGTAACTTCTGAATCAGGGGCCCCGATGTTATCGATTATCCGCCCTGTGCACTTTTGGTCTTATCTATAGTAAGGGGCTCCACACACTTTGGGGTAGACGGGCCGGATGTATCAATCTTGGCTTAGGCGCTTGCCAATTTGGCAGCAGACCCACCCGTCCTCGCAGCCTCCGCGGATGGAAAGGAACCCCGAGTCTTTTTCGTCTTTTTCCTGTTCTTTTTCTTTTTAGGAGAGGAGGGCGGGGAATAAACCTGCTTTTCCCGTCCGCTGGCAGGAGCCTCCAGGCCAGATAAACCGGCCTCAGCCAGGTCCTTCTCCGAAATGGAGAAGGTCCTGGTGGTCGCAGGGGCACCGGTCAGAGGAGAACGCTCCCCTCCTTGTACTGCCTCCGAGACTCTAGCCGTTTGAAGAGGACCTTGCATAGGGGCGGATTCGAGTTCGGCGTTTGGCGCCAATCCCGGATTTCTCCCCATGGAAGGCCCTACCATCTGAGGCTGGGTTGCCTCAAGAACCATGTCTATCACAGGAGGGGCCTTCAGTTAGCCATTCCCTCCCAGGACATCGCAGGTCCCTTTGGCAGAGTCACCAGTAATTTTGGGCAAGGCACAGGCCTTTACCCCGGCAAAGTTCAATATTCTTGCCAGCAGGTCTTTTGAGGGAAGCGACCAAAGGGGCCTGTCTACCCTCTCCCCCCTAAGGGGGTTTTCCCTACCGAGCCTCTTTAATGAGGGGCGGTCGGCAATGGGCTGCCTGCTGGCTTTCTTGGCAGTCCCCTTAGAAAGAAAAGGAGGGAATGCCGCTGGAAATAGGGAGGTGCCCGAAAGCACCTCCAGAGAAGGGGATGATGGGGAGTCCCCTACACCCGTAGTTGTAGGAGAGGCGTAAGCCTTCTCTCCGGTTAGAAAAATATGGAGGGTCCCCTGCGCAAGCACAGGGGGGGACCTCCATTTTTTCGGTGGAGCTGACAGAGGGCAGCTCCGTTGATGAGCAAGGGGAATTGAGGAGAGATTTGAGTGTTTTTTTTTATTTTCATACATGGGCATGGTGACCCTATTTGTTCGACGGCAGGCAATATCTCATCACCCCTCGCAGATGCCCGCTCTGCAAGGGGTGCGTACAGGCCTGGCAAAGACAGGTGCCGCCATTTAAGCCCCCCCCCCTTCCTCTTGGTGACCTGGCAACCCTTCAGCATGGCAGCTCTACCTTAGACATGGCGTAAAATTGATAGTGTGTAAAGAGAAAAGGAAAAGGGACGTGAGGAAGGTATGGGTAGAGATGAAGCAGGTTGTTAAAAAAACACCATTCCATTCACAATAATCGAGTGATTAAAGTAAAGGATTAAAATGGTTTCCTTAAAAAGTGGACATCACTTTTTTAATCAAATTCGAAAAAATGGATCCTTTCCATGACCTCTTTGAGTCAGATCCTTTAAATTATGTCTATTTCTATCTCTTCTTTGACACTAATCCTCATTTTTTTTCTTTCCCTAAACGAGAGCCACTCTCCAATCTGTCCATAGATAAAATGATTTAAACTAAACCAAAATGGAATTAATAAACAAAATTTATTGCGAAATAAGACATTTAAATGCAGATAAAAAATCGTCCGCTATGTCATTTTTTATTTCCTCAGATTTCATGCAGATGGGTCGGTTGGTGGGTTGGAAAATATATACATAGAAGAAATAAAATGTAGAATTAAATTTTCGCTATCTACGGGCACAATCTATATGCAAAACAAAGATATGAATACTTAATTAAAATGATGTCAAAATATGCGTTATTGGGTATGTATTGCGGGCTATAAAAGGAGTCTTCGATAATAACGGATTTGAGAGAACTGTAGAATTTCGTTTGGGAAAATTAAAAATATATTGTTATCTCTCATAATTTTACATTAAATAATTAATATTCGTCACTGTTTTATTCCTTTTACATGCATTTAAATATAACGTTAGGATAAATCAGATTATTTACTCGTGGCATAACTATCTTAAAAGGAGGAAGGACCATTTTTACTATATTTTTTATTTCACTTGCGTATTGGCTTATTTCTCTATAAAACTTACAAATGATGAACACTATGTTAATTTTAATTTATATTACGATTAAATATCTGAGTCAGGTCATTGTTACGAGCGTTTTCAAGTCATCTGTTAACGGCTAAGTAAACAAACCACTGTTTAAGATTTTAATTCTTTCATTTAGCCCATATAAATTTTTCATGTATTAATTCTTCTAATTTCCCTATGTCCTTTTAGACATCCAAAAGTAGGGTAATTTCACAAGAATCCATTAAACCAGGCAGTTTCCTAATCTGCATTATTATCATATTCCATTAAATCCACTTCTCAACAAGAATAATAAATAAACCTTAAAAAGACTGAGATGTGGAAACTAATAGGAATATTTTTAAGTCCGTAGTTGAAATGTTTTAATTTTCGAAAAAATTTCATGATGGTAGAAAAACTTTTCAACAATAACCCACACTTTGGTCATGCATCTCTATCTCAGCACCATCTCCCTGATTCTGCTTTTCAAAATTACTATTTGGACTCGTGACATAGACGCCTTATCCTGACCCCTCTACATGTTCCAACATTTCGTCACGAAAAAGGGACTCCTCAAACAAAATCGCTCTAGTATGAATCATAAATCGCCGTTTTCGCGATTCTATGACACTTTATTGTTCTTTTAACAAATACCAAAAAACTGACACAGACGAAAGGCATCAAATCAGTTTAGATCTTATTTTCGAGTCTCATTAATTTTTCTCTTGACGATTTATTTCATATTCATGAAGAAGTAAATAGAAATTTCTTGAGTTCCAGTCGATTGCCTAACTCTATTTTATGTCTATAGACAAATTCTTATATCACTACCCACCCAATCCTATCTGACCGTCCGCCCGAAAATGGCATTTAAATTATCATTTTTCGACTAGAATAAATTTTACATATAACCATTTATTAGGGTGTTATTCAAAGGGAACCTAAAGTAAATGTCTTTCTTCTTCAAATTTAATTTTATATTCTTCTTTTTTTCAAAACTTAATATTATTATAAAGTGAAAATGCGAGCATTTAAAAAATTCGCACTTGAGTGATCGAAGGGGAGGTTAACTGGCTGGTTGAAGACGTTAGAATACATTTGAACCGCAATAAAACTCTGATCCGTGTAAAAGGTGGTAATTCGTCAAGATTATGCTACATTTACCTCACCTCTACCTTCCTTGGAATGTTATCTCCTTACTACCTAACAGATCTTCCTATTCACCTAACCTTACAACGTATTTTATAAATTTCTCTGAAGGAGCATTGCGGCAGAGATGTATAATTATTGTAAAATACTAGTAATTATGATCATAATAATAAGAACGGAAATAATGATAAAACAATATTAATAACAAATCAAATTTTAGCTTTTTTCTCTTTTCCCCACAGTCCCACAAAGTGGATTGTGCAAATCATCACTACTAAACTACCCTCACCCCAGCCCACCTCTCCCATTCAACCCAAACTGAAGCCATTTTAATCTGAAAGAGACGTATATTTGTGCGTACTTCTACACATTTTGTTTTCTATGTGTGAATATAGGGGGAATATAATTCTATTTTCATGTAAGTGTGATTTGAAGTTAAGGATCAATGATTCATCTCACACATCCCACTGTTAGTCACAGCATCCTCAAGAAGTATTTACTGGTTATAATCAAGCAGTTGAGGTTGCCATGTTGCCTCTTCCATCGAGAAAACTCCATCCTTGCCTTTCTGGGAATTTGGCTTTTGTTCATCTTTATACGTAAGAGTTTCCTGCTTAGGATTGTTTGCGTCCATCAAATTATCGTTCTTGTATCAATGTGCCGTGCCTAATTCCACTTCGTATATCCTTCTCCCAGTTCTCTGTTCTAATTTATTTATTTCATTAAATTTTTCCTTTACCCTTTTTTTAGTCAATACAAGCGCGCAAGATATAATGAGAGATAGAAAAGACGCACAAAATTCGACGTCTATTATTCTGAGTAGTTCTCATTTTCTAATCAGGTTGTTTTGATGTCCTTTACCACGAGAAATGTGCCCCCTACAATGCCAGTGTCTGGAAGAATAAACTCCAATGTAACAGCAACGAGAATAGCTAATGCTCTCACAGTCCCAGTTTGCTTAACCATGGCAGATGAAACTCGGTTCAAAGTAATGCATACACTACACTCAACCTAAAATCTACAATGGGATTTCTGCTGGCATTTCTAGTATTTTTATTTTAATCTCTCAGGCCCCGTAAGGGGCGTGGCGATTTGCTTTCCTGGCCGCCGTGCTGATGGGAATCAGTGCCCCGCCTGGTCCCAGCTTAGCCTATTCTCTTTCTTTCAGACAGCCTGTGTTTCTCCCCTACTTTCACACTTGCCCTACAACCTCTCCCACAACTTTCTCTGGTCGGCCTCTATTTTTCACGGATCGGTGCTGAAGGGGGGAAGGGACAATGCTCCCTAACCCTTGAGCTCCGGTTTGGGATGGTGGGTTTTTAACAAGTTGCTTCACTTCTGCCGCCATCCATGGCTCTACCCTAACCCAGAGTTGTTTCTTAATGGGGTACTCCTGGAAGTGGTGGACTCGCACCGTTTCTTTGGTCTTGTAATTGACCGACGCCTCACCTGGGAGGCTCATATTCGCCGCTTTAGGGTCTCTTGTACCCGCGCCATAGATATTCTTCGTTCCGTGACGTTTAGCGCTTAGGGCACTGATAGGGCCACTGCCTTACTTTTTTATCGATCCTTTGTCCGTTCCAAGCTCGATTACGGATGCGAGATTTATGCATCCGCAGCTGAGCGGATATTGCGGAAGGTGGACTCGATTCATCACACTGGCCTTCGCCTAGCCACCGGTGCCTTCCGCACTTCCCCCATTGAAGGACTACTTGTCGATGGTGGTGAGAGGCTACTTGCTACACGCCTTGCACAGTGCATTATTCGCCTGTACGCCTGAATAATAGCCTGGTTCTAGGCTGTTGTGATTACGACGACTTATGCCTAAGTAGGCAGTCGCCAGACGGGCTCCTAAAATAAAAAAAATAAATGAATCTCTCACTCAGATTTGTTTTGCGCACTTCTATCCTTTCTTTAGCCGGAACTCTCCCTTTTTCCTGATTACTTGAAATTCAGAGACTTTTATATCTATCAACTTGATTGGTCTTTTCTTTCGACTTCTTACATTATTTATTCCACACAGTTTTACTTGAATCTTTCTTTTTAGCTCCAAAGCTTTCCTTAGTCCCAGCAGCAGCGTGATTTTAACTATGAATTTTAGTAGCATTTGTTTGCATATATTTGTGGGAGGCGGAATCAAGTTTTCTCTTTTTGTTAAATAATAGCGGAGGCATTATTCAAAATTCCATTCCTGTCCCGTTCTAAGCTATACCCACCCGCTTTCATCCCCCAAAAAAGGGGCGCGAGAGGGGGATAAAAGTGAAAAACAGCGTTACATGTTGTACACATTTAAACTATATCATAGTTATAGAAAAGCAAGGGGGGGGCACTAGATACAAGAGTGTATTTTGATCATTTCTGTCCTTCAAGGTAAAGGGACCGAATGCATTTATAGGATCGTGCGAATTCGCTTTAATCTCGAGATAATTAATTCCTACATGGTGGGGAAAGTGACGTCACTTCGAGCAAGAGATGTGCAATAGTTACTCGTCAAATAGATTATTATTTTGGCAGGATATTCCTTGAAAAAATGGCCGCCGGAAGGAGGTCACTTAATGTATCCCTCATTTTAAGCCTCTGGCCCTCCGGGAAGATAAACGATGGAATAACATGGCCCTCGCTTCTTACCCATTGCACTCTGTATACATAGAGGATTAGCAAACTAATCCATGCCATTCTCTGTCATTATTTGCTATTTAATTTCGTACTAATTACACACAAAATCGGATTGTGTAACCTTATGCCCCCCAACATATTTTGGAGGATCTGTTTGAATGTTGGAGGCTCTGCAGTAACAGAATTTCAGTCGCGGTACTTCCCAGCCCAAATGCCCAGAAAAATTTATGCTTTGTATTAATAATATCTAGAGTATTTGACTCACTTTAATATCGTTTTTGACCCTATAAACCTTTCCTGATATATAAGAATTTTAAATAATTGCAAAAAGAATAAATAGAAATAATTAAAAAATAAAAACTATTTATTGCTATTAGTTAAACAGAATTTGTCAACCATTCTAATAGTTAAAATCAAATTATATTTCCTTTCACTTTCACATTTTCTACTCAATTTTGAAATTTTGTGTGATAGCAAATGAAGTAATTTTCCCTTTCACTCTCAAGTGATTCGTAAATACAGTTCAAGGATGTGATTCAAGTTAAGTTAAGCTGCTCAAGGACCTGTTCTAAATTAAATCGGTCAATTAATGGAAGGGATTCAAGTTAACTCAACGAATTCAATGATGTTATCCAAGTTAATCGATAAGTTCAAGAAAGGGATCAAAGTTAAGTCGACTAGTTCAAAGATGTGATCCACATTAAATCTAACAGTTCAAAGACGTGATATAAGTTAAGAAAATCAATTAAATGATTATGTTCCAAGTTAAGTAGACCAGTTTAAGAACGTGATCCAAGTTAAGTCAACTAGTTCAAGAACGGGATCCAGGTTAAGTAGAACAGTTCAACGACGTAATTTTAAGTTAAGTCGACCAGTTAAAGGACGTGGTCTAACTTAAGTTGACCAGTTCAAGGAAAGAGCCTAATTAATTTGACTAGTTCAAGGAATTAATCCAAGTTAAGTTGATCACTATAAGAAAGAAGGAAGTAATCCAAGTTAAGTTGACGACTATAAGAAAGAATGAAGTAATCCAAGTTAAGTTAACGACTATAAGAAAGAAGGAGGTGATCCAAGTTAAGCTTACCATTTCAACTCAGTTAAAGGGCGTAATTTAAGTTACTTCAACCAGTTCAAGCAACTTAAAAGAAGGACGCGATTCATGTTAAATCGACCAATTCAACTAAGTTAGAACAAAGACTTGATCTAAGTTCTGTTGACCGGTTCAACTAAGTTAAACGAAGGACATTGTCCTAAGCTGTTTGAAATAACTCTTATCAAGTTATTACTTTTAAAATCGCCAAAGATTTATTAGTTACATAAGACATAAATGATTTTACACATTAATCTTTGTAATGATGCTAATTTATTTACATTAATAGAAATGGTTGTAATGTCAGGTAATAAATACTCTGGTGGAAGATGTCCTTTCCAATAGATGTATTAAAGGTTTGTTTAATTCACGGAAAATCTTTCGCCTTGACAACTTAGGATATTACGGAATAACCAACCAACAAAGCCACAGTGCCCTAGGATCCGCTCTTGCCTAGATGGAAGCCGGAGGCAAAGGAAAGAAAATAAGGATTAGAGGATATTGATAGGGAAGAACTTTTATTCAATTCAGATAAATGTTAAATTAATATTTACCGATTTTATTCTTAAACATATATATTTAATTAAGGAATTTTCGTCAATCATTAAATCTGACCCAAGCAAGAGCAGGTAAAGAGTGAAGACCTAAATTTAGATTAGATTAACGTTGATCGGACTGTCTTTTAAGCAGAGAAGATGGTTTCTGACATTTTATCTCCCTATGATCATCAATATGCTCTTAAGATGGCTAAAGTTCTCTATTTTTTTATTTTAATGAGATGCTTACTATATGCAAGGGGCCATTCGCCATTGACGTTAGAGCATGCTATAATTTACACTTTGTTTTCATTTATTGTAAAATTTCTGGTTTCTGCGATTGGATGACAGTTTGCCTTTTAAGAACAAAAGAACACTGCCAGAAAAATACGATTGATCATTTTCATTTCTTTTATTCATTAGTTAGGTTATCAGATTTTTAAAACTCTTCCTATCCTTAAAAAAGCGTTTTGCTCTTATGCAGTATAAATAACTAGTGACTATATTGACGAGAGAAATGATAATAAATCCCGTTAATTCTATAATAAATGTTAAAAATATATATGGCAATTGATTTAACATTCTCAAAATATGACACATAAATTTTTATTTTCAGTTTTTTACAATATCTATATCTAAAAATTAGCATATACAAAAATTACATATTTTATTAATGAAAATTAAATTTTAGCATTTTGTGAAGTACATTTGAACTGATACAGAAATTTATTTTTAAAAATATATATTTTAATTTTACCATCTAAAAGGATCTCTACTCGTAGGAAAAGTCACAATTTTAGTTTTAGTATATAAAAAAGTCTATATTTCCATTCTATAAATTTTCTTTGATGTTTTTCTAACAGCGCATCGATGAGGCATATATTTAAAATTGAAACATTTTGTAAAAATATTAAAATATAAAATAATATTAACATAAATTAGTAAGTTCTTGGAAATAGAAAGAAGTATGGAGTGGATTTGGTCAGTTGGGAGCTGAATAGTGTTAAGAGCTTTTGACATCAAACGGAGTTTTTATTTTAACTCTAAATTAAGACAAAAAATCTATCCTTTTTATTCTATTACCTTTAGAAATAAAACCTTGAAATCAAAATTTCGAATGATATTAATATAGAATATTTTATTTGTTTGCAAAGATGAAACAGAAATCGATCAAGGAAATATATAGGGTGAATATACAAGAATTTCACATTTTCTCTGAATAATGATGAAATAGGTTGAAATATGTATATTCAAATTACATTAAACGAAATCTTAGGTGAAATGGAAGACAGGTCTATTATTACAGAAACAAAACGTTTTTAAAAATCGACAAACTAAAAAAAAATAAAAGTGCTAAAGGAGAACCGTTGAATATGAAGATTATATTGAAGATAAGAAATATTTTTATGATTGGTTAGAAAAACAACAGAAATAATCAGTGATACCCCATAGTTCATGATAAAAGGAAACAGATTTGGAATAATATCTTGGAATAAGAAATAAAGTTGTTTTTTATTTGAACGAATGAGACAGATGAAACAAGTGAACTGGAACTGAGTGGTATTAGACCTGCATTTAGATGTAGGGCCATGACCACCTAGTTCTCCGGTCTAATCTCCTATTAGTTTCTCTCTGTACTATCGCTCCCTCTCCTCTTCCTCTCCCGGTCTTCTTCCTCTCCCCTTAAACCTTCACTCCGATGCCTAAGGGCAAAGGGAAGAGGGTAATTGTGGAAGAGGAGTAGTCCGGGCTCTCTCGCCCCTCCTTCTCTCCTCAAACACTTTAAAATTAAAAAGATGATTGGCTTCAAAGTCGAAAGAAAACTAAATACGTACCTCTAAATTTAATAAAATCGACAGGAAAAATATAGAGATATGAAGGAAAAAATTAAAAATAGAAGAAAAATATTTATCACTTAAAATAAAGAACAATAGAGATTTCATAGAAAAATAAACCACAAAAAACTAAATAAGTAATACTTTAAGAAGGAAAAAAAATTATGCATAGCAAGGAAACGATGAAATAATGGAACACGGTAAAATAAGAAAGACAACAAAATAAAAATACATGATAAGCTCTGTTGATTATAGAAACAAATATCAACTCATTTAAAGACAATGAGAAAATGAAATATCATACTACAAAGAAAGAGTCAGATATGCAGCAAATATATTGTTGATTGCTTCAGGCTAGCAACAAATAATGCATTGGAATGTAGTGGTAATTGGATCCACAGGTGTTTATATAGAAACAAAAATATTATGAAGTTAAAAGTTTTTTATATTTATATTTTTTTTAGAAATTTTATATAGAAATGGTATTCATATTTTAAAGCAGAGATGGTCTGCCTTAAATGTAGACAAGACAAAGTTTAATTAACAAAAGTGAGGGAAGACAAATGAGAACCAGAAATGGAAAAACGTAAAAAAGATGAATGGAGAAAAAAATAATATAATGAAAAACTCATTATTTAGGTCGTGAGGCGCAAAAGTGCAGAGCACTTTTTGTGCCGGTGGCAGAAAAATCCTCTGATAGCAACTGCGATCATATAGATTAATACATATGAATACAATTTAGTTGACAAAGGTGTATATACTGATAGTGAGCGTGAACTGGAAATTTATCGAATGTTACTCTCCACGTTCAGTGTAATTGAGGATCGACAAACATCTCGACTCACATCTTAAACTTCTCTTAATTACAATTTCCTCACTCTTAGCTTGTTAAGTCAGAACCTTTCCTCTGCCAGTATCTGCCGCTCTTCTGAACATCCAAATTCATGGCACAAGCCTATAATCCTTCTTCCCTTGATACTGGTTGGGTACTACCATTAATAGTATTGGTCGCACCGTTTTAGTGGTCGAAGAGTTCGGTGCAATCTAAAATGCGAGGCGAAAAACAATTTGATGACGAGCATTTTGTGCCATCGGATTACAGCTCTCACGATCTTATCTCTGACGCCGTAAGATGCTCTCTATCCGCTAGGGTATTTGGAGGGGTGTTGGTGGTTGATAATCCGGGTGTATATAATTGCACTATCAGTTTCGTAGCGATTCAATTTTTCATTTCCTCTTATATTGTTTCCTTTTTATACTTCAATGCTTGTTACATGTATTAGTACCATCATTTGTTGTTACTAGTTTTCACCTCTCAGGAAATGTACTCAACTAATAGTAAAACTAATAACTCTAATATTATCTTCCATGCTTCTATACGATTTTATTGCTTGTTACATGTATTAGTACCATCATTTGTTGTTACTAGTTTTCACCTCTCAGGAAATGTACTCAACTAATAGTAAAACTAATAACTCTAATATTATCTTCCATGCTTCTATACGATTTTATTTTTCTCGCATTAAAACAATCTCGAACTACTCCCATTCTCTTTTATTGCCTAGTTCTCTGTTTCTTACTTTTTTCGGGATATTCTTATTTAGTTTATTTAGTCAGCGCCAATCCTTCCATGATACTAAGAGGATCTCCGACCGGATAATAATAATGTATACCAGGTCAGTATGACAATCGCTGGTCGGCCCCAGGGCCCTAGGAGCCGGTCCTCTTTTAGAGAGAGATGCCAGAAGGTAATATGTTTTTGACACTAAACAGCTTTAGGTGGCAGCCTTCGTCACTTCAAGGAAGGGGGACCTGTTTTGCGTCATAGGTAACAACAACAGTAACAACAAGAAAAGAAGGTACCCTAGAAGACCTTACGGTCCATTCAAAGAGGGTACCTTTGGACTAGCAATCAAGCAGGCACATGGCTGCTCAATTGTTTTGCGTCCCTAAACGGCCCCTTTTCAAGACCTTGTCTAGTCTTGACTTGAACTGGTCAACAGATTCACTGTTGACAACTTCCACTGGAAGTGCGTTCCACTTACCGCAGATACTGTAAGTGAAAGAATTTCCACACAGATTGCGGTTGTAACGCTTCAGTTCAAGTCTGAAGCCGTGATTGAGCGTTCTGTTCTCACTCAGTGTGAAAATATCCCGGTAGTGAACACTGTCGAACCCTTGAAATATTTTTAAAACTTCGATGAGCTGACCACGCAGTCTACGGGTTTCGAGCGAGAACAGATCTAATTCCCTTAGTCTATCCTCATAACTTTTATGTCGGATAGAGGGAATCAGCTTGGTTGCCCTGGCTTGTACGCGTTCCAATCTCGCGATGTCCTTTCGCAATGAAGGACTCCAAAATTGTACGGCATACTCCAGGTGCGGTTGGACAAGTGAGTTGTACAGGCACAGTACAATCTCCTGGTTCCGATAACCAAACTAGCCCTTAATATAGCCTAGCATCCTTTGGGCCTTTTTCTCCGCCTCAATGCAGTGTTTAGAGAACTTGAAGTCACTAGTGATTGTTACACCCAAGTCCTTCTCAGTGTCGGTGGATTCAATAGCAGTGCCCTTAAGGATATACTGAGATTAAGGGTTCCTGTGGCCGATATGCATCACTTTGCATTTTCCCACATTAAAAGGCATTTGCCACGTGTCCGACCACTCTCCAATCTTCCCAAGATTTTCCTGCAGGCAGGCAGTATTTCCATCCTTTGCAACGTTCATACCAAGCTTGGTATCGTCGGCAAATTCGGAAAACCTTGGCAACCATGTCACCGTACATGTCGTTGACGTAGATGATGAATAGTAGTGGTCCCAGGACAGAACCTTAAGGCACCCCGCTAGTAACGGGCACCCACTCAGAAGACTGTCCATTCACCACCACCCATTGCCGTCTGCCACTTAGTTAGTTCTCGATCTAGCCGGCTACCTTTCCGTCTATGGCCAGCGCTCGCACTTTCCGGAGAAGGCGGCGGTGTGGTACCTTATCAAAGGCTTTCTGAAAGTCTAGGTAGACCACATCCACCGCCTTGTCCCGATCGTGCTCACTGAACACAAAGTGGAAGAATTCCACAAGGTTCGTTAGGCATGACCGTTGCCTTCGGAAGCCGTGCTGGAAACTCCTCAGTAGCAGCTTTGACTCTAAATACGACGTCATTTTGTCCACCATCATGCTTTCCATGAGTTTACCGACTATCGAAGTCATACTGATAGGTCGGTAGTTTGACGGTTGGCTTCGGTCTCTTTCCTGAAGATAGGAGTCACCTCCGCTTCACGCCAGTCTCTAGGAACGCATCCGGTCCGGATTAACATGTTAAAGATTGCGCACAGATGTCGTGATACTTCATCGCACATTTCTTTTAACACCTTGGGTAAAAACCCGTCCGGTCCAGGGGACCGGACTTATTAATGTGGTTTTGAAACTGTTTCAAGAGTCTTCAACAGCCTCGCACTCTTCTAGCCTCGCGTCAGTCAGTCCCGCACGTAGACCTGCAAAGTCTGCTCTTCTCAAATCAAGTTTCCTTGATTTACTAGTTGCAGGCTTTGCCTTGGGGACTTTGACTACAAATCTAATTAGTCGGTGGTCACTGCCACCGAGCTCTTCGCCAACAGAGAGGTCCTCAACGATGTCATCCTTAGAGGTGAAAACCAAGTCGAGGATATTGTTTCCTCTCGTTGGCTCTCTCACCCATTGAGTGAGGAACTCGTTGTTCGTGAACTCCAGGAATTGTGCGTTCTCGCCACAGGGTTCTCTCGTTTCCCAGTCAACTTGTGTGTTGAAATCACCCATGACGATATAAACTCTGTCTTCGACAAGTTCTCCTAGCAGCTGGTACAGATCTCTATCGTTTTCAACGTGTTGGGCAGGAGGTCTATAAAGCACCAGGGTCCTGTATTTGGCAGGACCTATCTCTAGGTCAACACCTAGTAGTTCATGGTCGGATACGATGTTGCAATCCGTCGAGTTGAGAGTATCCTTGACATACAACATCACACCGCCACCCTCTCTTTCTGTCCTATCTTTCAGGAAGAGCTGGTAACCAGGAATCGTGAATTCTCCTTCAAAATCTCGGCTTGAGGTTTTTATCCATGACTCCGTTATGGCCACCATCTCAGGTTCCTCTGTTACTACGAGGCCACGGAGCTCAGGAAACTTATTCCTGATTGACCTCGCATTGAACAGAAGAACTCTGAGGGAGTCCCCTAGTGTATGATTTCCTACGCTCTTCCGTTTCCCGGCGTCTCTGTATTCGTGGTTACACCCTTTTTGACGACCTCCGAGAAGGTCGTTCCAGGAGTGACACGGGCATGCTGGCGCACGTCCGCTTTCGCTCTGTTTCGAACCCTCCTTTGGGTGCGTTCCACGACATCTTGAATTAGGTTGGCGAGAAAGGCCTTCCTTTTAAAGGAGAGATGTACCCCGTCCCATCGACAGGTATGTGGATATAGATACCCATCGACAGGATTCCTTGGAACAGAGAGTGTGTGTGTTCTGCTGTGAATGCGGTGGAGGAAAGAAAGCAGTGTTGTGATTGGCTATAAGTGTTGTGAGAGGTGCATGATCTACCCACTCGAAAACGAGATGAGCACAGCGCGTTCATCAATCGGTAGCTAGATCTCTACGTGCGCTGACGTTTGTGTCCGTTCATGCCACTATTTGGAATTGAACCCGGTACCGCGACGTTGGGAGGCCAACGCCGTATCCACTGGGCTAGCATGAGCATATGATATTCTTCATCTTCTCCATATCTAACCCACCTGTGGATGCCGCCTCCTCTTTCCTCCCTCTAGAAATCAATTAAGCATTCTCTCCTTTCCTATTTACTGCTTTTCCTTTGGTATCTGACATTATTTAGTTCGGTTTTAGATAAATATCAAGAGGTGAAAAAAGGGAGATAAGACCTGTTGTTTCGGGTTATTTGGCGCCAGCAATAATCATTTTTATGCACCATCGGCTACTAAAGACATGCATATCAGGCAAAGAGGGAGAAAGAAGTATAAATCTTTACCTATGAAAAAAATGATTAAATCAAACGGTTCTAACCTTTTCATTTACTAACTGAGATATAAATAAGTAGGATTCCAGCGCAAAATATCATTCGATTGATTCACATTTGATACTAGAACAGTCTAAGAACCGTTTTCAAAATTTCGTGTTTCTCTTTGGCGAATTCTTGCCTGGAATTCTATAACTAAATTCTCCAGTTAAAGAATGAAGGAGCATTTACCCCCTCGCACTCAACCTCGAACCACTTCTAACAAAAACACTTTACAAAGCAAGATCTATAAGTGCTTTTATCCTCAAAATTCAACCTATCTTAAGATCTCAAGTATAAACTTAACATCATTGATCGTGTTCTCTTTCGATCTTTAGTTCTTTGTAAAAAATGACCGCCCTCTTTTTAGTTACAATTGTTAGCAAGGAATGCAGGATAAGCTATTTATAACAGTTTTAAAATCAATAAAGATGTATAGACTAAACGCATTCGTTATTCCAGATTTGGCATTTTTCTAAGTGGTTTTAGCATAAAGTGTCTCTACGTCTAATGAGATTTAACGTAGTTCTTTTTTTTGTTCCTTAGGATAAAGTCATATATTCCTTAATGTATCAGAAGTTTCAAATTCTAAGGTTCAGTTTCTCATTAAAGATCGTTGGAAAGATAGAGGCGTTTAACTAATGGAATGACAACATTGTGGAATTGTTCATATCAGAATTATTGTGATCGTAAAATCGTAATAATTACGAACGAACAATATGATAATTGATTGCTAATTCGTCGCCCATCTTCTCGAATTGGCTTGTGAATACCTGCTGGAAGTCGTATCTATGGTAATTTGCTGACGGAGGGGCATACATAACTTTAGAGAACTTATTAATATTCTAATTAAAGTTAGAGAGGCTAAGAGTACTCTTCCTTCATTGACACTGGATTAAAGAGGGCAAATTTATTTCAGCAAAAAAGGCTGCGATATGGAATTTGGGAAAGCGTTATTTATGACAGCGCATTGCGTTATTAAGCAGAAACTGATGAATTTGCTGGATTAAGTAACTGAAAATTAGGAGGGAAAGATTCTTCCAAATTAATTTGAGAGTTTAAATTGTTCTTAAAAACCAGCAGTTACAAGCAACCAAACTAAGTGGAAACACTAGAGCTACTTAAATAGGCCTCAATCATTGTACACATAATGAGCCATACATGTGCAGTTTGGAGAAGTTTACGTGGTGCTTTTCCAATATAGACCCTTTTATAAAGTTAAAATACCAATATCTTTCCTACTATAAAGTTAAAATACCAATATATATCATACCATAAATTTAAATGCCAATATGTTACGTACAAAAATATTTAAATACCAATATGTGTGGTACAATAAAATTTAAATACAATATGTGCCATACTATAAAATATAAACACCAATATGTGCTGTAGAATAAACTTTAATACCAATATGGCTATACCATAAAAGTTTAAATACCAATATGTGCCGTACTATAACATTTAAATAACAAGATGTGGCCTAGTTTATTTCAAACATTATTGACTGGTATTGATTATTCGCAATTACCGAAACTATGTGTATATAAGACAACATTTTGTATTATTGACTGTCAAAGTATGGCCCAGTGTACGAGAATATAAGCACACGGGCTCTAAGGTGGGCTAAGCAAGGCAACAAATGTTATTGTTCTAAGAGTGCGATTTAAATAGTTAGCTGCAGCTGCGTGTCCAACAAGGAATATTCTAAACACAACGACAAAAATAGATTTTTAATACACATTAAATAAAAGGCACAAAATAAATATGGATATATATATATATATATATATATATATATATATATATATATATAGGTACATGAATAAGACTGAATTAGGTTCCGAATACTAATTGGATAAACAAGGTTATTAAATTGTTATAATGGGAGATTTAGGGTAGTGAGCGATTAAGTTCCTTTGAACCTCGAGAGTAAAGCGGGGCGAACCTGGAAGGAGGTCTTAGTAACTTTGATTACTCACGGGTGTAGCCAAAAACCCGCAAAGGGTGGTGCTACTTTCTCCAAACTTGGATTTTGCAAGATGCGAGCCTCTTGTCCCCAAGAGGTCATCGGACGAAATTCGAAGCGGGCAGGTGACTTCTCTAAACTCGAATTGAGCGACCTATCAGGCCTCTTGTACTCAAGAGGTTACCGCTTGAACTTCGAAAGGGACGAGTGATATGACTTCTTCAAACTCAGAGTGAGCGAGCTATTGAGCCTCTTGTCCTCAAGAGGTCACCAGAAGAACTTCGCAGGACGGCTTCTTTAATCCTTGATCCAAAGGCGGTTGAGAGAAGCTGACGTTGCCTCAGGAAACTCTTCTCCCTGACATGAAGATACGGGTGTGATGTCCAGCTCTTCCGTGGCTTGCGACCATCACTCAACACTTCTCGGGAGAGAGCGTCGTTGAATCGGGCTCCTTTCGGAGAAGCGTAGTGTAACCAAATATGTCGGTAATTCTTGGGAGGATGCATATATACATGGATTTCTCCAAAACAGGGAGAAAGAGAAAGCCCTTCTCGAACCCTCATTATCAGGCGGGGCCACCGAGCGTCTTTTTACGGGAAAGTGTAAGAAGCCGAGATCAGCGGGTCAGACGGAATGACCAGCGTCTGGAGCCATAAAATCTGTTCAAGGCAACCCTACAAAATAGAAGAGTAATCTCCCGACCCGGTGGGTGGGAGATTGAGACGGCGAGGAGGTAGCCTTTAATTTCAGCTTCATTTCTCGGTGTGAATTTCTTAGTGACCTGTCGGAAAGTCCAAAAAGGGTGAAGTCGGAGGGGAGTGGAGGTAACGGCTTGCTTTCTTTCCCGAAATAATATCTTAAGATGTGGGGAAATACTACTTTTTTTGCGGATCTCATTCATTATCTACGTTACCTTTCACTTCAACTTTGTCTCTGGTAGAGTACGAGCAAAGAACTGACAAAATAGAAAGCAATCAGAGGAATTATAATAAGATAATAATGAGAAGTATTATTTCTTATATATTTCTATATATGGGCCGGTATTGGTAAACTAATATTTGAATATTCTTGAAGATAGATTAGATGCTGCATATTTATTCTCAGGGTATCAAAAAATTTATTCAAAATTTTTCCGAACTAAGAAAGAGTTTTTTCAGCATTATTACAGCATTAATTACAAAAGAAAGGTTTATAAAAGCAAAGGACAAATAATAATCAATATTTCTTCATATCACCTTTCATGGGAATTACAGAGGTCAATCTTTTGTGATCATTTTCTATTAACTTGTCGCAGTCATGATAGAAGTTTCGCTCCATTTCTCCTTCAGTATCTGCAAAATGCTTCTTATTCATTGAGTTTCTTTGGTCCACCCGTATATTTTATGCGATCCAATAGTTAATGTGTAATTTAGGTAGGAGGTGCGATGAATATTAAACATTATATATGGAATATTTAACCCATGTCGTCTCGAAAGAGGAAGTATGATTTGTGTTAAAAGTAAAATTATCTACATAACTAGTTTTGAGAGAAGGATTTATCTCAAAATAGCCGAATAATATTTTCAAAATTATTTTATTTGCCAATCAAATTTCTGATGAAAGAAATGTATACAAACTACTAAAAGTATAATATTGGTCAGTGAATTTAAATTCCACTGAGGTAACATATACGAGGGGCGGTCAATAAGTTTTGCAATTCGGATATAGGGAAACGAGATATGAGGAAAAGTGGTTTATTATTTTTCAATATAACTACCCTCGACTGCAATGCACTTGAGCGACTTGTCCCTGAGGCTTCGAATTCCCGACAACCAGAAATCTCCCGACTGCTGTTCAATCCACTCCTGGACGGTTAACTGGACATCTTCATCGTCCCCAAACCGGCGTCCACGCAGTGCAGCCTTGAGCTGTCTGAATAAAAAGTAGTCGCTAGGGGCCAGATCTGGACTGTAGGGGAGATGGTTTAGCTCCTCGAATCCGCACTCGCGCAGGGCAGCTTGTGCAACTCTGGCCTTGTGGATAGAGGCATTGTCGTGGAGAAGCAGGACACCGCATGTCAACTTGCCGCGCTGCTTCTAACGGATGCACTTCTTCAACCCAGCCAGTGTCTCCGCGTAATAATGGCCTGTGATGATCCTTCCACGAGGCACATAGTTCACCATCAACACTTCCTCAGAATCCCAGAAGACGGTGACCATGATCTTCCCGGCTGAGGGTTGGGTCCAGAACTTGATGGGGGTCGGAGAACCCCTGTGCTTTCAGGCCATGCTTTCGAGCTTGGTCTCGGGATCTCAGTAGTAGACCTACGTTTCATCACCTGTCACTATGCATGATTCAAATCCAGCCAGGTTTTGGTTGTACAGGAGCAGCAGCTCCTCCGAATTTTGACGATGTTGAAGTCGATCATGGGGCATCAGGTTTCTAGGGACCCAATGGGCAGAGACCTTGGTCATGACAAAATTGTCGTAGATGATGTTGATAACACTTCCATGTGATATTCAAGTTGTCGCTCGATTTCTTCGACCTTCACCCGTTGATTTTCGAGGATCATCCTCTCCACACGGGCCACATTGTCCTCGTTGGTCACATCTGAGGGCGTCCTGTACGGGGGTCATCATCAAGGGACTCACGACCATGGCGGAACTCCCTATTTTAGCGAGCAATGGTTGCATAGGAAGGGGCGGTGTCAGTGTACACTGCAACCATGCGTTCATGGATCTCTTTTGCATTTTTTCCTTCCTTGGTCAAAGTTTTGATCACTGCACGATGCTCAACCTTCCCCATTGTTGAAAAATTTGTGACTGACGATCTACGATCAGCTACTGCTTCTTAAATAGACGAGGCAGGAGCGTGCTGCTGCAGGTCCTGACTTGTCATAAGTTGTCCTAACACCCCCACAAACAGCCCTCCCCTTCCTCTGTTTTGCGCTACCGATTCGCAAAACTTATTGACCACCCCTCGTATGTTGGCAGTAGAGAGGGTAAAACTTTTTTAGCACATAAGAGATAAACATATGAGAAAATGATTCCCTAAATCTCGTTCTCTACTAGAAATTAAAATTCATTACTCTATTGCATTAATTCTGTCATTTGATCGCACTCTTCGCTACGCTTCAATCATTTAGACGATATAAACAACTTATTTTGAGAGTGGAGCAATGTGTTAATCCTGTGATTGTGTTACATTAATAAAAGGTCTTATTTGACACAAAAATGAAACCGGAAAATTTCTTTTCTTAAAGTCAATTTGAGTCTACTTTGCTACTACAACAAAAAAAGGACTGAAAATGGAAAACTGATCGAAGGAAGGAATAGAAGCACAAAAGAACTTGCAAAACGGAAGGTCCAAGACGCTTTCTAAACTCATGCCCTCGAAAGCTATCGTTTAAGTAAATAAAATAAAACACAAGAATACTTAGAAATTAAGAAGCTCAAGAACATAAGCGAATGCAACCAAAAAGGTGAGAATGGAATCAATAATTAGATGAGGCGACTGAAGCAAAATTGCACCCCAAATGACTCAAACTATTTCGGCAGAGTGCAAAGAGTGCAGAAGACAAATAATAATAGTAATAATAATATCATATATGTATGACGCTTGTTAGAGCCGTGAGCCCTCGAACCATGCTTGTTTACCACTGTGAGATGGCAACTTGAGCTAGTGGTTCACGAGCAGCGATCCAATATTTATAAACCTATAGATAAAATAGGAGTTAAAGAAAGGGAAAGCAAACGGAATAAGAGGAAGATAAAAGAAATGCAGACAAAAAGATCTCAAGGATTTCTAAAGCATTCCAGAATGAGTCGTACAAGATGAGGGTTCCTTCAAAATCTGGAGGATTAACAACAATAAATCCCTCAAAACCCATCCTTACCTCAGAGCAGAAGCCCGCCCCTTCTCCCCTATTTTCCCCAGTGGCTACATCCGGACTCCATAACTAAAAATGATGGCCAAGGTATAAATCACTGAACGAGTGATTTGGGAAGTGTAAACCAAGAATTTAGCCAAAACCGCAGCACTGCATCGAGAAAACAGCATTAAGGCATTCCGGGCGCGACTTCAGATGTGAGGGTTCCTCTTCGTGGCTACCGAAGCGAAATCTTGAAAGGAGAAGCGGAAGGAGGAATTCCTCTTCCTGTTTCGTTTGCCATCGTCATTTCCACGGCAACGAGTGAGCTTTGAGCGGAGGTGGAAATAACATTGATATTCCCTTGCCTTGCTGAAAATGGCTCACAAATCAAAGTTAAAGATAAGAACGGCGCGCATATATACGTTCCCTATAGTTTTAGTCTTGTGTACGAAAAGATGACTGTATGTATAAGAAATCACATACATGCACTTTTCTACTTCAATAAAATGTAATATCGAAGTTAAGAAATAAGCGACCAATCTGAAATTTATAACTGTTAAAGATGTAGGCGGAAAGTGTATATCAGCCGAATGCTCAGCAATTCATTGCACTCTTATTTTCTTTCAAGTCTTTCATGCTCATTTATAGTGTTTGATATTAAAATTTGTGGCGAGGATGTCTGAACAGGAGTTTAGTAAGAACCTCGTTTTAGATCGAGACTTGGAATACCGAAGAATATGAACTAGATGTCGGAATTAACGAAAAATGTGGCTGTAGAACATAGGTGTGAAAGAGAATAAATGAAATATATTTCTACTAAATAATATATATGTCGCTATTTAAGATATGTAATCTTGCTGTCATTAAAGATTACGACTTAAAATTTTAAAACAAAAGATTTAACACGTCGATAGAGCAATATTTATCTCATAAAAATGCTCCATTAAGAAAAATTTATTCTGTCAATTTAAATCACCTTATTTATGATGTTTAACAAATGAACTCATAATTATTACTTATAAACATATATTCTCTCTTCTTTTAGCAATGACTGGACTTAGGAAGAATTAGAGTCTTTCCTGGTTCATAGTTTTGTAATTATGGACAAAACCTTAAGTCTTCATTAGAACCTGTCTTAGGTCAACTTTTTTATGGGATTTAACAATGGATTCCAACCTATGGGATGGTTTGACGCCCAAGACAGAGTAAGACAGTATAAGAGGTAACAAACACATTTTCCTTACTTCAAGTATTTTGATTCTGTGTATTTAACTCCTCTAAAGGCTGAAGATGTCAAATAGCTGGGGAAGCATTTTCCTTAAACTTTCTTCGATTAAAATACGAGTGGGAATCATGAATCAGAAAACAGCCATCCGTGAGTAGGAAAATGAATTTTGCAATCATTTATCACTTTTGGGGAGTGCACGAGAGGAAACATCCGATTCTCTTATGACTGTTCTATTACAGGGTTCGGCCGAAAGATTGCCCCGATTTCAAAGGTTAATAAAAAAAAATACATAAAGATACAAGAAAACTTTTTATTTCTAAGAACTACATTAAATGCCATTTATTTTGTGTTTCAGTTAGCAACCTACCATGGCTTAGATTGTAGAGCATCGTGCATTTGTTGTTGAGGAGTTTGTTAAGAACGGTGAATCCGTCGTAACGACGCAACTTTTCTTCCGAAGACAGTTTGCGCTTCGTCGTCATGATCCCGAACCGAATGGAAAAACAATTCATCGGTGGGTTTCCATCTTTAGACAAGTAAAGTCTTGGCCGTCCTAGGATCGTTATAGGGCCAAAAAAATGTGGTGTCTATGACAGTTTCAATAGAGCGGTTTCTCAAACGTTCTGAACTTAAGTGATTCAATTTTCCAAACCACGTAAATCACAAAGGCATTTAATGTACTTCATAAAAATAATATGGTTTCTCTTGTATTTTAATGCGTTTGTTTTTCATTAACCTTTGAAATCGGGGACACTTTTGTGCTGCCCCCTGTATTAGATGCTATTGTGGTTTTGCGCAAAAACCTCTAAATTCAGTGTATATCTTAAATCAAAGAAGAAAAATCGTTATCGAAGCATTCGGAGCTAAACAGGAATTAGTATTGTTAATGAGTTTCCGGCCAAGAACTTGACTTTCAAAGAGATTTATACGTTATTAGAAAGATAATTGATGGTACAGAACCAATTAATAGATACTCATGCAGGGGCATACTCAGAATTGCCACAAGTGAGAACAACAAAGTTGTAATATATTAGTAATTCTCTCCCAGGATACTAGCAAGTTACTAATTGATGCTGAAGACCACTTGTGAGCTACCCACGGCTCAACAAGGGGTAACTATAAAAGATACCGTATAGGATACGGTGGGTAATTTTTCGCCTAACTTCAATATAAAAGAAAATAACAGAGTTAATTTTACAAATATATTTACCAAAGTTGAATGATAAAGACTTTAGGATTGTATCATTCATTTTATTCAATAAAGTCGCCTCTGGTCTTAACTACGGCCTCCAGGTGGCGTCGGAACCCTGTGTAGTCCTTTTAGACTCGAGGTGGGCAAACTAGGTACCGCGGGCACCAAGCGGGCCGCTGTTCATTTCAGGATTCCACAAAATATGGAAAATTAATTATTCAGAATTTTGCCAAAATCTCACCTTGGTTTGCCTTCCGAAATCAACTCACTTCCTATATGCCTAGTTTCATATTTTCGATCATTATTTAAGTTTGGCAATATTGCGTCAATAATTAATTGTAAAGTGTGGTTTGTTTTCCATGTGAAGCTGTAAGTCACCAACCGAATATAAGTCTGGAAAACATTTAAAAGTGATGGCAAAACTATGCCCAAAATATATCCACAGTTATTAATATGTATTCGAAGTGCGGACGGCAAAGATTTACATAAGCTTCAATATAGCCCGACACTTTAAAATCATTGCCCATCCCTCTTCTAAACGGTCCCACTGTTCAAATGGCGCAAAATAATAATAAATACCCGAAAAGTTTGAACTATCCTTTGTAAAAGGACATACAGCACTCAAACATCGAATCCAATCAACCCGAAGTGTCTTAACCTTTCAAACAACTCATCTCACAATCAACCAATAAAATAAAATAAATGAAAATAAAAACTGATCTTCAAAGGAAACAAAAAGACTTCTTCATATTTGGAAAAATATTCGTACTTAGGCTCAATATCTCCTGTAATGACCATAAAATGCACCCATATAAGTTTCTAAATTCTGATTTACTTCGCAGATGAGTTCAAAATATCCAGTGTCATAAAATGTTAGCATTCTCACAAGTTATTTTTGCCAGTCCTTAAAAAATGAAAGCAAGCAGAAATTTAATTTCATTAATTAGTAATTTTCATAAGAAATAGGTGAAAAAGCTCAATGTAAGGCCAAAAATTGGAGCAAAATCTTAATGCAACCGGAAGATAAACATTATGCACAGATGACCTTAAAAAAGGGAATTTTCACTGGATTAATCCATAAAAAGGCACTAACTCTAACACTATCCTTCAATCTCTCTATCCTGCATTATAATGCTTATTTTTAACTATAAAAATCAATTTTCAAATAATGTCTGGCTCATCCCTCCTGACTTTTCCAATATTTTCTAAACCTTAATAAATATAGGCAAAAGTGCCTCGATGTGCACTTTCTTCCTTGTGCGATTAAGCTGCTTTTGTCGTTAAATATATATATATATATATATATATATGAGCTTTATTAAATCACCACATGCTATTGCATATGGATTCCGAATCTTCTTAACAGATTTTTAACACCGTAAAGTAAAGCAGCTATTTTTTTGAGGGAGACATCAAAAGAAATAAACAGGGGAAGGGGAAGGGGAAGGGAATTCGCAATGCATAACAGGATTGAGGTGTAGCCTACCCAGACTATTCTTTATTTAGGGCAAATTTAGTTGCTCTGACCAGGGAAATAAGATTTACATCCAACACTTGTTGCTAAAGGTTGTACCAAACTGACTGATTATATGATAATATCAACAATGTGAGGTGCGTGGAAAGTCGGAATTTAATTATCAAGTTTTTGTTGCCAAAGAATATATAATTATTAGCTGAATGCAGCTTGATTTGTATATCCTTTATGTATATTCCTTATATTTCAAATGCAATTGTTCATACTCTAAGAAATTTAATTCCTTTTTCTAACAATAAAAGATATTCTACAAAAGAGTTCCGATTAGTTACAGATCTATTTTCCATTAAGAAATAGAAGTTTTCAATTCCTATTGAATAAGAGCTTTAAGCTTTGAAGCACAGAAAGACAATTGTTTTCTATTTTCGATTGTCTTCTTAACAAAGAATTTTTCAATGAAATTCTGATTGCTTAAAGTGCCATAAGATGGGATTCAGAAGGAGATCTGTCAGGCTGTAAGAAAAAATGGGTAAGATAAGGGTAAACCCTAGTGTCCCAATTAGCTTACCCTTTTAAGGGTATATGAGATCGCGATTTACCTTTTTTCCAACATGGGCAAATTAAGCTGAATTTTAAATATTTTCATAGGGTAAAGTTAGAGCCCATATTTACCACTTTCCTTTACCCTTTTCAATATGGGTAAAGTATATTATATTTTGTTATTTTAATAGGGTAAAGTTACAGCCCAGATTTACCCGTTTCATTTACCCTTTCAATATCGGTAATCTTGATTATATTTTGCCTTTTTTTTCATGAGGTGAAGTTACAGCCCATATTTACCCCTTTCATTTACCCATTTCAATTTTGGTAAACTATACTATATTTTGCCGTTTTTCATAGGGTGAAGTTACAGCCCATATTTACCCCTTTCATGTACCCTTTTATTATATCAGGAAAGTAAACTATATTTTCCACTTTTTATAAGGTGAAATTACAGCCTATATTTACCCTTTTTATGTACTCTTTTCAATATCGCTAATTCATATTATATTATGCCCT
The DNA here is from genome assembly GCA_963969495.1 of Ceratothoa steindachneri. Taxonomy (NCBI): domain Eukaryota; kingdom Metazoa; phylum Arthropoda; class Malacostraca; order Isopoda; family Cymothoidae; genus Ceratothoa; species Ceratothoa steindachneri. The sequence continues at coordinate 19,137,977 of OZ018318.1, read as the reverse complement.
TTTTCATAGCCTGAAGTTAAAACCCATATTTACTTCTTTCATTTACCCTTTTCAATATGGTTAAAGTAGATTATATTTTGCTATTTTAATAGGGTGAAGTTACAGCCAATATTTAGCCCTTTCATTTACCCTTTTCAATATTGGAAATCTAGATTATATTTTGCCCTTTTTTTCATGAGGTGAAGTTACAGTCCATATTTGCCGCTTTCATTCACCTTTTTCAATATAGGAAAAGTAGACTGTATTTTGCCCTTTTTCATAAGGTGAAGTTACAGCCCGTATTTACCCATTTCATTTACCCATTTCAATTTGGGTAAGGTAGAAAATATTTTGCCTTTTTTCATATAGTGAAATTACAGCCAAATTTACCCATTTCATTTTTCCTTTAGGCTGAATTTTAAAATATTTTCATAGGGTAAAGTTAGAGCCCATATTTACCCCTTTCATTTACCCTTTCCAATATGGGTAAAGTAGATTATATTTTGCCATTTTAATAGGGTAAAGTTACAGCCCAGATTTACCCGTTTCATTTACCCTTTCAATATCGGTAATCTTGATTATATTTTGCCCTTTTTTCATGAGGTGAAGTTACAGCCCATATTTACCCCTTTCATTTACCCTTTTCAATTTTGGTAAACTATACTATATTTTTCCCTTTTTCATAGGGTGAAGTTACAGCCCATATTTACCCCTTTCATGTACCCTTTTATTATATCAGGAAAGTAAACTATATTTTCCACTTTTTATAAGGTGAAATTCCAGCCCATATTTAGCCCTTTCATGTACCCTTTTCAATATCGCTAATTCATATAATATTATGCCCTTTTTCATAGCCTAAAGTTAAAGCCCATATTTACACCGTTCATTTAACCTTGTCAATATCGGTGATGTAGATTATATTTTTCCCCTTTTTTCATGAGCTGATGTTACAGCCCATATTTGCCGCTTTCATTTACCTTTATCAATATGGGTAAAGTAGACTATATTTTTCCCTTTTTCATAGGGTGAAGTTACAGCCCATATTTACCACTTTCATTTCCACTTTTTAAAATCGGTAATTTAGATTATATTATTGCCTTTTTTCATAAGGTAAAGTTACAGCCAATATTTACCCTTTTCAATTACCCTTTTCAATATGGGTGAGGAAGACTATATTTTGCCTTTTTTCATAGAGTGAAGTTATAGCTCATATTTACCCTTTTTAATATGGGCAAAGTATACTATATTTTGCCCTTTTTCATACAGTGAAGTTACAGCCCATATTTACCCCCTTTTATTTACCCTTTTCCATCTGGGTAAAGTAGACTCTATTTTGCCCTTTTTTCATGAGGTGAAGTCACAACCCATTTTTACCCCTTTCATTTACCCTTTTCAATATGGTTAAAGTATACAATATTTTGCCCTTTTTAATAGGGTGAAGTTACAGCCCATAATTAAGCCTTTCATTTAACCTTTTCAATATCTGTAATCTAGATTATTATTTGACCTTTTTTCATAAGGTGTAGTTACAGCCCATATTTGCCCCTTTCTTTCACCTTTTTTTAAGTCAATTTTTGTTCCCAGCATATAAACCATTTCCAAGTAAAAGGAAACAACCAATATATACAATTTTCTACCATATTCATTACAAATATTCAGAATATCTAAATACAGAGATAAATCTAATTATTTGTATCCAGAAAATTAAATGCTTTACAATGTTATGGAAAAAAATCAAACAATAATATCTAAAAAAAATTCCAAAACTAAGAATACTTCTAGAAAATTCTCCTAGAAAATATTAATAATTACATAAAATCTTCAAATGAATACAAAAACTTTAAAGAAATATGTAAAGGTAGAGCAGTAGTTATTATAATACAAAATTGTATTGCAAATAAATACCCTTTCAGCCCTAACCTAACCAAATCTAAGCAATCTCATGCTTTTTGCCTCATGATGATACGAATGATGCAATTTTTTAGCCTAGGTTAAAAAGATATTTTTCAACAAATACCATCTTTCTTTTAAATTCATTTGGGTATTGCATTCTAAATACCCACTAGGAATGGAGGAGAGCTTCAAAAGCTGTGGTGAATTTTACGGATCTTATGAGAATTGACTTCCCATGGAGAAGGTGCGTTGACATTCTGTGGAAGTAGAATATGGTCAATAAATAAATAGATAGATAAATATATATGCGGTTAAAGAGGCAATATATATATATATATATATATATATATATATATATATATATATATATATATATATATATATATATATATTCAGTGTAAGCGACCCAACTAAAGCCTAGGACATAACTATAATAAAAAGTATCAAGTTGCTTAATCCATTTATAAAATAATTAAAAGCTGGTTGAGAAATATAGTTGATGGTTGGAACCAGAAGAAAAATACCATAAAAACTGAAAAATCCTCCCATATTTCCATTTTAGTTGGAAACTACATAATAATAATAAAAAATAAAAAGACCAAATATGAAACATACCTCAATACTGTCAACTAAAATCAGTTGTTCATCCTCTCTGAAGAGTGACGGGATTACAAATTAAGCAAAAACAGTAAAAATATCATCAACATTTCATGAAATATATTTTTCCTCAACGAAAAATGATGCATAACTGTTTATAACACTTAAAATTAATGCATGGGTTGATTATATATGTAGCTCTGTCAGAGTGACACAAGGTACAAAACCATAATACTTGTAGAACTATACACAACAAAAGGTAAAGCAATGCGCAAAAATGTTTATGTTGATACACACATACAATCACATGTAGCAGAATTAAATAGGTGGTGAGAGTTAGTAGAGGCCTTTGTCACACACGTATGTATACATAAAAATGGGCATGAGAGAGAAAGAGAGAAAGACTGGCAAATAAAGGATGAAAGACAGAAATATCAGATATGGAAATCTGCTGGCCACCAACAATGAAAGCACGTATAGGTATTTGAAAAGCCAAGACTGAGACCAAATAAGCACTAGACAGATTACGTAAATGCCAGGGAGATGATTATGTCCTGAAATGGCGAGATTTTTTTATTTATTCCTTTATTTTTTATTTGATTTTTATTTATTTATTTTATATTTTTTATTATATATATATATATATATTTATATGTATATAAATATATATATATATATATATATATATATATATATATATATATATATATATATATATATATATATATATATATTGTGTGTGTGTGTGTGTGTGTGTGTGTGTGTGTAATATACATGGGTTACCTTCCCTCTGCTGTTTATTTACAGCATTGTCCAAGTCGTCTGTGTACTTCCTAAAATATAATTTGAGGCTCTTGCATCTTTGCTTGGCAAACTTCATTAAATGAACAAGACAGGTGTCTAGTTTTTCCCAGGAATCCTCTTCTGGGCAGCCAACATTTTCTAAGTTAGCCTCAATTGCAAGCTGAAAAAATCAAGAAAAAAATTAAATCATATCTTATATCTCAGGGAAACAAATCACTTAGCACAATCATATTAAATAAAATCAAAATCATATCACTTCATTTTTAAGAGGAATAAGTTAGCCAAAAATTCTTGACGGATGAGTAAAGACAAAGTAAATATTCTATGCCTTCAAAAATTTGCAAATAAGCAATAATACATATGTTACATATGCAGTTTCATGTAAGATAATATAAAAATAACACTGTATAACTCATACTAGTAAAAAAAGGAAATTATAGCACATAAAAATAAAGAATATACTCACACTCTTCATATGCCTCAATATTGGGAATTCTGAAAGTATATCTCCGACTGAGACCTTCGGATCATACTTTAAACGTTGCCTATAGCAAAATGTTCACTCCAGTTTTCTTTGGCAACGCTGAGGAGATTTGGTGTTGCCTTCCTCATTTCTTGTTGCAGAAGAGGGATGTGTGTCTTGATGGCATCATCATCGTCTTGTGCCAAATAATTCTGAAAAATAAAGCCAGGATTTTTAACATTATCATCATGTGAATGCACCAGTCATGATAGTAATTATTAGCTGTCTTTAGAAATGCATCACCATCAACATCAACCTTCATTTGTGTCGTAGAATAGACTCTCGACGATATACCATATATAACTATTCGTTGAGGGAACTATTCTAATATTTCGAGTGCGTGGTAATCTAGTTGACCGAGTTTATTTATCTTCAATATGCTTAAGAAGTGGAACTGGGCTCAAGGATAATAATATGGCTATCATAAATAAAATAGAGTTTTATTAATTAAACTATCAACAACACACTAAAATAAAATGTTTACATAAACAGAGAATGGAAAGGGTCGTGGAAATATCTGACTAATCCGAGGATTAAGATTTGGAGAGATTTAAAAAGGTAAACAAATAAAAGTTAAAGGGGAGAGAAGGGTTTCCTAAACCATTTAAAGCACAGGGTAAGATTGACAAAAGGTTAGATAATTGAAGGTAATGCTCAGCTTACGTAATTACAAAGTTGTTGTGCAGAGGAAGACGAGGCTTAGGAATCTTCGGTCCACTGGCGAGTTCCAGCAGAAGGGTTCTTCGGGGAGTTGTCCTTAGCGAAGGGGAAGGACTGCCTTCGAAGAGTGAAAGCGAAGTCGGACTCGGAGATACGAGCGATCTTTGTGACAGCAAATCGGGGATGTTCTATATGAACAATGGAGGTTATCGTTGAAACCAATCGTTTTATTGAAGAACGTTAAAAAGGGGGAATTAAATTATCCTGACGTGATGTCTTGGGAATGAGAACCGTTTCTTGACGAACGGGTTTGAAGAACAATGGCTGTTCTAACGTTGTTCTCTTTCTAAACAACAGGGGGTGAGGGTGAGAACCGTTTCTTGTCAACGGGCTCAAAGAACAATGGCTGTTTTAACGTTGTTCTCTTTCTAAACAACAGGGGGTGAGGGTGAGAACCGTTTCTTGTCAACGGGCTCAAAGAACAATGGCTGTTTTAACGTTGTTTTCTTTCTGAACAACAGGGAGGGGAGGGTGAGACCCATTTCTTCTACGGGCTCAAAGAACAATGGCTGTTATAACGTTGTTCTCTTTCTGAACAACAGGGAGGGCCTTATTGACTTGGCGTCTCAAAGGCACGAACCTTGGCACTCAAGGGATATTGTCCTCTTCTGGACAATAAGGTGGTTCTCGAGTTAGAGCTCCCTGGTGCACAAGGTGAGACCGGATCGGCGTGATGTCTCGCGAAGATAATCTGGATCTGATCTGCTCTTATTGGAAAATGCTGTTGTATAAGTACCCGGAGCCATCCCCTTGGCGTAGGGGACAATTGAGTGGGAGGCTCGGGGGAATGCTCCGGTCGCGCCTGGGAAAATACGTTATCTGCCCGTAAGCCTAACTTAATTCGGCGAGATCGACGAATGGAGGCAAAACGGAGGGGTGGGGAATACCTCCTTGGTTAAATATTGACTCAGGTGGCGATAACGCGCCCTGCTTGCTCTCGCAGATGCACGTGGGTTGCAATGTTTCTAACATGTGATAGCGGCTGAATTTAAGCGGCCTCAGACCGCTCTATCACAATTTGATAAAATACAAGACAAATACAAATATGGGAAAAATGACCTGTGAAATGCATACATCATAATTTCTAGGGCCTTCTGATAAGGACCTTATAACAGAAGCAATGATTACAATCTTGACACTTCTGTCCATCTTGACCTTTAGCCCATTTGTAGATTGCTTAAAATAATATAGGAAGATGATGGCCAAGTGGATAAGGTGGTGGACATGGGAGTGGACTGCTGTCTATGCATGGGTTCGAACCTCGCTAGTGCCAAATTAAAATTTGTGTCCTCTGCCGAGGGGTTTAAATTCCTTTACATGTCATCCTGATCCCAGGCTCCGATTGGACTGCAGCCCGCACCGCCAACGGGCCTGCCCTAATCACCATAAGACAAATAAAGCCTCTTCTTGCATATAGACAAGAGCATATATATATATATATATATATATATATATATATATATATATATATATATATATATATATATATATATATATATATATATATATATATATATATATATATATATATATATATATATATATATATATATATATCTATATATATATATATATATATATATATATATATATATATATATATATATATATATATATATATATATATATATATATATATATATATATATATATATATATATATATATATATATATATATATATATATATATATCTATATATATATCTATATATATATATATATATATATATATATATATATATATATATATATTATATATGTATATATATATATATATATATATATATATATATATATATATATATATATATATATATATATATATATATATATTTATATATATATATATATATATATATATATATATATATATATTTATATATATATATATATATATATATATATATATATATATATATATATATATCTAAAAAATAAACTGTTTTAGACGCTTCACTTCACTCATCCATCATGTCCTTGACGCTCTCTCTGCTGGACGGGTTAATTTGATTTTGCGTACACACTCACATATCTTGTAATTTTAGAACATTTGTAATTTTTTTCAATAAATATGTAAACTTGCTTTGTATAACTTCAATATTTAACTTACACAAGCCCTTGTAAACTCTGTGCACCCTTGGTTTATATTCATTTCAAAATTTCTAAAATACAGGAGTACCCCAGTGGGGGGTAAAACAACCCACTCCCCCAAATCTACCTAGATAGAGTATAACAATCACTCACCCATGGTAGTAAGCCATTTGGTTTCCTCAATGAACCCCCACTCACTCTCAGACATGTCACTAAATCTCGAAACAAAATCCTGTTTGCAAAGGCTAATTGAAGATCTACTCTATAGTGATCCACACTCAGCCCGTGTTACTTGAGGAGTAAGTAACACTAGGAAAAAAAAGTGATGCATATTTCGTTGAGAATTATATATGAGCATTTAGTCCATAACTGATGTAATTACTAACTAAAAATAAGGCTATAAGATTGTGGCAACGTGGCTCTAGGAAAAATTTGTAAGGCTGATTGACTGTATTACACGTGGCCAAGGGACTGAAATACTCTACTTATATCTATTTTCATAGAATTCACACACCTAATGCTGTATCTTTCCTCTACACGGTGTTATAATAAATTTCCTGTGCATTGTTTTTCAATTGTCACTGTTAACATAACATAACATAATTTCACGGATGACAAAAGCCACAAGGGCCTATCCCTATGATTGTGCATCTACAATATACAATTTGAACCATCCACAGGAATGCGTCAAAATCGAAAAGCATCATCATCAAGCCACGTCAAAATCCAAATCACCCATAATATACAAAAATAAAAAATGCATCTACAGGAATAAGTCCAAAATACATCCACACCCCCACCCCCAAATTGTCTTTTAAATTGACTTGAAAATTTTTCCGGAATGAAGTTGAATTAAAAGCCTATTTAGAAAGACTGCTTTCTCGTGGGTCAATCCCCCCCTATTCAAATGCAGAGATGAGTATTGTTTACAATTCATAGATCTTCTATTTAAAATAATCCACAAATCCCCCTTTTCCCTCTCATACTTCCCCATGGAGAAGCCTATAAGAAGGTAACTAGGATGGGGATTGGTTTTTATGGCCTTCAAACTTAAATTACGTTGATAAAACAGCTACTTACATGTAGACACGTGCACGTGCCTTGTACACATGCTGTACAATACATGTAATTACAGCATGTCAATACTGTTTGCGTTAATAATAATTTATAAAAATATATGAATATTTTGGCTGCATATTTGATTTTAATGTACTCGTATGTATTGCTTCTTCTACGGATTGTGTAGTAAATATGATACTATCCATAACACAGTGTTGCAATTTCCGAAAAAAGTGCACAAAAGTCCCCCCCCAAAAAAAAATTGAAGATGTCAGTTTTTATGATTTAATATCAATCAACACTTAAAAATATAGGTTTAAAGGGGGTTGCTTTCTACGTATCTCTATATGAAAACCCATTTTTTATTGAACATACATATATAAATATAAACTCTCAAAATATTTAGTAAATTTACTTTCTCCGATCTTAGGATCCATATCACCCTCACATATAAAAATTGAGTTGATCTTTGCAAAAATTAGACAATATGAATGTAAGATCAGACCTGAGATTAGTCAGTTTTGATGTTACCTCATTATTCACTAAACTGCCCGTTGATGCCTTGTTGGATTTCCAGTTGGTATTCTAAACTCTTATGATTTGCCTTTGCCATCCAACTCGATCATTCAACTTATTTGTTTCTTGCATTAAAAAATGTTAATTTAGTTTCAATGGCAAGTTCTACGAACAAGTTTTCGATGTCTCTGGGTAATCCCTTATCTCCCTAAATGCCAAATATATATATAGAATATTTTGAAATGATACTGATTCCACTGGCTTGGTCCACTCAAATTGTTGGATACCGCTATGTAGACGATGTCCTGGGAATTCTAAAGGAAGATTTTGACCTCGATGGTTTTATTTTACTTATTAATTCATTGTTTCCGTCAATTAAATTTACTTTAGAAAGAGAAGCAAATAATAGCCTTCCTTTCCTTGTTTTTCTAATAATTAGACAACCAGACAGGTTTAAGTTTTTTATTTTCAGGAAACTAACAAATAATTTATCCTATGTCCATTTTTATTCAGGTCATTCTAAAAATATTAAAACCAGTATTTTCTTCCATGTATCTTTGGGAGCTTAGAATATGTAATCCTGATTATATAGATCAGGAATTTACAAAAATTATTACCTGAAATATTTTTTGTAAAACATTTTATAACCGTAAGTTAGGGAAAACAGAACCTCTTCACAGCATATTACTTTAACCTTAACATGATAATTTATTGTATGCAGAATGTAGCAGAATAGCATAATGCACCCACATTTCCCCACCTCCCTTTCGGGTGGGCCGGTTATCAAACCTTCCGCTTCCGGCCCGATATCTGATGGTCTCCCATCGGAAGAACCCGCTGACCATTTTAGCTAACCACCGCGTTCCCTCCTCGACTGGTTATCGATAGATGGGAGCACATCTTGGCTTCCAGTGGTTCCCGGAAGTTTGCAAAGGACGAAATGAGGAGATAATCGAGCCTCTCTCACCCAAAGAAAGGCGCTTGATATCAAATCTACTTCCGGAGCCATGTGAACCTCTCCCGAATTTCAAGTATAAAAGATGAATTCTTTTAACTCTCAGTAGTAGAGCTTGCATACCGTCTGGCAGGGAAGGAATTGCCATCTATCTCGGTGTTTTGGTAAATCGTCGAAGCAACAAGTATTCAGAGAGGAGATCGGTCCCAGTTAGGAAGGCTCTTTACCCCGTTGGTCTTCAAGTCAGTGCGGACCCAGGCTCATACTCACGTTTTCAGAGCCGAAGCTACAAACGGCCTCACTCTGGTTCCCTAAGCGAGAAAAATACAGCTCGGCTTTTCTCCGTGACCCTACGGGTCAATAGGTGACTTCGCCCCCCCCCCTCACAGAGACACCCAAGATTGCTCGAAGTTTACGAGCGTGGGGCCCTCTCTAACAAGAAGCTCCCGTCACCGCCTTCTTCCAGCAGAATTGTGACGGAATTGTGGGATCAGGTCGGTCCCTGGAGAACCTACCTCATCGTCTCTACCCCTTATCTCACCACCTTCACTCACCAGCCCACCCAAACATCAGGTTCCAAGGTAACCCTTTCCTTTCACATTCACCGACTTTACCGCGAAGCTTACCAGCATTACAAATGTATAGGGATTTACATATTGAACAGATATTTACAAGCCAAGTGAAATATCCGAGATTCAATTATTAATTTATCTCTCAAAGTACATTATTTGTATATATATATATATATATATATATATATATATATATATATATATATATATATATATATATATATATTCTTGTTTAGTGTTCATTAAAACTTTATTTTCATATTATTGTGTATCTAACTTCCTTTGGGTCGCTTGCTGCCAAAGTTCCTACCAAACCCTCCGTAGCCACCCTCTCAGCACTCTGAGTCAATAAACCCATTCAGGGCACGGGCCGAACGAAGTATAAGGAGTAGTACGACGACTCCTCCGCATTCGGGATAATAGGATATATATATATATATATATATATATATATATATATATATATATATATATATATATATATATCATATTTAATTCTGGTGTCATTAGGTGTGCGGTTGTTTCGAACCCGTCAATTTTGAAATTCCCTTTTTATAATTGCCAAGCGCCCAAAGTTAGATAAAACAAATAATAAAACATTTTAAATTTTGTTGGTGAAATAAGAATTGACCTCGTGTCCTTTTATTTTATTTTTTTTGGTATTGTCGGTATACAATATAAAGGGTTAGGTCATCCTCAATAAACCTTGCTGGCAGCATCTCACCCAGCATAGTAACTATTTGTATTTTCGTTATTTTTTTTATTATTGTGTAGATTATTTGTCACCGCCGTATAATTTGGGGTTAAGTCGTAAAGCTCTTTCGTGAATCAGCGGATCTGACAGCGTATCCAAGATGTCTCCCCCTTCATTTGAGATGTTCCATAATCAGGGACAAGCTTTGGGCCTTCAAGTAAGGAATTGATCGAATACGTTCAGAACGAACAAAGGAATGAACGTAAGGACTATAGAGAAGAACAACGAAGACAACAGACAGAGAGGCGAAGACAAGAAGAAATAGAAGAGAGAGAGAGAGAGAGAGAGAGAGAGAGAGAGAGAGAAGAGAGAGAGAAAATTCGTCAACACGAGCGTGAGTTAAGTAGAGATCAAGTAGAAGTCAGTTTCGTCGGGCCCAGAAGTCATAAACCCCAGGCCCCCGCATTAATGCTCCCCCTTATGGTGATCAAGAGGACTTTTGCACATACTTAACCCATTTCGAAAAGATCTTCCAGGTCACTAGGTGGGACATTGAGTCTGAAGGAGTAGGCCTCCTGCTCCTTTCTCAATTCTCGTCTAAGATAAATCTTCATTGCTCTCCCAACAGACGCTACAATAGATTATTCATCTCTTGAAGCAGAACTCTTATCAGCGATTAATTTAAACCCCGAGTGCTACAGATAAAAATTTCGATCGGCCAGGATCGGATCCAGCCAGGACAGACGTATAAACAGCTCGGGTTCATCCTGAAGAAAAACCTCCAATTTTGGTTGGACTCGGCTAAAGTCGGTGGCGACTACGAGTCACTCCTAGATTTATTTTTAAACGACCAGCTAATGCACATCCTCCCTACGGAAATCCGTGCATTTGTGCAAGATAGGCGCTCCTCTTCCTTTAACGAGTGCCTCGAAGAAGCGGATCTCTAAGCCACAAATCATCAGTTCTATCCTAAGAAACAAAAGAAAAGCAGTCCTCCGTCCCCTAAGAACCAAGGACAATCACAACCGAGAAAAACCCCTCATTTAGTAAAAGTCTCAGGCTCCTTTAAACCCAAAGATAACCACCATAAGAAGCAAGAAGAGGTGAAACCCCCAATTTTTAATGCTCCGTTGAGTAATCCCTACTGGAGTAACCCCATTGTATGCTTCTCTTGCAGGAACCCTGGTCACTACAAATTTCAGTGTCCACAAAACTCCTGCTTTCGCTTTGCCCCTGGACAACAGGTCCACCAAGTCTCCGCAACTCTCGCTGCCGAACAGCCTAACACGCCTGCGCCTCTGCAATCTTCGTCGACCTCTCAAGAGCACCAGGTGAACTTTCTTTTTGAAAACAGTTCTTTTGGTGGGGTCAAATTCGAGTCCGGATCCATAAATGGATGTAGAGTATCCACTCTGGTGAGAGTTACAGGGTGTACGTGTATATTGGTATCGGAGAAGCTGCTTCCCTCCGTGGAACAACAACATAAGAAATTCACTGTCGTACAGGATTTCTTGGAAGAGCTAATAAATTCCCGGTGCCGCTATTTTACGGGGTGGGCCGACGTCGTAGCTGCCCTTAAGTTTTGTGCAGTGTTGGTGGGCCAGAGCGCGCAGCTCTTCCCAACTGCTGTGTAGCAAGCTGTCGTCACCCGGGATCAGGCTGATAGAGACGCTTCCTTCCCCCAACACGCCTCTCAAGCCGCCTTGCACCCCGATTACGAGGGACTGAATAACGCCCAATTCATCAGTGCCCAAAAGGATTGCCTTTCCCTCCAACCCTTATGGGAAAAGACCAAATGAAGAGAAACAGAAACGGTTCGGGGAGACAGAAAAGTGACGTATGTGATAGAAGACGTTTTGCTATTTCGTACTTCCCGGGATCCAGTAGGCTCCCCGTTCGAGGCCCTTTCCGTGCCTAGGGCTTATGTTGCGAAGATTTTACAAATAGCACACGAAGATGTGTTTTCAGGACACTTCAGCCATAATAAGACCTTGCAACGCGTATTTAAGTATTTTAGGGGGCCTGGTGCAGCCAAGAAAATCGCAGAGTTTTGCAGGAACTGTGATATATGTCAAAAGGTCACCGCCAAAGTACGAATACAACTGACCAACTTTCGGAAGACTCCAGTTATATCAGAGCCATTTTTCAGGGTTGCCATCGATCTTATTAGACCGATACATCCCCCTTCCACCGAAGGGCACTCACACGTTCTCACGTTCGTCGATTGGGCTACGCGGCTCCCCGAAGCAATTGCTCTCAAATATATTGATAACATCTTGTGTGCCGAGGCATTAATCTCTATTTTTTCACCAGTAAGGATCCCTAAAGAGATCCTCTGTGACAGGGGCCCTCAATTTACGTGCGAATTGATGGAGCATGTGATTAAGTTGCTCCAAATTAGGCCAATTTTCAACACGCCCTTTAACCCCTCAGCTGTGCTACGACCAACCTCAGGAATGGCACCAGTACCTGCCAGTAGCTTTGTTTGCGTGTAGGGAGATTCCCCACCGAACTCTGGGATTATCCCCATTCGAGCTTCTCTATGGTCGTAATGTCCGAGGTCCACTGAGCATTCTTAAGGAGCTCATCACGAACTCCCGATTGGCTGAGGAACTAAAGACCTCCTACTCGTATGTTCTGGACTTGCGTGACAGGCTAGAAAAATGCTCAGAGGTTGCCGTGCAAAATTCCGAGATCAATCTAGAGAAGTATCGAACGTATTTTGATATTAAATCTAAGGCATGAAAATTGAAACTAGGATTTTACTCCCCACGGACAACACAAACTCCTATTCCAATGGAAAGGACCGTTCCCGGTCATAGAAGCTAAAGGGGCCGAGGATTATGTCACCGGCGAGCTTGTGTTAACAATATTGTTGTCTTCGACGAAGAAGGGACAATGGAAGCATCCTTCCCTTGGGACCCATTGAATATTGTTCAGACAATATGCGTCAAGGCGGATAAAGATTATCCTTTGCCTGATCTGCCTTCTTCCCCTTTTCCCCATCAAGAGCTGGTCACCGCAGTCGACGTGAATCCTCACCTCGGTTCCATGGAGTCGTCTCAGTTTGTTTAGCTGCTAAAGGAATGCCCAGACGTAATCTCCGAGTCTCCAGGATGGTCCATACAATTTGAACATGACATCTCTCTCACCATGACGGAGCCAATTAGGAGTAAACCCTACTCTCTTACAATCCACCTGCACAATGCCTTCAGCGAAGAAGTCGAGAACCTCCTTAAATTATACATAAGTGAACCCTCCTCGTCGGATTATTGTTCCCAGATAGTGATGGTACGTAAGCCGGATCAATCTTTTCGTATGTGCGTAGATTTTTGAAAGTTAAATGCTGTCACGGTATTTGATGCCGAACCCATCCCTTTTATCGACCAGAACCTGCACTTATTTGAGAAGGCCAAGTACATTTCTGAAATAAACTTGTGCAAAGCCTACTATCAAATCCCACTTCGAAAATCCGTGAGGAAGTTTACCGCATTATCCACCGAAAAAGGGTTAATGGAATTCACGCGTCTCCCTTTTGGTTTAGTCACTGCCTGCAGTAACTATAACCGAATGATGCGAAAAATTGTAAATGGGTTGAGCAATGTCTCTTTCTACTTTGACAACGTATATGTTGCCACACGCACCTGGGAGGAGCATCTTCAATCCCTCCGCCGACTCCTAAACCGGCTTAGGATCCACGGATGGACAATAAAGCCGTTCAAGTGCCACTTTGCTCATAGCACTATCTCTTACTTAGGGTTCAAAGTAGTAGAGGTACAATTAGCCCCCAGGAGGACAAAATTAAGGCAATAGAAGGCATGCTACTTCCTAAAACCAAGAAACAGCTCATTCGTTTCTTGGTTTCGTCTCCTTCTATCGGCGGTTCATCCCCTAATTCGCTTCCATAGCTTCACCCGTCAATAACCTTCTCGATAAGGTCGCACTAGACGCCTTCCTATGGAATCCCGCCGTGACGGCAAGTTTCAGCGATCTAAAGAAAAAATTGGTCTCCGCTCCTATCCTTCGTTTGCCCAATCCTCATAAAATTTCGGCATCCGAACTGATGTCTCTAATCTCGGCATTGGGTGCGTTTTATTACAATATGAGGAAGAAGAAACCACATTTACAGTGGCATACGCAAGCCGGAAGCTGTTGGTTCGCGAAAGAGCATACGCTACCATAGAACTTGAAGCTTTACTAATCATTTATAGGATTTATAAATTTAGGATGTACTTGATCGGTAGACCTTTTACTGTCGAAACGGATCATAGGCCACTAGCCTACTTGAAAAAATTTAAAAGTCAGAACGGCAGACGACTTATGACTTCCAGAGAATGTATCAATAGAATGAATATCAATAGAATATCAATAGAATGTATCTTACGTAAAAGGAACGGATAACGTCATTGCTGATAATTTATCACGCAATCCGATAGACGATGGCCCTAGTTGTGGCAAGTAACCGGAACTGTCCGGCTATTTTTATTTTTTTCCTTTTGTATATATGTATGTTCTATATTTTCTTTTCTTATATGTAATTTCTAAGACCTTGTCGCGAAATAGTGCCATTTCATTATGTCAATTTTTGTGTGTGTGTGTGTTCGCGTATGTATGTTTTCTGGGATCTCATTTTGGCTATGGATTGTAACTGCGAGTAGGTTATATCTAGTGACATTATCCCTCGTTCCAATTCAGAATAATGTCCCCTCGGGATGGATAAGGATGTAGCAGAATAGCAGAATGCACCCACATTTCCTTACCTCCCTTCCTGGCGGGCCGGTTATCAAACTTTCTCCTTCCGACCCGATATCTGATGGTCTCCCGCCAGAAGAACACGCCGACCATTTTAGCTAACCACCGCGTTCCCTCCTCGACTGGTTATGGATAGGTGGGAGCCCATCTTGGCTTCCGGTGGTTCCCCGAAATTTGCAAAGGACGAAAGAGAGGAGGTAATCGAGCCTCTCTTACCCGAAGAAGGGCGCTTGATATCAAATCTACTTCCGGAGCCATGTGAACCTCTCCCGGGTTTCGAGTATAAAGAATGAAATCTTTTAACCCTCAGTAGTAGAGCTTGCACACCATCTGGCGGCGCAGGATTGCCATCTATCTCGTTGTAATGGTAAATCGTCAAAGCATCAACTTTTCAGAAACGAGATCGGTCCCAGTTAGGGAGACTCCTTATCCCGTTGGTCTGCAAGTCAGCGCGGACCCAGACTCGTACTCACATTTTCAGAGCCGAAGCTACAAACGGCCTCACTCTTGTTCCCTAAGCGAGAAAACTACATCTCAGCTTTTTTCCGTGACCCTACGCGTCGATAGGTCACTTCGCCCCCTCCCCCTCCTCACAGAGGCACCCAAGATTCCTCGGAGTTGCCGAGCGTAGGACCCTCTTTAACAATAAGCTCCCGTCACCGACTTCTTCCAGCAGAATCGTGACGGAATTGTGGGATCAGGTCGGTCCCTGGAGAAGTTACCTCATCGTCTCCACCCCTGATCTCACCACCTTCACTCACCAGCGCCACCCAGACATCAGGTTCCAAGGTAACCCTTCCCTTTCACATTCCCCAACTTCACCGCGAAGCTTACCAAGATTACAAATGTATAGGGATTTACATAGTGAATAGTTATTTACAAGCCAAGTGAGATATCCGAGATTCACTTATTGATTTATCTCTCAAAGCACATTATATATATATATATATATATATATATATATATATATATATATATATATATATATATATATATATATATATATTCTTGTTTAGTGTTCATTAAAACTTAATTTTTATATTATTGTGTATCTAACTTCCTTTGGGTCACTTGCTGGCAAAGCTCCTTTAAGCACTCTGAGTCAATAAACCCGAAGTATAAGGAGTAGTACGACGACCCCTTCGCATTCTAGATAATAGGATATATATATATATATATATATATATATATATATATATATAAGAGTCTGGGAAAACTCCAACTACCCTTCGGCCTATTCCTCGACACAGTACCAATGTTAAAATAACTTAATATAAATGTAACTTTTAAATACAATTATGCATTAAAAAATATTTTAATAAAGCACAGCCCAATGAACGATACTAATTTAATATATAGTATATCTTGTTTGACTTGTAATTTATTCTATGTAGGTCAAACTTCTAAAAATATCTCTGTAATAATTAAGCAACATCAAAATGCAGTATCTTAGGGATATACAAATAATTCTTTGGCCGTCCACAGGCTTAAGATGGGTTATCAGATTAACTTTTCAAAAGCAGATACCATAATGCATATAAATGATTTTATTATCAGAAATATGTTTGAATCGTTCCTAATCTCCAGCACAAACGAGAGAAATGCAAATGTTAGCCCCACTTTGTTTTCTTTAGATCCAGTCCTATCTTTCTTCCTCAAGTCAAACTTATCAGAGGTCATAAAAATCTGACCTCATAGGAAAACATTGTTTTGTATAAATACGGTGTCTCTCTATTTTAAACACCATTGTGAGTTTGAAAATGTTAAGATAACGAAAGGACTAGCTCCAATCAATCGTTGTTTTTCCCTACGTGGTAGAACCAAATATATAAATATGTATTGTTCAAAGCTAATGTAATTCTTTCATCACAAAATGCTAAAAAATATGCCTAAAAATTTGAAATTTGTAAAAACAATTTCTCACTCAAATTTAATTGGTTTAAGTATTTATATATGACTATATACATTGTGAAGAATCCATATATGCAGAAACTTACAGCTGAAGGAATCTACTTTTTGACCAAAGTTCCTTACCAGAGTTCTTTTAAACAAAGGTTCTTTAGACCAAAGGGCTTTAGACGAAAGTGCCGTATCTCTTCTGGCGCTCTTAGAGTTAGAAAGATATAAGTCATCGGAAGTTCCTTCCTTTCTTCTTGACCAATAATACCTCAATAAGTGGTTAATATGAATCCTTTGGAAAATTCTTGGGATGTCAGTACCACTTCTGTTTTCAATACCTTCTTTAGTATTTCTGCAAATTTTCCTTCACAAAATTTACTGGTTTTCTTAAGAATGTCCTTTCCCGTAGTTCCAGGTGATATGTTTCTCATTTTTCGCTATCTCCTTATAAATATCTAATATTAAAAACTCATGCCAGGTTGTATGAAGATTATTTTTGTTAACTTTTAGGCTGACTTAACCGAGAAGGAATCTCTGATCCACTGTTGTGTTTTCAACGGTTTTAAATGGTTAAACCTGCCAATAGATCTTATAGGTCATTATGTGACATCCTGGCCTCAAACAGTCCATCTGTCTTGAATTTTAGGAATCAAATTGCAGGAAAGTTAAATGTTTTCCATCAAATTCCGGTGGAAGAGTCGAGTGTGGGAAAAATGTGTATAACCACGCTGTTTGGTAGGTATGGTTTACTTTACATACTCGCTGGTATGGTATCATCTTCATAAATGTATGTGGTTTTTTAACGAAGTCTGCGGAGATCTACCATTCGTTTTCGCTTTTAAAGAATATAGATCGTTCTACTCTTCAGACCACGAATCAAATTTTGTACACCTAAATTAGGTATTTGACTGCTTACCTGACTATCGGTTAAAATTAGTAGCACACAAATACCAGTTGATAATAGACTGGCTCGAATTTCTGAGATACCTCGTAACCAGCGAAGTCATCTCAATTCTTCCTGATAGATTTGCATCCATAGGTAACTCCCTACACCTGCCACATATAAATTTCTAAGGGAATTTCTAGCTTTATTAATTTTTTCAGGAATCATGTGAAGCATGCAGCCTTCATTTCAGCCGGGCAAAATGACGCCCTAAAGGGGGCCCATAAATATAACAAATCTACATTCAATTGGTCACGACGTACTGCGTGTGCCTTCTAGGAGGCCAAACTTGCAATGTTTTCAGCCAGCATATTAAGAAATATTGCAGGATGTTTCATTTGGTATTTTGGGTGATGCAAGTGCGACGTGTGTGGGGCTACCTTAGAACAACATCAAAAGGAAATGTGGGCCCCGTTAACTTTTTGTCTAAAAGGTTGTCCATAGCTAAGACAAAAATGTCTACGTTTGTAAAAAAATCTCTTTTGCGGCCTTCTGAGCAGTAAGAAAATATTGCCCACAATATAAAGTTCCAATGTAACCATTTTCACTGATCGCAAGGCTCTGGCTTTGATATTCATTTTCCTAAAGTCTTCGCATCCTACCCTGATCACTCGAGTACTGGATTTCATTGGAAAATTAGTTAATGACTTGCAGTGGTTACACGTCAAGCTTCTCACCCTAGATGACGCTCTGTCCAGGAATAAACGAGACACAGACATCCCCCTCCCTGTCAAAATGGCGAAGCCCATCTAGTAATATTTAACCGCAACTCATTCTTACAGCCTCATCTCGTGGCTGCACTTTCATTTTTTTGCTTTCAAACCATCGATTATGCCCTGCTAACCACATAACAAATTAGATGGCCAGTTATTACACGATTCTTGAGTAAGGAACAAACAAACCTTCAATTACACAGGGGAACAATTTTAATCGCATTTTCTGTTGACTTAGATTTATCTGCCAATTTTAATTCTTTTTTCCATGCTGATTTCAAATATATAATTTATTTTTACCTACATCCTATAGTTATTCTGTAATTTCTATTTTCTCGTTTTCCCGAAAACTGCCCTCCAGGCGGACAGAGAGGGTGCTTGTAGAAAGTAAATACTTCACAGTACATAGTAGTAAGATAGTAATAAGTGTTATTGTGCAAAATATTGACATTATCGTTTTTTTCAAGTTTCATGTTAGAGGGATGGCTTCGTCAAGAGAAAAATGCGTTAATGATCCAGACACCTTCTGCTACATAGGTGGCTCTTACATACTAGTTCGTCAAAGGCGCAATATATCAACCTTTGTGATCCGCACTTATAAGGCATATTTCGATGTTCCTCTTTGCGATCAAGATAAGAAGTGAGCCTCACATGCTGTTTGCCATATTTGTGTGGAACATCTTCGTGAGTGGACGAAAGGAAAGAGAAATAGTCTTCCTTTTGGAATCTCCATGGAGTGGCGAGAGCCAAAGGATCAGGTATCGGACTGTTACTTCTTTCTGGTGAATACTAAAGGGATTGGCAAGAAAATTTCGCACAAAATCGACTACCCCAACATTCCCTCGGCGATCCGGCCAGTACATCATTCTGAGTCTTTACCAGTTCCCATTTTCAGTGGATATGCTTCCTCCGAGGATGAAAATGATGTACCTGATATGGACTTCCACGGAATGAATTCAGAGTCTGCATATTCATCATCAGATGCTAAACAGTCAGTAACTTATCACTGTTTCAATCAAGAGGATGTGAATGACTTGATACGTGATTTGGTGCTCTCCAAGAAATCTGCCGAACTTTTAGCCTCCAGATTGAGTGAAAGACATATGCTTGACAGGTTGGTACGGGCATCATATTACCGAACAAGGGAGAGTACATTTGTTAAGTTTTTCTCTGAGGACAAACAATTTGTATACTGCTACGATGTTCCTAGTATGTTTACCGAGTTGGGACTTGTCACTTATAGCCCTGCTGAGTGGAGACTGTTTTTGGATAGCTCCAAGGTAGCCTCAAGTGTGTTCTTTTGTATAATGGCAATGACTTTGGTGCAGTTCCTCTCGGTCACTCTGTCCGCCTGCGAAAAACTCACGATTACATAAGAATGGTCATGGATTTACTTAATTACCATGGAGACAATTACATCACATGTGTAGACCTTAAGATGGTTAACTTCAGCCTTGGTCAGCAGAATGGATATACAACGTTTTCATGCTCTATCTGTATGTGGTACAGGCGAGCCAGTGACAAACACTGGTCTCTAAAAGATTGGCCAGTTGGGGAAACTTTGGAAGCAGGAATGCCAAACATTGTTAATGAGCCAATCGTAAGTCGAGAGAAGATCGTTTTCCCTACACTTCATCTTAAACTGGGGTTGATGAAGCAGTATGTCAAGGCGTTTAGCACTGATAATGATTGTTTTCAGTACATAGTATCGGCGTTTGCTGCTTCGTCATACAAAAATATAAAAGCAGGAGTATTGATGGTCCAAAAAATCCGAAGACTTCTGAGTGATTCTAGATTCGTGAACACCATGAATGAAAAAGAGAAGGCAGCCTGGCTCTCATTTTCTGCAGTTATTCGTAACTTCTTGGGAAACAAAAAAACACATAACTACAAGGATCTGGTTACTAATATGCTTTTAGCATATCGTGATCTGGGATACAACATGAATGTGAAGCTGCATTTCCTAAAGATTCACCTCGCCTGATTCCCAAAGAATCTGGGAGCCGTGAGCGACGAACAAGAGAAACGCTTACATCAGGATGGAAAAGCTCTACCAAGGTTACTGGGATAGACACATGATGGCGGCCTACTGCTGGACGATTATAAGAGATCAGCCAGAGAAGACTTACAAGAGAAAGAGTTACAAACGCAAATTTTGGCCCGATTGAAATCAAGAAGAGGTCCTGCAGCCTGATGTACGGTCATTAATAAATTAGCATCTATTTGATTACAGTATTTGTAATCCTAATGTGTAATTCAAGTTTCTTTTCATATGCAATAAAGTGTTTGAGCAAAAAAACCTGCTTCACTCTAAATAACGCAAAAGGATGATTCAAAATTACTTCAGGGCATGATGATAGCCGTGATAAAATTAGAATTATTGTATAATATTAGTTATTGATATTACGAAAAATCTGTAGCATTTAGAGAGAATCTGATTTCAGATTTGAATTCAGTATACTCGAATTAGGTAGGAAAATGTACTTTTGCCAATTCACCAAATACATTGTTTCCCAGTGTTATCCTCTCTCTGCCTGCCGAACACTGACCGGGTATTTCTTGACCACCGGTCTAAATCTAAGTAGGATTGTTGTACATCACTAGCACAGGCATTATACTGTCACTCTATTCTTCTTATATCTACAGTTCTCTATACATTAGATGCCTTCATTCCCATCAGTCAATTCGCGGAGGAACCCGGCGATATGACGCAAGCTCTTTCTTCCTCAACGGGTTCACATTCCTCACCATCTTCCCTAAATCTCTTAACAAATTTAATACTCTTTTTGCTTTTGAAGTCTCAAGAACACATTCATTTCTAATTCAAGTAGGCATAAACGATCTAAGGAATTTAGTTGTGCGAAAGGTCCCACTGGACCTTCAATACACCACTAATTTACTTCTGAGGGAGTGGCTTGCCTTTAATGCAGAAAACAAGGTTACTCTTTTCAACCAAAAGTTGCGTCAGATTTCTCTTAAATGACATTCCTTATTTATACAGACTTTCACACACGTCAGTCTACAGCAAAAATTTTATTATTTACCTTACTGACTTGGTACCTACAAAGTCATGGCAAATGGCATATGTCGGGAGCTAGTTTTACGCCCCTTGCTAATCGCAACAATCTAACAGCATATTTCCTCAATCTAGCTGTGTGTCATGGCACAGTCAGCGAATATTGACAACTACATGATGGCAAAACTTAGCAACCTTACGCCATTCGTGGCCTATTTTTTTCTTACAGTCACGGGAGAATCACATCATTGTCATTCACACAACTCTCGCTCGGCTGCCATAATAGTTCCACTGTTAGTGCTAGGCCATACATTAACCTCCAATAGACTTCTCCTTCTACGCGAGCTGCAAGGCATCTGACTTGAGGCAATCAAGAAGAATTCTAGCTGGAAACCCCATTGATGAAGACAAATAGTGAGCGTGTTAACCAACTTCTCCACTACCTATTCATGGGCAATGGACTTTTCTTTGAGTTACTACTTAATGTCAATAATATACTTAAATCTGCCCTAAAAATTCCTCATTTTTTCTTCCCTGCTTCATTTCCAAGTAAACAAATGTTTTCATTCCCCCAAAATTATTTATTCCTTTCAGTTGATTTCCTTTATTAATTATTGTCCTCCTTGTCCTTGCTAATGGTAGATTGTTCTTGTAAATGAATGGACCAGACCAGACAGCTAAAGAATCCTTCAAAACAGAGGAGATAGCATAAACCCTCCTCATACTGCCCTCCGAACATCCCTGAAGGGACGAAACGGCATAAAAGAGAACCAATAATCACAACCATAAAACACAATCAAGAATCAAATAACTTTGTTTTATTGGTCCAGTTTAACTTTTGATTCTTTCGTCAGCGAAATCCGCAATATTAAACATTTTTGCCAACTAGGACAAAATTCACCGCCTTTATTTCCATTGTCTTGGCCCATAAGAAAATATGCATTCGTGGCCTGGGAAAAAATTCCGCTCCTAAATTTGAATATAGTTATAGGAGATGTAATGAATGGAGGGGCTGTAATTAATTGGGCGATTTATTAAGTTATTTTTTCACAAGCCATAGTTATTATTTGAATACATGTTAGCTGGCTTCGTGGTAAGACAACCATGGTCAGCAGCCTAAATGCTTCCGAGATCAGCGTAGCAATTTTCAACTAACTTTAGGTCGCTTATAATGAATATTATGGTTAAAATTGTTAGTTAGCTGTACTTTTAGAGATACACCTACGTGTTACATCAGGTTGAAACAGGCTTGCAGCAGTGTGTTTCTTACCACACTTACAGTTTTACTGCCATTCGGTATTGTTCCAGCAGTCATAGAAGGTGGTTGTTCTGTGCAAGTTTACAATTTGAGGTGAAAGGTAGGTGATTTTCCTAGTCAAACACTTTTTTAAACTTATAATAAATATCCATTAACCATGCGAGGCATTTTATATTAATTTTATTTTTCTACTGAATCATATAAATACTTCTGCTAAGAGGTCATGCTCTGTATTATAATGATGAATTTATAAATAGATTTTCGGTTTATCTTCTAATTGTTTGTTTTTTTCTTCTTTCAGATGCTTCGTACTTGTGTGAATACGGCAGACAACTTCTGCTAGATTTGTGTTAGGGTGACCATTGCATCACAGAAGCGCCGTATAACTGCTATGGTTAGAAAGGGATATCACCTATATTTTGGATGGAAGATTGGTAATCAGTATAAGAACTGGGATCCTCACATTTGCTGCAACATTTGTGCTACTAACCTTTGCCAATGGTTGAACAGGAAGAGAAAAGGAATGCCTTTTGCTGTGCCAATAACGTGGCAGGAGCCAACAGACCATGCCAAAAATCGTAATTACTGCATGCTACCTCCAGTACAAAAGGGCTTGTCAAGGAAGAAAAAAGAATCCATTGAATATCCAGAAATTCGATCAGCTATTTGCCCAGATCCACATGGAGAAGGTCTACCTGTTCCTGATGCGCCAACTTCAGTATCCGTCGAGTCAGATGAGGAAAGTGGTGAGGAGGAAGCAGAGAATGATAACAGTGCCTGATTATAGAGTGACCCAAATTTTGACGAAACAGACTCCTCTATGACCTTGTCAGGGATCTGCAATTACCCAAGAATAAGGCAGAGCTGTTAAGGCTCTCGTTTTCAACAGTAGAATCTACTAGCAGCTGATGTAAAAATTTCAAAATTTCGTTACCATCAACAGCTGATTTAGTGGCTTGCAACAATATTAATGGTCTGATGGAAGCACTTGGCCTTGAATACGAACCCAGGCACTGGAAGATGTTCACTAATTAATCAAAAATAAGTCTGAAAGGTGTCTTACCCCACAACGGCAATAGTGAACTATCAATTTCTGTGAGCTATGCACCACATATGTAAGAAATTTATGAGAATATAAAGCTTATGTTGCAATGCGTAAAATATGGTGAACATCAATGGCAGCTCTGTGGTAACTTAAAGGTTTTTATTTTTGTGATTGGCTTGCAGGACAGATACCCAAGTACTGCTGCTTTCTGTGAGAAGGAGACAGCCATTCAAGAGGTTCACACCATATCAAAAGAGACTGGCCACCTCGTCAATCCTTGGAGCCTGGGGGGAAAAATATTCAACATTCACTTCCCACTGAACCAAAAAAAATTTGCTACCACCACTACACATAAATCTGGGGCTTTAGAAAAACTTTGTAAAAGCTATGGAAAAATCTGTTCAGGGATTCAAGTATTTAACATCAAAATTCCACTCACTGAGCGAGGAGGCTAAGATCAAATAGGGAGTTTTCATTGGTCCTCAGATTCGAAAGTTTCTTAAAGATGGTGAGTTTGAATCAGCCCTTCATGGAGAGGAGAAAGCTGCTTGGGAAGCATTCGGGTTAGTGGCAAAGGGATTTCTCGGAAGCAAAAGGGAAGGAAACTATGAAGAATTGGTGGAAAACCTCATCAAGGCTTATTTGAACTTAGAATGTAACGTACATGTCACTTAAAATCCACTTTGTTGACTCAAATTTAGACTTTTATACAACAAACTGTGAGGCAGTAAATGACGAACGTGATGAAAGGTTTCACGGAGATATTTCAACCATGGAAAAGCGGTACCAGGTTAAATGGAGCGCAACAATGCTTGCAGACTATTGCTGGACATTTACAATAAATGATTCTTCAGCCCACTATAAGCGTCAAGAAAAAAGGCAGAGAGTGGATATGCATTAGAGTTTTAAACATAATAATACACACTGTACGTAATAATAAAATAATCAAATATTACATGTCTCCTATCTTTAAATTCATAACAAGAAGCATTTTTTAAGGTGATATTTGTATTTAGTCCATGAAAATACATAACAATTAAATAATCTCATTTAAGAAGCACACAACTTTTCAAAAACTGTTGACTATTGTAATACAATAAGTACATTTTTACTAAATTTATGATAACTTTTATTCCCTTCCTAATCTAATATCTAACAAGAAAATTTGAAAGTTATAACATTCATCCAAAATTTATAACAACTCTTCCTTTACATTGAATGAAGGGCATTCTCTACCATTAAAGATCATTCATTAGGTTGACAATCCTGATGACAAGGAGAACTCATCGCTGACACCATGCAAAACACAAATCACATAACCTTAAAAACAGATACACCAACCCGCATACCCACACACCCCAACCAATAACCCACTTCGTCAGACATCACTGCAACAAACACCACTGCACAAACACCTCACCAAGAACACAACATACGCTCTTTCCTATGACCATCTTCCTATTTTAATCACATTAAACACAAAAATAAACTTTAGGCTACAACAAAACCTCAAAACATACACAAATTATCACAAGGCAAACTGGAAAGAATACACAAAAGAAATTGAACAAGCACTTTCAATATCCAACTACTCAAAGATGCACACAAGGCAAACAAATACTAACCAACACCATCATACAAGCAGACAAACACAACATCCCACTTAATAAAATACACAACACACAAAACTACTCTCTGAACTAATCAGAAACCTCATAGCACAACGGAACAATACTAGAAAACAAAACTCACCCCAACATTATAGCACAAAACAAACAAATTGATCGCGCCATACAAGAACACAAACAGGAATTATGAAAACACCACCTAGATCAGCAATGGGATCACAAAACAAACAAACTCAAACTCTGGAAAATCATTGCTGGCCTCACAAACAAAACACCAACACAGCCACGAAACAACACCATCACCTTCGGAAACAAAGAAGCCATAACACCCATACAAAAAGCAGAACACTTCAATAAACAATTCACAAACACATCCATACACCAAACAAAAAATGAAAACGGGAAAATAGACAGACTTACAAAAAAACTCCCCAAATCACAATTCACAACCACAACAAAACAGACCATTAGAGCCATAAAGCAAGCAAGAGACAACAACTCCACTGGCCCTGATGTCATACAAATCAAACACCTCAAACACCTAGGTAAAAACGCCATAAACCTCTTCACGCACAGTTAAAAACTCGCCATAAACACAAACAACATACTAAAACAATGGAAAGTAGCAAAAATAATCCCAATACCTAAACCAAACAAAGACATAAACAAATGAGACTCCTACAGACCAATAGCGCTGCTTTCACCCATAGCTAAAACACTAGAAAAAATCCTTCTACCCTACATTACATCTAACATCTCAAACAAACTACACCAAAATGGGTTCAAACCCATGCACTCAACCACCACAGCATTAAGCACAATAAACAACATAATCACAAATGGATTCAACAAGAAAATTACACTACATAGAACTATAGATGTCGCCCTTGACATGTTCAAAGCATTCGACACACCATTCCTACACAAACTAGTCAACAAGATCCACAAACTTACCATACCCACCACTCTTATCAAGTACATAGCAAACTACATCAAGGGACGACGCCAATACACCCATTTCCAAACACAAAATCCAAACACAGACACACAAAATCCGGAGTTCCCCAAAGAGGAGTACTTTTCAACATCTACACCTCAGATATACCAACTCCTCCACAAACAGTAAAAATTTTCACCTACGCAGACAACATCACAATACTCTCCTCACACAACAAACTAGAAACCGATGCACAAAAAATACAACCTTACCTCAACAAAATACACACAAGGACAATAAAAAAACAACTAAAGCTAGACGCCACCAAAATAATGACCACTATCTTCGCACCAGACCCTGCAGAATACAACACAACCCTAAATCTAAACTTATAAAACATAACACTATCCACCACAAAAGAACCGAAGATCCTTGGCCTCACTCTTGACCCCAAACTCACATACTCAAAACACATATAAAACACAATAGTCAAGGCCACGAAAACACTCAAATTTATTAAGGCACTCACAACTACACATTTGTGTAAACCAAGCAAACGCTCATTAACACCTACAATACAATCACAAGACCAGTACTAAAATATGCCGAAAGAATCTGGTCCCCAATCATCATTAAAAATCTACAGACAATTTCAAAACACAGCCCTCCGCACTGCCACAAGATGCACTCTTGACACAAACACCCAACTTCTACACGACGAGATGAACATCCTACTAATTAAAAATCACCTAAAACTACACGCATCACAACTCAGGCACAAAACGCAACATCCAAATCATCCCCTCCACCACATCACCAGACAATCTCCCAATCTCTGACACAAAAAAACAGACCATTTTCGATAACAACAACAACTACACCACCAACTTAGACACAGACGCTAACACAACAACAGAAGCACAATAAAGCAAAACATGAAAATAATCTACTCTCAGATCATACAACAATACTTGACACGCATAGCCCAAAACAAAATATTAAGTGCACCATTTCCAGCCATACACAATTCAGAACAAACACTAACAAAGCAGATCAAAAGAATACTAGCACATATACGAACGAATAAATCACCACTCCTGACATCATACATACACAAAATATCTCCCATCAACCATACAACACCGAACTGTCCCAAATGCCTAACATAGATACACCACACCATACCACACATCTCTTCAACTGCCCCAAAATAAACACAGGCCTGAATGAGGTGGATCTCTGGAAGAGACCCCAGGAGGCGGTTGGCCTGCTCCTGCGATGGTCCGAGGGGCTGGAGTGTGGCCTGTAATAGGTGTGAGGATCCCCGACCCAAACTCCTCAATTGAGTTCAAATCTCCCGGGCAAAGCTCCCCAAAGTTCGATTATGTTTTTAACCCAAAACTTTGTTATTGTCTTTATTTTGTGACGAGGTGCGTCCTTATTCTGAAAATAATAGTTATGATCATCAAATTGGTCCTAAACTGTCGGGGATAGGTACTGATGAAGTGCATTAAAGCCTCAGACATGAAGAGTGTCCGGATGCTTCACCGTGGGTACGATACAATATTCTAGAAAGCGCTCCCCTTTTCTCTTCCTAGCAAGGGAACATGTAGATGATCCAAACAAGCAGAAGGGAGCTTCATCAGAGAATATCACTTTGCTTTTGTCTTCAATAGTCCATTCTTTATATTTCCTATCAAAGTGGATCCTATCCGTAAGATCCTTTTTGGTGACATGAGTGTTCTTCGCAGCCCTTTTCGACTAGAGAGCTTTGTCGAAAAGCTTCTGCTTTACTATGATCGTTGAAGCGTTCACACCTAGTTTCATCCTACTGTGAGTAAGTTTAGCATTGGAACCAACTCAATCTTTAAGTGGAGCCTTACTAGGAGGCGATAGTGCCGTTCATTTGAAGTTATTAGGCGTCTAGAAGACTTTTTCACAGGAGTTTAACCACCTAAAGATGGAGCTCCTAAATGGAATTCTCACCTTTTATTTCAGTCCACTTTTGTGCAGAGTAACAAAGGGTGCCCACTTTTCTTTGGAAAAAAAAAACATTTATGGAATTTGAACAATTAAAACATTTATTTTAATAAAGAAATATTACGAAACATATTATAATTGCACAACATAATTCACTCAAGCCATATTTGTCATCAGTTAACTCTTTTGATCGAATAGCAAAACTCCGAAGACTGAAACTCACCTTCTACAGGAAAAGAACCAGAGAGCGATTTTGGATTCAACGAAGGAATAGGTTTTTCTTATTATTTTTTTTAATTTTGAGTTATAATAAACCTGCACTAATTTAAATATTAAAGTAATTATTGCTATCACGCAAATTTTAAAACTGAATGAAAAATAAAAATATATATTAATCGCATATCTTTTGGCCATGACTGTACAAAACCAGATAAAGAATTCTCTGCTTCAAGTTTTTATGAAGGAGACATTCTCTGAGCCAATTTAATGACTTTTTAATTATCTCTTTAAAATCATTTAACATTAAATATTTCTGAGAGATTGGTAAGTATTAATTTGCAGTATTAGACTGTATTTAAAAGCACGCTCTTTCCTTGCCCTTATTAACCAGTGAATCATCTGGTTTAAGGGTGGAGCAAATGAAAAAAAATACTTTGCATGTTGGTATACATGTACACACTCACCTATGTAAGAACTAAATATTTGATCTGAGCTTTACTGAAAAATATATGGAGCAAAACAAAATAAATGCCAAAGGTCAGTTTATTATGAAGAAAATTACTTGATAGTCTTAACTATTTAAATACGATTTAAATACATAATACCAACCACAGATTGTCTTATGAGGTAGAAAAAAGAGAGTAACGGATTACATAAAGTAATGGGAACCTTTGTCATAGAGTATTTAAGAAACATGAACGTATAAGGGAAATCATTTAGAAGTCAGACATCGGAAAAGATTTGTATATTAGACCAATTCTGAATCATATTCGTAATATTTACAAACAATATTCATACAAATATGTACATATACATCATTAGGAAAACTGAATACTATTATATTTTCAGATGAAAACATGCTGATTGATGCTGGAAAAAGCGAGAGATTCCAAGAAAGTTTTTCATATTTACAAAGGTCACTTTAGATATGAGTTTGCAGCAGGCTTTGGTTCCTCTCTTGCTCCCAAGCAGCGATAAGGTTATCTCCTTAGTTAATCCTTTTCAGTTAAATGTCGATAGGAACGAATATAAATATCCAATCATTTAAAACTTGATCAGACGATTATTATATTAAAGGGGGCAAACTTGTTTATGGCGATATTGTAAACTATGTAAAAAATACGATTGGACAATCCTTTTCATTTCATGAAATATATCCATTATACATAGAATATAGATATACGAATAACAGACCTAAATAGTTCAGCTACTCAAGGAAAAGGATCTGACCAAAGAGAAACCAGGATTTATCTTAAACTTGATTTGATTTTCCTGGAAAGTATGGTGGTTCCCGAAAAGAGACGGGTAGTAACGTGAGATCGGACTTTTAAAAAGCGATCTAACAGTGATCCAATTGGGATTAAGCAGGATATGGTTTCAGATTTATTACCCCCACCCCCTTCTTACTGATAGTATCCTTTATTCTCGCCTTAATTTCTTTTATTTCTACTGCTATCTCTTACTAGTCTATCACATTGGCTCCCAAGCCCAATTTCCAATGTTGCCATGAAATACCAAGCACGCCATTTCTTGCTGGGCTCAGTTAACTCGTTAATTTCGTGCGAAGAGGGTGTATTTCATAAGGTGAGCATCTGTTCTTTCTTCTAAAATAATAAAATCCATGCGGCACATATGGCTCATTTGGTATTGGTATATAATTCTTGCTTCACAAAAGCAACTGACATACAGGTGCACCAAGCAGTTTCCTGGCCACGGGTAGTTCATCTAGTCTTTGAAGATCTATATTTTTCTTTGGTACCACCTGACGCACCGCTGGCTCATGCTTGAAATAAGAAGAAGGAGCATGTTCAACCAGTAGCAGATTAATGGTTGCTGAAGCACTATAAAATTTGTTCTTTTTATTACCATAATGTGAGGAAATTACTATTCTGGTCTGTGAATTACAACGATATGCGTCATAATTATAAGAAATCAATCCAAAAATAATTATTAGCTTCCCGCCCCAATCTGTTTTTCGATCCTCCAACCATGAACTCATATGCATAAAAGAAATATCATAACTTACAATTTTTATTTATATTATATAACAATTTATAATATATTATATTTATATTATGTATAGGTAAGATTGCACTCGAACAGTAAAGTTGTTTTTCATATTTTTATATATTTTTAAAACTTTGCTAAGCATTTAGGGAATTATTTTAGGGAACCCGGGAACAGATCTGCTATTATAGAGAACTTTGGGGTGACGCGAAACCACCTAACAAAAAAAATAACACGCAGCCAAAATCCTTCCAGCGCCTCTTTAATTTATTATTAATATTATTATTAGCAAATCTATTCTAATATATTATGTATATCAATTCTAATCATTTTAGGCCCAAATATGAAGAAAAGCTTAGTCTACAGTAACGCCCTATCATCTACAGCTTTTATTAGAAAGCCAGGTCCATCTACACCTGTTATTACGAATCCCAGTCCATCTACTGCATCCCAATCACTAGTTTAGGAAAACTAAAAGTTAATATATCACCAGGATTTCATTGTAGTGCAAAAGAATCCATACATTATGATTTGCAGCCAGCAGCTAATTGTGCTAAAATACATCCAATTTATGTTTATCAATTTTTTTTATGATAAAGTTATATATTTTCTCTTAAAAGAAATAAATCAATATACTCAGAAATAAATGTCACCACAAGAGGCCAGGCGAAGTTCAAACTTGAGAAACTGGAAATGTGTAAAACACAAATGCATGAAAAAGTTTCTTGGAATTCTGATTTTGATGGACATGAATTAGCAGCCAACTTACAAATATTATTGGTATCGTAGTAAAATATATGGAGTAAAATTGATTCAAAAACCTATGTCAAGCAATCGCTTTGAAAGTTTTTTGATATTTTTCTATTTGGCAGATAACAATGATGCTGAGCCCCACAGATAGGCTTGCCAAAATGGCCCCTCTGAGTTGATTACTGTCCAAGAACTTTAAAAAATATACTCCTGGAAAAATGTTCTTATAGACGAAAGTCTTGTTCATCGCAGAGGAATAACTATTCTGTGGCAGCACATTCCTGATAAAGGAGGCAAGTATGGTCTCGAGTGTTACAAAATTTGCTCACTTGAAGGCTATGCATGGTGATGTAGATTAATCAGAGGAAAATGTGACAAAATTCCAGGTATTGCTCATGCTGATTACATAACGTTAAGGAAGGATTGCTTCATCAAGGCCGAACTCTATATTTAGACAATTTTTACACCTTTATCAATTAAGCTAGAAGTTTGCTTCAGAAATCAACTTATATCTGTGGAACACTCCATCGAGATTAATTGAATGTAACTCAATATGTAATTGCCAAGAATCTGAAGAGAGAGGAGAGACGTACGGCAA
The DNA here is from genome assembly GCA_963969495.1 of Ceratothoa steindachneri. Lineage (NCBI taxonomy): Eukaryota > Metazoa > Arthropoda > Malacostraca > Isopoda > Cymothoidae > Ceratothoa > Ceratothoa steindachneri. Next base: position 19,105,828 of record OZ018318.1, on the reverse strand, counting down.
GCAAACAATATGGTATAAAAGTGATGAAATGGAAAGATAAACGTGACATTCTAATGATGACAACTAAACTTAATCATAATCTTGCATTGGTAAGCACTGGCAAGAGAAGTCATGGAGTTGATATTTAAAAGCCTGAAACTGTGTTAGCCTATAAGGTTGCCAAGAAGAGCGTAGACATCAGCGATCAATTTGCTGCTTATTAATGAACTCTAAGAAAAAGAGAAGGTGACATAAAAAGGAAGCATTCGAGCTATTGTTTGTTGCTTCGAACATGAATGCTTATATCCTCTTCAATTTTGATTTTTAAAAATCTTTTCCTATAATTTTAGTAATTTTCTACTTGAAATTTAGGATAATTATTCTTATCTTGGGTATTTTTTTAGATATTTGTGATATTTTATACTTTCAATTCTGAATTTGAAATTTAAATTCATGTGTGATTTTTTACAATAAATAATTATTTCAGTTATTTATCTTATTCATTCAACCCATTAATTATGAGAACAGATAAGCAGGGAATTCAAAATTATGAAAAAATCAAAATTGGTTTTTGTACAACTGTTGTTACCTATGATATCTTTGATAACAGCACGTTGCGTCACCGGTGCCTAATGTGGGAGCGAATTTGATTTAATTTTGTTTTAGTCTGATATATTTTTATTAACATCAAGTGTTTAGAGTAGTACCATCATGATAAAATAATTAACTAAATATATTCCTTTCATTGACCATTTCCTATAGACGTAAGAGAATTTTACATTTTTGTTTTATTTTTCGATAATAACTGGACTAAACAAACTCTGTTTAAAATAAATAATTCCATTTAACAACGTCTGCTGACCAAAAGTCGCGTGCTCTCATTTATTCTGATTTAGGACTTGCTGACCTACAAAACTTTCAATAATTCCTGGACTGACCTTGGTACGAACTTGACAATTATATCATTGAAAAAAATGTAAAACAACATAAGGGTTTCAAATTTCGTTAGAACCGGACGAATAGTTATGGTGTTATTGCCAAATAATTCCCCTGTAGGAGAATACCATAATGCACCCAAGTTTTTTCCACCTCCCTTCTGGGCGGGCCGCATTATCAAACCTTCTCCTTCCTTCCCAATATCTGGTGGTCTCCGGACGGAAGAAACCGCCAGCCATTTCAGCTAACTACCGAGTTCCTTCCTCGAATGGTTATCTATAAATGGGAGTCCATCTTGGCTTCCATTGATTCCCTGAAGTTTACAAAAGACGAAATGGGGGAGCTTGATATTAAATCTACTTCCGGAGCCATGTAAACTTCTCCCGAGTTTCGAGTATAAAAGATGAATTCTTTAAACCCTCATTAGTAGAGCTTGCACAGAGTCTAGCGGAGCAGGAATTGCCATCTATCGGTGTAGTGGTAAACGGGCAAAGCACCAAGTCTTCAGAGAGGAGATCGGTCTCAGTTAGGAAGGCTCCTTACCACGTTGGTCTTCAAGTCAGTTCGGACCCAAGCTCGTACTCACGTGTCAGAGCCGAAGCTACCCACAGCATCACTCTGGTTCCCTAAGCGAGAAATATACATCTCGGCTTTTCTCCTTGACCCTACGAGTCGAGGGGTCACTCCCTCCCACCTTCCCCCACGGAGGCACCCAAGATTCCTTGGAGTTCCCGAGCGTGGGGCCCTCTTTAACAAGAAGCTCCCGTCACCGACTTCTTCCAGCAGAATCGTGAAGGAATTGTGGGATCAAGTCGGTCCCTGGGGAACCCACCTCATCGTCTCCACCCCTTATCTCACCAACTTCACTTACCTGTGCCACCCGAAACTCAGGTTCCAACGTAACTCTCTCCTTTCACATTCCCCAACTTCACTGGGAAGCTTACCAACATTACAAGTGTATAGGGATTTACATAGTGAATAGTTATTTACAAGCCAAGTGAGATATCCGCGATTCACTTATTAATTTATCTCTCAAAGCACCCTATTTGTATATATATATATATATATATATATATATATATATATATATATATATATATATATATATATATATTTCTTGTTTAGTGTTCATTAAAACTTTATTTTCATATTGCTGTGAACCTAACTTGTTTTGGGTCGCTTGCTGGCAAAGTTCCTTCCAATCCCTCCGTAGCCAACCTCTAAGCACTCTGAGTCAATAAACCCATTCAGGGCACGGGCCGAACGAAGTATAAGGAGTAGTACGACGACATCTCCGCATTCGGGATAATAGGATATATATATATATATATATATATATATATATATATATATATATATATATATATATGAGAGTCGGGAAAACTCCAACCACCCCTCGGCTTATTCCTCGACATCCCCACCTAACCTTAAGATGACTTTGGCAATCAAATCATTCTAAAGCGAATGTAGAACAACTTAAGGGTTTCATATTTTGTTAGAATCTGCCGAATATTTATGATGTTATTGCAAAAACAAAATAATTCCCAGGCTAACCTTGGGAGAACCTTGGCAATTATATCATTCGGAAGAGACTCTAAAACAATATAATGTTATTACCAAAACAAAAAAAAAGAAAAACGGGGACCGACCGACCAACCGACATAGTGAGGTGTAGAGTCGCCGGTGACTAAAAATTTACATAGAAATTCATTTCTTTTGGTTGAGCGACCGGACCCCTAACACTAGTACTTCCATAAAAGTTGGTTATCTCTATTTTACAATACTGGTAATCCCTAAAAGTAAATGGCTGTAATGAAATACTTAATGTTTAAAACAAATGGCCAAATTTACATGGGAACCTTTTTAAAATTGACAAAATATAGCATATATGTACAGTATTATAATTTATTTAATTGAAAAAATCTCATTTAGTATATCGATAAGCAAAATTTTGCATATGAGAAAGAACATTATCTATCATCGATAGGGATATCTATCATGGAGACTAGTACAATTTAAAATATGTATAAATACATTTTGGCTAATAAAAAGTACAATTTTTCGGCATATCGAAAAATATTTTCTGTTATGTGAATAATTACATTTTCAATATAACAAAAAGCACATCTTCACATTCTATAAATTTAATCAAAATTATCCTAACATTACATCCATGCAGACTAAAATTATAAAAGAAACTCTTTAACAATAATAAATTATGAAATAATATTGTTAAATATATAAAATAATATTATTTAAGTGAAGTTTTAAAATATAAAATTCCAAATGTCTCCTTTGATATCCTCGGGATCAAAGTTTGGAGAGAGAAAGAAGGAAGAAGCGGACTGGGTTAGTTTGGACCTGAATAGAGTTACGAGATTTGGGACTTTGAAAAAAAAAGTGAAAAAATGTCCCTTTAGATTCTACTATTTATGTTCTTTTTGAAATAATTAGGCTGAACTCAACAATATAAATGCTTATATTTTAGAGAATATTTCAATTTTGGGTCAAAATGACCCAAAAATGATAAATGGATTATATAGAGTAAACCAGGCAATGGCTTCGCCACTACCCCCTGCGGGGAAAGCTTGCGTTTCGCTACTAAGATTCAAATTTAAAATCTAAAAAAAAGCAGCAATGATTAATTTTTTAGAAATTTTCTGAACTTCGCCAATTATAATAATTTTAAAAGGGAACTCTAAACTAAATTTCCACCCTTTCAAAATATCACGTTGCTAAAATATCGTTATAGAAGATATATAAAAATTGATTTTCTGAACTTCACCATTTGTAATTCTTTGGGTTTTAAAAAGTTTACAAAATTTCGATACGTATATTTATTTCTGAACTTCACCATTTGTAATTCTTTGAGTTTTAAAAAGTTCACAAAATTTTGATACGTATATTTATTTCTGAACTTCACCATTTTGTTTTATGATATTATAAAAGAATTATTAGAAATAACTTCGATGAAAAAACATGTTATAACCAAACTAAGATGAAATTATTATTCAAATACTGAAACAAAATCCCCTTCTTAAATTATAGTTAGTGATGATGATGATGATGGTGATAAACACGAAATTTTCATTTCTATTGAATGATGATGCAATAATTCTTAAGGAAACTTCATATATGAGAGAGATAATGAACAAGTAATAAAAGTAAAATAAAAATAAATTAAGTTCGAATCTATTGCCGACCTAATAAATGAAAGAAAGGCGTAACAGACTACCATGAAGCTGGCCCTGGATCAGAACCTTCGCTACTACTCATACAAGAGGAGCAAAGGACAAATTCTGACAGCCAAGGCAAAGGAGAATCGGTTGGCGAAAGCAAAGAAAATTCAGAACAAGCTGAACCATCCTCTCAAGCCGGACCCAATTTGGTTCTTTTCAGATGAAAATAACTTCTGCCAAGACCATTTTCACAACCAACAGAACAAGAGGTATCATGAATACTACGTTCCACAAACTGTTATGGTCTGTTTGTGTCTCCTGTGAGGGTAACACCATGCCACCCCATATCTTTGTACAGGGTCTTTAGGCTCAATTAAGAAGGCGATGTAGAGCTTCTGGAAATCGTGGTCAAACCCTGCCTGAAGAAGATTACTGCTGGAAGTCTTTACCTCCAGAAATAGTCAGAAGTGGCATTCGGAGAAATTCTACGACCTCACCAGCCCTAGCTTACAGGCGCGGATCAAGGGAGGGGCTAAGGGGGCTGAAGCCACCTCCAATTTACAGACCGGTGTATGTTTATATTACTTTTTTAAGCTATACTTGCATTTTGCTATTAGGAAAGAGTTATGTAATAATATAGAATAAATATAAACCATTTTTTAAATCGTTGCGATCAAATGTACATTATATGATACATGTATAAAATGCAAGTAATTCTCATAAATAATTATTCAATTCAGTATTATACCTTAGCTGACGTCCAAAAACTATAACTCATAATTCCCTAATATGTGGAAAAAAATTCGGATCTGATAGAATTAGTACTCACTTCCATGTGATATACGATTATTAATTCAATGCTGTATAGGATAACTTATTAATGTTTAATGCTTTTTTCTCTCAGGTTAGCACCCTCACACCTCATATTTTTTATCCTAGATCAGCCACTGCCACCCTATGGGAGCCTAGATTCTTTAATTATAATTCCATAGATTACAATGTGTGGGCACGATTGAGAAAGACAGGAACTGCTCTACCTGCAACCACAAGGCAGAGCTAGTGGCCAACAGCAAAGTATTCGAAGCTTTTTCCTTGGACACAGTGAGTAACGCATGCCATAAGTTCTGTAGCCATCTTGGGGCCTTGGCAGAAACTAAGGGCGGCTACTATGAGTAAATTAACACCCAGCTATAATATAGTTGGTAGATAAAAAAAATTAAACTGCATTTATTTTTGGCTGAGAAATGAGGTTTGTTTATCTTCTATGCCATCTATATTTTTAGAACGTGATTTTTAGGATATTTTTCATTTTTTTACTTAAGAAGTGGACAAGTAAAGTGTATGGAATTTCCAGTACATTATTTCCCCCCCTTCCTTTCCCTCCGGCCCTCTCCCTCTCCCCCTGTCCCGTCTCTCTCCCGTCCCTCTCCCATCTCTTCCCCCTCTCCCCATTTGTTCCTCCCTTACAAAAGGATATCGAAAACGCGAAAATTTATCTCCGCCCCTCGCCTCCTTTCTTTCCCCTTTTCTCCCTCACCTCTTCCCTCTCTTCCCTAATATCTCTAGCCCTCTTCACCAATCTCTTATTTCTTTCTGTCCTCCCTCCTTCTCTCTCACCCTTTTCCCCTACAAAAGAATATCCAAATCTTGAGAGAAAAATTTAAAATATAGATTTATAGAAGATAAAACGCTCGATTTATTTTTGTGGCCAGAACGTACTCGCTCATAAGTAACGGTCAGTCACGGATGAGCAAAAACTTCCGCTCATGCGCGGTGTACCGTTTACTCATTTGAGGAATATTTTTATGATATGGAAAGTGCTCAGCTCTCTTTAATCTGTTTAAAATCTAAAAATAATAATAAACATCAAGTAAAGATAATTTTATGCCACAATATATATATATATATATATATATATATATATATATATATATATATATATAAAGAAAGAGCAATTACAGGTTCTGCGGGTGATAATATAACCTGTGGGGTAACGCTCTGGGCGGTTTATACCAGTAGTTACTGTGCCTGGTAGCTTAGCGGTAAAGCATCTGACCGGCAAGGATCGCCTTCATTGTGCCGTCCTCTGCTCCCTTTGATGCTGGATTCTTCTGTCTCATTTGCTCATTCGCGTCCAATTCTTCTTTCTTCCCTACTATATATATATATATATATATATATATATATATATATATATATATATATGAAATGAAATGAAAATTAACCCACAGGAAAATGAAAGGATAATCCAAGCACTTTCGAACTATATTTTCAAGTTCATTTTCAAGGACTAGCATGAAAATGGAGAAGACAACCTTATATATGGTACAAAGATACGAAGGGAACGCCCACCACATAGTACAAACCAATGGAAAAAACACAGAAACAACACAAAAAAATACCAAGAGAGAGAAGAATAGGCAACTAATAACAGACATATGCATCAATAAAACGATATACACACAACAACGTCATGTACATATATTGAATATGGTGTGTGAAAAAGAAAACATTTTAAAGGATTATAATTAGAGCGAAAACATTTAGGGCTAAGAGTTAATCCACGATCATAGAAGAGACACGTGGTGGGGGAGGCAATACGAATGATATTACACTAATAAAGAGTGACAACAGGCTGCATTATGTAGTTTTTTCATGTAGTACAAGTTGTTTTTTTTAAAACAAGGTCGAATTTAAATAAGACAGGGAAAATATTTATATTAGGTAAGATGCCCATTAAGGAACACTCGACAATTTTGTCAGAATTACTGTCAATGGGTGGTTATTTTAAAATAAATGTAAAAGTAAAGAGCTGTTTATTTCACGTCTTCTAACATTATACTTATGTTGGTAAATTCTAGGAGATAAAGATTTACCAGTTGAGCGAATTAAGGTAAATTAGAAATAGAACATTCTATAGAATATATTCCACTTTTTTCCTTATATTATTGTGGACTACAATTTTATATAGAGTGGATTCATATCTAAAATTTTAAGTTGCTTAAAAATACGGGTGACACAAAAAAAAATGGTTCAAAGTATGGCAAGATAGGACAATTTTTGTAATTGTAAATCGATGGGTTATCAGTTCTATAAAAAGTTCTCTTAGCAAAGTTCAATGAAGTATGCAAAAATTGACAAGGATAACAAAGTTTTTTACCTACGAGTATTTCATATCCTTATCTAAAAATTCCAAGACAACAATTTCATTCTTCTCAGCTTCGATGTTTGTTCTTTGTTTACTAAAGTTCCTTTATACGATCTTCTTCCTCTTCTTTGTGAAAAATTATATAATTCAGATCTCCCTGTACCGGTCAATACTTTCCTACGGCTATTTCTCTTTGTTCTAAATATTTTAAATTTTCATTCAATGATAAATTTTACCTTCAAAAATTTGGTCTTCCGATAGGGGGTTGTCTATCTCCCGCCCTTTCTAATTTATATATGGAGTTCTTTGAGGCGTTGTTCTTGCCCAAATCATTGATTTTCCTATTGTATGGTACCGTTACATTGATGATATTATATGCCTTTGGCCTTCCTCAAAAAATATTGACAATTTTCTTTGCAATCTTAATTCTCTAGTCCCTTCTATTGGGTTGAGGAATAAGTTCTTTCGGTTTTATCAAATTTATTCATTACCATTAACAATTTTAAAAAAACTTCAGTTTTAATTGATAACAATATGCAATTTAATCAATAATGTATTCTCCGTTGTTATTTACGACTTCTTGCCAACGTTTAACTAGTTTTTCGATGCCTCTGCAATAAAAATCTCTGGATTTTGACTCCAAGAATTCTTCTAATCAGATTCTTAATTCCACATCAGTATTGATCGAAACGCCGCGAAAATTGTTGGAGAGCGATGGAAATCCGATGGAGCCAATTCTGGCGAATATAGAGGATGCGGCAGGATTTCCCAATTAAGCGTTTGGATGGCATCTTTTGTCATATTGGCAATGTGAGGACGAGCATTGACGTGTTTCAGAAGGAGTCCATAACGTCGATGAGATCGCTTTTCCCGAATAGCTTCGGCGAGTCTATACATTTGTTGAACGTAGAGTTCTGCATTGACAATCTTGTTGTTCGCAAGGAGTTCATAAAGAATGATGCCTTCACAATCCCACCAAACACACAGTATCGTCTTTCGTGGATGAAGTCCTTGCTTTAATCGCTAAAGTGGTTTTTTTATTAGGGCCACGCCATTATTTTCGATGGTTCATGTTGACATAAACACACCACTTTTCGTCACCAGTGATGATGCAGGGAAGAAACCTGTCCTTATATTCACGAGTAGCTTTGTGACGAGCAAGCAAACCTGCGGCAATCGTGGAGCGTTGAAGTTTGTTGCTTTCGCTCAAAGCGTGCGGGACCAATGCATCGAGTTTTTGAACTTTTCCCATCGAATGAAAATGATTCACTGCAGTTTCCTGATCACAAGCCAATTGTACAGCCAATTCTCTAGTCGATTGACGAGGTTTTTCATGAAGAAGGTCCTTCAATCGATCTTCATCCAACTTAATGGGGCGACCAGAACGTTATTCTTCATTAAGATCGAAAGGACCGTTTTTGAAACGTGAAAACCACCATTGAGCTGTCCTTTCTGATAAAGCATTTTCTCCGTACACAGCGCAAATATCGCGACGAGCTTTGGCTGTGTTTGCATTGTTCCCATCTCGATTGAAAATGAATAACAACAAGTGTCGAAAATGCGCCTTTCTTTTAACTTGATATTCCATTTTGAGTGTACAGAACAGAAATTAAATTAACACAACTTTTAAATAAACCGCAATGACTTATTACTCAACTCCAAGACGTAGCTTAAGCAAAAGCCTAATAGTCTACGCTGTTAAGAGACGTAGCCTAACTTTTGCAAATTTTGCTCTTATTATTTATTATTGTTTCTTAATATGTGCACAAATCACGTCAACAAAACTTAAATCAATACAACATTAATAAAAACGCAAGAACTTATTCCTCAACCTAATATTAAATTTACCCTTGAAATTGAGGAAAATGGGACTCTTCCTTTTCTTGAACTTTCAATACATATGACGCCGTCAGGTTTTAAATTCTCTATTTATCGCAAACCGTCCATCTCCAGTTCATATATTCACTTTTATTCTTATCACAGTGTTAAAATTAAAAGATCTGTATTCACTTCTATGTTTCTGCGTGCATTACGCCTTGTTAGTCCGGAATTTTTGGATTAGGAATTGTCAATATCTTTGAAATAGGTAAAAGACTTTGCTACTCTCGTCAGTTTTTGCATACTTCATTGAACCTTGCTAAGAGAACTTTTTATAGAACTAATAACCCACCCCTGTTTTCAATTACAAAAATTGTCTTATCTTGCCATATTTTGAACCCTTTTTTTGTGACAGCCGTATTTTAGGGCAACTTAGTATCTCTGTAAATTTTAGATATGAATCTACTTTATATAAAATGTTAGTCCACAATAATACAAGAAAAAGGTGAAGTATATTCTATAGAATGTTCTATTTGCAATTTACCTTAGTTCGGGAAAACTGGTAAATTTTTATCTACTAGAATTTACAAAATAAGTGTATTAGAAGAGGTGAAATATACAGCGTTTTATTTTTACATTTATCCGAAAATAACCACCCCATTGACTGGAAATCTGCAAAATTCCTTTATCATTCCGCTGATTTCACAAAAAGAAATATTGTCGAGTGTTCATTAATTGGCATGTTGCCTAATATAAATATCTCTCCTGGCTTATTTAAACTCGACTCTGTTTTAAAAAACTTGTACTAAATGAAATAACTTCATAATGCAACCTGTTGTCACTCTTTATTAATGAAATATCATTCGCATTGCGTCCCCCACAATGTATATGTGCTGTGATCGTGAATTAACTCCTAACCTTAAATATTTTCGTCCTAATGATAATCCTTTAATTTTTTTTTCACTTACCACATTCCATTCATATACACGGTGTTGTTGTGTGTATATCGGTTTAGGGATGCATATGTCTGTTATTAGTTGTCTATTGTTCTTTTTATTGGTATTTTTCTGTCTTGTTTGTGTTTTTCCATTGGTTTGTATTATGTGATATGCGTTCACTTCGTATCTTTGCACCCTATATAAGGTTGTCTTCTCCATTCTCATGCTATTCCTTTTAACAAACTTGCAAATATAGTTCGAAAGTGCTTGGATTCATCTTTTCATTTTTTTGTGGGTTAATTTTCATAATATATATATATATATAAACTACCTCACAATTCATGTTTTTATCGTTTTCGGTTGATTGTTTGCTTACTATTTGTATTGTAATTACAAAAAGGTAGAAATATATGAAATATTCTTTTCTGACTATTTTTGCCTGGGAAAATTATTCTTTTGCCTGTAACGTTCACAATTGCAGCCGAGCAGTCATTGAGTCAGACACGATCTTTCATAAGCCCCCTCCCCTTCCATCCAAAAGAAATCTAGAGATGTAATTTTGGGGAAGTGTGCTGACTACTCGATCGGACCGCAGAGGCCGATCCATTTACCAGGAATGTTTTCATCAATCCATTGATGAACATGAAATCCATTATGAGGTGGAGCTCTATGTTGCTGGAAATAACATTACTGATCTTGTCCTTCACATTTGTGCAGTAAGACAAACATCAATATATGATATCTCTTTTTTGTACACTGTGCCTTCGCCCAATTATTCATAGAAGAGAGTCATTCAAAAGAATAAACAACTCATAGATCATTCGAGCGGTAATGGTGTCGATTAATAAGTGTGACATAAAATATGTATGATTATGAGTACAAACGGCGAATTATTGTGTGAGAGGCTTCTCAGATTTGGTAGAACTTGTGGCACAATTAGGTCCCACCCAGACGGCGAAGATAATAGCACCTCCACCCACTCTCCCCGCCTGGCCGTTTCTCGTAAGCTGAAACAGCCTCGCGCCTACACCCAATCGTTAGACTCACAGGAGTCAAACCCGTACAGGGTGGTTACTCCTAAAGCTGCTCCCATTAATGAGGAAAGTACAAAAGCAGCTTCAGCTCCAACACCCCTACCTAAGACTGGACCGGATTAATCAGAGGCGCGAGATTCTCCTAAAGACTCTCTTGGTGAACCAAACTTCCCCCATAAGTCGTCGAAGCGGACAGTGTATTCAGTATCTTGTATTCCGGCTGGTTTCCGCCCAATTTCTCAAAACTTTTCATATGCAAATTGATGGAGAAAGTGGTATATCTTAGAATAGGCTGCTTCCTGAAAAGCATAATCCATCTGTCTTCTTCACAGTTCGGCTTGCGCAAGTTCTACGCCACGTCGGGTGCTCTTCTCCGACTGCAAAATGCTATCTTCGAGGCCTTTCTTCGTATACAGCACTACCCCTACGGTGTTTATCTATTTAGAGAAGAATTAAAATACCGCATGGCAATGCTATCATTGAGACCCTCTCCACAACGCAAGGGAACAAACGCTTTACAATATTCATCTCTGAATACTACTAGATTGTCGATTCCACGTACAGTTGGAGGAAGCCCGTTTCAGCCCAATATGGCAGTAAGAGGGCATCCCGCAGAAAAATGTCACACCTAGTTCTTTGAAAGATGTCGTCTACGCTCTACGTAAACGACATTTCGTTCTAATTTGGTGCGGCTCAGATGCAACTCTGGAGCATCTTCTCTATGAGTCCTATAAGTAGTGGATTTTCATTTTTTTTTCGGTCTTTCTTTCAACCAACACTTCAATGGGAGGCCCATAGTTGCATCCTTATTGTTTTTCTTGTAGCAGCACCATGGACATTCTTCGTTTCTTGGCGGTGAGCACATAAGGTGCTAATCGAGGTACTGCATTGCTTTTATAATGATCCTTTGTTGATTCGAAGCTTAATGACAGATATGAGTTCTACGCATTAGCAGCCGAGTGTGTATTGAGTAAGAAGGCGTCGATTCACCAAACTGGTCTCGATGACTTGGGGGTGCCATATGCTCAAAGGTGTATACAGTGCTTTATGCGCATTTTTGAGCAGGAACTAATTCGCCCTCATTCGCCAACGACTTTCAATGAATCAGCACCAGATTCTAAAGGTTCCTCTCCCGATGATGAACGCTAGTTATATCCAAGGCCCATCCAGTCTATGGCAAAAAATCCTACGACAGCTCGGTGTTGCTTTCGATCTGGTGGCGCCTCTGATTCTTCGCAAGATGCGACCCAGTAGGGTACCATCTTTGGCTATTTCTCTCCACGCTTCTGCTACCTAAGCTCTAACATCGCCAAGAGTATTGTGTTCTACTTTTTTGTAGCACAATTCTTATCACCTGGAATCTGTGGCACTGTACAATGATGGCTACAATTGCCAGGAGGGACTCAACTACCACATCGCATCGCCTCTGTTTGAAATCTGCTGGTCTCTACCATGCGCTGGAATGGTCTTTATTCCCAAGCTGCTTGCAATTTTCTCTACCACACAGTACAGGAGATAACGCGTCGAGCACAGTCCATAGACTGCACTGTGATCTTTAGCGAGTCACAAAGCACCCTGACTGCTCCCGTGGCATTGGAATCTTCACATAGTCTGGTTAGCGGTAACCGTGACGCTACGGATGGCGCGAACAGGGTGGATGTCGAAATTTTCTTCTGCTGGGTTCCTGGACATATGGGAATTGCGGGTAAGGAGCGTCCCACTGAGGACGCGAAAGAGTCTGCAAGAACTGGACGACCATACCAGCGTACAAATCTTCCATTAACTGAATACATAGTAGAAATCAGGACACACCTCCCCACGCTGTCTGGCAAAGAATATGGGAGACACTCGATAAGAACTTGCGTGGTATCATGCCATCGTGCCATCGAGCCTCCACTGCTCCTCTGGACTGGCCGGCAGAAGAATGCGGACGCTTCAGGTCGCTTTCCGTCATCATCGGATTAGGCATCTCGCGGGACGCACTGACATTAATGGAGTGGTCCCCTGAACCTTATCGCAATGACTGCGTTGTGCCATAGACTTTTCGGTCCAATTTTGTGGAATGTTCCAGTCTGGGTGATCTTCTCTCACGTTACCAGTCCCGATAACGTGATGAGCTAAGTCGCTACCGCTTATCACTTGTTTTCATGATAAATACCTGAACAGAGACCTTTGGACGATTTGACTTCTTTAACAAGGCTTACCTTTTCCATTTTATTTAATTATCTTTGATTTTTGTCGCATACTCTTGCACCGTGCGTTGGTGGGCCTTCCTCCGACGCTCGAGCGTGCTTCCTTCTTCTTCCTGCTTTTGTTTTTGCTTCTTTTTTTTTTTTGCTTTTGTTTTTATGTGTTATTTTGGAGGGGGGGTAGTATTTTCATTAATTTGATTTTGTCTATGTAGCCTAAAATTAGTGAAAAGTAATTGTGACATGTGAACTTCGTGGCACTCGCCAGATGGACGCTATAAAGACTTGAAATTCAGGCTTGGGTGCACAGAGAGAGAGTTTATCGTGGCTACTTTTCTGGGGAATAGACAGCGAGGTACTTAAATTGCAAATTGGTCTGGTGTGTGTGGAACCATGTCGCAAAAATACGATAAATGGAATGCATGTGCAAACTGGTGCATGTGAGAGCAACCCACAACTTAATTCATCTGCACTTATGGCTCATGGAGCCGTTTTGTGGACAGGGCTACAAATCAATTTAAATACATATAGGGCATGGTGTGTAAACGACTAGGTGGCAAAATAGTTAAGATAAAACTCAGGTGGGTACTCTTACGCGTGTCACAAGACCTAAAAATACATAAATTTAAACACATGTGGGTCCTGGTACATATCTGACAAGGTGGCAAAGCAATCCCGACCGGTAGTATGGGAGAGTACTTAGAACCAACATCCTAAAAAAAGGAACGGTGAAAGAAAGGCAGTTGTGGTAAAAAGACATGAAGACAGAAACAGAAACGGAGTTAAGGCCCAGATTTGCAGAGGTTGCTACTGTTTGAGAAAGTTCTTAATCTTCAGATATGGCTACAACGTGACCAAGAACTCAAGTTGACAATTCTCAGTCAAATAGAGATATATTTTTAATTCAACAAACCTTTTTACTGACATGACTTCATTAGTATTTGGAAACCCATTTAGTCGAATTCAGTATCTTCTGGTAACAGGTATTGCAATGAGAGGTTTTTAAAAGACATATTCTAATTATTCTAATTATTTATTCAAATTTATTCACATAGCTGAAATTTAAGGCAATTTTCAACGAGATTGAATGGTGCACCTAATCAATTCCTCTCAAAATTTTAAGAAGTTGACTTATTTTCCCTCTAATTCTTATAGTTTCTAATCTGAAAGGTTTTAACTTAATAGTCGCTTTTCATATTTGTGGATTCTTTGAAAGGAAATTAGTTTTTTTCGTTTTGTCTTTACTTTTTCTAATAATTCAATATCATTTGTCTATATAGTGACCATACTTGTGCACAATATTTTTGCTGAGGTCTTAGGGAGGAGAAGAAAGAGAGAGAGGGAGAGAAGGAGATGGAGAGAGAGGAAGAGGAAGAGACAGAGATGAAGAAAGAGAGTGGAAAAGAGGGAGAAAGAGATATGGAGATGGAGAAATTGAGAGAGAGCCTGATAGAGGGATAAAGAGTGATCAAGGGGGAGGTACAGAAATGTGAAGATAGACAAAGAGAGAGAAACTGAGAGCTAGACACAGAGAAAGAAAGAGAAGTAGAGAGACGGACACCAAGAAGGCCTTAATCCTGCAAAGGCCCTATTATCCAATCAATACCAGCTTACGAATTATAAGTAAAGAGCTTATCTAGAAAACCATATCAGTGACTAGCAGATTAAAAATTGTAAAGATTTGTTAGCCCGGAATAAGATACAAACTATAAATACAAACTATAAATGAATAATATATGAATAAATGTCGATAAATTAAAGTATGTCACAGGAAGAAACCAAATAAAAATTGAGGGTTCATTATAGATCATTCTTCGCCATTGTCTGTTCATAACTGCCTCTATAAATTCGCACGTTTCACAAAGCCAGGCAATTAAAGCTGTCTTTTCTCTACTAAATTCCAGGAAAACCTATTCACTGACCTAAATTCTTAAGCAAAATATAAGATTCCAGAGATTTTACTTACGAAAATAAATTTCTACCACACGCTTCACGTTACTGATTGATTTACTTCGATTGTGATTTTCCATCTGCGCAATCAAGTCATCAGCGAGCGATGAGATTGCGATAGAATCTTAAATTTTATGTTTTTCTATATGCAGGTTACTAAGAATAATCTAATTTTTTTCATGACCAGAACGATGACATATTAAAGATAAGGATGAGAATGGTATCCTTAAAAAGTGGATATCACTTCTTACAACACATTCGCAACCATTGATCCTTTCTCATAATCTCTTCCAGTCAGATGCTTCAAATTATGTTTATTTCTGTCTCCTTCCTTAACAGTGGTCATCAAATCTTTTTCTTTCCCTTGACCATAGCCATTCTCCAATCTGTCCATAGATGAAATGAATTAAACGAGAATTAATGAGGATTAAAAACTACAATGTATTGCGAAACAAGACATTTACAATAAATGCAGATGAAAAATCGCCCGTTATGTCATTTTTTATCTCCTTTTTGATTATGATTAAAAGCCGATGGTTTGGTTTGTAGGTTGTAAATTATATATATAGAAAGAATAAAATGGATAATTTTATTTTTATCTATCTAAGGGTATAATCTATATGCAAAACAAAGATATAAATCTTAATTAAGATGATGTCAAAATATGCGTTATTGGGTATTTTGGGGCTATAAAACGAAAAGCTTCGATAATCACGGATTGTAGAAAACTGAGGTGAAAGTACTTTAATTACAGCACTGCAATTTTGTTTTAAAACTTTAAAATATACTATTTTTATAATTTTGCATTATTTACTTTATATTTGTCATTTTTATTCCTTTTAAATGCATATAAATATAACGTTAGGCTAAAAAGGAATCACTCTCCTTCTAACTATTTAAAAAAATAGTAAGGAGCATTTATTACCATATTTTTGCATTTTTTGGCGTATTAACTTAATTATCTTTAAAACCTAAAACTGCTCAATACTATTTTAATTTAAATTTATATTAGGATTAAATATTTGAGTTACGTCATATTTCCGAGCGTTTTTTAAGGCATTTAGTAACGGTTAAGTAAACAAACCATCGTTTAAGTTTTTAAATCTTACATTTAGCCCATATAATTTTCATGTATTAATCCTTCTAATTTCCTAACGTCTTTTGTGGACAGCTCAGGGGGAAGTAATGTCACAAGAATCCATTACATTAGGGAGTTTTCTAATCTGCATTTTTATAATATTCCACTCTATTAAATTCACTTCTCTAAAATATGAATAAATATTTGAAAGATGCAGAAATATGGAAGCTAATAGACACATTTTTATGTCTAGAGTTGAAATGTATTAATTTTCTTATCGTAAATAGTTCATGATGGTATAAAAACCTATAAAATGGTGATGCACCCATATCTCAGTGCCATCTCTCTGATTTTAATTTTCAGAATTAATATTTGGACTCCTGACACAGAGTCTCTCTCCTGACACCTCCACATATTCCAACATTTTATCAGGATGAAAGTACAACTCCAACTAAATCGCTCTGTTATGACATATGGCTTCTAAATCGCCCTTTTCACGATTCCATAATACCTTATTGCCCCCATTAACAAATACAGAAGACACACTCACGAGAGGCGTCAAATTAGTCTGGATCTTGTTTCATAGTGTCAGCAATTTTTCTCTTAACGATTCATTTCATATTCATGAAGAAGGAAATTGGAATTCTTTGAGTTCCAGTCGATGGCATCACTCTATTTTATGTCTCCAGGCAAATTCTTATATCACTACTCGCCCAATACTATCTGCCCGTCCGTTCGAAAATGGCATTTGAATTCAAATATTTCCGCAGGAATAAATCTTAGTTCAACGATTTATTATGCTGTTATCTAAATAGAACCTAAATTAAATGTCTTTCTTCTTCAAACTTTACCTAAAAATCAAATTTTGCCCCCAAGTTAATATTTTTCATCGCCATTTTTCAAATGTTTGCAATTTTAGGCCAATTTGAAGAGAGTCAATATGCGATCATTTATTACTTCGCACTCGAGTGAGCGAAGGCTAAAACTACTGGTGGGTTGAAGACCTTGAGATTCATTTGAAGCGCAAGGACTCCGTCACTCTCAGAAATTTAGCGCTTTTCTACCTTACACATTTTTCTATTCCCATAAATTTACCGTTTAATTTCTCAAGATAAGCTATACAGCATAGATGTATAATTCTGTTAATAATACTGCCCATTATATGATGAAATAATGAAAAAATAATAACAAATAAAATTTTAACTTTACTCTTTATTTCCACAGTCCCATAAAGTGGACTGCGCAAATCAACACCACTACAACTACCCCACCCTACCCCGCCTCCCTCATTCAACCCAAAATGAAACCATTATAATCTGGAAGTACGAAATATATGTGCGTACATCTACAAAATTAGTTTTACTTGTGTCAATCTAGGAGGAATATAATTATATTTACATATAAATGTGATTTGAAGTTAAGGATCAAGGATTTACCTCCCACATTCCACTGTTGGCCACAGCATCCTCAGGCAGTTTTAACTGGTTAAAATCAAGCCGTCGAGGGTGCCATGTGGCCCCTTCCATCGAGCAAACTCCATCCTTGCCTTTCTGTGCATTTGGCGTTTGTTCATCTTTATACGTAAAAGTTTCCTGCTCAGGACTGTTTGTATCCATCAAATTATCGTTCTTTTATCAAAGTGCCCTTCCCATTTCCAGTCCTTACTACCTTCTCGCCGTTTCTGTTATTATATATGTATTTCATTAAATCTCTCTTTTTTATTCATTTTTTTAACCTTTGCTTGTTCTATACAGGCCTGGAAGTGAGAGTTGGAGATATATAAGTGGTACAACATCCGAGGTCTATTATTCTGAATAGTTCTCAATTTCTCATCGTTTTGATGTCCTTTACTACGGGAAATGTGACTCGGTCTCCAAGTCCGGGAAGATAGAGCTCGTTATCCCTGCAATGACAGTGTCTGGAGGGATGCACTCCAGTCTAACAGCAACGAGAATAGGAGATACCAAGGGATAGGCCAACGTTTACGACCAATAGCATCACATCCTGGCATTTCTAGAACCTCATCCACATATTCACAATCCAATGACAGGAAGAGGTAAGTGAGTAATGGTTCGCCAACCTTCCTTTATCCAGGAGGATCCCCTACCGGATAATGAAGTAGACATAAAGGTCAGTATGACAATGGCTAGTGGGCCCGCTGGTACTAGGGGCCAGTCGTCTTTGGGGAGAGGTGCCAGGAAGTATTATGTTTTGCAACCAAACAGCGTTCAGGTGAAACCTTCGTCGCCCCGGGGCAGAAGGACCTGTTGGGCGTCAAAGGTATGTGGATATAGATACTCATCAGCAGGTTTCCTTGGAACAGAGAGAGTGTGTGGGTTGCGCTGCGAAGACGGGATGGGAAATAAAGCAGGGTTGTAATTGGCTATCTGTGTGAAGAAAAATGTAAGATCTACCCACTCCAATACAGGTGTGAGCACAGCGCGTCCACCAATTAATACTGTGATCGAACCCAGGAGAACAACGTTGGGAGACCAATGTCGTATCCACTCGGCTAACAGGAGCTCTTGACAAAAGGGGTGGGTGTGGGGAAGTAATGTAGCATTTCCTCTACTCAGAGTTCATGCTCGGGCATGTGAAGCTTTATGTAAGGTATTATCTGGTATAGTTGGGAATCATCTTCTGAAACAAGACCCCAAAGTGCACACTCAAAAGCCCACTCCATGCACGTATATCATAAATAAGATCATGTTTTGTGCTTCTTTCGCTTTTCTACATTGTAATCTCTGTCAGATTCGTTTACGCGCATTTCTATCCTTTCATTAGCCGGAACTCTCGCCTTTTTTTTCTGATTACTTGAAATTCAAAGAATTCTATCTATCAACTTGAGTGGTCTTTTCTTTTGAGTTCTTTCATTATTTACTCCACACGGTTTGAGTGGTCTTTTCTTTTGACTTCTTACAATATTTACTCCACACGGTTTAAGTGGTCTTTTCTTTTGACTTCTTACATTATTTACTCTACACGGTTTAAGTGGCCTTTTCTTTCGACTTTTTACATTATTTACTCCACACGGTTTGAGTGGTCTTTTCTTTTGACCTCTTAAATTATTTACTCCACACGGTTTCAGTCGTCTTTTCTTTTGACTTCTTACATTATTTACTCCACACGTTTTTAGTGGTCTTTTCTTTTGACTTTTTACATTATTTACTCCACACGGTTTAAGTGGTCTTTTCTTTTGACTTTTTACATTATTTACTCTACACGGTTTGGGTGGACTTTTCTTTTGACTTCTTACATTATTCACTCCACACGGTTTTAGTAGTCTTTTCTTTTGACTTCTCACATTATTTACTCCACACGGTTTGAGAGTTCTTTTCTTTTGACTTCTTACATCATTTACTCCACACAGTTTGAGTGCTCTTCTCTTTTGACTTCTTACATTATTTACTCCACACGGTTTAAGTGGTCTTTTCTTTTGACTTCTTACATTATTTACTTCACACGGTTTGAGTGGTATTTTCTTTTGACTTCTTACATTATTTACTCTACACGGTTTAAGTGGTCTTTTCTTTTGACTTCTTACATTATTTACTCCACACGGTTTGAGTGGCCTTTTCTTTTGACTTCTTACATTATTTACTTCACACGGTTTGAGTGGTCTTTACTTTTGACTTCTTACATTATTCACTTCACACGGTTTGAGTGGTCTTTTTTTTTACTCTTACATAATTTACTCCAAATGGTTTGAGTGGTCTTTTCTTTTGACTTCTTACATTATTTACTCCATTCATTTGAGTGGTCTTTGCTTTTGACTTCTTACAATATTTACTCTACACGGTTTAAGTGGTCTTTTCTTTCGACTTCTTACATTATTTACTCCACACGGTTTGAGTGGTCTTTTCTTTTGACTTCTTACATTATTTACTTCACACGGTTTGAGTAGTCTTTTCTTTTGAATTGTTACATTATTTACTCCATACGTTTGAGTGGTCTTTTCTTTTGACTTCTTACATTATTTACTCTACACGGTTTGAGTGCTCTTGTCTTTTGACTTCTTACATTATTTACTCCACACGGTTTGAGTGGTCTTTTCTTCTGACTTCTTACATTATTTACTTCACACGGTTTGAGTGGTCTATCCCTTTGACTTCTCACATTATTTACTCCACACGGTTTGAGTGGTTTTTTCTTTTGACTTCTTACATTATTTACTCCACATGGTTTGAGTGGCCTTTTCCTTTGACTTTTTACATTATTTACTCCACACGGTTGAGTGGTCTTTACTTAAATATCTCCATTACTTGATTGATTTCCTATTCAATTTTTTTTTATTTTTTAGCTCTGCTTTCTTTACTTTAAGCAAAAACGTGTTTATATCTCTGCATTTTAGTACTACAGTATTTCTATCCACTTGTCCGGTCACAAATTATTGGTTCTATAGTAAAAATTGTTGTAGTATTTGATTTGTTGTTTTCTTCCTTTTTCTATCTGCTCATTGTTCGTATATATTTGTCACTATTCTTATCTTGTTTTCTCTTAAGCTAAATGAAAAAAAAACAAAGACAAAACAGGATGTTTATACTACCCAAGTCTTAGCCTTGACCACCGCTTCTGTTAACGATACTCCTGTTGATGTTTATCATTTTCTGAATATGAGGATATATGATTAAAACATATTATGACAAAAATAAGGATAAGTAATGGCATGTCGCGGTATCAAATAAAATTTATGCTGCAGGTCGGATTTCGTACGTTGTTGATGTTCTCATAAAAGAACTCAAGGCTCGAAGGAGGAAACTTGGTCACATATTTAGATTAATACTCATATAATTCTCAATTAAAATTTGAATTGAAATATATTTATTACTTGCCAGAAATAACTTCTAATAATTGCCCTTGTTTGTGCAATTATGTATATAATGTAAAATGATTAAAGAAAATACTATATTTTTAATCTTCGAAAATGAAATTCTACTGGTGCAATTAAGTTATTTACATCTCAGTTATCTCAAATCCGTTAGTATCCAAGACTTTCCTTTAATAACGCATATTTTGACATCATTTTAATTAAATATTCATATCTTTGTTTTGCATATAGATTGTGCCCGTACAAATAGAAAATAAAATTCTTCATTTTATTACTCTTATCTAATTAACCCATCTGCGTTTAATCATAGTCAAAAAGGAAATCAAAAATGACATAACGGACGATTTTTTCATTTGCATTTAAATGTCCTTTTTTGCTATAAATTTGGTTTTTTATTCCCATTTTGGTTAAGTTTGAATCATTTTATCTTTGGGCAATTTGGAGAGTGGCTTTTTTTAAGGAAAACAAAAATTTTATGATTTGTGGTAAGGAAGGAAATAGAAATAAACCTAATTTGAAAGATCTAACTCGAAGAGGCCATGGAAAAGGATCCATTGGTTCGAATTTGATGTCCACTTTTAAGGAAACCGTTCTAATTCTGTTCTTTAATTAATTAATTACTAAGAATGAAAAAAAGAAATTTAAGATTATTCGTAGTCACATTCAAAAACAACAAAGAAATCTAACGCTCTGTCGCAATTTCATCGCTCGCTGAGGACTTGATTGCGCAGAGGGAAAATCCCAATCGATGTAAATATAGAAACGTAATTAAATTCGCTGGACTCTTAAAATTCTGCTTAAGAATTCGGGTCGGAAAATTCATCCTAGTGAAATAGATTTCCTGTAATTTGTGACAAAATAGTGGCTATTATGAGCAGACAACGGCAAAGAATAACAAGTAATAAACCATCAATTTTTATTTATATTTTAGATTTCTAAATAAAAGCAACAATTTTGTAGATCATGTTGTGGTAGATACAGTGAATAATCTAATACATACTCGTCAGAGAGGTAGGAATTTCATCATGATGTTGCTAAATATTTATGAATCTATAGGTATTGTTGTTTTGTGAAAGGCAAAAAAAAATTATTTTTTTTGTTGTATTCCTGTAATTATAAAGATGCTTTTGTGACTGAAGTTTGTTCCAAAACTAAACAAGAATTCGTCTATTTCATACAAGAACATCTCATACCTAAAGATAATTTGTCAATTTAGGATAGGAAAACAAGTTTCTAGTAGGTATAGCTTAACTAAACTTATGCCAAACTTTACCTAGTTTCTTTTAAACAACAAAATATACTAAGTTAAAAAACAAAATATTTAGTGTTTATAGTCAAAGTGGATTTCGCACTTCAATTGATTTTTAATGTAAACGGAACCTTAAATGGACAGAATTGATTCTTCTGTGATTAGTTGCAACTGAGCTTGAGACAGTCCTTGCTACACAATCTCTATTTATATTTGCTCAATTTATCATAAAATATCCATCCAGGACGATGATTACAGAATATTAATCATAAGTATCAAAAATTCCTGTTTCTCAAAGAGCAGCATCCATCTTATTTTTCCCCTCACAATAAAATAATTGGAGTCCAACTTTCCTACTTTTTATTCAAAAAAATAGAGTGAAGGAGTTCTTAAAATGAGAAAATGAAACCAAAAGCAGACCAAATTAATTCAGGAGTTTTCACTGCCTCCGAAAGCAACGTTCTTTCAAAGAAGTCTGAGATTTGGTAGAAGAATCTGTCTATTTTTATTATTTTTCTCGATCTAACTGATTAAAAATGTCATTTAACCTTATCATATTACAATCTCAATTACTAAAAGAAGTGTGAATTAGCAAAAAGAATTTTAGTTATTCTTACTACTTTTTTTTCATTTCACCCTCCATACTAGACTACACGGTTGAAAGAAACCCAAATCGTTTGAGTTGATGCATATATGTACTTACAAAGTTTGTAAAGGAATAGATATACAAATTTCCTGAAAAAAATAAACACAATAACCCGCGATCAGTAAAAATGAGCCACACATTAAGTAAAGAGTTTCAAAAGTCGTTAAGGACCTTCCTGAAGCTGGCCAGAGAAGAAAGGCTGGATGCTTTCTTTCTTCGGCTCTAGAACTGCTCAAGAGTACTTGAAATCATACTCGCAGATTTCTCTTCGATCCTACTTCCCCAAACTGGGTGGCTGACATCAATCTATATTTAATATTAATAAACCGAATGTTTTAGCTTGTTTTTTTTCTTCAACCGAAGGACCATTGTAAATTTGAGTGTATTTTTTTGCAGTATAGAGCACACATGAAAATTTACAATATCGACGATCTCCCATCTTATTTGCTTGGCAGCCTGGAGGGATATTCTGATTCGTGCTATGTAGTCAGTGTATGGATGTTTGAGAGGTTGGTATGGTCGATCAGTCCTTGAAGAATGTTTGGTGCCTTCATCAACGAGTTCATTCACCGCAACCTTTATATGTCCAGGAACCCAGCAAAAGATATTCTTGACATCCGTTTAGCTTTCGGCAACCGTAAAAGGCAGAGAGTTCTTACCAGCTTGTGCAGAGATTACAATTCCACGAGAGCAATCAGGACGCTTTGTGAGTGGCTAAATATCACAAACTGGTCTCAGAACCGTGCACGACGCTTTACCTCCAGTACCGAGAGAGGGATTGAAGAGCTGCTAGACCGGTAAGATATATGCAGGGCCTCGTAGAGCCTAGCTGAATTCAAACAGAGGCGATAGGATATGGAAGCCGAATCCCTCCTAAGAATTGGAGACATCATTGGACACTGGTACGGATCATGCTTGTTATTGGGTTGAGGAATAAGTTCTTGCGGTTTTATCAAATGTATTCATTACCAATAAAAAACTCTGGATTTTGACTCGAAAGAATTCGGCTAACCAGGTTCTTAATTCCACATCAGTTTTAAACGAAACGCCGCGCAAATTGTTGGAGAGCGATCGGAACAGATGGAAATCCGATGCAGCCAAGTCTGACAAATATGGAGGATGCGGCAGGATTTCTCAATTAAGCGTTTGGATAGCGTCTTTTGTCATATTGGCAATGTTAGGACGAGCATTGCCGTGTTGCAGAAGGACTCCATAACGTCGATGAGGTCGCTTTTCACGAATAGGTTCGGCGAGTCCATACATTTGTAAACGTAGAGTTCTGCATTGATGATCTCGTTGTTCACAAGGAGCTCATAAAGAATGATGCCTTCCCAATCTCACCACACACGCAGCATTGTCTTTCGTGGATGAAGTCCTTGCTTTAATCGCGAAAGTGTTTTTTTATTGGGGGCTAAGCCATTGTTTTGGATGGTTCATGTTGACATAAACAGACCACTTTTCTTCGCCAGTGATAATGCGCTGAAGAAATCTATCCTTATATCCACGAATAGCCTTATTACGAGCAAGCAAACCTGCGGCAATCGTGGAGCGTTGAAGTTTGTTGCTTTCGCTCAAGGCGTGCGGAACCCATGCCCTGAGTTTTTGAACTTTTCCCATCGAATGAAGGTGATTCACTACAGTTTTCTGATCACAGGTCAATTGTACAGCCAATTATGTAGTCAATTGAGGAGGTTTTCATGAAGAAGGTCGTTCAATCGATCTTCATCCAACTTAATGGGGCGACCAGAACGTTCTTCGTCATTAAGATTGAAATGACCGCTTTTGAAACGTGAAACGACCATTAAGCTGTCCTTTCTGATAAAGCATTTTCTCCGTACACAGCACAAATATCGCAACGAGCTTTAGCTGTGTTTGCATTGTTCCCGTCTCGATTGAAAATGAATAACAACAAGTGTGGAAAATGCGCCTTTCTTTCAACTTGACATTCCATTTTTAGGGTACAAAACAAAAATTAAATTAAAACAACTTTTAAATAAAGCGCAATGACTTATTACTCAACTTCAAGACGTAGCCTAAGCAAAAGCCTAATAGTCTACGCTGTTAAGAGACGTAGCCTAACTTTTGGAAATTTGCTCTCATTATTTATTATTGTTTTTTAATATGTGCACAAATCACGTCAACAAAGCTTAAATCAACACAACATTAAAAAAACGCAAGAACTTATTCCTCAACCTAATACAAAGTCTGCTCTAAAAAGACAAAAACAATACTACCGGTGCTGTGAAAGCTTTGCTAGCAGAGGCATGGCGATAAATAGTCAAAGATGGTACCTGCCTGGGTGGCATCCTAAGAAGAATCAGAGGCACTACCGGCCCTAGAGCGACACCGCACCCTTGTAGGAATTTACTCGCCCGAAACCAGGAGCGCTTTGGATGTGACTGGCGTCTCTCTTTCCGGAATAGGCACCGTTAAGATCAGTCGCGAATTCACTGAGAGTCATTGGTGACTGCGTGGGAAGCCAGACCCGTGCAACCTAGTGAATAAAACACTGTTTACGGTGCTATGAAACTGGTATCTACAAGACATCAATTAGGTTGTCAATCGGGGACGTGCGAAGGCATCGATTCCTGAGGGAGACCGATGTGGTGGATCAAGACCATCTTCCGCAATACACGCTGGGCCGCGAATGCGTTAAACTCGCATACGTATTTAAGCTATAAACGAACATAAGATCGGTAGAAAACAAATGCACTTGAGCGATCAGTACCACATGGTCTGAACCTCACATAACATGGAATTCCCATGGTGCCAGTACAAAAGACCATAAGGCCGCGAGTATGGGACTTCCATTTGAGGCGTCAGTCCAAAAGAAGACCAAATAAAAAATGCAAATCCACTACTTCTCGGCGAACCCCTTTTAAGAAGTAGTGTGGGTGGGGATTTAGCAATGGTTGGCGGTAGAAGTGCACTATCTGAGTCTTAACCAAGGAAAATCGAAACCTGTCCGCTTCTGCATAGCAAATAATGCGGTTCAATGCTTCTTGGAATCGAGCTCCAGAGTTGCATCTGAACCGCACCAAAAGAGAACGAAATGTGGTCTACGTAGAGCGTAAAGGAAATCCTCTGTCATTATTAAGGTACTGCCGTTGATAATCAAAGCACTAGGTGTGACCTTTCTCTACAGGACGCCCTCATCCTGCCTTATTGGTTGGAGAGGGCTTCCTCCACCCGTACCCGGAATCGACGATATGGTAGAAATAAAGAAATGAATAATGTAGGGCGTACGCTCGCTTGTGCCTTGGGGAGGGTATCAATGATAGCGTGGCCTTGCGGAATCATAGGCATTCTACATAAATACCACGGGGTAGTGCTGTCTACAAAGAAAGGCCTCGAAGATAGCATTTTCCACTCTTAGCAGAGCATCGGACGTTGAGTAGAATTTGCGCAAGCTTTACACTGTAGAAGACAGGTGGCCTATGCTGTTCAGGAAGCAGAGGTTAGAGAAATTGGGCGGAAACTGGCCGGAATAGAGTGAACTCTACCTGCTTTGCGAAAAGCAAACATATTATACTCTTGCCAGGAGTCTTGGAGGATATCCTCTCTTTAAATCTTGTTGAACAAATCTAGAAGAAATTCTGTTTCGCTCGCTTTGATTTCGAAATATGGCATACGCCACGTAGTCTAGACCGGGTTCGGTATCCGTGCATAAAGAGAGTGGAACGAAACTCCAACCTAAAGTTATCGTTGAAGACTTCTCCCTGTCTGGGGGTAAAATCCAGTTGGTGGCCTTCAGCGCCATCACGACGTACATTAAATGCTGGCTAAGCAGCACTTGCCTAAAGAATGTGGAGAGGGTTTGTTGCAAAAGACTCCGACACAGACGAGGGGTTACTTATTGCGTGGTTCGAAACATGCCAGAGCCTAGTACTAGCTCGATGAAAATCTCAAATCTCAGTGGGTGAATTCGTTCGGGAGGATATTTTAGGGCATTGGGGCATAATGCTTCTGTTGGAGAGCATCCTTAGCATCTGCCTACATCTAAGGAAGTTGAAGACGTTCCAAACGGCTAGACGTTCTAGGAATTATGGTTACCCTACGACGATGAGGTTGCCGGAAAA
Source organism: Ceratothoa steindachneri (assembly GCA_963969495.1). Lineage (NCBI taxonomy): Eukaryota > Metazoa > Arthropoda > Malacostraca > Isopoda > Cymothoidae > Ceratothoa > Ceratothoa steindachneri. Next base: position 19,078,777 of record OZ018318.1, on the reverse strand, counting down.
ACTCTACGGTCTTATACACCAACCAATAATCGGACCACCACGCCCGCTCCAAGCATCACCGAGGAGGTTTTTTAGGAGACAGCAGCTAAGAAAATGATATTTGGAGGAAAGTGATCACTATCATGAAGGTCATCGAGCACCGCCTATTCCAAATCCGGTTTTGTATCCGGAGTGCACAGGGACGAATCAAGAGAGGAAAATGAAGCGATTATCGGGCATTGATGTGTAAATTCATCCTCATTAAAGAGACATGTATCCATCTCGCTATCAGGTTCGCAAAAGATGCCCTACCGTTCAAATCACCGAGCAAGAAAGAGGGCCGCCGCAACCGTATCAAACCGAACGAGGGAGGAGTTTCCCCGCATTAGAAGTCAACTGACGGCGGAATGTACGCATAATTAACAGTTGCTTCCTATCCATATATATCTGTATTGCCTGAAAGTAAGTATTTTCTAACGAATTGAATAAAAGAGAAATCATGCTGGGCTCAAAATTCCCATCCTTTTGCCCAACCACCATCGATTCATGGGGGGAGGGTCGCAAAAGCTTTATGCCTCGAGAGGGTGGATATGGGACACAATCCTAGTGTGGGCTCATGCAAACAAATTGCTAAGAAGGTGCTGGAGGAGACGAGCCTCCACAATTCCTCGTTGCTGGCCTGGAATCCACGACAATTGCATTGAAAGAAAATGCCCTCCCGTTTTATCTGGAGTAGATGCTGTGTCCCTCTTCGAAGTAAAGTTCCTCAGAGGGATGCCGTACTCTTTCCGGAGGCAAACTCCATGTTTTTTTTGGCCATATTACAAGGCGCTGAAGGCACTGTTGCTTTCGATGACTTATCGGGGAGGTTTGGCTCACCATGAGAGTGTTGACGAGGATAGGAACCGAAGCTCATTTGGTGAAGTCCTCCTTTTGGAGAGCTTCTTTAGGAGTAACTAAACACGTCCTCACGACTACATTAACGGCTTTGCCTTATGTGAGTCTAACGACTCGGTGAAGGCGCACGGACGTTTTTCCTTACGAGAAACGATCCCGAGGAGAGAGGGATGGGGAGGAGCTATGATCCTAACCGTATGGGTAGGAGCTATTTTTGCCCAAAGGGCTACTAAGTCAGTGTCAAGGGGGAGTGTAGGATAAAGCCCGTAGGGGGCTATGAATGGGGTAGATTTGATCGTGCTCCTAGGCCTAGATTGGCCAGGAGCAGAGGTTGCCTTTTTTAAGCATTGATGCATAAGATATCCCAGCTAACGCTGGACGCGAGAGGACTAATTCCTTAGCCTCGCACAAAGAGACGATCCAGAGCCTAAACGTAAGGATCTTCTTCTCAAAGAGATACGCGACACGTTGCTTTAAGGAATCATGGTGTGGCTCTCCGCAATTGACACACTTGGCCATAAACGATAAGGCCTATCATGTACGGTCTTGGAGCAATTCACACAGACTTCGGTTAAACCCCACTTTGCACGTCTAGACGAGCAAATAATATGGCCGAATCTGTATCAGTAGTAGTACCTACGCGGCAGTGGCACAAATGCCTTGACGGGAGTGGTACCAACTGTCAAGCATAGACTCAGGGAGACTATCAAGATCAAATGTAAACATGAGTGTAGGGGTGGGTCTCAAGGCCACCCTGTTTTATTAATCATACTTTCTACCCTGACTACGTAGTGGTCAGGGTACTGTCAGCTATTCTTTGATATCTTCTAAGGAGAAGTCCACGAGTTCCCTCACATAAACCGCCCCTTTCACGAAATTCATGGTAGAGTGCGGTGTCACATTCATCGGCGAGGTTTTGAGTTCCCGAAAAAGCTAATAATTGCCGCCTCGAAAGTGTCCACCGCATAATCCCAAAGGCTCTCGTCCGAGAAACGGGTGAACTTCAGCAATCTGCCAATTAACCTATCTAAAGCTATCATCAGATCGGACATTTGGCCTTTCACGTTATAAACAACATGTAGTCTCTCAATGAGGAGCCACATGTCTCTCAATTAGGGCCCTGAGGCCGGACTTACCGGCTTCAGCATGATCCGTATTCAAATTTTTCAAATTATCCAAATTGGAGATCTTGGCTGGTTAGGTGTACTAAGACCCTAGGCGTCCCTGCTCTACTTCTGGTTGCCATGGAACGACGTGGATTCTTATCCCTCCAAGGCAGTCATGGTGATTCTCTTTACCCCAACAAGAGGGTTGAGAACCGAAATGGTGCGCCCTCTCTCTTTCCGTGAGGGAGAAACGGCCTCTTAGCTGAATAATTCCTGGAGGGGTCCTTGAGAAAGCACAGGGTGGCCACCTCTGTCAGAGAGGTAGAGCTTCCCGGGGATGTCTCCGAAGATAGTTAAAAAGAATACATTTTTCTGCAATCAAATGGGTATGGGGGAGGGAGCCTCTACCGTGATTAGAGTGGTTCTGTCTTTTAATACTTCGTCTGCACCACCATTAAGATCAGGCGAATATTTGGAAATAGAGATGTAGTCCAAAATGTTGTAAGCTTATGTAAACTTGGCAAGACACGAAAATTCTTAAATTTGTGACAATTCTAAAAAGAGGTTTAATGAGCTATTTATCACGTCCATCTGATAACGCCTTTCTCGTTTCAGGGTTCCGGACATTTAAGGGATAACCCTGGTTGCGTTAACGTTGGTGTACGCACTTGTTTAGCCATGCAAACCGACCAAAAGTCGCCTTTTATTCTACTCTCTCCCCAAAACTTCCTATTGAGTAGCCTAGAAAAGCAGAGTGGCAATACAAGTTCGTCATAGGACTGACTAATCCTTGACAGAACGGCTAAGATATGAGGATCAGTTGTAGCCGGCGCATAGACGGGTTCCGAGTCTTTTAATTAGCCCCAACAGAAGACAAGAGAGTAAAGCCCGCTCGACATAAGCAGTACAGCCTTAAATACCCTAGAATAGCTACAGCGAGGTGGTCAGCCCATTAACGCAATGGGGTGGTTATTGGGAGGAATAACTATCTGGCCATTATTCGCACCACAACGCCCAGGAATCCACTCATCATAGTTTTTTGCCTCCCTTTTGACAAGGCATGGGATAGAAGATCGGGTCCTTTAGCCTAGCGTCGATTTAAGATCCTACTGCTTGTCTTTGGATTCCCCCGGAACACCAACAACAAAAATAATGTATATAGGCATTCGAGTGGGTTGGTTTCCTATACACGTCAAGTTTTAATTCATGGTGATCTTTATTAATGAGGACATCTAAAAAGGGTAATCTATTATCATATTCCCATTCATATTTAAATTTGATGGAGACATGCTAATTATTCAAATTATTAAAAAATGTATCAAAATCATGGCCATTAGGCCATACAGAAAATACATCGTCAATGTACCTTAACCATATAAAGTTAGGGGGAGAAATTGTGGGAAGGAGTTCAGTCTCATTAATAAAGATCACCATGAATTAAAACTTTACGTGTATAGGAAACCAACTCACTCGAATGCCTATATACATTATTTTTCGTTTCACGATAATACTGTTAGAAAATCGGTAATTTCTAACCTTTTCCTTAGAGCATACAAAATATGTCATCCTTCCTATTTAGATGAAGAAATTGTCCTTATCAGAACCATTTTTTGTAATTTGTCTTACTTCGATTGGTTCATATCGTCTGCCCATTTTGCAGCTAGGAAAACATTCTATGGTAATAAGCCTTCCTGAATTAACGACTTCAACAAATGTATAACATTGCCATTTAATAATAAATTGAATAGTTTAAAGGACATATTTGGAAAAGCGGGTATTAATCTAGCCTTTAAATATAATAATTCCATAAACCAATTGATGATGGCCAGGAAACCCAAAGAACATCATAACATAGGAGTATATGCAATACCATGCAACGATTGGCATAAAGTTTATATAGGGGAAAAGGGGAGAAATCTAGACAAGAGATTGTACGAACACAAAAGAGATATTAGAGTGGGCAGCCAAAGTAGTGGAATTTTTGGCTATGTTAGAGACAAGAATCATACGATCGATTTCAATGTAAGTAAAATGTTATTTAAATCGGCCAACTATGTTAAGAGAAGAATCGTAGAATTTATCTTGATATCTTTAGTTCCTAATTTAAATCTATTTGAGGGTCAATTTTCTTTTAATCCTGTAATAAGATCGCAAATAAATAAAATAGTAAAATGTCAGCCCTTCCATATATTTAGGCCTACCCCCCCCCCCCCAGATTAGACACAAGTAGGGGATTGGGGGGAAAAAGAGGGGATCTTGTGTTATGCTTTTCTCTTATATATTTTCTGCCCAGTGTCAGTTGAAAAAGGGTGTGAGATACACCGAAACTGTTCTGAATTAAATTGTCTTCGGAGAATGTGGTTTAATTCCTCATCTTTTCTTGCGATATTGCATTAATTTTTATCATATATAATATATATATATATATATATATATATATATATATATATATATATATATATATATATATAGCTGGATTCTTTATTCCTAGGTAAATAGCTGGAATAAGCTTCGAAGTGACGAACAGTGATGACAGCTTTTCTTCTTGAATAATAATGTGAACTTTTTCTGACTGTCCTTTTTCCACAAATAGGTGAGAGAAGCAGGGGGGAATAGAGTAGATAGCATAACAAGGTTTTTTTTTGTTTTTTGTTTTTTTCTTTTGTTTTTTAATATTTTTTTGTGGGTAGGGGTTGGTGGGGTGAGTATGATTGAGTGGATAGGGAGTATTAATTAATTGCCAGGATACTAGATATTCTTCTTTATTTAGCTGTATTCTTCTATATTTATATCTTTCTCAATGTTACTTCTAATTAGTTAATTTTAGTTTGTTCTAAGTCTTTTTTTTATATTCTGTTTCTGAATCCGAGTTTTTTCGTTTGGCTACCCTTGCGGGTAGTGTTTCTTCTAATTAATCTTTCTATTTCTTTTATTTTCTCTTACGTTATTTCTGGCATTCTTGCCTTTGTTTCTATTGTTTTCCTTTGGTTAAGTTTTCTTTTATTCAAGTGTATATTGGTTGTTCTTCTCGCTGTAGGTGGAGCCTACTGCTTGGGAATGCTTTCTTTATTTGGTTTCGGTTTGCTTCCGGTATTCTAAGTTCGTCGTTCATTTCTAAGAGCTTTTCATTTATCTTTGTCAATATTTTATTTGCTCGTACTTCTAGCGTCGTGTTTATTGGTTGAATTTTGGCTGTTTCTAATATAATATGTCGCGTATTTTCTTCCTCTCTCTTCTTTTAGTTATTGTGATAAGGTATGCCGCTTTGTTTTGGATTCTTTTTATTTCTTTCTTATTAAACTTTGATATGACGTGCAGAGGGATCGGTGGATACACCAGGACCGACTCGACGAACGCTTTATATAGCGTTCTTTTCTTTTTTGACTGAAATTCTCTAAGGTGTAGAGCAATCTTAAGCCTGATTTCGCTTAAGCAATCTTGGATTTCACGTGGCTTTTGAATCCACGACTTTCCAACTGTAGGCCCAGTACTTTCCCCTCATTTGAATATTGATACTCTGTACCTTCTATGATTATTTTTGTCTTTTTTATTCTTTGTATAGGGATTATTTTGAAATTGTTGATATTTGTTTTTATTTTCCAACGTTTTTTATAATCGTTATGTTTTTTTATTTTTTCATGCTGTTATACGAGCCTGCCATCTGGGGTTTGTGTAGTTTGTCCGAATTATTTGGCTTATATCGTCTGCATATTGTATATTTATACTGTTAAGTGAGATTGGGGAAGATAGTTCGGCGGTAAAGATGGAATACAAGGTGGGGCTTAGGCACCCCCTTGAGGGACTCCGGTTTGTAGTTTGAAAGTGGGGCCTTCTTGTCCTTCAATGTTTATTTGTGCCTTTATATTCGATACATAGTCGGCTATGATTCTTTCCATTTAGACGCCGAGGTTGAGTTGTAGGAGTTTATATTTTAGTCCTTCGACCCATACCTTGTCTAAGGCCTTTTCTACGTCGCGAAGAACTACATCGACGTGTCCTTTTTTGGCCGTGGATTGAGCTATTTTTTCTGTGATTATGGCTAGGGCCTTTGTGGAGTCTCTCCCTTTGCTGAAGCCGAATTGTTTTTTGTTGTGTTTTTCGTTTTCTTCGAGGGAGGTGTCCAATCTTTTATTTATTATTTTTTCCAAGACCTTCCCCTGAAAGTTCAGCAAGGAGCTTGGCCTGTAACTCGAGACCAGGTTTTCTGGTTTGCCAGGTTTCGGTAGGAATACCATCCTTACTAATTTGAACTTCTCAAGGAAGACGCCTATGTTTATGTCTTCCCATTTACGAAAGAGATTAATACAAAGCGGGAAGTTTGTCTGCCCATTTATAGGGTTTAATGTGTGAACCGTTTAATTTTTTCGAACGAATATTTACTTGGTTCAACCCCCACACTAACAACTTTTCAAATGTACCTTTCTCCATGATATGATGTACCTTTCCATAATATATAATGTTCTTTCCCATATGCAAAATTGTGCCTATCCATATACACAAATAGAATTTTTTACCTAAAAAAATAATAATAATAATTAAGTGCTATATTTTGGGAATTCCAATTAAGTTTTCATGTAAACTTTGCCATTTAATTTAAAAATTAGCTATTACATTATCGAAATTTATTTTTATATATTACCATTATTTGTAATCTGTATACAACCAAATTTTTAGGGAGAGTTCTAGTGTTAGAGTTCCGGTTGCATAACCCCAAACATCAATATATATGTAAATTTTTAAATGAAATTATTTTAGACTAATTTTTCGAAAACTGAAACAAAATTGTGAAATTCAGCATTCTCTTACGTCTATGGATAATGGACAATGAAAGGAATAAATTTAGGTAAAAATTAATTATGATGGTACTCTAAGTGGAGTGCCAAAAAAATCTGCATATTTAAACACTTGATGTTAATTAAAATGTATCAGACTATAACAGAATAGAATCTTAGGAGAACAAGAATAGTCTAGCGGATATAGGGGTAGAAATACAAGAAAATAAAAGCAGAATACGAGGATACTATGAGGTAGCAAATTGTGCGAATAAAGTCCGAAACCATCGTTTCTGCTTAATCCCAGTTTGATTAGTATTAGACTAATCTTCAGCAGTCCATTCTTAAGTGTATGTCTATATTTGTGCACCTCCCTACTTCCCTGGAAAAACGAAATTAAATGTAAGAGAAATCCTGACTTCTATTTGGTCAGATTTAACAACTAAGATCCTTTTCACTTGAATAGCTGACGGCCGAATATTCGACTACTCCGCCCTGATAACAACCTTCGGATAAAGCATTTTTACTTGATTAGTAACGGACCTTGAGCACCGCCTACATAGAAGAGCGCCTATTCTGGAAGTGTTTCGGTGAATTACGCTTGACCCTTCGAAAAGAGAAAATACTGTTTTCATCGACGATTCATAACTCAATGAGGGCTTAAGCACCTCACTGCTCCCATCCATTGCCCCGCATGTGAACCTGCTCGTATGTCTGCCATTCATTGATTTCGTCTTAAATATGCCGGCCACTTGGACTGATATAATTAAGGGCTTATGTGAAAACTGGTTTGAGGAATATACCACAGCGGAAGCGTAAGTCAGAAATTATATCGCAACTGGGGCATAACTGCGAGTCCCGGACGAAGGATAGATCCTCATCACTCAGGGTACCCGGCCAGAATTATAAAGGGAAGTACACCCAATTCTATGTAGTTGGATGTAGTTATGGCGTAAGTACCCGAGAGTGGGCGGCAAAACTTTAGCGGCCGTTGATTCCGCTGCTACTGCATCAAGTCCAGCATAATTCCCCCCTCTTGAGGTTCCCTCCAAATCGAGATCCAGCCCATCCATCCATCACCCATCATTCTGGCAGCAAACGAGCGGGAGACCAAGAGGAAAATGGACCTTGGCGTTTATTCACCATTTTTTTAACTTTTATCCCAACTACCTTCACTAACCGCTACCTCCTTTACCACTTCATAACTTTCTTTTTCACTCCAAACACCATAATTACACTTTGGTTTCAGAAAAAAGAAGACGTCACAAGAGGACATAGTAAGGACGCAGAAGACTATAAAGACCCTCACTAAGAGGGTCTCCCTAAGGACCATCCCCGGAAAGAAGAACTCCGAAAAAGGGCACCTCTGTGAAACCCTCTACCTTGAATTACAAGATTCATTGCCTTAAGTGCCGAGACTAAGGATGTGGAGCAGCTCCTATCGGAAGGGGAAGAGAGGGTTCTCAGGAACACTGGACTGGAAGCAAAAACCCCTACAGAAGTGTCAGCAAACCGCAGCGTGATCTGCCGCAAAGTGGAGAGCTGGGTGGGTGAGCATACACCCGAGGAGCTAAAAGAGGAGATTACCAAAAGCAATCCCTGGGCCCAAGTTCGTAGAATAATCAAATTTTGCGAACAGACCCACGTGTTTAAAATAACTTTCGCTACCACTGAAATGGTCAAGAAATATACACAGAATGGAATACTGGTATTTAATATGAGAATACCAGGTGATAAAATTCAACAGGAGAAATTTAATAGCAGACAAATGTGCTTTGTATGCTATAAACTCGAGGACCATACTACGACGCCATGCCCGGACAAAAACAAACTGTGGTGCAGTGAATGCGCCACAGAAGGATATCGATTTGATAAGTGCGAGAGCACTAAGAAAAAATGCACTAACTGCAAAGGGAAACATAGGATCATGGCCCTGAACTGCCCCAAGCCCCGCAAAATTATCCAAAGAAACGGCCTCCCCTTACGACGCCAAGAAAAATGAGGAAATAAAGCCTGCACCTGCACTTGCACACATAAACATGACAGGAGATCTAAGGGCAAAAATACTGATCTGCATTACCCACGAAAATGTGACTAATGCAGTGAAGCCTGGCTGCTAGAACCAGGTACTCAATGCTCTCCTGAAAGCAAACAATCTTCCTTCAGTAATTATGCTTGCAGACCCTAAATACTCCAAGGCATTGAAGGATTCAGTCATAAGGAACAACACTGTCAAGTCTGGACTGGAGAAGATCGTCGAAGCTCCCTCATCGGAGGAATCCGAGGAGAACGACTGTCGAAGTATGGCCAAGTATACGTAAATATACGCAAACGGGCTCTAAAGTAGGCTAAAGAAGGCAACAAATGTTATTTTTCTAAGAGTGCGATTTAAATAGATAGCGGCAGCTTCGTGACCAAGGAATATTCCAAACACAATGACAAAAATAGATTTTTAATATACACTAGATAAATGGTACACAATAAATATGGATATATAGGTACATGAATGGTTATAATGGGAGATTTAGGGTAGTCAACGATTTAGTTCCTTTGAACCTCAAGAGTAAAGCGGGGCGAACTTGGCGGAGTGGGGTTTTGGTGACCTTGATTACTCACGGGTGTAGCTGGGAACCCGAAAAGGGTGATGGTACTTTCTCCAAACTCTGATTTAGTGAGATGCGGGCCTCTTGTCCTCAAGAGGTAACCAGACGAACTTCAGAGGGAGGGGAGGTGACTTCTCCAAACTCAGATTGAGCGAGCTATCGGGCCTCTTGTCTTCAAGAGGTTACCGGTTGATATTCAGAGGGGGGGGGGAAGGTGACTTCTCCAAACTCGGATTTGGCAAGCTATTGGGCCTGTTGTCCTCAAGAGGTCACCAGAAGAACTTCGGAGGACGGCTTCTCCAATCCTTGAACTAAAGGCGGCTAAGAAAGGCTGACCTTGCTTCAAGAGTGTGATGTCCAGCTCTTTCTTGGCCTGCGACCGTCACTAAAAAGTTCTCGGGAGAAAAAGTCGTTGAATTGAACCTCCGTTCAGAGAAGCGTCGTCTAACCAAATTTGTTGGTAATCCTTAGGGGGGTGTATATATACACAGATTTCTCCAAAACAGAAAGAGAGATAGGGGCCTTCTTGAACCTTCGTTATCGGCCGGGACAACCAAGCGTGTTCTTGCGGGAAAGTGTAAGAGGCTGGGATCAGCGGGTCTGACGGAACGACCAGTGGCTGGAGCCATAAAAGTTTTTCGAGGCAAACCTACAAATAGATGATTAATCTCACGCCTTAGTGTAAATTTCTCAGTGACCTGGCGGCAAGTCCAAAGAGGGTGAAGTTGAAGGGGGGAGGAGTAAAAGATCACTTTCTCTCCCGAAGTAATATCTTAGGAGGTGGGGAAATACTACTTTTTTTAGTGGATCCCTCTACACTACGAAGAACAAGAAGAAAAGGCTGAAAGTGAGGAGGGATCCTCCTCTTCTGACAACGAAGAAAGCCCCTGCACCCGTACATAAGCTAGGAAGAGCAGGTCTAAAATCCTGACTACCCCTTCGAAAAATGAAATCCCTGGGCAAAGTAAAACAGCCCAGCCAACCCCCAAGAAGAAGAAGAAGAATAAGAAGAAGCATAGGTAAAGACAATTCACCATGTTACGGAACGCACTGAAGATATTGGAAATTAACACCAACGGCTGGACACGGGATCGACACGAGTAGTGCAGAAATGAAAATCTAAAAACTACGATGTGTTGATCACAAATTATTCGCAGGAGCGGTTCGACGTAGCGGCTATTGCTATAAATAAAGGGATAAAATACAAGCAAATAGGAAATCTAGAAGAATCCTACCTCGCGATTGAGGTCGAACTCGACATAGGAAAGTTGGTCATTGCTACCGGATATCAACCGCCAAGGAGAGATGTATTAACAATTCACACTCTCACTGGCCTATTTTGCTGAAGAGCCCACACTATATTAATGGGAGATATGAATGCCAGATGCCGAGGACCCGATTACAGGACCTTCAACGGTATAGGAAGAAGCCTGGACCTATTGCTGGACAGAAATATTGCCTAGCAAATAGGCCCTGACTTCTCCACTTTTGTCAGAGCTGGAAGTGCCACAAAACCAGACATCTGTCTGGTAAATCGTCAGCTGCCGTTCAATTACTACATAGAACCAGTCCAGGTACCATGTAGCGACCATATAGGGATCCTGCTCACTATCAACAGGAACCTTATACAAGTTCCAGCTGTAGTCAGAAAGAACTACAAAAGAGCAGACTGGACACGGTACGCGCGCCTTTTCAAGGCCTACGATCCGCCAAACTTGGACTAGGCAATTTGCGAGAAGATTGACGAAGCACTAGGTGACCCCAATAACCATCTCATCAGCGCATATAGGGTTTGTATCCCTAAATCCGAGTATAAGACCATCTCTACCTACATATTGACCGAATACATAAAGGAATTATACCGTGAGCTGAAGTTATTGTATGAAATCAACATCAGGAATGCGTCAGTTCATTCAATACAGTGAAGTAAATAAGTCAAAGAAGAACTGAACCAGTTGATCCTCGAACAACAATGAAGACGATAGCATGATGCGATCGATAGCCTCGATCACAAAGCAACTCCCAAAGACTTTTGGAAAAAGATCAGAAATCTCAAAGGATAGACTAGGAAGAAGCAGAAGATCGAGCTACAAAAGGATAATGGAAACATTGAAACGGAAGAGGAAGAATTAAACAGCTATTCCGAAGTTATTGGCAAAAAATCTTCACTATAACTAGGGATAAAAACGAAAGAATATGACCTAAAGTTTGAAAACAACATCATCAACTAGCTTAACGAACAAATACACAAGACGCACCCTCACCACCAGGTGAATAGACAGCGCGACGGAGAGGACGAGATTACAGAAGAAGAACTACGCGCCGTGCTCCGCTCATTCCGACAAAAATCCCCAGAACAATAGGGGCTTACAAAGCTAAACTTGGAAAAGGCACCAACCAATGTCATGGAAGGGATGACAAGGATATATAACGCCTCTCTAAATACAGGATACTTTCCAGATGCTTATAAAACGGCTAAGATGATTTTCTTGCCTAAGCACGGGAAGGAACCAACGTTGAAGGAGAGCTACCGGCCAATTTCACTTCTTGAATTTGGCGGGAAGCTCTTCGAGAAGATCCTCAACAAAAAACTGGTGTCTCATCTGAAGGAGAACTCCTTCTTCAACCAACATCAATTTGGGTTTAGGAGGAAGCAAAGTACGGAGATGGCGTTTAATGTCATCACGGAAAAGATAGCCCAAGCAAAACGGGAAAGGAGTTACGTAGACATTGTTTGTCGGGATGTATCAAAGGCGTTTGATAAGGTTTGGCAACGGGGAATGCAATACAAGATCTTACAAGTGGGTCTAAGTGAAAACTTAGAAAGAACTCTGTGTGACTACGTCCCGGAGAGAGCAGCGTATATCAGTTTAGGGTGCACGGAGGGACCAAACTATCTGATCACTGCGCGCGGCCCGCAGGGAAGGGGTGCCTGTCCTCCAATCTCTACTTGATTTACATCGCTGATGTCCCAGCTCCTTTTAGCCCCACTTGCCTCAACATTCAATTTGCCGATGATTTCACCCAGGTAATCACTTGTCCATAGAGGAATGGGACTTGGCAAGCTCGTATGACAGCAGCAGAAATTGAAAATCTTAACACCTACAAAGCACGGTTGAAGATCCGCACCGACCAGGAAAAGTTCAAAGTAGTCTCCATAGGCACGAGACTAATTTACGACGTCAAAGTGGGGTATAGACGTTATCCCTATGCCAAGGAGTGCAATGTACTTGGAATGAAGATTACTTCATCCGAGTACAAGAAGTACGTCCAAGAAAGAATCACAAAGGCCACTGATGCAGTCAAAACTCTATACAGGTACATAAATCTTCGTCAAAGCAATAATAAAAAGAACTACAATGCGCTTGTAAGATCGATGCTGCTATACCCCGCTTCCGCCCTCTCGTGTGTCTCGAAGACACAAAAGAGGAAACTACAAGTGGTGCAGAATAAAAGTATGTACCTAATTACAGGTAGATACAGACATGAGAGAAGACGCCAGGGAGAATTGCACCGCGAGGCGGGGTTAAGTCCCATTAACATTGTCATAGAAAAACGGACAAGGAATATGTAGGAAATGGTTAATTGTGAATTGGATGATGATATCGTCCAAATGATTGACCAGAACAAAAGAGGAATAAGTCGCGCCAGATTTCCGAGCTCCGCCGGGGTTTTAGCTAGTGGAGCAGAAGTGCCGTTCTACACATGCGAAAAGAAATGGTTTTACCCTAAACCAATAAAAAATCCGAACAAGAAAATGATTACCTAACTGTGAAATCTCACCTATTTCTACAAATTCCCCATTGAAGACCCAAATCTACTAATGAAGACCAATAATTCTCGAATAAGACATCCACGATAAAACAAAAACACGAATTACACTCACTACAAGATATACAAAAAAGAACCAACGACACTAAGTACAACACTAAAGTATTTAATAAAGTAATTATTACCACAACAGCAAATGCGCATATCATACCCAAAGTCATTAATTGTTTTTTTGAAGACAAATGGATTTAACGCTATATTTTATATATATATATATATATATATATATATATATATATATATATATATATATATATATATATATATATATATAAACTAACTCAAAGACAACAAAGGAACCACAAAACAAAAAATACTTAAAAGCGATAGGCCTGATCACCAGGCACTAGCATCTCTTTGCACCCTACTACACTTCTTTCTCTATTCACCACTTGTTTATTTTCCGCTATTTGTCAGCATACCCTATCTCTATCTCCTACCCGCACCTACTCTTATTACAATTCAAATTGACTTGCATAGCTGAACCATGTGTGTTCTTCGTATATCTATATTCTATTTCTATGTATAATGGATAAATTTTCTAAAATTAAAGCTTAATATCACCAAACTTATCTTGAAAATGATTGTCCAATGGTATTTTTTACATAGTTTAGAATATCGCTATGAACAAGTTTACCCCTTTAATACAATAATCATCTGATCAAGTTTTAAATGATTGCAGAATAATATTCGTTTCTATCTACATTTATTTTCCTAAACAACCATACGAAATATGTCTCTGAATTTGTATGTTTGACCGTTATTCACAAGTTGTTCTTTATATATATATATATATATATATATATATATATATATATATATATATATATATATATATATATGAAAATGAACTTGCAAATATAGTTCGAAAGTGCTTGGATTCATCTTTTTATTTTCCTGACGGTTAATTTTCATATTATTGCTTTCCTCACGTGCCACTTTGTAAGTTTTTTCATTATATATATATATATATATATATATATATATATATATATATATATATATATATATAAAATATTAATGAATACTCAGCAATCTAACAATTTTAGTTGTAGCCAGATTCAAGAAATCAATTTTACAATTGAGAGAATTTGCTAAAAGTTTTTCTAACCAATTCGGGAACATTCATTATATTTTAAAATATTTAAAATAAGTGAGAATAATATAGTTGAGACTATCCCAAGTTTCTGTTTTTACTGTCTATTAGTGAGGGACATTTGAACAGAAGCTACACTATAACATAATAGATCCTCCACCAATTATTACTATGGAAATAGTGTTTTTGTTAAAGACCTTGTCACCACCTTTTCACCAAAGATTCTTTACATCGTTTGAGCTGAACAACTCCATCTTCCTTTCTCATGGCCCAACAGAAGTCTCCTAAATTTAAAATCTTTGTCCAAGTCATTGTTGGCGTTCGTGTATAGGCAACTAAAGACGAATGTTTCTCAATAAAAGTCTCTTCCTCGGATGACGTCCCAGCATTTCCGTTTTATGCAACGTATTTTAACGCCTACGTCTTACGTCTTGAAAAAGTTAGAGATAAAAGTGTTTCGTAATAGAAGAGTGGATAGGTTACGTAAGAATAAAGTGGTGAAGGAGAATGAGCGAGAGGGAGTGGTAGTCGCTTTCTTGGGTTAATTTTTTTTTTAAGTCTTCTTTATCGGGAGGCTGTCACGCCTCTATTAATCTTCTTTTGTTTGCTTTCTTAAATTTTTCCTGCTTGTTGCAGATATTCTTGATTACCCATTTTTTGCAGTTTCTCTGCAATCTTTAAGCTGTAAATACTGGCGGCGGTTCTTCTTCCCTATTGGGTTTCCCGCTCCTAAATATTCCACTGTTGTTTCTTCCGTGTTCTTGCGGGATTTTTAGAGATCTTTTTTCATCTCATGTTTGTCCCACACACTACAGGCTCTATAGTGTAGAAACACGTTTGTCGTCGGGAGGCCTATTTCTTCGTGTAAGTCTCTTAGTCTCCTTTTTTCTCGCCTTTTGGCATTAGTAATGATGTAGACCGCAACGTTCTGAATTCTCTGAATTTTCATAGCGTTGGTTTTAAGCAATCTGTTCAACGGTATAGCCAGGTATAACAAAGCAGCTTTACATAGAGCATTGTAAATCTTCTTCTTATTCTCGACGCTAAGATTTCTAAGTTGAAATAGTTTAATTAAGTGCGCCTTCGCTATGTTAATCCTTTGATTGACGTGTTTCCCAAATCCGTATCTGTTGATCTTTAGCTCGAGTACCTTTCCTTCATTTTTGTATCTATATCTTTCTTCCTCTATCTGTACTCTGGGGTTTTTTCTTCTTCATATTTGTATAATTAAGCATTTTTCTGCATTTATACGGATCTTCCACTTCCAGTCACATTCATTTATGTTAGCGATCTCGGCCGCTAAAATCCTTGCCATTGTCGGAGGATGCCTATATGCGCTGTTCGTAATTATTGTGATGTCATCGGCGAATTGTATATATTTCGTAGAGTCGTTGACTAGCCTTTGTAAATCCATTGTGAGGATGCTATATAGAGTTGGACTTAGGCAGCCCCCATGGGGGACCCCCTGAGGGACTTCGAAGCTTGGGCCGTCGTATCCCTCCACTTAAATATAAGCTGACCTGTCCGTGATATAATCGCACAGACATTTAACTAGTGCTAATGGTAACCCAATCTCCGGAGTTTGTACTTAAGGCCGATCCTCCAGACTTTATCAAAAGGCTTTTGGACGTCCCTAAGTACAACATCTGTATAGTTCTTGTTAGACTTAGCTTTGGCGACTGTTTCGACTAGTATGGCAAGGGCCGTTTTGATGCCTCCTTTCCTAACTGATTGTTCATCTCCCCTTTAAGTCACTCCTAAGTCATTTATAACAGATCTAAGCATCATCCGAACGGTGTAGAGTGAACTTTTCCGATGATGTCGCAAACGAAGTAAAATTGCAGTTATTCACAATTCCTTTATTTGTTTTTTACTGCCTGCATCGTAGATTTAGGGATATATATTTCTTAAAAAATCTTTTTGAAGCTCAATTGGATTTAGATTTTATTATTATTCTCAATTTGAGGTCAGTTGACATTTACTACCTTTCACTGTTTTAATTTTGATGACTTGTAGAATTAAACTGTAGAGATTGCAATCAAAGTTCCAGACCAGGGATGGGCAACTTGCATGCAGCCATTACAAGTTCCAAATGCGGCCATTTGAGGCATTTTAATAAAACATACATTTTTATAGTTTTTTTTCTTTTTCTACTTTATGAATATAACATTTCAATCGTCTGCCAAGAATAACTAATCTGCAAGTATTTAATACACCTGTATTTGGTAAAAAAATAAATGTAAAATAAAATTATACCGCCCCTGTTTGGCTAAATAATATTCATATTTTCGCATGAATAGCGATTCGTTTCTCTGAATGAAGATAATTATGGTAAAATCGCATCTCCTTCTTTATTTTTGACAAATCTTTCTAAAACTTTCAGGAAATACAGCAGAATACAGGGCATGTCTCGTACGGTTTTTCCCGCCTCTCGTTTGCTTGGTACAGAATCGCAAAGTACGATAATGACAATTTTTTGGTACTTTTTGGTACACTATTTGTATATTCTTTAGTTTTATATTATTAGTGTTTTGTTTTGAAAAGTATTGATTTATATTTTATGTAAAAAAAGGTGCACAATAATGAAAATTATAGTCTAAGAATCATAACTCTATCTTAATTAGGCGCGATATAATTAGCATTTTCCCGCGTTCTCTTTCAGCCCTGATTGCCAGCATGCTTTCAGATCTCTAATATTGTGTAGGTGCCTAGTAATTTGTCTTCTTTTGATATTTCTTATTTGTGTAAACTTTGCTAAGTTAATTTTATAATGGGAAATCTCATTTTAACATTTTAAAAAAGTGCTCAAGTTGTCTGAAACTTTGACTCATTATTTTAAGCTTATTTCTTTAATTTTAATTTTAATTTAATTTAGTTAAGTATTACGACAAAAATAGCCCCAAAGACAAAACGGAAATTAACTAAACAAGGAAGCGCATTTAATGAATGGTGTAGGTTGTAGTACTTTCTTGTGCGCAATAAAGATAAAAAGCTTTGTTTACTCGGTGATACTATAATGTCATATCTGGAAAAAAATAATGCTAAGATTCATTATGAAACACTTGCAAATCCTAAATATTTTCAATTAGAAGGGGAAAAACGGAAGGTATCGTTTTGTAGAGTGAAGGAAGACAGAGAGTGTAAGCAGCAAACATTTGAGAAATTATTTCAAAATAAGAATGTTGTCAATGAATCCACTTATAAAATAATTTTTTTATTAGGAAAAAGAAGGAAACCATTTAGTGACGTTGAGATTATAAAAAAAGTCAATCCTAAAAGTTGTGGGTTGCTTAATTCCTGAAAAGGTACACAAGTATGAAGGACTTCCTCTCTCGAGAAAAACTATAACAAACCTTTAACGTGAATTAGCTTTGTAACATAAAGGAGCAAGTTAATTCAATAATTAAAAAGGAAGTATTTTATTTCATAGCGTTGGATAAATCAACTGACATTACTGATTCAGCGTATTTCTTAATTTTTATTCGTACAATAAAGGAGGATTTTCATTGTATTGAAAAACTACTTTTTTATGTACTCTTAAAGATAGAACTCGCGGAATTGATACTATCAAGGTTTTTAAAGAGAAATGCTGAGAAGCAAAGCTTGACCTTGATAACCTAATAGGTGTATGCACAGATGGTGCTCCTTCCATAAAAGGTGCCCGTGAAGGATTTATTGGGTTGTGAAAAAAGAACTAGCTAATCCAGATTCCTTAATAGTTTTTCATTGTATCCTGCATCAGCAAAATCGAGCTGCCAAAATTTAGCACTCGAAAAGACACATTTGCTAAAATCATAGGCATTTTTAACTTAATTAGGAGCAATTCCACTCGTCATCGTCAGTTTCGTGCCATGCTCAAGAACGACGATGAAACCGGAATTATAGACTTGCCATATCATTCTCAAGTTCGTTGGTTTTCTCTGAGAAGTATTTTAGAGAGAAGTTTCAATTCGAAAGATATAATAGTCAGTTTTTATAGTAATCATATATACATTGCGAATTGATGGATGATGATTTTATCAAGAACACTGCATTTTTATGTCAGTTAATGACAAACACATTGAATTAAATATTACTCTCCAAGGTAAAACCAAAACCATTTATAATATTTGGATAAAAGTCCAGGCATTTCTGAAAAAGACCTTGATACATTAATTCAAATTTATAATGAAAGATTCAAAGATTTTGTAACACATGAGGCATCTTTAAAGCTGGCTTTTCAACCTCACTCAGTAGATATTTTTACAGCACCGCTTGATTTGCAGATGTAGTTGATAGAACTACGATGCTAGAACCAAATACAAACTACTTGAAAGTTATAAACGGCATCAAAAAAGTCATTAAATGTAAGATTAATTGTAAATTCTTTATAAAAAATACTTTTTCTTATTCATAAATTAAATATCAAACTCCAGAAAATAGTTTTATTAAATATTTTAAAATTTGCGACCATGTGGCCTAAGAATTTTTCAAAGGAGGCCACCTTGGGGAAAAAGGTTGCCCGTCCCAGTTCTAGACAATTCCTAACTAGTCTATTTTATAAAAAGAGGGTAACAGAAACTGTTTAATAATTTACACAATCTAAATTAAATATTTGGACGTGAAAATGTTTTGTCTATGAAGACTTTTTGGTTGCGAACTATTGTAAAAAGTGTTATTATTCATTCCTTTGTCTAAGAAATTTATTGAAGTTTTATATTCGTTGATTTCTCTCAATGCCTAAAGGTCTTATTAACCTAGACTATGTTAATTTTATTATCTCGAAAGTCAGGCAGAGGTAAGCAAGGTGGTAGAGCTTAAATGAGAGGCTTTGGTCTCCGATTTAATTTGGAAAGAATATTTTGCCTCCCCAGGAACTATCCAAAATGATGTTAAGTTCCGAATGCCCTCATCAGTTATAGTTTAGTTTAAGGTTATTTTTGAGAGTTTGAGGAAAGTTTTAAGAGATGTATGATAGTTCCGAAATCGATAAAAAGTTATGAGTTTAAAGGACCGAATATTAAAATAAATTTAGGTGAGAGAGGGGGCCAAAAGAGTATGATGAGAATTCGAGGGAACTCGCAGAACCAATACGAGAAAGAGGGTATAAAAGCTTCCCTCGGTCGTAGAACGTGGGTTAGGACCTATTTGAAAGGAAGGGACGTTCAAGGTGCCGTAAACTTCAGAAGTTTTTTGTTCGGCCGAGTCCAAGAGTTTCAGGTTTGAGAGTTGAGAGTTTTGAGTTTGATAGTTCTAAACCACTCGGATCCTTATTTAATCTTTGCGTTTTGAGAGGATTTTAGGGAGTTGATTCTTCTTCTTACTTCAGAACTGTTGTTTTTGGAAGCCCCTTTGAAATAAAGTTTTCGAGAAATCAGGAGGGGGGAGTTGTGGGACCATTAAGATGAGAGCAGAGCAGGGCACGGTGGGTATCTGGACGCCAAAGACACACAAACACGCTCTCCTCCCTCATATAATAATAAACCACTCGAGACAGTCCCCGATCGCCTGCGAACAACACTGGCAGAGAAAGGGAGGGGGGGTGCTAATGGTAGGTAAAGAGCGGGGGCAGTAGGCATCCATCGCTCCAAGATGCCCCAAACGTGTAAAAATCCTCTTTCCCCTCTTATACCATTAAACCACTCGGGTCCTTACTTAATCGCTAAGAAGACCACGGCCAAAGAAGGGATGGGGGACTCACTACCGAAAGAAACCTTCCAAGCTGTTCTTTATCGAGAGCCAGGCGGACACATTTGCACGACGGCGCAATCTGTTAAAAATTCTGCAAGTTGTCAAGTTTGGGTTCATACGGTGTGCAAAGCCGTATGATAATAAATTAGCTATTTTGGTTTAAGTCTCTTGAATATTAATGGATAAATAAGCCATTATCTCGCTCCAAGATCGTAATCTTATCGAATAAGTTCATGAACTATATATAAAAAATTGTGGTATTAGGTAGAGATATATATACTTTCTGAATTAAAGGAAAGTCCATTAACTAAAACTAACGTCAACAATAATAGTTAGGAAAATTTAAAATATTTGATTTCTGTTTACTGAAAATAATTCAACAAAAAACAAGCATACATAAAATAAAAACTATAAAACAGACAAAATTTAATAAATAAATGAACGAAAATGATAAACTATAAAATTATACTTTTCGACACATGGAAGCAAGAGAGAAACCAAAGCCTGCTGCAATTTCTTATATATAAAGTGACCTTTGTAAATAAGAAGAGTTGCTTGGTTTCTCTTTCTATTTTTCCGACCATCAATCGGCATGATTTTATCTCAAAATACAATAGTATTTAGCTCCTCGTAATTAAAAATATGTACATGTTTGTATGAATATTGTTTTATAAATACTGTGAATCTATTCAAGAGTAGGTCTTCCTTCGTCGATCTAAATTAAGCAAGTGCCGTTAAATGTGTGTAAGCAGATAATTGTGCAAGGGAATCGAGTTCAGAACATTACGTTGAAATAAAATCCCATTTCACTACACCTTGCCAATATACAGGCTACACATGTGCAACTTCGATCTTTAAATTGTTCATAATAAAACACTACACTTCCAAATGCAACCATGATACCTTTACCGCAAGCTGTCCACGGAAAGGCGATAAAAGCTTCCACTTCGCTCTTCATTATAGCAAACTAGTTAAGATAGTAACAAAATTAGAGTTTTCATGGAAGATAGATGGTATAATTATTGCTTCTAATGAAGTGAATCAGGTTTATTTTGTTAGGATTTCGAGTTTGAAATATTTAGGTTGGTTCAGAATTAGCCAAATAAATAAATCTATCTTTTCCGATGTCTCACTTGAAAAATATTCACGATATACACCAATGTTGTTTAAATATTCTATGACAAAGGCTACTATTACTTCAATGTTGAACACTGCATTTGGTTCGTTATACGCTTTGTTCTATCTCCCAATTCAATCAGTGGATGGTTTTATTTAAATCGTATTTAAATAGTTAAATACTACCGAGATATTTTCTTCATATTAAACTAACCTTTGGGTTTTACTTTGTTTTGCTCCATATATTTTTCAGTAAAGTTTACATAAAATATTTAGTTGCTACATAGGTGAGCGTGTACATGTGCACCAACATGCAAAGTATCTTTTTTCTTTGCTCCGCATTTAAAGCAGATAATTCCTTGGTTAATAAGGGCGAGGAAAGAGCATGAGTTCCAATTAAGTACAATACTGCAAATTAATACTTACCAATCTCTCGGAAATACTTATTATTTAAGTGATTTTAAGGGGGGTAATTAATAAAGCCATTAAATTGGCAGAAGTCCTTCACACCATAGAAGGAACGATGAACTCGGAAGAAAATGCAAAATTTTAGAAAACATCTCAGTAGCTCAGCCAGAAAACTCAAGATGAGGAAATGCGAATATTAACCAAGAAAATTTGACCTTCATGCATCAAGGCAGAAAAACATTGACCTGATAATATAAATGCTTCCTCTGAGGCTATAATTAAGGAGAATGACCACGATTCTCAATTAATGGGAGCTGTATTACCTTGAGCATGGGGCAGCCACATACTACGGGATGGCTTCATGCACCTGGAAAGCACCATTCACCCAAATCTCACTTGTGGCTCCAAGTAGCTGCTAGTATAGTGCAGCAGCCACACCCTGGGAAAACATCTTTGCTGATGGGCTGAACCAATTTGGGGGAGCCATAGGGGATATTACTCTTTTGGTATGGAGTCTTGCCAACATTAGTAGAGGAAGTCTCAAGCAGTAAGCTAAGCCTATGAGCATAAACTTTAGGCCTTTGGTGAGATTGGTGTGAGAGCAAGATGGGTGACATATCTAGATTTTAAGCCTTTGGTGCGATTGGTGTGAGAGCAAGATGGGTGACACATCTTTGCCAAATCCGAAATCGCTCTCTGGTTCTTTTCTTATAGGAGATGAGTTTCAGTCTTTGGAGTTTTGCTTTTCGATCAAAAGAGTTAACTGATGACAAATATGGCTTGAGTGAATTATGTTGTGCAATTATTAAGCAAGTCGAGAGTTGCATTAAAGAGCACTATCTTAGGAATCATTAATGACTTTGAAAAGACTGGTTAGACTCCTGTGAAAAAGCCTTCAGGGCGCTCAAGAAATTCAAATGAACGCCACAATTGCCTCCGAGTAAGGTCCCAACTCATGGATTGGGTTGTTTCCAATGCTATGTTTGCTCACAATAGGAAAGAAGCAGGTGAACACTTCAGCGCGCACATAGGTCCCATGAAGCCCCCTTCTGCTTATTTGGATCCTCTGAAATTTTATTTGTTAGGAAAAGAAAAGGATAGCGCTTACACAAATCTTGTAATGTGGCCACTGTGAAGCATCGAGACACTCTACATGTCTGGACAAAGACAATAGCAAAGTTTTTGGCTTAAAATAGCATCGAACATTTGGACCTTTGCCGGGGAATTTGCCAGATTCGAACACAATGGAGAATTTGGGGGTGATAATCAAACTTGCGATTGATAAACAGAAGCCATCCAATTGGGATCAGTTTCGTGTGCTTATTGAACAAATAAGAGCATATCAGTCAAGATATCACAAATTTGGTCTCGAACAAGTCTAAACAAATGGAAGCATTACTAAATAACAAGAGCCATCATTGTAAATATTGAATAAGCGCATCAATTTACTGTATTTATAAATAAAATGTGCTTGGGCTCTAACTTTTGCATAGTTCACCAAATTACGATACAAACATTAAAGCAAAATCGACGTTTGATTAGTTGTATTAATTTGCTTATATGAAAAATAGAGTAATCTCAAAATATTTGGTCATAACTGTAGGTATCCGTGCGTTTACTTCTTAACTGATGATATAAAATTGTCTAGCCTTGAAGATTTCCCTTTCAGTTATTTAGGTTAGATAGATGAGATTGAATAATAATTTTTCTATAGTTTCAAACTGGAATTAGATTTATTCAGGTGAGTTGACTTTGACGCTGGCTATAAAAACCATGCAGAATCTGACCAAAATAACAGATAAATAAGAAAGGATACATGCTAGAACTATTTCACTGCAATCATAAAAGAAAGAGTTTGATAATCAAACTCAGACGAATAATACACAATTAGTAAAAGACAAGAAGTGGGGAAAATGGGTCACATTACAAAGGAACCAAGTTAGGATGGATGAAATAAATCCAAAATTGATAAAATCTTTTACATAAAGTGAACAAAAAATAAACCCTGCAGGAAGTTGGAGGAATAACTTTGTCTATGTTGGGAACTCGAACCCTTAATCTTGGGCTGTGAAAATTTTTCGATGAGGATAATAGATTACCCCAAGTGAATATAAGGATAGAGAAAAAGGAAAAATATATAAGGAGATATATCGAGTTGAATTGAAATACTAAATAAAATATTGTATATAGCGAGAAGATAAATATGATTACATTAAGGAATTTAAACAAAATCGAAAGGAATGCGAGTAGCAACAATATAAATTCCGCCATTTGCATGCATTAAGGGAACCATGAGAGGATACCTTAAAAGATGATATTCATTCAAACCGATTTTTTAACATCACCAAGAATAGAGAGCTGGGAGGAAAGCGAAATTAAAAAATAAATGAAAAATTCTATTCTCTTTGTTTTCTCTCCCCTTTTGTTTCTCTTTATATTTTCTTTTTATAGGATAAGACTCGAGTTCCTTTTCGAACTCCCATAATTAACGAGGCAGGAAAGCAACTTTAGAATCAATAATTACAATATACGCCAATCAAACAGTCCTTAAAATCATAAACTGTCCCACTCGATCCATAATCTGGGTTACATTGGACGAAAACTGACATTTTATGGCGCAACTCCAAAATGCGTGAATAAACTCAACGGGGTTTAAGAGCCAATATTTTCCCAGAATTTTTTCTGTTGTAATTTGTTAAAATTCTACGACCCACGATTTTGGCTTGGATATTATTAATTCTTCTAGAATTTTCTTTGTATATACCTAAAATTGTTAAGCTAAATGTATTTTACTCATTATGTAACGCTCATTTGTCTTAGCAAATCCTGAATAAGATATGCAATGAGTGATCTTTGAGAGTTTTCATGGAAAATCATTATTAAATTGATAGACCCTCAAACCCCCTTCGTTTATATAAAATAATGTATTTTATTTTTACAAATATCTAGTAATCAGGGTTGGAAAGGAAAGATTGGTTATTAATTTTAGATGTAAGAAATTGCGTATGGATGCAAATCTGTCAAGCAGAATTGAGATGACCTTGCTGGTTAGGATGCATCTCAGAAATTCGAGCTAGTCTATTATCAATTGTTATTCGTGTGGTATAATCTTTGACCAATAATCTAGTAGGCGATAGAATGCGTGATTTCGGTGTACGAGATATGATTGATGGTCGGAAAAGAAGAACAATCTATCGTCTTCAAAAGAAAATAAGAATGATAGATCTCCCCAGACTTTGTTAGGAAAACGCGCATACGTTTATGAAGATGACATCAAACCAAGTGGCATGAAAAGAAAAACGTACGTTCAAACGGCATAGTTACATACATTTTCCCACACTCGACGCTTCCACCGGAATTTGGTGTAAAGCATTTAACTTCCCTGCGATTAAAGCCTTAAAATTCGAGACGAACGTAACTAGATAAGGCATCAGCCTTATTAACTGTTTAAGGTACTGAAGTCACACAATGGCCTATAAGTTCCATCCTTCTTTGAAACTAATTGTAATGTGAATTTCCAGAGAGATCGCGCTTTTTAATGATGCTTTCCTCCTGCCATCTGGATAACTTCTTGGCTCTTGTTTTGGCGGGTGCAAGCGGCGCGAGTTTGCGTAGACATGGGGCTTGTTGTGTGTATATAGTGTTAAATAGAGTGCTTCACTGGCTGTCCACACAACATGAGTGAGGTTAGATCTTGGAAGGAAGCGAGTAATGAAATGTGTTAACCGTGCATTGTTGGATGCATGACTAAAAGGAAGCCTCTGAAATTTGGAATTTCAAGTTCTTGAACAGGTGTAATAAGAGTGAACCACGGTCCGCGGGAGGAAGGAATACTGTGGATAACACTTCCAGACACTTGGTCCGTGAAAGCACCGGTTTTTAGTGTTGAACAGGGAGAAGCGTTGCAGGACGTCTGCCCATAGGATGGAGTGATCGATGTTAGCAACTAAGAAGAGCAAAGGGAGAGACCGTCCCAGAAATATAGAGATGGAAAGAATTCTCTTTAATAGACGAGGATAGTCTGATTTGAGATAGTTTGTAGCGAGGATACAATCGGAGGTTAATGTAAGTCCTGAGGTGAACTCTGAACTAAAGAGACGGTAGAACAGCTGTCAACGAAGAGGTTTAGCCCATACCTGGATACCTGGATGAAGAAGCAGGGTTGGGAGCCCTGCATCGCCCCCATGGATAGAGCGGAGGCAGGTTGATGACTCCCCTGCAGAAAGATATCCCTAAGATGGAGCCTGTGGTGCGGCCATAAGGTGCTGAAGATCTGCTTTAGAGAGGGGAATGACAGCTATGACGAGGTGAGGTCAGGGTTGTCATTTCCCGTACATTTGCCGACTAGTGAATGTTGAAGAGAGTTGTGCGAATCTCTATATGTCTGAGCATTGTAGGCTTCAGCGAATACTAGCTCCTGACCACCTAAGTATTGGGTTAAGGAATAAGTTCTTGCGGTTTTATCAAATTTATTCATTACCATTAAAACTTTTATAAAAACTTCATTTTTAATTGATAACACTATGCAATTTAATCAATAATGTATTTTCCGTTGTTATTTACGACTTCTTTCCAACGTTTAACTAGTTTTTCGATGCCTCTGCAATAAAAATCTCTAGATTTTGAGTCGAAGGATTCGTCTAACCAGGTTCTTAATTTCACATCAGTATTGAACGAAACGCCGCGCAAATTGTTAGAGAGCGATTGGAACAGATGGAAATCCGATTAAGCGTTTGGGTGGCGTCTTTTTTCATATTTGCAATGTGAGGATGAACATTGTCGTGTTACAGAAAGACTCCATAACGTCGATGAGGTCGCTTTGTACGAATAGCTTCAGCGAGTCGATACATTTGTTGAGCGTAGAGTTCTGCATTGACAATCCCGTTGTTGACAAGGAGCTCATAAAGAATAATGCCTTCACAATCCCACCACATACACAGCATCTTCTTTCGTGGATGAAGTCCTTGCTTTAATCGCGGAAGTTTTTTTTTTATTGGGGCTAAGCCATTGTTTTCGATGGTTCATGTTGACATAAATACACCACTGTTCGTCACCAGTGATGATGCTGTGAAGAAATCTGTCTTTATATCCACGAGTAGCCTTGTGACGAGCAAGCAAAACTGCGGTAATCGTGTAGCTTTGAAGTTTGTTGCTTTCGTTCAAAGCGTGTGGAACCCATGCACCGAGTTTTTTAACTTTCTACATTGAATGAAGGTGATTCATTACCGTTTTCTGATCATACGCCAATTGTACAGCCAATTCTCTAGTCGATTGATAAGGATTTTCATGAAGAAGGTCGTTCAATCGATCTTCATCCAAATTAATGGGGCTACCAGAACGTTCTTCGTCATTAAGATTGAAATTACCGTTTTTAAAACGTTAAAACCACTATTGAGCTGTCCTTCCTGATAAAGAATTTTCTCCGTACACAGCACAAATATCGCGACGAGCTTTGGCTGCGTTTGCATTGTTCCCTTTGGATTGAAAATGAAAAACAACAAGTGTCTAAATGCGCCTTTCTTTCAACTTGACATTCCATTTTGAGGGTACAGAACAAAAATTAAATTAACACAACTTTTAAAAAAATCGCAATGACTTATTACTCAACTTCAATATGTAGCCTAAGCAAAAGCCTAATAGTCTACGCTGTTAAGAGACGTATCCTAACCTTTTCAAATTTTGCTCTCATTATTTATTATTGTTTCTTAATATGTGCACAAATCACGTCAACAAAACTTAAATCAACACATTAAAAAAACGCAAGAACTTATTCCTCAACCTAATACAGGGTGTCCACAAAGTCTGGGTACATAGGAATTTTAATATTTTAATATTCTCAAGGTATGTATTTATCCACTATGTACCCAGACTTTGTGGACACGCTGTATAATCCGTTCAAAACACAACAGTAGATAAGGAATTCTTCCTCGCTTAGGTCATCCTAAAAGTCAACAAAGATAATCATCATACAACCTAGTACTAGTTTGCTAATATTATATATTTATAAGAAGATAGCAAAAATTGAGAAACATATCGCTAGGAAGTTCTGGAAAAGTGATTTGTAATGAAAACAGTAAAGTTGTATGGGCCTTTCTCGTCGGTAAAAGCACCGCCTAGAATTACTATGGACGATATGAGAGCTGTTGGCAAATAGAGAAGAGGCGGAGCCCGCATATTCCATGCTACCAAAATAATGCTCTATTTGGGATTATAGAAGGCAACAGTCGCCAGTGAAGTAGTAATAATATCAGTAGAAGTATTTTAAATTAACGTATTTAATTTAGTTTAGAAATACATGTGGATTGGACGGAGAACTTTCGCTATATTTATATTCTGCTCAGGTTTATCAATTACAAAGTTATTATCTTCTAAAGAAGTTTCCTCTGAATGTTCAAGGGATTTAACAAAAAATATATCAGTTTTCTTAGCTCAAAAAGAATTTCGTGCGTTGAAACTTCATTTCAATTAATCGTCTCTCCTAATTTGATTTAAGGAATTAAGGAAGTACTTTGCTGGTTAGAATTGAAAAATAAAATTGAGAAAACGAAAACTGAAAGGGAAAGTGAAACAAAATTGAAAGCCAAACTATTGGAATATATTTCCAAGAGTCCCGCACTTCTATACAAAATAGAAGTAGAGAAAGGAAGTATTTCGAAAAAAGGGAAACTAAGTAAGTTTCAGAGGGGAACTCGTGGAATTTGTTAAAAGGAGTTTGGGAGAAAAAAGAATTCAAACATAATCCAAAAGCGCGAAACGAGAGACCATTACGGGACTTGAAAATACATCAAATTAACGAATGTTTCTGAACGAAGTTTGGCATTTTGTACCGAAAAAGTGGAAAAAGTTGGAATCGTTTTTTTGTTATTTTTTCGAAAATTTCGTTTCGTTTTTTAACATCTGTGAGCTAAATATTTTTGCGACGCTTTGTGTCAGGCTTTGATCAAAAAAATAACAAAACTGTCCAACAATCTCATAAATATTCGCAAATGCTATATTATTAATGATAATAACAAAAATAATAATTAGAACTCGGGTATTCTCGCAATAGGTATGAAGTTCATTTAACATATTTTAAATATAGAAAATCCGTAAAATGGGTTGAAATTACGTTCTGAGGTGCATTACGAATAGAGACAAAAATCATAATGAAAGGTGTGCAAAAAAATTGGTAAATAATAGTTAATCAAAAGTAGCCAAAATGGAACTATAATAAACCAATTATCAGAAAGATCAATTTAGAAAGAGCTCTCTTTGCGCAAGAGTCAAACCTGAGATTTTCAATTTTAACCATCTTGAACTCTAACTCTGAAATTTTAAGTTTGTAGGGTACGAAGGGAGTTCCGATGCTTTCAATTGAGTGGGTAATTCTTGAAATTCAAAATTGTACTAAAGGAGTAAGTGTTATTGGGGGAGTATAAAAGACACCTCTCGAGACGGCCATCTAACAAAGCATACATTGAAGTTGAAATGAAACATCCATATCAAATTCTGACTCAAAGAATTGAGTGAGTAATGTGAGTGTGTACAAATAAAGGGTTATTTTCTAGTTTACTTAAACGAATATTTTACCTATTTATTTAGGTTAAACATTCTTTAATTCATTTATACCTTTAACATTGAGCCTACGCGTAAGAGATGTAATGATAAAAGGGTTCAAATAGCTTACAAAAAGGGGATTGATTATTTGGGTTGTTTACATGTTGGTGTGTGTGTGTGTGTGTGTGTGTGGTAGTGGGCAACTATCACTCTGCCCAGAGATGATCTTTACGGGAAGAATTTGCCAGTCTACCCCAACGGCTAAATGAAGTTGATGATAAATCTAGAATTGTTAGACAATCGTCACTGATCTTAAATGTCCTTTTCCCCCAACTCCAATTCATTTGGAGTCTCTTCCCTGTTTAATTAACTGCAGGTATTAGGGTATTAGATTTAATTTTATACATTTGTGGAAGGTTATCGAAATATTAGAACTGATGACACCATTTATTCGGAGGGGCAGTTCCATTTTTACATTACATTCCAAAATTTACTTAAAACCTAAAATCGACGCTAAAATGTCATCTGAGTAACCATTTTGGACAGTGGCGTATATATGCACACAAGCTCTCATGTATGTATATTATTCCTCTTTTTTTTTTGCTCCTCACATATGAAGAAAATGTGTCATTCAAATGACTTTTGAAAGGATAGGATAAAGTTTTTCTCCGTTGGACGAGTGTAAGCGAATGAAAATATCCAAATTCCATTCCTGACTCCACTTCTCTTTGAGCTTTAATCCCACGCGTGAATCACTCATAAAAAGTGGCTCAAAAGAGAATGAAATCGAAACACAGTGTTTCAGGTCATCCAATTTTGGACTATTTCAAAGAACGATATTTAAAAGAGAAGTGAAAAGAGATACGGAAGCAAATTTTTCATTGTCTCGTGGCGTCAAAAGTCCGTGGATGCATCTGTAAGATTGTGGGATTTAACTAGAGCCGCGCATTGGTTAATTAATCACTATAAGGGAGAAAAAACGTTTACGCTTCGATATAGATAAAGTGTTAAATCGCGAAAATATGGAGAATTTTTTAAGGACACTTTAGGAACTGTTTCTCATGAGGAAAATTGTCTAATATAGGAGCAGGAAATTAGTAATACAAACTATCAGAAGTAATTTGGGGATAAATTAAAAATATTGATATTATATGTAACATTATAATTCTGAAGTTGTGCGAGTAGGAGGTGTCTTTCTACAAGGTAATGCACAACCACACATCGAAGATTTAGTACGATTTATACTGAATATTGTAAGTTGGAAGCAGCTGCCTCTTCTGCCATACTCGCCTCATAAATCTCCTTCAGTATCCCATATTGCGCAATTTAGGTAATCAGATTCTCATTGAAAGATTTTTGTTAAGAAGATAATCGAAAAGAAAAAGCAATCGTCTTTTGTGTTTCAAAACCTAAAGCTTTTCCTTAATAGGAATAGACAACTTCTATTTCTTAATGGAAAATAGATCTAAAACTAATCGAAACTATTTTGCAGAATATCTTTTATTGTTATAAAATGAATGAAATTTCTTAGATAGAAGAATTCAAAAGATATAATATAATCAAATAGAGTATGAACAATTTCATTTGAAATATAAGGAATATACATAAAGGATATACAAATCAAGCTGCATTCAGCTAATAATCATATATTCTTTGGCAACAAAAGCTTGATGATTAAATTCCGACTTTCCTCGCACCTCACATTGTTGATATTATCATATAATCAGTCAATCTTATTTCCCTGGTTAAAGCAACTAAATTTGCCCTAAATTAAGAATAAATCAAAATTATAGCTGATTTTGCGAAGCTGTTTTCTTTTTGAATAGTGAGGGTAGGCTACACCTGAATCCTGTTATGCATTGCAAATTCCCTTCCCCTTTCCCTCTTTATATCTCTTGATGCCTCTCGAAAAAATAGCTGCCTTACCTTACGGTGATAGAAATCTGTTAAGAAGATTCGTAATCCATATGCAATAGCATGTATGGAATTAATAAAGCTCATATATATATATATATATATATATATATATATATATATATATATATATATATATATATATATATATATATATAAAGGGTCTTTCAACAAGGACGCTTGAGCTTTATCAAGCGATAGTGGCTATGTTGTTAAAGCAACATCTGGTAACCTACTCTGAACTGTTCAGTAGTACTTGGCAAGTCAGGAAGAAAGGTTATCGCGTTGAACAGCGAGTGCAAATCATCAAATGTTATTATCAAAATCAGTGCTCCGTTCGACAAATGTTCCGCGCATTACGTGATTTATATCCTCGCCACAGCGACGAGGCCCATTTTTGGATGAATGGATTTGTGAACAAGCAAAGTTGTTGGATTTGGGACGAAAATAATCCACATGAGATACACCAGCACCAATTGCATCCCAACAAAGTGACTGTTTGGTGCGGATTTTTGAATAACGGAATCATCGGTCCGTATTTTTTTGAGAACGAAGATGGGATTGCCATAACCGTCAACGGCGAGACCTACAATCGATGATAAGCAACTTCTTGTAGCCTCAACTGGATTATATGCCTGATATGGATACTGACGGCATGTGGTTCCAACAGAACGGCGCTATGTGCCACACTGCGCACGACAAGGTAGACATTTTGCACCAGCGATTTCAGGGCAGGGTCATCTCGCGCAGCGGCGACGTCAACTGGCCACCGATATCATGCGATTTAAGGCCATTAGACTACTTTCTTTGGGGCTACCAAAGAAAGTTTTCTTTAGTTTCATGTTTTTTATTCCTATTTTTTTGCTTCACTATTGCTTTATAAAGTTTTAAACTTTCGTTTCCTAGTTTACTCGAATTTATTGATCGTTTGAATTACCTTTACCCCCTGAATTCAAATGTTTTTTATCTATATTTTTCATTACCATATATTTGTATTTTAACTTTTATTGAACTGTTTGCTTTGCTTTTTGTTTTTCCTTTTTGGATTCCTGGCTATGTGATTTTACTTACCTTTCATTTTTCATTTTTCGCCCTGCCTTTACAATCTTTTCGGGTATTACTTTAAAAACAAATTTCTTTTATTCTTATTGAGTTTGATTCATGTTTATTATTAATATTTTTTGTTTAATTTAGTTTCCAATTTTAAATTTTCCTTTCTTGGTTAAACTCGTTTTTATCGATCGCTTAACATATTTTTTCAATATCATATATTTGTAAATTAATCTATATTCAACTACTTGTTTATCAATCTGGTTTCGTTTTTGGTGCCCCTCTTGTTGAGTTTTACTTATTTTTCATATTGTAACTAATATTGAATTGTGTGTGCTATTTTTGCAATTTTGTCATCTAATTCTTAAAATTTCATGTATTCGTATTAGAGTTCAATCCACTGAAGATGTTCATTGCTATAGACCGAAACGTCTGGCAAATAAATGTTTAGAGCGATCGCATGGGTCTTAATATTCCTCTTACAAATTCGGTTCCCAAGGAAGAACTCCCCCATCAGATATTAGGAAAAGATACAATGAAGACGTAGTCTGGCGATTCCGCTTCTTAGATGCCACCCTCAAGAAATTGGAGAAAGCAAAACTTGATGTCTTATTCCTTTCAACATGTAAGAGATAGAACTACATTCTGCAGTTTCTGCATTTCAAACTCCACAGATCCACTGTAATGAATGGTGAGCTCTACAAATCTTCGACTTCTAAATTACTTTTACAAGAGATTCAAAATTATCTTTAGATTTGACTCGTTCCTCCTTGTCTCTAAAATCTTCTGTTTCTCTGTTAGATTTCGCAACTTTATATAGTTTTATACGGAGAGAAGCTGATAAGTTTACTTCTGCAACCTTAGCTAGCCAAAGTCTTAAGTTCTCTAACTTGGGGATTAATTTCAACTTAAACTATTCTAGAGATGAGGTTATCTTTAATGCTTCTAACAAAGTTCTGCCCCCTCAGGAAAAACGTATCCTGTCTCTGGTAATAGAATTTAGACTCCCAGTCTTTAAAGTAGACTTCTGTCATTATTTTTTGTATTTCTAAAAGTTTTCCACCAACTTAATCCCCTCCCGATGTTAAAATCAAGCTCTAATTTCATAGATAATATCAAGTATTTGGCTAACAGATTTTATTATAAATACAACAGCTTTAAAGTTCTATGCCCTGTATTCAATTTTAAAGATTTTAAAATCCTATCCAACCTTCGTAAGGATTGTTCCATTGTGATATGCAAACCGGATAGAGGTAAAGGGGTGGACATTTTAAGTCAGACTGACTTTATCTGTAAAATGCACTCTATTCTTTCGGACACATCTAAATTTTCTAAACTTGATACAGATTGTTTTAAATATATTTTGAAAATTAAAGACAAAATGAACAATTTTGGGCGTTCTTGAAAGAAGATAAATATTCTCTGCGACTTTTACAACCAATTATTTGCCTCTGGTACATCCCCTGGTATTATTTATGGTTTACCCAAAATTGACAAGATAGGAATACCTCTCCGTCCAATATTATCCGCCATCAATACTTCAAGCATTAACCTAAGTTTTTAGTCCTCAACATTGACTCACTCACTCACAATGATTTCACCTTGCAAGATTCATTTGACTTTGTAAACTTCGTTTCGCAATTAGATTTAAACAACACGTTTATAACTTCTATCGATGTGGAGTCATTGTTTACAAAAGTTCCTGTCCTGGAAACTTGTAAAATCATAACGGATACCCATTACCAATCCAAACATAACGTTGTAGGTTTAACCAAGTCTCTTTTTTCAACTCTCTTAAAATAGGCAATAGAAAATACATTGTTCCTTTTTAATGAGATTCTGTACCTTCAACACGATGGGATGGCCATGGGATCTCCATTAGGTCCCAGCTTTAAAAAACTTTTTCTTTGTTACCATGAAAAAACATGTTAACGAACTGTCCCGCTGAATTTAAACCGATAGTGTTTAAAAGATATGTTGACAACTGTTTGCTCATTTTTAACCACAAAGACCATGCCCCTTTATTTTTTAATTACTTAAATCAACAACGCCCTAATATTAAATTTTCTATGGAAACAGAAACAAACAATAAAATCTCTTTTCTTGACGTCATAGTTACAAAAATTAGCTCCAGATTCAGTACCTTAGTTTACCAAAAACCCACTACCACCAAACTTGACACCCATTTCTTTAGTTGCACTCCTTCACATTTTAAACTTGCCAGCATGAAAAGCTGTATACAAAGAGCATACTAGATTTTTTCAAATTGGTGTTTCTTTGATTCTGAAATACAATACCTTAGGAACTTTTTCAACTTCAATTTCTTCCCAGACTACATTTTTGATAGATTAACCTCTAATTTCTTCTAAAAAAATTTTTCACCAAATCCAACCAACTACAGTCCCTAAACAAAAAATATTCATGAAGCTTCCATATCTTCAACATTTGACCACTTAATTCAAAAATAATTTACCCTCAATTCTTAATAAGTACTTTTCTCAATGCCAGTTCCTTTCTATTAATTTTAATCCTTTATCTATCAATTCTTTTTTTCGACACAAGGAATCACTCCCATTACGCTTGCGATCCTCCATTATTTATAAATTTACATGTGCGACCTGCCAAAGTCGCTCTGTAGGCCAAACTAGTCTACAATTAAAATATAGGATTGCTAAGCATATAGGAGTGTGATATAGAACTAACATTCCTATCCTTCAACCTGAAGAATCTTCAATAAGAGAACAACCTCAAAATCTTAACCACCCACTCGACCCTAATTCTTTTTGTTTATTATCTTCCGCTTCCTCTTCTCTGGATTTAAAAATTCTAGAATCACTTTGGATTAAAAAAGTAAACCTAGAACTTAATGATTATTCCTCCTTCCTCAAATTGTTCACTATATAGTCAAATAAAGAAACATACAACCAACCAAATCCCTCCCCCCTACATAGCTTTAATCCTGGCTAGTCCCGATCATAGTAATCAGTCGATATCATCAGCTCCAGCAAACAAGGTTAGTTTCTGTCTAAAAGTTCTGTTTCATTTTTATTCTTTGTGTTCATTTTAAATATTTTTCCCCGTCGTATCTAAATGATCTTATATATCAAAGATTTCTCTTAGTTTCATGTTTTTTATTCTTATTTTTTTGCTTCACTATTGTTTTATTAAGTTTTAAACTTTTTTTTCCTAGTATACTCGCATTTATTGATCGTTTGAATTACCTTTACCCCCTGAATTCAACTGTTTTTTATCTATATTTTTCATTATCATAAATTTGTATTTTAACTTTTATTGAACTGTTTGCTTTGCTTTTTGTTTCCCTTTCAGATTCCTGGCTATTTGATTTTACTTGCCTTTTATTTTTCATTGTTCGCCCTGCCCTTACAATCTTTTCGGGTATTACTTTAAAAACAAATTTCTTTTATTCCTATTGAGTTTGATTCATGTTTATTATTCATATTTTTGTTTAATTTAGTTTAAAATTTTAAATTTTCCTTTCTTGGTTAAACTTGTATTTATCGATTGCTTAATCCCTTGTATTCAACTGTTTTTAACATATTTTTCAATATTATATGTCCGTAAATTAACTTATATTTAACTACTTGCTTATCATTCTGCTTTCGTTTTAGGTACCTCTCTTTTCAAGTTTTACTTATTTTTCATATTGTAACTAATATTGTATTGTGTGTGCTATTTTTGCAATTTTGTCATCTAATTCTTAAAATTTCTTGAATTCGTATTAGAGTTCAATCCACTGAAGATGTTCATTGCTATAGACCGAAACGTCCGGCAAATAAATGTTCAGAGTGATCACATGGGTCTTCATATTCTTCATATATATATATTTTTTTTAGTGTGGTTGGTTAGTAGTCTTTTTGAATGCAAATTTGCTGAAGACCATGGTGTATTTCGCCTTAATTAATTTCCTTTGGCAACTTTCTCTTCTTCTAACACTCTTTTTTTATTCCATCTTGTAGATGGTGGATCACTTGTCCTATATTCATCTCTCTTTTAACTGAATATGTTTGGTAAAATCAAACTAAGTTGCCAAGCTTTCGATCATCTTCGGAGCGTTTTGATTTGTTCTTGCCTTCTTTACCGATGTAATGAGTGTAGTAACGATCTGACAGAATGAAAGAAAACGATTTTTAAGGGGATCTTTATTTCGCCTAGGTTGAGTGTAATGTTAGAGGAAACCGGCTATTCCGGTGAGAGGAATTTTAAAATTATTTTAATGTTCGATTCCAGCTTATCGCTTGACTGCTGATGGCCGGCTTATTTTCGTTTATTAATATAGCTTCTAAGATGTTCAGCCTAGCTTTATTAACCTCTTTTCTTTTAATAACGGTATTGTTAACTAGCATATCTCTCGTTAGGTTCATTTTATGTGCACTCTCCATATGATTTTTAGGCCCTCCGCTTTAACTATGCATCTGTAAAGCGGAGGGCCTAAAAATCATATGGAGAGTGCACATAACATTTCCTCCTTACTTTTTCTCTTTCTTTCTGCTATCCTTTATTTTTCTTTCCTTTATGAAGCTCTTAATTGTCTATTATGCTCTTGGATATCAGCACCTCAAATTTGAAAGGTACCTTTACTTCCAACCTTCTTATTTTGTCCTTTAATTAAGGCCAGTTCCCTAGTAGGTATTGTTTTCTCTTTACTACAACAGCAGTTAATGTGGGCTTCAGTCTCATAGCCTACTTCCCCACAACTGGAAATTTGACATTAGTATGTCAATATATCAAATAACTTATCTAGTTTTGAAATGAACTCTTTTACTTCAATTTTTCCTTTAACAAAGGAAACTTTTACTGCCTCCTTCCACGCCTCCTTAAGCTTTGATATTATTGTGACCTTTTTACTTACAACAGGTGGTTTGAAGAGAGCATTAGCTTTGAGACACTGATTAATCAAGCCCTGATATATGTCTTTTACCAGCTGGTCCTCTTCATAATTTCTCCGGTCATCTTCACTTTGCTCCCTCAGTTAGATGCCATACCTCAAAATATCTCTTATTGTTGGTAACTCCGACACCATCAGCTTTTGCCCAGTGCACCCAAACTAGTCAGATGAGGAATTAATTTGGACCTTGTATTGATTTTCACCATTGTAACACTAATCGCAGGTACATATAACTGCAAATGAAAAGATGGCACTTAGATTAAGAAATAATATCTACCAAATAATCCTATGTTATTATAAAATGATCCACATCCTTTACTAGCATTAAAATAAAATGTAAATGGTCTATAAACAGTTACCAGTTACAATAGTTACCACAACTAGCAACACTACTGGAATATTTCCTTTCACTGAGTAATGAGTACTGGCTACTTGCAATCTTGGAGTTAGACCAAACTAAATTAAGGGTCATTTTTAAAAGGTTTCCTACTTCTCATGTCTCTCTAATACATTTTTACATTTTTTTAGACAAATATCTTTCAGACTACATAAATTTATTAATGATAGAAAACAGTAAAAAAAAATTTATGGGTAACTAAAATAATAGTAAAATATAGTAAATGACCCGGACTAACAATATTTCAACTTCAAATTGATGTAGGTTAGATCAATCAGAATTTAACTTTTCTGCCAAAAGTATGTTCTTTTCACTAATATTCATCATTTAAATACCCCTCATCACCAGTCTCATAAAATTCTACTGGACACCTTCCCTGAAACTTTCCTTTTTCCTAAAAACCTGGTGATAAAGTCTCTCTCAAACTTCACACACGCACACACACATACGAACACACACAATTACTCCGTGGGAAATTTTCCGTTTAAGTTTATTTTTTTTAATCCTTACATATGAGGATATGGAAGGATAAATGAGGGAGACCCGGCGGATACCGCTGAAGACCCTCTCCAATGGCCCCAAGCCTGATTGGGAGAGGGTTTTCGCGAAAAAAAAAGGTATCTATCAATTGCGCTAGTAAGACTAATTGATACTCATAATGGTTACGCGGCTATCTGCTCAAAGGAGAGTGATTGAGAAGCACTCACCTCTCTTAAAGCAGCAGAATGCCTAAAGACACTCAACTTAAAACCTCACATACCACCGCAAATAAAGACACACCGAAGCATCATCCTTCGCCGCTTCGACCCATGGGTTGGGGGGCACATCATTGAAGAGTTTCATGCTGAGGTGGAAAAGAACCACACCTGGGCGAAGGTAGCAGAAATCTTAAAGTTTAAAGAATACACATATGTATTCAAAATAGTATTTTGTGATACGGCAATGGCGGTTAAGGCTACTGAGGAAAGTATGCTCCTCTTCAACGTCCGCTTCTGCCCTGAGCAGATCGAACGTGAGGAGTTTATCGACCTGTAGATGTGTTTCAAGTGCTACAAGTAAGAGGAGCACACCACGGCCTCCTGCCCCAGGAGGAACGTTTTTTGTACTTTATCTGCTCGTCAGATGCAGATTCTTGGAGAAGCTGTAATAGCACCTCTATGAAGTGCCTGGACTGTGTAGGAGAACACAAGACGTTATCCATGGCGTGCCCGGTCAAGAAAGAACTTTTGAAGAAAAAAATCTAATCAAAAGAGACAGGAAAAAGAAAACAAGGCGAACAGCACCTACGCCAAGGTTGCTCAAACTGCTGTTGCGGAGTCTAAGGGTAATCCAACATATCTCCACGTCAAGAATGAGAACTCGACAAAAATTATGTGTTGCGTCTATTATGCTCACATTGCAAATCTCTCCTCCCCGGGGTGCTTTGCGGATGAACTTAATAGAATGCTGACGCATAATGGAATGGAGGAGATGTGGTTTCCCCCAAACCCACGGATGGAGGAGATTCTTAAGATTAGTCTCAAACCCCAGTGCGAGACTAGATGCCAGAAGCTCTCCACCCCCAGCAGCCTTCCAGCTCTCTATAGGGACCTAGTATCCAGGCTCAAGCAGCAAAGGAAGCAAAAACACGCACGGAAAAGCAGAACAACACACAAATTGCACAAAACTCAAACTCGATCACACACACACACAGGTAGATAATGAGGCTACGGTGAATAAGACAGCGAGACCTGAGGGGAGGTCACGTTCGCCCCGCTCACGAAAAACCTCACAGCCTCAGAGACGTCCGAGATCGTCTTCTTCTCGTAAGAGGGAATCTAGGTACGCTTACCATTCGAAAAAAATTAACTTGAAGGTATTTGCTGCTGAAAGGTACCCTTTTTTTAAGGAGATGGCAGTCCTTGATATATTAAAAGAAGTAATATCCGGAAGATACAAATGGGAATTCACCTCGGACGACTACAGCGAAAAACGAGTCGAGGAGGCTTTACTCCAAGTCTTGATTAAACTGACACCCGAAACCTTTATTATTCTAACGGGTGGCAAATTCAGAAAAAAAGCGTACAGGAAAAACAATCACGCCACAAAACACTCCACAAAGACCTAAGCTCGTAAGAGAATAAGTCCAAAAAACAAGACGACCAGACACAGGAATCTTTAGTGAACTAGACAATGGAGACCTTGAAAATATTACATTTTAACTCTCACAGCTGGACGAACAAAAAAATATTATACGGTAACGTAATACGACAATGTGACCCAGACGTTATATTTATCTCAGAACATGAGATGAATGACACAGACAGGATGAAAATGTTCCCCTACGAAGTCTTAACCAAAGATCACAGCGGAGAACGTTTTGACGGAGGCGCGATAGCTTTGAAAAGAGGTTTTGACTTCAGATCATTAAGTGGACTCGATGAATCATACCTCGCTGCAGAGGTCCGTTCGGCAATGGGCCTCCTGGTTCTGGCAACAGGGTACCAGCCCCCAAGAAGAGGGTACTTGCCTTTTCACAACTTCCTGCAACTTTGTGGTCACGGCAGAACCGTGCTTTTTGCCGGCGACCTCAATGCAAAGAGTGCTGCTTCTGATTACACGTCAACCAACCCAGCAGGCAGGAATCTTGAGACACTTATTGAAAGGCAAATTATGACAAGAATTGAACCAAACTTTCCACATACATTACACACAGAGCAGCCACAAAACCAGCATTTTGCTTACTAGCACTGTGTTCTCCTACAATTACTTCATTGAGCCGGGCCCTCCTATCCCCAGCGACCACCAGGCTATCTTTATTAAAATCTCAACCTCCCCATTCAAGTCCCTAGCCCAGAATGCAAGAGATGCGCACGAGCCAACTTGGATACTTATAAACGACTCCTCGAAAATTACAACCATGAACCCTTAATTAATGTTACTCTAGAAGAGATTGACGAGGAGTTGGATAAAATTAATGATAATTTATTAAAAGCCGATAAGGAAGACATTCCTCAAGTTAAATATAAAACTCTTCCTGCCCTTTCTTAGACCCTTAGAATAAAATCCCTTGCGAGAGAATACGGAGAACGGATCAAGACAGTAAACCAGACTGGCCCCATCATCACTACGCAAGGACAAACATGAAAGATACGCGACGAATTAATGACTTTTATTAGGGACCAACAGAATGTATTTTGGAACAATTTGATAGACGGACTAAATATGGAAAACGAGTCACGTACATTCTGGCAGACAGTAAAAAGACTAAGAGGCAGACAGACACAAAAGACCATAAAACTTACACGTGACAATACCTAAATTACGGACGCGAAGGAAATCGAAGAGGAATTCAGACTATTCTAGGCATCTATATGGAAGATATCCCCAGAAGAGAATAACTTTGATTTAGACTTCGAAGGCAGAATAATAAACGACTTGAACGACCAGATACATAGAACCCATCCTCACCATTATGTATCACAGAAAAGAGACATAGAGGGACTCGGCGGTAGAATTACTGCCAAAGAACTCTCGGAAACCTTAAAATCCTTTTGTCATCGAGCACCAGGGCGTACAGGACTCACAAGGGAAAATTTTATTCGAGCCCCGCATAAAATCTTATTGGGGCTCATGAATATCATAATGCGTGCCTGAACGTGAGTTACTTCCAGACCACTGGTTGGTAGCAAAAATGATATTCATTCCTAAAGCCGGTAAGCCACCGGACAGTCCAGCTAACTTCAGGCCTATATCTCTCTTAGAATTTGCAGGGAAAGTCTTGGAGAAGATATTGGCCAACAGGGTGAATATGTTCCTCGAGGAAAATAAGTCTCATAATAACCAACAACATGGCTTCCAAAGGAAGCCAGAAACGGACACGGTGCTAGACGTGATCACCGAGAAGTTGGCAAAGGTAAAAGCTTAAAGACGCCACGCAAATCTGGTACTCCGCAACTTCAAAAAGGCCTTTGACAAAGTATGGAGGAGAGGCCTGCAATACAAAATCTTACAACTGGGCCTCAATCCCATACTTGAAAGGATTCTATAACACTACGAAATGGAGAGGAAGGCGTTTTTAAACATCAAAGATTTCAATGGCCCCGAATTCGAGCTTGAGGCGGGGCTGCCACAAGGCAGGTGTATAAGTCCTCTGCTATATAAAATATAGACCATCGACCTTCCCCAACCTCTGACTGAAGGCTCGTTATACGTCTGTACGACACCTTATCGGAATGTGAATTATATGGCACAGAGTAGGCGGTAGAAATCAAAAACATCAACTGTTTCGAGAGAAGATGGAAGATATCTACCAATGCCCCAAAGTTCCGTGTAATTACACTATTCCGACGGACTCTCGAAAACATCCGTGTGGGTGGTGCACGCATCCCATACTGTACTAAGGGCACAGTTATTGGACTTCGTATTACGACTCGTGTATATGGGAGTCATGTAGCTAAAACTACATCAAAT
Organism: Ceratothoa steindachneri; assembly: GCA_963969495.1. Taxonomy (NCBI): domain Eukaryota; kingdom Metazoa; phylum Arthropoda; class Malacostraca; order Isopoda; family Cymothoidae; genus Ceratothoa; species Ceratothoa steindachneri. The sequence continues at coordinate 19,037,044 of OZ018318.1, read as the reverse complement.
GCACGAAGGGACTTGGTGGAACTTTTCAAGTTCCTAAACCTGAGTACCTTCAACAAACTAAAGATCTATAATGCATATATTCGATCGAAACTCCTGTATCCACCAGTCCCTATAAACGCGATTCCCGAGACCCAAGTCCTTAAACTGCAAAAGGTCCAAAATAAGGCTGTGGTGTATTATAACGGTAACCCGAAATAGAGAGCGGAAAAGGCAGTGAGCTCCATGGTGAACTAGGGATAAGCTCCATAAACGTAGTGCTTTACCTGAGAGCAATTAAGATCTGTGACAAAGTATACCGGCACCTCCTTCCCCAATTTAAACTCGATCACATGGACTTTGATGACATAGGGCGCGCAAAACCTTTTAAAAACAGCAGACTACTCATTGACGACGACGTAGACCCAATGTTCACTTAGATTTTCACAATACCCAGCCGACACAAAGACAAACAAAATCACTTTTCACTAAATTAGCCAAGTGCTAATTTTCTAAATTTCCCCCAAAATTTTAACGCGATTAACTTGCCAAAATATCAAAAATAACAAAAAGTACAAAACAAACAAAATAATACACAATTCAAAATCAGCGTGTAAACAACCCAGGTAAGAAGATAAAAAGTCTTCACCAAAAGCAGAAGGAAACAAAAAATCCGCTGCTACAAAGGCTTGAATGCTTTTTATATATATTTATATATAACAAAAATATATATTCCAAAACACAAAGAAAGCAAGAGATGCCCTATCACCAGGGACCTGTCTTTCATTCTACTTTTCATTTTCGCTTTTCTATCAATTTCCCCATTTTCCCCACTATTTCTCCTACTAAAATCCTCTACTACTATATTCCCCACTTTATATTTCCAATGCCCAATTTCTTTCATTCTGTCAGATCCTCACTACAGTCATTACATCGGTAAAGGAGGCAAGAACATATCAAAACGCTCCGAAGATGATCAAATAAGATCGAAAGCTTAGCAATTTAGTTTTGTTTTTACCAAACACATTCATTTAAAAGAGAGATAAACACAGGACAAGTGATCCACCATCTACAAGATGGAATAAAAAAGATAGCTATAAGAAGAGAAAGTTGTCCAAGAAAATTAATTAAGGAGAAATACACCGTCTTCAACAAAATTTGCATATATTTATTTATATATTTAAAGACAGAAGCAGCTTAATCGCCCCAAAACGAAAGTGTACATTCAGGTGCTTTTGCTTTTATTTATTAAGGTTTAGATATTATGAGGAAAACCGGGGATGCGCGAGACATTATTAGAAAATTGATTTTCATATTTACTCCTTTATATAGGTAAAAATAAGCATGATAATGCAAGATAAATGATTGGTGTGGAGTTTTAGAATTTACGCTTAACTCAAGTGAAATTGCCTTTTTTAAAGGGCATCTAGGCATAATCTCTATCTTTTAGTCGCATTTAGGTTTTACTCAAATTTTGGTCTTATATTAGGCTTCTTCATCCATCCATTTCTTATAAAAACTACTAATTAATGAAATAAAACTTTAGGGTTGTGTCATTTTATAAGAACTGAAAAAATTACTAGTTAGAATAATAACATTTTATCACATTTCGGACAGGGCTCAAAAGGCTTTAGATTCTGGTTTTGAAGCTCGTATGGTTGGACTTGATTTTAGTGCAGCCTCTGATCGTGTTAATCACAAAGCACTGATTTACAAACTTAGACAGCTGGGTAGTGGTAACCTTTTTCTCAATATCCTGACTGAGCTTTTGACTTACCGTATAAAATGTGTAGTTGTGGATGGGCAACTTGGTGAGTGGGGAAGGGTAATTTCTGGTGTTCCTCAAATTAGTGTTCTGGGCTCATTATTATTCATTTTAAATACACATGATATGTGGGTTGGACTGTAAAACCAAATAGATGCTTATGTTGATGCTGCTACTTGGAAAGTCATACCTTCTCCTGTTCCAAGGCATTTGATCTCTGAATCATTAAATAGAGACCAAACAAAGATAAATGATTGGTGCAATTTATGGGTTATGAAACTGAATGCAAACAAAACACAAAGTAGGATTGTTAGTAGTTCTAGAATTCTGTACCCCAATCATCCTGATCTTATCATAAACAATGTTGTATTGAACACTTGTGTATCTTTTAAAATTTTAGATGTACTGTTTGACAGCAAGTTTACCTTTGAACAACATGTGCACTCTATTTCTTTTCAGTTGTCCAAAAGATTGGTTTACTTTATTTCTTTACTTAGGAAATCTTCTAGATTTTTTTAAGACATTCCTGTTATGAGGAAATGTTTCATCTCGTTCATAATTCCTTGTCTGGAGTATTGTTCTCCTGTCTGGTTATCTGCTGCAGCATCTCATCTTAAGTTACTGGACAAAATCGGAGAACTTCCAAATATTTTATGACTTGTGACACCGCTGCTCAGTATGTTCACTGTGTATGCTGTATAAGATACATCATAACCCAAACCATCCTCTGTACAGTGAACTTCCTGCTCCTTTTCGTCCAGCTCGGTAACTATAAATGCCACTAATTTAAATAGCCAAGCTTTCACAAGTGGGAGATGTAACATATCTTAGTACTCTAGATGCTTCATTCCAGCAACTACCAGGTTATGAAATGAGCTCCCTAGTCCTGTTCTTTAATCTCATGAACTTCAAAAGTTTAAAACTGGTGCTCATTTCTTTTTGCTGAGGGGATAAGTTGTGTGTGTTTTTGTCCTTCTCTTTTCCTCTAGATTTTTCCTGTGGAGATGTCTTCTCTGCTGGTGCCTTAGGGTTTCTAGGATTCTGCTCTACCAGCAAGGGTTTGTAGTCCATCAGATAATAATAATAATAATAACTCATGTACGAATTATAGAATTTAGAAAATGAGATGGGTGCATTTTATGGCCATTACATGAGAGATTGTCTTAGTACAAACATTTCCACCATTGTAGGGAAGATTTTTTTAATATTTCATTTCTAGATTAGTTCGTATTTTATTTACTAACGCCTAGGATACCCAACATTAAATTGATTTAAATGAGGCTCTCTCAAAATTACCTCAGAGATCATGAGGTAATTTGCTATTTCCTATCTTAGATGAAGTTGTTTATGTTTTGGTTTTATTTGTTGATTGTGAGATGAGTTATTTAACAGGTAAAGACACTTCGGTTTGATTGGATTTGATGTTTAAGTGTTGTTTGTCCTTTTACAAAGGATAGTTGAAACTTTTGGGGATATTTATTTTTATTTTGCGCCAGTAAGGTAGATCTTAGGTTTATGATCACGCCAGTTTTCACCCAGTAGAACAGTGGGACCGTTTAGAAGAGGAATGGGCAATGATTTTAAGCAGCGGGACAAATCGAAGCTTATGTAAAGCTTTGCGGTCCGCACTTCGAATACACATTAATAATTGTTGTTATTTGGAGGGAATAGTTTTGCCATCACTTTTAAATGGTTTCCAGACTTATATTCAGGTGGTGACTTACAGCTTCATATGGAAACCAAACCAAACTTTATAATTAATTATTGACGCAATATTGCCAAACTTAAATAATAAGAGCAAATATAAAACTAGTCCTATAGGAAGTGAGTTGATTTTGGAAGGCAAACCATTAAAATTTCAAAGGCGTTCTAAAATTTGACAGATTTCGCATCCAAGGTGAGATTTTGGCAAAATTCTGACAAATTAATTTTCATTTCCGAATTCGACACATGAAAAGCCTGCGCGGGCCGCATTCGACCCGCGCTACCCAGTTTGCCCACCTCTGGTCTAGAAGGACTCCACAGGGGTCCAACGCCACCTGGAGGCAGTAGTTAAGACCAGAGGCGATTTTATTGAATAAAATGAATGATACAATCCTAAAGTTTTCATCATTCAACTTTGAAGAATATATTTGTAAAATTAACTGTGTTTTTCTTCTATATTGAAGTTAGACGACAAATTACCTACCGTACCCTCTAGGGTATCTCTTATAGTTACCCCATGTTGAGCGAAGAGTCTCACAAGTTGCCTTCAGCATCAATTAGTAACTTGCTAGTATTCTGGGAGAGAATTACTAATATATTACAACTTTGTTGTTCTCACTTGTGGCAATTCTGAGTATGCCCTTACATGAGTATCTATTAATTGGTTCTGTATCATCAATTATCTTTCTAATAACGTATAAATCTCTTGAAGAGTCAAGTTCTTGGCCGGAAACTCATTAACAATACTAATTCCAGTTTAGCTCCAAATGCTTCGATAAAGATTTTTTCTTCATTCATTTAAGATATACCATGAATTTAGAGGTTTTTGCGCAAAACTACAATAACATTTAATAATAAAAAAGCCATAGGAGAATCGGGGGCCTCCACTCGTGCGGGAAAAAGTTATTCTTTTTATAACACCATTAATCTCTCTTCAAAAACTAAAAAAAAGCCAAATTCATCGCCCTATTCATCTGATGGCGGTTTCCTAGTTCTTGATTCTTATTCATATTTCAATCTAAGAAAGCTTAAGGAAAATACTTCCCTAGCAATTTGACGTCAACAGCTTTTAGGGGAGTTGAATGTACAAATAAAAATTCTTGAAGAAAATGGACGTGTTACCTCTTAGTCTGATATATTTTCACCTCCTCGTCAGCAGCCTTAAGCGTCCAGTTACCACATGGTTAAGAATCCAATGTCAAATACAATATAAGATTAAAAACCGATTACCTCACAATTCATCATCAAACTACCTTTTGTAACTAACTTTTGTAACCTTTGTAACTAACTATGGTAAATCCTCTAATTAGTCCGCCCTTGCTGAATCCGTTTGCGCTCTTTAATCCAGTGTCAAAGAAAGAATACTGTACTTTTAACTAGAATATTAATAATTTATCTATAGTTATTTATGTCCCTTTTCCGGCAAATTACCATATATACGACTTTCAACCTGGTATGCACAAGCCTATTTAAGAAAATGGGCAATCTAATCAGCAATTAGTTATCGTGTTGTTCGTTATAATTAATGTTATTTTACTATCGCTATAATTCTGCATATGAACAATTCAACAATGTTGTCCTTACATTAGTTAATCGCCTCCATCTACCATCTCCCCAACGATCTTTAATGAGAAACAGAAAACATAAATGAGAAGAAACTCAACCTAAAAAGTAGAAACTTCTTGATACATTAAGGGATAGATGACTCTATGCTAAGGAACATAAAAAATACATAATGTAAATATCATCGGACTTAGACATACTGCCTACGAAGACCATTCAGAAAAATGCCAAATCTCGAGTAATGAATGCATTCACTCTATAAACCTTTATTACTTTCAACACTATAAATGGCTTATTCTTTATTCATTTCTTCCAAGTGTAACTAAAATGAGGCTGGTCATGTTTTAGAAAGAAGTAAAGATCGTTGGGGAAGATGATTAATGATATTCAATTTATTCTTGACTTTTGAAATAGGTTAAATTTTGGAGCTAAAACAGTTCGTAGATCTTTTCCTTTTAAGGTGTTTTTCTTTGAAATTTCCCTAAGAGTTGGAAAAACACGAAATTTGGAAAAAGGTACTTAGACTTTTTTTTGTTAAATGTAAATCAATCAAGAATATTTTGAAACTCCAACTTTTGTCTCTATTCCCAACAGGAAGCGAGGCTTACTGTAACATTCCTAATCAGTCTTTTTGGGGGAAGGTTAGAATCTTACTTACTCCTCTTACAGAATATCTTTATTATTTATTGATATCTGTATTCGTAAATAAAAAAGGTTCGGACCATCTGATTTAATCATTTTTAGTAGCGGGCGACTCTATATCTCACTATGTCGGTTGTCGGTCAGTCGGTCCACGTTTGGTTTTTTTATTTTGGGGGTAATGACATTGTAACTATTCGGCCGATTCTAACGAAATTTAAAACTCTTGTGTTGTTTTACATTTTCCTTTAAATGATATAATTGACAATGTCCTCCCAAGGTATTCCGAGAATTATCGAAGGTTTTGAAGGTCGTAAGGTCATAAATAAGAATAATTGAGAGCACGCGACCTTTGGTCAGCAGATCTTGTTTTCATAATTAAAAAGGTTATAGCGCTCTCTCTCTCTCTCTCTCATTATGGTATTCATTTGTCACAAGCAGGAGTACAGTTAATGAGTAAATTACTAAACAACGCTGTATATAATATGCATAAGAGATGCCAGAGTCAGACAAATAACCCTCCCACACCTGCCACAGAACGGGTTTCCCCTGCCTCACCTGACCGAAGGTACAGGGTAGGAACCCCCTCAACCCTAGCTAACCCAACCCAGATGTCCAATACGCCCTCCCAAGCCACACCTCCAAACCCATTTAATTTCCATGTAACTCCTCGCCCTACCGACAACCCATTTAATTTCCATGTCACTCCTCGCCCTGTTGCAAATTCCTTTAATCCCCGTGGCTACGCTCAAGCAGCTGCCTTCCCTCCCCGATCCCCCCCGGCCCTGACCCCCACCCCCACCCCCACCCACAGACAGGGAAACTAATGAAGAGTCTCACCTCCTCACCTTCAAAAGAAATCAGTACAATCAAAATAATAACTTTCAATGCACGTAGCCTTAGAAAACATATTACAGAACTTAAATGTCTAATAGCAACGGAAGAGGTTGACATCATAGCCTTAACTGAGACCCATCTACAAATAGGCATAAAAGACTTATTATGTGAATACATGCTAGAAGGCTATAGATTATTTTACAAAAACAGGGCTAATGGAAGGCTTGGAGGAGGAGTGGGACTATATATAAGATCAGAATTAAAAGTAACTGAGGTAGAACTTACAAATAATGAAGTGGAGCTGATCTGTGTTAAACTACACTTACGAGATTTTAAAATAAACATAAGCACTGTTTACCGTCGCCCAAATACTACTGTTAATGAGGACCTGGAAATATATAGAATCTTACAAGAAACATTACACGAGGAACAAATGCTATTACTGGGAGATTTTAATTTACCTAATATCTGCTGGGACTTGAATATAGGGACTAGCCAACAAGAAAAATTAATGACAAATTTCATCGATACTAATTATTTACACCAATGCGTAAGGGAGCCAACCAGAGGAAATAATATACTAGACCTAGTTATTGCATCCCAGGAAAATTTAATATCAACTCTGGCCGTAGCGGAACATATAGGTACATGTGACCATAAACTAATCCGCTTTGATCTAAATGCCAGGTATTCAACTACCAATAACTATTCAAAAGTACCAGACTACAGTAAAGCTAACTTAGAGGGCCTCAGAGAAGCCCTGGGAAATATTCACGAGCAGCTGATAGAAATAGAAGATGTAAATCAACTTTGGAAAAAATTTAAAAAACTATTTTTTATAGCCCAAGAAAACCATGTTCCTCTTAAGACAAGGAATAGTAACGCGAATAGAGGCAATCCGCCATGGTTTAATAATGACATCAAACGAACAATTAGAGATAAGAACCGTCTCCACACATTATTAAAATACAATAGAAGCTATCAAGTTAAGCAACAATATAACACTAGCAGAAGAAAGGTTAAAACACTCATAAGATCAACGAAACGTCAATACGAAATCGAGATAGCGAAAGCAAGCACCACTAATCCCAAACACTTCTATACTTATATCAATAGAAATAGGCAAATGAGAAGCGGGATTGGCCCCTTGAAAAACCAGTTGGGTGAAATTATTTCAGATGATATGGGTATGGCTAATATCTTAAATGAGTTTTTTAGTTCAGTCTTCACCTTAGGATATACTAATAACGATAACAAAGAGTCTATACAGGTCAGACACCCATCACTAAGGAGCCTGGAAGTAAATCCGCAACTAGTAATTGATAAATTAAAGAAAATGAACTCGTACAAGACTCCTGGTGCTGATAAATTTTACCCGAGAATCTTAAAACATGTCCATAATGAGTTAGCAGAGTCACTTGCCCTCATTTTTAACAAATCTATCGAGCATGGGGTCGTCCCTGATGATTGGAGGAAAGCTAACGTCACACCTATCTTTAAGAAGGGATGTAAAAACCAGGCCAGTAATTACAGACCCATTAGCTTAACCTCAATAGTTGGAAAGTTGCTCAAAACTATCATTAGAGACAAGCTAGTAGAATTCCTCGAAAACAATAACCTTATACGTGATAGCCAGCATGGTTTTAGGTCTAAGAGATCGTGCTTAACAAACCTAATTGACTTTTACCATAACCTTTTCAACCTATATAACGATACTAAATCATTAGATATAATTTACCTAGATTTCAAAAAGGCATTTGACAAAATTCCCCATCAGAATCTCATGAACAAAGTGCGTACGCTAGGAATTAACGGTAATATATACGGATGGATTAGTAGCTGGTTAAAAAACAGGAAGCAGAGAGTGATAATAAATGGCGTGGAATCGGACTGGGTATCTGTTACCAGCGATGTTCCCCAGGGATCAGTCCTGGGGCCTATTTTATTTACTATATACATCAATGACATAGACGTTGGAATAAATAATATCATATCTAAATTTGCAGATGACACGAAAATAGGTAACTCAGTATTATGCGAAGAGGACAAGGCTAGCCTGCAAGCTGATATAAATTAAATTACCGAATGGTCTGAGAAATGGCAAATGCCATTTAATATCGACAAATGCCAAATCCTTCAGTGCGGAACAAAAAACAAAAATACACCTATACAATGCAAGGCGGCTTAATAAACACAACCCCGCAGGTTAAAGATTTAGGAGTAATAATGACAGAAAACATAAAAACATCAAACCAATACGCAGCTGCTGCAAACAAAGCAAACACAGCACTAGGATTTATATAAAGAAACTTTACTTATAAAAGCGAGGAGATAATTATGCCACTATATAAAAGTATTGTCAGGCCCCATCTCGAATACGCTGTACAGTTCTGGGCCCCTTTACTTAATAAAAGACATAGATAAATTAGAAGCTGTACAACACAGAGCGACAAAACTTATCCTGTCAGTACGTAACAAACCTTACCACGAGAGGCTAAAAAAACTCAATCAATTTTCCGTCAGAAAACGAAGACTAAGAGGGCAGCTTATAGAGTGCTTCAAAATACTTAAAGGATTTAACAACGTTAATGCCAATAACTTGTTCACACTGACAGGGGAGTGTCCCACCCGTGGACATGATTCAAAACTTCAGGTTAAAAGAGCCACTATGGATGTAATAAAAAACTTCTTCACTTACTCGATTATTAATGATTGGAATAATTTGCCAAACGCAGTAGTGGACAGCAGAACTATAGATTCATTTAAAATGAGATTAGACAAACACTTAACAAATATTGGAATTGTTTAGCATAAGCTACAAAATCAAATAATATTACAAAAATATAACTCTTTCAGGTTTATGTAAGTGGTTTTCATATTCATTTCATTTAATTACTATTCAATGCAAATTTCCTTCAGGTACTGTCTTCTTACACCTGCAAGGTACTTTTCCCAAATTATTTCATGTACGGCTTTTGCCGGAGGGAGTGGAGGGTGGGGAGAGCCTCAATCTTTTCTATCCTTTACTTCTACTATTCTATGTGTAAGTGGCAGTAGATTTTAGGCCAGATCACCTTAGTTTGGGCCGTAAGGCCCGTGTGATCTGTGTATCTATGTAACTCTATGTAACTCTCTCTCTCTCTCTGCCATGCGGAGCCAATGAGAAGAAGAAAAATAAAAAGAAGAAAAAGGACCTTAATGCTGCTCACCCCAGTGTAGAGGATTCAAGCGTTACTGGTGCGCAAGGGAAAGTGAAAGAGAAGAAGAGAAAAGAGAAACGGAAGAAGAGAAAACACATGAAGACAAGAAAAATAGGATGAAGAAGAAAAAGAAGAAAAATGTAGAGATACAAGAGGAAAGCGGCAAGTCGCTTCCGAGAGGAAAGAATAAGTCGCCTGCTGACAAATGTGCAAGAGTCACCTTTATTAGTGATTCTCAAGCACGGGGCCTGCAGTCCCTGCTAGCGGCCTGCCTTCGCACTAGGGTGAGGGTAAGCTGCCTGACAGGATGTGGTAACCACCACATCAGAGTAGAGGCTGAGAAATCACAGATTTCTGAGAGCTCAGTCGTTGCTCTGATGGTCAGTGGAAACGACCTCTACCTGAGAGGAGGTAGGGTAGGCCCCACAGATAAAATCCTCCACATGGTCATGGGTGCCGTGGACGACTGTGGGCTGAAAACCCCCAAGCGTGTTGTAGTTAGGATGCTCCCGATGAGAGGTCCAACACGGACCGCTCACTCGATAAATATCTCCTTAAACCGGCGCCTGTCAGGTTTGTGTACGGCAGAGGGGGTCTTTTTTGTGGACCCGTACCGCACCTTTTATGGTAGAAATGATCTCTACCAAAGGGATGGGGTACATCTTTTCTTTAAATAAAAGGTCTTTCTGTCAAACATGATCCAGGATGTCGTAGAGAGGACCGAAAGGAGTATCCGTCCCAGAGTGAGGGCGGACGTACGCCAGTGCGCCCGTGTCACTCCAGGAACGACCTTCTCAGAGGTCGCAAAAAGGGGTGCCTTGCCAACAAACAAGCCGGGAAACAGAAGAGCGTAGGAATTCCTACAGTCGGGGACTCCCTGAAAGTTCTTCTGTTCAATGCGAGGTCAATCAGGAACAAGTTTCCTGAGCTGCGTGGCCTCGTAGCGACGGAAGAACCCAAAAGGGTAGCCATAACAGAATCGTGGATAAAAACCCCAAACCGAGACTTTAAAGGCGAATTCACGGTTCCTGGCTACCAACTCTTCCACAAAGATAGGCCAGACAGAGAGGATGGCGGTGTAATGCTGTATGTCAAGGATACAATCGAATCTACGAACTCCAACATTATATCCGATCACGAGCTCCTAGGCGTTGACCTAGAGATAGGTACTGTCAGATACAGGACCCTGGTACTTTACAGACCCCCTTCCCAACCCGTTGAGAAGGACAGGGAACTGTACCAGCTGCTGGGTGAGCTTGTTCAAGGCAGAGTGTGCATTGTTATGGGTGACTTCAAACAGACAAGTTGACTGGGAAACCAGAGCAGCCTGTGGCGAGAGCGTGCTACTCCTGGAGTTCGCCAACAACGAGTTCCTCACTCAATGGGTCAGAGAACCGACAAAAGGAGACAATATCCTCGACTTGATCTTTACCTCTGAGGATGACATCGTTAAAGATGTCTCTGTAGGCAAATAGCTCGGTGGCAGTGATCACCAGCTAGTTAGATTTACCGTCAAGATCCCGAAGGTAAGGTCTGTTGCCAGTCAATCAAGGAAACTTGACTTGAGAAGAGCAGACTTTGCAAGCCTTCGTGCTGGGCTGACTGATGTAAGGCTAGCGGTATGCGAAGAGGTTGAGGATTCGTGAAACAATTTCAAAAATAAATTCATGAGTCTTCAATCAAGTTGCATCCCTCTGAAATGCCTCTGTCGGTCTTCTGTTCAACCAAAGTGGTTTAATCGAGAAATCAACCAACTGCTTAGGGAGAAGATAAATGCGTACCGGCGATCTAAGATCTCGGGTGCCTTTGACGAGTACCGGAGGCAAGCCAGGAGAGTAAAGTCCAGCATAAGGGCGGCTAAGCGTACTAAGAAACTCCGAGTGGCGAGACTCTGCAAGGAGAATCCCAAGGAGTTCTTCGGCTATGTAAATAGCCGTAAACCAATCCATCGTAGGATTGGGCCCTTATTGGACGAGGAGGGTGCATTAACTCAGTCAGATGCAGAAAATGCTAACCTTCTCAATGACAACTTCTCTTCAGTGTTTACTAAAGAGTGTGGTCCCATCCCCCAGCCTACGGATCCCTACTCGGGGAAAAAGCTGGAGGCAATGGACTTCACTGAAGGAGGAATAAAGAAAAATATCGCTGACCTAAAGACGAATAAGTCCCCTGGACCGGACGGGTTTCTACCCAAGGTGTTGAAGGAAGTGTGCGATGAAGTATCACGACATCTGTGCGCTATCTTTAACATGTCAATCCGGACCGGATGCATTCCTAGAAACTGGCGTGAGGCGGAAGTGACTCCGATTTTCGAGAAAGGAGCCCCCAGCCATCCGTCAAACTACCGACCTATCAGTCTGACTTTGATAATCGGTAAACTCATGGAAAGCATGATGGTGGAGAAAATAACGTCGTATTTAGAGTCAAAACTGCTACTGAGGAGTTTCCAGCACGGCTTCCGAAGGCAACGGTCATGTCTGACGAACCTTGTGGAATTCTTCGACTTCGTGTTCAGTGAGCACGATCGGGACAAGGCGGTGGATGTGGTTTACTTAGACTTTCAGAAAGCCTTTGATAAGGTACCACACCGCCGCCTTCTCCGGAAAGTGCGAGCGCTTGGCATAGACGGAAAAGTAGCTGGCTGGATTGAGAACTGGCTAAGTGGCAGACGGCAACGGGTGGTGGTAAATGGACAGGCTTCTGAGTGGGTGCCCGTTACTAGCGTGGTGCCTCAAGGTTCTGTCCTGGGACCACTACTATTCATTATCTACCTCAATGACATGGACGGTGACATGGTTGGCAAGATTTCCAATTTTTGCCGACGATATTAAGCTTGGTATGAACGTTGCAAAGGATGGAAATACTGCCTGCCTGCAGGAAGATCTTTGGAAGATTGGGAAGTGGTCGGACACGTGGCAAAATGCCTTTTAACGTGGGGAAATGCAAAGTAATGCATATCGGCCACGGAAACCCCCAATCTCATTATATCCTTAAGGGCACTGCTCTTGAATCGAGTGACACTGAGAAGGACTTGGGTGTTACTATCACTAGCGACCTCAAGTTCTCGAAATGGTGCATCGAGGCAGAGAAGAAAGCCCAAAGGATGTTAGGCTACATAAAGCGCCAGTTTGGATACCGTAACAGTGAGATAGTACTTTGTCTGTAGAACTCCCTGGTTCGGCCGCACCTGGAGTATGCCGTACAATTTTAGAGCCCTTCGTTTCGAAAGGACATCGCAAGGTTGGAACCTATACAAGCTAGGGCAACCAAACTGATTCCCTCTATCCGACATAAAAGTTATGAGGATAGACTAAGGGAATTAGATCTGTTCTTGCTGGAAACCCGTAGACTGCGTAGTCAGCTTATCGAAGTTTTCAAAATACTTCGAGGGTTCGACAATGTTGACTACCGGGATATTTTTACACTGAGTGAGAACAGAACGCGCAATCACGGCTTCAAACTTGAACTGAAGCGTTACAACCGCAATCTGTGTGAGAATTTTTTTTCACCTACATTATCTGCGGTAAGTGGAACGCACTTCCAGTGGAAGTTGTCAACAGTGAATCTGTTGACCAGTTCAAGTCAAGACTAGACAAAGTCTTGAAAAGTGGCCGTTTAGGGACGCAAAACAATTCAGCAGTCATGTGCCTGCTCGATTGATAGTCCAAAGGTGCCCTCTTTGAATGGACCGTAAGGTCTCCTAGGGTACTTTCTTTTCTTGTAACTCTCTCTCTCTCTCTCTCTCTCTCTCTCTCTCTCTCTCTCTCTCTCTCTCTCTCTCTCTCTCTCTCTCTTTCTCTCTCTCTCTCTTTCTCTCTCTCTCTCTCTCTCTTTCTCTCTCTCTCTCTTTCTCTCTTTCTCTCTCTCTCTCTCTTTCTCTCTCTCTCTCTCTCTTTGCCTGATATATAGATGTATTTACTACCCCATATTGCATAAAACCATTTATTGCGGGCGCCATATCACCGAAAACAACACGTCTTATCTCGATCTTTTCACCTCTGAATATTTATCCAGAAACGAACTAAATAATGTCAGATACTAAAGGAAAGGCAGTAAATAGGGAAGGATAAAACACGCGCTTGATTTCTCGAAAGAAAAACGGGGAGGCGTCATCCATTGGTGGATCAGATATGGAGAAGGTGAAGAATATACGGAGAAGAGGAAGAAACAAGGAACTGGGCAATAAAAGAGAATGGGAGGTACTTTGATATTGTTTTAATGCGACCAGTTCTTCCAGTTCCAAGGGAAGAAAGATTATAGGCTTGTGCCATGAACTTGGAGGTTCAGCATATCAGCGCGACTAGTGGCCGAGCAGAAGTGCGTATATTGTAAGCAAGAGAGGTTTAAGATGTGAGTGAAGTTTAAAAGTCCAGTTTATGTTTTGGCGAGCCTCAATTACATTGAGCGCGGAGAGTAACCGGCGATAAATTTCCAGTTCACGCTCACTATCAGTATATACACCTTTGTCAACCGAAGTGTATTCATATGTATTAATCTATTCACAGTTACTATCAGAAGATTTTTTCTGCAATCGACAAAACAATGCGTTTTTCATTATATTATTTTTCTCTTCCATACATCTTTTTACTTCTTTTATTTCTGGTTCTCTTGTATCTTTCATAACCTTTGTTAATTTGACCTTCTTTGTCTTGCCTACATAAGGAGTAGACCCTCTCTCGTTTAAGATATGAATACCATTTCTTTATAAAACTTCGAAAAAAATATAAATATAAAAAATAATTTAACTTCATAATATTTTTGTTTTAATATAAACGCCTGTGGACCCAATTACCACTACATTTCAATGCATTATTTGTTTCTAGCATTAAGCAACTAGCAAAATATTTGCTGCATATCTGATGATTTCCCAAATAATATTTCCTTTTCTCATTGTCTCTAAATTAATTCAGTGTAGGGGAATCGATGCCCCACCCTCACTACTGAGCCACTGGTTCTTAACCACAACGTCCTGGCATTGGTGGAGGCGTAGCCCAACCACTTAACCTCGCCATCCCTCTCTTCCCTAGTCTCAAGGAGGACCTGAATGCCCTAATCATCGCATGTCGGACCACGGTGACCCTAACATTGGTTAAAACAGCAAGATTTCCCCTAAGAGTTGATATTCAATTTCACCGCATATGGGAAATTAGAGGAGCGTCGTCCTAAAGCCAGAATCTCTCCTTTAGGGCTAGCTGAAAGACGCCCTGAAAAACACCTCTGGCGGAGGAGACTTAATGCAGCCTGTCCACGCACCCCGCCTTCCTTTCCCTACCCCCAGTGGGGTGGCGAAGTATAAAAATAAAATAACTTTGGAAAAACATGGTAGATTACCTTAGTCATCAAGACGACGAAGACCGGCGAGAGGCCCGGCTACCAACAGAAGGGACTTATAAGAAGCTCATCTGGGGCCAGTTCCTGGTGGTCATCCGGAATTTAGAAGCCTGTCAGAGGTAGATCGTGAGAGAGATCTAGACCAGCGGTCGCCAACATTTAGAACTTAATGGACCACTAAATGTATAATTTTTTATTTGGCGGACCACTAATATGAATTTAGATTAAAAGGTACTGTAAATATATTTATACAATAATAATCATAAAGCTTTATTTTTTTAATACGAAATACACACATTAAAGGTAAAAAAAAGTTATATAGTAATCATTCCCCCCAAAAAACTGAAGTTTAGTTAAATATCACCCATTTTTAGTGTGATGGTTGTTGCTGTTTATTTGATATCAGTATGTGAAGATTCGCCTCCAATGACGTCACTGCAAGACGGAAAGCTGCGTCTATTTCAAGCCGAGAGCGGTACCGAGTTTTAATTACTGTGACTGATGAAAATGTCTTTTCGCATGAATATGTTGTTGAAAATTGAATCGAAATATTCATTGTTTCCTCACTCAGTGATGGGTATTTCATTTTTTACAGAGAGCCAGAAATGATGACTGGAATTTAACTTTGAGACTGTCGTCACAAGATAGATCGATGAGGCTTTCTTTTTCATTCATGCTTAATTTGCTTTCTTCGATGTTAGCTACAAATGGATCTATTATCCACATATTTCCAGGCCTAGGATCTTCTTCACTTGGGTAATAAAAATTAGAATATTTTGTCAGTGACTGTAAGTGCTGTGAATAATGGATACCACTTGCCGGTTGAGACCCATCTCTCCCATATATTCATCTGATCTATGTCTATGATAAGTTTTGTTAATCGTATTTTTTTTATTTGAATCTTCATGAAATATAAATAATGACACATTTTTTCCGTGGACCACAGGTTGGTGACCACTGATGTAGACAGCGAAGACCGGCATAAGTGCCCGGCAAACCAACGAGAGGAACTTAGAAGAAGCTCACCCTCAAGCCAGTTCCTGATGATCACACCGAACTTTTAGTTAACTTGGATTGAGAAGCAGATTCAACTAACTCTCGTCAGAGAAGCCCCCTATCATGGTGTATCCCAAAACACAGTGATAGTCCTCGCCCTTGAGGAATACCTCAAAGTGAACTCCCTCGAGCATTCCCCTTCGTGAAAGGATTCACTCATTTGCTCATCGCTCGCCAGTGCGAATTATTCCCAGAGTAACCCGAAGATTAGAAGAAACATACTTTCCCTGTCCCGTGGTGAAATCATTTTCTCCAGAAGGCGTTCGTCACTCCATCTGCCACACACTCCAAAGTCCTCTGCGGCTTTAAAGCATTTTCCCTTCTGACCACACTTGGAAAATTCTGGACACGCGTCGGCCCGGAAACAACATTTTCGAGGTGACATAACAATTGAGTCCAAGGTCAGACTCAAACCAGATTCTCGTAGGAATCTCGAAAGGTATTTAAACCCCGGTATCTGTTTCGTTGAAGGTCAGTTTTCATTTAATATTAAAATGAGATGTGGGTCAACCATTATTGTAAATTCTATTGTGTAATTTAGTAAACCTCACTTAAATTTGTTTAATTCATTTCTTGGTAGTATGTGTGTTAAATTTCAATCTTGTATCATGTTTTTAATTAAAGGTCTAGTTTTCTTAAAAACATCTTTTATTCAACCCTAGAAATGCTGAGCATGGCACCCTCAAAGATTAACGTAATAATACTCTTAGAGAGAAAACTAAATCACGGGGTTTTGAAGTACGTAACCAACCCCTACGTAGGAACACCATCGCTCGGTCCTTGCTAAACCAAGACATTGAGATTTTATCTTTTTGTCTTTCTTATTCTGCCTTGTTCCATTACTCCATCATTTCCATGCTATGCATTATTTTTTTTGCCTTCTTAAAGTTTTATTAAGTTTTTTTGCGGTTTACTTTTCTATGAAAAGTCTATTGTTCTTAATTTCAAGGGATAAATATTTTCTTTTATTTTTAATTTTCTCTTTCAAATCTTTATATTTTTCCTGTTAATTATATTAGATTTATAGGTACAATATTAAGTTTTATTTCCACTTTGAAGCCGATCATCTTTTAAATTTTAAAGGATCTGAGGCAATAGACTTTACTTATTCAGTTCCAGTTCATTTGTTTCGTCTATCTCATTGGGTGAAGTAAACAAACAACTATATTTCTTACTACCCGATATTATTCTTTTTGTCATGAAGTATGAAATACCAACGATTTATCCCTGTTGTTTTGCTAACCAATCCTGAATTTATTTTTATCTTCTATATAATCTCCATGAATAAAGTTCTAAACTGTTTATAATTTTCCTATTAATAGCATACTCCTGCCTTCTCCTTTGCTATTTTTTGGAGGGTTTAGTTTGTCGATTTTTTTGAGAAAAGTTTCAATTTTAAATTTAGGCCTCATCGATGCGCTGTTACAAAGACATCAAAGAAAATTTATAAAATGGAAATATGTGCTTTTTGATACACTAAAATTAAAATTGTAACTTTTGCTCTGAGTAGAGTGTAATTGTTTAGATCCTAAAATTAAGTTATATATTTTTCAAAACATATTTTTGCATCTGTTCAAATGTACTTTAGCACATCATAAAATTTACTTTTCATTAAGAAGTAATCTTTTGTATAAGCCAGTTTTTAGCTATAAATATTCTAATATACGCTAAAATAAAATAATATTTATATTATATGTCATTGTCGTAGAATGACTCCCGACGATACTATATATAACACTATTCGTTGAGGGAACTTCCTTAATTATCTTTAGAGTGCGTTTTACTGTCTGGCGGCCGATATTATATATCTTCGATATGCTTAAGAAGTGGAACTGAGCTCAAGGATAATAATATTGCTATCATTAATAAAATAGAGTTTTATTAATAATAACTGTAAGCAATACACAAAAACGGAAAATATTGACATAAACAGAATGGAAAGGGTCGTGGAGACTCGGGCTAATCCGAGGATTTAAAGGATTTAAAAAAGGTAAAACAAATATAGAGTTAAAGAGATGGGATGGTTCGATAAACAATTTAAAGCACAGGATAGAATTGACAAAAAGGGATCAATACTCAAAAGGTGACGTTTGGCTTACGTAACTTTTCATTAGGGTGCAGTGGAAGGTACTTGAAGGAATATTCGGTCCGCTGGCGAGTTCCAGCAGAAGGGGGGGGATAAAAGGATCCTGACGAGGCGTCTTGGAAAGGAGAACCGTTACTCGACGAACGGCTTGAAGAACAATGGCTGTTCTACTTTGTTCTCTTCTGAACAAAGGGGGGAATGAGAACCGTCTCTTGTCTACGGGCTCAAGAACAATGGCTGTTCTAATGTTGTTCTCCTTGAACAACAGGGGAGGTGAGAACCGTTTCTTGGCGAAGGGCTCAAAACGAACAATGGCTGTTCTAATGCTGTTCTCCCTTGAACAACAGGGGGGGATGAGAACCGTTTCTTGGCGAAGGGCTCAAAACGAACAATGGCTGTTCTAATGCTGTTCTCCCTTGAACAACAGGGGGGGATGAGAACCGTTTCTTGGCGAAGGGCTCAAAACGAACAATGGCTGTTCTAATGCTGTTCTCCCTTGAACAACAGGGGGGGATGAGAACCGTTTCTTGGCGAAGGGCTCAAAACGAACAATGGCTGTTCTAATGCTGTTCTCCTTTGAACAACAGGGGGGGGAAGCCTTGGGGACTTGACGTCGGAAAGGCTCGAACCTTTGGCACTCAAGGAATATTGTCCTCCTTCTGGACAAGTGATGGTGAATCTCGAGGTCGAGGTCCCTTGGCGCACAAAGGGAGAGAGCGTCGTGGTGATGTTTCGCGACGAAAATCTGGATCTCCAATCTGATCTTAGTGGTAGAGTTTCCATATAAATAGCCAGGACATCTCCTTGGCGTGGGGGAAAATGGAGTGAAAGCTTGGAGGGAACGCACAGCCGGGCCGGAGAAAAATGCCTTATCTGTTCATAAGCCTAACTTGATCTGGCGAGGTCGGCGTATGGGGGTGAACGGGGGGACGATAACCTCCTTGTTTAAACATTGGCATCCGGTAGCTGAGATAAGATTCCAAGCCTCGAATCGAAGATGCACGTGGGAAGCATCGTGGTTTTTAATAATATGGGATAGGAGTTGAAATTAACTCGTTCTATCACACCCCTCCATTCCAGGGGAAGTTGTCACTTCGAAAAAAAAAAGAGAGAAGGGACAACGATAGAGCTCCGTTGTAGGGAACTCGTTTTCTTGTACCAACCGTATCTTCCTGCACCTAACTATTATTACCTCAATACATGATTATTTTGATCTTTAGATTACAGGGGAAAATAACCTTTAATACAACTTAATAAAAAAAAAAAAAGAAAAAAGGCATGGAACAATGAAATGATATAAACTTAGTACATACGGGACAAAATAATTTATACGTAAATTAATAAGAACAAATATATATACATCAAAAAAATTAGACATTGAGCGTTACAAAATTAAGACATATACATTAATTAATTATATTACAGAAGAATCTTAAATTAAGTCGTACAAGACGGTATATACCTACATGGAGATACTAATCCTATGAATACAATTGTTCTACGCTATTCGGTAACGCATTCCTACTGAGTGCGTCAGTGACCTGGTTATCGGAACCTTTTATCTAATTTATTTTAAATTGATACTCTTGAAAGAGTAAACTCCAGCGCATGATGCGGCCGTTTGAGTGTCTCAAATTCCTAATATAGGCTAACGGACGGTGGTCGGTTCCTATTCGAAATTCTTTACATATCAAGTACAGCTTGAATTTGTCTATGACCCAGATAATTGATAGAGCTATCTTTTCTCTAGTGGCATATCTCTTTCCGCGTGGTAATAATTGACGACTAGCATATGCAACTGGATGACTCGTTCTGTCATCCACGTATTGAAGGAGTACACTTCCAATGCCCTCGTTGATCACGTCGGTCTTAACCCCAACGGATTTTTCCGGGTTGGGCAACTTAAAAATGGGGGCAGAAATGAACTTACTTTTGAGCTGATTAAAATGGGAAACAGCGACATCATTCCAACGTAAACGATCGGGGAAATTCTTTTCCTGAAGGGGGCATAGGGGGGCCAAAATTGCAGCGAAATTCGGAACAAATCGCTGATAGGGAGAAGCTGATCCTAGGAACGATCTTAATGGCTTCTTTGTAATCGGGAGGGGCATGTGGGCGATTGCCTTAATCTTGTTCTCGTGGGGACCTAACTTGCTTTGTCCTATTTTGAAACCCAAATATTTGATGGTTTCGTGAGCAAAATGGCATTTGCTGGGGCCAATGCTGAGGCCATTTTCACGCAGTTGCTCGAAAAGAGCTAATAGGGTGGGTAAATGGTGATTCCATTTAATTAGCTCTTGTAGCTGACTCTTCTGACGCGGTGTCAGCTGCGCGTCACTATCCAGGTCAGAGGGTTCCAAAGACTCGCCTGGTAGGGAAAGAGGAGGGTAATCGGCATCAGGTTGGATGCACACTGTCTGGATTACATTAAGGGACTCCGCGGGGCAATCCTCTTCAAGCGCCGATGCTTCGTCCAGTTCTAAGAAGGTATCTCCATGGGCGCGTTGGGGGTTCTTTTTTTCTTGGGGTCCAGGGACAGTCTCCGTGTCCTTGTCTGGGGCCTTATCACCTAAGGGTTTTAGTGATTCACACTCCTCTTTTGCCGTCCTAAAGTCCTGGTTAGGGGTCTCCGAGAAATCGGACGGTATCGGGGTTATGATGGGGACGGGCTCCTGGGCTTCTTTCTTATCTCGGCCTTGAGGAAGGGCGGCCTGAAACACAGGGTCGAAACTTACTTGGGGGCTCTGTCCTATAAGTACGGAACAGAATTTTATGGGTGCTACAATGACTTCAGCCCAGCCATTATAATATTGACACTGCAGGTAACATCTAGCGACGAGGAATCTGTTCGCCCGCCCAAGTTGGTCATGTACCACCGCAAATTTTTCGTGGTTAGAGGCCACTGGGAGGAGTTCGTCGGACACGATGAAGCACGTACATCCTGTGTCCCTGACGAGAGTCAATACTCGACAGCTGTTCACGCTGCCCTCCTCATATTTCAAAGTTCCCGATGAACTTTTACCAAAAACAAAATTTACCTGGTGGCCTGACGGAGGGGGAGAAGTTTCTGCTTGGGTCTGCACCACCGGGGGAGCCGGGGTCGCATTAATCTGGTGAACTTGGTGGGCTGGTCCGCTTTTAAGCCTAGAATTTTGGGGGCAATTCCAGCTCATGTGGTTTTCTACACCACAGGTGAAGCATATGGTTGGTCGCTTCGGGAAGAGAGATGGAGGAGAAGTCTTAACGGGAGGTTTGGAGTCCCGTTGTTGGTTTTGGGGAAAGAAGTTTGGGGGTTTTACGGGGCTCGGAAACTTTGTCAGCTTCCCTGGGAAGGAGCGCGAGTCCGTCCTTCTTTCTTCTCGTTGGATTTCTTTTTCTCGTTCTTCTCGTTGTATTTTTCCTTCTCGTTCTTCTCGTTGGATTACTCTTTCCCGTTCTTCTCGTTGGATTACTCTTTCTCGTTCTTCTTGTCGGATTACTCTTTCCCTTTCTCTTTCTACCTTTTTTCTTTGAAATTCTGCTTTAATCCGAGCTAATTCAATCTGAAGCTCAGCTTGTCTTATCCGTTCCTCTCTTTCTCTTTCTTCTCGTTGTATTTCTCTTTCTTCTCGTTGTATTTCTTTTTCTTCCTTTTTTCTTTGTATTTCTCTTTCTTCCTCTTTTCTTTTTTCCTCTAGAATGTACTCAGTTAGTTCTTTTCCGGAAAGTCCACAGGACTCTCCTTGCGCTTTAAAGATTTCGAACGGAGTCATCTTTGCACTTGGGGGCGCACTAGTCAACCAACTAAAATTCCTCGCAACAAGAATTATGCCTCTATAGAATTAGCCTACCTAAATATGGGCACTGACCTATTCGTACTTGGTTTCTCAATCTAAATAACCACTGACTAAAATCACAAAAAAAAAACACAACAAATTATTATAACAGTTCCTTGAGCTACTCCAGCTTCTTAAGTTTAAAAAAAAAAAAGGGATAGCAATCGTTAAAACAAAAGGGAACTACTATATTCTATTATTATAACGAATAACACTATGCTTTACTCGACTGAGACCAGTGTTTGCAAAGATATAGCGTTAAACCTTACACACCTGATACCAAATTAAATAGTATATATATATGTATGTCGTAGAATGACTCCCGACGATACTATATATAACACTATTCGTTGAGGGAACTTCCTTAATTATCTTTAGAGTGCGTTTTACTGTCTGGCGGCCGATATTATATATCTTCGATATGCTTAAGAAGTGGAACTGAGCTCAAGGATAATAATATTGCTATCATTAATAAAATAGAGTTTTATTAATAATAACTGTAAACAATACACAAAAACGGAAAATATTGACATAAACAGAATGGAAAGGGTCGTGGAGACTCGGGCTAATCCGAGGATTTAAAGGATTTAAAAAAGGTAAAACAAATATAGAGTTAAAGAGATGGGATGGTTCGATAAACAATTTAAAGCACAGGATAGAATTGACAAAAAGGGATCAATACTCAAAAGGTGACGTTTGGCTTACGTAACTTTTCATTAGGGTGCAGTGGAAGGTACTTGAAGGAATATTCGGTCCGCTGGCGAGTTCCAGCAGAAGGGGGGGATAAAAGGATCCTGACGAGGCGTCTTGGAAAGGAGAACCGTTACTCGACGAACGGCTTGAAGAACAATGGCTGTTCTACTTTGTTCTCTTCTGAACAAAGGGGGGAATGAGAACCGTCTCTTGTCTACGGGCTCAAGAACAATGGCTGTTCTAATGTTGTTCTCCTTGAACAACAGGGGGGGGGGGAGAACCGTTTCTTGGCGAAGGGCTCCAAACGAACAATGGCTGTTCTAGGTTGTTCTCTTCTGAACAAAGGGGGGGGATGAGAACCGTCTCTTGTCTACGGGCTCAAGAACAATGGCTGTTCTAATGTTGTTCTCCTTGAACAACAGGGGGGGTGAGAACCGTTTCTTGGCGAAGGGCTCAAAACGAACAATGGCTGTTCTAATGCTGTTCTCCCTTGAACAACAGGGGGGGATGAGAACCGTTTCTTGGCGAAGGGCTCAAAACGAACAATGGCTGTTCTAATGCTGTTCTCCCTTGAACAACAGGGGGGGATGAGAACCGTTTCTTGGCGAAGGGCTCAAAACGAACAATGGCTGTTCTAATGCTGTTCTCCTTGAACAACAGGGAGGGATGAGAACCGTTTCTTGGCGAAGGGCTCAAAACGAACAATGGCTGTTCTAATGCTGTTCTCCTTTGAACAACAGGGGGGGGAAGCCTTGGGGACTTGACGTCGGAAAGGCTCGAACCTTTGGCACTCAAGGAATATTGTCCTCCTTCTGGACAAGTGATGGTGAATCTCGAGGTCGAGGTCCCTTGGCGCACAAAGGGAGAGAGGGTCATGGTGATGTTTCGCGACGAAAATCTGGATCTCCAATCTGATCTTAGTGGTAGAGTTTCCATATAAATAGCCAGGACATCTCCTTGGCGTGGGGGAAAATGGAGTGAAAGCTTGGAGGGAACGCACAGCCGGGCCGGAGAAAAATGCCTTATCTGTTCATAAGCCTAACTCGATCTGGCGAGGTCGGCGTATGGGGGTGAACGGGGGGACGATAACCTCCTTGTTTAAACATTGGCATCCGGTAGCTGAGATATGATTCCAAGCCTCGAATCGAAGATGCACGTGGGAAGCATCGTGGTTTTTAATAATATGGGATAGGAGTTAAAATTAACTCGTTCTATCACAGTCATATTTTGGGAATGTTGAATCAGTTACCATAAGTATTTTAGATATTTATCATAGAATTAAGAGAGTTTATTATCATTCCATTCGTTAATATAGTCACTACTTATTTATATTATGTAAGAGCAAAATATATTTTAAAAAGTGGAAGATTTTTACCACTCTGGTCGCTGCTTAACAAATCAATAAAGAAAGGCAAATTATCAATCAAATTTTCTGGCATTGTTCTTTTTTTTTAAAAGAGATTTCAGACATGGAGCTGAATTTGATTGAATACTGTCGATTTAATTGCACAAACCCGAAATTATCCAATAAATTAAACCAAAATGTAAATCATAGCATGCTTTGACGTCAATTACTAATAATCTTTGCATACTAATTAAGCATCTCATTTAGCTAAAAGAAATAAGAGAATATAGACTCTCAGATTCTAGAGCCTATATGGGAGCATAGAGATAATGAAGTCAGAAACATTCATCTTTGCTTAAAAGAGAGTCCGATCTACGTTATTCCAATCAACGTTAGTCCGATAAGTTTTGTATTTCACTCCTTTTATTACATATATATATGTTTGAGAATAGAATCAAAAAATATTATTTTAAAAATTAACAGAAATGATTCAAAAGTTGTCAAATAATTCCCTATTGTGATAGAACGGTCTGATGCTGCGTAAATTCAGCCGCTATCACATGGTTAGAAACACATTGCTTCCTACGTGCATCTGCATGAGGAAGCTGAGCGCGTTATCGCCACCTGAGTCAATATTTAACCAAGGAGGTTATTCCCCCGTTTCGCCTCAAT
The DNA here is from genome assembly GCA_963969495.1 of Ceratothoa steindachneri. Taxonomy (NCBI): domain Eukaryota; kingdom Metazoa; phylum Arthropoda; class Malacostraca; order Isopoda; family Cymothoidae; genus Ceratothoa; species Ceratothoa steindachneri. Next base: position 19,012,362 of record OZ018318.1, on the reverse strand, counting down.
ACGGCGATCTCGCCAGATTGAGTTAGGCTTATGGGCAGATAAGGTATTTTCCCAGGCGCAACCGGGGCATTCCCCCGAGCCTCCCACCCAATTGTCCCCTACGCCAAGGGGATGGCTCCGGGTACTTATACAATAGCATTTCCCAATAAGATCAGATCAGATCCAGATTATCTTCACGAGACATCACGTCGATCCGGTCTCACCTTGTGCACCCGGGAGCTCTACCTCGAGAACCACCTTATTGTCCAGAAGAGGACAAGATCCCTTGAGTGCCAAGGTTCGAGCCTTCCATACGCCAAGTCAACCAGCCCCCCCCCCCCTGTTGTTCAGAAAGAGAACAACGTTAGAACAGCCATTGTTCTTTGAGCCCGTTGACAAGAGACGGTTCTCACCCCCTCTGTTGTTCAGAAGAGAACAACGTTAGAACAGCCATTGTTCTTCAAGCCAGTTCGTCAAGAAACGGTTCTCATTCCCAAGACATCACGTCAGGATAATTTGATTCCCCCTTTTTAACGTTCTTCAAGAGAACGATTGGTTTCAACGATAAGCTCCATTGTTCATCTAGAACATCCCCGATTCGCTGTCACAAAGATCGCTCGCACCTCCGAGTCCCACTTCGCTCTCACTCTTTGAAGACAGTCCTTCCCCTTCGCTAAGGACAACCCCCCGAAGAACCCTTCTGCTGGAAATCGCCAGTGGACCCTAGATTCCTACGCATCGTCTTCCTCTGCACAACAACTTTGTAATTACGTAAGCTGAGCATTACCTTTAACTATCTAACCTTTTGTCAACCCTACCCTGTGCTTTAAATGGTTTAGCGAACCATTCCCCCCCCCTTTAATTTTTATTTGTTTACCTTTTTAAATCTCTTCAAATCTCAATCCTTGGATTAGTCAGATATTCCCACGGCCCTTTCCATTCTCCGTTTATGTAAACATCTTCTTTTTGTGTGTTGTTTATAGTTTAATTAATAAAACTCTATTTTATTAATGATAGCCATATTATTATCCTTGAGCTCAGTTCCACTTCTTAAGCATATTGAAGATAAATAACCTTGGTCGATCAGATTACCACGCACTCGAAATATTAAAATAATTCCCTCAACGAATAGTTATATATGGTAAATCGTCGAGAGTCTATTCTACGACACCTTTCAATATTCTCTAATCCTTATTTATTTCCTTCACTTCCGGCTTCCAGCAATTCTTTTTCTCTTGACCTAAGCAATAGTGAACTTAGGGCACTGTGGCTTTGTTAGTTGGTTATTCTGCAATATCTTAAGTTGTCAAGGCGAAAAATTTCCCGTGAATTAAACAAACCTTTAACATATCTATGAGAAAGACGTCTTCCACTAGAGTATTTATCACCTGAAATGACATTCATTCATACTAATGTAAATATTATTAGCAGCATTACAATGACTAATGTGGAAGTGATAAATGTTTGCTAATTATTAAAGTAATAAATTGATAACAGACATACCAAGCAGCTTAGGATGACGTCATTAGTTTAATGTTTAACTGATCGATATAACTTAGATAAAGGCGTTGTTCTAACTTATTTAAAGTGGTCAATATAACATGGATCACGTCCTCGCTTTAAGAGGGTTGAACTGGTTGAATATAGCTTAATTACGCCCTTTATTTAAGTTCGCTGAATTTATAAATTTAAATTGGATCAACTCCTTCTTTTTATTTAGTTGAACTGGTCAATTAACTTGGAACACATCCGTGTTATAAAATAATTTAACTGGTCGACTAAACTTGGCTCACATCTTTGAATCGTCGACTAAACTTGGCTACTTATGTGAACTGGTTGATATAACCTGAATCACTTCATTATAGTGGTCAACTTAACTTGGATCACGTCTTTGAATTGATCAACTTAACTTATATCAAGTCCTTGAATTGAGAGACTTCAATTGGATCACGTCTTTGAACTGATCGAATTAACTTAGGTCATGTCCTAAACTGGTTGACTTAACTTGGATCTCTTCTTTGAACTGGTCGAATTAAGTGGATTACGCCTTCGAAGTGGTCGAATTAACTTAGATCCCCTCCTTGACATGCTCGAATTAATTTTGATCACGTCCTTGAAGCAGTTGACTTGTCTTTGATCGCTTCCATGAACTAGTTGAGTTACATTGGATCACGTCCTTTAACTGGTCGAACTGGATAGGACAAGTCCATGAACTGGTCGTCTTAACTTAGATCACTTCCCTGAACTTATCGACTTAACTTATATCACGTTATTTAACTGTTCGACTTAACCTGAATCTCTTCCACTAACTAGTCGACTTAATTTGAATCGTGTTCTTGAACTTGTCTACTTAACTTGGATCGCGTACTTGAACTGATCGAGTTAACTAGATACATATCCTTAAACTGGTCGACTTATCTTGGAACGCGTCATTGAGATATTTGACTTAAAGTGGATCCCATCCTTGAACTGGTCGACTTAACTAGGATTTCTTTTTTGAAATAGTCGAATCAACTTGAATCAGGTCCTCGAACTTATCGATTTAACCTAGATTTACGAAACACGGCAGAGTGAAAGGCGAAAATGTATCTTCTGCCTTCAGACAAAATTACAAGTTAAGTAAAAAAAATGTGAAAATGGGAGGAAAAATCATTTGGTTTTACATATTAAAATAATTGAATAATTCTGTTTAACCAATAGCGATACATAGCATTTATTTTTAGTTATTTCTATTTATTCTTTTTGCAAATCTTGAAAATTCTCATATATCATGGAAGATATATTGGGTGGAAACGATATTAAAATGAGTCAAATTGCCTCGATATTGTTCTTAATAATACTAAGAATAAAATAAAAACTACGGGTTATTTTTTACTAAAATGGTTCTAAGAAAAGGTTCGTTAGGAAAGGGGTGAAATTAGGGGTGGCTTAATTGTGTGAGGTTGAAGGACATAGTAGGCGACCACTCTGGGCGTTTGGGTCTGCGATGACTCGCAAGTACGTTAGAATCATAGGGTTACGCAATCCCAATTTGTGGGGAATTAGGAAACTAGCTACAAAATAATGACATTAGAAATTAGAATGGTGTGGAGTATTTTTCTAATCCTGTATATATATATATATATATATATATATATATATATATTATGAAAATTAATGCAATATCGCAAGAAAAGATGAGGAATCAAACCACATTCTCCGAAGACAATTTAATTCAGAACAGTTTCAGTGTATCTCACACCCTTTTTCAACTGACACTGGATAGAAAATATTAGAAAAGTGCTTACATACATAACACAGGGTCAGGCCGTGAAAGATCCCCTCTTTTTTCCCCGCAATCCCCTAATGGAGGCTAATCAGGGGGGAGGGGAGGCCTAAAAATATTGAAGGGCTGACATTTTACTATTTTGTTTATTTGCTTTCGTATTACAGGATTAAAAGAAAATTGACCCTCAGATAGATTTAAATTAGGAACTGACGATATCAAGCTCGATTCTACAATTCTTCTCTTAACATAGTTAGCCGATTTAAATACCCTTTTACTTCTATTGAAACCGATCGAATCATTCAAGTCTCTAACATGGCAAAATATTCCACTGCTTTGGCTGCCCACTCTAATATCTCTTTTGTGTTCGTACAATCTCTTGTCTAGATTTCTCCCCGTTTCCCCTATATAAACTTTATGGCAATCGTTGCATGGTATTGCATATACTCCCATGTTATGATGTTCTTTGGGTTTCCTGGCAATCATCAATTGGTTGAAGGAAATATTATATCTAAAGGCTAGATTAATACCCGCTTTTCCAAATATGTCCTTTAAACTATTTAGGCAATGTTATACATTTGTTGAAGTCATTAGTGCGGGAAGGCTTATAACCATAGAATGTTTTCCTAGCTGCAAAATTGGCAGACGATATGAACCCTTTGGGGTAATACAAATTAGAAAAAATGGTCCTGATACTGACAATTTCCTCATCTCAATAGGAAGGATGACATATTTTATATGCTTTAAGGAAAAGGTTAGAAATTACCGATTTTTTAACAGTAGTATCGTGAAACGAAAAATAATGTATATAGGCATTCGAGTGGGTTGGTCTCCTATAAACGTCAAGTTTTAATTCATGGTGATCTTTATTAATGAGGACATCTAAAAAGGGTAATCTATTATCATATTCCCATTCATATTTAAATTTGATGGGCAGCCAAAGCAATGGAATATTTTGCCATGTTAGAAACTTGAATCATTCGATCGATTTCAATGGAAGTAAAATAGTATTTAAATCGGCTAACTATGTTAAAAGAAGAATTGTAGAATCGAGCTTGATATCGTCAGTTCCTAATTTAAATCTATCTGAGGGTCAATTTTCTTTTAATCCTGTAATACGAAAGCAAATAAACAAAATAGTGAAATGTCAGCCCTTCAATATGTTTAGCCCCCCCCCCCTGATTGGCCTCAAGTAGGGGATTGGGGGTAGAAAGAGGGGATCTTTCACGACCTGACCCTGTGTTATAAATGCAAGCACTTTTCTCATATTTTCTATCCAGTGTCAGTTGAAAAAGGGTGTGAGATACACCGAAACTGTTCTGAATTAAATTGTCTTCGGACAATGTGGTTTAATTCCTTATATATATATATATATATATATATATATATATATATATATATATATATATATATATATATATATATAGAGAGAGAGAGAGAGAGAGAGAGAGAGATATATATATATATATATATATATATATATATATATATATATACAGAGTACCATGGGTACAAAACAGCCCCCTGGACTATTATATGGTGACGTGGTTAACCCAATTAACCCGAGTCAAGAAGACGGGCGGCTGGTTCAGACGCCGCCTGGTGGCCGCCCTGATGAAGACCGAGGGGGATTTCTTTGAATAAAAGGAATAGTACATAAATCCTTCAAGTCTTTAAAATGTAATTTTGGTAAATATATCTGTATAAATTAACTCTTATTTTCTTTTAAGTTGAAGTTAAACGACAAATCATCCATCACCCCATATATATATATATATATATATATATATATATATATATATATATATATATATATATATATATATATATATATAGATATATATAGATATATGTATATATATATATATATATATATATATATATATATATATATATATATATATATATATATATATATATATAAGTAAACTATTGCGTAACACAATAATTTAATATTTTCTTGGACATGAAAAAATTCAAACTCTTTCTTCAATATTCCAAATTTGTCATAGAAATTCATTGTCTTTCACAGTAAGGACTTAAGCATTTTATTCAGATGCCAAACACGTTTCGTAGTGGAATTTCTTTCAGAAAAATCTAATTTAGTGAAAGTCGCGCCTCGTCTCAATATAAAAATAAGGTCTGAATATAAAAATTCTAAGGAATAAAGAGAAAAATAATTGGGTCCTCCTTCTTTTATCTTTTCAAAACGTCAAGTTTGTGGTAATTTAGGTAACTTTTAAAACCAAAAGATCTTGGATCAGCATTTTTCCATTGCTCTAAGGGTTCTTGAATTTGATTAAATACCTATAAACCAAACATTTGGCAATTCACTCGATTATTGTGGGGCAAAATTACCACTGGCCGCTGGAGTTTTTTCTTACGAAATCTGATCGAGAATTCTCCTTTTAATGTGTTCAACAGAGGGACCCAAAATAATGGACGATAACGACTCGGATGGTAATTCACAACTAAAGAAATTAGTCGAGCATTCTGATGAGCATTATTTGTTAAGTAACAAATACAATCGTGCCACCTGCAGGAAAATAAACTTGCACGTTTTACTCTTATCCACATGCCTTATCTTTTCTTTTTACTTTCTTATTATCGACAAGCATTTTTTTCACTAAAAGATTTTTTTATCTAGAATTTTTTCACTAAACTTAGTTAAGGTAATGTTTTTCCAGTTCATTTAAATATAAATTAGCGAAATATTTAAACACAATAAGTCAATAATAATTCAACATAACCTAAACTAATCCTTTATTCGAAAAATATACCTGGTTAAAAACGAATATTAATATAAAAATTGACTGTCGACAAAAGGAAACTAGCGAAACTTGTTTACACGATCAATTTTTTGTTCTTTCTATAATCAAATGCTAAAATAAGAACTAATTAGACGAATTTTGATACACATGTCGATAGTAATCCAAATTTTACCATTCCTAAATAAAAGGAAACACAATCAGTAGCCCCGACTTACGAGACGAATGATACATGCCAAATTCAAGAAAAATAGGGTCTACATAAAGATACATTCACACAGACTTCACCACTTGAGGAAATAAATCATTCATAAAATGCCATTCAGAGCAGCCAGAAAGAATAAAGGTCTTAAGCGAAAACTTTCCCTTCCTATGTTTTTAGAAGATATCGACTCAATGAAAGGCTGAATTTCTGGGTGGAAAAGAAGAAAATTCCGTAATGTCATTTATTTTGTGATGTTGACAGGTTCAAATCGATGTCCATTTATGTGAATTGATCCCCTTATCCTCCCTATTTATCAAGTTTAATAAAGTAATTTTAATCTGACTTCTTCTCTCCCAGCTGTGAGTCTATGGTATGGCGTGAGTGATGACTCAGTTGAGTGACGACTCACCAGCTACTCACCGAAATCAGACTTTCGAGTGCAAACAAAGCAAAGCATTTGGATACCGGTCGTTAAAGTGCTCGCTCTCTATTTTTTCTCTCTTTCTCTCTTCTTCATTCTTTCTCTTTCCGACAGCGACCTTGAGTTAATCTCGCCATGCTCTCAAGCGCACCTCATTCTCATCCACGCATCTGTTTCCAGTCTCTCCATAGCTCAAGTGTAAGAAGAAGATTTCATACCATTTGTAAATAAGAGGTAAAGATCTCGGCTTATATATGCAATACAAAACCTCCGATGACTTCTGGAATCTAACGCAATAATAACCAGAATTAAACAATTTATCTTCTTATGTCTGTGTCAATTGCCCAATCGGATAGTTACATGCATAGTATAAATGACGAGAGTGCCCGGTTCATGTACCAGAAAAGAGCTCATCCATTGCTTCGCTTCTCCATTAATTACGAGACAACGAAAAAAACTCTAGTCATGAAAGTGAACAAGAAATTATAGAGAAAAATCAGCAATGACTAAAAACTAATAAGCATTTGACAGCTGGAATTAGCTGAGGAGGTGAAACAGCAAAAACCTAAGGAACAAAAATAGAAGAGAGTAAACAAGGGGAATATAGCGAAATGAAACGAGGAGGATAATGATAAACCACAATATTTGAATCAAGATTTTATTTATAACTATCGGACTAGTTTCGACAACATGCCATTTTCAACTAATAATGAAGAAGCTAGGCAAGGAGACATCCTAAACAAAATATATATGTATAATTATATATGTATAAATCTTTCATGAACGCGAAAGAATTATAAAAATGAATCAAACAAACTGCAAGAAACAGAAAACGGGAACATTTTTCTTCGGAAATATCCTAATTCGCAAAAAATCCGTACAGGGGTGGGATTCGAGCCGTGCACACTGAGATCAAAGCGAATGCTCGCTGCCTCAGTGTGCACGGTTCGAATCTCACCATATTCCCGAAGAAAAATTTTCCCATTTTCTGTTTCTTGCGGTTTGTTGGATATATATATATATATATATATATATATATATATATATATATATATATATATATATATATATATATTATATTATATTTGCCATTGATGTTAAAAGCATTGGCTTGTAATGGATAGCCACTTTTAAGGTATCTTATGCTGCTTCCCTTAATGCACGTAAATAGCGTCCATAATATCGCTGCTCCTCTCGATCTCATTTAAATAATAATAGCCAAAGGTGGAATTGCGAGGTAAAACAGAGTGTAGGGAAGTACAATGCTGTTGTCGCATTTAAGTAAGAGCAGCGGGATCCATTATAGAATATAAAAGCAACATAAATGTATATCGTGGATATTGGAAGAGAAACATTGCGGAAGGTTTGTTTATTAGACGGATTCTGACCCCGGTGAAATATTGCCTATTCCAAAGACCTTTTAAATCAATAAACTTGATTTCAAACTTTAATCCAACAAATTTTCCATCTAATATTAATTAAAATTCCAATTTTGGCACTTTTAATCTTCGCTTTAATATGAAAATGAGGGAAACGGAAGAATTCCTCACGGTCCAGTAACTTTACCCTTGAATCATTTTGCCTTCTTTTTTCATGAGTTTCATCTCAAAACCATCCAACCTAAAGATCCCCTTTAGTTTTCTCGTATTTTTACCTAAAATTACTAAATAACCAAATTTAAACTGGTCGCAGGTTCTGCTTTGATAAGTTAATGGATGCTGGTATTTAGTCGGGTTATTTCTCACCTCAGGATTCGATCTATCAACTCTACCGATGTAAAGTGGAGATTCTCTGCCAAAATCTCTATGATTAGGGGTTCTTTAAGAAAATAGTGTAGTTGTTGGGTGTAAGAATATGTGAGTCGTATAATGTCATGCGAAAAGAGGAAACTACCTAAGAAGCTCTAGACATCGATGGAGCGGATTGGTCCTGAATCTTATAAACTAATCCAATTAGTTCATTATCCACCATTTTTTAGAAAGATTCCTTAACAAAACCGGTGAAATAAGGGGAAGAGAAATTGTGCTAATTTTTAAAATAACCCAAGCAATGAATGATTGCTGGGGTGATTTATGCTGATTTAAGTGTTGTTATGAAAGAGGAAAACTAAACTTGAGTCCTCTCTATTTTTTATTCTTCTCTTGGCTGTGGAATTGTTAGTTTGAAGAGGAAATCCAATTTATGATTTGCTGCTGACCAAAACACTTGGCTGTTTGCGTTTGAGCCAAAAGTGACACGATTGTATCAGCGCGAACTTCAAGTACAGGGGTCAGTGAGACGAGGAAGGAGTTGCTTCCTGCCATAATTACTTATTCATCCTATTAAAAGTTGGTGGCGATGGAAGTGCGTCGGAAAAGATAATGAAATCTAATGGCCAAATAAAACTTGCGGCAGTGCTACTCAATAGTACCCGGCGGTTAATTATTCAGACAGGCCAATTTGAATAATTCCCCATCGAAATTGTTAAGGATTTTTCGATTGTAGATTGATGAGAAGAGGAAGGAAATTTACGTTAAGATTGCGCATTAAACCGAACTTCTCGCTTATGGAGAAAACATCTGCATAGCAAAAGCCTCATACAAAACCATAAAAGAATTGTTTTTTATGAACCAATAAGGAACAATAACAGGAAGTGAATAATCCAACTTTAGACTCAAACAAACGACAGACTTTGGTGGGAAGTGTCCACACAAACAGCATATTGTTTCGTGACGTCACTAAGTCCCGCCCATCAATTCATTAGAGTAATTATAACTCCACCTACTCATTTCGACAAAAAAAAAACAACAAATAGCTCTTTAGTGATACTTTTTGATAGTCATTCATTACTACCAGTTCATCATGAAGGTATCCAAATATAGACGCATGCAGTCTTTTCAGATTCAATTCAGTGTCGTGCCTTGATTAGAATTCAATATTCATAAGCTAGTGGAACCAACAGGTAAATATAGTTAAGTTATTTATTATTGATAATCATCATATTTATTATTTTTATTAAATTCTGGTTGCAAAAATTTAATTTCTCTCGATCCGTATGGTAAAGCGAGAAGTTCGATTGATTTATAGCAGATAATCTGTAAATCACTTCTACCAAACAAAAAAAGTAGGAAGAGAGTTACTGTCACTATATATATATATATATATATATATATATATATATATATATATATATATATATATATATATATATATATATATATATATATATATATATTGTTTAAGACCATGGTATATTTCGCCTTAATCAATTTCCTTTGGCAACTTTCTATTCTTTTAACTGTCTTTTTTATTCCATCTTGTAGATGGTAGATCACTTGTCCTGTATTCATCTCTCTTTTAAATGAATGAGTTTGGTAAAAAACAAACTAAATTACTGAGCTTTCGATCTTATTCGATTATCTTCGGAGCGTCTTTATGTATTATTTCCTCCTTTACTGATGAAATGTGTGGTATACTCAATTAAGTAGATGGTGGGATAGTAGTAGATAAAAGTGAGTGAAATTTAAAGCGGGGAGGGGTATTTTGCCCTAGTATGAGGGCATAACTTTATGCTTTTCTTTAGATTTTTCCTTTTTATCTTGTTTTTTGATAAGTTGTGTTTTATATGTTGTTTCTTTATGTGTTGTTAGCGTGTTTTCTTATTGTTAGTGTTTCAATTTTTGTGTACTTATTTTGAGGTTTATTTCTTTTATAGCTTTTAGCTCAGCGATTTACCTTATGTTGTTTTAGAGTATTGTTATTTGTTTTCTTTGTTTTGGTTTCGGTTGTACTGGGTTAATCTCTAGTGTTCCTGTTATGTGTATAGTAATGTTATGTTTTCCTGAGAGCATATCTTAGTACTTTGAAACTGGCTACGACGAGAGACTTTCTCCCGTAGTCGTCATGCAAGTATATTAAGTCTGCCACCAGTTCCTGTAGCTCCAGAATGACAACATTCGTAAGGGTTGACCAGACCTTTCTTCAAAATTTTGGGGTCCAGTTTTTTCTTGCTATGAATATCCCTTTGCCGTTGTTGGTCACGCCTTCTGGCTTTGTTAATTATTAGGGATGCGGAGTTTTGAACACGTTGGAGTTTTCTCATTGAGGTCTTGCTGGCCGCTTGAGTCACTACTGCGGGTTAGGTGAGCTTAGCCCGGATGTACATCAGGCATATTTTTCTAATGTTGGCCGAGCTAAGATCTCTGAAGCAGTATAGCTTGGACATTTTTCTCTTTGCTAGGTTCCGCCTCTCCGTGTAGTGTCTCGAGTATTCATGGTCGGAGATCATTAGGACCAGGACAGTGCCTTCGGTGGAGCAGCCGTATCTCCTCCCATCGATGATGATGGGCCACGTTAACCTGCGGCTCAGTGGGACGATTTTAAACTTGTCCCTATTTGTTCTAATCTTCCATCGTCTCTCGTACCGGTTGATGTTATTGACTTCCGCTATTGTACGCATTGCCTGATCGCTTGCTTTCTTCCATGGGCACGGAACGATCTGGGTGATATCATCTGCGAATTACAGATACAACGTCTCCCCGTGCACTGGAGTTGGGAAGTCGATGGTAAAGACTAAGTAAAGCAGTGGGCTCAGGCAACTTCCCTGGGGAACGCCCGCCTTGAGTTTGAATTCAGGTCCTCTGTATCCTTCGATCATGAGACATGCCCTTCTCTCCATGATAAAGTCACAAAGGACCCTTTCCAAGGTTGGGTCTAGCTAGAGGTTCAGGATCTTGTATTGAAGTCCTTCCAACCAGACTTTATCGAAGGCCTTCTGCACGTCCCTCAACACAGTATTTATATAGTACCCATTCGCTCGGCAAAAGGCTACTTTGTTCTGTTAGGAGCGCAAGGGCTGTTTATGTTCCACTCTTTCTGCGGAACTCGTGTCGTTGGGGGCTATGCGCTCCTAACTCGCTCAGTTGAGCTTGTAGCCTATTAGCTATAATCTTTTCCAAGATTTTGCCGTGCATCTCCAGAAGAGAGATCGGGCGATAGTTAGCCACCTGGTCTGGGGGCTTGTTTCCTTTCTGCATGAAGATGATTTTAGCCATTTTGTACCTGGCAGGGTAGTACCCTGTATTCAGAGCAGCATTCATGGTGTAAACCAGTCCCTGTATGATTTGCCTCGGGACATTTGCGAGGTTGTTTCTCGTGATACCAGACCAGTCTGGTGCCCTTTGTTTGAAGGCCCTTATGGTGTTCATATTCTCTTCGAAGGTGATTGGGCACCCGTGGTCACCCATCTCTCTTCACTGAGATATTTGCGGGTATGGATGGGTTCTATAAATCACTGTGCTAAGGTCATCGAGCAGTTGGTCTTTGAAGTCCTGATCAAAGTTGTCGTTCTCCTCAGGGGTTATAGCGAAAATCATTTTCTAGTGCGTTCTGAATCTTATTTCGAGAGACTCTTGATCATCAATGATCTCATCTCCGTTTTTTAACTGTGTTCTAGTTTTGGTGGGCAGTCCCCTAAGTCTTCCGATGCTGTTCCAAAAAGTTACTGGACTGTCCTCCCTGTCCATCCTACCAATGATGTTATTCCAGGTTTCCTTCTGTTTCTTTATGAATAAATGTTTTAGTTTCTCGCTTAGTTGTCTCATTCTGGCTGTCCTTTCCCAATTTGGGCCTGTCTTGCCTATTTCGTCGTATATTCCTTTATGTTCCTGCGCAATTTCCCTCATCTCGTTCATCTACCTAGGTTGTGGAAGCATTTTATAGGAGATCTTGGGGATGCATAATTTATCTCCTTATCTATTTCTTCTAGATTGGCATCTCCGAGGCCAGCTGGTTGATATTCGCTGAATATCTTTCTATATAGCTCCCAGTTAGCTTTCACATAACTCTTCCCAAGTGGGACAGGCTTGATAATAGGAGCAAGCGAGATTGTTGTAATTATCGGGATGTGGTCTCTCTGTACCACAGGTGTGGGCTCATTGCTGATGTTAAAGGGGAAGTTAACACTCGCTAACACTATGTCCAGTTTGGTTGCCGAATGATGGGTTAGGTAGATCGGGAAATCCGGTCTTACTCTCTGGAGTCTGTCTCTTTCGAAAAGTAGTTCCAGGTTCCTTCCACTTTGGTCGGTGCAACCGTAACCAGACGGTGTGCATCTTGCGTTTAGTTCTCCACCCAGCAATGACATTTTTTTCCGCGCCTGAAGATGTTAAAGAAGTTGGGAATCGACAGGTAGTTACGGCGGGGTGGCTGATAGGCCACTGCCACAGTTAAGCCTCCTACCAGGGTTCGGATTTTGACAGCCACGAATGATTCTTTTAAGTCTGGTAGTGTTTTGTATGTGATGTTTTTTCGTATCGCGATGGCTGCGTCGTTGTATCAATCTTGTGTATGTTTTTTTGTGATCACAGTCTAAGTTGGTATTTTATTGTGTTAGTTTCTGTGTTTACACCGTGTTCGGAAATGAATATCAGGTCGGGATCCACTGTATGTAATATGTTTCTGTAGGGAAAGGATTTCCCTCCTTATCCGTTCACGTTTAGTGTATTTTTAGTGTGTTGTTTGTGTTCTCCATGTTTGGTTTGTTTGATGTGTTTGGAGTTTATGTGAGTGTGTGTATTCCCCTTTATTTTTATCGTGTCTCCTTTTTCCGTTTTTTATGTTCTCGTATTCTGCTTTACTTATGGTGGAGCAGAAGTCCCTATGCAGTTTTATTTTCGCTGCCATGATCACCTCTTCTACTCTTGCTTCTTGTGCCTGCGCATCGTATGTCCACTTTAGTTGACCCGTCTTTACCCGTTCAACAATCTTCCTAATTCTGAGGTTGGCTGGGATGGGGTCAGGTCAGTTCTGTAGAACTGCATTTTTAGTTTTTCTCCATCATATTTCATGGTTTGTTGGGGAACTTTTCCCTTGCTTTTGCTCCTTGATCTATTTGTTTCTTTGGGGTGGACTTGTTTTTCGTCTTCAGAAGAGGATGCGGAGCTTGAGAGATTACCATCAGCCTGCTTTATTCTCCTAGGCAGCCTTTTTGTCCTGTATCTCCCGTTTTCTTCTGGCCTCTATTCTCGGATCTCTATTTGTGGATTTTTGAGGAGCTTGAGATGTTTCCCAGTGTCCTTTTTCCTCAGTCTTTCGTCATTTGCTGGAAACGGCGTCGCTTGGGCTTCTTCCTCGGGCTGGGAATGCAATTGCAGGACGTCCCCCGATAAAGGATTGTCTGGGAACCACATTTCCTCGAGTCCATTCTTTTTGGGCATGGTATTACACTCAATTGCGAAACAGCCCGTGTTGGTGAGGTTCCTCATGTGAGCGTACAAAATGCACGTGAGGACTTTGATGGAGTTTTTGTACCAACCTTCAGATAAGTCTTTGGAACGACAAATCCTATGGTCTTTGCGGGGGTGGCTTTTGCCGCTTGGGCATAGGAGGTATTAGCCCTCCTAATTCCCTCCGCCTTTTTCTCCTCTGCTTTCTTTTTTAAAATCTCCTTCTGCTTTGGGCAAGACAGAGCCATTGCCCCGTGCTTTTGCCCACAGTTTTGGCATCTTTCTTCGGCTGCCGGGTATTCTCACCAGCCATGCCCTTTACTACTGCATCTAGAGCAGGTTAATTCCTGCTCCTTGCATTCTTTCGTTGTGTTTTGTTCGTAGCTTAAAGCACCTGAAACAAATTTTCACTGAGGTAAACTCCTCTCTTTCTATTTACCCTCCACTTATTTTGGCATTGAAGAGCAGTAACCCACTCTCCTTCACCTTGGTTGTCATTGAAGTATTACCAAAGATAGTTTTGAACAAGTGATTGTACTCCGTGTTGTCCCTTCTGTTTCTAAATTTCACAATCTCGCTTATATTTGCCCACTGCTGGTTTCTCTCAATTTCGTTTTTGATTTCTTCCTTTGTATGCTGGCCGATCCATAGGTCCAGCCTTCGGCATATCACACTTCTGTGGGCCTGTATCTGGGGAGGGATACTGATTGGATTGGAGGTTTATCTCCCTCAGGATATCAATATCAGCTTCCTTTTGACGGCTGTATGTCCTTATATGGTCCTAGAAGGGGCCTCCGCTGTGATGGACAACGGAGGTAGCAGTCCGTCTCTTGTCTAGAATTGTTTCTGACATTGTTCTAGGCTGTGGGCTACTCCTCAAACCCGCTTCCTCCAATGCCCCCAATTATGCCGTGGAAACCGCTCGGCATAGTTGGGACGAATTATGAATGGCAATCCCTCCTCGTATCTGGCAGCAGTTCACGAAGGGGGGCAAGGCTGGGACTTAAGCAGCCTAAGTGGGGCCTCTAAAAAGAAAGGTGAATATTAGTAGTGATGATGAATGAATGGTGATGAGTATAGATCTCTTTCGTAATAGTGGTTCTCGGAGGCGTCTTTGGAAATTTTTCCAAAACTTTACCTCCTTTACCGAGTTCTGTGGTAAATCTGTCAAAGTTAAAACCAAGATTTCCGATGTGTATAGAAAGGAAAGAGAGGGGTCACTGTGTAACACTAGCGAACAGGGAGTCGTAGGGAAAAAGGGTGCGGAAATTACTTAAGAGGGGATAGGAAAAGTTGATAGGTCGGTGGATAGACAACGATGCGCGGTGTGGTTGGGTGGGTCTCAAGGTGTGACTGGACGACGGTTGGAGGGTGGTCAGGAAGAAGAGCGTGTCTGCTTAGTCGGAAACGCGTTACTCATGATGCTTTTAGCTTATACGAAGAACGGTATAGATTGCGGGTGGGCATGGGCCGCGGAGTATCGCGGTGCCATCGCATACCGTCTTACATGTAGTGTGGTGTATAAGCGGTCTCTGGCGAGTTTCCTTGAGTTGTTTTGTGAGTCTGGTGTCAGTGTATGTGTTGAGGGGTGCTAATTTTTTGTTTTCGTGTAATGTAGACATTCTCATGTACAAGGGAGAGCGGCGAGCGCGCTTCAGAGTAAAGTTCTGAATGCGCTAAGCCTTCTGCTGCCACGTGTCACTCGCAGCTACGAGTGACAGTGGAGCGTACGCGAGAAAAGGTCGCACGAGTGTTTTGTATAGGTGTAACTGAAGTTTTTTCCCACAGGGTAGAACCTGTGCAGCCATGTGTTTGTACGTGAGGCTCTTGCTTGTGTTATGTTCTGGTTTATATTGAACCTAAGGATCTTGTCAAAAGTTACCCCAAGGATTTTTGTACGTTGTGTGTAGTCGAGCCCTTTTGGGTTTAGATGGTTCATGTCTGGTGTGTGTGAGAAGATTTGTAGGTTATGCATGAAGTGATCTCTTACGCCGAAGAGTGTCATCTGTGTCTTCTGAGGATTCGTGGCAATCAGACATTTATCCTTGTAATCTGTCTTAGCGTCTATTATTATTTGTGCGTGGAGCGAAATCTCGTCTGGTCCACGGCCGCTGACGAGAATCGTCTCGTAATCGGCGTAGGACACTGTGTATGTGTGACAGCAGTTTTCGGGTTAGCGTGGGGTGTCGTTTGTGTACATGCTGTATAGTGTGGGTGCCAGTACGCTTCCTTGGGGAACGCCTGAGCGTGGTGTAAAGGGTTGTGAGAGGCTATTGTTGTATTTTATATAGCATATCCGTTCATTGAGGTAGCGCGAGAGGTGCCTTCTGGTGCAGAGAGCTAACTCCGTATTTTTGGCGAGTTTCTAACGGAGCCCCTCCTGCCACACTTTATAAAGGGCCTTCTCCACGTCCTTGCTGATGGAGAATGTTTTTTGGTGTACCAGGCGTTTTTTTCTGTATTCTGTCATGAACGATGGTCACAGCCGCCTGAGTGGACCGGCCCCTCCTGAACTCATATTGGTGGGGGGAGAACCAGTCCCTCTCTTCCAGGTAGTCCCGTAGGCAGCAGTTGATCATGCGTTCGAGTATTTTGCCTAGGTGGTATAATAGAGCAATAAGCCGGTAATTGTTTGGGTGTTTGGGGTCTTTGTTCGTTTTGTGAGAGACTTTGAATATTTTGGGGAAGTGGCCTGAGGCTAGTGAGGCGTTGAATAGGTGTGTAAGTGTGGGGTATATGTTTACGGGAAGGTTGTGTATTAGTGTGGCTGGTAGTCCGGAGGAGCCGGGTACACGTCTTGGTGTTGTTTTAATGTAGTGTTTTGATTCCTCAACGGTGATGGGAGTGGTCAGTGTAGATTTGTAGTCGAGCAGCTCCATTCGTATCAGGAGGGGCGGACCTTAGCTCGTGAGCGTGGGCCCGACACCACCCCTGGACTTCCTGGAAGTGCTCTCGTGCGTGTGGTTTAGGTAGGTTGTTTGTATGTGCTATGTCCCAGTGGGACCTAAATGCGTCGAGGATGACGTTAGTGTCTGTAAGTGTTTGGTTTCTTACGTGAAAGGTGATGTGTATGGGTGGATTAGTGCCTAGCAACCTGTTTAAGTGCCGCTAGGAGAATGAGGGGTTAGTGCAACGGGTGTCGTCCGCGATGCGGACGACCTCACGACACTGCCGGTTCCTATCTAGCTGCATGTACTGTAGGATTTGGACGCGTGGGTGAGTGATGTTGTGTTGTTGTGGGCCTCTAGTGTAGTGATTGTTGTACTGTGTGATGAGTCTCTGAGTGTGTATGGAATATGTGAAATGTTTTATGCATGTGTAGGTTTTATGTGGTGTAGGTAGGTCGCGTACCATGGTTATAGTGTTTAAGATTGAGCACCAGTAGTCGTATAACATATCTGGATTGGTGTGGTCCCAGACAAGGTTTTGTGGCGTGTTATCTGTTATGATTCTCATGAACTCTTCCAAGTTCGTGTTTTTGTAGTCGAAGAGAGATGTGGGTATGAGTATGGGAGTATGGTCAGAGAGTACGTGGAGACCCGGTAAGATGTGTGTGTAGAAGCGAGGAGCGTGTTCGTTGCGGAAGACCACGTCTGGAGACGTGGTACCTCCACAAGGACCGAAGAATGTGGGGAAAGCCGGACCGATGTGCTCGCAACGATAGCGCGGAAGGAGACACGCCAAGGAACCTTCCTGCATCATACTAAGTGTCAGAAAGGAGTGTTGGGTGAAAGGTACGGAGGTCCCCCGCAAAGGAGATAGGAAGGTTGTGGTTTGATAGAGACCGGAGGATGACTTCGATGTTCAATTTTAGGCTGTAGTGCGTGGCCACTAGGATGGAGCCGGAGCTTGTCTGTACCTTGTAGGCTAGAAAAGAATCATCTTAAGTTTGAATGAGGGAGTGGTGTATAGAGCGCTTTATTAGGATCGCTGATCCTAGGTTCGGCGCTTGTAGAGATACGTGTAGTAGCCTGCAATGCGGCGTCTGTTGTTGGGAGGATGTAGGCTAGTCGAGTTCAAGAGTATTATGTCAGGTCTTTGTGTGTTTAAGACCCAGTTGGCAACAGTATGGTGAATACCATGCCAACTGCGTGCGTTTATTTGTGTTACGTTGAGGCGACCTATTTTCGTGGGCGGAGTGCGCGTGAGGTTGATTTAGCCGGGACCGTTTCCCTCTCCTTGGTTATTGACCAGGAGGCGTGGGAAGCAAGTACCTTTACGAGTGTCGGCTGTGGTTTGGAGAGGTTGTCAGTGGTGTTATTGGGTGAGCAAGCCGTGGTGGAGGGAAGAGTGTGTTCTGTGGAGGGAGGGTTAGAGATAGCAGTCGTGAAATCAGAGTTGGAGAGAGTAGAGTCTAGGAGGGGGGAGTTAAGAGCAGATATGGAGGGAGTAGAGCTAGTAGAGATAGTAGCGGAGGTACAGATTATGAAAGGAGGGTGTTGAGAGAGAGAGGAGGTTGAGACAAAGAAGGAGGGGTGGAAGGGGGAGAGGATGGAACAGCAGGAGGGGGTGTGGTCGTCTTTACGCGTGGTTGTGCGTGGGGAGGAGGGGTCGTGGTGGTTTTTTGTTTAATACAGGGGGTTGTAGAGGGTGTGGTGGGCTTGGGTTAGGTGGAGGTTGCGGTGTCAGTGGGAGTTGGGTTGGAGGCTGTGAGAGGAGGGGACGGTGGGAGGGGAGTTGGTGGCAATAGGGATGGGCGTTGCCGAAGGACGAGTGCTGGTGGTAGGAGGGAGTTTAGGTATAGAAAAGGAAGGAGTGGAAGCTGGGGTGGGAGCAGCGGAGGCGGTTGGAAGAGAGGTGGGAGCAGTGGGCAGAGGGCCAGGTAAGAAGGGTGCAGTGGCAAGAGGTGCAGGGACAGAAAGGCGGGAGGAGGCGAGACCATGGTGAGTGTGGGGGCGGGGGGTCCAGGGGGAAAAGTGATCGTGCCCATTGGGGTGGGGAGGAGGGCGGGTCTCCTGTGTGTGCACTTGTCTATTAGAGCGAACACCTTCTCGATGAGGGTTATCTTCTCTAGACCGTGCGAGGCTAAACAGTGTGTTGAGTAATTTCGTGTATAGTCGAGGGTCCCCCCTCGACATGTCCTTTGCCACCGTTGAGAGCAAGGCGGCCAGGTGTAGCTTTGGGTGTGTGGTCTCGTTGGGTGTGTAGTGTGGGATAGGGGTGGTTATCTGGTGTATGGTGTGGGTGTTTGTCGGAAGTAGTGGGGGTCTCAGGGTGTAAGGTGGTAAGGTTGGAACGGGTGTCGGAATATGTGGGTGTGTTTGGGTTGCTGCTGGAGTTCGGTGTGTCTGGAGGGAGACAGAGAGAGGTGCGGACACCGTTGCGCCGGCAGCAGCAGTGAATGTTCTTGTGAGGGTTGGAGGGTCGGGGGCGGTGTGTGTGGTTGTGTTGATGGATTGAGGACGCCCTATAGCCGCTACGGCATCAGAGCGGGCCTTACTTAAGTAAGGGCATTTTGGGTTGACGGCGACATGGTCGACGCCGCAGTTGGAGCAGAGGGATGTGGTAGCTGTGCAGTTGGTGTAGTGGTGGACCACTAGACTGCACTTGGAGCAGACCAGGTCTGCTTAGCAGTCGCGTGTTGAGTGTCCGGTTTTGTAACACCGGTGGCACTGTGTGGATCTTATGTTCAGTTGTGACTCGATGTTGTGTGGGTACGTTAGGGTGTCGCAGAGCTTAATACCTTGGTCTAGCAGCAGTGTTTTATTCTGTTCGTCAGGCAGTGTGATCACTGCTCATTGTTTGATGTGGTTCTAATATAGATCTCTGATGACCTCCTTCCCATACTTATGTCTGAGGTGTGGGCGGAGGTCATCAGTGGAGAAGGCCAACCATAGGGGGTTGATCTTTGTGATACGCATTCCGTGTCTTTTTACTACACCGTCGGCTAATTTTTTCTGGAGGTCTTGTGCGGTGAGTGTGTCCAATGCGTGTTGGTGAAACTTGACTGCGTCCTCCTGTGAGCGGAAGACGAGTCTATGGCCTCTGTGTGTCTTTATTATGTTCGTGCTGGGAGTGTCCTGTGCAGCGGCTAAGTTTAGAAGTTTGTGCTCATTGTTAGTGGTGGGTCTTTTGTCTGTTGTGTGTAGGAGTGTAAGATAGGATAATTTATATGTCATTATACGTTTATTTTTTTCTTTGTATGGAGTTCTCCCCGCCCCGCCAATAGCAATCCCATGAAAATGACTCGGATGTGGTGTTGATTGATGAGTGAGAATGGACCTGGTTGGGCTCCTCAGAGATTGTAAAAACATAGCGGACTTAATGATGACTGAAGCCAGAATTAACTGACTCCAGTAAGGGTGCTGCCCCCTCTATTGAGTTTTGGATATTTTTCAGTTACGTCCGACATCTCACAGAGACGGAAGAGTCTCCCTCTCTGGTCTTGGACTGTGCCACAGGGTACGGTGTTGACCCTCCCCGCGTTGGTAACTGAGTCCCAATCCAGGTTTGCTCCTTCCTTTGGGTTCCGCAGCGGGCTAAGCCTCAGACCTTCTTTCCCCAAAGTTTGCAATTATGCCCTTTCTAAGTAGAACGGCATAGTTAAAACGGAGCTCTATGTGTAGAGTCACATTCACAGAGCCAGCGGGGCAGGGATGGGGAGGGTTTTAGCACGTCATACCACTATGACGTGCCAGAGAAATAAAGGTATTTTTATTCAGTGGGTGGGGGAGCAGGGAAGCCTTGCTGAACCTCGTAGATGGCTGTAAAAATTATACCGTCCACGGTATGTCTTGTAGAAAATTCACCGTTCTTAGTGAGAGGCGTCGGTGAAATTTTTCTCTTGGCTTTGCCTCCTGTATCTGTGAGATAGTAGGAAATTGAAGAAAAATCGACGGAAGAGCAGAGTCGTCTGTGAACCGAGAACTTGTTTTAGGCGATATTTATTCCACCTGGCTTAGGCGCAACGTTAAAGCTAACGAGCCCATCCGGTGAGTGGAATTTTATGACAACTTTAACGTTCGATTCCAGCTCAAAGCTTGACTATTGATGGCCAGTTTTTCTTCGTTTATTAAGATGGCTTCTAAAATGTTCTGCCTAGATTTATTTCCCTCTTTTCTTTTAATTACGGTGTTATCAACTAGAATATCTCTCGTTAGGTTGATGTTGTGCTCTCTCTCCATATTATTTTTAGGCCCTCTGCTTTGGTTAAACGTCTCAAAAGGGTGGTAGTTGTCATGCCAATATATTTTGAGTTAGTATAAAGCTTGGTTGACTTTAGATTCGAGGAGTTTTGGCAGCTGTTGTTTTTCATAAGGAGATTGTTGGCTTTTGTCGTTTTATAGTATATAATAAGTTGAATTTTGTCCATTTGATTCTTAACCTTGATGTTACGGTTAATAATCTACTGGATGTTTTTTTATCTATTTTATAGGCCGTGGACATCTTATTTCTGTAATACAGTTTGATGTTTGTTAATGCTCCCTGATTACTTGTCGTTTTATCCGTATCTTTGAAATGATTATTTATAAATGATTGGAGGTTTTTTTCAATCATGCTGTTCGAGAAACCGTTGTTCACGAGTGTTTGTTTTATGTGTGAGATCTCTGGGTGGAAAAGTTCCCACGTAGAGCAGCATTTATATGCTCGGCGGTTGTATGAGCCGATTACACTTATTCTGTACCTTTCAGGGCATTCACTATCCTAAAAGATTATCGGATGGATTTTCCGATTTGGGAGTTGCTGAAAGGGAAAATTTCTTGTGGGTAGTGCGAAAGTTTACTGAAGTTAAATTGAAAAAACATACTTCAATTATGGCAAAAGATTTACATAATTGAAGCGCAACGAGGCATCTCTGTGGTGGAGAAGAGACTTCCATTAGTGTGTCAACAAAGAGGTGATCCAATCCATCATGTAATTAGCTAAAATAAATAAACTATAAATTATATTTGTTTTAAGATTGACTTAGTTTTTTTCTCATGTAAGAAAAAAATAAATGAGAATTTTTACTTTGGGAATGTTGCGAAATGGTTGTAAATTAAGTTCAAATACTGTCAATATTGGCACACGATATGATTAGGATTAATTAGTTGAAAATGCAAACTATATTTCTGGGTGGGGGAAGAGTCAATCGATATATATATATATATATATATATATATATATATATATATATATATATATATATATATATATATATATATATATATATATATATGGTGTAACAGAGTGGAAGTATTGCACGTTGCCAGGCGTATACGATGTTTAAGGACGAACAATAAGGATGCATTTATGATATTCATCCTGATTGTTTATTTTTTAGGTACCAACGTTTCAGGTTGGAACCCATTCTTATGGACCTAAAGTAAATACAAACGTGCATAAGACTTGACTTTGATCTTAACATGGTAATTATTTGATATATTTGGGGTAATAAATCGGAATTTAGGGGCATTGAAAGGAAAACATTTAAATGAATGACAAATAACAAAAATTGAAGCGAATTACCTATAAATAAATGGAAAGATTATAATGATCTGAAAGCTTTAAGACACTACACTGTTGCGTGTTTCTTCCTTGTATAAAAATGGGGAAATTAGAGCTTGTAAGCTTTATTGCTCATTTGGGGTGGTAAAAGTTTGGAAATGAATGACCGTCGTAGTTGTTCATATAATATGTAATAGTAGTAAATGTAATTTAGGTAGAATAAAGTGATTTTAATTGGTTTTCTGTGTTGGTTGTGTCTTTAAATGTAAATTCGACAAATGAGGGTGTATGGCCTGAGCGTTTCGTTTATCAATGGGAAACTTTTTGGATTAGTAATGCAGGCTTTACTTCTACCACTTATCCCGAGGTTAAACGGACTCTCACTCACAAACATGAACGATTGTGGCTCTCTCCTTTAAACCTTTCATACACCTAAAAAGATTTTTTAACCTATCTAACCACCAGTTAACTTAACGAGAGCAACTTTTACACTCATTTTGGCTTGACTTTTGTTTATCAACGTTTTCTCCCTAAAAAATTTTATTTATTTTCAAATTTGAAAGGCTATTACAAGGTGAAGGTAAGGACACATAGGAGGCTGAGGTACATGTTATTTATTTAAGGAACAACGTTTCGGGAGTATCAACCATCTTCAGGTTCTAAAATCATAAAATAATATAATACAGTTAATGAATATTAAAAATATTAAAAATAATCAGGATAAGACCATTTAAGTGAATCAAAATTAAAATAACTCAGGGATTTAAAAGGCAAGAGAATCAAAGTAACCACTATTGACACGAGAGAAAAAAAGCAAAAACACAAAAGTAAAACAATTACACTATAATATTGCTTACCGATGAAGTTCAGGAGAAATCACAAAGTGAAGTAATTATAAAGGATGTGGCTTAAAGAAGGATAGGATTTTGATTGGTTGGTTGTTAAATAAGAGAAGGTTGGTTGTTAAATGAGGTAATTAAAATTAAGAAATAAGAAGGGGGAACAGCGGTATTATCTATGTTGAGTGTAGAAGATTTTCTCCGTATTAGTAGGGATTACAAAATTCTTAGACTATATTCATTGTTATTGCGACCAATTATTTTAAAGTTATCTATGGAACATTCTGTCTTGCATTGTATAATATGATTTCTAATTACAGAAGCTTCCTTCTTAGACAAATTTTTCCCAGTGCGATGGCTTATTCCCATGTGAGAAGAAAACCTCTCTTTCAATGAACGAACCGTACTACCAATATAGGTTCCTTGCAAACAACAAAGACAAGTAAAAGCGTAAAAACACGGCTACTCATTTCTAGAGGAAGTTTGTCTTTTGATGAGAAAAAGCTTCCTATGGAAAGTGGGTTGACAAAAGTGATTTTGAAGTTGGTATGGAAGAAATATTTTTTAAGTAATTTGTTGCATTTTCTAGTGAATAATTTATTGTAAGGTCCCATTTCAGATACTAATATTTTTAATATTCTTTTAACTTTATTATATTATTTTATGATTTTAGAACCTGAAGATGGGTGATACGCCCGAAACATTGTTCCTTGAATAAATCACCTTGAAATTGAGTATCAGACTGGTCAGCAGCAACTCATATGACTATATATATATATATATATATATATATATATATATATATATATATATATATATATATATATATATCAATTACTCCTCTCTTCCGAACCCTATCACGACGATACTGATACACCTTCAATTTACGTGTTCTTTGTTAGGTGCTCGAATTAGAGTGAATTTAATTTAGTAATTAAAGGAACTAATGTTACAAAGTCATTTTTGATCATTTAAAATGAAAACGAATTATAATCGTTATCTGGATCAAGAGATAATTCCTTTTCATAACAATTACTTGAGCCTATGAACAGTGATCTAGTTTGTTAGGTTTTATTGTGACCATAGCATAATGTATATAGAATTCCCTGTGTGATCTTTGGATCTTTGACGTGGATATAGATCCCTGTCTCTTTTACCATATAACTCCATATTAATCCAATATCTTTTGTCTCACTGGCAATTAATTTATTCCTTTTAGTTTATTCGTTGGTTTACCTTTCGTTAATTTAAATATTGGTGTGTGTGAGAGAGTGCAAGAGGAGGCGCTTCGTGATACTACATGTATTATTTTTTTTAATACTGAGGTTGTTCCAGACTCGTTGGTTCAGGAGGCAAATCAATTTTATACAAAATTTGTTCGTGCAATTTTGCTGTTCCCTCGGATTGGAAAATAACCCAGATCCTGGCGTCCAATCCCAACTTTCTTTGATTTAGAGAGAATTGGAGGTGATTTAGTAGATGGTATGAGAATGTTTTATGAGAATGACAAAGAAAAGAAGAAAAATGTAATCAAAAGAAGTAATATCACTTGCAATTTGATCAATGGAAACATTTTTTTATTATTACCATTTGCATTTCTAGTCTAAATTTGACCTTTGGGGTTTGTTTCAAGTAACACTTTGCTTTGCTCTTCCTCTTTCCAATTATAATTGTATATTAAAAAGTATTAATTATCACTGCAACTACTTATATTATTTCTACTAAAATAATAATATTAAAAAACCTTTAATGCATTTTCTTTCGCCAAAATGGCCATTACATAAGGATAATCTGATACTAAAATGCATAGGGTAAATTTACATTTGTCTTTAAAAGTAACAGTAACAAAAACTATAATAAACAACTAATAAGACCAGAGATAATTTATATCCATCGCCAAAGCAAAAAAAAATAGGTGACGAATATCCAGCGAGCCTTGACATTTAGTATCTAAGGGAACTGTTTTCGGGGCTATTACGGTGTTGGTTTCATTGAATGAAACGAATTTGATAGGAGCAGAGTGGCAAAATTAGTTCCTCTCACGTGGAATAAATCGCTCAACAACGCGGAAATCGGATTACCGAAAATCTCTCCTACAGGATGGTGCCAAAGTTTGAAGTTTGGATTTATCACTCGAGATTACAGGACTGACTCTTCATAGATTTAAAATTTTAATCAGGATAATACAAAGGAATATTAAGTTGTTCGCTAACTGGCGTGTTTTGTTGTTGTCTGCCCATAATACCAATTGGAAAGTTTATTAATTTTATATTACTTGTCTTGGTGTTCCTTTTAGTCCTGTGCGATTCTATATCTCACTAAGCTGGTCAGTCCGTCGGTCTCAGTTTTGCTTTTTTTTTGTTTTGGTAATAACATTGTAACTATTCCACCAATTCTAACGGAATTTGAAATCTCCCTGATGTTTTACATTTTATTTCAAATGTCTTCCCAAGGTTAGCCTAGGAATTATTTGTTTGGGCCACAAAATCATAACTATTCAGCCAATTTTAACGAAATTTGAAACTTTTATGTTGTTTTACATTTTCTTCCGAATGATATAATTATCAAAGTCCTCTCAAGGTTAGCCGTGGAATTATTTGGCAATAACATCATAAATATTCGGCGGATTCCAACGAAATTTGAAACTCTTATGTTGTTTTGCATCCTCTTTCGAATGTTATAATTACCAAAAGCCCCCAAGGTTAGTCCTGAAATGATCGAAAGTTTTGTAGGTTGTAAGGTCATAAATCAAAATAAGTGAGAGCACGCGACTTCGATCAGCAGACCTGGTTAAGGAATGGACCTTCCAGTGATCAGGAATGAAAGATGTTTGTCTTTCACAAATAATAATAAAATATATTCATCAAAATATATGTATATATTTCTCCCAAAATTCTGCACTAGAACGTTAAAGGTGCGTTAAGTTCTTTTCAGAACTTGCAATTCTTTCAGAGGTCTCAACATTTACATTTATTTGCCTCAATTTTGAAGTTTGCCACTCAGCAAGAACAGAACATGGAGTGAAAGGTATGTTGTAAAATACATACATGAAAAGAAGGAGGAATTTTTTTTTTATATCTACATACGATCAAAGATATAGTTTTTGCTGCACTTTTCCCTGTCCTTTAATTCCATTAGCATATTAGTCCGACAAAACCTTTTAACTCAGGTGATCCATATTTGTTGGAGCTTTTAGGAAGTCTGATGTCATTTTGACATTGATTGGAGATCAATTACCTCGTGTCTGACAGCGATTTTTATAGAATAATATCACTAGAGTAGGTTTAATTTGAGTAGATATATGAAATTAATTTGATCAAGAAAGTGATAAGGTGTAGTAAAGAATGACTGATATTTTTACTTAATTTAAAACAATGAATAATCGGAATTACCAATGAATTTATAATTTTCTGACCCCATAATTTCCTTGTGTTTTACCAGATTGATTTAACTACATAACAATTGATTTATATGTATTTGAAATACCTCTAAATGGTAGTTAGGTGAATTACTAGGAACATAATACGTTACTGATGAGAGAAAACAACGACTAGTTGTTTTGGCGAGATGAGCAGATAAGAGAATTCTAAGAGAGTTTGTCGAGTGACGAATGAGTGATTGCGAAGAAGATTGAGTCATCGTTTTTTTAAGGAGACCTCAGAGATTTTTGTTTCGTTGAAGAGTTTGCAAGAGATTTCAAAGTCGCGGAACTGGCGATTTATTAAATCTGAGGATCAGATTGTCACGCATAGGGTGATTTGAACACTGACTGGGTCAATTCAGTAAATGGACTCTGCCGTTACAAGTCTCGATTGTACGCACTTGATCGAATAGAGTATCCGCCTGAGAAAGTCGTGGCTCTCGAAAACGGATCCGATATTCAATTGGATTCTAAATGTCCACGATCGAAGAAGGAAGGAATATAACGGCATTCTCAAAGAGGGAGCGACATTACGCGGAGTGGAACGTGCTCAAGCGCAAATGAAGTTGAGCTCGCTGATGCTGAGGTCGAATGAGAACGTCTAAAAGTAATGGATAAATGGTCCTTCTCTTCAAGAATTTTTATATGAATTATCTTAAGAGTTTAGAGGTAAGAACATGATCTAGTAGAGAAAGCACTTGGTCCTCCGTACACAAATCTAAAATGGCGGGATTCTTCTTGACGCCAAGCCCAGCGACGCTTACGAACGCCCGGCGCAAGGTTTGCGAAAGCCTCGTGCAGAGGACAAAAACTCTTTATATATATATATATATATATATATATATATATATATATATATATATATATATATATATATATATATATATATATATGCCACTTTTTGTTTTGGCTTAAGCTGTTGATTAGTTCCCCAAAATTCATTAGAAAGTCGTGACGCACGAGGGCAGAAAACTAACTGGCTCACTAAGCAAAACGAAATTCTGTATTGGCCTGACGCGTTTCGATATATACAAATATCATTTTCAAAAGCTAAACAGCTGTGACTAAGGAATAAGATACAGAGCTTTATATATTGGATTAGTAGTGTTAACATTTATACAAACATATTTATGGGAAATAAAATTTCTTTAAACACAAGAAGGTACTGTACATGCAAATGGTTGAGACTCTATAATCGTCTCAGGATTAAGATGTGGAGGAATTAATATTAGGGGCAGCTGGACGGGAGGAAGGCAGATGAATTGTGTGTTTGCTTGAATATTTAATTTCGGCTGTTTTCCTTAATGTATATGGCCTCTAATATAAGCAGCTGCCGTCGGTTTGGATCGTGTGCTAAGATTTCGGTGTTCTCTTCTAGTGACTTCCGGTCCATTTGTTTTCCATGTTTTTCGAACGTATGTGTCCTGAGGGTAACGTTGCTTAAATGATAGGTCATTCGGTCATTCCGATATATGAATAAGGCCGGAGTTCACAGTCTCCTATTTTACAAATATATTCATATATCAAGTGACTTGTCTGCTTGGGTGTTAGGTGAGTTCCTGGGTTGTTTCTCTTTATCAGATTGGAGGTGCGTTTCTTATTGTAGTAAATTATAAAGGATACATTATTCTCATTTTGTGTTGCTTTAACTCCTCTGTTTATGGTTTCCTTTATAACGCTTCCATCTGTTTTGAAGGCCGTGTTCATGATGTTCTTGTCGTAGAGTTCAATGATGTTCTTTTCTGCTTGTTGATTCGTACTGTCTTTAGGTGACATTTACCATTTTTTCATTTTTTGGCAGATAGCGGCGTATATGTCTCCGTTTGTGAAATCATTGTTTACGAGTAGTTGCGTAGCACTCTCGAGTTCTTCTTGTGTATCTTTCCATATTGAGTAATGGATGAACGCACGGTTGATGTATGAATTTATTATGGGTTTTTTTGTAACGTTCGGGACATTTGCTTTTTGCCAGTGTTTGACGTAAACACTGGCAGTTATTTTATCGTTATATTTAGTGGTAAGAGTATCTAAATATGAGAGTTGGTTATTCTGGCTATTTTCGATTATATAGTTAAGAGAAGAGCAGTTTTTTAGTGTTTCTAGTAGTTCCTGCATTTCTTTTTTGTTTCTATATTTATGTGTATGTCGTCTATATATCTTCAGTAAGTATGTGGTTTGGTAGCCTTGAAAAAACTCGTTCTTCCACTGTTCCCAGGTAAAAGTTTGCGAATAGTACTCCAAGGGGTGAACCCATTGCAACGCCATTGGCTTGAATTTACAGATAGCCGTTTGGTCCATAAAAAGGGGCTTCCGTAGTGCAGGTTAAGAGGAGTTCCTTCAAGGCATCTCTCGGTATGCTAAGAAGGAGCAATCGTTTTGGTCGTATACTGTTTTGGGGATTAAATAAAGATTCTACGTCCATGGAGGCTATGATATTTTTAGGGGGGGGGGGGGTAGAGCGGATTATATCAATCAAATCTGCATAAGATTTCAGGCTAGATTTAGTAGTCATGAAATGGGTAAGTAGCTTATTTACGAAATTACCCAGTTCATATGTTGGAGTAGGAGTCTGACTTATTATAGGTCTTAGGGAGTTGTCATTTTCATGGGTTTTAACATTGCCGTAGGCGTAACCGGGGACAAAGTCCCCGATTATTTTCTTAATTTTTAGATTTCCTGCCCGGCTATTGATGCGTTCGATGGTTTTGTTCAATTTCTCTTTTAAATCTTCAGTGTTGTTTCTTGTGATTTTTTGGAAACTTTCTGCGGTCTCTAAGAATATTGCTTATTTTGTCTAGGTATTCTTCCTTTGGTGCGATAACGAAGGTTGAGGCTTTATCGGCTTTTCTAATGGTAATATTAGGATTGTTTCTAAGGTCTTTGGTGGCTTTAATAAGTGTGGGTGAACAACATTATTTTAAAGCTACCTCTATATTTAGCCGCCTCGGCAAGGAGCTCAACAGCAAGTGATGGTTTAGTAGTAACTTTGTTTTCCTTTCCTAATTTTTGTATGTTATCCAGGAGGGTTGTTATATTAAGACTTTTAGGGTATTGTTTAGGCTTACCTATGTAGTGACAGTTAATACTATGACTTAGGAGCGTTTCTTGCGACTGACTTAAGCACTGATCTGAAAGATTTATGTATGATTTTGTCTCTTCTGGGATCTTGAGGGGGCTTCCATTCAATTTAGTTATTTTTTGAAGAATGTGGGTTTGCAAGTTATTTCGGTGTTCGTAGAGAATCTATTGGAGAGCTTCCTCGATTTTATGTTTGGTGCTGGGGTTTAAGGCATTATTTTTCACTTTTTCCAGTCGCCTACAATAAAATATGTTACGAAGAAAATCTACTGCCTAACTATACCAATATATATATATATATATATATATATATATATATATATATATATATATATATATATATATATATATATCAGGCAATGGCTTCGCCACTCCCTCCTACGGGGGGGAGTTTGCGCTTCGCTACTAAGATTAAAACTTAAAATCTAAAAAAAAAACAGCCATGGTTAAATTTTTATAAATTTTCTGAACTTCGCCAATTATAATAATTATAAAGAGGAACTCTAAACTAAATTTCCCTCCTTTCAAAATATCACGTTGCTAAAATATAAAGTTATAGAAGAAGATATATAAAAATAAATTTTCTGAACTTCACCATTTATAATTCTTTGGCTTTTCAAAAATTCACAAAATTTCGATACTTATATTTATTTCTTAACTTCACCATTTTGTTTTTTGATATTATAAAAGAATTATTAGAAATAACTTTGATGAAAAAACATAAGTCATAAGCAAACTAAGAAAAAATTATTATTCAAATACTCAAAAAATCCCATATATATATATATATATATATATATATATATATATATATATCCTATGTAGCTGAATAATTACAAATTCAAAAGCAAAAGAACTATAAAAGGACTACAGGTAAAGTAGATCTTTCTTATCAATCTAAGAGCACCAACTGAAATCAGAGAACAAATTAAATTATAACCTCTCTCCAAATTCTCTAATAGATCAATTGGAAGCTGCCTGCAAGAAGTACCCTAAGAATGACATTCGACTTGAATTATCGAAAAATGAAACAAAATATGCTTCATCAATTCTTAGATCAATCCACGAACTCCTAAATACTCCGTGCAAAACGTGGGACAAGATGTTTATTTAATCTTGAAACCTCTATAAATAATATCATCAACTAATGAATGCTTAGAGATTGCGAGTGTAATGGAATCAGTAATTGATTGGGTCAAAAATAATACTAAATTTCTTTATAAATTAGCAGAATACCTAAATCAAATATATCAGAGGTTATACGGATCCCATAAAGGATATTAGCACCTTACTTGGAAAAGTTTGAAGATTTTAGCGCCTCTCCTGGAAAGGTTTGAGGATTTTAGCACCTTGTTTGGACCACTAGACTGCACTTAAAGCAGACCAGGTTCGGAAAAAGTCTTAGAATTTTAGCGCCTTGTTTGTAAAAGTCAGGATTTTAGTGCCTTTCTTTGAAAAAGTCTTATGTATCTGAGAGTGGGAAGAGTAATTGTAATACTAAATACTAAATACAAAAATATATGAACCTGATAATTTGTAATATTAAGATAATACAATGAAATACTAATAGCAAACGGTTATCATAGACACTTTCCCACTAAATCGGGCACGACTGTGGGACGCACTTCATCCCCGCCAATCAATTGACTATATCCAACAACCAATCCAACATCCCTCGCTGGGCGTGGATGAAGAGCGTCCCACTGGTGTGCCTGAGGCAGTGGGGAAGTAGTTACTAACTACTATACTAACCGCGAATCATCACTGCCTATATTACAGTTTAGTTTACTACCAACAGAAATTTAGAACAAATTTATAAGTTAAAATAATAATACCATTGAATTGCTAATAATAAACCTAATTAATCAACCCTCAGTCTTTTAAATTACCAAATTCACTAGCATATTTAATTAAATAATATAGCTAAATTGCTCTAAATTATTACCACTGGAACCAAATATAGCAGTTATATGGGAGAGACAAAATCTTCTAGTGTGTACTTTTTCGTTTCCTTTTTTCAGACAATTATGATTTCATTATTATTTTAGAGCAAAGGAAAAGAAACTGTACGAAACCTTGTGAAAAATATGTATAATTTTCATCATAATTAAAAAAAAAATTAGTTAGCTTCAGATGCATCCTACAAAAGTAAGAGTTTGTGCTATTTTGTCTAGAGAAAAGAAAGCTCATTTTTTGCTAGTGCTTGCCACTCTTTTGATGAGTTTTTTGCGCTTTTATCTGAAGAATTTTTGTATAGAGGTATTAGAGCTGTAGTCACCCAACAAACCATTCTAGTTCGGGATTTTTTGTTGTTAAGAAATCTATAGGGTACTGTTCCTTTAAGAATATACGATTGTATCATATGAACTCTTAATAAAAATATATTAAATGCATCCCTTTAAGTACCATGGAAATTTCATTTTCTATACCATCATATTTTTATTTAATGTTTTGATAAAGAAAAACCATTCTCTTATTCTGCACGGTAGTGTACCTATCTCGCAATATAAAAAATAAAAAGCGGTAAAAAAAAACAAATGAAATTGTATTTTTTTAGAAAAATCACAAGTGGAGAACCATTCAGTTAAAAAACTAATAAAATCCTCTTCTTCCATACAATCGCGCTTCGTTTTATCTCATCAATATCAATTCATTACCATAATTGTAGTATTTACCTTTTTAATTCAGGTTTCGTGATTTTTTCGCGCTGCTGACCATAAACCTTCTCTTTCAGCAACTCCCAAAATCGAATAATAAAGTAGTCCCTTATAATAACTAACAGGTAGCAATGAATGAATAAGAGAAGTATTACCAAAAGAGAAAAGTCTTTTTTTTATATTTCAAAATGAGGAGGGGATGAGGGGCGGGTCTAAGTGACGTCAAGATACGAGAAGATATTTGCGTGAACGAGAATCAGACGAAAGTCGTTGTACATGTTTTACAATTTGGGGGTATTTATGGAGAAAGCTGGATTAACTACTTCCTGTTGATATTGCATTATGGGGCCTCTCGGAGGAAAGAGTCTATTGAATTAGAAAGGTTAGCAGGAGAGGAGGAATCGGCCCAAGATGTTTTCTCCGGAAGCAAGATCTAGTGTGTCTAAACATAAGTGTCGGAAATATATATATATATATATATATATATATATATATATATATATATATATATATATATATATATATATATATATATATAAATATATATTCAGAATTCTTTGAACAAACTTTAACCTAAGGTTTCTTCACGTTAAATAAACATAATTTACTCTATGGAGGGGTATCCAAAAATGTTCAGTTTAAAAGTTACGAAGACTTTCAATGTTAAAATACGATTTAATTAAACTGTTCACCTTTGCATCTAAATTTACGGTTGGCATGCTACTGCACTCGACAGCGAAGATACAGATGCACTCGGGGCGGTAGTTTACACTGAGCAGTGAACGATAAGGGCCCAACTACAAAATAGTGAACTTGCAGATATGAACTTAATTTACGGTATGGCGAACGGCAATTCTAGGAGGGCTGTGAAAGATATCCCAACAGACATGGGCCTGTGCATCAAACATTTGCAGCCATATATAGGAGACTGCGTGAAACCGGATCATTCCCTGTTGCAAGACCTTTTGCAGGCCAACCTCGAAGTGTAAGAGACCCTGAGATGGAGGAGGACATACTTCAACATTTTCATAATGATCAAACAACAAACACACACGCTGCGCTGCAGCAGATGTTTTTCCTGCAATTCACAGTACGGTGTGACGCGTGCTGCACGGCAACCTTCAACATCCATTTGACATTCAGCGTGTTCAGAGCTTAAATGCTGACGATTATCCGCGGCGTGTTCAATTTGCCACGTGGTTTTTACAACAAGGGCCAGAACCCGATTTTGCATCAAAAGTTCTTTTCACGGAGGAAGCAACATTCACGCGAGAAGGAATATTCAACACGCATAATCTTCATTTGTGGTTCCACATCAATCCACATGGTACACGGGGAAGCAGTCGCTGTTATGATGTTATTGCCAAATAATTTCCCAGCTAACCTTGGGAGGACCTTGGCAATTTTATCATTCAAAAGAAAATGTAAAACAACATAAGGGTTTTAGATTTCGTTAGAATCGACATAATAGTTTTAATGTTATTGACAAATAATTTACCGGCTAACCTTAAGAGGACTTTGGCAATTATATATTTCGAAAGAGAATGTAAAACAACATAAGGGTATCAAGTTTCGTTAGATTTTATTTCCTAAACAAAATATTCCTTGGCTAACCTTGGGAGAGCCTTGTCAATTATATTATTCGAAAAAGAATGTAAAAGATCATAATATTTTCAAATCTCGTTAGAATCGACCGAATAATTACAAAACAATATAAAAGCAAAACGAGGACCGACCGACCAACCGAAATAGTGAGATGTAGAGTCGCCCGCGACTAAAAACGATCCGAAATAGTCTATGTCAAAACAGATCCACTGATAAAGAACAGGAGGTTTATTATATTCTATACAAAATTTGCTATCAAGTGTACATTGGCGAAAGCAGCAGATTCTGCAAGAGAATGAAGGAACACAAATGCCACATGCGCCATGGAA
This sequence comes from Ceratothoa steindachneri, assembly GCA_963969495.1. NCBI lineage: Eukaryota > Metazoa > Arthropoda > Malacostraca > Isopoda > Cymothoidae > Ceratothoa > Ceratothoa steindachneri. The sequence goes on along the minus strand of OZ018318.1, from coordinate 18,978,163 downwards.
GCCTATCATCTAGCCTGTCCATAGGCATATCAAATGACAACAACTCAATTGACATTGATAATGCAAAAAAATATATAATTCCAACAATGATAAACGTAGGCGTCTAATAGAATCAGATCTTATAAAGGTTATTCAAAACTTTTATACTTACGATGGGCAATTCAACATTAATCCTTTGATAAGCAGAAGACTCGCTCTGCTCAAAAATTCTGAAGCTCCATACCGCCCCTCCTCCCCCCCCCCCTGATTACATTTCGACTTGTAAATTTGTGTGTCCTTAGGCTAAGCATCTCTCTGTATTCATTAGGTGCCAGCGATTGAAGATGACGGATGTCTTCGTCTCTACCTAGTTTCGCAAATAAATCGATCCTAACACTGTGGTATCTTTCTTGCATTTACGTTACAGTACTTCTTTGTATATACTCGTATATTGCTTGCAATTCGGATGTTTTTACTTAATAAATGATTATTCGAAATTTTGGGCGAATTTCGAGTAATCATTTATTAAGTAAAAACATCGGAATTTGAAGCAAGTAGTTTTATACATTGTGTCCTCTTGGCTCAATGCGCTTCTCAAGTGTGTCTCCATCCATTTGACCTCTCTTTAAAGAATCCAGTCCTCGTCTTTAAGAACTAACTTGTCAACCGAAGCTTTAAGGTCATCTATGTTTACAAATCAGGTTAATTTTCATTTGTCTTTAAATTTAGTAAAGAAAAATAATTCAGATGGGGCGAGATAGGGAGTATCAGGTGGATGCGGTAGAATTTCCAATCAAAGTACTCGTGGAACATCCAGGGTCCCTTTCGGACAATGAGGTGGGGTATTGCCTGCTTAAAAGGATTATGTGGTGCAATTTTCCTCGTTATTTATAACCAATGTCACTTTTAATTTCCTTTAAAACTACTTGGAGCGCATTTCCATTACAGTCCTTTGTCCTTTGAGAAAGTTTATCAATATCACTCCTTCCCTCTTGCCCAAAACTTTGTGTATCACTTTGTTTGCTGGCATTTCTAATTTAAACTTACCAGGTCCACAAGGACCACTTGGAAGTTACTGTTTGGATTACATCGTGTTTTCAGGATATTATGGTAAATCCACCTCATCGCCAGTTACATACAATTCAATGCATAAAAATTTCTTCATCAGCTTTTATCTTGTTCATTATGACCATTATTTGCTCAGAGCTTTAGACCATCTGATCTAGGCGCAACACTTTTGAGACCCATCGCGCAGGTTTGCTGAGGTCAAGATTTCCTGCAAAATCGAGAATATTGAGAAATGCGAGATAACTCTTAAGTGGCCCTTTGATCGATGGTTACTCTAAAACTTTCTTCGGAAAAGTTTCTGACAGCAGCCATTATATTTCTTAGTCGCTTAATTTTGATTTTCTTCTCTCACTTGGATCATTATGCAGATCTTCTGTGCCATTTCTAAAACGTTGAAGCTATTTTTGACTGCTCTTTTGGAGTGTGAATGCATTTTCATAAACATTTTGAAGAGCTTCTATAGTTTGAGTGACTTTTCAAAGAAGTATCATCAAGAACTCTAAATGTACCCGTATCTCAACTTTGCTGTTTTACATTTCTTGGTTATAGTTGCTATTTTAAGCGCATCTACACAACACAAGGACAAGTGAATGAATGAAGATGACAATCTGATATCGACGTAATTTCTCAAAGACACGTTTGAACTTTCTTTACAAATAAATATATGCTAGAACAGGAGCAGTGTGATGGGGGGGTCGGCTATGCTACCCTTGTTTCTTTGTAGTGTGGCTGTTATTTGGGTGCAACACCTTGTAAAGGCCCGTGTAAAATGTGGAGAATCTTCCACAAAGGCATGCGAATATTCTTACAGGTCCTTCGGAATAAAGAATAACTGGAGTGCCAATTACCGTAGTATGAGTGGGCTTTACTGAATTCATCCTAGTCTGCAGATCTAGAACAAATCGGTTTTGAAGGCGGGCATTCTCTCGAATGACCAAAAGATCACCATTTGAGAGAGAGAATCTGTTGTCCCCGTTTGACGAGTCGCTAATAATTCCCACAATAAGTAATATCAATATGGGTTTTTAATAAATTCAGACCTTTAAAATTTGTTTTAAAATACGAACCAACATAACAAACGACCTGAGGTGCAGTGAATTTCATGTATTGTTCAAAATCCTACCTAGAAACGAACTAATATTTCTACTTGCGTTGAGCAGAGTTGAGTTCTGCAAAACTGCAACACTCACTTATTATCCTTGCTGAGTCTAACTTCTGTTCACGTTATTTGCTTCTGTTTATTCAGTCCCACCTCTATTTATTTTTCTCATTTAATTTTTTTTATATTTTCGATAAGAGGAAACAGACAATGGCATCTCCGCCTGAAAGTAGATGAAATGTGTTCCTAAATAGGTTCATTGGGAGTAAACTTATGGCACCGTACTTGGAGCGGGAAGTGAACGCAACTCTCCTGTAAGTTACCCAGATATACAGCGATGGGGATCTACTTTCTGTGATTTCTCCACTAACCCCTACCAAAAGAGAGGGTTAAACTTATTGGTCTCTTTCTTTCTTCTCTTTACTTTCCACCTTACCTTCCCACCATCCCGTTCCTCTTGATTGCTCCTCAGCTCATTTTGTTCCAGTCGAAAAGTCATTTCCTTCGAATTAAAAGAGACTGAGCAATAAAGACTCAGAATCACTGCCGTCATTCTAATTCCGCCGCTAGATGGACCGGGGAATTCAGCTTTGAACGCGGATGCGAAACACGTTAATCCAAATGCTACGGGGCACGCTCATTCAATTCCTGCAGAACGCTTTTTTCTAATACAGCCAAAGATGTTAATCCAAATGCTACGGGGCACGCTAATTCAATTCCTGCAGAACGCTTTTTTCTAATACAGCCAAAGATGTTAATCCAAATGCTGCAGAATACGTTTACTTAAATGCTGATGAACACGTTCTAAACCCATTGATTTCATGTTCCGTGTACACCGTTAATCCAAAAATTTGAAGGGCAGATTTCGTTTGGTTTTGACTACAGTGGAAAATTCACCTGATTCTAATTTGTTGCTCCTTCATCAATGGAGTATTTTGTTTTGTTTATCAGAAAACACAAATTAATTACGGCTACGGCAAAAATCGTGATTAAGCAAAAACGCTTTATTGCATTGGAAAAATACTGCGAAAACCAACAAGTACTTGATAAGAAAGTGACTTTTATGGGGGTTTTATTCTTTCGAATTTAAAGCGCAATAGCACGGAGGCCATATCACGAGACAATTTTGTAAAGATAGATCTATAAATAAAGTAGTGAAGAGAGAGGAACTAAAAATGCGGGAGAGATACATATATAGCCGCAAGCCTCTGGTGTTAAGGATTCCCCCCCCCTCTCCCCTCAATCCCTTCGAATCAAATTAAAAGTAGATGGCGATGGAGATTCAGGGGAGAAGATTGAATCAAATATAATAGAAAATAAACACTAGGCTGAATCGATAGCGGCGGAGATGCCACTGAATAAAGATAAGTTTCTAAATTATCCGCAACGATAATTTTGAATGGTTCGGCGGGGAAACTTTTCGGGATTTATGGAATGGGAATTGTTAAAACGAGAAAGAATATACACACACAGAAACACAGTATCGCACATTAAAACACACTACTCGTGTGCTTACATAGTTATCCGGCAACACATGCCTGATTCAGATTCATAAAGGAAAACATACACTTGAATGCATACATAGTGTTTCATTTTCTTCCAGTACTTTCGTCACTAACTGGAAGAATAACTTAAAGTTTACCTCTCCTAAAATCACGCACTCATACGCAAATTCAAGATGTGCACATGAATTGATGCTGATACAAAATTGACGTCGTACAACCACTCTATACCATACACTACTCCTATATTATGTGGGGGGCGACTTAATCACCTAGCGCAACGCAAACCGTTGGAGGACTGTTCGCAGGGATTAACGACCGACTAGGAGGTCAAACTTGAGGCCTTGGGGTTCAAATCCTTAATAATCAAACAGAGTGCATAAATAGTTGGCGAGATTTACTTGAATAGGCCGAGAATATCGTTCAGGGTTAGTTAAAGATAAAACAACAAAAATATAATTTTATTTACAAAGATTAAAATAAGTTATTTAAGTTTACCATTAGGTTATGTTCAAAATACAAATGTCAAAAAGAGACAGTATAAATCAAACAAAACATAATGAAACACAGAAAGTATAAGGCATTTCACATATGTCAGGATAATCTAGGAATAGATTTCACTAGGGGTGGTCAATTTTTAAACTCTAAACACATTCAACATGGAAAGGGGTTTAGGAGGCTTAATCTAGAATGACTTTGCATTTTCAAAACAGTGTAACGTACCATGTGTAAATCGGTTTCTAGGCCCCATTTGGAGTATGCTTTACAGTTCTGGGCACCAAATATGTGAATAAACATCACGATATTGGAACACGTCCTTTAACTGGCGACAAAATTATTCCATGAACTTAGAAATAGACTTGGTTACCTCGATTTACTGTCAATAAAAACAGCACCTGCGTGGCCAACTTATCAAAGTAATTAAAAAACTTCATGATTTTACTAATATAAACTCTAAAATCAATATTTGAACTAGATAACAAAGTGTACAGACCAGAAATGACGATTTCAAGCAAGTAAACAAAAATTTAGCACTCTAATAGTACACAATTCATCATCACTAACTCTATAATTTAAGAAGGGGATTTTTTTTTAGTATTTGAATAATAATTTCATCTTAGTTTGGTTATGACTTATGTTTTTTTATCAAAGTTATTTCTAATAATTCTTTTATAATATCAAAAAACAAAATCGTGAAGTTCAGGAATAAATATAAGTATCGAAATTTTGAGAAATTTTTCAAACCCAAAGAATTAAAAATGGTGAAGTTCAGAAAATTTATTTTTTTATATCTTCTTCTATAAGTCTATTTTGGAAGGGGGACAATTTAGTTTAGAGTTCCTTTTTAAAAAATTTATAATTGGCGAAGTTCAGAAGATTTATAAAAATTTAACCATGGTTGCTTTTTTGAGATTTTAAATTTTAATCTTAGTAGCGAAGCGCAAACTGGGGGAAGTGGCGAATCCATTACCTGGTGTTATTCTAAAATAACAAACTGATTAATTTGTCTTGGAATATTGTTGAAAGCTCTACAGTTAATATGTTCAAGAATATTACTAAAATATAACTTCTATGTAGTAACTAGTGTTACTAAATTAAAGATCATGTCGAGAAAAGGGAACTCAATACCTGCAGAACGAAATTTTTGACATGGGAATTTTGTGATTCACTATTCTTGACAGGGTCAAATTGAGTTTGCTATTATTGGCATGGGAAGTCCTCAAAGACGTTGTAATAACTTCAGACTGTAGATTTCGGTTAGGTCAGCCCATGTTAACCTAACCTATTATAAACTAACTAATCTAACCTCAACAAAATACTATTGAGGGGGCCTTATAAGTCAAGTTTGTATGTTTAGCCTAGTAGATACTAATTATTGAACAGCAGTTAGATATATGGAATAGTCGAATACAGAGACCAAAGAACACCTTTGCCAATAATCAAAAAAATGATGAGAGATGGAGATTTTAATTATCCAGACCGATGAATGGCGAGCCCACCGAAACCAGGCCAATAATCCATATTACCAGCACAGACCCAACAATACAATTTGCACTTTCTTAATCCAAAGACAGGTGCTTATACACAACATTCGAGGATGCAAACGCGTTTCATCCATTTTCAACAGTTTATGTGGATAGAAAGTAATAAAGTAAAGGGTTGATTAATTTCTATAACGCAATTGCCACTCAATTTCCTTTTTAATAAAATAGAATTCTGTTTATTTTCATTAAAGGGACAATCTCATTTATTTTTTCCTTAACATGATATCTATTTTAAGTTTGCTATTCTTGACTTGAAAATTTTTGAGGACGCAATTCTTGTTACGGTAAAATTGTGCTACGTATCTTTGACATGATCATAAATTAATTATTTTGCATATCCTCTATACCCTTTGAACTTTCCATGACCACTGACTTTACCTCTTTTCCTTCTCTCTTGACCTCCTTGAATGGATTTTAGGGACTTTGCTGGGTCATAATTCTGCAATACCAGACCACAAGACATTTCCACAATATTTAAATATATTCTTTCATAAAACTTAACCAATGAGGCAAAATACTTTTTTTTTCGTCAGTACTCACTTTTAATCTACAAACATCCCGTTCCACTGCTTATTCACCGAATTCGTTGATAATTAGCTAAAAATGTGTTCAAGGATTCTCCACCATAACCCATTACTTCAGTCAAGCTTTTGTATCCTTCTCCACACCCTTTGGCGCTATCACCAAGTCCGAATGATTCTGGAGAATGGCAAGAGGGAGAAAAATTGGGTTGTCAGAGCTGTCAAGAAATCCTGAATTTCTCGTCACCTCTTCCAACTTGTACTTAATCATCCCTAAAGATAAACTATCTCCCTTAATTCTCTTATTCGTAGCAATGTGAATTTAAAACGTCACAAATCAAAAGGGCATTAATTTAACATCTTTACTACACTATTCCGAGTAATTTATTATATCTTTCATTGCACGCTGATGTGATATTGATATAAATTTCGATACTAAACTACTGAAATCTGAGAAAGTGTCAATAACTCTCCAAAACTTTCAATCATTATTTCTTGCAACAATTAGCACTGTTTTAATTATAAATTTCATATTTAAGTGGAACATTTGTTACATTTGTGAGTATCCATTACTTTGCATGTACACTGAAAGGAGTTTACATGTAATTTTATACATGTAAACCCGGTTCTTTTTCACTAGCCAGTAAATCCTACGTTAATTTTAATTAATTAAGCGGAACGGCCTCACATCATTTGCATTCAAACGATCTTACTTGACTTACAAAAAATTCAGCCTGAATTTTTGTGTGATTAAGAATCAAATAAATAGGGTCAAATTAGCCCTTTGAAAGATTTTAAACATTCCAATATTCACAAACAAACTCAACCGATTCGCCTAATTTGCTTATGAAGTGAAGGGAAGTATAAACTCTCGCAAACGTCGAACTATTAGTAAGGTTGATTATGTAAGTATAGCAAAACCCCCAGTACGGAATAAAATTAATTTCGTTCGTAACAAACTTGACGCATCAGCTTAGGTTCTTCCATTATTGAACTGACATTGAAAGTGGCAACGATTAAAATTAAAAAATTACTCGTCCTGGATTTTCAGATAAAACAAGAACATCAAGGGGTATAAACATATCCTTCAAATGAGGAATAGAAATGTGTTTTGGTTTCAACGCATTATAAAAAAAAAATCACTGACTTATTTTAAATTTGGTGAATAATTTTTATCCGTCTCCAATTACAATAATTCTTTTAACTGACATTAGCCATATAGATTGGTAGAAGAGTAGAGAACACACTGATCAAATGACTGAATAAATTCGATCTGGAAAATGACTTTTATGACGAGTACAAGAGCAGGCTGGAGGAGTCGAAATTCAGTTTTTAGGTGTTCCAAAAAATATTGGACATTGGAATTAATTACGGGTGTAAAAAATTATTTAGTTAAGAAAGGTTTCATAGGGCTGGAGTTAGGGTCGCTAAAAAATACGGGTGACCTTTCTTGCCTGACTTTGAAGTCGATTGGCGGGGTAGAGGATTGCAGCAGCATACGATTCTCTTTTTTTATTGAACTCATTATGTGGAGTTGTGCAGCGAGAATCCACCTCGTACTCCAGGAGGAAGTCTTCATTTTGTCAGTTATATTTATCTGAGTTTAGACCTTCAGTGTTATCCTTGGTGCCGATGTCATCTTGTAGAGGGAATTTCTCCGAGGTAAAGATCTTCAGGTTTAAGGTTCTTGATGATAACTCATAATTATTCTCTATTGAGGTTACGGACGACGAACACGAGCTTTTTCATTTTGAATTTTCATTCTATCATAGAACCACATATCCTGTTGTAGTATCCCGGAGTATAATTAGTGCAAAATTTACTAATCCGAAATTTATTTTAAATTCTTTTTCATTTTCAGGATTTCCACAATCAAAGATAGTACCATGGGGAAGCCTAGTTGTTTCTTTCATTACTAAGACCTGAGTCTATTGTTGGTTAAACTAAGGGAAAGAGGGCAAGAGCCAACGGAGTAACACTTCTACCTAGGTCTACTTAGCCCTGACACTGTTTCTCCAACCATCTTAGTGCAGTTCCTCATCTTTCTAAAGAAAACCCTTGAGACGCTAGGCTTCCCCAGGTACACTACGGAGTTCGATTTCCTGCGATCTAAGAGACTCTTAGGCACTGGTTAATTCAGAAAAAAATAGGTCAATTTTGAAGGGATAGATTATACATATCCAAATCATTTGGGTTAATTAGATTGCCTTGAGCATAAATTTAAAGGGTGTACGGCATTTACCATCTGATATCAACAGTCTCAATAAAATGTGAGGTAACGTTAAAGCTATTTAAATTGGACCCAATCTTTTTAAACTCACTAAAAACATGCATATATATTTGTGTATAAGAGTTTTGCTATATTTATGTCCCTATTATGTTTCCTCATATTTTATTGTATAGCTGTAGGATGAGGCGAGAAACTTCGTGAGTGAATTTATATCACGGACTCATATCATGGTTGGAATTACTTGAAAATGATGATGGTGAATGAATTTTAGATGATTTGGATAACTTAGACAGTCTTTCCCAACCATTAATGTAAAAGAAATGAGATGTCCGTGGCTTTACGAAATGACGAGTCAAAACAAACTCTTGAAAAAACGAAGAGATCAAGAAAAGAAAATATAAAATATATTTTCCTGGGTCATGTTTTTCAAGGTCATTTCGAAAGTTGTTGACGCCTTCTTCTAGAAGAACTTTCAGAATTATCTGAAAGTGTCTGATGCTTAGATGAAAAATATACAGATCAAAGGTGTACATGGGTGATTTATATGAGGCTTTACATGTACACATCATGTCTCACAATCATATCAATGCGAATTCATATAAAAAAAAACGTAATTTAAATTTTCCCAAACCTTACAATCAGCTCTGTAGTCCCCAAAAATTCTTTCATCCCTCCTTTCTTCCAAAATCTCTCACAAAATATTAACAAAAATAATAAAAACATAATGGAATAATTAAATTAAACTTACTATTAAAGGGCAATGCCGCCTCTAACTGAAACTCAATATATATTATCATTCTCTTCCTGTTATCCCCTCTGATTTCCTGTCCTCCATTTATTTTATTTTTCGGAATGGTCTTGAAAGGAGTTTAGGTCATTTTTTTTAATCACTAACTCTATAATTTAAGAAGGGGATTTTTTTGAGTATTTGAATAATAATTTCATCTTAGTTTGGTTATGACTTATGGTTTTTTATCAAAGTTATTTCTAATAATCTTTTATAATATCAAAAAACAAAATGGTGAAGTTCAGAAATAAATATAAGTATCGAACTTTTGTGAATTTTTCAAACCCAAAGAATTACAAATGGTGAAGTTCAGAAAATTTATTTTTATATAACTTCTTCTATAACGATATTTTAGCAACGTGTTATTTTGAAAGGGAGGGGTGGGAATTGAGTTTAGAGTTCCTTTCTAAAATTATTATAATTGGCGAAGTTCAGAAAATTTATAAAAATTTAACCATGGCTGGTTTTTTTTTAGATCTTAAATTTTAATCTTAGAACGAAGCCATTGCCTCGTTCTATCAATCCTATTAGGAAAAAAAACGGTTTCCTATGCCATTGTTATTTTGTAACTTTATGGGACATTTTTATTTGGATTATGGAGTGAAATATCAAATGTAAAATATCTTGCTCCCAAACTAAAGTTTTGACCTCTTCTTTATTAAATTAAATTTAAATTTAAACAAAAAGAAATAACGCCTTATTATTCTTCATTTTCATCCGAATCAATTGGTCATTTGCACACAATTTCTATTAGCCGTAAATCTACGGAGACAAACCCTCCTCTATTCATTTCTACTTCATCCATACTAAACATCAATCATTTCCTCCATGTTCGTACACAAATGATTTTACGATCCAAGCTTCCTTAAAAGGAAACTCGCCACCTATAAATCTTTACCATCCTTCTCATACACTACTCATTTTAGCAACCATCTTTTCACCTAAGCAAAAAATATATTTCCGTTCAAAAAAGGAGAATTAAGACATCCTAAAAATAACAATAATATATCATTCCCCCACTACATCACCCTACCGTTTAACACACAATTTAATGGTTTATTACAATCTCTTTCACCAAATTTTCACGTTTCCTTATGAACTAAAAACTCCATATTCGTTGCTTTCTGCTCACGTTCATCCCTAGCCATCAGCACCCTTGTTTATTTACCCCGCTTCCTTTTTTCAATAAGGAAGGCCATTATGACAGATGAGAAACCTCTGTTCGACGACAATTTTGGCGATGCGAAGAAAAGAAGGGAAAACAAATGGCTTTTCTACGCGAGCGGCCAAAACTCAAGGGAGGCCGAGATCCAAGACAAAAGCAAATTTCGATGCAGAAGACGACAGATGCGTTCGACGCTATTATTGCCAAAGTTCTATAGAAAACGTCAAAATATATTTACCGATTTCTTTGCAATTTCTATATATTTTTTTTTGTTTATTAGTGTTTACATATCATTTTAGGCTAAGGAACGGCCGAGTGGATTAAGCTTTTGAGCATTGGTCTCAGCCACGCAGAATCAGCGGTTCGAATCTCCTCAACACTCGTCCACGACTTCTTTTTCCCATCGACTTTTTTTCCTCCTACAAGATTCAGCTTTAGACCAATAAATAGTCAATGTGTTATGGGTGGGTCATTTGCCTACAATATGGTGTCAATCGCAGGGTGGATGGCAAATGGGTGAGAAGCTACTGACGAAAGTGTGGCACTGTGTTTAAATCTAAGCCCAGATGTATTAACTCAGCGAAAATGAAAACATGGCATAGGGTTGGGAAGAGGCATCTGTATGGTGTAGTTAGCTCAATGGTTATGAGTAAAACTAATGCTGAAAGAGAGGGATCAACGATATATGGACTTTACACTTATTGATCATTATAAATTTTATTACGATTTGGAATTCCTGACTTAAGTCTCTCAACCTTTAGAATTCCTCACTTAGGTATATTTCCCTTTAGAATTGCTGACTTAAGTCTCTACTCTTTAGAAGTTGTGACTTAGGTCTCTTTCCAGTTGGAATTCCTGCTTTTGATCTCTAAACCTTCTTGAATTGCTGATATTTTCTTACCATTTGTACTTCCTGACCTTGGTCTATTTCCATTTGAAATTCCTTAATTAGGTCTCATTCCATTTGAAATTCCTGACCTAGGTCTCTTACCCTGTTGAATTTACGACTTTCTCTTACCATTTTTCGTTCCTGTCTTAAGTCTCTTAATCTTTGGAATTCCTGACTTAGTTCTCTTTATGAGTAGAGGTCCGTGCCTGTATGAAATGAAAATTGGATCTCCTAAACAATAAGCAATTAAAAAAAAGAGAAAATATCAAGAAATGAAAATATTAAATAAAGGATAAAATATCATCAAAAACGCTTTCGTTGATGATTTTTTTGACACTTTTGTCGAGAAGAACTTTCAAAATCATCTGAAAATGTCTGATGCTGAAATGAACAATATACAGATCTAAGGTGTACATGGGTGATTTTTATGACACCTTACATGAACGCATCATGTCTCACAATCATCCCAATGCGAATTATTCCAAAAATTTAATTTAAATTTTCCTATACCTTACAATCAGCATTGTTGTCCCCCAATTTCCTTCATCATTCACTTACCCCTAAATCTTTCCCAAAATATTAACACAAATATCATTCCAAGTATATTGTTAAATGATAAAGGACTTCCCCAAAGGGGGAGGAGATAACAGGGAAAAAACTCCTAGTGCATCTGAAACCTGGACGAGCAGCAAGCCCTCCCGACCCCGGGACTCCAAGAGAAATTTGACCTCTGAAATCTATCACTATCTTTTGGGCTCCTGTTTAGACCCAACAAAGGGTGAAGGAGGGCTTTACACTTTCCTTAACAAAGCGCGTATATAAAAAAGCCTGGATATTGTATCCTATAAGTTCCTCCCGAAGGCTTTCGTGATTTTTAAAAGCTTTCTTACTCTAATGAAATGCCAACCAAAAAAAGTGCTCTACAAGGCATTGAACGTCCGCAGAGCGCTAATCTTCCAACTAAGAAATGTGTGCCAGACGAGATGAGTTTTCTGGGCACGTTTGAAATTAGCAAAGGAGGACAAGCAGAGTACAACTGGCATATCACTCCACAGTCTAGAAGCAAAATCGAGAAAGCATGAATTGGGCAAAAACGACTTAGAAGAACAACAGTAAAGGAGGAGAAAGATTCGGAAGTATCGTTTGGGGGGGCAGGGCTAAGTTCAGAGAAGTGGAAAGGTAAGTGCTATTATTTTTAAGATATAGGTTATAAATGATCTAAGATTAAATGTGAAGGCATTTCAGTTCGCAGAGCTTTCAAAACATTCAATACATTAATCAAAACAATCGATACAAATGGCCTCCAGAGGATACGCAGTGGCGAGCTAAAAAGAATAGGATACCGAGTGAGGATTGAATTCAAGGTTTATTACTAGATTTTCTATTTCGTTACCTCGTTTTAAGCTTAGGTCTCAAGATTTATCTGTGTTTATTTACTTATATAATGCGTTTATACGAGGAGCAGTCAATAAGTTTTGCAATTCGGATATAAGGAAACGAGATATGAGGAAAAGTGTTTTATTATTTTTCAATATAACTACCCTCGACTTCAATGCACTTGCGCCACTTGTCCCTGAGGCTTCGAATTCCCGACAACCAGAAATGTCCCGACTGCTGTTCAATCCACTCCTGGGCGGCAAACTGGACATCTTCATCGTCCCCAAACCGGCGTCCACGCAGTGCAGCCTTGAGCTGGCGGAATAAAAAGTAGTCGCTAGGGGCCAGATCTGGACTGTGGGGGGGATGGTTGAGCTCCTCGAATCCGCACTTGCGCAGGGCAGCTTGTGCAACTCTGGCCTTGTGGATAGGGGCATTGTCGTGGAGGAGCAGGACACCGCGTGTCAACTTGCCACGCCGCTTCTAACGGATGCACTTCTTCAACCCAGCCAGTTCCTCGGCGTAATATTGGCCTGGGATGGTCCTTCCACGAGGCGCATAGTCCACCATCAACACTCCCTCAGAATTCCAGAAGATGGTGGCCATGATCTTCCCGGCTGAGGGTTAGGTCCGGAACTTGATGGGGGTCGGAGAGCCCCTGTGCTTTCAGGCCATGCTTTTGAGCTTGGTCTCGGGATCCCAGTGATGGACCCATGTTTCATCACCTGTCACTATGCGTGACTCGAATCCCGCCAGGTCTTGGTTGTACAGGAGCAGCAGCTCCTCCGAACTTTGACGACGTTGAAGTCGTCATGGGGCGTGAGGTTTCTAGGGACCCAACGGGCAAAGACCTTGGTCATGGACAAATTGTCGTGGATGATGTTGATAACACTTCCATGGGATATTCCAAGTTCTCGCTCGATTTCTTCGACCTTCACCCGTCGATTTTCCGGGATCATCCTCTCCACACGGGCCATATTGTCCTCGTTGGTCACGTCTGACGGGCGTCCTGGACGGGGGTCATCCTCAAGTGCTCACGACTATCGCGGAACTCCCTGTTTCAGCGAGCAATGGTTGCATAGGAAGGGGCGGTGTCGGTGTACACTGCAACCATGCGTCCATGGATCTCTTCTGCATTCTTGCCTTCCTTGGTCAAAAGTTTGATCACTGGGCGGTGCTCAACCTTCTCTATTGTTGACAAATTTGTGACTGACGATCTTCGATCAGCTACTGCTTCTTAAATAGACGAGGCAGGAGCGTGCGGCTAAAGGTTCTGACTTGTCATAACTTGTCCTAAAACCCCCACAAACAGCCATCCCCCTTCCTCTGTTTTGCCCTACCGATTCGCAAAACTTATTGACCGCCCCTCGTATGTACGTCTCTTAATGCAGAGCTAAAGAGGTCGAGAGACAGACCCATTATTCAAATATCCTTTTTGGAAATTGGGTTAAGATCTCGAAATGACTCGCTAAATCCAGTTCATCTTTCAAATCATTTTGGGGTAATATCTACGGACACCATTGTTTGAATTGATTAGATTTCAATTATTCTATGAGGTTCTTTTTTACTGACGTTTTGCTCCTCTGAGGAAGTTCCAAAAGAGCGAAACGTTAGTAAAAAGAAGCCTCGTCCCACATCCTCTTTCTCATATCCTCCCTCTCCATTTGTTGTCGAAAACATCAATACATACAATTTTGAACCAATTTCGCAGACAACCCGAATATATTTTTTATTTCCATATTTTCTATAGTTTTGAATATCAAGATACATTCACACACTCTCAAAATTCAAGTGTATCCGTTAGAACATGGTAATACGGGGAGAGGACATTTTTCACGTGTCAATTTATATTCTGTTTCACAAATAAATTTTACCAAGGAATATTTCAACCGTAAAATCTGATTTTAATGTAAAAAGAATAGATTGTTTGCGAATATAGTTAGACCTAAACTTCCGACAACACATGCATAAATTAACACATTCCGACCATTCACATTTTTTTTTTTAAATAATGGGGTTCTCATCTCCGACAGTTGACAGGAACCGTATTTGGGCGAATCAAAGAATCAGACTCACATACATCATTTAAATCCGTTCACATTCTCCTAACCCAGTATGGCCTTCACACCCAATCTCCCATACACTCACTACCTCATGCAACATAAAACAAGACAGAAAGCAAAATGCTTAACCAGAGAATGCGTCCGCAGCATCCCAATCATCTGACTATGGTAAAAAAAGGGTAACACTTCAGTTTCGGGGGGGCACGATAGGTAGCACTGTTTATAGGCTACAATTTGGGGCTACAATATATGTCTTATGACGTCAGACGGTAGCGTCAGATGTGAACAATTACCGCGTTATATTTTTTGGTATACGAGTATATACTGGGGGGCGCAGTTCCCCAGAACCCCCACCCCCCCCTCAATTGATTGAAACTTAGGATCATCGCAGGGAGGTTCCTCCGCAGTGATATCTCCCCCACGAGCAGTCCCCTTGAATTTACTATGGGTTTTTTCCCCAACAGCTTTTCACTGGCAGAAAAACCTAACCTAATAACAAACAATTCTTATTTTTATAGGTTTCTTGATTAGTTTATGCGCCTCTAGATAATCTAAAAGTTTTTCGCCATTATACAAATTAAAGCGAAATTCGAATAACAAAGAAGCACATGGAGAGCACGAAAAAGCCATAACGAATCAGAAAAAAATGCTAAGCGGGTTCTATTTATAGCTATGACGTTGCCAGTAAGAAGCTGTTATCGTTTGCAGCAAAGAAAAAATACGAAAACCAAAGAAAAAAACAATAAAAGACATCAAGAAACCTTACCTAACTTAGAAAAAACTATAAACGAGCAGAGGCGCAGATATTTAGTAAATAATACAGACTTAAAGTTACAAATCCCCAAAACAACAAAAAAATATAACCCCGTGATTGGTTACATCTGAAGCTACCGTCTGACGTCATAAGAGATATATTGTAGCCCAAAATTGTAGCCTACTAACAGCGCTACCTACCGTGCGCCCCGAATCTGAATTATTACCAAAAAAGTGCTTATAAGACCCCTATAAAACTCCAGAGTCGCCAAAAGAACCTATAAGACCAACTTAAGACCATCATAAATCTCATAAGACCCAATAACACACTATAAAACAACTAAGACCCAATAAGACACTATAGGACATCATAAGACTCCCATAAGACTCAGTCTAGACTTCTACTGAACAATGATTTCTCCCAACACGCGAAACCCCAACCACTCACCACCATCATCCATGAAAATATTTTGAAATTTCAAGAACATTGGACAGCGAGATATTCCAAGGCATTACACACGTCGTGATCAGGGCTCTCACTCAAAAGAATCATTCACACACACGCACACTCACCATAACATACAGTATTTTAGGTAAATCGACGATGCAAATTGACCAGAGCTGGGCGTTGCGGCAACGAGTTGCGACTTTGCGACCTTGCCTCACTAGGAATTTCGAAGTCGCAAAGTCGAAAGTCGCAAACGTTTTGAAAAAGTTGGACTAAGCACAGTCGCACCGCCAATTTTCCGTGACTTTGCCTCGACTTTGAATAGGAACACAGACGACTTTTTTGAAAATAATGACCGCGGCAGTTTTAAGCCAATTTTAAAGCCCGATTTGGCTAAAAATGTCAAATTTGAGTTGGTAACAGCTAACTTTATTTGTATCTGATTTTTAACTTTCTTTTTACGATAAATTAACCTCTTCACATTATATGAGACTGACGTTACATGAAACTAACTTAACGTACTAAAAGAAGTTTGCCACTCTGAATTTGATTAGAAATTAGTAAAATTACATACACTTTTCAGGCGTGAACCAAGTTTTAAACCTGTTTTGGCAGTTTAAAAACGTTCGAGAACGTGTTATGCCTTTCGGCGTTCATCTTGCGAATTAATCTCATTTTCTCATATTTTTATATGTGCATATACTTTTCTTGTGGCTAAGACGAAAAAATTACTGGGAAGTGTAAGAAGTAATTAAAGTCTAACAGCATTCTACCTTTAACCTGCCTAAAATTAAACTATATAAGTAAAAATTGGACCATCGTACCTCTACTAAGCCTTGGTTCTAAGTTTAAAGATCATATTGATATAGCCTATTAAACTCACATGGTTTTATCTTTCTTTAAATCCATTAGGCCACCCTATGAGCTTAGAAAATCTCGATTGTTTAGCAACTTAAACACCCTCAGCAACCTCATCTGCACCGTCTGCAACCTCCCTTTACCTGGCACTGCTGCAGGGACACCACGCACAACGGTAGCAGAGAGTCAGGGCCCCTTGGTGAGTTGTGTGGAGATTAAAAACGATTCAAAGATATTTTTGCTAATAAAATCATATGCATTATGGTATCTGCTTTTGACCAGTTAATCTGGTAACCCATCTTTAGCCTGTGGATGGCCAAAGCACTATTTGTATATCCCTTAGATACTGTATTTTGATGTTGCTTAATTCTTACAGAGATATGTTTATAAGTTTGACCTGCATAGAATAAATTGCAATCTAAACAAAGTATACTATATATTACATTATTAGCTTTCCTTGAGCTGTGTTTTATGAACAAATATTTTAAAATTAAAGTTAAACTTCGCTGGTTCGAGTCCTCCCTATCAAGCTTATGTGTTGCTGCATATCAGGCAGACGTCAGCCACGGCAAGCCCTCAACTCCCCATAGTTACTGTGGTAACCTACCTAGTAAATAGTGTCAGCTTAAAAAGAATCCGGACGGAGATTCGAACTAGTGACCTAGCGATTGCCGGGCAAGCACGCTAACCACTATACTAGCTGGAAGGCTAGTATAATTGTATTTAAAAGTTACACTTATATTAAGTTGTTTTATATTGCGTTAAGGTTCGGTTTTCCCTAACTTGCTGTTATAGAATGTTTTTTTAGCTTTATACATACAGTTTTCCAAAAAATATTTCGGGTAACACAGATTGAAGGCAATATCTTCAATTTTTGTAAATTCTTCATCTACATAGGTAGGACTACATATTCTGAGTGCTCTAAGATACATGGAAGAAAATATTGATGTTTTAATATTTTTAGAATCACCTGAATAAAAATGGATATAGGATAAATTATTTGTCGGTTTCCTGAAAATAGAAAACTTAAATCTGTCTGGTTGTCTAATAATTAGAAATCTATGAAAGCAAGGCTATAATTTTTTTCTTTTTTTAAAGTAAATTTAATTAACGGAACCAAGGAATTAATAAGTAAAAGAAAACCATCGAAGTTAAAAATCTTCCTTTAGAATTCCCAGGACACCGTCTACATAGCGGTACCAAACAATTTGAGTGGAGTAAACCGATAGAATCAGCCTCGTTTCAAAATATTCCATATAAATTTGACAATAAGGGAGATAAGGGATTATCCATAGCCATCAAACACTTGTTCCTAGAACTTGCCATTGAAACTAAATTTACATTTGTTAATGCATAAACAAATAAGTTGAATGATCGGTAAGATTAAGCAACATCAAAAAATGCAGCATCTAAGGGATATTTAAATAGTGTTTTGGCCGTCAAAAAGCTTAAGGTTGGTCACCAGATTAACTGGTCAAAAGCAGATACCATAGTGCATATAAATGATTTTATTAGCAGAAATATCTTTGAATCGTTCCTAATCTCCAGCACAAAGGAGAGAAATGTAAATATTAGCCCGGGTTTGTTTTTCTTAGATACAGTCATATCTTTCTTCCTCAAATCAAACTTATCAGAGCTCATAAAAATTCTGACCATCTGATTTTATAGGGAAAACATTGCTTTGTATAAATACGGTGTGTCTCTATTTTTATAAGCTATTGTGAGTTTTAAAATGTTAAGATAACGAAAGTACTAGCTCCAATCAATCTTTCTTTTTCCCTAGTTGGTAGGACCAAATATTTATACTTATTTACGTGATACCTCTCGTGATTTTTACCCATAATAGACACCACGCGTAACTTCTGCCTCCGGTTCCCCTTCCTCGCTCATCTCTTGGACTTTCAAAAATACTTAGTGAAAGCCCACTGTACAAGACTTCCACGGAAATTTTTACAACAGTGTTTAGAGGGCCATGTGATTCCTAAATCATTACTGCCCCTTCGGTTGAGGAATGAAAGTGAACATCCTTTTAGTCAATTCAATGTGCTATCTTTAAACAAACATCTGGAAGCCACAAAAAGAAATGAGTTTTTACATTTTAAAAGTTACGTATTGTGAAATATAACTTCATACGTGATGTACCATGGGACTGGAAAACACTGCTGTTAGATGCCATCTACACCAAGCTAAGAAGGAATCTACATAATCTAAACATCCACCTAACGGAAAATTAAACGGCCTTATAAGTGATAGTGATTGGAAAAAAAAAATCTAGAAAACTGCGTTGGGAATTTATCGGATAAGCCAATATCGACTCTCAGAGAGAGAAGGTTATCCCCACCCCAAGAACCCAACGTCTACCCGTGGCACTTGAGAAAAGGTGCACCACCACGCACAGACAGCCCCAAGGAAGCAGCGAGAATTTCGCGCGGTCGGATGACCCCAGCGCCGATCTTATCAAGAATGGTCGGGTCAGTCGAACCCAATGCGCTGCCTCGAGAATTTCGAGCAGCCGTGTGATCCATGTTGGGTTTCCCTTCTCCCCCGTCGCATTGCATGGTCGTCGCCAGACCTACGGCGTCGAAGACTTTTGCGAGAGCCTGTGGTGCTCGCCGCGAATATCTCCCTCACCTCTGGCGCGCCAAGTCTAATGAGATCCCCATCCCCCTTTGGGGGGCCTTTGACGACCTGCTTCCGCCAAGGCAGTATAAATACTTCGGGGAAAGCTTTAAGAAATTATTACCATACAGCCCCGTCTTGGTTAGCAGCCACGTACAGTTTCGTACGCCCTGCTCCGCCTCCCAAAGGCTCGAGGTACGAACGCGATCCGTCACCTCTCTACCCGGCCTCGCTCGTACCTAAGGACAGAGTTCCCGCCCGACAGACGATAGACACAGACCAGCATCTATAACTCGGGTATCGACTTCGTTCTCGTCTGGAGTACTCCCTCGTTCATTTCTCAGCAAAGTTGAAGAAGAAGGAATTTTGCAAGTGGAACTTTGCAAGCGCCCAGCTTCCTCGTCATTTCCAAAGCCTCCAGTCAATTAGGTTTTACGTGAGTCTTCCCCTTTTTCTGGAAGCAATCACCGTACATCCTCTCCCGGACTTTCGTCCCCGTCGAGTCATTTGTATCCCCCACCCCGTTTGGTACCCCGGGCCTCATCTTACTTATTGTCATTTATTTACTTTTGCTAATAATATTTTCTTTGTATATAGTAAATATATTATTCTACAATCAGCTTCTCTAAACCAGGAACCTCTAAGAATTGATTATTTAGGCCAACCTCACTCGATTTTGATTATTTAGCTCTCACACTGGGATCTATATCCCCCCACCCAGATTTCTGGCGAGCTCCCTTCTCGCCTCCCCGCAGAGTCAATCCTCGGCTAGAATCGACGTTCGACTCTACGACAAACATTATATAATTCTGGTGTCAGGCTTTTTAGGGTCATCCGCAGTATCTCATCTCATTTCTTTTTGACCTGTGACAGATTCTAAAGGGTGTTATTCTTATATATTGAAGGTTCTGGTTTTAGAAACTGTAGAAAAGACCTAAGCCCATTTCCGATTTTCCCTTTTGTGTGCGTATTTTGTATTGAAATTTGTGACCGTGTGAATCTTTTACCGTTTTCAGTCCTAATAAAACGTCTGCCGTATTGTAAAGGAGTTAATCTTATTCCTTTTTGTGCATTGTGTTTGTCGTTTTGTTCTTTGCGTATTGGGTAACACAGGCTCTCGCAAAATTCCGGAGTGAATATTTCGAGCATAATTAAGAATTAGCGCCGTGCGAAATAATTATCGCTGTTGTTTTTTTTAAGTGAAGAATCGTAGTTCCGCGAAAGCCTACCAGCACTCCCGCTATGCGTCTAAATAATTCCCCCCCTACTTTAATGGTGCTTTTCCTGAAAGTTGGTCGAACACGATAAAGTGTCTTCATTATTTAACACGTTTAAGTTGAAAGGGGAGTCACTTGTTCTCAGTGGCAAGGACCTCCTTGCTTATATCCAAGAGGAGGAAATGACCGAAAGAGAGGTGAGAAGACAAAGGGAAAGAGAAGAGAAGGATCGAGAAGAAAGAAGAAAGAAGAGAAAGAGAACAACGGGAAGAAAGGGAAAGAATCCGCCTTCATGAACTTGAAATGAGTAGGATCAGAAACGAGACGCTGTTCATCTTCTCGAGGTCCGGGTCTAGCCCTACCGCGTCTGTTAAGCTACGAAATCAACCATTGGGACATCGAGGCAGGTGAAGTGGCTCAATTGTTGCCCTTGCTAAATTCCCAACTCCGAGATATATTCATATCACTCCCCTCGGAGGCAACAATTGATTATTCGACCTTAAAATCGGAGGTACTGGCATCATATAACATGACCCTAGACTTTTAGCGATCCAAATTCAGACATGCCCGCATTCAGCCAGGCCAAATATACCGTCCGTTTGGGTACACCCTCCAGCGTCAGCTCAACCTTTGGCTCGATGCTTCTAAAATCCCGCATGACTATGATGCCCTCGTTGACTTCAGCCAGAATCACATGTCGAAACGCATGGTTTCAAGGGGCATCCTTCAAGAGAGAGAGTAGAAGGCGCCTTATCGCCCACCATTCCCAAGTTTAATCAAGGAGGTTCAATGCCACGTTTGCCTCCAGGCGTCGATCTCGCCAGATTGAATTAGGCTTATGGGAAGATAAGATATTTTCCCAAGCGCCACCGGGACATTCCATCGAAGTGCCCCCTCCCCCCCCCATTGTCCCCTACGCCGAGGGGCTGGCTCCGGCTATTTATGCGATAGCATTTGGCGTTTGAACCAGATCCCGATTATTTTCGCGAGGCATCACGCCGATCCGGTCTCCTTTGTGCACCTAGGAACTCTACCCCGAGAAACCTCTTATTGTCCAGAAGAGGACAATACTCCTTGAGTGCTAAGATTCGTGCCCCTCGAGACGCCAAGTCAACAGGGCCCCCCTTGTTGTTCAGAAAGAGAACAACTTTAGAACAGTCATTGTTCTTCGAGCCCGTTCGACAAGAAACGGTTCTTGTTCCCAAGAAATCACGTCAGTGGTAATTTAATTTCCCCCTTTTTAACGTTCTTCAAGAGAACTCTTGGTTACACCAATAACCTCCATTGTTCATCTAGAACATCTCTGATATCCTGTCTTAAGGATCGCTCGTACTTCCGAGCCCCACTTTGCTCTCACTCTTCGAAGTCAGTCCTTCTCCCTCGTTAAGGATTACCCACGTCTCTGAAGAACCCCTTCTCCTGGAAAAGAAATCGCCAGTTGGACCGAAGATTCCTTCCCATCGCCTTCCTCTGCCACGACAACCTTATAATTACGTAAGCTACGCATTACATTTAACTATTTAACTTTGTGTCAACGCAACTCTGTGCTTTAAACGGATTTTAGCCAACCATTTCCCTTCTTGTTTGTTTGGTCGATTTAAATCCCTCCAAATCTTAATCCTCTGCATAATCAAATATTCCATGACTTTTTTCGTTTCCTGCGTATCTCCCATTTTAATCCCTGGTCATGTAAATATTTTCCGTGTGTTGTTTTATTAGATTAATTAATAAAATTCTATTTTATTAATGTTTGCAATATTATTTAGCCTTGGGCTCCGTTCCACTTCTTAAGTATATTGAAGATAAATAAGCCCTCTCCAGGACCCCTTTTGAACCATTCTCGGCCATCTGATCACCACGCACTCGAATATTTAATAATCCCCACAAAGAATAGATATATATAGTATATCGTCGGGAGCCTATTCTACGACAACTTTTTAAAATTGGCATCAAAGGTGGGCATTTCGCAATTTATGTCCGCTATTCGCTAAACCGCTAATAGCCGAAAAACAAAAAATTCTGGAATTGTGTGGGAGATAAATTTGGAAAATTAGAAGATTTTCAGTTAGCGAAATTCCAAAATTATAATCCGCTAACGCAAACTTTCAAAAACCACCAACAATGAAATTTCCTGAAAATTCAAGAATATTCTTACAAGTGTATAGAAACTTCTAGATTGAGGTAGTAAGACGTCCCGGATTTCACTTCCAGAAATCTGGCCACCCTATTCTAGATTTGTGTGATGCGCAGCCGGTCTACGCAGCACGCAGGCGGGAATATTCTAAAAATGTCTGTAGCGCAGCGGGCCTGTCCCGTCAGCCTGCGTTAGAGGCAGTTTACATTAACTTGGCGAGTCTTAAACACGTAGGTAGTATTGAAGCACTTATACCGAGTCTACACACACACACTCACGCGTACACATAATGGATCCGCTCCGCACTAACCGCATGATTGGAAGGACGTCATAATGGACATCCGCCCCCTTTCCTCCTCGAAAAACATCCTCGAGTCTCTGTTGACCTTTTTAATGGATTTGTTCCCCCCCCCCCGAGCGAATCTGGACATACAATGAGACAAAGTCCGATAGGATAGGATGTCTTTAAAGTGGGTGGAATATTCATGTATTGTCTTGCATTATTAGAATATCAGCGGAGTTGCCACTTAACTCTACTTTTCACTCCTCTTCCGCATTTGTTTTTACTCATTTATCGCTAAACCTCTCTGTGTGTCACACGTTATAATATGATCCTCCATCCACGTCGTGTCACACCCAGACTTAGTAACTAGTTTGCAACCGAAAATGTGTGTGGATCGGATTATAAATTTAGCCCAGATTCTTCATCTAAGGTTGATTTTAATTATTACTCCGATTAAATCTTCGAGCAGTTATTATCCAAATTTCTCTCCAAAATATTTAATCCTCGACCCATTCTTACTACTGTTTCTAAGCAGAAGGCTTTCCTTAGACTACCCCATCTCGATCATTTGGCATCTAAGTTTAACAAACTCCTTCTCTCTAGCCACAACAATCATTTCCTTCAGTGTCAATTCATCTGTATAAATTTCAATCCTGTATCGTTGAATTCCTTTTTTCTCCATAAGGAGCCAATTTCTTTGGGCTTGCGATCCTATATAGTTTACAATTGTACATGTACGACCTGCCACAGTCGTTATATAGGCCAAACTGGCTTACAACTCAAATGCAGGATCGCAAAGCACTTAGGTTTGTCACATAGGACTGGTATTCCCATTTCTAAACCTGAAGCCTCTTCCACCAAGCAATACCCTGCGTATCACCATCATCCTCTTAATTCTGATTCATTTACCATATTATCTTCAGCCTTAACTTCTCTCGATTTGAAAATTTTAGACTCACTGTACATCAATAAAATAAATCCAAACCTAAATAATTATTATATTTCCTCAATAATCCTTTCATCTTCTTTCCTTTAAACTCTCCTCCACCATCACAACATATATAATTTGGATTCCATAGGGTTTCTTCCATGAGATTTCGTATATCATTTCACATTAGCTGATCCGTCTTCTCCTTTAAACGAATTAGCCAGAGATATCTAAAATATAGGTCAATTACAAAGAGTATGTAACGTACACCATAATTAAATCTTTCAAATTTGCACATCATAGTTAGATCTAGCTGCCAAATCTCGATTGAACCTTGTGCTTTTACTTGTTTTGTCTTGAATCTTTTTCCCTCAGGTTTGTTTAGTGTATACCTATCCAAACATGAGAGAAAGCTTTCCACATCAGATCTTTTAGCAATCTTTTTTTACATATTAGAAAAGCCGATTTACCCAACCCGAAGATGTTGGCAGACTCGGGGATGTATGTATATAAGCGCAACAATCAGCGGTTCATTTTTAACTTAATATCTGATTCGTTTACACTCTTATATAACTATTCAACAAAATACATCTTATCTTAAAAATCCAATTTTATTTTACATCTAAGTTAAAATACATAATTTGAATTAGAATTTCATGGATGTCTGCAACCTTATTACTTCGTACACATTTACTGATTCTTTGAATCAAATGGGCTGGGTTAATCCGGTCAGGCAGGAAAATGCTATTCGATATGCAACGGATAAAAATTATCAATGTGTATTTTTAATCCAACTTTATATTTTTTAAAATTAAATTGAGAAGGATTTTTTATATGATCTAGAATTTAATTAAACATATTTGTTAAGGAACCGTGTTCTAATAAAAAAATATTTTTATCTGGGGTGAACCTAAACTTTCTTCTTGCAGGACTTGATGACGCAGGCTGGTGACACTCCATCCTCTGGATTTCCATGGTGAGATTGATTGATAGATAGATATTCTATTAATCTTTTTTTACACGTATGGGTGACTTAGTTGTAAAGCTCCCTGAGGACAAATTCGTTCACAAGTTCGATAGCGTTCTCTCTCATGTTGAGAAAAAAATGAAACTCATCAAACGACACATTTTTTAAATACTCAGCTTCTGTGATGGTAGAGAGAAGTTTTTGACATTCATCGAGTCCAACGTTGAATGCAAGATAACATGCATCAACCGCATTCTGCAAACACTTCATCTAACTAAACTTCGACGAAACTGGTCTTCAAGTTTTAGAAAAGTATTGACTTCATACTCATTGTACAGCTCGTTTTTAAATCGTGTAGGAATGAACACTTCATCCCTTTCAATACAAAAATGTATACTTGGAAATAGACTGTTTGTATTTGCCTTCACTACACGCTTTAGCTGTTTTACGCCGTTGTCCTTCGCCAGTCGATCTACATAGAGGAAATTTTCCTGTGTTAACCTGAGTATTGGCCCAAACACTCGAAACACTGAGTTTTATGTAGAGGAGTGAATGGAGAGAAGGAGAAAATGGAATATGTAAAGAGCGTGAATCAGGCTGAGAGGATAAACATACAAATAGACAGCATCAAAAGGAATCCGGGAAAGAGTTTTAGAGCAAAGCTCTTTCTAAAGAGGTAAAGATTTCTTCCTGCGATTAGTTTTTTTCTACATTGATATATTACATTCAAAATGTAATTTTTATAAATATTTACACATTGTACAACGAATATGATGTCAATATTTTTTAAAACTTAAAGGCGATAATAATAATAATAATAATAATAATAATAATAATAATAATAATACAAAAAAAACAGCCCATTAATCCTGATCATACTTTCCTCCTTTGCAGCATCTGGGGAAAGTTTGCTCAGAGGATTCGCGGTATGAAAACGGTCATCTGTGGTTCGGACCATTATGTAATAGACCTGATAAAAAACGACGATTAAATCGTGAAGTCTTTGGATGTAGTTGGTAATGTATACATAGCGAAAGTGGAGAATGCTGAACATGTGGGAGTTGACTCCCACGTAAAGAATCTTCCAATTGCAGCATTCACAACAGCCTATGCTTAAATCAAGCTCTATGACCTCTTAGACTCGTTGGGTGAACGGTTGTTGATCTTCATTACCAGAAAAGATGACCTTCAACCTCGACTTGGAGAATTCCTATGTAATTTCACCGATGAGATCAAAGATGTGTACGGTGCCGATGCGTATGGAGATTCATTCTGTCTACGGGTCCTAAATACTATTCGGTACGTATCGGAACGACGAGTGGGGTGAAATATATATTCGTGCTAAAGGGTTAACCATTAAAAGTCAGACGAAGTATAAAATAACCTAGGATATTATAAAATGCCTAGTTGGAGCCGATGATAATAGAGAGAATGCTGATAGACATATCCCTCTACCATTTATGGGTTTCAGAGCGGAGGAACACTATTGAGTGAAAGAGGTGAAAGGCAAAAAGGTTTTGAGAAAGACATTTTGTAAACGAGTTGAACTCCCATGGAATTATAGAACCATACCTTTCGGTTTCAAATGGATCTTACATGACATTTAAAAAAAAAAGTTACTCTACATTGAATCCCTGTCAGCTATTATGAACTCTTTAAGTATATAATTTTTTAATCATTTATAATATTCTATGATTAATATGAAGAAAAGAAAGATGAAATAATATGCGTTATACTACCAATATTTCAATTTCTCTTCAAAATAATGGTTTTTAAGCGATTATGTTCAAGCGAAGAGGAATAAATATCCCCTAAAAATAGTTTTCTTTTCATAACCTGGTTCAGACTCGACCATACCTCATCGGTGAAGGAGGAGAGAATACCTAAAGACGCTCCGAAGATGATCGAATAGATCGAAAGCTTAGCAATTTAAGTTTGTTTTTTACCAAACGCATTTATTAAAAAGATATATGAACATAGGGCTTAGGGAATTGATCAAGGTGAAATATACCATGGCCTTTAACAAAATTTGCATATATATATATATATATATATATATATATATATATATATATATATATATATATATATATATATATATATATATATATATATATATATGAATAATATTCTAATTTTCCCAAATTGCCTTCAATGGGTTTTCGATGCATGATAGAAAATAACTGGGCACGATGTTCGTGACTCCGAATAAATTACTGGACGGCCACGTAAGTCGCCTCCATAAAAATGTTTGATTTTAAAATTCTCTCCTTATCGGCTGAAATTATTGACGCAGAATTAACTCAAACTGACAAAAAAACACTTTCTTATTTATAAAAGGGCTCTCCTGTTGAAAAGTTAGTTCTCCAAACTTGACAAATTTTAATATGTTGAACTTAAGACGGATTTTTTTAAAATCCCATTTTCTGCCAAATTTCAAACTTCTTCAAAAGATATACTACGTCATAAAAGTTGAAAAGCTGCCCAGAAAAGTTTTTAAAAGTTTTTTTTTTAACTATTTATGAAGCCATTTTTTTCTGATTAACGGCAAATCGTGCGTGCTGCAGCCTAATCACAATTTTAGTTTTTAAATTAATGGTGATAATTTCGGTGATTTTTAGTTTTTGCCAGTTCCATCGGTGTCTCCTTGTATTACTGGGTGGCGACAGTTATGGTAATCCTTGTTCATTCAGCAACACACATACCACCAGGACGATCCTTATCCACGCCAAAGAAATGATGAAAAGAGAAGTGGGAGACAAAGAACAGCTCGCCCGAGCCATCCCCCGCTCCCCTTGGCCCTCAAAAGAGCTGTCATATGGGGGTGGATGAGGCCTGGTACTCCTTTGTAGTCTCCCGCAGCCACAATGCACGGGGCTTAAATAGGCTTCAGGCACTGTGGGTACGGTTGGTATGAGTGAAAAGGAGGGGAAGGAGAAACTTTTTAATGATAGGATAGAGGAAATATAGTAGGAGACAACAAAGTAAACTTATTTAATCGTGGGACTACAGCTTAACGTAGAATCCGAACCACGATGTGTCGCTTGTATCTGTTCTAGATCATTGCTCTTTATCATGGCCCCTTCCCCATATATATGTTGTGAGTCCGTGTGTGAATGTGATATTTAGTGAAGAATAATTGGTGAAAACTGAAGTCTTTGTCTATTGTAGGTAGTTATCGTGATAAAGTGAAAAGTTTATTTCGCGTGAAAATCACGCATTTCTCTTTTTGTAGCTGTGTCTATTTGTATATTTTTCAGTGTAGTGTTTGTTTATTTAAGGCCTTCAAAACGTTTGAAATAATTAGTCTTACTAATAGTGGTTAGGATTCTATCTCTCGAACTTTTCTTTTCTATTCCTATTATGGCTGTAATTGTCTAATAGCTATTCTCTGATGATGCTTCAGTTATATAATTAATCTTAGTCCTCTATAAGTAGTCTTTTCCTTTTCTGGGTGTAGATTTTTTCTTCCTTCTCTTCTCCTCCTTCATCAATTCATGGGAAACTTAAGAATAACCTGTGTGTTCCTCATCCTTCTCTTTGGTCAATTTAGTTGGTTAGATCAATTCCAATTTCTTCCTGTATCTTTTCTATGCAGGAAAATCCTTACACATGCCATAGCAAGTGAGTTTATTAATTGGCCAGTTTAATCGTCGCATTCGCAATACAGGTGCTTATTCACTCAAGCGCACGGCAGACATCTCAGTTGAATTGGGGTGTACGAATCCGCTATACCTGATGGGCGTCCCAAATCAACGCCAAGCAAATCGTTCTGTCCATCAAACTAGAAGGTTAAAATATTCTTTCGATTCTCTTTTTAACATTTACTTTTAATTTTACCTGACATTTTCTTACGTTGCTTTACATTTCCTGGCATAAATAGGTAATA
Source organism: Ceratothoa steindachneri (assembly GCA_963969495.1). NCBI lineage: Eukaryota > Metazoa > Arthropoda > Malacostraca > Isopoda > Cymothoidae > Ceratothoa > Ceratothoa steindachneri. The sequence goes on along the minus strand of OZ018318.1, from coordinate 18,949,342 downwards.
ATCCTCCCCGGTATGAACAAATATAAGCTAAATTAGTTATTCCTAGTCACCAGGTGAGTGCCGATTAGGTCGACTATGCAGCAGCTTCCTGTTGCGGCTCAGATCACACGTTGAACTGTGGAACCTCACTGAGATAAGGTTCAAACAGCGCAAATCAGTGGCCAAACTCGTAAAAAAACATTAATAGGAAGAAGGATTATAATAATTACTGTAATAATAATATTATTCTTATTATGATGATAATAACTAGCCGGACCCATGGAAGTTCCAGGGTCAATATGAAATACAAACCTTGAATTAATAAACTATTATCACCTAAAATATCATGAAAACCATTTTTTTAGCGTATCATAACGTACGTGCGAACAAGATAGGGAGGGAAAGTTAAAATTAAAATAGGATAACAATAATAAAATAAAGCAATGTTAATTTAAATTAGGAGGGAATTGTAAGACCGGAAAACGCTAAGTCTATTCAGGTTACATAGAATTAATCCTCTCTAGCAGAGGAGATTCAAAGCCTTTCCACATTTTCGAATCCTTTTGTTAAAATCCTTTCAAAAGAATTTGTCGATCTGAGTTCCTGTTCTTTTCCAGGTACAAATTTGTTCTCTTCACCACCAAGAACTTCCCTCCCACTTTAGGGTCTATCAAATGTATTTAAGACGGGGTGCATGGGCAGGTTGTGAGGAAGCGCGCTTTGAGCTTTCTATTTAGCAACCAAACCTGACTAGACGAGAGGCTCCAGCAAATAGCCCTCCATCAGCATGAAGGGCTATTAATCGTGAACAAAATAGCAAGTGGTTAAATAGAGAAGAAAGAAGTGAATGGTGAGGGTATAGTTTTTTGGTGTTGATGCACGACAACCCCCTTTGTAAACTAAGGTTATAGTTGAAGTTTGAAGGTTTAAACCTCAGTATTTTTTCTATAATTATTTTTTTTTAAATTTATTTTTTTTTAATATTTTTTTCATTTACTCTCCTTTCGCTTCCTCATTTTTCCATTTCAAACAAGCCAACAATATTCCCCAATGTACTGGGTGCGCCACTCTTTGTATTGCATAACACTACTCCCTAAAGATAAAATATCTTGGACAAAAATGAGTATTCGTTCAACGCAGTGATCTCCATAATTTAAAATACATGCTTATGTGTGTGCGAGTGTATGACAGAGAGAATGATCATTAAAAAAGAGAATAATGAGCACTTTTACTAATATTCCTTTGAGAATTCTTCAAAAGTGAAATTCTTTTAATCCAGTAATTAATCAACGCTCTTTTTCGTCCACTGGCAGTCTTTGAGAGCAGCGTTTCGCGTCTTCGCAATTAGAGGCAGTGAGGGAAGAGTTCCGATCCTTCCAGTGGAGCCTTAACACTTCTCGGAGCTTTGTTCAATTATTACAAAAACGAGGAAGTAATGGAACTGAATACTCTACTCTGTGAATTAATGAGAGGGAAGACCAACAACACGAAAAGAAATAAAAATGTATGAGGTAGACTGGTATCGGGGGAAATGATTACCAGGGGATATTGGAAATAATAGAGGGCAAATCGTATGAGGCAAAGTATTCAAAAGTATGTCGGGTAGCATCACGCCTATTTCGGGGTTCAGCTTTGCCAATTCTCGATTATTTTCAGGTACGTATATTGTTAGAAAAGGGCGATGGGGACGAATAGACCCTAATTTTAGCATTTCTATTTGGAAAATGAATTCGTGAACAATTATAGAACTTCCTCGCTCAAATGACTATGTCGAAGGTTGGTCATAAGCACTTAGAATCCCTAACAGGATGCTCGCATCCAAACATTTAGAAATTTTTTAAAGTTCTTGGGCAAGAAATAAGCTACCAACAGGTATTTATTTCCCAAATTATCACAGGTTTACCGACGCAGCCACCAAAGAAGAAATATATACATATTTCATATTTGAAACAATGGTTTGTCCGATGAATTAGAATATCTAGGAAAGAGAGTGTGCGATCTTTTTCAACTTTTAAAGTAAATTTAATCGAGAGAACTAAGGTGTTAATTTTAGTAAGAAATGTATTAATATTAACACCTCAGTGCCCTCGATTAAATTTACTTTAAAAGTTGAAAAAGATTACACACTCCCTTTCCTAGATATTCTAATTCATCGGACAAACCATTGTTTCAAATATGAAATATATAGAAAACCCACAGCCATAGACTCTTTTATACACTTTTATTCTAACCACCATAATAACATCAAACAAAGGGTTTTCTACTCTATGTTTTTGCGTGCCCTTAGAATTGTCTCACCAGAATACCTACACAAAAAAGTCGATAAAATATATAAAGTAGGGATAAATTTCTGCTACCCTTTGTACTTTCTCGACAATTGTTATAAGTCTGCCAAGCGTTGCTATTATCAAACTAATGTTAATATTTCTAAGTTTCAGACCAAAAACCTATTAGTTTTACCCTATAACGATATTTTCATTAAAGTACCTCGTTTACTTAGTCCTCTGAACATAAATGTTATTTTTAAGTACGAGACTACAACTTACCGCATCCTTGTCAAAAATCCCCCCCCCCTCCCCGACCTGGCATTGTTTATTCGATATGCTGAAACAACTGCCAAAAACGTTATTATGAACAGACTGGGAAAGAATTAGATATCCGGGTTAAGCAACATCAAACCAATGTACGTAATCACAGTGAACAATCTGCGTTTTTTCTACATATGTACAATCTCAGCCATAGCATTAACTGGAACAGTTTCAAACCAGTCATCAAATGCAGTAATTATATTTCAAGAAATATATTAGAATGTATCTCCATTAACGCGTTCCCAAATTTCAACCTTAACCCTAGTTTGTTCATGCTAGACTCCATTATCACTACATACGTAAAATCTTACATAAAGTTGTTTCAGGATTTTTTACCCCCTAATTAAGGTTCAGAGGTAGGTAGTCTAATCCTTTTTTCCACTATTTAAGGCAATGTCCAGCCTCCTGTTCATTCCTTGAAAAGGTCTAAGAATAAAGACAAAAGCGCTCGGGATCGTTTTTCACTTTTCCTTAGTGGGTGCATCTGCATAACTTTGACTGACGTGCATCTTGTGAGCTTTTTTCATATATATATATATATATATATATATATATATATATATATATATATATATATATATATTGTAGGAATATCACGACGTATAGGTGAGGATGGGAGGAGGAAGTAAAAACCCGGAAAATACCCTGAAGTTCTTTATTGAGGTTTCGCCTCTTGGCTTCTTCAGAATTGAACTAAATGAAGAATGCGAGATCGCTCCATATATACGCAGCAGATTTATCCCGGGTCACTCTGGCTCGACCATTGTAGTCTTCTCTGGTTGGATTTATCCAGCTTTAATCTTTCCGCTTCGTGCCTGGTGAACCGTGACCGAAAGAATCCGTCTCGGTGATTAGTTGACCTGTCGGAAACGATATATGCAGCCCCAATTATCGTTCTCTCTCTTTTCGCCAACCTTTGTGGATAATTCTAATCCCATCCCAATTTGGCAAGTGACCGTATTCATCGTTATGGACCACCATGGCATTCGAGGTTCTATAAGCTCTGACGTCTCTTCTATGTTCACTAATCCTGGTTCTAATGTCTCTACCCGATTTCCCATAGTAACTTTGGTCGCATCCCCCACAAGGCTGTCGAAGTCTCTAATTCTAGTCCCCGGAGAATTGGCTAGCAAAATATCTGCCTTCTTAAAAGATCCGTTGATCGTACACGCCACCGTAGAGTATGGGGTAGATAAGTATCTGATCCCTTCTAATCCCTTCGTTGTGGGCACATTATCCTCGACCGCATCACTGAGATTACTCGTTCTACCCGTCTCTGCTATTTGTATTGTTTATTTCGTAATTTTATCAATAGCTCCTTTCTTTATGTAATCGGATTCATCGCTTAAAAAGTTTTTGCTGCAGATGCGAATAGCCCTTAGATATGACCCGATGACTACCCCGGTCATCGTTTCGTTTTCACACATATATATATATATATATATATATATATATATATATATATATATATATATATATATATATATATATATATATATATATATATATATATATCTGAAAAAGTACAGAACGTACGTGTAACAATAGGGATAAATCCACAGTAATAGGACTAATTTTATATGCGAAACCAGATTTCGACAGAGACTTCCATCATTGTCATTCGCTCGTGAACAAATGAGATACAAAAATTGCCTAACGTACAAACACACAAATCAGTGGTGCTAAGGTGGATTAAGCGAGAATGTGTCGGCATTTTTGAGAAACGGAAGTAGGAATTTCTTGTTTATTAAGGTATTAGTATTGAATTGGCCGTCGGAAGTATTAAAGTTGGGAATTTCTTTTATAAATGCCAATTCAATTAAGCGTCGATATATATAATTGTGAGACTTATAAACTATTTTAGCATTATCAATATCAATTTGATGATTTTCATTGGACATATCTAGAAATATACTCGAGGATAGGGCACAACGTCGCATATCGCATTTATGTTCATTCATTCGCTTGGAAAATCTGCTGCTTTCACTGATATATAATTCGTTACATGATTTGCATGGAATAAAATAAACTCCCTGTTCTTTATCGATTGATATATTTTGGGATAGGCTATATCTAATCGTATTCTCGCATTGAAAGGTAACATTGATGTTGTTGGTCCGTGCTAACTTTTTGAAATTGATTAACTGGGCGGAGTATGCGAAGGTAACATAATATTTGTCGCATCTGTTTTCCTTATAATTAGTTGGGGATTAATAGATGGTTCTGACTTTATAGTGACACTTTTATATGAACCAAAGGGACTAATGCAGTTCAATGAATGTTTGGATGATTGTATTAATTTTGTCTTGCAAGAAACAAGGATCACAGATCGATATGCTCTCAGGAACATAGAAGAAACTACAGACTTTTTAACGGATACATCGTGACACGAGAAATAATGAATTACAGACATTAGAATGAGTTGGTTTCCGGTAGACGGAACAATATGCTTTGTAGTTTCGTCAGCTTCTCGCTGAAAAAACTTTTGCGCAGCAAATATTTTATAAGCAAGAGGCTAACACTTGGCCGAATGCGACTATTATAAATCCATTTACCTTTAAGTGCACTAACTAAAAATTTGCATCTGTTTTTACTGCCTTTTGAATCTTTTGCAATTGCATTATTAAATAAAATTTCTCTCTTGCTTAAATTTACAATTCCTGCGCCCTTTAGAAAATTTAATAACTCGCAGGATTATACTGTGAATCCTATATATTTCCAAGGCCTAAATATCGTCCTAAAAGACTTCACATATGATTTAGTATTGTGACTTTTAACAACAACCAATTCACACCATTTTAACAATTAAACTAAAGACACAGCCATGCGCAAACAGTCTGAAATATAGCAAAGTTTGGTATTGGCTAATCAGTCAGAAGATACATGCACAGATCATCTGCAGATATAACAAAGCATTCTATCGGCTAACTAGTCAGGCCAAAAGTTGAAGTAGATATGGTTAATGGTGTAGAAAGATTCAATTTTTAAAAAAATAGCATATTTTTTTTTAAAAATGAATAACTTATTAAATTCTGGAATGTGAAAATGACATCAGTGAACATCATTTTAAGAATATGTCTGAAAATTAAAAAATTGTTAATTTCTTAAAACTAATATTATCCTAGGTTTTATTAGTGTTTTTTGTTTTATTTTTGGTGAAACTTAAGACCTATGCTGTGTTTTTAGTATTAAAAACAGTATTAATGTTGTTTTTTTGGTAATACTTCAGATTAGGGGCGCACGGTAGGTGACGCTGTTAGTAGGCTACAATTTTGGGCGACAATATATCTCTTATGACGTCAGACTACCCTTCAGATGTGATCAATCACGGTGTTATATTTTTTTGTTGTTTTGGGGATTTGTAACCTATAGTCTGTATTATTTACTAAATATCTGCGCCTCTGCTCATTTATAGTTTTTTTATAAGTTAGGTAAGGTTGCTTGATGTATTTTATTGTTTTTTTTGTTTTCATTTTTTTTTCGCAGCGAATGATAACAGCTTTTTCTGGCAACGTCGTAGCTATAAATAGGACCCGCTTCGCAGATGTTTCTGTTTCATTATGGCTTTTTCGTGCTCTAGTTGTGCTTCTTTGCTATTCTAATTCGGGTTTATTTTGCATGACCACGAAAAACTTATAGATTATTTAGAGGCGCATAAACTAATCAAGAAACCTATAAAAGTAAGTATTGTTCGTCATTAGGTTATTTTTTTCTGTCAGTAAAAAGCTGTTGTCGTTCATAGCGAAACAAAAATTGGGACAAAAACAGTAAACTCAGGGGGGCTGCTCGTGGGGGAGATATCACTGCTGGTGACCACCCTGCGTGGATCCTGAGTTTCAATCAATTGGGGGGTCTGGGTGGCGCAGCCCCCCAGTATATAGTCATATAAAAAAAATTATAACGCCGTGATTGTTCACATCTAATGCTATCGTCTGACGCCATAAGACATATATTGTAGCCAAAAATTGTAACCTATAAACAGCGCCACCTACCGTCCGCCCCGAAACTGAAGTGTTAGCGCTTTTTTTTTTAGCTTTGTAGTCATCCGCGCAAAGTACTTAGTTACTTATTTTTAAGTTACTAGCACTCTGAGTACCGCTCTACTTGCAGTAAAACCATCTTATAAATATCAGTAATTGTGTATAGTATGTCCAGATCCGAGTCATCAAATTAGCTAGTTAAACATGAAGATTGGTGGCGCTCCCGAAAAAGTATATTTTTGGTGTGTATGTTTCGTTCACCCACACATGCATATTCATGCGCATTTGGTTAAATAAAAACCTTTTAAAAAAACGTTAGAACATTATTCTATCAACAATTATGGGTAAATATGTAGATCAGCGGCGCGCCTGAAAAAGTGGATTTTTGTGTGTTTATATTTCGTTCACCCGTGCATGAATATTCATGCGCGTTTCAGTCCTAGTTCAAATATACCCGGCGCCATTTTTGTATAAAAATGCCCGAAAATAACCAAACGAAAAACACTATTTACATACTTTATTGCATTCGGTATACTTCTGAAATAGCTATGAGAAAAGCGTGGAATCTTTCTTTAATTCCCGTTTTGGTAAAAGGGAATCTTTTGCAGAAAATGGTGGTTTCTTAAAATAATGGCGATCACTTGAGTCACATTTATTTTTAGAACATCTAAATTCAAAATTATCCTTAATCTCTAATGCCTGGCCACAAACCTCGCAATCCGTTTTAATCTTAAGTAAATTATGATCGTCCAAAATGGTTAACAATTTATCTCGATCCGAAAATAAAGCACAAAGTTAGACAATAGACGAAGGGCAAATTGCACATACGAAAGCTATATTCAAACTGAGTTGACTGCGTAAAAGTCATCTTTCCTCCACCCAAATGGCTCCATAAAAACTAGTTCCTTTAAACGATCTAGCTAAGTATATTAAATGTATAAAAAAGTAATAAAATTAGTAAAATGTGGAAAAATATATTGACAAATAAAAATTACAAATGAGGATAATAAAAAGATATTAAGTGAAAAACAAAATTAAAATTCAATTCATTCATTTCTGACATCAGACCCCACCCCCACCTCCATTATAATTCGCAAAATGATTAAAGTCCCAGAAATTATTTAGTTAAATCATTCACTTCCTTAAACATTAGAACATTATTCTATAAACAATTATGATTATATACTGGGGGGCTGTGCTCCCCAGGTCCCCATTCCAATTGATTGAAACTCAGGATCATTGTAGCAGTGTTTACCCCCTCACTAGCAGTACCCTTAAATTTACTCCAAAAATGTGAATCCTATTGGAACAAGGACGAAATAGTTTACGTCCCATCATTCGCGACCCTGATCATAATGTTTACCATAACCTAGAATTGCATCCGCTCATACTCGCGACATTTACCTAAATAACTGCTTTCCGTGCCAATATGAAGCCATAAATGATTACTAAAATGCTTAAAAACACCATTATTACTGCTTTTTAATACAATCTAACCTACCATATAATTTTTGTCCTTAACAATGTCTCGCAACTGCATCGAATTTGAACCTTAAGGGTATTATTTTGAATTAACATAACATAACATAATTTAACGGATGACAAAAGCCACAAGGGCCTATCAAAGGTCATCCGTATCCATCAAATCCCACCCATATAATGCATCCATAGGATTTTGTCAGATCATGCAGCTACAATATACAATTTAACAATCCATAGGAATGTCCAACCATGCATCTACAATATATAATTTAAAGCCTCCATAGGAGTCTGTCAAAAACAAAATCAAAATCCCCCAAAATATACAATAAAAAGAAACTGCATCCACAGGAATGAGTCAAGAAACATATCCACATACCAAAAAGTAAGAAATTAACCCTCCATCCCCATATAATCATCCAATCTGCGCTTGAAAACATTCAAGTTTGGGCTGTCTACAGTCTCAGGTGGCAAGCTATTCCAATAATCCACCACTCTGTTAGTGAAAAAATATTTTCTAACATCCAGTTTGCACCTGTTTTTTAATCTTTAAGTGGTGGCCTCTAGTTCTATTACTACCTTCTAACTCAAATAACTTGCTGAAATCCAATTTATCCATCCCAGAAAAGATTTTAAAAAGCTCAATCATATCTCCCCTCACACACCTTCTTTCAAATGAAAACATATTTAATACCCTCAGTCTATCTTCATATTGAAGGTGCTTCAGGGATGGTATTATTTTTGTTGCCCTCCTTTGTACTGACTCTAATAAGTTTATATCATGTCTAAAATGTGGTGACCATGCCTGTATACAGTACTCTAAATGTGGCCTGACATAAGAGTTGTATAGTTTAAGGATGACCTCCTTACTCTTGTAGCTAACGTTTCTTTTAATGTAACCTAGCACCCTATTTGCTCTATTTTTTGCCTCAATACACTGCTTTGAAAATTTCAGTGACCTATCTACTACCACTCCTAAGTCTTTCTCATCTTCAACTGAATTAAGCCAATATCCATCCATCTCATAGCTAAATTCCCTATTATCTCTCCCCATGTTAATAACTTTGCATTTATTAAGGTTAAAAGTCATCTGCCACTTCTGAGCCCAAGCTAACAGCTTATCTAAGTCACCCTGCACTTTAAAGCTACCCTCAACCTCTTTGACTACAGCTGCCAATTTAGTGTCATCAGCAAAAATTGACACTTTGCTATTTACACCTTGCCCAAGATCATTTACATAGATTATAAATAATAAAGGGCCTAAAACTGATCCCTGAGGTACGCCACTAATAACATTCCTCCACTCTGACCTCACTCCATTCAGTACAACTCTCTGTTTCCTATTTTTCAGCCATTCAGTTATCCAATTTAAAACGTTCCCACATATCCCATGCAGCTTTAATTTATGAACTAGTCTTCTATGTGGAACCTTATCAAAAGCTTTGCTGAAATCTAAGTAGATCACATCAACTTTCTCACCCCTATCTAATTCTTTAGTTACATAATCCATAAAATCCAGTAAATTAGTTAAACACGATCTATCTTTTCTAAAACCATGCTGAGCATCATTAATTAACCTGCTACTCTCTAGATGATCAGAAATTCCCTTCTTAACCATCTTCTCAAGAATTTTACAGACTATAGAAGTTAAGCTTACTGGTCTTAAAGTTATTTGGGTCCTCTTTGCTTCCCTTTTTAAAAATTGGCACTACATTTGCCAATTTCCAATCATTTGGTATTTCTCCAGACTCTAGTGATCTAATAAATATCTTCTCGAGAGCTACTGCAATACTTTCTACACCTTCTTTGAGTATCCTAGAATGAATGTTGTCAGGGCCAGATGCCTTACTAGTATTTAACTGAATTATAAGCCCTTTAATTTCTTCTCTGTCTATATTAATAGAATTTATCACTACTTCCCTTGACCTAGAATTATCATCAATTAATCTAACTGGTTTCTCTTCTGTGGGGGGGGTTCCACCCTCTATGCCCCATGCTATTTTTTAATCACTTAATAGTATTAACAAGTCAAATGCCTAGCAGTGGGTTCAAATGCAAATACATACCTATAAACAAAACTATTCAATGCTGGGGAGATCTTTATTTTTTAAAAATGGTTTGCTATCAACCACACTTTTGCCTTTTTCTTTCTCATGGAAACATTGTAGCGAATTCCGCTGGTTATTCGCAACAAAAATAATACCATCCCTGAAGCACCTTGAATATGAAGATAGACTAAGGGTATTAAATATGTTTTCATTTGAAGGAAGGTGTGTGAGGGGAGATATGATTGAGCTTTTTAAAATATTTTCTGGGATGGATAAATTGGATTTCAGCAAGTTATTTGAGTTAGAAGGTAGTAATAGAACTAGAGGCCACCACTTAAAGATTAAAAAACAGGTGCAAACTGGATGTTAGAAAATATTTTTTCACTAACAGAGTGGTGGATTATTGGAATAGCTTGCCACCTGAGACTGTAGACAGCCCAAACTTGAATGTTTTCAAGCGCAGATTGGATGATTATATGGGGATGGAGGGTTAATTTCTTACTTTTTGGTATGTGGATATGTTTCTTGACTCATTCCTGTGGATGCAGTTTCTTTTTATTGTATATTTTTGGGGGACTTTGATTTTGTTTTGACAGACTGCTATGGAGGTTTTAAATTATATATTATAGATGCATGGTTGGACATTCCTATGGATTGTTAAATTGTATATTGTAGATGCATGATCTGACAAAATCCTATGGATGCATTATGTGGGTGGGATTTAAAGGATACGGATGACCTTTGATAGGCCCTTGTGGCTTTTGTCATCCGTGAAATTATGTTATGTTATGACTAAACTTAAACTTAATTCTCTCACCAATAGCCCTATCTCAAACTCTCTTCCTAAACTTAATGATTATTTCCTGAGCTTCAGATAACTCCCTATATATCAGAGACAAACTAAGTCTACTAGATATCAAAGAAGGAGCAGGTGAGATATATTCTCTGCATAACATTTACAGCTTTCTTGATGGCCTGATAGGTCCTAACAACTGAAGCAACCCGCTCTGGAGAAGACTTAGGGGCTCCTGATGGGGAAGAAACAGAGAATCCAGAAAAGTCAATTGGGGATACATTCCTCAATTCTGAGGAACTCTGAGTGGCGAGACTCTGTAAAGAGAATCCCAAGGAGTTATTTGGATAGGTGAACAGCCATAAACCAATCCGTCAAACGATTGGCCCTTTGAGAAATGAGGAGGGGGCAGTAAAGCACTTAGATGCAGAAAATGCTAACCTCCTCAACGACTACTTCTCTTCAGTGTTTACTGAAGAGTTTGGTCCCATCCCCCAGCCAATGGATTCCTATTCGGGGGAAAAGCTGGAGGATATGGACTTCACCGAAGGGGAAATTAAAAAGAAGCTCAGTCACCTAATGATGAATAAGTCACCTGGCCTGGATGGGTTTCTACCTAAAGTGTTGAAAGAAGTGCGCGATCAAGTGTCATGACACCTTAGCGCAATCTTTAACATGTCAATCCGAACCGAATGCGTTCCTAGAGACTGGCGTGAAGCGAAGGTGACTCCTATCTTCAAGAAAGGAGACCGAAGCCAACCGTCGAACTACCGACCTATCAGTCTGACTTCAATAGTTGGTAAACTCATGGAAAGCATGATGGTGGACAAAATGACGTCGTATTTAGAGTCAAACCTGCTACTGAGGAGTTCCCAGCACGGCTTCCGAAGGCAACGGTCATGCCTGACGAACCTTGTGGAATTCTTCCACTTCGTGTTCAGTGAGCACGATCGGGACAAGGCAGTGGATGTGGTGTACTTAGACTTTCATAAAGCCTTTGATAAGGTACCACACCGCCACCTTCTCCGGAAAGTGCGAGTGGTGGGCATACACGGAAAAGTAGCCGGCTGGATCGAGAACTGGCTAAGTGGCAGACGGCAATGGATGGTGGTGAATGGAGAGGCTTCTAAGTGGGTGCCCGTTACTAGCAGGGTGCCTCAAGGTTCTGACCTGGGACCACTACTATTGATCATCTACGTCAACGACATGGACGGTGACATGGTTGCCAAGATTTCCAAATTTGCCGACGATACCAAGCTTGGTATGAATGTTGCAAAGGATGAAAATACTGCCCGCCTGCAGGAAGATCTTTGGAAGATTGGGGAGTGGTCGGACACGTGGCAAATGCCTTTTAACGTGAAAAAATGCAAAGTAATGCATATCGGCCACAGAAACCCCCAATCTCAGTATATCCTTAAGGGCACTGCTCTTGAATCGAGTGACACTGAGAAGGACTTGGGTGTAACAATCACTAGTGACCTCAAGTTCTCGAAACAGTGCATCGAGGCAGAGAAAAAGGCCCAAAGGATGCTAGGCTATATTAAGCGCCAGTTTGGTTATCGGAACCAGGAGATTGTACTGTCCCTGTACAACTCACTTGTCCGACCGCACCTGGAGTATGCTGTACAATTTTGGAGTCCTTCACTGCGAAAGGACATCGCAAGATTGGAACGTGTACAAGCCAGGGCAACCAAGTTGATTCCCTCTATCCGAAATAAAAGTTATGAGGATAGACTAAGGGAGTTAGATCTGTTCTCGCTGGAAACCCGTAGACTGCGTGGTCAGCTCATCAAAGTCTTCAAAATACTTCGAGGGTTCGACAATGTTGACTACCGGGATATTTTCACACTGAGTGAGAACAAAACGCGCAATCACGGCTTCAAACTTGAACTGAAGCGTTACAACCGCAATCTGTGTGGAAACTTTTTCACCTACAGTATCTGCGGTAAGTGAAACGCACTTCCAGTGGAAGTTGTCAACAGTGAATCTGTTGACCAGTTTAAGTCAAGACTAGACAAAGTCTTGAAAAGCGGCCGTTGAGGGACGCAAAAAATTGAGCAGCCATGTGCCTGTTCGATTGATAGTCCAAAGGTACCCTCTTTGAATGGACCGTAAAGTCTCCTAGGGTACTTACTTTCCTTGTTACTCTTCTTCCTCTGGCCTAGGGAAAGTTGTTTTCTCTAACAGAAAATCTCCCACATATTTGTTCTCTTCAAACAAATGACTCAATCAATAGTTTGAACTAGCATCACCTTCAGAATTGGAGCCACCAGATAGATATAAAACAAACTCAAGAAAACTATTTTCCACTGCAACTCCAATAGGACAAACATCCCAATTAAATGGTTGAATTTTTTCATCCTTCCTAGATGACAACTAAATATTTCCAATTTCTAGCTCCTCATCAGGTATCTGATTTCATACTGTAAGAGACAATATAGGAGTAGCATCTAAAATATTTCTAGATCCTTCAAAGAGAGCCATTACTGCGAGCGGCATTATTGGAGTAGTGTCTAAAATACCAAAAGAGTCCTCAGAGAGATCCATTACTGCTGGCGACATTATTGGAGTAATCTAGAACAGAGTTGTTCAACCTTTTTTCCCAATGGGCCAAATTAGAAATTTAAGTATATTCACTGGGTCACAGATACTTAAATATAAATTTTAAAAAGTTCAAAGATATATAAAATTTCAAACAAAATACTTTATATTAACAGTAAAAAAATAAATTTGACTTATACAAAATAAAATCAATGTGATTTGGGGAATTGCCTTCCTTTTATGTTATTCTCAATATTTGGTTTTCAAAGTAAATGAAAATATACCTAAAAACTTAAAATCTGAGTAAGCAGTGGGCCGCAATGCAGGCTGTGGGTTAGACGTCCCTGGTCTAGAACATCAGAAGATTCCTCAAATGATCTCAAAGCTCTCTCCATAGACCTTCATTCAAAAGTACCAGAAGGTTTTAAAATGGATTTCTCTAACGAAAAGTGTTTCTTGCTGAGCAATCTTTGTACCCTAAGCATCGAGACTGGAGGAAAACTCCCTATCACTACTGGAATCTGCATCCTCTACCAAATCACTATCCAACATTGAAGAAACAACAGACTCCACAGGTGTATCACTATTAATTGGACTGGTAAGTGATGAACCATAAAAAACTGGATATATTGTTTTAGATACCAAGGAGGATCACACCATTGATTTCAATTGTATATGGTGGGCTTTAATGACCACATCATCTGCTAATTGGATTAGTTCATATATCACCCATTTCTGGTTTACTTTAACTACCTGGTAAAATCTATCAAAATGAGGTGCTAGTTTATGAACAGTCAGATTCCCTATAAGTTAAGCTTTTCTCAGTACTAAAATACCAGCTTGAAAGGTTGATATCTTGGATGTCCATCTGCCCAAGGATTACGGGTCTCAGCTGACAGCAAAGGCACACTGTCAATATTATTCAAACTTTTCAAGATTCATTCGGCAGGAGTACATCCTATTTCCAAGTGTACTGAATGATTATAGGCAAGTAGAGCACTGGCAAGAGAATCATCCCATTTACTAGGTTCTTTATTCAGGACTCAACAATTCTCCAATGGTTTGGTTTATCCACTCAATTGCTCCATTGCTAGAAGCTTTATAAGGCATTGATTGCAAATATACAATATTGTACCGCTCCAATATCAAGCTAAATAATTCTTCAGAGATAAACTCTGGACCATTGTCGGTTAGAATTCTAACAGGTATGCAAGGTATATTTGGAAGGATATTTCTTTCCAAAACATGACAAATAGTCTGGTTTTTCTTATTCTTATAGGGATACTAATCACCCATTTTGAAAAATGGTCTACCATCATAAGACAGCCTATATAACCAGAGGACGTATTTGGTAGACTTACCAAATCCATTGCAACCAAATCAAATAGGCCCAAAGTAGTAATACATAAAGTTGGAGGAACAACTACTTAGCTGGAAACTTTACCCATTTGACATATGCTGCAAGTTTTACAAACATCCCTTACCACTTCATCAAGGACTGATGCCAAACATATTTTATCAAAAGGGTAAACAATTTAAAGATCCCAATATGGCACTGCTGAAGGTGAGTACTCATTACCAAGCTCACTAAATAATTAAAAGTGACAACACTCACCAATCTCTCTTTGTTTCTCTTATACAGAAGACTATCATGAACCTCAAAATCTGACCAGACTCTTTTAAAAGACTTAAAATTATGGGGAAGATCCTTGTTACTTGTTTCTGAGTTAACCATCCGTATTACATTCTGTAGTTGCCTATGGTTAGCCTGAATTTCCCTCAAGTGATCACCAGAAACCAAGGCATTATCATAAGGTTCATTACCTTGATAAACTACTGTCATCACTGTTACCACTAAACTCACTTTCAAAGAATCAACAGCAGCATCAAAACTCACTTTTGAGGCATCAATAAATCTAGCAACTACCTCATTCTCAAACAACAATCTTCTATGGGAAAAGTCTATCACTATACTGGCCTCAGCTAATACATTCCAACCAACAATGAAACAGATCAGTATTCTGATTTGGAACTACAGCATAAGGAAATTCAAGAAGTTCAACACCATTATCAAAAGTCAAAATCATTATAATAGCCCCTAAATTAATACCAGTTTCACCAGTTATGCCAATGAAACCACTTTCTTCATAACTCTCAATAGAATTAGTCAAATTCAACTCTGATACTACAGACTCCGATACCAGACTGACTTGGGCTCCAGTATCAATCAGGGCACAAAAGACCACACCATTCACCCATACTTGACATCTAAAAGGGTGTTTGACATGATTACACCATAATTGTGGTCTACCTTCCACTTCCATAATGTACTACATGATTTCTGGGATGTCAGGTTCACTAGTATTCTCCAATTCCACCATAGGAACAGCGGCATCATTTTCTGGTGCTTTAACTAGTAGTTTACAACCACAAAAAACTTTCGTTGAAATGGCAAAATTCTTTAATACTAGCACAGGATTAAAATGTACCACACCCAAACATTGAAGATGAATGATAGGTTCATCGCTCATGTCAGGGTGACAATACACAACTGGACAGGCAGGGCCTTAATGCTCCCATACCTGTAGATTAAAGCACTTTGAAAATGCCAACAACAATTCAAGAGCTGCTGCATAGCCTGAATACTTCATAGTGCAGATTTTATTTTGGACAGTCTTATCTAACTTGAATCCTAGTTTAGTGGAATCTTTCAAAAACTGCTCTACTAGAACTTCCCGGAGCTTGGTTACACTAAGCAACATCGACATCTTTGCCTTGTTCTTTAAACAGCTGCTCAAGATCAAATAGAAGAGACTCAATTAATGAATTAGGACCTCCTCTCATTTCCTTAAGCACCTTCAAGCCAACAGGTAACTTCAAATATGAGTTATCAAGAATCATCTCACGAGGTGGCAGACCAGGAAGATGAGACAACTAATCAGCAGCAGTATTAAGACTACTGGGACAATACTAATTAACAAAATCTAACTCTGATAATTCTTCCAAAGTCCTACTTATATGATTGTCAATCATTTTCATATCATCCAAATACATAAGAGGGCGATGGTCAGAATAAAGATAAAAAAAACTGACCATACAAAAAAGGTCTGAATGTTTTAACTCCCCAATAAAGAGCAGCCAACTCCCGTTCAATGGTTAAGTAATGTGTCCCACAATCAAGGAAAGTCATTGAGTCAAAAGCATTAATTACTCTATTACCTGCTTGTTCCTGAAAAAGACAGGCTCCAGCTCCTTTCCCAGAAGCATCAACATGCAATAATCAGGATATGCTAACATTATCTGTTGTTGAAGTACCTCTTTAAGTTTCTCAAAGGCAATATTCATCTCTTCATTCCATGAGATTTTTTTTCCTTGGCCTTTTAGCCCTCTTGTTAAACAAGACAAGGGTTTGGCAATGACACAGCACATTGAGATAAACTTTCTCCTAAAGTTCACAGAGCCTAAAATCGTTCTCAATTCATAGACAGTAGTAGGTGACTTGAAATCCTTAATTTTCTGAACATAATCAGGGTGCTTCTTCAGGCCTAGCTGACCTATCAAATATCCAAGAAACCACCTCAGTGTGTGCCCAAGAGCACTTTGAAAGTTTAATTTTCCATCCATATTTCCTAAACAAAGTTAGGACTATCAACAAGTTTCATATGTTCCTCAAATGAATGACCCAAAATGAGAATATCATCAATATATACTATGACTTTACATTTTTGGAATTTTTTAAGTATTCACTGCATCTCCCTTTGAAATACAGCTGGAGCATTCTTCAGTCCAAAAGATATTGTTTGAACTGCCAATGACCATAAGCAGTAGAGAATGCAGTGAACTTCTTACTTGCTTCATGTGCATCTAAATGTAACATAGTACCCACATACTAAATACAAACAAGTGAAGTATTTCACTCCTTGTAATCCAAATACAGAATCAGTAAGATTAGCCATAGGAAAAGGATCTGTAATAGTCACTTTATTCAATTTTCGGTAGTCAACACAAAGTTGAATAAAGTTATCAGATTTAATCACAGGAACCAGTGGGGATGACCACGGCAATATACTTGGTTCAATAATGTCCAAGTAATGCAATTCTTGACACCGCTGTTCAATAGCTTCTGCTATGAGAGGACTAAAACGCCGAGGATGTTAGAAAATTGGGCTCTCATCATACAGAGGGATCTTTATAGGGGTACCAACACACTCACCAACATCATCACCATGACTTATAACTGGAAGATGATGAAGAAGCATATTTCTGAATTCTTCCATTTGCTCAGGTAATATATTTGGCAACAGGATCCCTCATCAGAAACATAAAAATCCCACTTAGAATCATCTTCTGGGTTCACAGTACTCGGACAATTCTTAACATTGTCAACCAAAATGCCATTATCCTCAAGAAATTCACTACCAAGAACCACAGTTTCAATCTAACCTTCCTCAGGAACAACAAAGAATTTAGTTGTTTTAAACTGTCTTCCATGCAAAACAGCTAACAAGGTGACTGTTCCCAGTATAGTCCCTTCTTTAGTTCCAAAGCCTTTCAATGAACCATTACATGACACAATCCTTAATCCTAATTCAATTACAACATCCTCACAAAGTAAATTCACATCACCCCCTGAGTCAACAAGAGCATTCTAACATTGGTCATCATTAAATTGTGTAAAAGAAATAGGCACTTTCATAAGTTCAACCGGTCTCAGATGTGAATAGTTAACTGTCATAACTGCACATAACATAGCATCAAAATCAGTCACAGAGGCCGTTGACTCTTGTAGTGGAATGGTATCTGTTCCATAAAAAACATTAGCTGAAGCAATTACAATCTCAGGAGAATTTTCACAGATCTGAGACTTACAAGTTTCCTCTAGCACACTCAAGAAAGGTTTAATAGAAAACAATTATTGTTTTGAACAAATTCAGGTTCAGTCAGGGTTGGGCCCAAAAAATTTTTTTAGTAAAGCCCAATAAAACCCAGGTTTTATTCTGGGTTTTTAAAAAAACCAAATGCTACAAGCATTAGAATAACATAGAAAAGAATAGCTATCTCTATTTTTATATAGTATTAATAATTACTTAGTTTAATAATTATATTATAGTAAGAACAGATCACTGATCGATAATTGTGGGTACCTATGATAGCCATAATCTGTAGAAGGAGAGATGAATTATTATGAGTCAGTATCAGAGAAATAACCTTAAAGCCCACTCCACACCAGATGCTCTGCTATGACGAAAATGCTGCCTGCGAGCCTTCCTTCATAGGCAGAGCTATGCCAGTGTTTTTTGATCTGGAGGCCTATAATACCACATAGAGACTCCCCACCCTAGGACCCATAAGAGGCGCGGGGATTTGCCATCCTGGCCACCATGCTGACGGGACTCAGCACCTCATCCGACCCCAGCTTAGCCTCTTCTCTTTCCTTCAGAACACTTGTTTCCCCCCCCTGTTTCCTCGCTTTTCATACAACCTCTCCCACAACTTTCTCTGGTCAGCCTCAATTTCACATGGTAGATGCTGACCTTTTCAGCCAACTATCCCAGATCAGGGCAGAGGGGATAATGATCCCTCACCCCTGAGCTCCATTTTGGGATGGTGGGTTTTTTAATAACCTGTTTTATCCCTACCCACATCTTCCTCACCTCTTCCTTTCTATTTTCAAACACTATCCATTTTATGCCACGTCCAAGGTGGAGCCACCATGCTGAGGGACTGCCAGACCACCAGGCAAGAAGGGTGGTCCAAAATGGCGACACCTGGCTCTGCCAGGCCTGTACTCACCCTTTGCAGAGCGGGCCACTGCGAGGGGTGATTAGGGTTTACATCCTGTAAAAAAAAAGGGTCACCATGCCTAATGATAATAACTTTAAAAAAAGACAATCTCTCGCCATTTCCACTTTAAGAATGTTGGAGCTGACTGAGGGCAGCTCCACAGAAAAAAATGGAGGCCCTCCCCCATCTGTTCGAAGATTGACTACTGATGTGAGTTTTATGCATCTGCAGCCAAACGTCTATTGCGGAATGTGGACTCTATCCACCACACTGGCCTTTTCTTGGCGACCCGTGCCTTCCGCACTTCCCCTATGAGAGCCTGCTTGTCAATGCTGGAGAGATGCCATTATCTATGCACAGTGCATTACTTGCCTGTATGCACGAGCGCAGTGTCTCCCTTTGTCGCCAACGGCTCTCAAAGCATCCGCAGCTGATCTCGACGGTGCCTATGCCACCGAGAGAGACAAGTCATACCCTAAGCCCTTTGTGTTTAGGGCTAGGAAACTCCTTCGAGAGCTAGATATAGCTCTCAGGCCGGTGGTGCCCTGGTTTTGCCCAGAACGCTACCCTGGAGGGTACCACCATTGGCTATTTGCCTATTTGTTGCCATGCCTCTACTCCCAAAGCTTCTACAGCACCAGGAGTATTACATTCAGCCTTTTTGGAGCATATCTTGTGTCACGCTGGAACTGTGCCAGTGTATACAGATGGCTCCAAGTCTGAAGAGGGGGTCGGTTTCCACGCCGTATCCCCTCTGTTTGAAGTCAGCGAGGCACTGCTGACTTCAAAGCACCCTGAGTGTTCTCGGGGCATTGGAATCTCCACACCCTCTGGTTCGCGATATCCGTTATGCCACAGTTTAGTGGGATGGGTGGATGTCAAGATTATCTTTTGCTGGGTTCCTGGACATGTAGGAATTACGGGGAATGAGGGTGCCAAAGAGTCTGCGAGGACTGGGCAACCGCATCAGTGTTTCACTCTTCCACACACAGACTACATGGCAGGAAGATGGGAGACAGTCCAGGGGAACTTAAAGTTGCGTGCCATTGCTCTGCGACTGTTCCCATGGACCTATCCCCCAATGCCACTATAGCTTCAGGTCGCTTTCTGTCATCTCCAAATTGGGCACACTCGTCTGAGTTATCTTCGCGTACATTACCTGTCCCGGTACCGGGATGGGTGGGGTCACTATCGCATGTCCCTTGTACTCAGGACGGATTCCTGCACACTCACCTGTGGACATTTAGACTTTTGGAGGAGGCCAGCCAGCCTTCTCCCCTTTATTTAACTAGTTCATTTTTTTGTGTTCTTTTTATTTTAGTATGTCTCACGTTCCTGCGCTGGGGGGAGGCGGACCTCCCCCTTATGCCCAAGCTTCCTGCTCATTGCCATTTTCCTTTTTTTTATTTTCCGTGTTGTTGTTTTTTTTAATTTGTTTTTGAATCTTATTTTAAAGTAGCCTAGGACTAGGCAGTTTTTAATATGGCGACTAATGCTCAAGTAGGCAGTCGCCAGATGAGCTCTTAGAATTTTTTTAAAATCCACACCCTAGGGGGGCAATGGGACACCTCACAATCTTTATCTCAGTTTTTGCAAGTGCATCGATTCTGCATACAGATCAGGGGAGCCCTCTCTGACTAAATCACGCAGGAAGACGGTGTCCAACAAGGAAGTCTTCAGCGTCGAACTCTTTGCCCTGAGCATCAATGGCATTACATCAGTGCTGCTGGAAGATTTTCTTGCTACGCTCTACATGGACAATCTTTCGACTTGTGGTTCAGCCCAGATGCCACACCAGTCATTGAACCAGTTTTCTTGCTATGCTGAAGCACACAGGCTTCATTTTCCTTGATGAAGACTAAGCTGGTGCACTTTTGCCAACATCCATGGCTCCACCCCTACCCAGACTTTTTGTTAAACAGGGTTCACCTGTCTTCACAACAGAGCTGGTTGCAATACACTGCTTGCTATGAGAGATAATGTGTAATACCTGGTTTGGAAAGCAGATTATGATCTTTAGCAACTCCAAAGTGCCTTGAGTGCTCTCAGGGCATTGGAATCTCCAGTTTAATATCAAATGGATACCTCTACCCTCTATATGGTAGCATTATCATAATAGGCTAGGATAATTGCTTGGATACCATATATTTCCTCCTTATGATACATTTGACAAGACTAGTGATATGCATTTCACGCTGAAATAACAGGTTTCAGTTGATTACATTACTTTGTGTTGTGCATTTTTAAAATTTCTAGCATATGTATATGGTAAGTTGAAAGCATTAATACTAGATTATACAGGCAATAATAGTAAAGCTAGTATGCTTTTTTAGATATTTAGGTTGCTCTTTGTAATGCATGCCATACAAGGTACACTGTGGTTGTCAAGGGAGAGGCTCCTTCCTGCCTTTGTGGCCACAAAAAGCCTCTATCTGACTGTACTTAGTTCATTAGTGGATTTCTGAACTAACTGGATTCCCAAAAATTGAATTAGGTGTAACTTTAATTTTTTTTTTCCTCAAACTGATACCCTAGTCTGGCTGGAATATATGCCTTTTGCAGAGCTTTTTCCTCTGACAGCATTATTGTGTTTCTTTGACTTGAAGGCCTATGGTATCAAGTAGAATTTTAGAGATTCTACACTTATCATCTGGAACAACTCTAATTTCAGTTTGTGTTCTTTGGCACCTATGTTTTTTTTCTTTTTGATCTGCCCCATTGTTTATTGAATTATCTAATTGAATTGCACCATTTTCCATTTTCTCAATCATCGAAATAATGTGATTGTCACTTTTGCCTACAAGTGAGTAGTGCCTACTTGTAGTCCTATCCTTGTTTTCTATAAATGCAAGTTGAAGCACAGTATATTTGGAAACTATTCAGAGACTAGTTTTGAGAGGTTCTAGTTCTTGAAATTAGTCTCAAAATAAAAGTTCTTAATTTACTGGATTTCAAACCTACATTGCTATTCTTCCATATTGAGTGAAAAATAAAGAAATCTATAAATTTGTTAACCGACTTATTATGAAATCCTGTGCTTAATTTAATTAAAATAACCTTCTTTTTTTTTCAGATTAAATGACTATCTAGCTTGAGTGATTTTCTATGCATTTAGTAATTTTGAATGAAAGGTTGTATTAAATATAATGAATTAATTTTAAACTTTCTGAATATTATCCATTTTATAACAAGGTAGCTAGCTAGTTACTGATTTATACTTAAAATGAAACCAGAACACGAGGAAGAAATTGAGGTATTGCAATCAATATATGATGGAGATCCAAATTTCGCAATGATTAATAACAATACATTCCAGTATAAGGTATTCAAAGTATTCTCTTTTTAAATTATTAGTTGATATAGTAGATGTATAGTTATGTAGATTTTACATACTTGAAGTATTTTTATGTTGCCATTGTGGTTGTTTTTCTTGCTTACTTTGTTACCCCAAATTGGACTAGATGGACAATGTTTTCAAGTTCCAGAAAGGGCAATGGGTATAGGGGGGTCTAATCCGTTGTTGTATTCATGTAGGGCGAGGTGGTGTCCTGATTGCAGATGGGTCAGTGAAACTGGTTTAGCAATCTAGGATTGCTTTGGCTTGGTAGATATTGGACAGGGGGGGATTTTGTTACTGGTTTTGAAGTGCCATGCTGGTAAAGTAGGTGTTTTATAGTCTTCTGGTTTTGTGGTGGTAGGTTATCTAGTGCCTATCTTGTTTAGGTGGTCCTTGAAGGTGGGGGATTTTTCTCAGCATAGAAGTGTTTTTTGTCCAGGCAGTTGCCATGTGGAAGGAACTGTTTGTATCTTGTGTAGGTGTTTATTTACTATGGGTGGCACCCAACCTGAGGATGCATAGTTCAGTGTTGTGTGGATGAACTGTTTGTATAGGATTATCAGAGCTCTTTGCCTTGTTCAAAGTTAGTGTTTGTAAGTGTGAGGGGTATATCATGCATGAAGAGGGTGGGAGAGAGAATGGCAGTGTGGAAGACTGTGCTAGGAAATATTTTCCTTTAGGCTTGTTCTGTGTGAATGACTTGACCATGTCTTTTGGAGAGAAAGTTTGCTATTTATTTTTTCTCATTGGTGGCCAGTATTTTTTTGTATGAGTGTGTCATGGTGTGATGAATGCCTTGTTGATTTCTAATGCGGCCATGCTTATGTGTTGTATGAGGACAGCTTTGGTTGAAGCTTTCTAATATGTTTGTTGTTAGGGGGTGGCTGTGGAGCGTTTTCTTTGAAGACATGTTGGATGGATGTATGGTATGCATTTGATTCTGTTAAGGATTATTTTTTATAGAGTTGTGGCTGGTGGTTAGTTAGTTGCTTTTGTAGTAGTGTCATGATCTGGTAACATTGTTCAGTTGGACTTGGGATTGTTATCTATATTGATTAGAGATTCATGTGTGGGGGTGGTTAGGTGTGTAATGTATGAATTTTTTATTGTTCACCAGAATTATGAGCTGTTTGCTTTGTGGTTGATTGTATGAAGGTTGTAATTGTAATTCCAATTTTGTTGTTTGGTATAGATGAGAGTATTGATTTACCTATTAAGGTTGTGAATTTCTTCAAGTTATTAAGTTGTGGAGTTTTTGTTTTTTCTGTTTCTTTGATGAGGTTTTCATTTTGAAGTGTTCAGTTGAAATAGTGTTTTCTGTCCTTGCGAGCGATGTTTCTTGCTTGTCTGATGTATTGTATTCGTGAGGTGTGAGAGTTGTACAATGGAAGGGATTTCTCAAGTGTGAATTTAGTCTACTTGGCTCTTTAGTAGTTTGTGTGTTATTTTTTTATATGCCCTGGATAGGTGGAGTTATTTCAAATGTGATGAATATTTGGTTTTGGTCCAATTGTAGTGTGTGGAAAGGTTTGCTGGTTGCTGATTTTATGCTTATTGCTTTTTTTTTCCTTGTTCTTGCTGCTCCTTTTCTTTCCCTTAATTCTAGGATTGTGGATAGAAGAGCGCTAAATTTTAAAACAAATTAATAAATTATTACCTATTAAGCTAAAAGAATGAAATTATCCTTGGCTTTAATCAATATAATATATTTTTTAATACCAAATTGCACAAATATAATTGATTTATCTTAAGGTCCTAAAAGTATTTTATCTAATTTAAGGATATTAGGGTAAGGGACTTTTTCCTTGATATAGAAAAAATTCTGAGATAAATTGGTGCGATTGATATATCTCAAAATTTGACAACTCACACTGCTTCAGGTTCTGAGGGCCAACCATTTCCTAATCAGGTAGACAACACTCAAGAAACCTCTTGAACGTATCTAAAAAGATGTATTTCAATAGATCCCCATTTATGTTAGACTAGTTTACCTTCGCAGAAAGCTGAAAAGTCATTAAAAATTTAGCATTGTCTTTGATAAATACAGTTATAGTTTTTCACCAAGATATTAACCAGATATTAGTTAGAAATTGCTGGTAAAACTGGACAAAAGTTTGAAAAGTGAAAACCATAGCTATTTTTGTTCAGCTCAATATTTTCAAAAGTGTTAGTAACTGCTTATTAAAACTGGCATGTAATTTATAATTGATTTTTTTTGCAGTATGAAGATGAGTGTGGCAATAAATCTTTGATTTTGGAACTCACATGGGGAGAATCATATCCTGACATTGCTCCTCAGTTTAACTTGGACTTA
The DNA here is from genome assembly GCA_963969495.1 of Ceratothoa steindachneri. Lineage (NCBI taxonomy): Eukaryota > Metazoa > Arthropoda > Malacostraca > Isopoda > Cymothoidae > Ceratothoa > Ceratothoa steindachneri. Next base: position 18,924,499 of record OZ018318.1, on the reverse strand, counting down.
TTTTTCAATAAACATTTGTAAGTTCATCTTTTTAACAATAGTTTAAAAGTATTTTAACTGATTAACAATGGAAAAATATAATGGCAAATTTTTAATAATATTCATGTCATAGTGGAAACAACTGTTTCTGATTTTAGTGAAGCTAAGCCACATTGGGTGTAGTTAGTCATTGGATGGCTCCGCCATTTGGGACTCCATCTGAGGAATCAAGGCAGCTTAATTGAGGGCAGATCCAGTGGTAAAGCCATTACCATTATAAAAAACAAAACAGGATACCATTAGCCATAAAACAATCTGCATGCACATAACACACCAAGCCATTGATCTCTTACTCTATATCACCTCCTTCATTCCACCAGATATTGGCTTATTTTCTTCTCCCTACCTCTCTTCTGTGAGGTGGGTAACCCCTAGAAAGGCCACGACATTTCCTGAGTGGGTCCACAGGTCCCTAAGAGAGGAGATGATGTGTGTAATGTATGCTTATGTAAAGTTTGGGCAGTCTATGAGTAGGTGTTCCATGTTGCCTTAGGCTTTGGTTGCATGTTGGTGTTGAAGCAAGGTTTATTCTGTGGTTGTATTGTTGTAGTAGGGTGGAGTGGCCTGACCTGAGTTGAGAAAGGATTACTCTGTGTTCTATGTAATGCATTTTCTGATTGGTATCTTTACCCTTAAAGTGCTGCGCAGCCCAAATGGTTCCAAGCGTACAATGGCCGCTATGACCAATTGGTCCTCTAATGGTTTAGGCCTATGGAAAATTCCATTGAATTCTGATGGCAGTTTTTCCTTGCTATTCCCTTTTCCAAAACATTTACTTATGTCTCTTTCGATATAAGAATGTTTGAGCTTTTCCCTCAGGCACTGACAGGGTCCTCCATTTTCTTGCCTGGTGCTTTAAGTGTTAAAGGGGAGGAGTCTTGTGTAAAGGAACAACCTCTGACGCCCCCTTCCATTTATTGGAGACCACGTGCCATGGTATCTCGCTATAGACATCACTTCCTGTTTGAACATTCACAAATATTTGACTCCTGAGCGCATTGGGGAAATATTCCCCAATCTTGCAAACTCGTCCCAAGCCTCCTTCCCCCAGTGAAGAGGCAAGAAAGAGCCGCTCTGTCTCGCACCTTGCTGTTAAATGTTGAATCGACTCCGCCTCCAGATTAAGATGTCTGGAGCTTGTGCCTCCTTTCTCCAAATTCTCCCTTCCCCCTCAGAATTAGGCTTACTGTAGTTTGATGAGTCCAGCACACACATCAAGGCCGTCCTCATCATCTCAAGTCGAAGTAAGTTTTGTGAGTGTTCATCAGACATCAAGACTTTCTCTGCCATGATTCTATCCCAGTCAATTGGTAGCTTCTGTGAATGGCAAGCCTTTGAATTTGTGCAGCAGTCTCCCTTTGTTTAATTGAACAAAAGAAAATCTCCATTGATTACCTTTGAGAAAAAGAAGTTTCCTCTTCCAGTGGAATTACGAGAATTCCCACATTTCCCGTTGAATGTCATCTTTGAAGATTTGCTATCTTCATCGGAAGGTTGGTTCGGATCGTGCCTTATTTGAACCCTGCCCCACTTGCCTTATCGGATTGTTCCCCACTCACCTCATCGCAAGAAGGACCTTCCTCAAAGTCACCAACCTGTAAGACTGAATCCTCCTCCATTATTAATATTGTCAAGTTCCCCCTTTTGCTCTGAGCCTAGTATCATTAATCAATTAATTCCATTTGAGAATCCCTCCTCATAATTATCAATAGACTCTCAATTTAAATAATTCACCTTTGCCTATTATTATTCTTATTTTGATTTGTGTAAATAAAATTATATTTTTGTTGTTTCATCTTTAACTAACCTTGAGTAATACTCTCGACCGAATCAAGTAAATCTCGCCTACCATTTATGCACTCTGTCTGATTATTAAGGATTTGAAACCCAACTTCTCGAGTTTGACCTCCTAGTCGGTCATTAATCCCTGTGAACAGTTCTTCAACCGTTTGTGTTACAGTAGGTGATTAAGTTACCCCTCCCACACACATTATAGGAGTAGTGTATGGTATAGAGTGGTGTACCACGACACTTCTTTAGGAGGTTGTTTGGTTGTACTCTGTTAAAGTGTCTTTGAGGGAAGGCAGTGTAGATGTGTTTGATTAAATTTGGGTTTGGAGGTGAGGGAAAAAGGTTAATGTAGATGCATTGGAAGTAGTGTGCTGAGGTTTCTTTCTTTTGTCTGGGAGGTGGGGGCTTTGCTATCAGGTGGTGCTTGGGGTCGGGGGGGACTCAGTGCTCTGCTTAAGTGTTGGGTTCCAATTATGTCTAGGTCTAGTTTGATTGCCCCACAGGGGATAGATAGCCTGTTACACTTGGTACCTGGAGTAGCTGTACATCCTCTCAGCCTGAGTGCACATTAGTTATTGATGCGCTATCCCCTCAGCGCTACTTTATTATTATTATTAGCATTATTTTTTTATTATGACTCCTATTATTAAGTATGATTTTTATATTATTATGATATATAATTGTATTATAATTATTGTGACGCCGCACTCTACCATGAACTTAGTGAAAGGAGTGGTTTATGCGATATCCTCGATTCTGCGTACGGGTGGGGAGAGCCCTCTCCGGCCTAATGGAGCAGGAAGAGGGGGTCTGGCAGGGAAGTGTCCACAGTGTCACACTCCTTGCCCTGAGCATCAACGGCATCACTTGTTCTAGCTCCGCTCTACGTAGACGACCTTTCTATCTCTCTTGGCGCGGCCAAGATGTCAACTCCAACAGGCCTTGAACCACGTCTCTCGCTATGCCGAAGGCCACAGGCTTCGGTTTTCCTTGGCCAAGACTAAGGTGGTGCACTTCTGCCGCCATCCAAGGCTCCACCCTGACTTTTTTCTAAATGAGGTTCGCCTGGAAGTTGTGGACTCACTGTTTCCTTGGTCTTGTATTTGACAGATGCCTCACTTGGGAGGCTCATTCGCAGCCTTAGGGTCTCATGTACCCACGTCATGGATATTCTTCGTTCCGAGATAGCGCGTCGTGCCCGGTTCGGAGACCGGATTGGGATTTATAGCGACTTACAAAGTGCCCTGAGTGCTCTCGGGGCATTGGAATCTCCGCATCCCCTGGTTCACGATATCTGTGACGCTTCGGTTCGGACGGATGTCGAGATTATCTTCTGCTGGGTTCCTGGCCATGTAGGAATGAGGGCGCCAAAGAGTCCGCGAGGACTGGGCGACCAGACCAGCGTTTCGTTCTTCCTCACACCGATTACATGGCAGGAATACGGGTTGCCCTCCAGGCGGCCTGGCAAAGAAGATGGGAGACGGTCGAGGGGAACTTAAAGTTACGTGTCATTGTGCCGCGACTGTTCCCATGAACCTATCCCCCAATGCCACACCGCCATTTGATGGAGTGCCTTATTGTGACGACGGCGTTGTTCCCCAGTCTGGGTGATCTTCACGCACGTTACCTGTCCCGGTAGCGGGAAGAGCGGTGTTGCTACCGTCTGTCCCTTGTACTCGGGACTGGTTTATGCACAAAGACCTGTGCACTATACGACTTTTTGTAGGTCACTTGTTCCTGCGCTGGGGGTGGGGAGCTACCCCCGATGCTTGAGCGCGGTTCCTTCTTGTCGCCTTTTTAATTTTTTTTTATCTGTTTATGTTGTTTTGTTTTTTTAACGTGTGCTTAGACTTTCTCTTTCTTATGCTCTGTTATTTGGTTTTAATCTAGCCTACTAGTAGGCTTTAGCGTGAGTACCGCGACTTTTGCTCAAGTAGGCAGTACCGGATGGGCTCTCAAATATTTTTTGAAAAATGCTACCACTGGGATCTACTGTCATGTTTTTGGTCAGAGGGGGGGGGGGGTGAGGGACATCTTCCATAATCTTTAATTGTTGTGTCTTTGGATCCATGAGGGAGGGCTTCTCCCTTGGGTACTTGATAATGCCTTAAATGGGTAAAAAAAATGATCTTATTGTGATTATTGTTGTTTTGTTTTACTAATCTATTATTAAGTTTAATTTATTTTTATTTATCTGTGGTCTTGCCCTCATCAGTGGCTGCCAGAGGGGAAGGCTAAAATTAGAAAAAAAAGTTAACTAGAACCAATGAGACTTTACACAAATTCACACCTGGCACAATATTGACCTGCAAGATACACAGAGTGGATTTCTGGGAGAACTTTCTCCATTTGGTGGAGTCCATCAAGGCTGCCAGTCTAAGAAATGGTAGACCTTAGCTGGGGGCTACTTTAGTAAATTAAGTTGCTGTTCAAACATTCCATCACTCAAGTTGGTGTTTGAGGGAATTATTCTCTTATTTTACCTAGGTTAGCTGAAGTGAAAGAAGGAATCATAAAGGAACTCCAAGAACAAGCTGAAAATAATCTCGGGATGAGCATGACTTTCACTCTTTTTGAGTGGCTGAAAGAGGAGAAAAATAACCTACTGAAAGATCAGCCTGACGAACCAAGTGCTCCGTCTTCTACCGCTGAAGAAATAACAAATGGAATGGAATCTTTAAGTGTTGAAATTACTGTAAGTTTAGATGCATTTCCTCAACCCTGCCGACCATACTCCCTTCCACACTAGCCCCTCCCAGCATTCCACAAATCGCACTACCTATCTCCAAAAGAAGACGCCTGTCAACATTACCCACTTTCTTTCTACCACAGCCTCATTAACCATCTCCCCCATTCAGGGTTTTTTTTGTTTAGAGAGATCCTCCCTCCCCTATTTGGCATCATTTTCTAGGCGCTCCACACTAAAACCTCACAAGAAAATTTTGATGTCCAAGCCCCAGTTGGATTGGTCCTTGCTTTAAACCTGTGTTGTTGTCTGCACACTCTCCTACCTTCGACATTTAATGGGACAAGCAGCCTGTTTGATTACTTCCTACCCCTAACTGCTGCCAAGGCATCATTTTAGTTAGGGGCTTTGTGTAATCCCAGTGAGGACCTCCCTCGAAGGTCTGGAAGATGGTTAATATAATTTTGGGCTGATATGGTGGTCATACTGCTCTCGTGTTAAGTATGCAGGAGTCTCTAGTACCTGATCAGTTGCCAGTAACTAATGCTATGCCGAGTGTTTTAATGAAGTTAGCAGTGTTGCTCGCTATCCAAAAGAATTTTGAACATTAAAGGCTTGCAAGAAATCCCACCTTTATCTTTTTCCACAACTTCTATTCTCCCTTACAATAAATTATTTACAGTTGTTATATTGCGTGCTGCTTTTTCACAGTGCGTATCAACGTCTCTCAGCCTTGACGAGATTCACTTATTTTAGCCATCGCCTCCATCCCCGCACTGAATTATTTTAATAGATGTTTTTAATCTAATCTGGATAACAGGCTCCAACTGGCTAGTTGCTGTGGTGTTGCCATTTCCAAAATAAGGGAGATATTCTCTGAATCATTATAATTGCCGTCCAATCGCATTAACTAGATGTCTTAGTTGTTGTTGTTGTGGTTCATCGGGCTTTGTCCTTCCAGGAAGCCTGCACCACGCAGGTAGGACACCACACTGACTGGAGCTGCCAAGTTAGGGCAATCTGCTATGAGATGCGTGACTGTGTGGAGACTAACTTGACAGAGATCTGTATGGGTATTGTCTATGCGGTATTTGTAGGTGTTTAGTGACTGGTGGTGTCCACAGCAAAGATGTACTCTCCGACCGTGAGAGTTGCGTTTCTGTGCTGCTTATGTCAGGTGGAGGGGTGTTGAGTATTTTGTTGTGAGGGAGATTGTTCAGTGCTTGCCTGGTGAGGTGTGTGTGTTTTCTATAGTTACATTGGCAGGTTGTGGTATGGTATTTTGGACGTTTCTTTAATATCTGTGTGGTGTGTTTACTATTTGGAGAAAATGGTAAATGTTGAACTTAAATGGTTCCTGGAGTCAAATGGTCTGCTGTCGCCTTTTCAATGAGGGTTCTATAAGCACCATTACTGTGAACCTTCTTGTGCATTTGGAGAACTTAAATGGCAGGCCTTTGTCAAAAGACATCTGGTGGTGTTCTTTGACATAAAGAAAGCTTATGATACCACCTGGTGGCATGGTATCTTACAACAGTTGTATGACGCCCCTTTTACCCAATTTTATCCGTAGCTTTTTAGCATCATGTAATTTTAAGGTTCGCAACGGTAATATCTAGTCCGACACGAGGCAGGAGGAAGATGTCCCACAGGGCAGCATCTTAAGCCTTGTTTCGTCATCGCTATTAATGGGTTAGTCTCTTCTCTCTCAAATGAAGTTTCAGCCACTCTTAAGTATTTGTGGCTGATCTGGCACTCCGCCGTGCATCCCTGCATCTTCCATTGGCAGCTCCCTGTTTACAATTAGCTGTTGATGCAGTATCTACACGAGCTCTTTTGAAAGGATATTGTTTCAGTTACTAAAACTAAGGCGATACGTCTGTACAGGTTGGGAAATGTTCATCCCTCCCTATCTCTTCATTTGATTAACTCAAGCATTGAATTTGTTACAAAGTTCAAATTCTTAGGTGTAACTGTCAATTCCAAATTGACATGACTACTCCACTTATGCAATATTTAAGTTAAATGCTTTGATCTCTGAAAAAATGATCCCATAGGTCATGGGGTAGTGCTGTGGATGTTGTATAGCGCTCTTGTCCAATCTCGCTTAGATTATGGGAACCAATATACTACTTGGCTTCCGCATTATTCTTAAGGTTATTAGACCCCATTTGAAATTTAGCTCTGCTTTTTGCACATCACCTGTCAATAGTTTGTAACCCAAGAGTGGCCTTCTGTCGCTCTCTTACCATAGATTAGAACTGTGCTTGCGCTACTTTTTCTGCATTCAGCAGACACCAACTATTGCAGTTCACAGGTGCCTATTTGTGACTCCATCTGCAGCTTATTATGACACACTGCCGTCCATATGCGGACCTCTAAGACTCAGAATGGGTGCTCGCATCTCCTGTCTTGATAAATCTGTCCGCCCTTGGACAGAAGTCCCAGTCCTCCGAAGTAGCTCTTTGCTGCTTTCAAATCGGCCATTCACGGCTGACACAAGGCCACATAGTTTCAGGTTGGCACCTGATGTGCTCTTCCTCTAGTGTACCTCAATATCCCGCTTGCTTCTGAATTGTCCCACTGTTGCACCCCCCCCCCCCCCCCAACTGAGGATTCCTTCCATGCTTCTCCATTCCTTAATTTTTTGTCTCAATCTGGTCAACTCGCTGTTATAGTTTTATCCTTTGGTCCATCACCATTATTTTTTTTTAAGTTAGAGCTTGTTTTTAGCCTCATTCCTTTTATTGTCATTAATATTTTTTCCTTCTGTTATTTTAGCCTTGTGTTGCCCTGATATGTCATTAGTTTATTGTCCCCAGTCACCTTTGTTTTGCCCTCCTCCGTGCTATCCCTAATTCTGCTTTTGAATATATCAGCCTTTTCTTTCTTCATAGTTTTTATTATTTCATAACTTGCTATTTCCGGACTGCCTGGCAATTAAGATGGCTGATGGGAACTTAAAGTTGTGTGCTATTGCGCTGCGACCTTTCCAGTTGACCTACCCTCGATGGCTTCAGGTCTCTCTCTATTGTCTTTGAATTGGGCACATTCCATAGACGCACCTCCATTTGATGTAGAGCTTCCCTACACCATACTGTGACGACTACATTGTCCCCCCAGACTGTTTAGATCACTCTTGTTGAATGTCCCAGTATGCGGGATTTTCACGCTCGTTACCTTTCGCCGTACTGTGATGAGTCTGGTCGCTACCGCTTATCCCTTGTGCTCATGACGAGTTCGTTCACACAGACGTGTCGACTATGGGACTTTTTGGAGAAGGCTGGCCTCCTTCATTTTATTTGACTTTGTTGTAGGTCGCATCCTCCAGCGTAGGTGTGGAGGCAGTCCTCACCCCGAGACTGGAGCGTGCTTCCTTTGGCATGGTTTGGTTTATATTTTTTATTTTGCTTTGCTTTTTTAGATGTAGCCTATTAATACTCTTAATTGATTATTTTAAGCCTTTGTCCTTTCAGGTGAAGAAAGCGAAAGATCACATGACGAAGGCTCAGAAACGTAAGATGTGGGACCGGCAAACGGCGGACGGTGATCGGGCTAGAGGATTGGATTGGGTAGATATCGTAAAGCATTTGTCTCAAACTGGGAATCCAAGTTCATCCAACGACTAACTGGCCTTAACTCATGTTTTAGGCTTTATTCAGTTTGTTCAGAAGACGCTTATTTGAATCTACCGTAGATAGGAATCAATTAAATATATTTTGAGTTGAGTGCATTTCCTTTGACCGCAATCGAAGCCATATCGCAAGTTTATGGATCAGTGGTATAGTGGTGTCTTCAAGTTCTTGGGGAAGGAATTAAGATGTATTTGTCAGCCAGTTAGCCATTGTACATTAATGATCCCTTTCACTTGTAAAAAAAAGATCATACCAAAAATGACCCGTTCACTCTGGTAAACGTGCGCTGAGTGACAAACAGCCTTAGCGCCAACGAAAGAGGAAGTATCAGTTTTCGACTTGTTGGTTGCGACCAAGACTGCAGCGCACGTTATTCGGTCCAAGAACGATGATTTGTTGCCATACCGTGTCAATCACCGCGGCCAAGGTGCATGCGGTACATGGTCATCTACCTCGTGCGCCGATACACTACCGCTTTCCACGCTTCCTCTCCTATCCACAAAAGTTCCCTACCTGATGCGAGGGGCGAAAGCCCGCTGACTAGGGCAAGTATTAGGTACGGGGTATGCTGCACCGTCGACTCTGCTCACCTTCCTTTTTTGTTAAAGTTCCAGAACAATTTCGCCTAAATAGCCGGGTGGGATGGCAAAGTGCATCAACGCTGGACCAGGACCGATTATGTAAATGATCACATTCTGGAATTTTCTGGTCCTATCGAGACTTTTTAACCTCCCAAGTCATTGGGGGGTCATAGTATCTACTTTCCATGTGCCTGTTTTTGTTTTTTTTCTACAAATATGGCGAGATTGGAAGGAAATGGTGGGACTGCGCAAGGGGATCCTCCTCCAAGCTTGGCTTCAACCTCACTAGATGTCGTAGAGGACGAGGTAATATGAGATACCCCCTCGACTGGTGGAGGGGCTCCCCTCACCATCCGCATGCGGCAAAGGGGTTTTCCCTTATCTTAGAGCCGCTCTCGGGCAGCTCCACTCTGAAAAGGAGGTGGCCCTCTCTATGCTTTCTCAGGGGCCCCTCCAACACTTCTTCCGAAGAGGAGGTGTACTCTCCTAGACTTACGGGTGCGGGGGTTTCTCCCTCACCCCCTTTTGTAGCATCGCCCATGGATGACGCCATCTTCCGACCAATGTCAGTCCCCTCTTTACTATCACAAGGGACTGCCAAGAGAGTAGGCAGGCTGCCCCAAATAGACCGCTCCGGGTGGGAGCGACTCGATAAAGAAAACCCCTCTTAGTGGGGCAAGGGAAATCCGGGTACGTCTGCCCGTGCCCCTGCAGTCAGTGTGCCTGCCACCCTCTCTTCCCCGATCAAGGTCGGTTCACCGGCCAAAGACTTTACTCAGACGGAAGGTACCTCAAATGAGATCCATGATGTCTTGGGAAGGGCGGGGGGAGGGGGCAGATGGCCACATGGAACCACCCTACCCATGTTTAGAAATGATTACGGAGGTGACCGAGCAGAGATGGCATGATCTTCCATGGTGGCGAACCTGAACTCGGTGTCAAGCACCGAAATTGAATCTGCCCCTGTGCAAGTTTCCCTGCACGTGGCTCGGGCCCGGCTGGTGCCCCTTTGACAGACAAGACGTCAATCTCGAAGAAGGATCTTGTTGAAGCAGTTCACTCCGGCCTTGGGGCTCTTTCCGGCAGTGGAGAGAAGGTTCATCACCCACCCTCATGACCGGAGGCCCTAAGCACAAAAATTTTGGTGCACACGTTCATTTGTAATTCAAAATATAAACGATAATAAAGTTTTATTTATCGAAAATTCGAAATTAAACAAAACTTACAGGAGGATGAAAATAATATTTAATTATGTATAGTTTCATTTTATTTATAGTTCAATCATTTTCTACTTTTTCCCTTGCAAAGTCTTTGTCATCCGTGAAATTATGTAACACATCTGCTTCTATACATAATAGAGATAGTCCGGTCCCAGCTTGGCATCCTTTTTATCCTGCTAACCCCTACTTCGTCTTTTGTACCAATTCTCTTTCACCCTGCATCCTCCTTCCATCTACGTTTGTTTGTCGATCTCGGTGTATCAGAGCTGTCCGTCAGGAGGCGCGACCCCTTAGCTGGTCCTGCCTGTGTTGGTTGGTAGGTGCCTGAGCTGCCGTGGTGCTCTTGGAGGTCTTTGCTTTGCCAACCGGTAAGTTTCCGAGGCTGGCCGGCCATTTTTAAAACTATGGTTTGGTCAGGGGGCCTTTTGGGCTGGCGCTCCAAGTAGGTGTCTTGACGGCAGAGAGTGCGCTGCGCGAGTTCGCACCCCCTTTTATACTCTACTTTATATGGATAATAATAAAAAAATTCTCGTACTACGCCTGTCAATAAGTCTTCTTTTCCGCGCTTGTTAGATCCCTTCGCAGAAGAGATAGATCCTGATTTCGATTATCCTCGTTTCCTGGTGCTGAATTCCAGTTCCGGGTCTCCGCTTTCTAAATTGGACGTATTTGATTTGAATGAGGAGTTTGAGTCCCGCTGTGGTGCGCCCCACCGTATGTGGGCCCGTGGTAGTGGTGATTTAGTGATTGAGGTATTTTCGCGAGAGCAGCGAGATGCTGTGCGGGATTTGTCCTCCCTTTCGGAGGTCCCGGTTTCGGTTGTGCCCCACCTTCGCCTTAATTTTGTTAAGGGAGTGATTCACTCCAACGAATTATTGCAATATGATGTTTCGAGCCTAAAGGATAAACTTTCGTCCCAGAGGGTTACGGACGTTTATCGGGTTTCTAAGTCTGTTGGTCCCGCTAAGGTCCCTATGAGTACGCTCATCGTTACCTTGGAGCGTCAGCATCTGCCCCAGTTTGTTCGTGCTGGTTATCTTCGTGTCCCGTTAGGGTGAGCTCCCAAGACGTTGTTTTAATTCCCACCAGTTTGGCCATATGGGCAGCAATTGTAGGCAGGCTCGTCGCTGTGTGGCCTGTGCGTTGACGTATCATGGCTCCTCTTGTGGGAATCATGAATGTTGCGCCAATTGTGGAGGTTTCCATAGCGCGGCTTCGCGTTCATGTCCCGTATTCCTTTTTGAAAAGGAGGTCCTGGTTCTTCGGCACTCCCTCAGGCTGGACTTCCGTGAGGCTCACCGTAGGGTGCGGGGGTAGCTCGCCCCCTCTCGCTGTTTCTTCTCACGTCCTCTGGAAGGCTGGGTCCCGCCGTCCTCTTCCCGGTCGTCCCACTCCTCCTTTATCTTCTCGCGGTCCCTCTGTTGCTCCTTCTCCCCTCCCTTTGGTCCCTCCTCGCAGTTCCCCCGTTGCGCCCTCTCCTTTGTCATTGGTCTCTTCTCATGTTCCTCCAGGCTTCTGCCCCTGTTGGCATTACCGATATCATTGTCCGGGAGGAAGTTCATCCGGTTCCGTCTTCTTTGCCTCCTACCCCGGTCCCTTCTTCCTTGCCCCTTACCTCTGTGCAGTCTTCTATGTCTCCTACCCCAGTTTCGTCTCCTTTGCCGCCTACCCCTGTACCTTCATCTCCTTCTGAACCTGTTTCCTCCTCACCCTCTGACCCTGCTCCTTCGTCTCCATCTGATTCAATTTCCTCCTTACCCCCTGACCCTGTTCCCTTCTCACCCTCTTTCCATGTTCCGCCTTCTGTTCCATCTTCTTCGCATCTTAGTTCTCGTCCATCTTTGCTCGATCTCCCTTTCCCTCCGGGCCATGAGCCCTCCACGTTGGGGGTTCGGTCTGGCTCTCAGCTGTCGCCTCCCGCCGTTCACGCTGCCAACTCCGTGCAGAGTGCTTCCCCGGCTCATCGCAATTTGTCGCTTGCCCCTTCTGGGCCTTCTAGTAGTCGGGAACCTTCAACGGTTTCCGTCACTAGAATCCCGACGTTGGTGTTGAGACGACAGTAATGTCTGTCACCCTACAGTGGAATTGCAAAGGGGTTCTCCCCAAGTGGGAGGAACTCTAGCTCTTGCTTTCAAGCGTTCGGCCCTTGGTGGTCTGTTTGCAAGAAAATAAGCTTGGGGTTCGCCCCTTCCAGGCACTTCCACATTTCCGGGTGTTTAATTCCATCCCCCCCGGCCGGTGGTATGTCCCATGGTGGTGCTTCGCTTTTAATTTCCTCTTCGTTATTCTCTGCGCCACTTCCCCTCCGTACTACCTTGCAGGCTGTTGCTGCGAGGGTTTTTATTTCCAAGCTTTTAACTGTTTGTTCTGTGAATATTCCCCGGATTTTAGTTTGAGTCAGTCCGACCTTTTAGAGCACACAAGTCAGTTGCTTCCCATCTTGGGGTGATATTGCCCGTAATCCTCAGGGCGGAGTAGTTGAGTCCCTTTTATTATCCGATTCCCTCTGTCTTTTAAATTCCGGCAACTTTACTTCTTACCATGTTCAAACGGATTCGTTTAGTGCTGTAGACTTATCCTTATGTTCGCCCGACTGTTTGATCGACTTGCGGTGGTCGATTCGGGACGACCTTTCCGGGAGTGATCACTTCCCGATAGTCCTGTCGGCCGCCCTTTCTGGCCCGTGCCTTTCCCTTCATCCTTGTTGTGATCTGCGGTGAGCAAATTGAGTTGGGTTCCGGGAGGCTTCCTTTATTGGTTGCCTCCCTGGTTTCCTCCGATGCCGTGGATTCAGCGGTCTCATATTTTAGAGGCTGCTGAGCGCTTCGTTCCGCGGAGGTGCCCTGTTGCGGGGCGCTCCACCGTCCCCGTGGTCCAAGGATTGCGCGTCGGCTATTTCTGCCTATCAGTTGTCCCATTCCCGTTATATGTGGAACCCGACCGTCTCGAATAGGGTCGATCGAAACCAGGCTCGTGCCATCCGCCAAGGGACCCTCCGTCGTGCCCGCCGTGAGTCTAGGCGCTGGTACGTATCTTCCATTTCTTCGTCCACGCTACTGACTCGGGTTTGGAAGCGGGTCAATAAGATCCGTGGTCTCTACGCTGGTCATGCCTTCCCCACTTTGGACATCGGAGGCTCGCTTGTGTCCGATGGCCAATTGGTCAACGAAGCTCTGGCTGACCATTTTGCTTCGGAGACTAGCGCTGCTAGCTATCCTCGACGGCTTCTCGATCATAAGGTCGGCATAGAATCTCTCCTTTTAGACTTTACCACGTGTGCCACCTACTCTTATAATGCTCTCTTTTCCTTCTGAGCTGTGGGATGCTTTGTCTCACTGTGGCTCCACCTCTCCCGGTGATGATTGCATCCACTACGACTTTCTCCGTCTTATCCATTCCCACTCAGTTATTTTTGGTTGACCTCTACAACCTACTTTGGTTCAAAGGAATCTATCAATCCTACTGGCGTGTGGGGTTGTTCTACCCTTTCTCAAGCCCGGTAGGGACAGTTCAGACCCCAGTCACAATTGCCCGATTGCTCTTACGAGCTGCCTCAGTAAGTTATTCGAGAATATGGTTCAAGTTCGCCTCACCTGGTTTTTGGATTCTAACTCGCTCCTTTCTCCATTTCAGTGCGGTTCTCGCAGCGGTCGTAGTACTCTTATAGCAATGCCCTCTGGGCATTCCTATAATAAAATCCTCCTGGGAAACTTAAATATATATATTATGTATAAAATTCAAATCATTCATTTATTTTACTTTTGTCAATTAAATCATTCCTGCAATTTATGTACAACTTAATAATTCATTCATTTATTTTACTTAAATTTTGTCAATTCAATTGTGCCTTTTTACGATTCAATAACTCTCCTCACAAACTTATAGATATAGGTTTGTTGTGAAGTATTTATCTAGGTTCATACCACAATGGCTCTATATCTATACACGCCTTAAGACATGTATCCAGTAATCACACTCTTCGTGACTTTGTTTCTTCAACTATGACTTCAACCCCGCACCTTGTCTCGAACGCAATCTCCATCAGACCTCCTGTTTTTAATGAAGCAGCAGTCTCAGGATGGTTAAAAATTGTAGAGGCGCAATTTCACATCTCAAAAATACAACGAGAAGAAACGAAATTCTAACATATCTTTGCTGCATTACCTTCCGAGACAGTCGATCTACTTCAAAAGGCAGTCATTTCATCGGAGGACTACTCTCGCCTTCGGACAGAAGTGTAAAGTGTTAAAAATTAATAATACCATAAGAGTGTAAAAATTCCGGTTTAAAGAAGTTTAATAGTGTATATTCAGTATGTATTTAGTTTTAAAAATCAAAAGTGTATATACGAGGGACGGTCAATAAATTTTGCGACTCGGTAGGGCAAAACAGAGGAAGGGGGATGGCTGTTTGTGGGGGTGTTAGGACAACTTATGACAAGTCAGGACCTGCAGCTGCACGCTCCTGCCTCGTCAATTTAAGAAGCAGTAGATGATCAAAGATCATCAGTCACAAATTTTTCAACAATGGAGAAGGTTGAGCACCGCGCAGTGATCAAATTTTTGACCAAGGAAGGAAAGAATGAAAAAAAGATCCATGAACGCATGGTTGCAGTGTACACCGACACCGCCCGTTCCTATGCAACCATTGCTCGCTGGAATAGGGAGTTCTGCCATGGTCGTGAGTACCTTGAAGATGACGCCCGTTAGACGTGACCAACGAAGACAATGTGGCCCGTGTGGAGAGGATGATCCTCGAAATCAACGGGCAAAGAAATCGAGCGAGAACTTGAAATATCACATGGAATTGTTATCAACATCATCCACGACAATTTGGCCATGACCAAGGTCTCTGCCCGTTGGGTCCCTAGAAACCTCACGCCCCATGATCGACTTCAACGTCATCAAAGTCCACAAGGCCAGAGTTGCACAAGCTGCCCTGGGCGAGTCCGGATTCGAGGAGATCAACCACCTCCCCTACACTCCAGATCTGGTCCCTAGCGACTACTTTTTATTCCGCCAGCTCAAGGCTACACTGCGTGGACGCCAGTTTGGGGACGATGAAGATGACCAGCTCGCCGTCCAGTAGTGGATTGAACAGCATTCGGGAGATTTATGGTTGTCGGGAATTCGAAGCCTCAGGGACAAATGGCGCAAGTGCATTGAAGTCGAGGGTAGTTATATTGAAAAATAATAAAAAAAACTCTTCCTCATATCTCGTTTCCTTATATTTGAATTGCAAAACTTATTGACCGCCCCTCGTAGTGAAAAATCAAAGGTCCAGTAATGAGAATAATATAGTAATTTTGGGTGTGTAAAAAAAATTCGTGTAGACATCAATATAAAGTTAATTCTGTTTAAATATGGAAAGTGGTGTGGTGCCTACACATAAAGTAACGTACATAAAAGAGGTTTAGTTCGCGACGAGAAACTGCAGCTACTTTATGTGGAACACTTTAATCAATGTTGTTAAATCGCTTGGCATAGCATAGGTTATACAAAGGATCTCAGGACTGCTGACCCCTCTGAAATTTATGTTATGCAGTCAAGAATAACAAATGAAATACGCAAGTATATAATGTTGTGGGCGCGCGCACAAAGCTGTAGGTATGCTTAGAAATAGAATTAACTGATACTGCAGCCAATGATAAAAGTAAAGGAACGGGATAATAAAGTTGTGGCGCGCGCACACGCACGAAAACATATTTTTGTTCGCATTTAAGTGCTGCAGTTCCTGCGTCCGAATGCTCTAAAGTACTTCAGAATTTATTTAAAGTACCTCTATGTTTATTCATAAAATATATTAAACAAACTCCACGTTCTCGCGGCCAACTCCTGTGGTGCTGGAACCACATTGTAGAATCGAATATGAATCAAAAATACCTCAAAGATGAGCATTTTGAAGTCTTAGGAAGTTTTATAATTGGTTCACAGTAAACCATTGCATATTAATATATATATATATATATATATATATATATATATATATATATATATATATATTAATATATATATATATATATTTGTTTATAATTGTAAGGCATAGATATTAATTATGTATTAAACATTCCGTTTTATCGGGCCGTAGTACTGTGGGGGTTCAACCTAGTAAACATTCGAAAGAAAGATTTAAACGCTTCACCCCAAATTTGGGGGGAACCTTTATCATTTTACCCAAAACTTTACCTCCTTTGCCGAGAATACATATTCAGTATCTTATGCTGGATCGGAGCTCTGATTGAGTGCTTAAAAATTCGGAAAAAAATTGGGAAATTGGGAGAAAAAGTTTTAGATCCCCGTGCCCCTTCCCCACCCCACGATCAGTCTCTCCCGGAGGAGGGACCTGGTCGGGGGGGGGGGAAGGCCCGGTTACCCCGAGTTTCCTCTGCACCCTCCTCCCTCAGGGCCTGAAGGCACCGAGGGAAAAGAGCTTCGGAGAGGGGGAGATAGGGAGGGGAAGAAGAAAGAAGTAAGTATAGGGCAGAATGAAATAAAATCAAAGGCTTGAAAGTTGACCAAGTTAGCCTGTGGGCCTTCTTAACGTAGGACCCGGAACACGGTGTTTTTATGTTTTCCTGGCTTTTAATTGTTACGATTTGCTCTACCTGTCCCTGGTGTTAGTGTTTGGCCCATCTTTGGATAGCGGTAAAGGAGGAAGATGATTGAAGTGGAAGGAAGTTGGAGGTTTGCAGAGAGGTGCAAGTTGCATGGAGGTCACGCTTATCTCTGTACTATAAACTAATTTTAGAGTTAAGTTCGAAATAAGTTAGAGTGAAAGTGTTTCTGTTTGTTTAATTATGTGGTTGTTTTGTTATTATGTTGTGTGTGTATGAGATAGACGTTCAAACCGTTGTTGGCGTTATTTATTTTCCTGCTATGTTAATAACTCGAGTTTCTGTTATTTTTGTAGCATAATTCTCGTATCTGTATCTGTTGTGTGGGCTCATGCTCCTTGGTTATATATTTGTTTAATTCTCTTCTTTATTCATGTTGTTTTTTCTTTTTTCGTTAATCTGCACTTTTTGGTTAGTTTTGTCATTCCTTGTGGGTATCAAGTCCAATCCTGTGAGTTTGTCATTATTCGGGAAATTTTTATCACAATCGGGTTTCCTTATTTGGTTTATACGTAAATCTCCTCCTTTTCTCTTTGGTCCGCTTTGTTTTTTTTAGCACTAGGAAACAGCATATGTTGTCTCCATCCTGCCCCTCGTGCTATTTGATTATTTAGTTCCTCTCCTATTTCTTCTTGTGTTTTTTCTATGATTTTTTTGGCCTTTTTTTAATTTTTTTGGTTTAATGGTTTTATTTTGGCTTCAATGTGTAAGTCTCTTAGTTGTTTTCTCTCTAATCGTCGCGTGTTTGTAACTATGTATAATGCCTTATTCTGTATACGTTGCATTATTAATAGATTGCTTCGTGAAACCGTATACATGGCAATTGTTGGATATATCAAGTTAGGCTGTATCATGGCATGGTAGATCTTCCTCTTATTTTTCACGTTAGATTTCTTAATCTGTAGAGTAAAGTTAGCATGCCTCGTGCTTTGTTTATTCTTTCGGTCACGTGTTTCTTGTAACCTTTTTTGATAATAGTTAGGCCTAAAATCTTGTCTTCACCATTATACCTGTATCGCTCTCTATCTACGTAAGCGTCGGATAGTTTTTTGCGATATATAGGTATAATTTTAAATTTATCTTTATTCGGTTTAATTTTCCATTTGCGTTAATACTCGCTTAGATTTTCTATTTCTGTTGCCGTTACTCTGGCCTGCATCTAAGGGTTCCGATAAACACAGGGAATTAATGGAGTGAAATCATCTGCGTATTGTATGATCACAGCCCTCGTTCCGAGGTATACACTGAGTATAGCGAAGGACTTAAACAGCCAACCTGAGCGAGGCCCGTATCAAGCTTGAATCAATCACCTTGGCAAATTCCTGTGTGGATGTATGCATATCTTTCTATGACCTAGTCGTATAAAATTCTTTCCAAATAGTTGTTCATTTCCAGATTTAGAATTTTATGTTGCATGCCTCTTTGGCAGACTTTATCGAATGATTTCGATACGTCCTGACATACAATGTCCATACTGCATTTCTCTCCTTTCACTTTGCTTATTTTTTCTGTAATCACGCTGAGGGCCATCGCCGCATTCCTGTTCTTTCTGAAGCCGGATTGTTGATTGTTTTCTATGAGATATTCATTTAATCTTGTGTTCAGGATTTTTTTTCAAACACCTTTCCGATGAAGTCGAGAAGGGATATAGGTCGGAAGTTTTCGACCTCCGAAGGTGGTTTTCCCGGCTTCTGTATGAATATCATTTTGGCTATTTTTACTAACTCATCGGGGAAGTATCCCGTGTTTATACAGGCGTTAAACACGTTCCTATCCTTTCGAGTATATTATCCGGTGCTTCTATATAGGGTTTTTTTCTGGTGAGGCCCGATTTCCCAGGAACCTTTTGTTTAAAATTTGAAATGGTATTCTTAAATTCCTCGAATGTGATTTTGGCGTTAAACCCTTCGTTCGCATACCGTTCCTCTTCTACGTAGTGATATGGGAAAGTCCTCTCAATCCGTTGATTTAGTTCGTCAATTATTTGGTTTTCGAAGTCTATATCGTAGTTTTCATTTTTCTCTTCGCCGATTTTGAACACTCCTTTCCAGTGTTCCCTGATCAATTTTTCAATCTCGAGTTCATCTTCGATTAATTTCCCGTTTCTGCCTTAAATCTTTATTTTTTTCTTTACCTTTAGCATTTCACATTCTTTTTATTTTTTTCTAAAATTCTCTGGGAAATAGCTCGTTGTCAATATTTTGAACGGCCTTGTCCCAGTATTTTCTTTGTTTGTCCGTTATTGCGCTTAGTAGTTCTCTCTTCTTCGTTCTCAGATTGCGGTATTTTTTTCCTTGATGTTCCGTTTATTATTATGTCCTCGTTAATCGCTTTTATTTCTGCATTCTTAGGTTTCATTTCGTCTGTCCATATAAAGTATTTAACTGTTTTGTATGTGTTTCTGGGTATTGCAATCTCATCAGCTGTTTGTATTCGCGATCTTATTTTTTCCAGCTCACCGTCAATTTCTTCTAAAGTACCTTCATTTAGTCTGTTTGGTGCGTAGTCATTCAATTCTTGTTTGTATTTTTCCCAGTCTGCTTTATGGTATGCCTTCCATTTTTTAGCGGGTATTTGTATTGATTGCTGATTCACGGTGAGTAGTGTTGCTGTGTGGTCGCTGCAAATAACATCTACCACTTCCATGTGGTAGTTAAAAGGAATGTTATTATTTGCTAGGCAAATCTCTGGAGTTGTGGCTGTTCTGTCTTTAATTGCGCTGGGTACTCTGATCCTAGTCTTCTTATTATCCATCTGTCTATTAGAGCTTGTAGGTCCTTTTTTGTTTGGTTTCTGTTCCTATATCCTGTGTACGTGCATCTTGCGTTCAGGTCTCCCAAAAACAAAGTTGGAAGTCAATTGTTAAATATTCTCAGAAAGTTATTTATTGGGAGTACCGGTCGTCGCGGTGTTTGGTATCCCGTAGCGAATATTATATTGGTTAATTCCATTTTGACCTCAATTGCGAGTTAAAATTTGGTTAGTCCTTGCTTTGTGTTGTACTTTATTCCTTTCTTTATTGTTATTCCTGCTCCGTCGTGTGCTTCGTTTGTGTGATTAGTCACTATTTCGTCGTAGTTCCATATTTTTAGTTTGTGAATCTTAAGGTTAATCCCGTGACCTGAAATTAAAATGATGTCGGGATCTATTTATTTAAAGATATTTCCGTATGTTTTCTTTGTCCTTCCAGCTATTCGTATTTATCTGTATAATTCATAATTTACTATTATCCATCTTGTTTGTATGTTCATAAGCGATTCTTCTTTTTGGGAGAGAGGGTGGTATTATATAAATTTATTTGTATCTTTTCCTGGTATTTCTGTCCTTGCTGATTTCTGACTCTTATCCGTTTCACATTTCGCGTTTGGTATTTCCAGTCTTTGGTCGCATGGCGAGGTGTCCCTAGTCGATTTTATTTTTTGGTTTTTGCGTGTTTCTTTTCACGTTTTTTCTTATTATTCTCGTCGGTGCTGCTCTCAGATTCTTTTTCCTCGCTTTCTGTATCTTCCTCTTGTTCAGATTCGCTTTCCTTTCTTTGTGTTTCTTCCAAGAGTTTCTTATTTGTATCTTCTGAAATTTTTATGTTAAATATAGCCGATTAATCAATATTTTGCGGGAATTTCATTGGCTCCAGCCCATTTTCCTTGAGCATGGAGCTCAACGTGGTGGCATATGTTCCTGGTTGGGCAATGATTAAGACGTGTGAAAGTAGGATGCATGTCAGTACTTTTACGTTCAGAGTTCCGTCAAGCGTCATTTGAGTGGTTGTTCCATTGTTTTTCGTTGCTGTTGCCGCCGAGCCGAATATGAGGTGTTTCTTGTTCCTTCTTTCACTTGTCGTGTTTCAATTTCTTTTCTTTTTATTATTTCTTTCCGCTTCGAACATGTCATTGCCATTGTTCTGTGGCTCACTTCGCAATTAACACACTTTTTCGTGGAATTTGTGCAGCTCCTCCAAGAATGTGGGCCACTGCATTCTGAACATATTTCTCCTTCCTTTCTTGGGAAGTTTGCGGTGATGTGGTCTTCCATTTTGTAGCATCTAAAACAGATTTGTATATTGTGATGTTACAAGTTGGGATTCTCATACTGTATGCGAGGATTTCCTTCTGTGTTGCCTTTGTTGCAATCTTGGTTGACTCGCACACTATTTTGAACACATGTGTGTGTTCCTTAAATTTGATTCTGTCGTGTATCTTCACCTGGGGTTGTTGTTCCATTATTTCATGTTTTATTTCGTCTGGGGAGTGTTTCCTCACCCATGATTCTACCTTACGGCATACGATGCTTTGGTTGGCAATAACATGGTGTGGTACTTTAGCGTCTAAGTCGATTTTCCTTAAAGTGATGGTTCCTGCCGATGAAAGTAGCAGTTCAACATCGTTGTTTTCCGCACATGACAACAAATCCATTAGCTGTTCTATGCATTTGATCAGGGCGATTTGTAAATCCTTGAAAATGCTTTGTGCTCTATCCTGTGGTCTCCGTTTTATCCCCTTCTGAATTAACTAAAGTGGAAGCCTTTTGGTGAAGTCGTGTGGGTCTATGTTAAATTTTTCATGCCCCTCTGCAAGGGGGGGGGAGTTATCTGTAAAAATAAGGTAGTAGATTATTTACCCGACTCCGCTAGTGGGAGAAGCCCCATATATGTTCCTATTACTATCTCGCCTGCCTGCTCTGGAGCGCACACTCCCTGACCACCCTACGCAATTAGGCCTAGCCCTATAAGCGGTCCTGCAGTCAGATTCGGGTTCGTCACCGATAACCGGGCTCTTTCTATGGCCCCCTAACGGGGTCTCCTTTAGGAGTTCAATACACCCTACTACTGACTGCTTCTGAGACTTTGATGGTGGTCAGGTTATACTGTGCTAGATGGAAATAAGGTAGGAGAGTTTCAAATATAAAAAGGTATAGTATGAGATAGATAAAGTTTAAGAAGATCACCGCTTTCGGGTGATTCTTCGCGAATCAGAAACAGGAGGTCTCTCCAATCAGTCCGATTCGCGCATATATTTCTTCTTTCTTCTCTTTAGTATATAGTTAAACGTATATAGAAAATGCTCTTTTCGAAAAATGATTTCAAGTCAAAAGATTGATGTTACTTAGTAGTGCTTAGATCGCTGTGAGTTGTCAGATAAACTGAGCCGTCCATTCGGAAAAAAAATCGATTTCAGATGTGTTTATGTGCAAACGGTTTGAGCGTTATTAACCTTTCAAATCTATCATGGTGCTAATTGGACAATTATTACAGTGCTTATGTCTAAAAGCTGATTGGTCAATTTGTTAACGCTAAGGCTGTTATTCCAAAAATGAACGTAAGAATTACGATTAAATGTGTATCAATCCTGATTGGTTAAATTTTTGTAGTGTTATGAGTAGATGAAATAACTATTTATATAGGTGTACCTTTGTGTAAAAGATAGTCAGAAAGAGTCAGAAAGATTATTATTCAAGAAGAAAAGTTATATTTCCTGTTCGACATATATATATATATATATATATATATATATATATATATATATATATATATATATATATATATATTCCTTCATCCGATAAGGAAGCAACCGGTTGATCATTTAACCCAGCCTACAAAGCTACAAAAGAGAGAATACCTTACTCAGACCCTATAACTGAATCCCTTTCATCTTAGTTCTTGGGGTCTGTTAAATACAAAAATTAAAAGATTATTTTATATGAATTATTATGCGGCAATCAACAGAACTACATATATTATAGGCAGAACAATACAGACAATTTTATTCCCAGCTTACTGCTGAATAAAATAAAGATTTTGTTTCAGAATAGTCTTTTTAAGCTCTACAAACCGTATATAGGAAATAAAGATATCACTTTGATCAAGCTCCCTTAGTCGGCGC